>OX387422.1:7714498-9028213 GCA_947563755.1 Lochmaea crataegi
GAACGGTTATTACGACACTGCTTACTCTTTATCTGCAATTGCTGGATAATTTTGATCCGCATAAACTTAAATACATGGGACAGGTCTACCTAGTGCCGGGTCAGACTGTAGACCTAGCTCCAAAGCGGAAGAAGACTTTCTCAGAAGCCTAGATCTTTTGGACAAAAACATAGATGTAGGGTATACACAAAATATCTTATAGCTCGCACTGTGGTAAGGTCAACAAGGCCAATCGACCCCCTTCTAATCTACAATCTAACTCAGCAATCACTTAATAAAATCTACAATTCTGGTCTTCATAATGACAATGCCCTTAACTCTGGCAAAAAAATTATCAATTTGCCATTAAATATGTCTCTAAGCAGCTTGATAACTTATTTATTTTTATTTGAATATTAACCTTTTCTGGGACTCTTGTAATTTGCAGTAGTACGTATCGCGAATTCTATTTTAAAAAAGACTGAATTTTAAGTCTATCTGGTTCAAAACAGTTCATAGTTACCCTACACTACTTGTTGATCGCTTTGTCTACCTCTCTTTCATCTCCAAAAATCACCCCTCGTCTGCGACTTTCAAAAGTAGATAGATAACCAAAACTGTATAAACTAAATGCAAACAAACATAGAACCCATTCCATATTAGTGATGAGCAAAATTGGTCTTGGTCCTGCAGTATCGGTCTTGGTCTTGCGAAAAAGCAAGACCAAGATTATCATTAGACTAGCAAGACGAAAACCAAGACCGAATGAACAAGAACAATACCAATACCAAGACCGAATATGCAAGACCAAATACACAAGACCGAAGATACACCAAGAAAACAATCTAAATCAAATAGGAAATGTATTGTTAGGTTCTTAACAATTCCAAAACATGGTAGATACCTAACTATGATGAGGAACGTACTATTTTGGATCCAAGATCACACTGGACCTTGGACAACGAAGAAACACCAAGAAACCAATGAAAAACAATTAGAGAATGTATAGTTATTAAGGTATTGTTAGGATTATGAGAATTCCAAAATTACATAGGTACCTAACTGTGATCAGGGACGTACTAGTATAGCTCCAAGATGGTCCCATTTTAATTTCATTGGTATTTGACCTTGGACTTCGAAGATACACCAAGAAAACAATCAAAATCAAAAAGGAAATGTATTGTTAGGTTCTTAACAATTCCAAAACATGGTAGATTTCTAACTATGACGAGGAACGTACTAGTATGGCTCCAAGGTGGTACTATACCTTAGACTACGGAGATACACCAAGAAACCAATGAAAAACAATTAGAAAATGTATAGTTATTAAGGTATTGTTAGGATTATGACAATTCCAAAACTACATAGGTACCTAACTGTGATCAGGAACGTACCAGTATAGCTCCAAGGTGGTACTATTTTAATTTCATTGGTATTCGACCTTGGACTTCGAAGATTCACCAATAAAACAATAAAAATCAAATAGGAAATGTATTGTTAGGTTTTTAACAATTCCAATACATGGTAGGTACCTAACTATGACGAGGAACGTACTATTATGGCTCCAAGGTGGTACTGGACATTGGACTACGAAGATACAACAAGAAACCAATGAAAAACAATTAGAAAATGTAGAAAAGTAGATAGATAACCAAAACTGTATAAACTAAATGCAAACAAACATAGAACCCATTCCATATTAGTGATGAGCAAAATTGGTCTTGGACTTGCAGTCTCGGTCTTGGTCTCGAGAAAAAGCAAGACCAAGATTATCATTAGACTAGCAAGACCAAAACCAAGACCGAATGAACAAGAACAATACCAATACCAAGACCGAATATGCAAGACCAAATACACAAGACTGAACTAAAAATTCTCACTCCAGAGCGTATCGTCCCCTTTCTACGAAAACCTCATAACTACATTTTTTCTAATAGATGTTTTTGATGATTTCCCGAAAATGGCCATTTTTCAGATACGAGGTTTACATAGAAAGGGGACGATATTTCTTATGGAACTCTGAGTTTAATTCCAATCATAATTCATTCTTCTGTATTTAGTATAAGATAATATTGTTATTTGTTAGTTAAACCTTCATGATAAGTAAAAACATTAAATAGTTCCACGGATACGATTCCAAGAACTAGTTCCATTTCGCTCCGGAAACGTTCCAGGTTCAATCCGCAATTTTCCCGGAACTACCCACCTCTAGAATATATCAGAACACATAAGAAAACAATAGTGAAAAAATAATTGTGATTAATCGTCTTTCCCATATTTTATGTTGTTTGATATTTTTAAACATTTTAATAAAAATAAAGTATTCTGTTAGTTAATAATAAATTGTAAATTATTTTAAATTTGTAATTATGACCATCTTTAAAAAAAATAAGGCAGATAAAATGACCCAGACCAAGACTGGATACGCAAGACAAAGACCTGACATATTTGAGCAAGACCAAGACCAAGACTGGATACGCAAGACCAAGACCAAGACTAAATAAGCAAGACCAAGACAAAGACCTGACAGATTTGAGCAAGACCAAGACCAAGACTGGAATAGCAAGACCAAGACCAAGATTGTCCAAGTCTTGGTCTTGATATTGCTTTGCTCATCACTATTCCATATCGATAAAAACGTCAGATTTTACATTATTTAGTAAAATTATCGGATGTTTGTAGAAAAAATATTGTACCGGGTATCTGATTAAGAGAGATAACCCGCTGTATTTCCCAGTCGTGTGAAAAATATCACTTTTTGCACTCGTAATATATTATTTTTTCTCTCAATTCCTAAATTAATTTCCTCGGGCGTTGGGCTAAATCCTGTTCTGAAACTAAACGTAAACAAAATATTTTTTGTGGAGTAACCGATTGAATGGTTTTCCGTGATAGTTTCCGTTAGGATTTAAAAAGAGGAAGAGGAACGAACATTAGAATATCACTGCATAATCATTAACCTTCAATAATGCCAAAGAAAATCCGTTTCATGGACTCCGGGGCAATTACAATTAATTTGTTCACACAGTTTGAGAAAATGAGGAATTTTATTGTAACAGTTCCAACGTATTCATATACAAACTATTTCAACGCCTACTTTATTAACGGAACATGAAAAAAATTTTAGACGAATAATTTCAATTCCACTTTGATTACAAACTAACGATTTCATCGTGCTTTCAAAGCATAGGCGTAGATCATTTTTTCTAATAATACAACCATGTCGCTTAATTATTGTGCAAATTTGAAGAAGATCTGATGCTTTTGTAATAAAAATTGTAGAAATTCAAATATAAATAAAAAATTTCTATTTTCAGTAATCAGGTGTGAATAATTATTTAGAAATTTTTGGTTTTTAATCGTCATTATTAGAAACTTATTATTATTATTGTAATTATTGCAAATAATTTTAATAAATACCTGCATGGATTTGATATACGTTCAAAATTTCGAAAAATTCACGATTTTTAACCGACTTCTAAAAAAGAAGGTTCTCAATTTCAATGATTATTTGTGCATTAGATTCAGTATAGCTCCAAGGTGGTCCCTATTCAATTTCATGGGTATTGGACATTGGATTTCGAAGATACACCAATAAAACAATAAAAATCAAATAGGAAAAGTATTGTTAGATGGCTGTATGGCTCCCAGGTGGTACTGGACCTTGGACTACGAAGATACACCAAGAAACCAATGAAAAATAATTAGAAAATGTATTGTTAGGTTCTTAACAATTCCAAAACATGGTAGTTATCTAACTATGATGAGGAACGTACTAGTATTGCTCAAAGGTGGTACTGGTGGTACTCGACCTTGTACTACGAAGATACACTAAGAAACCAATGAAAAACAATTAGAAAATGTATAGTTATTAAGGAATTGTTATGACAATTCCAAAACTACATAGGTACCTAACTGTGATCAGGGACGTACTAGTATAGCTTCAAGATGGTCCCATTTTAATTTCATTGATATTCGATCTTGGACTTCGAAGATACACCAAGAAAACAATCAAAATCAAATAGGAAATGTATTGTTAGCATATTAACAATTCCAAAACATTATAGGTACCTAACTATGATGAGGAACGTACTATTTTGGCTGCAAGGTGGTACTGGACCTTGGACTACGAAGATACACCAAGAAACCAATGAAAAACAATTAGAAAATGTATTGTTAGGTTCTTAACAATTCCAAAACAAGGTAGATACCTAACTATGATGAGGAACGTACTAGTATGTCTTCAAGGTGGTACTGGACCTTGGACTACGAAGAAAAACCAAGAAACCAATGAAAAACAATGAGAGAATGTACAGTTATTAAGGTATTGTTAGGATTATGACAATTCCAAAATTACATAGGTACCTAACTGTGATCAGGGACATACTAGTATAGCTCCAAGATGGTCCCATTTTAATTTCATTGATATTCGATCTTCGACTTCTTAGATACACCAAGAAAACGATCAAAATCAAATGGGAAATGTATTGTTAGGTTTTTTAACAATTCCAAAACATGGTAGGTACCTAACTATGATAAGGAACGTATTAGTATGGCGCCAAGATCGTACTGGACCTTGGACTACGAGGACACACCAAGAAATCAATGAAAAACAATTAGAGAATGTATGGTTATTAAGGTATTGTTAGGATTATGACAATTCCAAATCTACATAGGTACCTAACGGTGATCAGGAACGTACTAGTATAGCTCCAACGTGGTCCCATTTTAATTTAATCTATATTCGATCTTGGACTTCTAAGATACACCAAGAAAACAATCAAAATCATATAGGAAACGTATTGTTAGGTTTTTAACAATTCCAAAAACAAGGTAGGTACCTAACTATGAGGAGGAACGTATTAGAACAGCTCCAAGGTGGTGCTGGACCTTGGACTACTAAGATCCACCAAGAAACTAATGAAAAACAATTAGAAAATTTATAGTTATTAGGTGTTAGGATTATGACACTTCCAAAACTACATAGGTACCTAACTGTGATCAGGGACGTACTAGTATAGCTTCAAGATGGTCCCTATTCAATTTCATGGGTATTGGACCTTGGACTACGAAGATACACCAAGAAACCAATGAAAAATAATTAGAAAATGTATTGTTAGGTTCTTAACAATTGCAAAACATGGTAGTTATCTAACTATGATGAAGAACGTACTAGTATTGCTCAAAGGTGGTACTGGTGGTACTCGACCTTGTACTACGAAGATACACTAAGAAACCAATGAAAAACAATTAGAAAATGTATAGTTATTAAGGAATTGTTAGGATTATGACAATTCCAAATCTACATAGGTACCTAACTGTGATCAGGGTCGTACTAGTATAGCTCCAAGGTGGTACTATTTTGATTTCATTGGTATTCGTCCTTGGACTTCGAAGATACACCAAGAAAACAATCAAAATCAAATATGAAATGTATTGTTAGGTTTTTAACAATTCCAAAACATGGTAGGTACCTAACTATGATGAGGAACGTACTAGTATGGCTCCAAGGTAGTACTGAACCTTGGACTAAGAAAGAAACACCAAGAAACCAATGAAAAACAATTAGAAAATTTATAGTTATTAAGGTATTGTTAGGATTATGACAATTCCAAAACTACATAGGTACTTAACTGTGATCAGGGACGTACTAGTATAGCTCCAAGGTTGTCCCATTTTAATTTCATTGATATTCGATCTTGGACTGCGAAGATACACCAAGAAAACAATCAAAATCAAATAGGAAATGTATTGTTAAGTCTTTAACAATTCCAAAACAAGGTAGGTACCTAACTATGACGAGGAACGTATTAGTACAGCTCCAAGGTGGTGCTGGACCTTGGACTACGAAGATACACCAAGAAACTAATGAAAAACAATTAGAAAATTTATAGTTATTAGGGTATTGTTAGGATTATGACAATTCCAAATCTACATAGGTACCTAACTGTGATTAGGGTTGTACTAGTATAGCTCCAAGGTGGTCCCACCTAAATTTCATTGGTATAGGACTTAGAAGATACACCAAGAAAACAATCAAAATCATATAGGAAACGTATTGTTAGGTTTTTAACAATTCCAAAACAAGGTAGGAACCTAACTATGATGAGGAACGTATTAGTACAGCTCCAAGGTGGTGCTGGACCTTGGACTACGAAGATACACCAAGAAACTAATGAAAAACAATTAGAAAATTTATAGTTATTAGGGTATTGTTAGGATTATGACAATTCCAAAACTACATAGGTACCTAACTGTGATCAGGGACGTACTAGTATAGCTTCAAGATGGTCCCATTTTAATTTCATTGATATTCGATCTTGGACTTCGAAGATACACCAAGAAAACAATCAAAATCAAATAGGAAATGTATTGTTAGCATCTTAACAATTCCAAAACATTATAGGTACCTAACTATGATGAGGAACGTACTATTTTGGCTGCAAGGTGGTACTGGACCTTGGACTACGAAGATACACCAAGAAACCAATGAAAAACAATTAGAAAATGTATTGTTAGGTTCTTAACAATTCCAAAACAAGGTAGGTACCTAACTATGATGAGGAACGTACTAGTATGTCTTCAAGGTGGTACTGGACCTTGGACTACGAAGAAAGACCAAGAAACCAATGAAAAACAATGAGAGAATGTATAGTTATTAAGGTATTGTTAGGATTATGACAATTCCAAATCTACATAGGTACCTAACTGTGATTAGGGTTGTACTAGTATAGCTCCAAGGTGGTCCCACCTAAATTTCATTGGTATAGGACTTAGAAGATACACCAAGAAAACAATCAAAATCATATAGGAAACGTATTGTTAGGTTTTTAACAATTCCAAAACAAGGTAGGAGCCTAACTATGATGAGGAACGTATTAGTACAGCTCCAAGGTGGTGCTGGACCTTGGACTACGAAGATACACCAAGAAACTAATGAAAAACAATTAGAAAATTTATAGTTATTAGGGTATTGTTAGGATTATGACAATTCCAAAACTACATAGGTACCTAACTGTGATCAGGGACGTACTAGTATAGCTTCAAGATGGTCCCATTTTAATTTCATTGATATTCGATCTTGGACTTCGAAGATACACCAAGAAAACAATCAAAATCAAATAGGAAATGTATTGTTAGCATCTTACCAATTCCAAAACATTATAGGTACCTAACTATGATGAGGAACGTACTATTTTGGCTGCAAGGTGGTACTGGACCTTGGACTACGAAGATACACCAAGAAACCAATGAAAAACAATTAGAAAATGTATTGTTAGGTTCTTAACAATTCCAAAACAAGGTAGATACCTAACTATGATGAGGAACGTACTAGTATGTCTTCAAGGTGGTACTGGACCTTGGACTACGAAGAAAAACCAAGAAACCAATGAAAAACAATGAGAGAATGTACAGTTATTAAGGTATTGTTAGGATTATGACAATTCCAAAATTACATAGGTACCTAACTGTGATCAGGGACATACTAGTATAGCTCCAAGATGGTCCCATTTTAATTTCATTGATATTCGATCTTCGACTTCTTAGATACACCAAGAAAACAATCAAAATCAAATAGGAAATGTATTGTTAGGTTTTTAACAATTCCAAAACATGATAGGTACCTAACTATCATGAGGAACGAACTAATACGGCTCCAAAGTGGTACTGGACCTTGGACTACGAAGATACACCAAGAAACCAATGAAAACAATTAGAAAATGTATAGTTATTAGGGTATTGTTAGGATTATGACAATTCTAAAAATTCATAGGTACCTAATTGTTAGCAGGGACGTACTAGTATAGCTCCAAGATAGTCCCATTTTAATTTAATTGGTATTCGACATTGGACTTCGAAGATACACCAAGAAAACAATCAAAATCAAATAGGAAATGTATTGTTAGGTTTTTAACAATTCCAAAACATGATAGGTACCTAACTATGATGAGGAACGAACTAATACGGCTCCAAGGTGGTACTGGACCTTGGACTACGAAGATACACCAAGAAACCAATGGAAACAATTAGAAAATGTATAGTTATTAGGGTATTGTTAGGATTATGACAATTCTAAAAATTCATAGGTACCTAACTGTTAGCAGGGACGTACTAGTATAGCTCCAAGATGGTCCCATTTTAATTTAATTGGTATTCGACATTGGACTTCGAAGATACACCAAGAAAACAATCAAAATCAAATAGGAAATGTATTGTTAGGTTTTTAACAATTCCAATATATGGTAGGTACCTAACTATGACGAGGAACGTACTATTATGGCTCCAAGGTGGTACTGGACATTGGACTACGAAGATACAACAAGAAACCCATGAAAAGCAATTAGAAAATGTATAGTTATTAGGGTATTGTTAGGATTATGACAATTCTAAAAATTCATAGGTACCTAACTGTTAGCAGGGACATACTAGTATAGCTCCAAGATGGTCCCATTTTAATTTAATTGGTATTCGACATTGGACTTCGAAGATACACCAAGAAAACAATCAAAATCAAATAGGAAATGTATTGTTAGGTTTTTAACAATTCCAAAACATGATAGGTACAACAAGAAACCAATGAAAAGCAATTAGAAAATGTATAGTTATTAGGGTATTGTTAGGATTATGACAATTCTAAAAGTTCATAGGTACCTAATTGTTAGCAGGGACGTACTAGTATAGCTCCAAGATGGTCCCATTTTAATTTAATTGGTATTCGACATTGGACTTCGAAGATTCACCAATAAAACAATCAAAATCAAATAGGAAATGTATTGTTAGGTTTTTGACAATTCCAATATATGGTAGGTACCTAACTATGACGAGGAACGTACTATTATGGCTCCAAGGTGGTACTGGACATTGGACTACGAAGATACAACAAGAAACCCATGAAAAGCAATTAGAAAATGTATAGTTATTAGGGTATTGTTAGGATTATGAAAATTCTAAAAATTCATAGGTACCTAATTGTTAGCAGGGACGTACTAGTATAGCTCCAAGATGGTCCCATTTTAATTTAATTGGTATTCGACATTGGACTTCGAAGATTCACCAATAAAACAATCAAAATCAAATAGGAAATGTATTGTTAGGTTTTTGACAATTCCAATATATGGTAGGTACCTAACTATGACGAGGAACGTACTATTATGGCTCCAAGGTGGTACTGGACATTGGACTACGAAGATACAACAAGAAACCCATGAAAAGCAATTAGAAAATGTATAGTTATTAGGGTATTGTTAGGATTATGACAATTCTAAAAATTCATAGGTACCTAACTGTTAGCAGGGACGTACTAGTATAGCTCCAAGGTGGTCCCATTTTAATTTCATTGATATTAGATCTTGGACTTAGAAGATACACCAAGAAAACAATCAAAATCAAATAGGATATGTATAGTGGTTGAGGTATTGTTGGGTTTTCGACAATTCTAAAGCAAGGAAGGTACTTAATTATGATCAGGGACGTACTAGGTCTACCCATCACTCAAAATTGTAAGAGAAGTAATCTGAAAAACCCAAAACAGTTAACTAAAAAACAAAGAATAAATGTTTTATAAAACAGTCGGAGCCATAAACCATAAAAATTATATACATTACTTATTACTTTTTTTTAAATAAAATTATGTTTTTGTTATATTTGTAGCATCCGGTATGGAAGCGGTACTTGAAGTTATGTGACACAAACTGTGCAGAAATGAAGGATAGATTAGTTAAAACATACTCAGTATGAAAATAATAACAAGCGCTAACAAAACTGTAGAGTTAATTAAATTAAATTTATGATGACAAATTGGTAGGTTAGCGAGAATCGCTCTTAATGATCTGTATATAAATTAACTAACCAGTTATATTATAATAGACCTCTGCAGCTAGCAAAAAAGTCGTTTCTCTCAAGAATAAACCAAGTGGAATTAAATAAAAAAAATTATGCCAGATACTTTCTGAAAAAAAAAAAGTTAACACTAAAGGAAGTCGTCGATATTCCTACTTTTGGTAAAAACGTTTTAACATGCACACACTAAAAAAGTACAGTTGTACTTCATTTGTACTCAACTACAATTAAACAGTATAAAAAGTGAAGTAATTGTTATGTTGTGGTGGAATTTATTTGAGTCGGTCTAGGTAATCAGTAGTAAAAGTAAAGACGTACATAGAACAGACCTATCTCTAAATTGATCTGAGCTTAATGAATATATTTCATTACACGAGTCCACAAGAAGAATTTCGCAGCTCACTGACCTAGGAGAAATCGACAAAGAAGAGGTTAATGAATAGATACTTTTAAATTTTAAAACTTACACCATGACTCTATTTTTTCAATATATTTAAAAGCATTTGCGATTAGTTATTTTGGCAAAATCTTTGTTTAAAATATTTTAATTTTAAAAAGTCGACTTCTACTGTCTGGTTCAGGTAATATACAGGGTATGTCGTACGGAAATAAGTTTAAAATTGATAATTTTTTAATGCATTTTAAAATTTAATTTTTGAAAGTTTGAATGGCCATTGTATGTATGTATATTTGGGTGACATTCACTCAGACCTAAAAGATCTATTGTACCTTTCTTCTACTCAGTTTCTTAGGAAACTCTATTAGTTTATTTAGTACTATTTCATGAAGGAATTTTAGGATATCTAACAATTAATAAAATTAAATTTCTTCAAGTTATGCCCTTGTAAATTTTTTTCCGAGTAGACTGGTCTTTTAAGAACAATCTCCAAAAATTTAAGTTCAATATTCATAGTTTTGTGGTATTTACAAGACTGTTTTTGTTGAAAATGCATTTTTTCGGAAATTTCATGAAACTATTTGAAGGTAAACGAATGGATTTTATCGAAAAACTAAGTCGATCAGTGGATTTCTCGTCCCAAAAAACCCCATTTCACAAATTTTTAGCAATTTTCATACAACAACATTTTTTGTTGTAAATTTTGAACAAAATAAGACGATTTAAACTTTTTCCGTTAAATCCCTTATTGCTGGGAAATATCGATTCAAAATCAACTTATATATGTAAAATTTTCCCCTGAATCGATTGGTTGTGATTACAATGTTCTAACTGTTCAATTAGTCGAGTTATGAGTACCTTTTGGTTTTCGAATGTGTATTTTCGAATATTTTCATTACTTTTACATTGATGATTCATAAAACGGAAACCCTCCAGTTCACACTCTTGTAATTTTTTTTCCTATTTGAAATTTTAGTTCAAAATTCGTAGTTTTGTGGTATTTACAAAACTTTTTAAGTTAAAAATGTGTTTTTTCGGGATTTACCTGACACTATTTGAAAGTCTCTTCTTCTTCTCCTTCTTCTTCTTCACCTTCTACCTTTTCAGGTGTCGGACGAGGATTCCGGTTCCTCTTGTACCCAATGCTTCCACTCTTTCCTGTCTCTTGCTAATCTTTTTATTTCATCTAGAGTTTTTCCTTTCTTATTCCCTATCTCCTTTATTTGGTCTATCCACTTTCTTTCGGTCTACCCCTTCTTCTGTGAATACTATTTCCATCTTCCATCACATTTCTTGTAATTCTACCTGTTTTCATTCTGACAATTCAATTGTTTTCTCTTTAGACGTCAAAAAATAATGGTTCAATACTATTATAACGCTTTACAAAATTAGAAAAATTAATTTCCAAAGAACAGACCGTTCACTGAGAAGCAACAACTACTTCTCGGGCTATATGGCCCGACAGACACTGAATTACACTTCTAAGTCAAACGGGGTTGGTAAATCTACAAGATTTAAACGAACCATTCTGATTTGTAATAAGAAGGGACAACATCACTTGTAGACCGGTTTCGGCGTATTTGCGCCTCATCAGTACAAGGTAGATACCATTCGTCCAGAAGCTCTGAGAGCATAATCCTGGACTGGAGACTACTTTGATACCACACCAATACATTAACCTCAGTAAAGGAAATACTAAGATTGCGATATCAGCGACATCTCCACATCTAATCACAAACCAAAATTCTATATCGACAAAAAACCCTCTCGATTTTGTAGTTATTTACTTAATTACAGTTACCTGTAAATAATTGTCATATTAGTAAAGCGTGATCTAGGGATGTTAAAAAATAATAGTTCAATACTATTATAACGCTTTACAAAATTAGAAAAATAAATTTCCAAAGAATTCAATGTCTGTCGGGAAATATAGCCCGAGAAGTAGTTGTTGCTTCTTAGTGAATGGTCTGTTCTTTGGAAATTTATTTTTCTAATTTTGTAAAGCTTTATAATAGTATTGAACTATTATTTTTTGACCTCTATAGATTACGCTTTACTAATATGACAATTATTTACAGGTAACTGTAATTAAGTAAATGTTTCCTCTTTATTTTTCTTGTTATTGATTCTTATTTTGTTATTTGTCTTATCTCTTCATTTCTACATTTGTTCCACTTTATTTTCCCTGTTATTCTTCTTAGGTGCTTCATCTCAATTGTGTTCATCTAGTCTTCATCCTTCTTTCTCAGTGTCCAATTTTCACCTGCATATGTTATTATTGCTATCATTATTGTATTGTGGATCTTCATTTTCACTTCCATATCAATATCTCTATATCCCAGTATTGTCTTATTTAGTGTGTAGTACAATCTCGTCGATTTATTCTCCCTATTTGTTATTTCTGCTTCTATCTTCCCATCTTCTGTTAATATAGTTACCAGATACTCATACGTCGTTGCTCTTTCCAGTGTCTCATCTTCACATTTTATTTCATTCCTAATTTGATCCTGTTGTTTACAATTTATGATCATTATTTTAGTTTCCATTTTCATGTTTTCTAATTCTTCGGTCCATATATTCACTAGCTTCTGCATAATATAGTAGTTAATTCATTTTTACTGGTATCCCATTTGTGTAGCCAATTATCGTGTTCAACTGCTCAGTTTTGTTTTTTATTCGCTTCGTTATTTGATTTATTATTAATATAAATAAAGCTATCCCCCTGTTTTATCCCTTGCTTCATTAAAATCTCGTCTGATTTCATTCCTGCTATTTGTACTTTAGCCCTTACGTTCTCGAATGTGCTTCTGATAGCCCCTTTTAGTCCCCTAGGTATTTATTTCCATCTCATCCAAGCATCTCCAGATTTCCGTTCGTTCTACTTTGTCGAAGGCTGCTCTTAGGTCAATAAATGTTGGAAACATTTCTTCTCTGTCTTTCTATTAGGTTTCTTATTATACATATATTATCATTAGTTTGTCTGTCTGGTCTGAATGCTGCCTGTTCTTCTTCAAATTTATGTTCTACATATTCTCTTAGTCTGTTTTCCAGAATTCTGGTGTATAGCTTATAGCCCGTTTGTGCTAAGCATATGGCTCTATCATATTGCATCTGGTCCCCGTTTTTATATATTGGTATTATCGAGTTATTTTCCCAGTCTCTAGGTATTCTTTTTTCTTTCCATGCCTCTTTGCATACTTCCCAAATCCATTGTTTTCCTTTCTGTCCCAGCCAATTTATTATTTCTGGAGCAATGCCATCTTCTCCACTTGATTTTCCTGTCCTTATTTTATGTCTAGCTTCATCTATTTCTTCAATGCTTATTTCGTGCTCTTCTTGATATTCTCTGTTTATCCTTTCTTCCTTAAATTTATCTTCGTAATATTCTCTATTATCTCTTTCTTTCCTGTTTGTAACTGATTATTCATATTTCTCACTGATTTAATTTCTTTTCCTTTACCTCCTCTTATTCTTTTTATCTGTGTCCAGAATCTTCGGTTATCTACTTTATGTTTTTCTGTCAACTGCTCACCAAATTTTTTCCATGATTCATTTTTAAATTTTTTTCTTTTTATTATAGTCATCTTTCTCTTCTTGTGTTCTTATTTGGATATATTTTTTCCAGGCTTTTTTTCTTTTCCCTTACCATCTTTTTTATCTCTTCATTCAACCAGCTCGTCCTTTTTAGGTGTTTTTTATAATAATAATAATAATAATAATAATAATAATAATTGTCTTTATTATTTTCAAAATATATAAATGATTACAATAGAATAAATGTAAAAACAGATTCATTAATTGAAAATAAAAGTTCAGCTTTTGTGAGGCATTAAGCACCATAAAAGTTGTTCTACCACTTAACCTATATGTTCTCTCCTTCCACATATCTTCTCTGCATTTTTCTTCTAAAGTTCATTCTACTCTTTCATTTTCTATTTTTTGAAATTCCTGATTAGTATCTATTTTTGTTCTCTTGTGTATTAGGTTTGTATATTGCTAAACTGATGTATTCTGGTGTATCTTCCTTTATACTCATATTTAACGCACATTCAGCCACTACTAGTCTGTGATTGAAAGTGTTTTATAATTCAATAATTCAGATATCAACTTTGTTTTCGATATTGTTCCACACAATTTTTTCCAGTATACCCTGTATAATTGAACTTTTTTATAAAAGTAGAATGTAGTTAAAATCATATAAAGAACACAAATCTTTTAATTTCCCGTTTAATAAAAATCCCTTGACCTTCATTAAGGTAGCCAGTGAACTCTAGATGTTCCTGCAGTTCAGTCATGGTATTGATATGCATCACGGTAGTCTATGCAAATTTTAATTATATAGTTCAATTAACAGGTCCGGAAGTTATATAGTTCCTTAACATTTCATGTTGGCTTCTGATGAGTTGCCATCAACAACGATTCGTTGCCATTTACTGGAAAATCACCACTCCACGTTCATTATCTTAAAAGGAATCAATTTAGACAGAAGCTGAACAATGTGGACTACGTTAAGGAGTTTTTCGATTTGGTTCATTTAACATGTCTTCAAGTAAATGCATTTGCATTTTTATGAATGTTTTGTACTTTATCACCTTTAAAGCAAATTAATCTAAGACCGAAATGTAATAATTTGCACGCTGAATATAAAATTACACATTCAAAATGCAGCTTGATTCTTTGATGATGGGATGATGTTGATAGATTAAGCAATTCAAAGAAGATTGAAATGGTAAATTAATAAAAGGCTACTTTTTTTAATGGATTCAGTGACGGATTTAGGGATTTTTATAAACCCACAGGAAATAAAAGAGACTGTAACAAATAAAACAATACTTATTTAATAAAATGAGAAAATTATTTCGTTGTTCGTTTAAAAATATACTAATCAGTAAATCCACTTCTGACTTGCAGCTTATATAGCAAGCGGCATTGTACGTAATAATGTTCTGGGTACAGTGACTTTACAATCTAGAAAATTGCAAAATAAGAACAAATCTCGAACTTGAAGTAATATTCTTAGTAAGATGCACACTCATTTTATACCTTAGTAATTGAGAAACTTGAACAACATCGTTTTAAATAGATTGTTAAATTCATTACCACAGCAGTTTATTTTGCTGAATATCCAGGACCGAACTCAAAAATAATGTAATGTTATTTTTGTTATTTATTTAAATAGTTTTTACTTTTGGGATAAAATTATAAACACCTTGACTAATTACTATCTATTGATTCATTTATTAAACTAAATTTATATACACACTTTACTTAATGCCTACTAAATTATTTACACTCGGTATAATAGTTCTAATTTATTTTTACCACTTGAATATTACACTATTTATCTTCACTGTCCGATTACTAAGAACTTCTGTAAACTGTCTGTGAACTAACTCTTTGTCTTCGTTTCACTAATTGTCAACTCATTCAAAAACCCGCGTATATATAGTCCTTATCAACTCTCGAAAATTCTACAGTTTTCTACGCTCGTCGTATGCGTAAACAAAACCTTATTCCAGAATGTTCTCGAAAGGAGCGCATCAATTTTACATATTTTAGTGAATTTTGAGTCGATATTGCCAAGGATTAAGGGAGTTAGAAAAAATCAATTTGTATCGCAAAATATTTCCATAGCTACCCCCTTTGTTCTAAATTTTCGACAAAAAAATTATAAAAAATGCTAAAAATTCGTAAAGAGGGGTTTTTCGGCCAAAAAATCGACTGGCACAATCAGTTTTGTGATAAAATCATTATTTCGCCTTCAAATAGAGTCATGAAATTTTGGAAAATCCACTTTTCAAAACAAAAAATACTCATAACTCGACAAATAAGGAAGATAGAACGTTCTAGTCTTCACCAATCGATAGAGGGGACAATTTTACATATTTTAGTGAATTTTGAGTCTATATTTCCAAGGATTATGGGAGTTAAAAAAAATCAATTTGTATCGCAAAATATTTCCATATAGCTACCCCCTTTGTTCTAAATTTTCGACAAAAAAATTATAAAAAATGCTAAAAATTCGTAAAGAGGGGTTTTTTTGGCAAAAAAATCGACTGGCACAATCAGTTTTGTGATAAAATCATTATTTCGCCTACAAATAGAGTCATGAAATTTTCGAAAATCCACTTTTCAAAACAAAAAATACTCATAACTCGACTAATAGGGAAGATAGAACGTTCTAGTCTTCACCAATCGATAGAGGGGACAATTTTACATATTTTAGTGAATTTTGAGTCCATATTTCCAAGGATTATGGGAGTTAAAAAAAATCAATTTGTATCGCAAAATATTTCCATAGCTACCCCCTTTGTTCTAAATTTTCGACAAAAAAATTATAAAAAATGCTAAAAATTCGTAAAGAGGGGTTTTTTGGCCAAAAAATCGACTGGCACAATCAGTTTTGTGATAAAATCATTATTTCGCCTTCAAATAGAGTCATGAAATTTTCGAAAATCCACTTTTCAAAACAAAAAATACTCATAACTCGACAAATAGGAAAGATAGAACGTTCTAGTCTTCACCAATCGATAGAGGGGACAATTTTACATATTTTGGTGAATTTTAAGTCCATATTTCCAAGGATTATGGGAGTTAGAAAAAATCAATTTGTATCGCAAAATATTTCCATATAGCTACCCCCTTTGTTCTAAATTTTCGACAAAAAAATTATAAAAAATGCTAAAAATTCGTAAAGAGGGGTTTTTCGGCCAAAAAATCGACTGGCACAATCAGTTTTGTGATAAAATCATTATTTCGCCTTCAAATAGAGTCATGAAATTTTGGAAAATCCACTTTTCAAAACAAAAAATACTCATAACTCGACAAATAAGGAAGATAGAACGTTCTAGTCTTCACCAATCGATAGAGGGGACAATTTTACATATTTTAGTGAATTTTGAGTCTATATTTCCAAGGATTATGGGAGTTAAAAAAAATCAATTTGTATCGCAAAATATTTCCATAGTTACCCCCTTTGTTCTAAATTTTCGACAAAAAAATTATAAAAAATGCTAAAAATTCGTAAAGAGGGGTTTTTTCGGCCAAAAAATCGACTGGCACAATCAGTTTTGTGATAAAATCATTATTTCGCCTTCAAATAGAGTCATGAAACTTTCGAAAATCCACTTTTCAAAACAAAAAATACTCATAACTCGACAAATAGGGAAGATAGAACGTTCTAGTCTTCATCAATCGATAGAGGGGACAATTTTACATATTTTAGTGAATTTTAAGTCCATATTTCCAAGGATTATGGGAGTTAGAAAAAATCAATTTGTATCGCAAAATATTTCCATACCCCCTTTGTTCTAAATTTTCGACAAAAAAATTATAAAAAATGCTAAAAATTCGTAAAGAGGGGTTTTTTGGCCAAAAAAATCGACTGGCACAATCAGTTTTGTGATAAAATCATTATTTCGCCTTCAAATAGAGTCATGAAATTTTCGAAAATCCACTTTTCAAAACAAAAAATACTCATAACTCGACAAATAGGGAAGATAGAACGTTCTAGTCTTCACCAATCGATAGAGGGGACAATTTTACATATTTTAGTGAATTTTGAGTCCATATTTCCAAGGATTATGGGAGTTAAAAAAATCAATTTGTATCGCAAAATATTTCCATAGCTACCCCCTTTGTTCTAAATTTTCGACAAAAAAATTATAAAAAATGCTAAAAATTCGTAAAGAGGGGTTTTTTTGCGCCGGAAAATCGACTGGCACAATCAGTTTTTTGATAAAATCATTATTTCGCCTTCAAATAGAGTCATGAAATTTTCGAAAATCCACTTTTCAAAACAAAAAATACTCATAACTCGACAAATAGGAAAGATAGAACGTTCTAGTCTTCACCAATCGATAGAGGGGACAATTTTACATATTTTAGTGAATTTTAAGTCCATATTTCTAAGGATTATGGGAGTTAGAAAAAATCAATTTGTATCGCAAAATATTTCCATAGCTACCCCCTTTGTTCTAAATTTTCGACAAAAAAATTATAAAAAATGCTAAAAATTCGTAAAGAGGGGTTTTTTGGCCAAAAAATCGACTGGCACAATCAGTTTTGTGATAAAATCATTATTTCGCCTTCAAATAGAGTCATTAAATTTTCGAAAATCCACTTTTCAAAACAAAAAATACTCATAACTCGACAAATAGGAAAGATAGAACGTTCTAGTCTTCACCAATCGATAGAGGGGACAATTTTACATGTTTTGGTGAATTTTAAGTCCATATTTCCAAGGATTATGGGAGTTAGAAAAAATCAATTTGTATCGCAAAATATTTCCATATAGCTACCCCCTTTGTTCTAAATTTTCGACAAAAAAATTATAAAAAATGCTAAAAATTCGTAAAGAGGGGTTTTTTTTGGCAAAAAAATCGACTGGCACAATCAGTTTTGTGATAAAATCATTATTTCGCCTACAAATAGAGTCATGAAATTTTCGAAAATCCACTTTTCAAAACAAAAAATACTCATAACTCGACTAATAGGGAAGATAGAACGTTCTAGTCTTCACCAATCGATAGAGGGGACAATTTTACATATTTTAGTGAATTTTAAGTCCATATTTCCAAGGATTATGGGAGTTAGAAAAAATCAATTTGTATCGCAAAATATTTCCATATAGCTACCCCCTTTGTTCTAAATTTTCGACAAAAAAATTATAAAAAATGCTAAAAATTCGTAAAGAGGGGTTTTTTTGGCAAAAAAATCGACTGGCACAATCAGTTTTGTGATAAAATCATTATTTCGCCTACAAATAGAGTCATGAAATTTTCGAAAATCCACTTTTCAAAACAAAAAATACTCATAACTCGACTAATAGGGAAGATAGAACGTTCTAGTCTTCACCAATCGATAGAGGGGACAATTTTACATATTTTAGTGAATTTTGAGTCCATATTTCCAAGGATTATGGGAGTTAAAAAAAATCAATTTGTATCGCAAAATATTTCCATAGCTACCCCCTTTGTTCTAAATTTTCGACAAAAAAATTATAAAAAATGCTAAAAATTCGTAAAGAGGGGTTTTTTGGCCAAAAAATCGACTGGCACAATCAGTTTTGTGATAAAATCATTATTTCGCCTTCAAATAGAGTCATGAAATTTTCGAAAATCCACTTTTCAAAACAAAAAATACTCATAACTCGACAAATAGGGAAGATAGAACGTTCTAGTCTTCATCAATCGATAGAGGGGACAATTTTACATATTTTAGTGAATTTTGAGTCCATATTTCCAAGGATTATGGGAGTTACAAAAAATCAATTTGTATCGCAAAATATTTCCATAGCTACCCCCTTTGTTCTAAATTTTCGACAAAAAAATTATAAAAAATGCTAAAAATTCGTAAAGAGGGGTTTTTTGGCCAAAAAATCGACTGGCACAATCAGTTTTGTGATAAAATCATTATTTCGCCTTCAAATAGAGTCATGAAATTTTCGAAAATCCACTTTTCAAAACAAAAAATACTCATAACTCGACAAATAGGAAAGATAGAACGTTCTAGTCTTCACCAATCGATAGAGGGGACAATTTTACATATTTTGGTGAATTTTAAGTCCATATTTCCAAGGATTATGGGAGTTAGAAAAAATCAATTTGTATCGCAAAATATTTCCATATAGCTACCCCCTTTGTTCTAAATTTTCGACAAAAAAATTATAAAAAATGCTAAAAATTCGTAAAGAGGGGTTTTTTTGGCAAAAAAATCGACTGGCACAATCAGTTTTGTGATAAAATCATTATTTCGCCTTCAAATAGAGTCATGAAATTTTCGAAAATCCACTTTTCAAAACAAAAAATACTCATAACTCGACTAATAGGGAAGATAGAACGTTCTAGTCTTCACCAATCGATAGAGGGGACAATTTTACATATTTTAGTGAATTTTGAGTCCATATTTCCAAGGATTATGGGAGTTAAGAAAAATCAATTTGTATCGCAAAATATTTCCATAGCTACCCCCTTTGTTCTAAATTTTCGACAAAAAAATTATAAAAAATGCTAAAAATTCGTAAAGAGGGGTTTTTTGGCCAAAAAATCGACTGGCACAATCAGTTTTGTGATAAAATCATTATTTCGCCTTCAAATAGAGTCATGAAATTTTCGAAAATCCACTTTTCAAAACAAAAAATACTCATAACTCGACGGAAAGATAGAACGTTCTAGTCTTCACCAAGAATATTACACTATTTATCTTCACTGTCCGATTACTAAGAACTTCTGTAAACTGTCTGTGAACTAACTCTTTGTCTTCGTTTCACTAATTGTCAACTCATTCAAAAACCCGCGTATATATAGTCCTTATCAACTCTCGAAAATTCTACAGTTTTCTACGCTCGTCGTATGCGTAAACAAAACCTTATTCCAGAATGTTCACGAAAGGAGCGCAGCCACCAACATTTACAGTCGAGGGACAGGGCCGGCTTTGAGTTGGTGACCTCGCAACAATAATAAGCAAAAAGTAAAAATTACTACCATTTTAAGTGGGTTACGATGATAAACGATGGATTTTATTTTATTTAATTTAAATAAATAGTTATTTATACTATAAGGGATGTAAGTAACATTTACTAGTCGATAACGATTTTGTGCCCGAGCGATAGAGAGAGCTGGCAATGAAGTTTGAGATTTTTTCTCCTCCCCACAGAATTTATTTAAGGATTTTTATTAATTTAATTCGATACATTTTGCATTAAATTATGGACAGCTTTGACCGGTTTCTATAGCGTCATAAGCATCGTTATTTTATCAACAACTTCAAGCTGACAATTTATTATCAAAAATTGAGAGAAATTGAAATTATTGATTTGTAGAACACCAAAAAAAATGGAAGCAATATTTGAAGAAAGGTACAAAAGGCTCATATAATATCTACAAGGAACAAAGGAAATAAGTGAAAGATGCGAAGAGGCAATCATGGGAGCATTTTGGAACAAAAATGGAAGATGACGATCACACAAACCAAAAATTGTTTTACAGAGTTTTAAAACGCAAGAACGGGAGGCAAACAGACTAATAATAAGCAAATAATGAATAAAGAAAGCAATATTCTGACGGAGGAAAATGAAATAATGGAATATTTCCATGAATTGTTAAACCTGCAGATTCAAAGTGAAGAAGAATTAGAAAACAAGGTCAATATGAACAAGAAGAAGGAGAAATATCAAATAAGGAAGTCCTGGAAGACATAAATGGGTTGAAAAAAGGTAAATCAGCAGGTCACGATCAAATCACAACTGAAATGATGAAGAAAGGATTGGAGGCTTTAACACAAATTTATAACAAAGTATGGAAAGAAGGAGTTGTGCCACAAGACTGGAAAACCGGTATAATAGTTCCTATACACAAAAAGGGCGACAAAAGAGATTGTTCAAACTACAGAGGTATTACAGTGGTCAGTATTCCCTCCAAAGCCTACGAACGGATATTAGAAAAGAAACTTACAGAGCAAACCGAATTTTTTTAGAACAATCAAGTGGATTTAGGAAAGGGCGTAGCATCAACGACCATATTTTTACGATTAAACAAGTGACACAGAAAGCAATGGAAAGAAATTTGGAAATATATTAGGGATTCCTTGATTTAGAAAAGAGTGCCAAGAAATATGATTAAAGAAGCATTAAATAAAAGAAACGTAGATAAACAATTAGTGAATGCAATAATGAGCCTACATGACGACAATACAATATATGTAAGAACAGACAACATGGTGTCAAAGGAATTTAAAGTTAATTGTTATTCACCTTAATATTGGATGATGTGATGAAAGACACAAGAGAACATATTAAAAAATTGTATATTGGACACAGACATCTACGTGAATGAGCTTTTGCAGATGACCTTGCAATATTCGCAGAAAACGAACAGGATCTACAAAGGAACTTGGACATTTGGAATGCGAAGCTGGAAAATAAAAACCTAAAATTAACGGAGAAAAGACAAAAGTAATGGTGAAACAGGAAAAGAA
Source organism: Lochmaea crataegi (assembly GCA_947563755.1). NCBI lineage: Eukaryota > Metazoa > Arthropoda > Insecta > Coleoptera > Chrysomelidae > Lochmaea > Lochmaea crataegi. Next base: position 7,736,691 of record OX387422.1, read on the forward strand.
AATACCCAAATAAATGTAAATATTAACGGAAAACATCTAGAACAAGTAGAAAATTTTAAATACCTAGTAGTAAACATCAATAAAAAAGGGAACCAAGACATAGAAATAAATACGAGAAACAAGAATATAGAAAATGCGTCAAAGTTGTACCATAGTCTTAAAAACTCGCTCATTGGAAAGGAGGAAATCTCTGTTAAAACGAAAATGACTGTATATAGAACTATATTTCTCCCTATATTAACTTTTGGATGCGAAAGCTGGGTACTGACGAGGATGGAAAGCAAATTACAGAGTATGGGGATGAAATACTTACGAAAGGTCGCAGGATTTACAAGGAGAGACAGAATACGAAATTCAACAATAAAAGAAAACCTTAATGCACTACCAGTAATCCAGATAATACAACATCGACAATTAAAATGGATTGGACACTTAAATACAGTGGTTCCCAACCGGTGGGTCGCGACCCCCTTGGGGGTCGCGGGAGACATTTGGGGGGGTCGCCATTAGGCTCCCAAAAATAAAAAATAAATCATGTCTCTAAGAAATATTTGTTTATTCCTTAATCATAAGGCTCAGCAAAATTATTATTTAAGAATTTAGGTACATTGCCCAACGTCGGCAGTGAAATGAAAATGCGTCAAACTATACATTTCAGAGACCCATTTTGGATATGTCAGCAGACGAATTGGAGCAAATTTTGTCTGAAGTAAGAGCATCTCCTCTGTTTTCTATCCAACTTGACGAGTCGACCGATGTTGCTTCGTGTTCCCAATTACTTTTATTCATAAAATATATTCAGTTGGACAATACTAAAGAAGAGTTTTTGTTTTGCAAAGCTTTAAAAACCACAACCAAGAGTGAAGATGTGATGGAAATGATACGAACTTTCTTTGAAATTAATGAACTGAAATGGGGGAATTTGTGTGGAGTTTGTACTGATGGAGCACCAGCTATGCTAGGATGTAGGTCGGGCTTTCAGAAAAAAATTGGAGAGCTTGCACCTCAAGCACAGGGTCTGCACTGCAAGATTCACCGTTTCGCTATTGCTATTAAAACTCTACCGAGGCAAATGCAAGAGGTGCTTAACTCATTAATTAAAATTGTTAATTATATAAAATCTAGTGCTCTCAATACCCGTCTTTTCAAAGAACTCTGTAAAGACATAAACCCGGATTACGAGACTCTTCAGTTTTATACTGCAGTTCGTTGGTTGTCAAAAGGCAATTTTATGGAACGTGTCTTTGAGCTAAAAGAAGAACTGAAAGTTTTTTTGGAAATGCAAAGAAAGCAGAATTTTTTGCAACATCTTATTGACCCAGCTTGGATCCAAATAGTCGCTTATTCATCGGACATCTTTGGTCAGTTAAACAAATTAAATTTAAAACTCCAGGGAAAGGACTTGCACATTCTGTATTAGATAATCTTCAAGTATTTGTTTGTAAGGTTGAAAACTGGCGACGAAAAATAATGCTTGGAAACATTTCAAGGTTTTAAAACGTGAGCTGCATAGTTGAAGCCTCTGTAACAGGAATTGAGGAGGATCTTATACAGGAAATTAATCACCACCTTCAATTTCTGGAAAATGAAATTCATCACTATTTTCCTGTTGTGTCTAAGCAAGAAACCTCAGTTGTAAGGAACCCATTCCATACCCATTTAGATATTGCCGAACTTCCATATGAATTGCATGATGAATTTTTAGATCTTAAAAATGATTCTACAGCTCGTGCTCTATTCCAGGCCTTGTTTTTCTCTCCGGATACTAGTACCATTTGCTTCCACCTATCTTTGTGCAAGTGGGTTTTCAACTCTTGCAAATTAAAACAAATGCCAGAAATGAACTTAATGTTGAGGATGACATTAGACTAGCTTTGACTTGCATTCAATCAAGGATTTTAAAACTTGTTACGCAGATGCAAGCACAGTCGTCACATTAGCATTAAACTATTGTACCAAATAAAATAAATAAATAATACTAAATTGCCTTTTTTATATATATTGAACTATGAAACATCAATATCTATTTATTGGGGTCGCCAGCTTTTAAGAAAATCCAAAAGGGGTCGTGACTGAAAAAATATTGGGAACCACTGCTTAACTAGATTAAGCAATAACATGCCAATAAAACAGATATGGGAGGCAAAAAGACATGAAAACAGAACCAGGGGAAGACCAAGGAAAACATGGGACGATAACATAGAAAAAGTTTTGAAAAGCAAAGGCATATCTTTAGCGGAAGCACTAACGCAAGCAAGAAACAAATGGAGAGCTTTTATATAAAATATAAAAATTTTACAATATAACGAAGCCAGTGGTCTCCTGTAGTACTTCAAGAATAACAAAAAATTTGGTTAGCTATAGAGAAATTAAGGAGTCAGAACATTTCATACGAATTGAGAAAAAACGATGAAACATTTATCTAAATTTTATAAATAATGTTCTTAATTGTACTATTAAATTCATATAAATAAATAAGAAACATGTTTTAAATGACATAAATTATTACCACCCAAGGGTTAAGTTGACTTACAATCCGTCGTCAACAGATGATTGATTGATTCGGTACCACTAGTCAGAGGCTTAGAGACCTTGACACCTCAGCCTTTATTCTTTTTGTGCTCTTGGTTAAACCGTTTATGTGAAGAGACCAGTAGCCCTTATCAGGCTCAACAGTCTTTTCACTAGGTCCTTCTTGGAGAAATCCTCCCTGGGATACTCTAGTCCTAGGAGTCTATATCTCCAATGAGACAGTGCTTCACATTCGAAGATAATGTGAGAGGCTGTTTCCTCCTCTTCCATGCACAACCGACAGGTAGGTTCCTTCCTATTTATGCCAATTTATGCTTCCTTAGGGTACAGTAACCTGTGAGTAATCCCGTCACTTTCCTTATCTGTTCCCTGCTGAGGTTTAATATTTCGTTAGTCAGCGACTACAAGGGTTTTTTGACCAACAGTTTGCTGTAATCCTGTTTTGTCACGTGTCTCCAGTAGGTCTGATGTTTAGTTTGAATCCACCGAGATGTACAACCACGTGCAGCAGATTTTGATATTCCAAATACTGCTTCAGGACCAGTGAATGCAGTTTCAGACCCCAGCTTTGCTAAGGTGTCTGCCTATTCATTGCCTACAATACCCTTGTGCCCCGGGACCAGCGTTGCCATATTTTTTTTGCCAAGTCGGGATTTTGGAACTTTTTGAGTGAAAAAAGCTTTCGTCGAAAGCGGGACATAGTAAAAAAACGTATATAATCAAAAGTTTTTAAATATGTATCATTTATTTCTGGCATCCGACCATTTTAAATTCATCAGAAAAAAACGCGTTTCAGTAAAGCAGTTTGATGTTGGGATACTTAATATGAAAGACACTAGTTTAAACATATTCCTGGTATCTTTTTTTGGAAACTGTTGAAAGAGCTAGTGCTATTTCTGTGCGGTGGTGGCAGTGGTGTCTTTTGTGTCGAGTTATCCCCGAAAAACGGAACTGAGCATGTCCCGCGCGGGACATTTAATTTTGATTTAAAAATCTTGCCAAAATGGGGACGTCTGGCAAAGCTGTCCGGGACCCACTTAAGAGTTACTCTATTATGGTTTGCCAGGGTTGAAAGTTTTAGTAGGCAGTCTAGATCTGATCTGGAGACATGCTAAAGATATCAGTGCTGCCTCACTATATGACAGTATGAGGATCTTTTGGACTCTATACCCCCTTTCGATGTTCATTTGCAAACACACGTCAAGGGCAATCGATACATTTTTGGTAATTGTTACTTACGTCCTTCAAAACAGTGTCAAAATGCGTTGTTTACAATGGAGGAGAAAAATGATGTTTTATCATTTGGGGAAGGGGGTGTTTACGAGTATCTTATTTTTTGCTTCATGAATACCTAAACAACGTAATAAATAATCTACTTAATTTGAATGGTAAGTATAAAAAAAATTGTTTTTATTACTAGCAGGTTGATATTGTGTTAACAATATCTAATGGTCGATAAAATGACTATATGCTGTAGTAAAATAAATCTGAAAAAGTTTACGACTTACGACTGCTTATAGCAAACGTTTTTAAATGCCTCATTAATAACTGAGAATTGCATGCGTGTTTCAAGGACCGTAAAGTAATGACTTTAAAAACTGACAATTACCTACATATAGGGTGTCTCAATTTGAATGGTGTCACAGAGTATATCAAAAATTAGATTATATACAAAAAAGTAGTTTTTCTGTTAAACAAGCCATAACCAGACGATTTGGTTGGACCATGGTTTGCTTGAATAAGTCATGATATATTTAGTACTTTTTAACTTCCCGCTGAGAAAATCAATGATTCTTCCTAATGATTTTCGAAAAATCGGGAAGTTATTGTTTTTACCCCTTTTTACAAAAATCGAGGTTTCAACAAAAATATCGCAACTAGCGACAAAATCGGATGCGTTTGAAAATTGAGTTTAGCGGGAAGTTGCAGGGATGGCCTTTAGGGTCAACGGATTTCCAGATTTTTTTAGTTACTTCCTATAAGGATTAGAGAAGCTATTTATTTTCGATTTTTGTAAATTAACTGGTCTCTCAATAGTATATTTATTTATTTAATAGATACACCGCTCTACGGGAAAACCCCAATTACAGAGCAGGGAAAACGAAATATTCAAAACAATGATAAAATGTAATAACAAAATACATTCATTATAAACTACAAAAAATATGATTATTTACACAGAACAAGAATATATATCGAATTCACTATTCATCACATTAATTAAATTACAAATGGAATAAACCGGAGAATTCTGCCGAATTTTGGTTCGACTTACATTTAAATAAAAAGTAATAGGGTCTCTAGGCTCTATTCGAGGTACACAAAAATTAAACATCCCTAGTAAATTTGGGCAGTCAATTATATTATTTATAATCTTATATACAAGAATTACACCAAAATAATCGCGTCTATGTTCCAATCTTACTAACCATGCCTCTCTAAAGGCTCGTACAGACCAAAATACAAAGTTCGCGAGCTGCTCGTGAACAGCTCCCGAACCCGCTCGATTCAACCAATCAGCTCGCGAACACATACGTCCACACCAGAAGAGTTTCTTTTAATCCCTCCCACCCGTGTACAGTTCGCCGAGCTGTTCCAGATAATTTGGTAAGGCCATCCCTGTAACTTCCCGCTAAATTCAATTTTCAAACGCATGCGATTTTGTCATTAGTTGCGATGTTTTTGAGCTTTTCGAGCTCAAAAATTTAATATTTGTGTTATTTTGAGCTCTCCGAGCTCAAAAGTCTTATCAAAGTTCGATGAAACAGGATTTTTTTAATTTTCAAACTGCTATAACTTTTGAATGAATTAACCGATTTTCACGCGGTTGGCGGCGATGTAGTTTTTTGAGCTCTATAAAAAATTTCCAACAAAAAAATTGATCTGATGAACCATTTCGGAGTTATTACAAAAAAACACTTTTTTTCGATTTTTTTCGACAACGATATCTCACGAACGCATCAACCGATTCTGACGCACTTGGTGGCGATCGATGCGAGTTGTCAAGGTTAAGAGCTGATTAGTTTTTGAGGTCGATCGGTTCAGCCAATTCGGAGATATTTTGAAAAAATGAAAAAAAAAACCAACTTTTTTTTCACTTTTTTTGCAATTTCTCGAAATCTACCAGTCTGAATTGGTTCCAACTTACAGGGAATCTAAGTTTGGTGAAGCCCTTTCGAATGACACCAACAGCGATCAAATCGGTCTAGCCGTTCAGAAGTTATAAGAGGTTTACATACACATACACACACACATACATACATACAGACGTACGGACATCATCGTAAAAATAGTCAGGAAAGCTTCTTAGGGCTTCAAAACGTCGAGATTTGTTGAAACCTCGATTTTTTTAAAACGGGGCAAAAACAATAACTTCCCGATTTTTCGAAAATCATTAGGAAGAATCATTGATTTTCTTAGCGGGAAGTTAAAAATAATTTTAAAAACATTCAAGAAATGGTCGTTAACGTCCACATACATACTAAGCTCGCCACCTGTTCACGAACGAACCCGTTGATTTTACCGACTGGATTCGGAACCCACAACGAACTGCCGAGAACTGTACATACCAAGCTAGGAAAATGTTCGAGAACAGCTCGCGAACTTGGTCTATGCCCCGCTTAACAAATCTGAGTGCAATGCGCCAATTGAGGGGTAAATAGCATCACTCTTGAAACTTAGCAGTTTTAAAAAGCGCCTTTGAACTGCTTTCATCCGTTCAATGTGACATTGATAAAATGGACTCCACACAACACATGCATATATTCTAGTTTGGACCTTATAAAAGCACAATATAGGGTTTTCAATGTGGATACTTTATTAAAATCGTGAGAGCACCGAACTAAAAAACCATACAAGCGATTAGTGGATGAAATTATTGTATCCATATGTTTGTTAAATGAAAGTGCAGGGTCAAATGTAACACCAAGATCAGTAAAGATTTCAGGTCGTTGAATGGGAATATTTTTTTATTAAGCAAATCAGTTTCAAGGCCAAAGGACATGGCGTTGCATTTGGCTGGATTAAGTGGAAGATTGTTACGTTCACACTATTGAACATCTGCATTTATATTTTCACACTCCTCCATATATATCACACAACTGTATAGTTTTAAGTCATCTGCATATAAAAGAAAATCTTCAGAAATATCATTTATAAAAATATTAAACAATAGGGGTCCCAAGATAGAACCTTGCGGAACGCCTTATATTCAGCAGACTTAAATCCATTAATCTGAACAAACTGCATTCGATTTGAAAGGTATGAATGAAAGAGCGAATCAGATAAACCAAATGCTTTTAGTTTACTAAGAAGAATACCATGATCAAGTCTATCAAAGGCTTTCGATTAATCCGTGTAGATTACAGCCGTTTGGAGTCTACTATGAATAGAATCCGCTATAGCCGGTTCAGTATTAAAACCGTTGCACGTCACATCTGTCATAACTGTACTATGTTGCCAAGCCCTTGAAATAATATGAGAATCTAGTATATGTCAAATGAAGTTTATCAAATATTCTAGGTTAGGTTTAGTTATTGATGGTTATTGCATGCAAAGAAACTTCGACTTATTTCAGTTACATACAGAGATGTTACATATAAAACTTTAATTTGTATGTTAACCGTACAGCACTAAGAAATTCTTATTTTAAATACTATGGAATTATTTTTAGCACTAAAAAGGTAGATATGTATGGAATAGTTAACACTTTTATTTGTATGTTTATACAACACACTTAATTAGTTAGAAGTTATGGAACTATTCTAGTATTTAAAATGCATGTATGTATAAATAGTATCAAGGAAAAAATATTATCTAGGTAATATAATTATTAGGTTACAATTACCTGAGTACATGTTGGCTTCTAAAATGTTGTCACTACAATATGAAAGATTGATGTAAGGTTTACAGACAAATTATAAATAAGAAAGTTCTGATAACCTGGATCTACATCCTTTTTAAAGGTAGGCAATTTTATTTTATATTTTGTTGAAATAAATCTTAAATTTTTTTTTGAAAAGCCGGGATGTGAAGCTTTAGTGTGTAGGTCATTCTCAACAAGTAAAATCACCCTGAGATATATGATCATTGATCATAGCAAAAGAAAATTGTGCAGCAAGCACCACCACAGCTCAGAAAAGGAGAGCAAATCCATTCTATTCTCCGAGTGAAGGTATATGCAAATGATTGACTAAATCGTAGCACTGAAATCAATACATATTATAATTATCAGTATATTGGTGAATTATTTATCACTCCAATATCTTCTAATCAATCCAAATTTATATTTACCATTTTGTTTTAGCTCTCCATCATCTACCGCAACTGAAAGTATTGCTAATAAATGATTGATCGAATCAGACCTTTCAATTCAATAAAAACTATTAAATTAATTCTTTGTAGTTTTTATAAAACTTTGTGATATACACATGTACCTTTAGAAAATGCTGCCTGAATTACTTATTTTGAATATTATGATTAAAATAAAATAATAAATAATGCCAACCCAATTTTTATGGAATTGTTTTATTAAAAAGAAACATTGCAAATTTATAAATTAGTTACTACACCGAAAAGTTTGTAATACTATTTTTTTAAATAAGGTAGAACAATAATTGTCAAATAGAAATCTTTCAAATTTGAGAGGTTCACGGACAAACCAATTCCTACCCGCAACTTCTGGATTGCATCATCTATCGGCTTGCTTGGCAGTAGCCATTAACTGAATAGGATTTTTAAAAAGATGGTAGGTAATACTTTGTGACTATACTGTTCTATCATATCCACAATGTATTTTGTTGGGGGGTTTGTTTCTGAAAAAAACATTTATTGAAAGGGCAGTATTCAAATAACCAATTCTTTTCTTTTCAAATATACCTATATTATTATTTTTATAAAAATAAAAGTAAAACAGCATCTATTGTCTATTAGGTATAATTTGAAGTAAGAATTTTGAATGTATTAAACTAGTTGTGTAGTCTTCTGAATTCTAACATATAATTTGCTATATCACTGTTCAAATACAGTTTGTATCTACTTACTAGGCTGTAATATAAATAAGCTCAGCTTCAACATTTGTTGATTGAGTTCTATATTGTGTCATTAACCTAATATTATCGAAAAGCATTGTCCATAATAAGAAAGATTCAATAGTAAGTAATTGGTTTTCAAACCATTTAAAAACATGTTCTTCATTCATTTTCCCATGATAATAACTCATCTGAGATTCATATAAAAATATACTTTCTGCTCCATCAATATAACCATTTTCATTCTCAGCATGTAATACAAAATATCTAGAATAAAAACAATTTTGCATTCTAAAATTTTACATAATCATTGTAACATACCTTTTGACATGAATGCAGCTTACAGCACCATTTTGGAAAATTCAGGATTCATTAATAAAAACAAATGTATACAGTAGTTTATTTTTGTTGAAACTTCCATAAGTCCTCTTTGTGGATGTATCATATTTTAGTAAACTACTCAGGAACATTCTACATATAATAATTATTGTTCTTCCTCCAATTACTGCAGTAACATTCCTAAAGTGACATGATTATCTATAAAAAAATGTCCATGTATAATTGCCAAGTATTAAGAATAATGTAACAGAATATAATAAATACAGTTGATTGGGTATAATATTGAACTTATACATACTTGCTTCATAAACGCTGTAAATAGTATCAGGAGTAAATGCATCAACTATTGCAGTATTATTAAGTTCCATTTATACGTTTTTTTGGATGTGACTTTAAGTTTGATAACTCATTACTGCTTGTGAAAAATTACTCACAGTTCTTTGCAGTTTTTGTCACAACATAACCCCAAAAATGTCAAGACGTCAACTGAACCTGAAATAAACCATTTTAAGCGCGCATTTTTGCCAACATAAAAAGTTTTTATTAAGACTGAGGTTAGTTTGAGTTTACTATTTAATTAACCTACGAGCTGTATTTGATATGAAATTAATTACGAAACCTTTCTTTAAACATATATTTATATTTTTTAATACAATGCGACCTACAAATTTCAATATTTATTGAGTTTAGAGAGGCTTAACATAGTGATTGACAGATGATTGACAGCAGCAATCGAATGACATGATATAAACGAACGTCTCTTTTTCGACACTTTGATGACGTGCAACGGTTTTTGTATTGAACGGGCTATATGTGCTGTGTTATTGTAAACAAATTGATAGTTGTCGAACGGCCTTTCATGAATCCGTGCTGATTAATTGTAACCGCATTACTAACATGTCGATATATAGCTTGCTCTAATCAAATTTCAAATACTTTTGAGAAGTTGCAGATTATAGAAATTGGTAATTTGACACATCAGCCCCGTCTCTTTTCTTGAACACTGGAAAATATTGTGTCACAAGCGCGCGTAGCGAAGCGAGGGCAGTGGATAGTCAAGGGCAGCTAAAGCGTTTCCTGCATGTGTGACACACAACTGCTTTTCGCCTACCTAATAAACCAAAAAATAGGAAAATATAACCAAAAACTTTGATTAAAAAATTTACGTGAAACGTCAAAGTAGTCAAGTGACAGATGGTGAGAAACTTCAATAATCGTGGCGTTAAGAATTTTCCGCCCTTGGGCTGTTAAACAATACTTTCCGCCCTATTGTTTGTGATTATATTTGCGTATGTCATTCGGGCACTACGATCCTGAATTGCTCAGTAACTATTTCCGTAGATAAACTTCATTTTGTTTTTGATACGCTCGAACCGTGATATTTTTACACATCGCTACGTAAAAGATAATTACAAAAAGTTGAAGTTATCAATACCGACTTTTTTCCGACAGATTTTTCTTTTTCGTAATGTAAAAATAGTCTTTCTTTTATTTTCTTTACAAATAATACAAAATAACTATTTAAATCGAACTTTGTATATACCGCTGAATCGCTTTTTGTTTAAAGCGGATAAAATGACTAATTTGTGCAATATCATTGCTGTTGCGATTTTGGCAGAGGATTCAAGTACCATAGTCCGGAGAAATAAGCTCGAAAAATCTACTTAAATTTTTTGAGATGGAATATTATGTCCCGAATCGAAAACATATCGACTCCTAATCATTTTTCTAAATTCTTGAATAATTCCGCTGGAGCTTGCGACGCAGCTTGCAAGCAAAACGTAGACACTCAAAACTGGAGTCTTTTACGCTGATACTCCTACCAGTTTTGCTCGAACAAAAAAATTGTAGACATTAAAATTGTAGGAAATCCTAATTAAAATTAAATTAACATGATGAAAGTAGATTTGAAAAAACATTTTTCAACCTTTAATTTTTCAAAAATTGTTGAACAATTTGAAATTTTGTTTATTTAAGCAATATAAGAATCTGGTATAGGAGTGTACGGACCAGGAACCAAACACTCTGAAAGCTTGGGAAAAACCCTTTCAAGCGGAAAATGTGACCAGTTCAATATTGATAAGGGATATAGAAGGCAAAGGATTATCATAATGTCGGATAGTCAAGCAGCCATTAAAGCACTGATGAGCTCTTGTGTAATCAGTTCCAAAATGGTGTGGGAATATCTAGGCAAATTCAACTAGGCTAGAACAATATCACCTTACTGTGGATTCCAGGACACACAGGAATAGGAGGAAATGAAATAGCAGATGAACTAGCAAAGAGAGGGACTGAAACACCCTTTTGGGAGACGGAACCCTTTTGCGGTATCAGCTCCAATGTAACATTGGAAAAAATAGACAAAGCCAAAAAAAAAGAGAAGATCTGACCATTGGAAAGATCTGGTAGGATTTAGGCAATCAAAGATTCTTCTTGCTGACTACAACCTGTTGAGATCAAATGAATGCATAAATCAAAGTAAACCTGCACTATGAGTTTTAACAGGGATCCTAACAGGAGGAAGAAGCTTGTAGATTCTGTGGCATGGTAGAAGAAACCTCCATCCACATACTTGCGAATTGCACAGCAATTCAGAATCCTAGGAGATTACTGGATAGAAGAGGGACATTTACCTAAGTTAAAGCATGCAGATATCCCAAAATTCCTCTAACCAAAAGAGAGATTTTCCTCAGGAACTAAGTAGAAGTAAGGGGTACAATAGATTTTTTTAGGTATAAGTGAATGTCACCCCAATATACATATTTAAGCGGCAAGTATAATCAAAATGACAAAGTTAAGGTGGTAATATAAGGAAATATAGAGGAAAGGTTTCCGAAAAAGTTGGTGTTTCTAAATTCTGAAAATTCAAAATGGCAGCCTCACAAACTGTTAAATAGACCATTTGGGCAAAATTTTCAAAAATTTTTTAACGCTTAATCTAAGAAAGTAAATTTTTCTTCCCTGGACTAATAAAAATGTTGTTATTGGCCTCTGATTTTACGATGATCACGTTTTTTTTTCTCATTTCGATAATTTAATAACACATTTTCTTTTGGCTCTTGCTTTCTAATTGTAAATATTAGTTTCTTCTTTGATCTTGACCACAAAAAAATGTTGTGGTTTAATAATTATTACGACGAATTTGTAAAAACCACCGGTACATTTACCTTAAACAGTTTTCGATGAGAAATTTCATTACGGACAGGCTTTAATTAAAATTTTGTCGCATCTGCTGTTTGTCATGATTCATTAATGGATAATGCGAAACACGTTTCTGTAGTAAATACACGGTGTCGGACTTCAATGTCCTCCCACGACAAATTTTCGAACGGATCTGCCTGTCACAAATTTTAGAAGCGTACCTCAAAAATACTGGCAAAGGGTATAAAAATTGTAGGTTGTGTAGGTTTTGAAAACTATTTATCGGACTAGCCAAAATAGAAAACCTTATGAAAGTTTTTTTATATTATTTGCTACCCTTATTTTGTTGACTTGTAAAATCAAAACCCAGTCAATTGTAGTAGTATTGATTTTTTTCCTATTTAATTGATCCTTTCAAAGAGTCCAGCTAAAATTTCAGCACAAAACTTACATTTTTGTGGTTTGTACGATTTTTTAAGTAAATTGGTGTATTTTTCGAAAGTTTCGATACTTCATTTTCAATTTCTACCAACTTTCACATTTTTCTCGAATTTTTCCCTATTGCTTGGAGATATTTGTCTAAAATTCATTCAAATAGGTAAAATTAGTAGGCAGATTTAGACCACGAAATCGTACTGGGTGTTTTCAATATTCATAGTTTTGTGGTATTTACAAATTTTTTCATGTTGAAAATGGGTTTTTTCGAAAATTCCATGACTCTATTTGAAGGTGAAATAATGCTTTCATCAAAAAACATAGTCGACCAGTCGATTTCTCGTCCCTAACACACACATTTTTAGCATTTATCAGGCCACAAAAATTTTCTTTTTTGTTTTTAAACAAAGGGGTAGGTATGGAGATACTTCGCGATTTAACATTTCCCCCGGTAAGTCTCTTAATAGTTGGAAGTAACGATTTAAAATTCACTTACATATGTAAAATTTCATAAATTTTTTCCACTCCTTTCTGTCAGTGGCCAGCTTTTTAGCTTATATTCCAGCTATTCCATTCCACTGTAACATTTCCCCTATTGTTTCATCCCAAGTCTTCCTGGGTCTACCTCTCTTTTTATTCTTTTGAATTTTCGCTTCCCATATTCTTTTAGTTAATCTAGTCTCCTCTATACGCTGCAAATCCCAGTTGTCTTTCCTCAATATACTCCAAAGTTGACTGTATTTCCAGTTCTTCTCTTATATTATCTATTGTGTTTCTTATTTTATCTTTTTTTGTTACTCCTCTTATTCGCCTTAGATACTTCATTTCAGCCGTTTGTATTTTACTCTTTTCTGTTCTATTAAGTATCCAAGATTCACAGCCATGCGTTAACACTGGTCTGTAAACAGATTTAAAGACCTTTAATTTAGTTGTTTGTTAGTTTTTATTCATAGAATAATATAGATTACTTGCATTTTAGACTCTTCTATTTATTTCGGCTTCCTGTGTTCCACCCTGATCTAACTCTACTCCAAGATACTGAAATGATTCCACTTGATCTATACTTTGATCTTCAATATATATTTTTATCTTTTCTGTTTTATCACCAATTACCATAGTTTTAGTCTTATTCGTGCTTATTTTCATACCCTACTCTTTCAATGTTTCATTCCATATGTTTAGATTTTGTTGTAGTTCCCTTTCATTTTGTGCATTATTATGCATAGGCTTCATTTGTTGTTTCAATTTTTTGCAAGTTTCTATGTCCTACCATATATTTTTTACATTTATTATTTGTTTTCTTTATGATTTCATCCATAAGCACAATGAAAAGAAATGGGCTCAATCCTCCGCCTTGTCTAACTCCACTTTGAGTAGGGAATACTTCTAATCTTCTATTATGTCTTATAACAGTATTTAGATTATTAACGTATATTTTTTGTACCATTCTTATTGTTTTATTATCTACCCCTCTTTTTTCTAATATTTTCCACATTTTTTCCCTTGATACCATATCAAATGCCTTTTCTAAATCTATGAATACGCAATATATATTTCTCTTCTCTTGTATACATTTCTCTGTTATCTGTTTTATCATAAATACCTACATTGTCTTGTATGCTCCTTCCACCTCTAAACCCATTTTGCGCCTCGTCTAGTGTGTTTTCCACGGCTTTTATAATTTTTGGGTCCAATATATGTTCTAATATTTTCATGTTTGTACAGAGGAACGTCAGTCCCCTGTAGATACCACATTCACGTCTAACACCTTTTTTATATATAGGGACAATTGATGCCATTTGCCATTATTTCGGTATCTTTTCTTCTTTCCAGCACTTATTATATATTTTTAATAATAGTTCTTCTCCACTTTTACCCACATTTTTGATCATTTCTCCAGTTATTTTGTCGCATCCTGGTGCTTTCCCTTTTTATATCTTTTTAATTATTTCCGTGAATTTATCTATGTATATTTCTTCATCATTATTGTCCTGTCTTGTTTTCATTTTTTCTTCATTTGATTTAGTTGTGCTTTCTCCGTTATCTAATAATTCTAGAAATTATTCCTTCCATCTTTCCATTACTTTCATATCTTCTATTAACATTTCTCCTTTCCTGTTTTTAATAATAGTTATATTTGTGTATTTTCCAGTTCTCCATGATTTTAGCACTTTGTAAAATAGTTTTTGGTTACTCTTGCTATCCTTCTCCATTTTTTCTCCAAATTGTTTCCATTGATCTTCTTTTGCATTTTTAACTAATTATTTTCTCTCGGTTTTATATTTTTCATAATCCTCTATTTTCCTAGACCCTGGGCAATTTCTCCACACCTTTTTCTTTATTTTGATTTGGTTTCTAATTTCGTCAGTCCACCATGCAGTTTGTAGTCTATGATTTTGTTTTCTAGTTATTCCACATACATACTTCTTTCGCTGTTTCTGTGATCGCATTTTTCATTGAGTTCCAAATAATTTCAATATCATTGTTAAGCCGTTTCTCAACATCCTCTAATTTTTTGCTGGGGTATATTTCATACTTTTATGCTATTTCCTTGTTTCTTAATTTATACTGTTTCTTAATTTATACGTTTTTATTGTTTCCCACTCTTCTTTTTTGGACTGAGTTTCTCTTTTTTCTTTGTTTTCCAGTACATACTCTTTTGTTGTGCTCGGTACTACATAATGATCACTGCCTATTTCTGGTCCTCTTTTCACTTTCGTGTCTTCTACTACTCTTCTATTGTTCTTTTTTACTAGTTTGTAGTCTATTATTGATTTTTCTCCTCTACTTTTTACCTCTCTGGTGTATTTTTATGGTCAAAGAACGTATTTGTTATTACTAATTGGTTTATCAAGCAAAAATCTAGCATTCTTTTGCCATTATTATTTCTTACTTGCTCGCTATGCTTTCCTAATATATTTCTATACCATTGATCTTCTATACCCACCTTACTATTAAAATCACCTAATATATATAGTGTTCCTTTAGCTTCTTCTGTAGCTACTTGTGATTCTTCCCAGAATTGGTCCTTATTTGCTGTTGTATCTTCCTTGTTGGGTCCATAAACTACTATGTATAACTGTTTTTTTGGATATTTTGATCAGTTCTTATTTCTTTTTTCAATATTCTGTCCGATATTGCATCCCGACCATTTATTTTCTTTTCCAGTTTCTTATTTATTATGCAACCCACTCCTGAAGATGCCCTTTTATCTTGCTTTATACTCCGCTATATATCAATATATTTCCATTTATCATTGTTATAATGCCTTTTACTTTCAGTTTCAGTCATTCCTAACAAGTTCGCTCCCTTTTGTACAAATTCATCTTCCAGTTCTTTTTCTTTTCCTGTCCCCATATTTTCCATTTACTAATTTTACCTTTGTGTTTTACTTTAGCTTCATCTCTCTTTTTGTTTGTACTCCATTCGTATTTTGATTTATTATTCCTGTGTATTGCTTTATATTCTCATGTGCATTGTTTTTGTCGTTCTATATCCTTTTCCATAGCCAGGTCTTTTCCATTTTCAGTCTCCTTATGGGTTACTATTAGTTTTTTGTAATCATTGTTTTATCTGTTAATTGCTAGTGAGCGTTCTTTTGTATCTTGATCAGGTTATTCGTCTCTGTTTCCCATTTCCATTCATCAGATTCAATGTACATTTTCCTGTAGCCGATTTTAACGTTTTCCCCTGTTTTTCTTTCTTCATTAGCTCTATATCTTATTTGTTTCATTATTTCTCTATCTTTCTTTTGTCCCATTTTTGTTCTCAATTTACTTTTATTTTTCATAACTTCTTTCTTTTGCTTCTGGTCGTTTAGTTGTATTAAACAGGTTTTATCTCCTAATCTCGTTGCGTTCAACACTTCTGTATCAATGTTTAATTCACACTTCATAAAGTTTTCTATAACTTTTTTTAGTTCTATCCTGTCGTTGTTATCTATTCTTAAACCTCTTGCAATACAATATTATTTCTTCTTTTTTCATTTTCAATTATTTCCAGCCTTTCATCCATATTTGCTACTGTTTTGTTCAAATTTATATTTTCGTTCGGTAATTTTTTATTTTCTAATCTTAACCCATTAATCTCTTTTCTATATTCATTTTGTTCATTCCTCATCTCCGTTAGCTCTGTTGTTATTGTGTTCATCGTCTCCCCTATTTGTCTCATCATCTTAGTCAGCATTTCCATATTTTCCTCAATTTTCTTATGACTTTTAACTGATGATCTTTCCAAGTTTTTACTTTTTTTAGTTATTTCTTCCTCGGTATCTTCGTCTTACTCCCTTTCGCTTTTTCTTTATGTGTATTTGTCCTCGTTACTTGTCATTGTTCAGTATATAAATTAAGTTATAAATAAATTAAATGTTAATCTTCCTATATTTTGGAGATCATTACAACTCTTGAATTGTGAGTTACGCGTTGTGTTTTGTTCCAGAATATGTTTTTTTGGGTATTTTCAAAGATTTTACTTTCATGATTTATAAAATAAAAATGTCGTGGGTTATGGTGCTGTTGAATTTTTTCTTGGTAGACTAGTCCTTTGAAAGTATCCTTCCAAGATTTTTACATTTTTAATGATCGAATTTTACCTTTTCCAAGAGGTAGATAATCTAGCTCATTTATTGGGGCTTAATAATAAAATAGTTTATGACGCTCTGGTGGAGTTTTTTAGACAAACGAAGCTTGATCTGTAATGAAGTCCAAATGTAGATATAAGTAACATCTGAACGTAGCTTAGAATAATAAAAAAATAATAATTAAAAATTAAAAAAAAATCTGTGGCTGAAGGATTTAATTCCAAGCCAGTTCCCCTCACAAAAAAAAGAGGTAGATAAAAAAATATAGGTCGCTAAAAAATTTTTATTGCTTCGCCACTGACTGCATCCATTTAATCTGATTATGGATTTTAAAAATAGATTGATTTATGCTGATTCACCGTGAAGAGATTATTTTTATCTGGTACTAGTTGATTTTTGGTGAAATTCAATAGTTGTAAACTTAACTGTAGAGACACAGCAAAAGCATTGTTTCTAGATTAAGTCGAGCGGTGGCTATGCTCCACTGAACTACTCATTTCGAGATAAACTTTAACATTTCTGCGATTTGTTGGTCCATGAAGATTCCTTTGTCCGAATTTTCATTCTAGTTTATTTTGTTAACGCCACAGTAGATACAAAAAAACGAAACCATTTAAAACTGCCTACTTTTACAACCATACTTTATTAGGACATCCTGTATAAAAACCGATGGTCACATATTAAACAAAGACGCGATTATAATCTTCCATTTAATTCTGGATGGTATCGTAACAAATTCAATTGTAGCTATAGGTATGTTTCAAGAAACTCTTTTACCAAGGATAACACATCTCTGCCTACTACATAGTAAGGTATATTTTCTTTGAAATTGACTTTGCGAGAAGGCAGTCGACATAAATAAATCCGCTGAAGCAAAGAAAGATAACAAACGTGTTGCTGTAAGTATTCAAAGATATCAATTGATTAATTTCGCCGATAGTCCGCAATATATGGAAGGCAACATAAAAACACTTCGGGCACTGCACCTATATATCGACGTACGCGTTTGTTGTTGACCGCGAACAAAGAACTCATTTGAGGCACTAAGAAACTGGTGTCATTACTGTAATCAACATATTTTCATTATACCGAACTAATTGATTTTTCCATCCAACAATTATTTATTTTAACTTTTCCCTTCTAATTCAACCCCACGGAACAGCGTCAGAATCAACAAGATTCTCAAAAGGGATACTTCTAACAAACTTGGTTCTATTCACCTCCTCAGTGTGCACTTTCCAGTTTCGGTAAAGATAGAGTCAAGCTATGACAACGGGCCGGTTGCCAAATCAAAGGCAACCAAAGAGGACTAGGAACTCACGAATTAAATCTTCAGTTCCAATATTATCATCATTTGCCCCCTACAAAACTCCAGGACCAGATGGCACATTCCCCATGCTCCTGCAAGAGAGATTAGACATCATAATAGGTCCTTTAGTTCTAATACTTCGAAGCAGCCATGCTTTAGGGTATGTACTAATTGCATGGAGAGAGTCAAAGGTGGTGTTTATTCCTAAACCAGGAAAAGAAACGTACACCCAGGCTAAATCCTACCGACCAATCAGTCTGACATCATTCATGGTGAAAACCATGGAAAAAGTCTTACAAATGAATTTGCAAGAAGGAGCGCTTAAAAGCATCCCTCTACATAGACGACAATGAGCTTATCAAGCAGGAAAATTAGGAGAAGCTGCCCTGCATAATTTAGTCTCAGGTCTCGAAAGGAGTCTGAATCATAAGGAAGTAGCCCTTGCAGCATTTCTAGACATCGAAGGTGCTTTTGACTACGCATCGATGTCATCAATAAACAGATCCCTTAAAAAAAGAGGGATTAACAGGAAATGGATAGGCTCCATGCTCGGGCATAGAAGAATAACAGCACATATGCATGATAAAACATACACCGTTAGGACAACTAAAGGATGTCCTCAAGGTGGAGTACTTCCACCACTTTAATGGAACCTAATTGTGGATGACATCTGCAGGTTGAATGATCAAGGGCTTTGCAGACGACATAGTCATTGTCACCAATGGGAAATTCCCAGAGGTAGTTATGAATGTCCTACAAGAAGCACTGTGGAGGAATGGTGCCTTAAAGAGGACCTATCAGTTAATTAGTTGCTTTTATGTATAGAAGAGCTGTTCCGCTGGGTAGAGTACTGATGCTCGGACAAGAACTAGAAATATCCAAAGAAGTTAAATATCTGGGAGTGACCCTTGATTCCAAACTGAATTGGAAGGCACACCTGGTAAAAATTACTACCAGGGCGACTAGGCTTTTCTGGCAATGCAGAAGAGTTATTGGCAAAACCTGGAGAATACGACCTGAGGTGGTTCACTAGCTTTACACAACTGTGATAAAGCCAACGATCACCTATGGAGGTCTAGTGGAGGAGGACAGAAGTGTCCTCTGCAGTTAATATATTAACTGCAATCCAAAGACAAGCCCTTCTTGGTATTACCGGGGCAAAGAACAGCACGGGGACGGGAGTAATTATGGCAATTCTTAGGCTGAAATCGGGAGACTTAAATGTTCGAGAAGGACACACTGATACAACTGGCACAATACTAGATGAACCCATATTTCACATGAGTTTTGATAGCATGACACCCGAGAATATATTCACTGAGCGAGTGAATATTATCATCCCATCTATGGAACAGGTGATGCACCCAGGTAATTCTGGAGAAATTATCTGGTTCATCTATGATTCCAAAACGAACTATGGTACTGGGGCTGGTATAAAAGGACCTAGAAAGAGAATATTCTTTAGCCTTGGTCAATATACGACTGTGTTCCAAACAGAGACGCAGATACGATTGCCGCTATAGCCTGTATTGATGAAAACATCAGAAGAAGATATACTGGACAAAAAATTAAAATATTCACTGACAGCCAGGCTCTGCTTAAAGCTATCAGTAATCCAACAACTAGGTCTAGACTGGTAAAAAACTGCAAATGATCCCTTAACAGGCTGGCAAGAGACAACAAAGTGTCTCTAATATGGGTGCCGGCACATGAGGGGATTGCAGGTAATGAAATGGCGGACCAGTTAGCTAAAGAAGGCTCTAAAGGAGACTTCATAGGTCCGGAACCGTTTTGTGCAATCACAAAAGATTGCATAAGAGGAGAAATCGGAAACTGGCTAGATAGGGAACACCAACTCAAATAGAGGTTTACATACAAAGAGTTTACTGAACAAGGTAGACAAGGAACTCTCAACCAGGCTATTGAAACTGGGTAAGAGACACTGCACCCTGAGGAAACATCTGCACAAGATGAGCAAAGTTAGTGAACCTATGTGCAGAAAATGTGAACTTGATGATGAAACACCTACTCACATACTCTGCTTTTGCGAGAACGTACAAGTACTTTGGAGAGGAATTATTACAACCATTACAACTACTGAAAATCCCTCCTTTGTAGGAGACACGAAGCTCCTGGAATGGAAGTAGATAACATTGTAATGGGTAGTTAATTATTTAGGTAAGAATTTATGCTTATTGTTAAATTATAGGTTATTAACTTTAGTATGTATGTGTTTAGTTATAATAATTATTGTAATCTTAAAATATATCGACTAAGCAGTTTGATTATAATTTATTGAAGCTTGCTTCTTATTGCACAACATAGGACTTTTGAGAAGGCTAGTGAACTCGTAAAACGTGTAACCGTTACGAAAAGTCCGTCACGCAACAGTGTTGCCATATTTCTGAAAAGGCTAGTGAACTCGTGAAACGTGTAATGTTACGAAAAAGCGAATAAGGATTCGTCACCCAACAGTGTTGCCAGATTTCTGAATGATCCACTAATCCAATGAAATTTAAATTGAAGCTTGCTTCTTATTGCACGACATAGGACTTTTGGGAAGGCTAGTGAACTCGTGAAACGTGTGATGTTACGAAAAAGCGTTCGTCACGCGATAACTCATTCAAGCGACTGTGCGCAATCTCTCTTGCCGCACTGAGCTCGCACACCTATAGGTGGGAAAAATTGTCAAAAATTGTCAAAATTTTGAAAAAATGGTTAATAATTGCCAAATATGTTAAAATTTTTGAAAAATTGTCAAAAATTTTTAAATATGGTCAAAAATTTGGAAAAATGATCAAAAATTGTCAAAGACGGTCAATAATTGTCAAAACCAATCAAAATTCGTCAAAAATGGTCCAAAAGGATCAATAATTGTTAAAATTTTGAAAAATTGTCAAAATTTTGAAAAAATGGTCAATAATTGCCAAATATGTTAAAGTTTTTGAAAAATTGTCAATAATTGTCAAAGACGGTCAATAATTGTCAAAATTCGTCAAAAACTGTCAAAAATGGTCAATAATTGTTAAAATTTTTGAAAAATTGTCAAAAATTTTTAAATATGGTCAAAAATTGTCAAGAATTTGGAAAAATCGTCAAAAACTGTCAAAATTTTGAAAATATGGTTAATAATTGCCAAATATTTTCAAAAACTGTCAAAAATTTGGAAAAATGGGCAATAATTATAAAAAACTGTCAAAAATGGACAATAATTATTAAAAACTGTCAAAATTTTTGAAAAATTGTCAATAGTTGTCAGAACCTGTCAAAAATGCTCAAAAATTGTCAATAATTGTTAAAATTTGGAAAAATGGTCTAAAATGGTCAAAATTTTTGAATAATTGTCAAAAATGATCAATAATTGTCAAAACTGTCAAAATTGGTCAATAATTGTCAAAAATGGTCAATAATTATTAAAATTTGAAAAAAATTGTCAAAATTTTGATAAAATCGTCAATAATTGCCAAATATGTTAAAAATTTTTGAAAAATTGTCAAAAATGGTCAATAATTGTCAAAATTCGTCAAAAACTGTCAAAAATGGTCAAAAACTGTCAAAATTCTTGAAAAATGGTGAAAAATTCACGAATAATGGTCATTCTATTGTGCATAAGAAGCAAGCTTCTGTCGGCGGTCCGACGACCGCTCACCTTTTTTTTTTATTGATATAAGTAACAATTGCAAAATAAGCAGACACGCGCTAGATTGAAAGAATATGTGGTCTGGCAATTGTTGCATTGGGTTTTTGGTCGGGGAGTTCAAATTAAACATTTGTCGAAGAAAGACGTGTTTTATTTAAAGACCGTCAACCCTAATTAAAAGGATCCTAAGCCGAATAATTTAACATTATTAGAACATGGGAAATGGTATAGAGATTCAGTTCAAGTGCCTGGGCTGATGAGCACGACCCAAACGAATGAATGAATGAAAAAAATCTCCAGGTACAATTCTAATTATATAACTCTTTTTCTACTAATTTCATCTGATTTTTATCGCATTTTTTGTTGAGATATGAAGCATTAAAGTTCTCTTTTTCTCCACTCTGACCTTATAAAAAACGCATTCCTTTCATCTATAATCTGTTGAATGAAAGTGTTTGAGAATGGTCTATTCAATTTCAAACTGGTTACTTATGTTATCTTAGTTTGTCTTTAAAGGAGATCTTTAGTTTTTTTGCCCGGCTTAATCGCTTCTATATCCGGCTTCTATTATGGTCAATAATTGTTAAAATTTTTGAAAAATTGTCAAAAATTTTTAAATATGGTCAAAAATTGTCAAGAATTTGGAAAAATCGTCAAAAACTGTCAAAATTTTGAAAATATGGTTAATAATTGCCAAATATTTTCAAAAACTGTCAAAAATTTGGAAAAATGGGCAATAATTATAAAAAACTGTCAAAAATGGACAATAATTATTAAAAACTGTCAAAATTTTTGAAAAATTGTCAATAGTTGTCAGAACCTGTCAAAAATGCTCAAAAATTGTCAATAATTGTTAAAATTTGGAAAAATGGTCTAAAATGGTCAAAATTTTTGAATAATTGTCAAAAATGATCAATAATTGTCAAAACTGTCAAAATTGGTCAATAATTGTCAAAAATGGTCAATAATTATTAAAATTTGAAAAAAATTGTCAAAATTTTGATAAAATCGTCAATAATTGCCAAATATGTTAAAAATTTTTGAAAAATTGTCAAAAATGGTCAATAATTGTCAAAATTCGTCAAAAACTGTCAAAAATGGTCAAAAACTGTCAAAATTCTTGAAAAATGGTGAAAAATTCACGAATAATGGTCATTCTATTGTGCATAAGAAGCAAGCTTCTGTCGGCGGTCCGACGACCGCTCACCTTTTTTTTTTATTGATATAAGTAACAATTGCAAAATAAGCAGACACGCGCTAGATTGAAAGAATATGTGGTCTGGCAATTGTTGCATTGGGTTTTTGGTCGGGGAGTTCAAATTAAACATTTGTCGAAGAAAGACGTGTTTTATTTAAAGACCGTCAACCCTAATTAAAAGGATCCTAAGCCGAATAATTTAACATTATTAGAACATGGGAAATGGTATAGAGATTCAGTTCAAGTGCCTGGGCTGATGAGCACGACCCAAACGAATGAATGAATGAAAAAAATCTCCAGGTACAATTCTAATTATATAACTCTTTTTCTACTAATTTCATCTGATTTTTATCGCATTTTTTGTTGAGATATGAAGCATTAAAGTTCTCTTTTTCTCCACTCTGACCTTATAAAAAACGCATTCCTTTCATCTATAATCTGTTGAATGAAAGTGTTTGAGAATGGTCTATTCAATTTCAAACTGGTTACTTATGTTATCTTAGTTTGTCTTTAAAGGAGATCTTTAGTTTTTTTGCCCGGCTTAATCGCTTCTATATCCGGCAGTGACATAATTAGACTTCTTACAACATAATCTTATGAGTTTTATCATTTATCTATAATTTGTTAAATGCTGTAAACCCGTAAAGATGAAATTATCAACTAATTAAATACTGAATTTCAATTTCATACAGGTACGTATAAGGATTTCCTTAGGTACCTTACTTCCTTGTAAAATAACCAGTTTTTAATAAAATTATTAAAAAGATAATTAAATAAAACAAATGTTGTGAATATTTTATTAAAAATGTGATATTGAACCAACGAGATGTTTAATATTTACATGAACTGAATTTGCTGATAAGTTCACGCTCGGTCAATATTCTTTAATAACAAATATAATTTATAAACTATAAAATTTGTTTTCAATTATTTAAGATTATTCATATTACCGATAGTCAGATTTTAATGTTACATAATAAACAGTTTATGACGAGGGAAGTCCGGATCTGATATTGAGAAGTGGTATGATGTGGTGTGAAGATATAATTTGCAACATCTGATGCGGCGACACTAACATAAAGTACTCCAAAGAGGTAATAACACAATTGCTAAGGATTATCTCTGACATCCTGTAATTTCTGTCATGGAACAACAACAAAAAAACGAATTAATTTGGACGGAATCTAGATATTTATTTTGTTCTTTCGTAAATGAGAAAGAACGCTTTAAAGTTGAAACACATGGGCGTATATTTAAAACGGGCATAGGTAATTCATTAGTATACAGGGTGTCAATTTTATAACTTACAATTAGCTGTACCTCGTGAACGAAAAGAGATTTCAAACAAATTTCAAAACCGTTTCTAGGCTAGAGAGGGGGGACTAAAATGACATGAGAGAGAACGCACCCCCATCAACTATGCCCTATCCCCCCTACAAAAATTTAAATAGCAACCCACTACTTGTGATACGTCGTTAGAAAGCCCGTAGAAAATGCTTTCCAACGGTCTAAGTCATAATTATACAAGGTGTAACAATGAAGCAGAAAAATTTATTTGACAACAAAAATAACAATTAATTGTGGAACGATACTTCGCTTTGAAAGTGCATTTAGTCGCAAAATTTAGAGAGACGGGTTAAGTGGCAAATAGAAAAAGGAATGCCACAAGAGTAGTCGATGAAGCAACTCAAATTGAAGTCCTTGGACAATTTGGAATAGATCCTACTTTATCAACTCGTCACGTCTCTGCAATAACAGGACTATCACATGAGTCGGTACGGAAAGTTTTGAAGCTTCATAAATTTCACACTGTACTTAATATCGTAATGCATCTATAGTTTGAACAGTCTCTCTATTATCTCCTTTCTTATATAGAGGTAATAATATTCCCAATTCCCATTTAATCGGTATTCTTCTTTCAGTATAGATTTTATAAACGAGTTAATTTTTCTATTCCTTTTCTTCCTAGGTGTTTTAGCATTTCATATGTAATTCCATCGTGACCTGCAGCTTTTCCTCGTTTTAGTAAGTTTATTGCTGCTTCAACTTCTAGGTTAGTAATTTCTTCAATTTCATTTATTTCATATTGAATGTCTTCATTATATATTTCCTGTGTTTTGAGAACTCTATAATAGTTATTTGTGTATTTAGAGCGTAAAGTAACAGATTGCCGCTTGAGAAAGAATGTTGCGATCTTTCGAAACCGGCAATTTTACTTTACGCTCGAAAAACACACATAATTTTTTCTACAGTCGCCCTTTTAATAATTAAAACAGTTTTTTATATTATCTTAGGTTATAATAGGAGTACTAGAATAATCGTCATTTTCGCTATTCATCATGATTAACCTTAAAAAGATCTACTGACTAGGGATGTTAAAAAATAATAGATTTTTATATAAATCGATTATTATTTTCTTATAATCGATTTTTATTTATAGATATTTATAATAATATTAATCGATTTTTATTAAATCGATTTTATAAATTACGTGTTTAAATCGATTTTCGGAAACGACTCGTATTATTTATTGACTATTTTTTCAAAATTTTGACGATTATTGACCATTTCTCAAAATTTTGACAATTATTGACCATTTTTGACAATGATTGACCATTTTGACTGTTTTTAAAAATTAGTGACCATTTTTCACAGTTATTGACCATTTTTGACGATATTTCAAAAACTTTAACAATTTTTGACAATTTTTAACAATAATTGTCCATTTTTGACAATTTTTCAAAAATTTTAACAATTTTTCAAAATTTTTGACATTTTTTAAAATTATTGACCATTTCTAATAATTTTTGACAATTATCGACCATTTTTCAAAACTTTAACAATTTTTGACAGTTATTGACCAATTTTGATAATAATTGTCTATTTTTGACAGTTTTTGACCATTTTTGATAGTGTTTGACAATTATTGACCATTTTTAACAATTTTTGACCATTTTTCATTTTTTTTTAAATTTTTGACAATTTTTCATTCTATTGTCAAAAACTTTAACAATTTTTGACAATTTTTAACAATAATTGTCCATTTTTGACAATTTTTCAAAAATTTTAACAATTTTTCAAAATTTTTGACATTTTTTAAAATTATTGACCATTTCTAATAATTTTTGACAATTATCGACCATTTTTCAAAACTTTAACAATTTTTGACAGTTATTGACCAATTTTGATAATAATTGTCTATTTTTGACAGTTTTTGACCATTTTTGATAGTGTTTGACAATTATTGACCATTTTTAACAATTTTTGACCATTTTTCAATTTTTTTTTTAAATTTTTGACAATTGATCATTTTTGACAATTTTTGAAAATTTGTGACCATTTTTGACATTTTTTGGCAGTTTTTGACAAAAATTGTCCATTTTAAACAGTTTTTGACAATAATTGACAATTTTTGAGAATTATTGACCATATTTCAAAATTTTAATCTGATAAATTGTGAATTATTCACCAATTGAGTAAATTGGGAGGGAGTAGTTTGATTAAATAAGCGAGCGAAAAAGATACCTTTTTTGCGCTAGAGCGTAAAGTAACAATCCTCGGCATTTGTCGTCTTTACGATTTCATTTGAATATAGTAATTAGTCATTTTACGCGCGACTGTAGAAAAAACAATTTTTGATTTCCTAAACTGTCTTCTTCCAATTTTTCTCCGAATTCTGTCCAAGATTTTTCTTTTGCTTGTTTTACCATATCTTTCACTTTTGTTCGTTGTCTTTTATATTCTTCATAATTTGCTGTAGTTTTATTTCCTATATAGTTTTTCCATTTATATTTTTTAATTTTTACCTCATTTTTAATTTCTTGGCTCCACCACTTTGTTTGTTTTTTATTTTTTGTTACTCTTAATGTTCCGCATGTTTCTTTCGCAGCATTAATTATTGTATCCTCAAATGCTTTCCATAGGTCATCAATATTATTCAACTGCCTCTTTATATAATTTTGCAGTCTTACTTTCGTTTACTTTAACTTTAAATGACCCTAATTAATAATTTTGATTTGAAATTCCGCTAAAAAAATCGTACGGTTATTATTTTTTAACCTGCAAGATAAAGAGGAACTTTGAGGTGCTGTATCTCGATATCTACCCATGATTGGACCATTTGGCCTCGACATTAATATTACATTTGATGTGTTTATTTTTTGACAGAAGTTGTGTTTGTGATTAGAACAGTATGTAAAACAGTCCAGAAGTTCATGTATAAAATTGTATGTTTAAAATGTATTAATTATCAGATAATCAGATATCTAATTTAAATAAAAAAAAGTAAATTGGTATAGGTACCATACATAATTTTGTGTTCGGTGATAGTCAATACAAAAAATATGATTATTAATTTTGGAATAACAAAAAAAATTAATTGATTTTCAAATTTGATAAATTAGTTTTACGCACGTCGATGCCAAAAGATTTCTAGGCTCGTTTTTATTGACCAATTTTCAATGATGCTTCTATTTAGTCATTAATGGCCTATTGAAGCTGTAAACTTTTCTATTCACGGTTTTAAATTAAGTTTCCATTCAACAAGATGGCCATAATTATATTTAGATTCAGCTACTCTTTTTTAAACCGGTACACTTATTTGCATTCAAGTAAATTTCTTTTATAAAAATAATTTTTTTCCTCAAATACTTTTATCACGACCAACGTACCGGGTGTCTGAAAAAAATCTGTATTACAAACTCGTATACGAGAAACTGCTGGAAATTATTTTCAAGTTTTCTACTCCACCGCTAGAGGGCGTAGTTCACAATAATAATACAAAAACATCATTTGTAACGTACCGTTTTATAGTACCACAAAATTTAAATATTCGTAATCATTAGACCAAACGATGTAGGTAATAAAACAATATAATTTGTTTAAAACTTAAAATATAATGAAGTTTTAAACAAATTATATTGTTTTATTTCATCGTTCAGTATGGATCTTCTTCAAGTAAAAGCCTCATCTATTCAATCATCATTACGTTAGTTTGCTCCAGTACTTTTTCCTCTATCTTGTAAAATAACTGGTAGGGGTGAGTGGGAAAGCCGGCTCAATAAAACTGTTATAATTTTTGTTCCGCTCCATGGATTTTGACAAACTTGGTATCATTTGAAAGGGAATTCAATGCCTAAAAAAATATTATATTATCATTTCATTCTAGTGGTTTTAACGGTCGCTAGGTGTCGGTGATTGAACAATTGTTTTGTTTTCAACTTTTTTTTGGAATCTTCAAATGCAATGCTATATTTTTTAAACATTTACTTGAAAGAGGATGAAATTAAAAAAAAATGGTAAAAATCGCATCTCAATATCTATTTTCTAAGCAGAGATACGAGAAAAATAGGTAAAAAAAGTACGACCAAAGATCTAAGAAGGTCATAAATCACCAACCACTTTACCTGCCCTAGCCATTAAATTTTGTTTTATGATGATGATATTGGGTTAAGATAATTATTAAAAAAAATCGCTTGAATATTATTGAGAATTGTTTATGTATATATAATATATGATATAATTGATGTATATCACAAAAACATTTATAAACATCACGATAATGAATGCGATTATAGTTCAGAATGTTTATAATATTTAAATTGTTTAGAATTAAATTTTTTTCTCACACTCGTATATCTATCTAAGTTAAAGGTATTTATAAACAAAATTAATCAGTTTTAATTTCACAGTCGTCATCCAAATTGATAATAAACTTTTGTTTGGGAATTTTTTCTATATCCATATATGACTTTTCCACCCTTTTAATATGGGAAACACACTTGGCCCAGCTGCTCTCCAGGAATGTTTGCAGTGTCTGTTTGAATAAGAGCTACACCTATCACAGTTGAACTTAAGGTTGGAAAAGTATGTTCAATTGGGTTAAACATACAGGGATAAGGAGGAAGTCTGAGCACCGTAAGTCCCAAGCTACTATTATTAAAATACCAAACTATTTCATCATTTTAATCCGGACCTGAGAATCTTTTAAGGGACACAAACTTTTATTGCTTATCTATATTTCGAACAATAGTTAAAAATGAGGGTCGTCTGTTTATAGTGATTTACGACCTTCTTAGATCTCTGGTCGTACTTTATACATAAAAATAGGATTTTGACAAAATCATTGTTTTAGTTATACTTATACAGTGCTATTAAGAAATGAGATAAATAATACACCTTTAAACTTTAATATAACTATACATATTTCAAAAATCGTCACCAGTAAGCTTGATCTTTTCTGTGTGAGAACTAAACTAAAACTATATAACTAAAATATTTTAAAGGGCAATTAAGAATACATAATATTCACACAAAGGTTGTCTACAACTGTCTTTATATTTTACCCATAACCAAGAACAATTGAAGCCATAAACCTTTATATTTTACTCTTATTACGGAGACAAGTATTCATAAGATATTTATGGCATAGTACCCACAAATTCATTCTCAATCTTCCGCCTCTTGCTCTGCATGTTAAGGAATGCAATGGGAATTGGCACGAAGTAACCAACACCCATAGTCATTCCAGAATCACAGATGTTATCACAAACTCGCGTCTTGAAATGAGAAGTGATAACATGATGGCTACAATTAACGACAACCATCCTTACCATATCCAGCTAAACTGGGATGGGTTTGAAGCATTCAGTCAGGAAGGAACGTTGGTGTGGTACACAGACGGATCTAAAACTGACATAGGAACAGGAGCTGGAGTCTATGGTGCCAGACCCAGGTGCAAAGTCCATTCATCGTTGGGGAAGTTTGCATCTGTATTCCAGGCAAAAATCTTTGCTATCGACACGTGTTTGCAAATGAACAAAGAGGGTATAGAGGCCATAAGATCCTCATACTCTCAGATAGTCAGGCAGCACTGAAATCTTTAGCATATCCCCAGATCAGATCTAGACTGGTCTGGAACTACCTACAAAAACTTTTAACCCTAGCAAACCATAATAGAGTAACTCTGTGTGTGGGTCCCGGGGCACAAGGGTATTGTAGGCAATGAAAAGGCAGACACCGTAGCAAAGCTTAAACTGCATTAACTGGTCCTGAACCAGTATTTGGAATGTCAAAATCTGCTGCACGTGGTTTTGTACATCTCGGTGGATTCAAATTAAACATCAGACGTACTGGCGACACGTGCCAAAACAGGAACACAGCAAACTCCTGGTCAAAAAACCCTCGGAGTCGCTGACTAACGAAATATTAAACCTCAGCAGTGGCCAGATAAGGAAAGTGACGGGATTACTCACCGGTCACTGTATCCTAAGGAAGCACGCATACAATTGGCATATATAGGGAGGAGCCTATCTGTCGGTTGTGCTTGGAAGAGGAGGAAACAGCCTCTCACATTATCTTCGAATGGCTCATTGGAGATATAGACTCCTAGGACTAGAGTATCCAAGGGAGGATTTCTCCAAGAAGGACCTAGTAAAAAGCCTGATAAGGGTTACTGGTGTCTTCGCATAAACGGTATAACCAATAGCACAAAAAGCCTAAAGGCTGAGGTGCCGAGGTCTCTAACCTCTGACTGGTGGAGCCGAACCAATCAATCAATCACCCATAAATTGATAGATACTGCTGGAAATGCTTTCCATCTTTTTCGATGCAAATATTTAATCTCTGCGAGGTAGAAAAGACGGCAGCTTCTATTTCAGCCCTAGGAATACTGTCAATTGCGTTTTGTATTCGTTGAATAAGATCTGCTCTATTTGCAGGTCGCTTGGCTTAAATACTAAATCTTTAATTCGACTCCAAAGATAAAAATCTAACATAGTAAAGTTCGGGAGATCTTGACGGCCACGGGAATATGCTACCTCTTCCTATCTACCTATACTCAAATTGTTGGTTTAAAAAATGCATCACTTCATTTGTAAAGTGCCATATTGTTGTATCCACATATTTGGCTGTACTCCTAAAAGAACATCTTCTAATAATATAGGCAGTTCATCTCTTAAGAATCTTAAGTAAATGTTAAGAAAAAACAAAAGGGCCTATAATTTTACCATCTAGAATCCCACATTAAACGTTAACTGACCAGCGACCCTGGTTAAAATCTTATTGCATCCAGTGTGGATTATGATCAGACCAATAGAGTGTATTTACATTAGTGGAAAATGTAGCTTTATCGGACCACATTAAATTTGATAAAAAATTTGGATTTTCTTTCAGTGTATCCTTAAGCCAATTACAATGATCCAGTCTTTTATCGTAATCTGTAGCTGTTAATCCTTGATAATAAAAAAAAACAGAAAAATTTAAAATTTACGATAACAAATTGAGTGAAATAATTTTCTTTCGCTGGAATAAATTGTGCATTTATCCCGAAGATTATTATTAACGTGATAAAAGTAGATTTATTATCTTCTAAATTACTATACAACGTAATACATCAAGATGTCCTACAACTAACTACAATCATTGACTGCAAATTCTGTAAGAATTTCCTGATGCTGATCATACAGTGCGTCCCTAAAGTAATGCATAAATTCATAATTTTTTCAACTTGTTATGTTGTTAAAAGGGGGTGTTTCATTAAAAAAACTGGTGCTCTTGACATCACTTAAAGGTTATTTACCCTGTTTGATAGATTATAAATTGTTTTTAATCCCATTTTTTTATTACTATTTTTCATATGAATTGACCGGTACAATGTAAAATCTTGGCTACGAGCCTATATTTATAGTATCTTTTAAAAAATCAAACGATTTTAAACGACTAAGTGTTTTTCTCACGGTGTATCAATACTTTCACGCAGAAACCAATACACAAATAATTGGCTTGATATATAATTTGTTTATAGAATCAGGTATGGGGAACGTATCATTAACAAAGAAATAATGGAATGGTCTTGTAATTGAAAACGAACAAACCGCATTATTTTACTATGTTATTAAAAATCAAAATCAACGTGGAGAATTTCCATCAAAACATTCGATAATTGGCTGACAAATGGGTCAATGCATGTCAGTAAATTGCATAAATCCGTTATTAAATGAAAACGAAAAGAAACTAGAAATTTTATTGAATAATTGCAAGCGGGCATATGGGTTCACTTATAAAATTTTTTAGGCAGAATGGAAAGTGAATTTGCTATATTAGAAACAAAAACAGATTAATTATCTATTTATACTTCCTTCGCAATAAGGAGAGATGATTTAAACTACTTATACAGGGTGTCCCGTAAATAAGTACCGTAAATTAGAGGCATGATAGATCGTCAAGAAATATTCAAAATACCTAAATACAACTTTTCTCTAACATTCTTAGTTTGTGAGATACACATTTTATTGCATATCTTCTCGGGTGATGAAAGTACAAATTTAAATTTTTTCGTAGGTTATTGTCTTTTCAAAACACATCAACAGTATTAATTCTGTCAAATTCTAATGAGCCAGTGGCGTGGTACGAAGGGTTCGTAAACTTTTATTGTACCATATTTTTGAAACACCCTGTATTTAGAGCTAAAGACTTTTGTCTGCAATTCTTTATTAAATTTCCTACATAAAAGGTACTCTTTGTGGAACCCGATATAACACTCCATTTTCAAGATTTTTAACTTTTTATTGCAGTAAGACACTTTTTTATGTTGTAAATTTTTTTAAACAATAAATTTGGTCTGACCAAAAAACCCGCACGCCGTGAAAGTTACAAATCATCAGCACAGGTTTAAAATTAACGTTTGGGCTGGAATAATTGGGGACCAGTTTATCGGGCCTTTTATTCCACCGGAATATTTAAATGGACCTAGAAATGTAAATTTTCTTAGGAATAATTCAATAGATCTTCTTGATGATGTACGTTGTGATGTTGGGGTGTTGTTATGGAAAGGCCTCTTTAATTGGTGGTCCTCCAGGTCACTCGGAGGGTCATCTAACTTTAATAAAACTACAACTTCTTGCACTGGGATAAGTTCTGTTTATTACCATACTTCAATATTACACATTATAACTAATTAAGATTACTATAACTATTATAAGTATCTATCATTATAGCATACTTATATTATAAACTAAATATAACGGATTCAAGACTGAATTGAATATGCATTGCATCTGAATATGTTATTTATATTGTAGCTCAAGTTCAGGCTGATATTTACTATTTAATGTTATGTTTATTTACGTGATGAACTTGACTCTCGATACCTGTCGGCCTCGTTGGTTTTATTTATGCATTCTTTAACGTTCAATGATTTATTGAAAATAGTTTCAATGGAATTTATTTCTTATTTTATTTTATGCCAAAAGGCATCACAACGTTATCAATGTAGACTGAGAATGTGGTTTATGCACGATGGGGCCTCGCCACATTTTACACTGCGAGCTAGGGAATGGCTAAATGAAAACTTTACGGGAAAATGGATAGGCCGTGAAGTAGGTCAACAGCTTGCAGTGAGTTGTCTCTTAATAGATTTTTGCTGAGGAAGATAACCAACCAAATGAAAAAACGTTTGCAAAAATCGTATGCAAAGTCATTTTGAACATTTAATGAAATAGCAACGTTCGTTAATGTAGTTAACTACTACATACAAAATAGTTTCAATAATAAGTTTATTCATTGGGTTATTTCAAATTACTCTTTTTAATTGGAGAACCATGAATTACAAACCCATAAAAAACGTTTGTGTTTAAATTATTTGGAAATGATCTTCAAGTAGGTACTTACTACAAATTTATTTAAAAAAATACAACTTAAAAAATAGTTACTGCAATAAAAAGTTAAAAATCTTGAGTCTTGTATCGAGTTCAACAAAGAGTATATTTTATGTAGGAAATTTAATACAGAAGTATTCAGCTCTAAATATATATAATAAATTTTCAAATATATGGTACAATAAAAGTTTACGAACCCCTCGTACCACGCCACTGGCTTATTAAAATTTTACAGAATTAATACTGTTGATATGTTTTGAAGATACAATAACCTACAAAAAAATTTAAATTTGCACTTTCATCCCCCGAGAAGATATGCAATAAAATGTGCATTTCATCTGCACCCTTCAACAGCCTGTATCTCACAAACTAAGAAGGTTAGAGAAAAGTTGTATTTGGGTATTTTGAATATCTCTTAACGATCTATCATGCCTCTGATTTACGGTACTTATTTACGGGACACCCTGTAGAACAAACTATAAACACACACAAATTTCCAAAATTGCAAATATTATTTAAATCACTTTTGGGCAGTCCTCGTAACAATCGTTGGCGTAAATGACAAACGATGTGTGAATTTGTCACAGAAATCACGTCGTTCGCAGAAAAAAAGCTTGAAAAACATAATAAAGGTTGAATTATAGCTGGTTGGTATTTACAAAACACGCCGTATTCTGGTACCAATTAAAGTACGTACCGTGTAGCATTGGTACTGACTGACAGGTTTATTTTATACACGGATGCAGCTTCGTACACTTTTTTTAAATCGCACAGATTTTCCAAGCAGGTTTTTTGTATATACAAAGAACAGTTTAAGTTACATAAACTACATATATCATAAATGGTTCAGTTTGTACTTTGTACGAGGGTTGTCTTTTATAATTTACATATAGAGCTAGAAAAAGACATTAGATAACTTTTGTTTTACAACGTATTCGCTCCACGAAGAGAAATGCATTTTGCATCCTTTGGAACCAATTCTGGAAAGTTATTCCACTCGCTTGTTTGTACATTCAAAATAGAGTTTTTGAATGCGTTGACTGTATCTTCTAGGGTCTGGAACCTTGGACCACACAATTCATTCTTCATTTTTGGAAAAGTAAGAAAGTCGTTAGGACTTGAGTCATGACTGTTTGGAGGATGGTCCAACAATTCGATATTTTCTTGCTTTAAAAACTCAGTTGTTTTTCGAGCTGTGTGGAAACTTGCATTGTCTTGGTGAAGGATTATTCGTCGTTGGGGGTCTGCAAATACTTCCGGCAAACAAATCAATATGTACCAATCAGCAGTAGCAGTTCTTTGATCTTGCAGAGGAATTGTTGCTACGTGACCCGCTTTTGAGACAAATGTCGCCACTATATTTTTGGAAACACTTCGAGATTGGATAACTTTCGTCGGTTTTGGTTCATCTTGGAACACCCAAACAGCCGTCTTTGATATGCCCAATGAAGCTCCAATATGTGAGATGTCGATCTTCTGATCCAAGAAGATCGACATCTTGACATATTGACTTTAGGTACAGCTTCAAACGAAGTGGTCTGAAACTTTGGCGTTAAAATAACTAAACATGACAGCTAATTTTGACATTTTATATTTGTTCACAGGCTCCTGGAGTTCGTACCAAAAACTTGAGACAGAGGAAAGAGCTAATTTATAAGTACCTATTAATTATTAATAATGAATATATATACTATTTGGCTTCTCCATACTCTTGGGGATTTGGTGTGGAAAGGCCTCTTTAATTGGTGGTATCCCAGGTCACTGGGAGGGTCATCTTACTTGAATAAAACTACGACTTCTGGCACTGGGATAAGTTGTATTTATTAACATACTTTACTATTATACATTATAACTACTTAAGATTACTAAATCTATACAAGTATCTATCCTTATATCATACTTATAGTTTAACTGGATAACATAATGACTACAACTAAATTAGAATGAATATTGATTACTTTCGATTACTCTTGATTACTGATTCTTTTTTATTGTGTTGTCACTATTACGTTTCAAGTTCAGTTCCATGTTATTTACTATTAAATGTTTATTTACGTACCTGTCGACCTCGCTACTTATATTTATGTAATATTCCAACGTTTAATGATTTATTGAAATTAGTTTCAAGGGAATTTATTTCTTATTTAATTTTATTATTATATTAGGCCAAAAGGCATCACATACTGTATATAAATTAATGAAAGGAGATTCCTTCAATTTTGCAGATTTATTGGGTTAGTAATAACGAATGAGTTTTTTTGCAAAATGCTTTTCTTCGCCACAGGTAAACGTTACTAAATAAAAGTTGTGGTTAAAAACCGTATGCAATAGATAGTTAAACCGAGATATTTAATATCATTTGCTCGTGTGAACAGACAAGTTGATCGTCATTTTCATTGGTATTACAAATTTAACCAGCTGTAAAATATTTGTTTATTTTTCCCAGTAATCTGCGAATGACATAGATTTGATTTAAGTAAACCAGGAAGTCGATTAAACGCTTTTGCAGTTGAAAATTGTTTGAGGGCACTTTAAATCTATTAATATGGAGAAAGTTTTGTTTTTTTTTCTTTTTTCTTTTGTTTTCTTTAAATATCAGCTACATTATTTACGACAGATGTTTGATTACTTTTATCAAAGATTGAAGTAGGTCTCTGCTACTGAATGGAATCTAATAATTCAATATAATCATCATACCAAACGTGAATTAAATAACAAATTAGTAAGAAAAATTTTACATCAACCATTCATATAAATAAATAAACTATTTTGTATCATTATTTTAACTCTTGAATTGCAGAGTTACGCATGGTGTTTTGATCCAGAATTTGGGTTATTGGGTATTTTCAATAATTTTACATTGACGATTACATTATATCCTTATACCGTATAGGTATCGGATTTACATTTTAGATTTCATAAACAAATTTTTTCCATGCTATTCCATCTTTTGCTAAATTTGATGCTTCTCTCCAAGTCTTTTCTCTATGTTGTAATATGTTACCCATTACTGTATTCCATATCTGTCTTGGTCTGCCTCTCTGCCTTTTAATCTGCGATTTCGCTTCGTATACCCGTTTCACTTGTCTGTTGTTATTCATTCGCTGCTCTATAAATTGTACTATGGGTTCTATCCCTAAATCTTCTCTTATAGGTGTGTTTCTAATTCTCTCTTTCCTAGTAACCCCTATTATACGTATCAAATATTTCATTTCAGCAGCTTGTATCTTACTTTTCTGTGCATTTGAAAGATTCCACGATTCGCATCCATATGTTAATACTGGTCTATATATGGTTTTAAATCTATTTTCTACTGATGAATTTTTGATTCATGGCATAATAAAGTTTTATGGTTTTACTTATTCTTTCGTTGAGTTCAGCTTCTTGTTTTCCAGATTGTTCTAGTGCTACTCCAAGGTATTTGAATTCTTCCACTTGTTCAATTTTTACATTGTCTATTTTAGTATCAGTTTTGGTATTCTGGTCTCCTATTATCAATATTTTAGTTTTATTAGTATTTGTTTTCATTCCTTCTTCTTCCATTGTTTTCCTCCATATATTAAGATTGTCTTGAAGCTGTTCCTCATTACCCGCTATTATCACGACGTCGTCTGCAAAAACTCCATACTACATTTCGACTCTTTCTAAATTTTTATATCCTACGAACAAATTTTTTACTTCACTTTCGCATTTCTTGATTATATTGTCCATGTGTACGTTGAATAGGGATTAACAGTACCACATGCAAATGGATAGGATCCATGCTTTAGCATATAGGAGAAAAACATACACACCGTTAGGATAACTAAAGGATGTCCTCAAGGTGGAGTACTTTCACCACTTTTATGGAACCTAGTTGTGGAAGACTTGATCTGTAGGTTGAATGATCAAGGCATATGAACGCAGGGCTATGCGGACGACATAGTGATTGTCACCAATGGGAAATTCCCGGAGGTGGTTATGAATGTCCTAGAGGAAGCACTGCGAATTGTGGAGGAATGGTGTCTTACCAAACTAGTTGCTTTTACGAATAGAAGAGTTCTCCCGCAGGGTAGAGTACTGTTGTTCGGAGAAGAACTAGAAATATCCAAAGAAGTCAAATATCTGGGAGTGACCCTTGATTCCAAACTGAATTGGAAGGCACACCTGGAAAAAATTACTACCAGGGCGACTGGGCTTTTCTGGCAATGCAGAAGAATGATGGGCAAAACCTGGAGAATACGACCTGAGGTGGTTCACTGGCACTACACAACTGTGATAAGGCCAACGACACCTATGGAACAATAGTCTGCTGGAGGAGGACAGAAGTGTCCTCTGCAGTTAATATGTTAACTGCAATCCAAAGACAAGCTCTTCTTGGTATTACCGGGGCAATGAACAGCACGGGGACGGCATCAATGGAAGCCCTTATTGGACTTCCTCCTCTAGAACTTTTTATAAGGGCGGAGGCAATGATGGCAATTCTTAGGCTGAAATCGGGAGACTTATGGTCCCCGAATAATGTTCGTGAAGGACATACTAATACAACTGGGACATTACTAGATGAACTCATATTACACATGAGTTTTGATAGCATGACACCTAAGAATATATTCACTGAGCGAGTGAATATCATCATCCCATCTAGGGAACAGGTGATGCACCCAGGTAATTCTGGAGAAATCATCTGGGTCACCGATGGCTCCAAAACAAACCATGGCACTGGGGCTGGTATAAAAGGACCTAGAAAGAGAATGTTCTATAGCCTTGGTCGATATACGACTGTGTTTCAAGCAGAGACGATTGCCGCTATAGCCTGTATTGATGAAAACATCAGAAGAGGATATACCGGACAAAAAATTGAAATATTCACTGACAGCCAGGCTCTGCTTAAGGCTATCAGTAATCCAACAACTAAGTCTAGACTGGTGAAAAACTGCAAAGAATCCCTCAACAGGCTGGCAAGAGACAACAAAGTGTCTCTAATATGGGTGCCGGCACATTAGGGGATTGCAGGTAATGAAATGGCGGACCAGCTAGCTAAAGATGGCTCTAAAGGAGACTTCATAGGTTCGTTACCGATTTGTGGAATCACAACAGATTGCATAAGAGGGGAAATCGGGAACTGGTTAGATAGGGAACACCAATTCAAATGGAGGGTGACACAGGGGTGAAGGTACCCAAAGGTGCACAAAGAGTTTACTGAACAAGGTAGACAAGGAACTCTCAACCAGGCTACTGAAACTGGGTAAGAGACATTTGACGACAGTTACCGACCTGGTGACTGGACAGTGCACCATGAGGAAACATCTGCACAAAATGGGCAAAGTTAGTGAACCTATGTGCAGAAAATGTGAACTTGATGATGAAACACCTACCCACATACTCTGCTTCTACGAGGACTTACAAGAACTTAGACGGAGGCACTTTGGAGAGGAATTTATACAACCATCACAACTACTGAAAATCCCTCCAGTCAAACTAGTGGCCTTTATAGAAGACACGAAGCTTCTGGAATGGAAGTAGATAACATGGAAAATGGTACAAAGATTCAGTTCAAGTGCCAGGGCTGATGAGCACAACCCAAATATATGAATGAATGAATAAATAGGGTTGGACTTAGCCCTCCACCTTGTCTTAATCCTTTAATCCCTTAATTCTTGATCGTGAAAATATGATCGTGAGTACTCATTCCAAGTCTAAACCCGCTTTGTGCTTCTGATAAATGTGGTTCTAGTATCGACATTGACGATTTATAAAATGAAATCTCTTCAGGTTATATTGTTGAATTTTTTCCAAGTAGATAGGTCCTTTGATTTCCTTATTCATAGTTTTGTGGTATTTATAAGCCTTTTTATGTTGAAAATGCGTTTTATCGAGAATTTCATGAGACTATTGGAAGGTGAAATAATGATTTTATCAAAAAACTAAGTCGACCAGTCGATTGCTCGTCCCAAGAAACTCCATGTAACAAAATTTCATCGTTTTTCTGAATGAAAAAAGGGTAGGTAGCAAAATATATTAAGAATGTATGTATGAATATTGAGGTGACATTCACTGAGACCTAAAAGATATATTGTACCCCCTTACTTCTACTTAGTTCCTGAGGAAAGTCTCAGAGACTAGTAGCTCTTTTAGTTAGAGGAATTTTAGGATATCTGCTTTAACTCAGGTAAATGTCCCTCTTCTATCCAGTAATCTCCAAGGAGTTGTGTCCTAGGATTCTGAATTGCTGTGCAATTCGCAAGTATGTGGATGGAGGGTCCTCCTTGCATGCCACAGAATCTACATTCTTCTTCCTCCACTATTTAGAGCTTTTTCAGGTGCCCATTCAGGCGACAATGTCCCGTAAGGATCCATGTTAAAACTCTTAGTGCAGTTTTACTTTGACTTTAATCTCAATAGGTTGTAGTCACCCAGAAGAATATTTTATTGTCTAAGTCCTACTAGATCTTTCCAATGGTCAGATCTTCTCTCTTTTTCGGCTTTGCCAATTCCTTCCAATATTACATTGAAGCTGATACCGCAAAAGGTTTCCGGCCCCCAAAAGGGTGTTCCAGTCCCCCTCTTTGCTAGTAGTTCATCTGCTATTTCATTTCCTTCTATCCCAGTGTCTCCTGGAATCTACAGTATATCATTATCGCCTAGTTCATTGAGTTTGCCTAGGCATTCCCACACCATTTTGGAACTGATTACACAAGAGCTCAGTGCTTTAATGGCCGCTGGACTATCCGACATTATAATGATCATTTGCCTTCTATATCCTTCAATATTGAACTGGGCACACTTTCCTATGGCGTGAATTTCCGCTTGAAAGGTATTCGGGGATTTCCCAAAGCTTTCAGAGAGTTTGGATCCTGGCCCGTACACTCCTATCCCAGTTCCTTCTATTGCTTTTGAGCCGTCTGAGTATCATTGAATGGCATTCTTTCCAAGCCTGGTAATGGTATTTGGATCCCTTTCCTTCTTGCTGCTTAATTCCGTAACGAATTTCTTTGAAAAGCTATACTTTTTCATCATACCATTTTGTGGCATGTCCCGGGTTTTCTAATTTCTGACAAGTGAGGAGGTGGTTTTGTTTTAATGATTCCCTCTCTACTTAGTCTGTATCTTGTTCTTTCTTCAACACTTTCCACCACCATATGTAGTGGTGTGAGTTTGAGAATCACTTCCATGGCTGCCGTTGGGCATGTTCTCATTGCTCCTGTAACGCACATAAAGGCTAGTCTTTGAATTTTGGAGAGGTGTTCTCTCGTCGTCTACTACTCCACGCAATGGCTCCTAAATGATAATTGGTCTCACTATGTCAGTGTACATCCAGCTCAGGATTTTTAGGTTACAGCCCCAATTTCTCCCTGCCAGCTCCCTGCACATCGTTAGAGCCATTTTTGCTTTGTATATAATCTCCTTTTCGTGTTTGTTCCACAAAAGTGTACTGTCTAGAGTCAAACCCCTGGATACTTGACTTCTTGTCTCCATTCAACCTCGCTCCCATCAAGTTCAATGGTTTTGAGGTTGAGTTTAATTTTCTTAGTGAAGGCTGGTTTTGGTGGGGTTGATGTTAAGTCCTAAATTATATTATAGCAAATATAAAAATGTCCAGATCCAAATCATATAAATTACTTTAGATCAATTATTAGAAAATATAAGTACTAAGTTTATTTCAAAAACACGACACTGTCAGAAACATAATATATATTATTTTATAAATAATTGT
Source organism: Lochmaea crataegi (assembly GCA_947563755.1). Taxonomy (NCBI): domain Eukaryota; kingdom Metazoa; phylum Arthropoda; class Insecta; order Coleoptera; family Chrysomelidae; genus Lochmaea; species Lochmaea crataegi. Next base: position 7,778,244 of record OX387422.1, read on the forward strand.
TCCTCTTGTTAAATAGTACGTAGATGTTGAAGAGTAATACAAAATAAATGAAATACTGTTATAATATATACTCGAATCATTCAGTATTCGAATATGATAGCAACTCTCGTTATTATCTACCTATATCTAAAAAGAATTCAAAAAAGCTGATGCAGGTAGGCATTACAAACAAAGAACTAACAAGCATGTACAATCATTTTATCCATGCTAGTAGGTCAGACTTTACTTCTCATTTTTATTGTTCACAGGATAATTTACGAATGTCATGAATAGTTTCATCGTTCGCGGTGGCGGTTTTTTTAAATAAATACACCATCAGTATTGCATCGCCATATTGAAAAAATGGAGACTGAAAACAGTTTATTGACAAAATCTCCTTTTCGACACCTTTTATGACGAAAATGATCATGTAAGTTAAGCTAAAGAACTTTTTTTTTGTAAAATTGAAAGTTTTCTCAGTGCGCTGTCACTAACGGAACCTTCGAGATAGTGAGCGCCCTCTCTTCGTAGTAAGCCTTGTCACGGTAATGCGGGGATCCGCTGTGATGGATTTTTTTCCCTAGCTACTAGTGGGACTTTTATGGACGTAGTCCTAACTAATAAAAATCCAGCATCTACAGAGAGGATGGACAGCTCCAACTGACCTCCCTGTGACATCAGATCAAGAACGAGAGTTCCTTAGCCCTCTAACTCCTGGAAGTAAACCTAGGAGACAAGGTAGTGTAGCCAGGAAGAGACTCGCTTCCTCAAGAGCGGGAGCAGTATCAGTTCCGGCTGCTCCCTCTAAATCTGGTTCTAGCAACCGCGTACGCTTTAATTATGACTCACCCAAACCAGAGGAAAAAATGCCCTGCTCGGTTGAATTAGTTGTAACGTAAACATTGTCTACCTCAACATAGGTAAATATTTTCGAATATTTTTCTGTAGGAACATGTGCACTAACTGCACCTATGCAGGACAGCAATAAAAATCACATATTTTTGAAATGTATTTAATAGGTCGAATGTGGATGGAATATTAAAAAACTAATTTAAATATTCTGTAATATTTTAAGAAAAATAAAAACATTTACTGCAATTTTAGTAGATTATCTTGCTAGCTGAATCTCGTATATATCATTGTGACATGACTGCATGTTTTTATTCTTTAATGCAGCTTAATGTAAATCTAGTTTTTCTTATCGTTTGGTCAAAATATTTAATATCACTCCCTAGAAGTAAAAAGCTTGTCTACATTGTAATGTTTTTGTTATTTATTTAAATAGTTTTTACTTGTGGGATAAAATTATACACACTATGGCTAATTACTATCTATTGATTTATTTATTAAACTTAATTTGTTTACTTAATGTCTACTAATTTATTTACATTCGGTATAATACTTCTAATTTATTTTTACCACTTGAATATTACACTATTTAATTCACTGTCGTTCTGTGAACTAACTCTGAACTGTATTGTTAACTATCTTTTTACTAGCTTTGTTTACTAACTATCAACTCACTTAAAAACTCGCGTATATAGTCTTTATCAATTCTCGAAAATTCTTGAACTTTCCACGCTCCTCATATGCGTAAACAAAAAGACCTTCCTAGAATGTTCTAGAAACCGCATTCGCCAAAATTTATAGTTGAGTGACAGGGCCGGCTTTGAGTTAGTGACTTCGTAACAATATGATCGTTTAAAAAACTTATCAAAAGAGATCATATGAAGTAACTGTTTAAAACTATCAATTTTTTTATATACATGTTGTGCCTAGATATACATCTTTCGAATTAAAATGATACATTGTTAAATAGCGTCTCTGTTCAATTAATATTTAATCGAACTGATGTCATTCTACAAAGAATATGTAAACTTGTCGAAGAGTGCATGGAAAAAACAAAACAAACCCTCCGCTCCCTGCACAGTCCCTTGATATTTTTCGTTTGCCGGTACTTTGGCGCCGAAAGTCGTTTCTGTTACTCCTTGTAGTGAGCGAAAGGGAAAAACAACGACCAACGGATTTATGTGCTATATAAGGAGATTTTTCCGAATCCTAGTCCTGATTTGCTGATATGAATTGAAACTCTAACAGGTAATGTCATGAAAATAGAAAAGGCAATATCCGTCTAACAGTTGTTGTGGTAACATAACATCTCTGGGAGCAATTGATCTGTCTTTTTGGTTTTTTATTGGGAGTAAAATGCAAGTGAATCTGCTCAGTTGGCTGGCTGGTAACCTCTATGTTAAACGTCCAGTCAATATACATTATGTACAAGAATTCTTGTTTAATTTCAATTGGAGAAACATCAGGTCATAACACCTCACCGCAATTACAGAACACCGGACTGTGGAATGTAAAATCTGTAAAATTTTTATGAATTAAATTAGTTTTGAGCACACTGTACAATACCCTGCTACTGCGAATAAAGCATTCATCAACATAAACATAAAAATAATAAGGCGAAAGAGTGCTCTCCTTTTTACAACTAACATAATCACCTAATTAACTCTTGGTAACGTTTCGACAATTTTTATTATTGTTTTTTTTTTACTTTTATGGGAACTGAATCTAAAAATTACAGTGAAACTTTAGAATATATAATGAAAATTATCTTATCACATTTTTTGCCAACACTATTGTATTTATAGTAAATGAAGGCACTCAAAATATATAGGTTGTTTGTATGTCAAAAGTTAGAAACAAAACATTAATTATAATTTTTTTTATTTTAGAATTTATTGCCTCTACCAGCTGGGGCTAGTGCAGCTTTAGTGAAACCCACCAAGTACCACTATTATCCTCACAATCAACATATCTACTTATTACCAGAGTGTGCTATTCAACAGGTTGGTACATACAAAAAATATTTTGCAAAAACAGGTATCTAAGTAAATATGTTTATATCATTTCCAGGTGTGTAACGCTGTTTACATCAGACTTAACTGGACCCAACCGTTATGTGCATGTCCTTCTAGATACAGAGATCCTTGCTCAGCTTCTTTGAATTCAGATGATCAACACACTACAGAACTTATGACTGACAAAAATTCACGGGTAAGTTGGTCTCTTATTAAAATTATGTACCTATGTTAATTAATGAAATTTGGTTATATAATTGTTATAATAACATTTTGAAATACTTTTTTAGAAAGCATTAACACTAGTGAAAACCTGTGAACCCACTGCTGAAATGAGACTGTGTAGATCACCTAGAGATTGGTCCCTTTTAGCTCTTCAAAATATCCGTAGTGGAAAATCTCATTATCTTGTTATTTGTAGATGTCCAGACTCCAGTATTTTAGGTAAGACAAGTAATTGTATTAATTAATTTACTTATTATATATAGACCAGCACTCCTGTTGACGGAGTATAGGCTGTTATTTGTGAGCTCTTTTGATCCCTTTTGTACGGTGGATCAATCCGTGTGTTATCTTCTGCTTACTACAGCATGCGGTGTAAGTTCGCCTTCTTTATAATTTTTCCATTCCTTCCTATCCTCTATTCTTCTACCCCAGTCACGGATTCCTATTTTCTCAAAGTCATCAATCACTTGATCTTCCCATCTAAGTTTGGGACGTCCCCTAGCTCTGGGGTTTGTAGGCTTCCAACCAGAGATTTTCCTTATTGGATCATCCTTACTCCTTCTTCGAAGATGCCCGTACCATCTTAGTCGCTGCGCCTTTACTTCACCATTCATGTATTGACTCATTTCGTAGTTATATAGTCTTCTGTACCCTTCATTTCGGGATCTGTTTTGTCCCTAGTATTCTCCGTATGATTTTCCTCTCTAGGATTTTGAGATTTTCTTTCGTCTTTATCAGTTAGGCTCATAGTTTCACCGGCATACGTTATTACTGGTCGTATCGCGACTTTATAAATGTTTTGGTTTTTTTACTGATGCATTTATCCCTTAGTAGTTTCTGATACCTCCAATACACCTTGTTTCCGGCTATTATTCTTCCGTTTATCTCCGCACTTCTGTTGTTCTTTTCAGCAATTACTATTCCCAGGTATCTGAAATGATTTACTCTTTGAGAAGTATAATCTCCCGTATTTATAGTGGCTGTGTTGTCTGTCATATATTTTGTCTTCTCTTGGTTCACTACCAGTCCTCTCTTTGCTGCCTCTTTTATTAAGTTATTGAATGTATTTTCTAGGCTTTCTTTGTCTCTAAGTCATCGGCATATCCTATTATGTGTGTGGAGCTGTGGCTAATCATTCCTTTTATGTCTTTAATCACCCCATCTATCTGTTAAAAAGAGTTGTAGACAGACTATCTCCTTGCCTTACTCCTATTTCAATGTTAATGTCTCCTGTATTCCCCTTTGTATTCATTGTCATTTTCACTATTCTTATCAGCTTTTTTGAAATTCCTATGTTCCACATATCAGATAGTAGCCATTCTCTGTTGACTGAAAGTCAATGAATAGTATATGTAGTTCTATGTCATGCTCATAGCACTTTCTGATTGACTGTGTAAGTAGAGGTGTATGGCATCTACCGTTGATCTTCCTTTTCTAAATCCCTGTTGGTTGGAATGGTATGGAAGTTTGGATTCAACCTGTTGATTTAGTACTTTTTTATTAGATTGGTTAATGTCTTGTATATAGTGTTAAGCAGCATTATAATACCCCTGTAATTTTTGCATTTGGTTGGGTCTCTGTTCTTGGTACTAAATATCCATTGCTCCACTCGTTTGGCATGCGTTCTTCTGTCCATATATTCATCATCAGGTCATATATTCGTTGAAGTAAGGCTTCTCCTCCATGTTGGATTAGTTCGTTATTTATATCATCTGGCCCTGCAGCCTTGTTTGATTTGATTTGTTTCACAATATCTATAAATTCCTCAAAAGAGGGTCTGTACTGCTGTTCTCCGATTTATTCTTCAGTTGCTACATCCTTATAATTTTCATCCATAAAATATGATTGCTTTGGTAGGTATAGATTTTGAAAGTATATTTCCCATTCTTTTTTATTTATTTTTACTGTTGCATTTGCGTTGAATTTACTTATTACGTTATTTATTTTGTCTTCCAGAGGGACCTATGTCTCACGATCAACCAACTTACGCTAGCGTACCTGGAATAAGAGTTTTTGGTATGATGTGTGTCGATGGAAGAAGAGATCGGCAAGCTAGGATATCGAAGAGTTCGGAAACTCCTCCGTTTCCTTGGGACAAAGCTGTAGAACTAGCAAGAACTGCATTATGGAACTAATTGAAAACGACCAACAAAACCTATGTATTTAGACAATTTACATATAAAACTTTTTCAACAAAAATATTACCAAATTCATTTTAGAACACTGTTAAAATTTCACTGCTGTATAAGCTTGTGAAATTTTTAATGTTTTAAATGTAAATCGTCTATGGCGAATTTTACTACATAGTACTTAGCTCGACTTATATTTTTACTTTTAGTTTCTCGATCGTAATCATATTTATTATTATTTATAAACGTAGTTTTAACTTTATAGACCGGATTAGTTGAAGTTTACAGTGATGCTAAATGACCCTTCATTCATGTCTGGTTATAGACGTCTTTAAATAAATGTCGTCCAACATATTAGACGAGCGGAAATCTTCGACTTTATTTATAATTAATTGGTCTGTTCCATCCACAATCAGAAACTGCCAGAAACGATCAGAAAATAACTGGTCATAGCAAACAACGAATTTACTTTCGCGTAATTCCTATCATTGATTGCAATGGTCGACTATTTTCTGACAGCTTTCGACAGTTTCTAATTGCAGTTGGAACAAACCTATTTATTCCAGTATCGGTTAGTGAATATAAGTTTTAGTCCAATAATGAATTTAGACAAAAACCCCTATCATGAACTACGATAAGTATCATTGTGGGTGTATAAAACGATAAGTAGTAGAACTTTTTTAAAGTCGATTGATTTCAAATACTGTAGTTAAATAATTAGGTAACTTATTTATCACAAGCCATATCGTTCTTGGTATTTAGAAAAATTTTAAATTAATCACAGCGCAAATCGTAACATGTAGTGTAAAATATAACTGATCCAACGAGGGCCTAGCTGCAGAAAGGCTCCCAACAATCAGAGTGTATATATTTTGTGCAATGTAATTATTCCCTTCCCCTTCTCGAAAAAATATCAAAGAATATTTATTCCACATGAAGTTTTCCAAAAAGGGGAAAGGAATATACCAGAGTCCCCCTGCAATGCGGACTTTGCCTAGACAAACCTTCCCCTTTTTGGAAAACTTCATGGGGGATACAAATTCTTTGATATAATTTCGAGAAGGGGAAGAGAATAATTTACATTGCACAAAATATATACACTCTGACTGGTGGGAGCCTTTATGCAGCTAGGCCCTCGTGCTGATCCAACTGTTATTTAAAAGCATTGGTGTATAATAAAAGGGATGCCATATTAATAGTGCTTTCAAGGTTATCCTGGCAGATTCTCAGTCAATAAATTACATTTTATAATAGTACTAATAGTATCGGCAGATACTGATGGTCGTTACGTTTAAAACGACTCACAAACTAAAACCGCAGAGTCCGCATACAGAAGGACAGATGAGCTGGGCTGAGTTCGAAAAGTACGCTCCGAGAGATCATTCTCATTCCATGGACATTTGAGCGATTCGGTTGTCTGATTCGTCTGATTCATTTTCGAAGTGTTAATGTGGTAGTTAAATAACCTAACCTAAAAGACGAAAAGTAAATAAAACACAATTAATTATTATAAAAATTATGAATCGGAAGCGTTAAGTGGTTGCGTCTTTGGCAAATTTGCAATCACACAAAACGTATCTATGTAAGTCAATATTAATATTCATTTTTCAATGAAACGGCCTGTTTTGTTTTTGTCCTGAAAAATTGACTTAGCGAGCGGTAACAATAAAGTATAAAAACCAAGAACAAAACACTGCGCATGTTGGGTGAATGTTAAATTTTGAAAATACTTGGTTGAAAAATGCGACGCTCGAGCGATGAGAAAGCGTAGTATTCGAACTGTATAGTGTAACGTTCGAACGGCTAGAGTTAATCGAGCTTTTCGAACTCAGCTCTGGGGTGAGTTCGAAAAGTACGCTCCGAGTGATCATTCTCATTCCATGGTGTGATATTTGAGCGATTCTATTGTCTGATTCGTCTGATTCATTTTCGAACTGTTAATGTGGCAGTTAAATAACGTCTTTGACAAATTTGCAATCACACAAAACGTATAAGTAACAATAAAGTATAAAAACATAACAACAAAACCAAGAACAAAACACTGCGCAAGTCGAGTGAATGTTAACTTTGAAAATACTTGGTTCGAAAAAGCGACGCTCGAGCGATGAGAGAACATAGTTTTCGAACTGTGCAGTGTAACGTTCGATTGATAATCCTAGAATACTTTTCGAACTCAGCCCTGTGCCTGCTGTTCGTATGTATGGTGGCCTGCAAAAAGGCGTAATTGAAATATACATATTACGAAGGGGCTGAATATTGGTGCTTGCTATTAATTGAGTTACTTTCGAAAATTAGAAAAGCGAAGGGATGAAAACGTTTCCACCTTAAAATTCAGGGGGAGGTTTAGCCTCCCTTGCTTCCTCTGAGGAGCCTGCATATTAATATAATCGTTCTCTAACTAAACAATCATTTTGTTGTAAAGTATTCATATTTGCTATAAAACTATACAGTGCGTCCATTACTTATGAAAATAAATGTTAAATTAACTAACAACGTTTGTGTTTTTGTCCACCCTGTATGATAGATTATGCTTTTAAAAAAAAATAATAATAATAATAATAATCAAAAATGGGATTTTTTCATATTACTGTTTATTTAGGTAATAATGAATTTAAGCGTTACTTAATGGACGCACTATATATTATTTAAATGGAAGGTTAAATTTTTTCAACATCTATGGCTACATATTTGCACTCCAAAGTTGAATGTTCTATTATGTAAAACGTGTCTTCATTTTAACGAGGGTTATTAAATTACATAAATATTGATATTATTTTATCCAAAGAGAATGTAAACCATTTTAATTGGAGTAAAAATCGATTTTAGTGTTGACTGTATTTTACACTATATATTTCATTTGCGGTTGTATAATTAAGGTTTTAAAAAAATAAATAAAACACTTAATCAAAAACTAATCTGTTTTTTATTTCATAATTTTAAGACAGAATGTGAGAAGAAATTGGTCATAAATAGGAAAAATTGGGAGGGTAAGTCGACACCTAAAATACCATTTAATGTCTTAATATCCCTTTAAACATTTTTTTAAACAATAAAAAAGCATATATTTTATCACAATTATAAATACAGCAGAATGTACAAGGACGTCGAAATTAAAACAGCATTTTATGTATAGAGTGTCCAAAATACATTGCCATTCAAAAAGTTTTGAGTATTTTGTATCCAAATGTAAAATTGTCCATCAAGATTTTTAATTATGTCATAGTGAGCTGTAGATTTAAATCATATTTGAACTACATTGAAATTTTATCATTTTAAGGCACATATTTTAAACATTTTACTCAAGCCTGAAGATAATGTGTGATCTGTCTAACAAAATACCCTAAAATACAGAACCAAAGGTTCAACACTATTTTTGATAATTAAGTACAAACATTCTAGACATACCGAGCCCTTTTCTTTGGTAACCTGGAATACACCGAGTTAAGCATTATTCTAAAAATTTAACTGACAGGCATTATACTATTAATTCTAATACAAGTCGGTGATGTAAATAAAAGAATGAAGAGAACCAGTTGTATTAATCTTGCAGTATCAGTAGATTTTTAAGAAATATCGAATAAAGTATATGTACCAATTTCCATAAAATCGAATTTTGCATATATACTGTCAATTAAATTGTTTTTATATATCTTGGACATTCTCTACTTACATCCCAATATTAAACTTACAAAAATATAACAGTGTTTTTACAAACTAAAAGTACAAAAAATTACAAAAACAAAAAAAACCCTAATCTTTAGCATAATTAGCTACATATTCCATAACTTTTATTTTAAATTCTTCCTTAGAATTTCTATACATTTCAGCAGCTTCCACATTGAGGGGATCTTCAAAATTTAGCAGATCCTGCAACAAGCAAAATTATCTACATCAAGGAATCAAGATATAGCAATATAATACTTACAGTAAATAAAGCGTTTAAGCCCCAGACAACATCATTCAGTCTTCTTATTGGGGACCAACCCATTCCATCTACACTATGTCTTCTGAGTAGTGACAAGCACACTTCACCAGATTCAGTAATATTTGGGTGCCACAATTTTGTTACACACTTGACTACAGGGGGCTAAAATTAAATTAAAAAGCATATTAATTAAGAACTAAAACAATTGAATACCTATTTAGGAAGAAAAGTTACTTACCACCATATTATATTCATCTGTAACACATATTTCAAATTTAAAAGTCCCACCTTCCCAATATCCTTCTGTTGGTTTTACGGCTAATATAAATCTACTTAAGTCGTTTTCGTTTGTATAATTAACAGAACAGCAAGAGGGTAAAAGTTGAGACATTTCTTGGGCTTCTTTAACTAATAGTCTGTCCCTTATTGAGGCTCTTGAGGTTGTAGCTTCATTATCAGTTTTTCTTTTTAGCCTTTGAGATAAAGTTATCATTATGAATTTTGTACGTACAAAAATACAATAAATATCAACTGGGCTATGGCTATGGTAATTTTACAAACATTTTTTGTTTTCTTCCAAGGGACATAATTTGAAGTTTGGTTATGTATTAGGATTTAGGAACAGCAAGAAGTCAAAAAATGTCACCGGTCTTGACCACAGATCACGTCCTGGCTCGTTAAACATAGAACACAATAAATTTGGACAAAACTGTTTCTTCAGACACCATTCCACATCAAAAGAACAAACCTAAAGGCCCCCATACACTACGGGTAAACACGACAATCTTAACCGAACAGTTAAAATTGCGCGTACAAAATTTCTAGTGTATGGGCCAATCACGACGATGTTAACCGACGTTCTTCATCTCCGACCTGACCTGATATTATATCCGTACAGGCTAACGTGTTCGTGCAAATCTGCTAGTGTATGTGGTATTCATTCAAATCCGTCCGTTCTGAAAAATGGCCGATACAAGAATGTGGAATAAAGATTTTACTATTGAATTTTTGGAGTTATATAAATCGTTGCCAAGTTTATGGAAAATAAAATCTTCAGAATATTCCGACAGAATAGAAAAAAACAAAGCGTTTGAAATTATGATCAACAAGTTGCGAGAATTAGATCCAGAAGCTTCTAAAAATGATGTTAAGAAAAAGATTGACTCCTTAAGGGGATCTTTTAGAAAAGAGATCGTAATCGTAATGTTGCCGTAAGACGTTCATGACAGTCACTTTTTTTCAGTTTAAACTCTTTTAATAGATTGACATTGGAAAATTGGTTTCTTTTTAATAACCAATCTTTTGCACATTTGGAACGTTTTCTACGTGATTTCTTTTTTAAAGCAAAAACCAAAGCCACTGCAATTATTTCCTTACGATTCATTGTGAAACACACAACTGCAGACGCTCTTTTCCGACAGTGTATGTGTTTTAAAAGCGGCAATTTTGCACGTACAATTTTAACTGTTCGGTTAAGATTGTCGTGTTTACCCGTGGTGTATAGGGGCCTTAAAGAACAGAACCACAGAATAACTCACTTGGTTATTCTGTGACAGAACCTCAGAACTAAGGAGTTGTCAATTTCTTAGCGCGAAATATGAATATAACCTAACTTTTTAGTTCCTATCCCATTGCCAAAATGTTTTGATTAATGAATTACAATTATTGTCAGAGAAAGTAATGTACAAAACTGTCTAAGCATGGGTATTCAGGGTTTGTTACCTTTCCTCGAAAAAGCTTCAAAACCATGCCATATTTCTGAATTTCGAGGAGCTGCAGTAGCTATCGATACCTATTGTTGGCTGCATAAGGGGGCCAACTCTTGTGCATTTGAGTTAGCAAGTGGAAACAACACTGACAGGTAAGTCGAACAAGTTGAATAGAATGAACCTTTATTGAATTTTATTGTAGTTTGGTGCAATACTGCTTGAAGTATATAAAACTTATGCAGGCTTACGATATTAAACCAATATTGGTATTTGATGGGAGTAATCTCCCAGCAAAATCAGAGACTGAATTGAAAAGACGCGAATCTCGCAATAAAGCGAAGCAAAGAGCTAGTGAACTCCTAAAATTAGGTAAAACAGAAGAGGCTCGAATCTACTTACGACAATGTATCAATATCACTCCAGAAATGGCAGCAGATGTAATAAAAGAGTGTCAGAAATTACAAATTGACTGTATCGTTGCTCCGTATGAATCAGATGCTCAGTTAGCCTTTTTTAATATAAAAGGTAATTCTAGTACATTGCACATTAACACTATTATGACTTTATTATGTTACAGGAATAGCAGAAGTAATAGTAACTGAAGATTCTGACTTATTGCTTTTTGGATGCTCAAAAGTTTTGTATAAATTAGATTTAAGGGGATGTGGATATCTTGTCGAAGCAGAAAAAATACCTATTGCAATGAAGATCAGACCAGACAGATACAGTTTTGAAAAATTTCGACACATGTGTATTTTATCTGGTTGTGATTATGTCAATTCATTACAAGGAATTGGTCTTAAGAAGGCTGAAAAATTTATTCTACTAACTGAAGAAAGAAATCCACTCTTAGTAAGTATCGTAATATTCTCTTTTATTTATAATACATATAATCATGGTGTATTCACAGGGCCTATTTTCAACAGAGTTGGGCCCTAGGCACCATCAAATTTTCGGGCCCTGTCTGTTTTAATTTTTGTTATGAGGACATCCCTGTAAAAAAACAAAAATATTCATTCAAAAGTTAAGCATGACTAATAAGAAATAAAGGAACCTGAGTTCCCAAGTATTTATGATTTAATAACATTGTTAATAGCTAGCTAGGCAATTGTCTAAATTTTCTTCCTCACTTTTATTTTGGAGAATTTATTGATTATCCCATCTATGTTTAATTTATCCAAAATATCGCTTTGGACATTTTGCAAGATTCCCTAGCTTCATTTAATAAGTTTCTTAAATAAGATTTGACACGTTTTAAAGTAGAAAAGGATCTTTCACCCGATGCATTTGATATGTTTTTATAGCTTCTTGTATTGCTCTTGCCGCTACGCTTTGCAAATTAAGATTGTGAAATAAAAAAGGCTATTATTGTATATTATGAAATAGCATTTCTTATAGTAGTATTATTGTTTTTGCATTTTTTTATGATTTTATGCTCGCCGTTTCGGGCCCTCTGATCATTGGGCCCTAGGCACGGGCCTAGTAAGTCTAGTGGTAAAATAGGCCATGTGTATTCATAACAATGTGCTTTCTCTAGTTTTTAGACAAAGTTCCAAGATATCTCAACATGCGACATTTGCAAATAACTGATAAATATAAAGAAGATTTTATGTTAGCTGATGCTACATTCAAACATCAAATAGTGTTTGATCCATTCAAAAAACAGTTAGTTCCTCTAATGGATTATAAAGTGTGTGGTACAAATCCAGAGTATTGTAGAAATGCTGGAGAAAGGTATGACAATAAAATTGCATATCAGATTGCTCTTGGTAACCTTCATCCTACAAACAAGAAGACTTTAAATAACTGGTCACCTGGAAAAACTGTAAGTTATTAAAAGTGAAAGAATTGCTTCAAAATTTGTATCAATTGTATTTATTTTTAGAAATTAGCACCAAACAGTATCTGGTCTGGATCACCTAAAAAGAGTGTCTCACGAAAACTACAACAACAGACACTAATTGCCACAAATAAAACGCAAGTAAAAAAGGAATTAGAAGTAAATTATGATGAAGCAGAATCGGAAGCTGATAAAAAAATAGAACAGGAATTAAAATATTATTTCACAAGACCAGAAAAGAGACAACATGCAGCAGATTCTGAAGACGAAATTGAAGAAAAGAAAACAAGCATCTCACCAGTATTACAAAAGAATCCATTCCTTAAGAAAATAAGTAAATTCCAGATGACTCCAACCGAGACTAATACTATAGTTAAAAGTAGATATTTTTGTACTCAATCTGTTATTGAATCGCTAGATGTTAAAGTTGAAATAAAAGAAGACAATGGAAAAGTCGTTGAAGTTAATAAAAGTGATGCAGAAAATAGCCCCGACAATTTGCTGGAGACTCCAAGGCAAGCTCTATCACAAATTAAATTAAGTGATACCTGTTCTGAAGATCTAAGTGAACTAAATTCTCGACCAACTGTGGAAATTATAACTCAAAATATATCTGTTTCACAACCATGTTCCTCAGGGGTAAGATATTTATATATTTTTAAGCTTTTATGTGTAAATGTGTGAACTTCCTTACAGACACTCCTCGATACCAGTATCCAAAAAAGAAAAAGACCTGGTACTGGCAAGTCTTTGGGCTTAAAACGAATCAAATCGGAAGGCCAGCCTACGCTTCATAATTTTTTCAATAAATTCAAGAAAAAATAATGTTTCTGTGATTTTGTTCTTTAACCCATTAACGGCCAAAGCATTGAAAATGATTAAATCTTGAAATGTTTTTATTGAAGGACACATAAAAAGCATCAATTAAGACTAATTTAGCATAAACAAAAATATCAAATTATTTTTAACAAAAAAAACGTAGGAGCGTATACGCACCTTTGGCCGAAAGTAGCATATATATTATATATCTTTAGTCCAGTACATATCAGTCTGTGGTAGAGTGTGATATCCTGATAAAACAAGAATACCAATAAAGTTTTTCAGAAGTACTTCGTTGATTTGAAAATCATGGCGATTATTTTGGGACGCATAAACATTAGTAAACGTAATCAATTACTTCTTTATAAAAAAAATTTCATAAGGTGACTTGCCGCCATGCTCTGCTTTTATGTCTTCAATACATCGATTGGAACTTTGTGGAGGGGTAGTAGAATAAGTTTTTACCCACATGGGTAGAACAGCAGCTTTTTGAGGATCTACTCTGACGCATTTGGTTCCTTCGCTAAGAGGTAGTTCATCATTAGAATCATCGCTTTCTATATTATCTTTCATATTTGGCTGTATTTCATAAGTGCCCGCAATATCTATTGCACCATTTCCCTCCCCGACTGTATTTTCGTCAATGTATTCCTCGTCGGTAATTTTATCTGTTTCCAGCGGCACATAAACAAGATCACTTAGAGCAAGCATTTCTGCAGTGGTTAGTGCCCTTTTACTTGCCCACTTCGAAAATCGACTGTAATAATAAAAATCGAACTAGTACTTCTAATAACCTAGGATAAAAATAGTATACCTCACCTCATTATATGCTAAAGAAAAATAAAATCACTATAAATAAACTTTTCAATCCAATGAATCTCGGTTACCGCTTTTAGCCAAAAGTGCGTAAACGCATCCATCATATTTCTGCAAATTCAGCCAGGTTATTTTGAAAACATAAGTGAATATAAATATTTAGTAAATATCTTGAATATTTTTCATTTATGTGTAGCCCAAACAAATTTCAGTTATGGTAAAATTGCTATCCAAAAAAAATTTTTTTATAGAGAGGTACATAAATAACTACAATTGAGCATTTTCAGAAATTTACTATATTCAGATGAATTAATATTTTAAGTTACATAAATTTATTTCTAATGTATAAACTCTTAGTTCACAATACTATAAATTTAGATTTGCCAGATACTGCCTCGTTTTCCAAGTAAAAAATGTTTTTTAAAAGGTTGCCTTTACACAACTTTGGCCATTAATGGGTTAATTGTTACTTTTTTTGCTGTCCCTTATTTGTTGATATATTTTTTAACAGTGATTGAAATTATCATGGCATTCCTATACATTTAGTACCTAAACAGTCTTTATACCTCGGTTGATCCAAGATACAAAGAAATCATTATACATATTTTCTTTGTATCATTTTTGTATTGTTTGAATAAATAAAGGAAGTTTTTTCATTTTCCAAGATCAATGATGATTGATTCAGTCGTTCTCATTTTCCCACCCAGTACACTCAAACAACTTAAATTAGAATTACCACCAAGACATTTTTGAATTGTACAAAAACTGGTATTAATAACAAACTTCTATAACATATATTTCAAATAAATATACAAAAAAGTGATAAATATATTTATTTGTTACAAATCAAATTTGCGAGACTAAAAGTTCAAATTGATATTAACAAGTTTAGGAAAAACAAGCGTTTTAAACACAGTACTTTTATGTAAAACTTTTGGTTTATCTACATGTGCAACTTTTTCCCTCACATCTGACCTCGAAAGATCCCCTCTCAAATTAAGTAACCTCAGTAAGTGGTCGTCGGTAATATCCGGGAATTTTTCAACTACTCTATGCAACTCAAATGAAAGCATATCGTCGTCGCTTTTAAGAACTTCTGAAAGCATTATGACAGCTTCAAACGGATTTTCGCATTCCAAGTCGCTGCATAATGTTGTGAACAGTTGGTTGAATCTCCTTGCTTCTTCAGCTACTTTTTGCGCGGCTTTGACGCATTCATCATAGGTTTTAAAAGATATTCGTCGAGATAGCATCGCTGTTAAATATCGTCGTCCTACTATGCTAACCACTTGTTCTACTACATATTTATAATTTGCTTCAACTAATCGATTATAATCTTGAAAGTAATCTTCGATTGTTACGTAAATTGTATCAGTTGGGTTTGAAGGAAGCCACTGGGAAGTGAATAGCTTGTCAAAATGTTGATCCAAATCTACAAACGGTTCTTCTAACAGATACATCACAGTTTCGTTTCGTAATTTCTTAAAAAAAAAGTATTACATTATGTTTTACATTAGATATTACATACACTTACAATATAAGTAGTTTTAAGTGAACCAAAACTTCTAGACAATTCATGAGAACTATTATTCTTAACATATTGTTTCTCTAGCTGACTTCCTAATTCAACAAGTTGTAAACAATTATTTACGATGACAATCATATATTGTGTAAAGTAAACAACCTGCAAAGATACATTTTAATTTTCAGTGTTAACGGTTTTTGATTATACATACTTGTTTTCTGTCTTCAAAATATTTATTTTTGAATTCAATAATGGCATCTTTAAATGAATCTGCAAATGATATAACCTGTTGGATGCTCAAATTAAGACTCTTTATAGTTAAATCTTCACTAAAATAAAATAATACATTCAGACATTACTAGTACAAATGGCACACACTATAAATGTACCTAATAGTTTTGGCAACTTGTAGATTTTGGTCTATCATCTGGAATATTATAATAGGAGCAGCTGTGCGAGAGTACGATTCTAAATGAGGTTCTGTATGAGATCTCCATTCTTCCTTTTCTGATTTAAGAGTATTTTGCATCCATTCCATGTAATTTGACTCAATATTCTGTAAAATTTAATTTATATTATTTGCAAATACAGAACTAAAATGAATCACCTTCAAGTAATCTCCTTCTAGCCTATCTAGTACAGCTTGTGGAAGTAGAGGAGACAGATTTTTGGTAAAATCTGCTAGTTCGGGATGACTTAACATATCTGTTGATTTATAAGTTTTTAAAACCCAAGATAACATTGTTACATATTCATTTCCTTTTAATCCGTTTTGTATAATTTCTTGTAGCTGAAATATGGATATTTGTGAAGAAATAATTACATATTTTAGGCAAACTTACATGTACGGATAAGCAAGCATGATACATATGAATATATTTTTCCAAAATTTTATAACTTGGTGGGAAACATGGAAGGCACAGAGTCTTAACAACCTTCAAATCTTCCAAAATCATCATTCTTATTAGTTCCAGATATCTAATTAACCAATGCTTATTATCTTCTCTTTCTTCAACTTGAGTTCCTTCAATTTTTGAAGAAACTGATTTCTCAAAAATCTTAAATGCCATCTCCTTCCATTTCTTAGGCCTACCTGGTGGAATAAAACCAGTTTGTTTCTGCTGTTTTAAAGCTTCTTCATCAGCTTTTTCTTCCCTTTCTATAATTCTTAAAGCTGTCACAATTACAGTGGGCTCTTTTCTAACAGTATTCAAAGTTCTGGAGAGAACAAATGTTAGTTGTTTTTCCAAGAGATTAGACAACACTTCCACATCAGCAAAATATGCTTTGAGCATGGATTTATCATGTACCGATTGATTTGGAAGTTTATGTAGTTCAAAAAGTAAATCGTCTCTTGAATTTTCCAAGTCCCTCAAACACTAAATAAAAAAATAAATCAGTTTCACAAACTGAAGATCAGAGTTAATCAATACCTGATGTGTATGTAACAGTTTGCCTTCATTTATCCAAGCCTTAGTTTTTTCAACACTCTCTGGTACCGTAAATATATGTTTCAAATTTTCTTTGGCTGTTACATATTGTGAATGTTTCATGTTTTCATCCCTAACTTCATTGAGATGTTTGCAAAGATCAGGAACATCAGCAAAGTAATCACACATTTTCTTTACACTGGAAGTGAATAGATAATTAAGAGTGAAAATATGTAATTAATCATATTTACCAGCTATTAATTTCAGCCACATCTTCAAGGCACCTATGTAATTGATTAAGACCTATTCGAACTCCATCTAATTGTTGCTGCATTGCAGACTTCAATTGTGCTTCAACTGAAGCTTTCTTTCTAACATATCTTTGCTTTATTTGATCTATTTTTTCCAACTGTCCCGGTCGATTAAGAGTATTTATTACTTTAGCAGTAGCAGAAGCTTTAGCAGTGGCTTCAAGCTCTCTCATATTAGTCTTCACTACCAAAATAAATATATTAAAAACTCATAAAAATTGAACCAAATCAGTTGAGCAATATTTAAAAACTTTATTTAAATATACAAACTTACTTATTCCCATTATAACACGAATTTAATTCGGTAATTTAGTAAACATAATTTTCTTCATCAAAATATAAATACCATAACCTTATTTTTTAAACGTCAAAATCCACCCAAAATATAGATATGGTGCGTTTTAGTGCTACTCTACCACAGAAATAAACTCTGTATACTCTAAGAAAATTTTCTTCATCAAAATATAAATACCATAACCTTATTTTTTAAACGTCAAAATCCACCCAAAATATAGATATGGTGCGTTTTAATGCTACTCTACCACAGAAATAAACTCTGTATACTCTAAGAAAATTTTCTTCATCAAAATATAAATACCATAACTGTGTTTATTAAGCTGTGCCATAACCTTATTTTTTAAACGTCAAAATCCACCCAAAATATAGATATGGTGCGTTTTAGTGCTACTCTACCACAGAAATAAACTCTGTATACTCTAAGAAAACTAATTCATCCAACCACAAATTTTTTATGCAACCAGCACTACAAGATGCTGTAAGGGGAGTTGTATAAGTCACTCAAATTAGGGTATACTGATTATATAAAGCGATTATTATTCAATGTTCTTGTTATTATAGAATGTAAGTGTCACCATTTAAATTAAATAGTTTTAAAAATTATTCCTCACAGTTATTGAGCATTAAATATTAACCAACGTCGTTTTTTTTATTTAAGTATCGCATAAACTTTATACTTATATTTTGAAGAGAATCGATAAAAATTTATTGCGATCGAACGAATACATTTCGATAGCAATTCAAAAAATTAAAATCGTTATAAAATATAAATGTAGGTAATAAAATAAAATGGTTTACGACTGATCATTATGTAATATAAAAATGAATTGGTCAGTTTAGATATATAAATTTAACACTTATTGCTGTAAAAGTTAATTCTTTTTTGTTTAATTACGTATTGGGTACTTACAGGTGTTTGTGTAAGTATTATATATTAGAATATTGATACAATAAAATGACAAATTTAGTTTAATGTGATTGTAAGCTTATTAAGGGTAGTTCTTATTTTAAAATTATAAAAGGGATAGCCACTATGGACGATGGTTCATTTCATTGGATCGAGTGAAACGTTTCGAACTACATAAAGAAATTTTCGACTGTAAGAATCGAGTGATCAGTTGTTTTCATTCGAAGTAAGTAATTCCGTTCATTTCAGTTTGTGTTTAGACCAGTTTGTGGAGAGTGCAGTGTTTTGTTTTTGAGTTATGTGGACTCGCACATGTGATGATTTTAAAGTTCAATGATTTCATTTTCCAAATAATACGTTAGTCCTACTTACAATGATTTTTGTAGTAAACATTAGGTAAGAATATTTTTAGTTAATATTGTCTTTATATCGTATCTCCTACATAATATAGACAACTGGGATGCTGTGTACATCTCATGATCTCTCATTTTAGAGGAACATGTAAAATCATAAAAAAAATTAGTCGTTGTTTATAAACATCACTATGATTTAGTAAACACTAAAATCTACAGCATGTGTAGGTCTTTTCACATACAAACTTGAAAGTTTGGATAACTGTACATTACCTTGACAATAGTAAACAATTACAAAGTAAAAAGGTATAAATAAGTTAAACATAACATCACCCTCTATACAAATATCACTTTCGCATCCCAAAACGTCATTGTTTACCTGACGATCTACTTTTCAGTCGGTTGGGTACCTACCTGTAGGTACCATAGATAGCAGCGTATGTACCAATTTTGTGAAGGTACTTATTAACCATGTCTGCCTCATTCTTTCTTAATAAATTGGTTCGAATTTTAAATGACAGCAATATCCTGGAAATTTTATTTAGCTCAACCTATAATTATTTTTTTTCTTATATAGGAATTTGTTTAGAGAATGTTATATTGCTGCAACTGACGGCAGATCAAAGATTTTTTTCAAGGCTCGGTTAAAGCTCATCAAGAATATAAAATGTCAAAGCTCTTGTGTTATACTGGCACTAATATGCTAGAAGTCTTTTTATTTCGGGTTTAAAATAGATGGAATTAGGTTAGGTAAGTGGTTGATACCGGAGGACTACGAAAAATACGTTTACTCTAAATACATGAAATAATAAGTACAGTTATGTATATTCATTTTAATACATTTTCTACAAAGGATTCTTTTTATAATGGTATTAAAGAATGTACCTTGAAGTTTGATAAGGTCAAGGTTTACTTTCTTACATTGTTTGTCGTCTTTTATTACATTTTTTTTATTATTTACCTATAGAAATGATAAATTTAAGGTTTATATTCCATCCGGTTATACACTGTGTCCGTAAAGTATGGAACAAATTCATTTTTAGCTAAACAGACCATTTTAAGAAATAATCCTGAAACACGTCGATTTTTGATTTTAATTTACCGTATTTTAAAATAATAATCTTATATACAGGGTGAATTACTTTCGAGTAATGACGTCACCGTTATATTTTTTAAATGGAACACCCCCATTTTGTCTCAATTTTCGGATTACTCTAGCTGAGCTGATTCCAAAAATGTATCACATGTTGATTCCAATTGGTACAGGGTGGACAAAAATACAATAGTTTTGTGTGTGCTCATAAAGTAACGCGTAACATTCTTTATTAGTTAAATTAACAATATTATCAAAAATACTTACTGTCTAGCGGCAATTGGTTTAAATGTAACACCCTGTAGTTTGTTACATTTTTAGATTAATAAAAATGAGCTGTTTCCAAACATGTTTGGTACTTGTGGTCTAGCAGACAGAATATGAAAGAAATTATTTCTTATCAATTTAAAAAAAACATAGTCGTCTAATTTTTTGTGAAATGTCATTATTTGTTTAGTAATTTATTGATGTTCAGTGACAGTTAAGTACTACAATATTTTTGGTATTCGTGAATGTTTCAATTATTGCTTAGATTTAATTAGAAGTAGAAATGGAGTTAAGTGTAAAACAAAAAATTGAAATACTTATGATGATTGGGTATGGAGACAGATCGCGAACTCAGATGGAAGTGTGCAATTTGTTTAATGGTAAATATCCAGAAAGACCTATAACGCGTTCAACAGTCAGTAAGATTGGAAAGAAATTTCGAAAAACTGGTACGGTTGAAAATGTACGCAAATCAGGTCGTCCCTCTGCAAATGCTGATACAGCATTAGAAGTTTTACTTAGTTTTGAAGAAGATGCACACACTTCTGTGCGTAAAGTTAGTCGCGATATCGGTGTTAGCAAAACAACGGTACACAAACTATTAAAGCTTGAAAAATGGCATCCTTATAAAATCAAACTTGTGCAGGTATTAAACGAAGATGATCCCGATAGAAGAATCCAATTTTGAGAAAAAATGATGGATAAATGTCACCGAGACCCTCTCTTGATACAAAACATTATTTTTTCTGATGAGGCCACTTTCACGTTAAATGGCGAGGTTAACCGTCAGAATTGTAGATACTGGGCAAAAGAAAACCTCCAATGGATGCGTGAGCATCATAGACAATACCCGCAAAAGGTAAATGTATGGGCTGGAATTGTAAGAAATCGAATCATCGGACCCTACTTTATCGAAGGTAATTTAAACAGGGCAACGTACCTTGAGTTTTTAAGGGGGTATTCGTACCTACTTTACGTAATTTGTTTCCCAGCAGACGTAATCCTGGAGGTTTTGATGAAAGTTTATGGTTTCAACAGGATGGTGCACCTCCACATTATGCTGTAGATGTTAGAAGGTACCTAGATGAAATTTTTCCGAACAGGTGGATTGGTAGACGTGGACCTATTGAATGGCCAGCGAGGTCACCAGATTTCAATCCTTTGGATTATTTTATGTGGGGCCATCTGAAGAATGTTGTGTATCAAACGAAACCAGCAAATATTCAAGAATTAAAAGAGAGAATTCGGACAGCAATAAACAATATTTCTCAAGACACAATAAACAAGGTTCAACAAGAATTTGTACACCGTTTGGGTTACTGTCAAATACAGCAAGGGCTGCAGTTCGAACTTTTATAAAGTCATGTATTTCATAAGTATTTTTGATAATATTGTTAATTTAACTAATAAAGAATGTTACGCGTTACTTTATGAGCACACACAAAACTATTGTATTTTTGTTCACCCTGTACCAATTGGAATCAACATGTGATACATTTTTGGAATCAGCTCAGCTAGAGTAATCCGAAAATTGAAACAAAATGGGGGTGTTCCATTTAAAAAAAATGACGGTGACGTCATTACTCGAAAGTAATTCACCCTGTATATTAGATTATTATTTTAAAATACGGTAAATTAAAATCAAAAATCGACGTGTTTCAGGATTATTTCTTAAAATGGTCTGTTTAGCTAAAAATGAATTTGTTCCATACTTTACGGACACAGTGTATAGTCACACCATATCGTTAGCCGAGACAATGGTGACAACTCCTAAAATTGCATACGTAATTTGAAAAATCTACATTGTGGATTTTATACTTGGTAATATTTAGATTCTTGTCTTGTATGTAGAGTTTAATGAAAAAATAATTATATAACTATTCATTATAATATGGGCATTACGATCTTATTTAAGATGATCTTAACGTACGATGAAGAGGTTTCGAATAAACCGAGGAATAAAAAACAAAAGTGATTGAATGTAATAAGTAGTTGTTAGCAAATACAGAGCCTTTCAATGAAAACTGAAAAAAACACGTCAAAAATCATATAAAGGGGGACGTCTCATATTATGTAGAGGAAAACTAAGCTACCTACTTGACACTTTATTTAAAAAACGTCAAACACCAGTTTTCCGGTCGCTATGTTTTTGTTCCCAAAGCAAAACGTCGTTTACTTAATTTAGTAGTAGTAGGGGAGCCCAAGCGGGGTTTTCGGGATTTACTAAAGCGCGGCAGATTAACATACAGGGGGATACCTTGTACTCGGTTAAGTATCTCCACCAAATATGAGCCCCATATACATGGCCGCCCATCAAGGAAAAAGGATCAGATTAGTAAAAAAAAATTGATAATCAGTAATTCTCGAGCGCGTCAGATTAAGGTAGGGTGAGTTAATGACATGCTAAAAAGTGTATATTCCACTAATCTGACAATTTTTGAGTGACGTAAAAAAGTGGGAGTGTTACAAACTTGTTAAAAAAAATCGTCATCTTGACATTCTCGAGCGTGGCTAATTTTTTTTTCATTTTGAAGGAAATAATTCAAGGATAACGAAAAATATATAATCTGACGATTTCCACAAGCCGAAGTAACAAAAATTCATCGATAAAGTTTAATGCGTGCAGCTGCGTGATGCGTATATTCCCCACTCCGCGTTTCTATTCTTCTATCACTTTTTCTCCATCTATTACTATATCACTCCGTCCCCACTCTGGTTTGCGAAAAGAAGATTCTACTATTACTATCAGAACTTCTGATACTGATGTAGTGGTCATCATGATGGCGGATATGGAACACCTGCAAGCAACAGTAGAAGACTGGATGGATCTTAGAGTATGGATGGATCGATGTATCCGCTCTTTATAATAAATTAGGCCCAAAAATTTCGCTTTGCATGCGTTCACTGGTTGCGATTTCAACCCGGCATTGTACCGACGAGGGAAAAACGAACCTTCACAATTTCTGATGAATTCAGAAATTTTCCAAAAAGGATGCATGGATTTGGGATCAAAGGAGCATAATGTGCAGGATTCTTTTAACATCATACAGTCTTTTACTTGTCGCTTGTATGGGTTGAAAAAGTTAGACGATGTCAATCAAGCCAGGATTGTCATCTTCAATAATACGTACAAGGTAAAAGACAAATCACAACCCTTCTCCTTGAGTATCCGGAATTGCGATGCGTGCAACTTGCCACCCTGTCAATCGGAGCTACTCCAGCAAGTGTTACGCACAAGATTCATTGCATGCTTGTGGAGTAATGCCCATAATGCAAAAATTATTGATATTTTACCAACGGACTATGGATGGAAAGATGTCGACGGAAAGTTGGAAATGATCTGGTTTGCAGGTGAGTATGAAATCGAGCCTGAAGAGGAAGATGATTCTACAGATGAAGATGATGATTAAAAAAAATTCAATTTTTCATAATTGTTTTCTTATAAATACATGTATTCTACTTAAAAGTCATACGCTTTTTTATTTGCATGCAATTTCCTGAGCTTTTCAATTAATTAAGTTCAATGTTTTAAAAATATGGAAATATTTTTTTTAATTGTCAGATTAGGCGAATTCCTCCAGATAATCGTCAGATTAGGGGACAGCACGTCTAGGACATAAAGATGAATCATATATATCTTAATCTGACGCGTTTGAGTATTTCAAAATGGCGAATTTTTTTTTGCACATTCTAATAATGGCCGCGATTTTGCGTCACATTCAAATCGTCTGATTATTGAATGAGAGCTTTTTTTAGGTTCATTTAACATCCCCTTACAAAATCTGACGCGCTCGATTAAATTTTTTTCTATGTCATTTTCAACCCTTACATATGACCACCCCCACCATGCAAACGATCAGATTAACATACGTACATTATTAAAAATACGTGGGACATGGATATTATCAATATCTGACCCGCTCGAGTATGTCCATACAACAGTTTTTTTTACATTTTTAAAAATCTATAGACGCTCCCCCCACCGATGTAAAGGTTTACATTATTTAACATTTTTTTCTTTTTATCATCTAAGCTTCGCATCCCAATAGGTCTCTATGACGCTCGAGTAAATCCCCATTTAGCATCGTGGGCTCCCCTACTATAGTTAGTGCTGCAGTAAAGGCATAGTTTATATTGGAATTGATTGACTTTTCACTTATGTATTATACATTTTTGTAATCCTCTTGTAGAGAAGAATCCAACAATGCAATAATATATAGGGTGTTCCAATTAAAAAATTGGGAGTGGTGACTATAGGGGGGAGGGGTTAAAGTTATAACGTCTACATATGAGCAAAAAGACGTCCCCCTTTATATGATTTATGACGTGTTTTTTCATTTTTTCATAAAAGTGATGCATCCAGAATTATGTGCGGTGGATAGTTTTCATTGAAATGCTATGTATAATCAATGAAGATTTCTGTAGACGAAAATAGAACTAAAAAATTCTGAATAAACAGTTTTTACTAATTAATTGTTTCTCTAAAAAAACTGTTGTTTTTTCACATACAGAAGTTGCTAACGACAAGACCTAGATTATTCTTATCAACTGTATTTACAATTTATATTAACACAAGCCATTGTATAATGTATATTTATAGTCTTTGGTAATAACCCGTTACTATTAGATCGGGTGTATAAAGGATGTCTCAAACAATTAATAAATTTTTTTTCGACATTTGTGATTTGCACATATATTCGATGATTAATTTAAAAAAAAGTGTAAAATTGGCATCTTCGTTGACTCGAAATAATTTATTTATATTATAGCACTCAATTTCCAAGTACCTGTCTTGTTCCATTTCAGATTTATAACCCTCCTTTCTTATTTAATGACATTGGCAAACAGCCAATTGGCCAATAATTTCATATTGACATTCATTTTTATTTTAAGTTGAATTTTTCAATTAGTATTACTATTTTAAACTTTTTTTTATTACATTTCTTTAATAGACATCTTGCATCAGTGAGGGATTAGTTTAATCATATAAAATTTTAAATCTCTTCTATCATACAATATCGATAATCTTCCCAAAGTGGTCTCGCTTATATATGATAGCCAACTTTTCAATTAATATAATTTTCCAAATGAGTTTTCAAGTAGAAACACATTTTTAATCAATTTCATTCACGTGCTTGCGAGCGTATGCATTATATAAATTCGGCATTATGGATAACCACCGCATACCAAATTTCATAACATTAAGTATATTAAGTCGTTGCTGAGATATTTGACCGTTCCTTTCATCAGAAGCCGCATCTATTAAAGGTACCAATAGTTATAGATTTTATTATTTACTGTCATAATAAATAGCGCCTTCTAGCTTAATTTTTAGATATATTTTGTAGCTTTACTTATGGATTGCACTGTAGGTTTTGGTATACTAAATGATCTTCACATACATATATTGTGAAAACCAATTTCAAATCATTTTTGGGTACTTTTCTGGGGTGGTTATTGAAGTATTTTTACATAGAGGAACAATACACCACTTATAATTTTTGTTCTTTTGCATTATATATTTTTATTATACTCCTTTTCCAATGTAAAGTGCCACATTTATTCCAACTGGTCTGATAACAAACTAAAACTCCATGTTCAACCCAAACACCAGGGTGTCCCAGGAGTTCACGAGATGATAGTACTTCATATAAAATATGTGCACTTTTTTTATTTATTATTTTACTCTATTTGAAAAAGGCAGAGACCATTCCAAGGGCGTATCTGCTTGTAATTCTAAAAATCTCTAATAATAATAATTGTGAATTATATTAAAGCAATTTCCTAAAATCATGTGAAGTTCTTTTCACGAAACATGGTCCTGACTCTATAATAAGTAGCTTATTATTTTTAAAATTGGAAGAGATAAATGTGGAAAATTCTACGAGAGATGAATTTAAGATGGGAAAAAATAAACAGAAAGTCTCTTTTAATAAAAAAAGATGAAACTGTATGTTGGAGACGGAATTATTTGCGATCAATAAGGGAATTTCGCAGTGAAAATGGAAAAGGAAAACGACTGATAATTACGCATATTGGAAGTACAGATGAGTTTTTGAAAGATAGTTTGTTAGCATTTCAGTCAATTCACACCGATATGAATGCTGATGTTTTTGACATTTAAAGAGGATATGTAAAACAATAACTGCAGGCAATTGTAAATATACATAAACTTCGTTTTCTAAAGGCGCGTCCATACTATGCCGCTGTTTGCCAATTGGCAAAGCCGATTCGATGTAGACGCGACCGTTGGCACAAGCCAATAAGCCAGAGGTGTGCCATTGAAAATCGCTGTATCTTCTTTAAAGGAAGCCAATGAGAACGGAGCGTGTAGACGTGCCAACCGCTGGCCTCTAGCGGCTTCAGTTGTGATTCAGACTATATGTCAGTTAGTACGTGCTTTCAAATGGAGTGGACGAACGAGAAAGTTATTAAATTAATAAATCTATACCATAATCGTCCTGTTCTGTGAACATTGTGCGACTAAACTAAATGAATGTAGACGTTTTTATAGTCGCTGGCTTTACCAATCGGTATTGCCAACGGCAAATCGCGGCATAATCTGGATGCGCCTTAATTGACGAAATGGAAAAAACGGAATATTATAATACTTCGACTTCGTCCTTACCATTGCGATCTAAATCCTACAGAGTATATATGGGCTCAGTTGAAAGGAAAAATACCACATATAAAATGTGCACATTTTGAAGAGGCTCTGGAACAACTTAATGCAGAGAGATGGCGAAAATGCATAGAACATGTAATCAAAGAAGAGCATCAAATGTGGAAATTAGACAATTTAATGGAACAAACCGTAGAGCCAATAGTTATAAAGTTCGGACCGGATGAAAATTAATCCGATTTTTCATTTTTCGATAACTAATCCCGTGTTGTAAATAAGTTCTATAGTTCTAGTAAATCATAATATAAAAATAATTTATTATTATAAATATTATTATTAATTGACTCTGTAATGAACGTATTATTATTAATTGATATTGTATTATATGGCTAGTCTTTGTCGCAATCATATTTTTCATTTAATAATAATAATAATTTTATTGTTCACACGTAAAGAGGTTACATGAACAAGAAGAGCGACAAAAGCTATGAATAAGTACATTGTGAAACATAAAATACATACAAATTTTTAAAATATAACATTCAGATATCGGACAAACATGATGTGTATAAGGGAACTATGACAATATACTTCTCTTTAATTTCCTAAGAAAGTAGATGCTCACACCAGCATAGAGATGGTAGGGACTTTTACTCATTAATATTTTTCATTTAATATCATACCTACTGACAGCCCTACCTAAAGGTACGGCTATGCCTGCAATTACAAGTGACCCGAAGATGAGATTTCTATTGTATAGGGTTGGGTAGGCAAATATAATACTAAAAGAAGTGAGTGGGTTTTAGTTGTCCACCCGGTAAGGGTTTTGCATGTTAAATTAGGTTTTATTACTCTCTGTCTATTTCAAACAGACTGTAGACGACTTATTGGCAATGAGTCAAAATACACAAGTGTGCATTTATGATTTATTTCTAACTTTAGAGACCTATAGTTCGTTAAAAAAAGGGAGGCACACATTTCATACCAAGGTTAAGAAACATTTTTTTTTCTGGAAAATATTATGATGACTTTTACATTATTTCATAAGATTATAGAGTAATTTGGTTTTGGTTTTTAAAATAACCCACGTTTCAGCTAAAAATAGTTCAAAGATATGACAAAATGACGTTTTAATAGCAGCCTTCGTTGAGATGATAATCGGTTAGATTCTGTAATGTGTATAATGCGAGTTTGATGTTCAATAATGATATATTTGATCATAAACTTAAACGTCCGTTTATTAATAGATCACAATAATCCTATTTATAAAAATATTATATATAACTCAGCGCTATAGGCTTATCTGGCCCTCGGCTTCGAGATCTTTCATTCTCTCTTTCCATTTTTCTCTGTTCCTCGCCTCGCTTTCCCAGTCCCTTACTCCCATTGTTCTCATGTCTCTCCTAACCTCCTCCAACTATTTTTTCCTTGGTCTTCCTCTTCTCTTTTTACCACCTTCTCCACCTTTTAGCACTCGTTTTACCCATCTATCTTCTGTCATTATACCTATATGTCCCAACCATCTCGCTCTCTGTGCTTTAATTATTAATATGGGTGCTTATACAATTCTGATAGTTCTCTGTTTGTTATTCTTCTGTACATTCCATCTTCTTTAATTCCACCATAATTTTATGTTCCCATATTTCTAGTTTATTCTGCTCTTTTTGTTCATTGTCCAAGTTTCACAAGCGTAGGTAACTGACGGTCTTATTATTATTGTTTGGTACATTCTTATTTTAGCTGTTCGTGATATGTCTTTTGCTTTTAACATCTTTGATACCATTCCTGCTGCTTTACTGCCTTTTGTTAACCTTTTTTCTATTTCTGTTTCTTCGTCTCCTTTATTTGTGATAGTGACTCCCAAATATTCGATTTGTTCCACTTTTTCTATTCTGCATCTATTATTTCCATTACAATTTATAATAATATCGGTTACTTCATTGTCCTTCATTACCATGTATTTTTTTTTCGTTGATCACTAGACCATGTTCTCTTGCCTTCTCTTCCAGTAGCTTAAATACGCTTAGAAGTTCTTTCCTGGATCTTACTATGTCGTCCTCATATGCTAGACATTGATGTTTATTCCCATAAATTAAACCTCGGGTTTTTATACCACTTTCTCTTAGTATGATTTCTTGAACTAGGTTAAAGATGGTTGTGGTTAATGGGTCTCCTTGTCTCAGACCTTTATCTTGAATTCGTTAGAAGTACTGCCCTCCAAAGTTACTTTGCTCTCGTTTTTTCGGATGGTCATTTCCACTAACCTTCTCAATTTAACTGGTATATTTAACTTCCTCATTGCCTCATAAATTTTCCTTCTTTTGATAGTATCAAATGTAATCGATAGATTTTGTTCGTAAGCATTCCCCTGAAGTTGTTTCATAATGAAAATTTGGTCTATTGTCGATCTACCTGCTTTAAAACCTCCTTGGAATTCTCCTACATTTTATATTAACGAAATAAATTTGGGAGTTTTCCTTTTTGAAAGATTGAGGTTTTAAATGAAGGTCCAAGGCGATAATTAGAAGTTTCCCTTTGTAAAGGAAGGTTTAAAAAATTCGATTGCCAAGTTTATCAATAGATTTTCTAATTAGCCTAATGTGCCTTCGAAATTTCAAAATTCAACCCCGTGGCAATCTGGAATAAAGTTATACGAACCTATTGTGCTCTTGTCTTTGTCTTTAATCTTTTGGGGATCTTGGCGTGCTAAACTACTCGAGCGTAGTCAAGTAGGCGGCTTAGGTACTTTGTTAAAGAAAAAAACTTCCCAAATTGTACAGGACGATTGCAATATTTCCTCTTTGACTGAAGAAAATATTTAAAAAAAAGTATCTGCTGTTGTTTTATAAAGAAATAATCGATTGTATTATGTGAGTTTTATTCCCTATTAACAACTCTACACTTTGTGTATAAATAAGGAAATATTATGTATCATCCCTTATAATTTGAATGTTCCGAAATTTATTCCCTGATGCCTCAGTCTATATTACCGTAATAGGGTAAAGTTCACATGATACCGCAGTTTTGCAAGTTCATTAGCTGAGCAACCCACGGGAATCTGTATTTAATTTATACAATGATTAAGAGTTAATGTTTAGAACCGTAAAGTCATAAAAATGTTTCCCCAAAATTTTATTTATTATTGATGATGTTTAAATTATTACAGACGGAATGTGTGGGAATATTATTTTAAAAAATTTGACACGCAATACTTTTTTCTTGTAATTTTCAACGAAAATATAATATTTTGCTTTGGTAGATGCAATTATGTCACAACTGCATGGTTATGGTTTATGGTAACCATCAATTTCAGCAAAATTATAGCGTCTATTCAATGTAACGAATCAGAATCAACAATAAGAATTCTGTAAATATATAATTATTCCTGCAATTCCACTGTATTAACTCCAAAAATAGAATAGTATACACTGGGAAACAGTGTCCAAAAACAGATCCGCACGCAATCGTTGTATAACCGTTAAAAAAGCAAAAGACAATTATTGAGTCCCTGAATGCTGAATTTTAATTCAATAATAAGAAGAATTTTATCTTTAATAAAATTATTTTCAAAGAAAGTACACAGAAAGAAAGATTTGTATGTAAACATAACTTTTGGTGTTCCAGAATGTCTCTCAGAATTGGCCCTGATAATGATAATGGAAAGTATTCAAAAATTGATTACCTTCTATTGACACAGATTCTGAAGAAATTGAGTCCAATAAAATGCATGAACCCTGCCAATTAGGAAAAATAGGTCTTATCTCTGATGTCAATTTGCAAATAAGATGTTTACGCAGTGACCTCTTTTTATCTAAATACATTTATCGGTAATTGAAATAACTTGCAATGTCTGGATCAAAGTTCATTTTAATGACCTTTGTCAATTAATTAGTTATTTAAATACGACTTATGCAATATTTATAAAAACATACAATTGTTATTATCGAATGTATGTACGTATATATATTGGGGTGACATTAACCGAGACCTAAAAGATCTATTGTGTCCCCCTACTTCTACTTAGTTCCTGAGGAAAGTCTCGGAGACTAGTAGCTCTTTTAGTCCTATTTCCCGGAGGAATCTGCAGGCTTTAACTTAAATAAATGTCCCTCTTCTATCCAGTAATCTCCTAGGTGTTGTGCCCTAGGATTCTGCAAACAATTCGCAAGTATGTGGATGGAGGTTTCTTCTTCCACCACTATTTTGAGCTTTTTCAGGTGCCCATTCAGGCGACAATGTCCCGTTAGGATCCCTGTTGAAATTCTTAGTGCAGTTTTACTTTGACTTATGCATTCATTTGATCTCAACAGGTTGTAGTCACCCAGAAGAATCTTTGATTGTCCAAGTCCTACTAGATCTCTCCAATGGTCAGATTTTTTCTTTTTTACGGCTTTGCCTATTTCTTCTAATATTACATTGGAGCTGATACCACGAAAGGGTACCGGCCCCCAAAAGAGTGTTTCAGTCCCCCTCTTTGCTAGTTCATCTGCTATTTCATTTCCTTCTATTCCAGTGTGTCCTGAAATCCACAGTAAGGTGACTATATTGTTCTCGCCTATCGTCTAGTTCATTGAGTTTGCCTAGGCATTCCCACACCATTTAGGAACTGATTTCACAAGAGCTCAGTGCTTTAATGACTGCTTGACTATCCGACATTATGATAATCCTTTGCCTTCTATATCTTTTATCAATTTTGAACTGGGCACACTTTCTTATGGCGTGAATTTGTGCTTGAATGATACTTGGGGTTTTTCCCAAGCTTTCAGAGTGTTTGGTTGCTGGCCCGTACACTCCTATCCCAGTTCCTTCTATTGCTTTTGAGCCGTCTGTGTACTATTGAATGGCATTCTTTCCAAGTCTGGTAATGGTATTTGAATCCCATTCCTTCTTGTTGCTTAATTCCGTAACGAATTTCTTTGAAAAGTTATACTTTTTCATCATACCATCTTGTGGCATGTCCCAGGTTTTCTAATTTCTAAGAAGTAAGGAGGTGGTTTTGTTTAATGATTCCCTCTCTACTTAGTCTGTACCTTGTTCTTTCTGCAACACTTTCCACCACCATATGTAGTGGTGTGAGGTTGAGAATCACTTCCATGGCTGCTTCTCAATGCTCCTGTAATGCATATACAGGCTTTTTATCGTTGTCAATAGGCTAGTTCTACTACCCTACGCAATGGCTCCATAAGTGATAATTGGCCTGTCTATGGCAGTGAACATCCAGCTCAGGGTTTTTGGGTTACAACCCCAATTTCTCCCTGCCAAATTCCTGCATACCAATAGAGCCATTTTTGCTTTGTATATAATCTTCTTTTCGTGTTTGTTCCACAGGAGTTTACTGTCTAGAGTCAAACCTAGATACTTGACTTCTTGTCTCCATTCAACTTCGCTCCCATCAAATTTAATGGTTTTGAGGTTGAGTTTTCTTTTCTTAGTGAAGGCTATTAAAATGGTTTTGGTGGGGTTGATATTAATTCCCTCTTGCATACACCAGCTATTTGTATAGTCCAGACTATTTTGTACGGTGTCACAAAGGGTTTTTTCGAATTTGCCCCTGGCTGTTATGACAATATCATCGGCATATCCTTGGCAGGATATTCCGAGATCAGTCAGCTCGTCAACCGTCAGGCTCCACATTAATGAGGATGCTACTCCTCCTCTGGTTGTAAGATGGAGACATCCATTTGCATGTTGTGTTGTCTATACTTCTTCTATTTAATGCTTTTTTGTCAGCCTCAAGAGGAGTATTGTCAAAAGCTCCTTCTATATCCAAAAATGCGCATACTACGGCTTCTTGGTTGTCTAGAGCACCTCGGATATCCTCCAACAGTTGTACCAGTCTCCGTAGATCTGCCTGCCCGGTAAGCATGCTGATGGCATGCTGATCTTTAGGATTTCCGTTTTAATATAATTGTCAATAGCTTTTTTCATCGTTTTGAGCACAAACGATGTTAGACTAATTGGTCTGAAGGATTTGGGGTTTGTTGTGTTCCTTTTTCCAGCTTTTTGAACGAAGGTTAGTATTGCCCTTCTCCATGCTTCTGGTATATAACCCAGTTCTAAGATTCTAACCAAATGTGGTAGAATGTCGACTTGTCCTTGCTGGAGCAAAGTCGGGAAAATCCCATCTGCTCCCGGTGCCTTGAAAGGTGACAAGGTGTTCATAGCCCATTTTAACCTTTCGTTACGACAAATGTGCTTAGCCATTGTAGTACTTTCTCTCGAAGGTCTGTTATTTCCCCTATTTGGGCTACTCCCACGAAAATGAGTTTCTAGTAAGAGTCGCACTCTTTCCTCCTCATTTTCGGTATATTTACCGTCTGGCTTCCTCAAATCCATATCTGTGTTGACCCTACTTTTCGCCATGACTTTGTAGAGTCTTGCCGCAGCAGGTGTTTTGTTTATATCTAGTTTCTGCAACACTTTCCACCATAATATGTAGTGGTGTGAGGTTGAGAATCACTCTTATCGAATGTATACAGGGTTTCCAGAAACTCTCCTGTCAGACGCAAACTACAGATACAATAGTCACTAATCACCTGGGAAATTGTTCCATTATAGTTTTGTAATAAGATATAAAAAATAGCATACTATATTTTAAAAAATAATGGAATAAAGAGTACCCAGTTTGCTAGAAAAACGGGTAACATATTGGCAGCCGATTGTCTTTGGTCGTGATTAAAAATACTATCTACTTTATTTAGACTTTGATCACACATCCTATAAACTTATAAACACGACTACAGCTTGCACGCTACTGAGTGTTTTACACTGGTTGGGCGTTTGCTCGAATATGCTTAACCAATAGCCGTCGATATCAAACAATCGACCGCTACATACAAACTTTAAACTTATATAATTTTTATGTAAGAATAGTTTTTATACCAAATTTTAACAATACACTCGTAGTGTACGAAATGCATGGTTGTTGATTGTTGTTAAAAATCTGAGGAAGTCGCATTTATTTAATGAACCTTTAATTTCAGTACCAGTGTCGCAGTTATACCTACGTAAAAAAGGCATTTAAGTACGTATGTTATTAGTTTATTTTCATCAATTGGTTCTATTTACAGGAAACGCCAGATTCTGGCAGCCTCTATGTTGGGAAAGGTAAGAAATTGGATAGGTGACAAATAAAATTTCCACGAGCCTTACTTTTTCTACAATGTATACATATAAAATTAATGTATTTATCTTGATATAAATTTTTAAAAATGTAAAAAAAGAAATGTGTCTTAGAGTCAATCGGGTTTAAAGTCCGGAGTCGCGAATACTTTTAAAATGTTGGCATGGTTCCTAATATTGTCGGTTTAGCTACCCCTCTATAACTATTTATTTCAAATTCGAATTTACAGCAGCCAAATAAAACGAATAACTCAGTAAAATAAAAATCTTAAGATATAAAACGGAATTAAATTCTTTCGTTCCTTTATAAACTCATAATTAAAAATAGCTGATCCAAACATGTGCTCAATTTTTGTTGCGGCCGTTTCCAGTTATTGAAATTGAATGGAGCTTCGAAATTTAGGATTAAATTAATTCCATTCGACGGAAAAAAAATGTTCGGTCGGAAGTGCATCGTTGAAAAAAAAATTTAAAAGCAATTGTCTGTCTCGTTGAATTGGACTTCACTATTTTTTAGATTACAGAATTCTGTTAACTTTTTTTTATTCTGTCGATGCTAGAAAACAATGAAAAGGCTTAAATCAATTATTATTAATTGTTTGGGAATCGTCATAAACCTAACAATCCTCGACCACTATAAATTTTCTATTTTATTATGATTGTTTTCTTGGTGTATCTTAGAAATTCAAGGTCCAATACCCATGAAATTAAAATGAGACCACCTTGGAGCTAGACTAGTACGTCTCTTATCATAATTAGGTACCTATCTTTTTTTTTGGAATTGTCCTAAACTTAACCAACCTCAATCACGCATGCATAACAAAGATATACAGGGTGTCGCGAATGTTTTGATTAAAAGTAATTGCGGATACAGTTATGTTA
The DNA here is from genome assembly GCA_947563755.1 of Lochmaea crataegi. Classification (NCBI taxonomy): domain Eukaryota; kingdom Metazoa; phylum Arthropoda; class Insecta; order Coleoptera; family Chrysomelidae; genus Lochmaea; species Lochmaea crataegi. Next base: position 7,813,359 of record OX387422.1, read on the forward strand.
AAAATGTGAAATTACGAAGCTGTAGGTGAGTTCAAATATAATGTCCCGAATGTTCCGGTTATACCGGAAGTAGTAGTAGACGTCAACTTTGTTATTTTATATAGAACCTAATATTTTTTATTTTATTTTCGAATTCTACATGAAGTTTTAGATGAAATTTGTGCACAAAATGAAGTATTTTCGAGATATTTCGATTTTTTTCAAAATTTTCAAAAAATTTAATAACAATATCTCCATTAGTACCGAAGCTAGTGACGTGAAATTGTAATCAATAAACAAAAAGAGCTTGCCCATATGTCCAACTTATTGATATTTCATACAGGGTGTTTTAAACTTAGCCGCCAACATGCACAATTTAAATCATTCATAATTATAAGTTGCTTACTTTAAATAAAACACCCTTGCTTGCTTAAAAACTGCCATCAGTTCGGTCAAATTAAGACAAAAATTAATATAAATTAACTACTAGTGGACATTGACATAAAAGAAATTAATGTTTTGGGTTATTTTACGGCCTCTCCAAATGCCTCCATTAGAGATTGTGAGAGAGATCTCCATTAATTACGTGAGGTGTTCAGGGGGGGGGGGGGATCAAGCCGAATCTTACCAAATTTCACTTGGGTTAGAGGGGGGTCTTGGCAAAAATCACGTAATTTTTTTCTAGGAGAAAACGATGTAAAATTCCGTCAAAGTTAAGTTACATTAAAATAAAAAACGTGTATTTATGATCTAATTTTATCACTGTGATTTTAGATTACCTACGGCAATATTCCCAAATACCTACTAGACTTTGCTAGTCTTAAATGGAAGTAATCAAGCAAATTGTTTTTTTTAGTACATCCAACGCTTTTACTCCCAAAACACAAATTTTGAAAAATCTCACGTAAGATTAGGGGAGGGGGAGGGGGTCGAGAAAAATCTTACTACATCTCCTCATAGCATTGGGTCTGTTGCTCAGCATCTTTACGACATGTTTGATGATAGATGGATTGCCAATCAGGGTCAGTTTCGTTGGCCAGCTCGCTCTCCTGACTTGACTCCTTTAGATTTTGGTACATTAAAAATCAGGTATTTTCCAAACCTGTTACGACAAAGGAAGATATAATGCACAGAGTTTTACTTGCTTTTAATCCTCTAACACAAAACCATATTTCCAGAATAATAAGACATAGCTTAATGAAAAGGATTAATAAATTTTTGGAAGTAGATGGTGCTAGTTTTGAACACTTATTATAAAACTTTATTTGTTTAATATTACATTTATTTATTATTGCTAATACAAAATTCCTAGTCAACGTTTTCAATGATATCCACAATTATTAATCCTTTCATGCTATTGGTTACTTTTCAGAATAAATAACTTATGAAAAGTTTACCTGGAAAATTTATTCACAACCATCACATCTTCTAGGTAAAAAGGTCTAATAAGGGAGAATGATTGATATATATTTGGTCGTTAAGCAGATTACCTGAATATTTGTTTTTGTTAATCTCGAGGGCTTCTAAAAGATTTAATTTAAAGGATTTGGGTTCTACATGCAAAATTTCAAAATTTGAGTCGAAAGTGCGTTGGTTTGTTAATAGATGATTTGAATAGTTGGAATCTAATTTGTTGTTGACATAGCTGCGTTTGTGTTCTGAAATTATAGTTTTAAAGTTCCTAAAAGTTCTACCGATATAAATTTTGTCACAGTTGTCGTTACCACATTTTAATTTATAAACACCTGATTTGTTTAATTTTGAGGATTTAGATTTGTTATTTTTAATGAATTTAGATAAATTGTAATCGGTTTTAAAGCAAATATTCATGTTTAAAGATTCTAAAAATGATTTGATTTTTAAGGATGGTGTTCCAAAATATGTTAAGCTTTTAAATTGATTATTTTTATTTTTATCTGAAGGATATACTTCGTCTAAAGTGCGTTTCTTTATCTTTTTATTTATGATATTGTCAATTAGGTTTGGATCGTAATTATTATTAACTGCTATTTGATTTATGATATTTAGTTCTTTGTTGAAACGCGTCACTAATTTAAATTGAACGTCAGTTCAAAATAAAATGAAGATTTAAAAAAATTAAATTGTTTTATTTCATCATTGTGCACAAATTTTATCTAAAGATTCATGTACAATTTGAAAATAAAATAAAAAATATTAGGCTCTATTTAAAATAACAAAGTTGAAGTCTACTTCCGGTATAACCGGAAGTGGCACATTCAGGACAACATTATATTTCGCGCCACACCCTGTATATATGTCGATTGAGAACCTCCTTTTTTAGATGTTAAAAAATCATCTCTAATACCTAAAATTATTATGGTTTGACCCTGTAAAAATATAAAGGTGTACAAAGATTTTTTTATAAAATAACACAAACTGTCAAGTTACAGTTCTACAAATAAAATCTGGTAATTGGAATTCGCTGATTGAAAACGTGTCGTTTTGAATGAGTTTATTGTCGAAATTTCATTTTCAGGCATTCTATCTTCAACAGCTGCCCTACAGTCAAAAACCGACAGCTCTCTCAGCTTTGTTCCTGAAAAACGATTCATTCACTTCACTCCTTTTCTAACATTACAAGACGTGTTCAAAATATTTATCTCCCTAAGTGTAGACTACCTACATCATTTTTTACCTCCCACAAAAATATTTGAAAACCTGTTTACCGAGCAAAAAAATCTTGGAACATTTTTACTTTATGGAATATATCGATGCCAAATCTGGTAAATAATATGGACGTTTTAATGAAAAAACCTACAAGCGACGATAGACATTTCAATATTAAGGTGTACTGTTTATTATTGTTTAAAATTTCATTTTCTTTCAATGTAGTAGTGTGTTTATTTATACGTATGACTACATCGTGTAGAAATGTAAACATTAAAAAAATATATTGGAAACATTACGAATTTTCTTCACCCACTACATTTTTCATTATTAACATTTTTATATAAAAAGGTTTCTAATGAAGTCAATAGTTCAGAAAGCGTTTTTACATGTAAATGAACTTCATATTTGCCTGGAATTTTAATAAAGTTGGAGGTAGATTTAAATAAAGTTTAACTCTGCAAATAGAGAACATTTCTAAGGTGCACAGTGTACAGGGTGTGCTGGAAGATCTGAGCTGTTTAACATTTTTCAAACTTAGCTGGAAAATATGTTTGGTCTGTTTGAAATCAGGATCTAATTAAATGTTTTACGATAAGTAATTAACGATGCTTTTTATTATTCAATATTACGGATTGATTGATGTTATTGTTATTTTAATGTCTGAATAATTTCCTTCGACAAACATTTCACATTTTTTCGTGATAATTATATACGGAGAAAAACTACAAAATACAAATAAATAAAAATTATTCTCATTTTTCCATCAGTATCAACGTCGGCAAGGGTGACGAACACGTGTTCAATATTTTGCGTTCCTTTTGGATAAACTTTATTTATGTGTTGTATACAGCATGAACCGGCCTCATTCTCGGGGATTATAAAGGGGTCCAAATTGAAGTATAGTATGTTTCACATGAAATGTTTCGAAAATCTTCAACTTACTCGATTTAGTGCTTGCTACTCGTGCATCAGATAGGCCTGAATTATTAATTCATTAATTCTTATCATAACCATACAAAAGGCAATGGATGTTTTATATTACAATGATATTTTTAGAAGAAATTACTTGCGATCTAATCTCACTTTTGGCATTTTCAAATTTTCAAAATTGGAACTAAGGTCTTTTTCACAAATTTATAAATGGAAATTCACTAATTCGACCTACGGGGTCCGAAAATAACTATTAAAATGTTCTAAAGTCTAAGGTTAAGAGGTTCATTTTTCCGAAAATCTTTACTCTCCACTTTCGGGTACCCCTGTATAGAAAATATCATAGATACGTCTTCGCTGATTTTTTTTCCATATTCTTTCATTATCTGAGAGTGTGGATTTCAAATTTCAGCTTAAAATTCCCATTATTATGGACTACGATTTTTTGACTATGCGGAACCAAGTCTTTATAGACACTTTTATATATGAAAATCCACTAATTTGACCCCGTAGATTCCGAAAATGACTATTAAAATTTTCTAAAGTCTAAGGTTAAAAAGTTTATTTTTTTTTCGAAAATCTTCAATCTCCATTTTCGGGTACCCCTGTTTACAAAATATTATAGATACGTCTTTGCTGATTTTTTTCCATATTCTTTAATTATCTGAGAGCGCGGATTTCGAATTTCAGCTTAAAATTCCCATTATTATGGACTCTACGATTTTTTGACTTTGCGCGTGTACTATTGGCCATCGCGTATACCCACTTTGGAATTTTCAAATATCCATAATCGGAACCGAGTCTTTTCAGACACTTTTCTATACGGAAATCTACTGATTCGACACAGTAGATTCCAAAAATGATTATAAAACTTTTCTAAAGTCAAACGTTAAAAAGTTCATTTTTTAGAAAATCTTCAATCTCCACTTGGGTATCCCTGTATACAAAATATCATAGATACGTCTTTGCTGATTTTTTACCATATTCTTCAATTATCTGAGTGTGTATCCCAAATTTCAGCTTAAAATTCCCATTATTATGGACTCTACGATTTTTTGACTATGCGCGTGTACTATTGGCCTACTTTCGAATTTTGAAAATTCCAAAATCGGAACCAAGTCTTTTTAGACACATTTATATATGAAAATCCACTAATTTGACCCCGTAGATTCCGAAAATTACTATTAAAATTTTCTAAAGTCTAAGGTTAAAAAGTTTATTTTTTTCGAAAATCTTCAATCTCCACTTTCGGGTACCCCTCTATACAAAATATCATAGATACGTCTTTGCTGATTTTTTTCCATATTCTTTAATTATCTGAGAGCGCGGATTTCGAATTTCGGCTTAAAATTCCCATTATTATGGACTACGATTTTTTGACTATGCGCGTGTACTATTGGCCATCGCGTATTCCCACTTTGGAATTTTCAAATATACAAAATCGGAACCAAGTCTTTTCAGACAGTCTTATATATTAAAATTCACTAATTTGACCCCGTAGATTTCGAAAATGACTAAAAATTTTCTAAAATCTAAGGTTAAAAAGTTTATTTTTTCGAAATTGTTTACTCTCTACTTTCGGGCACCCCTGTATAAAAAATATCATAGATACATCTTCGCTGATTTTTTTCCATATTCTTTCATTATCTGAGAGTGTTGATTTCAAATTTCAGATCAAAATTCCCATTATTATGGATCTTTTGACGAAATTTATCGGCGAGATATTCGAGGACAAAGGGCGTAACTCTTTTTAGAAAATGATTTCTTTGCCCATTCAATATTGAAAAAAGATATAGAAGTTAAAAATATATTATGTAATGATCCTGTCAAAACGGATACGAGTGTCTCAATAGCCATTAAATGCGAGTTGCATGCACTATTTTAGTCATAGTTAAATCTGTATCTATGGATATCATATACTGAGTCAGCATAGGGATGTTAATTGCCGGTAAAAAAATTATCTATTTAATAAAAAAGGAATTACACTCGTAATTGCATATTTGCAAAAAATGGTATGTAAATTATGTAATTAAAACAATGATAACATTATCGTTACGTTCGATTAATCAGAATACACGAAATTCCCAACATATTTAAATATTGAAGCTGGGTTAAGATATCGTCAATTCATTATTTCGATTCGGAGGAAAACGGTGAGCGCGAAAACAAATCCCCTTGTTAGTGGAAGTTCGTTTTTTTTTTCGCGTACATATCGTGGGCTACATCTTTAATTAGTTATTTCATTGAAATCATTCCGGTTTTCTAGTGAACTGACTGAAAATAAGTTTTGTTCGGTTTTCGTACAGAAAATAGAGCGAGGTTCGTAAATTTTTATTATTTTTCAAAGATAATTATTTATTACTTATAAGATTAAATTTTAAAATATATTTTTTCTACTCCTGTTTTATAATAAACTTATTAAAAGACTAAAATCTGTATCATAATGATATTCATTATGATACAAATTTTCATTATGATACAGATTTTTAAGCCAATAGGAATGCGACATTCGCACAATATTTAATATAGCCATGGATACCTGGTTGACATTTCTGAAATTAATTATATTAGGTGACACTTAATTTGACAGCTGTCAAATAATTTTGATTTTCAAAAGTAACTATATTTAAAATTAATTAAACTAAATAATTAAATTGTGTTAAAATAATGAGTGATAACGAAGAATTTTCTCTGACGCCTCCAGAAATTAGAGAAAGAGTCGAAAATGCAGTTGACAACATATTACCAGAAAAATCCAAGAAAACATGAAAAATTATACAAACAATTTATGGATTGGAGAAACACAAAAAATATAACATCGTTTTTTTATTTGTTGTACAATTTGTAAAATTTATTTGTTGAAGTTCCTTTCATTGTTCTTGTTTTTTATAATAAATGATAATTATTAATTAAATAATTCTTATTAATCGGAGTAGAAAAAATATTGTATGCAACTTTCATGTAATGGCCATTAATACACTCGCATATTATATACGAAACTCGCCTGCGGCTCGTTTCGTATCCTACAACATGCTCGTGTCTTAATGGCTGTCATTACATGATCGTTGCATAAAATACTATTTAGCAATTTCGCTATAATAAAAATCGCCAATGACATTTGTTGGTTAGCCAATATCAATTTAATAATTCACTTTATTTTATTTGGAGTATGTTGATATTGTTTATATTGACCAATTCTTTGGTTTCGTAAATAATTTACACTGAAACATGTCAATATAAAATGACTACAATTTTCTTTTTTCTGGGTAGGGATTTAGAACATTATTTTTATTGTTGATGTCTGTGACTTTTTGAGACGTTTCACCTCTGCTTTTATTGACGCTGACGAGCGCTGTGTATATAGCAATTAATTTTGTCTTCATTAAAATTTAATTTTGCTGAACGTTCTACCTCTAATTAAAAAATGATTTTAGTCGATGTTTTGTTTTAAGAATATCAAAAGGATTTGTTGTCCCGGGAATCTAATAAAGAACACTATAATCCTCTAAGGTTTCACGTTAAATTTGAATTCCACCCTAAAAATAACAAGTGTTTGATGAAGGATAATAATCGAGATCAAATTCCCGTTTTTTTGTTGACCTGGTTGTAAAATGGGGAATGCGAACTTTGATAAAACTTGGATTTCGTGTACCAGTGAAAAAAGAAAAATAGCAGTTTTAATTTAAATCGCATTACTCTATAAAAAGAAATTAAAATCAATTTGCTCTCAGTCAATAAATAACCTTCTCATTTGCCCGACCTGACATCATTCGATAACAAAATATTTTGTTTAGAAAATACGCTAAACTTTAAAATATAATAAAAATATTTTTGTCAACAGTTACATCAACCAAATATGATAAAAATATGTTTACTCTTGAAATTTTCCTGTGAAACTTATTTATTATATTTTGAATTTCATATTGTAAAAAACAAGCAGCACTATGGAAATCAACAATTTAAATATCGGTAATATTAATCCAAAATCATTTTAGAAATGGAAATATTTCACAGTTTGGTTCATTCATTCATCCATTCGTTTGGGTTGTGCTCAACAGCCCAGGCACTTCAACTGAATCTTTGTACCATTTTACTTGTTATCTACTTCCATTCCAGAAGCTTCGTGTCTTCTATAAAGGCCACTAGTTTGATTGGAGGAATTTTCAGTAGTTGTGATGGTTGTATTAATTCCTCTCCAAAGTGCTTCCGTCTAAGTTCCTGTAAGTTCTCGCAGAAGCAGAGTATGTGAGTAGGTGTTTCATCATCAAGTTCACATTTTTTGCAGATGTTTCCTCAAGGTGTAGTGTCCAGTCACCAGGTCGGTAACTGTCTTCAAATGTCTCTTACCCAGTTTCAATAGCCTGGTTGAGAGTTCCTTGTCAGTAAACTCTGTATGGAGGTGCCCTTCTGTCAACCTCCATTTGAGTTGGTGATCCCTGTCTATCCAGTTCCCGATTTCCCCTTTTATGCATTCCACAAAACGGTTCAGAACCTATGAAGTCTCCTTTAAAGCCTTCTTTAGCTAACTGCTACACCATTTCATTACCTGCAATCCCCTAAGGTGCCGGCACCCATATTAAGGGCCAGCCTGTTGAGGGATTCTTTGCAGTTTTTCACCAGTCTAGTTTTAGTGTCGTTACAAACCTTTTAACAAAAAAAGGAGCCGATTGAATATCACAGAACGAGGGGATTTGCGGTTATCCGTAACAAAACTGAAGCCAAATGTTGGTAATTTGCTGTGAATTCATCAAGTACATCCCTCCCATTAAAATTATGACTATTTTGTGATTATCATTGTAGAAGTTACGTTACGTTATTAATGCTTAATTTTAATTATATTACGACTGTTATAACAATAATAATAATTAATAGTGTAATAATTATATATTTGGCAATAATATTATGTGGTAATATCTTCGTGAACAAACTTCGCCCATTCCTTCTTATTTCTTGCTAATATTTTTGCCTCATTCCATGTCCCATGTTTCCTCTTATTCGCTTTTCTTGTCTCCCATACTTGCTTAACTTGTCTGGAATTTGACATTCTTTGTAGATGTCCCCACCATCCCAATTGTCTTGTTTGGATATATTCAAGTGTCGATTTCAGTTCCATATCCTCTCTTATTTCTGTATTTCTTACTTTATCTGATCTTCTGACTCCTTTAACTCTTCTGAAATATTTCATTTCCACTGCTTGTATTTTGCTCTTCTGTCTGCCTGTCAGTGTCCATGACTCACAACCAAATGTCAGAATTGGTCTATATATAATTTTAAATACATTTATTTTTGTCTTCATTGATATCCCTTTTTTGTTTATAAAAGCCTGGCTCACTGCATAGTACAACTTTAGTGTTTTTTGCACTCTATCTTTTTTTCATGTCTCCCGTTCTATTGTAGATCTACACGTAGATATTTGAAGCTTGTTACTTGTCCAATTATAACATTGTCTACCATGTTTTTGTGCTCGGTTCCTACTGCCATAACTTTCGTTTTGTTTTTATTTAACTTCATCCCATATTCTTCCATGGCATCATTCCAAATCTCCATGTTCTTTTGTAAGTCTACCTCTTTTTCGGCCACAATGACTATATCATCTGCAAATGCTCCTTCTGACACTTTTACCATTTCCATATATCTGTATCCTACTTTAAATTATTAACTTTTATCATTTTATTTTCTATTCCTCTTTTTGATAGTATTTTCCATAGTTTGTTTCCTGGCACTCGATCAATAAAACCTAAATACACTTCTTTGTCTTGCTCTATTATTTTTTCCATGATCTGCTTTAATGTAAATATGTGGTCCTGTATTCCTTCCCTTCCTAAATCCGCTTTGGTATTCTTCTAATGTATTATCTGTTACTGATTTAATTTTTGTGTATATTTTGTTGGTATATTTTCATAGCAACAGTTTCTATAGCTATTACAATCATATTTATCACCCTTCTTATAAATTGGTGCTATTAGAGCTGTTTTCCATTTTTGCGGTTACCATACTTTATTGTATATTTCAACAAGTATTTCTGTACCTTTTTCTCCCATATATCATCTCATTTGTTAATTTGTCACTTCCTGTTATATTCTGTTCATTTCTATTTTCTTCAACTTGAATTTGTGCTTGTTCGTTTATTACTTCCTCCTCTTTATGGTCTTCGTCTACTCCTAGTAATAAATAATAATAAACAAGAAAATATACTATTTTTATTTTTATGGGAAGTTTTCTAAATAAAATAAGTGAGAATTGATTGGTTTCTTGTGCTGTGAGTAGATTTCAAAAAAGTAAAGTTGACCAATCATGGTCAACTTGACTTTTTTTACATCCACTCACAGCAGCACAATCAATTAAATAATTAACCTTATTAACCAATCAATTCTCACCCTTTTTTTTTCGAAAACTATTAAATCGTGGTTGGAACGCAAATTTCCATAGTTAGATATAATATTCACATTTTTTGTCGAGTTTTGGGAATATGGTGGAATGTAGTTGCAGGAACCAGCAAAATTTTGAAAGTGATCTATGAGAGAAAAAGTTTGGAACCTCTGATTTAAATCAATCTAACCCAGTTAGTTTTTTTAACGTCCTTGCAGATGAGAGGCTACTCATATATTATGAAATTAAAAAAGCCATGTTTATTATTGAAGAATGATGGAAGACAGATGTAAGTAGACGAAAATAAGTACCCCAAGGTCAGAATGTCGCTACACTAAGTTTTTGTTTCTGGTTCTTATGTTATTATTTAAATACTTTTCCAAGGGAAAAAATGTCGACTTCATTTTTAAACAATTTTCATTGTTTTCGGATTTCCGAACGCACTGTCCTAATATTTCTACCTATTTGTTGGAATTAAGCGTCCGTGACGATTTAATATATAAATTGCATAATAATAATGTTTATTAACACTTTCTTAAATACAATATAATAAACAATTTGAGGCTACTATAGAATTTTACCAGCCGTAATTATACCACAGGTTGCTAATTTCACCAATGTCCTTGGTAAATTTGTTGTTGTTACATTTTTATTATTGACTCAAAGGTTAACTAATTTGTTTTGAATTGAATTTACAAATAAAAAAAATAATAAGCAAAAAAAGTGTTTTACGGTTAGTTGACGTTTTCGGTTATTATTACAAAGATTAAGAAATTCATGTGTAGTTTACCACTATTTTTTTTTAATTCCCACTGACCTTAGATAAACTATACTGGGGGTTATATTAAGAGAGGTCAGCAGCTGTATCTCAGGAGATATTTACTAAACAACCTTCTCGAAAATGGTGCATAATAGCGAATTCAAACCAGAAGGGCATTAGCTCCCTTAGGAGGAATTTTTGATTAAAGGTAAATTAGGTTAGATGGACTTTAAATCATATCTAGTATCTGTAGTTTGCATTTGAAAAGGAATTTACTAAAATATGTATTTCCACATATATTTTTAAAATGACCTCTTTACTCTCCACTTTCGGGTACCCCTGTATACAAAATATCATAGATACGTCTTCGCTGATTTTTTTCCATATGCTTTCATTATCTGATAGTGTGTATTTCAAATTTCATCTCAAAATTCCCATTATTATGGATGCGTGTACCCACTTTCGAATTTTAAAATATGTATATCAATATAATTTGAGGTTCTAGAATAAAAAGTTGATAATAAAAGTTGTAGATCTTGAGAAAATCTACAACTTTTTCATTGGTGACTTTTCCACATAACCTCAAAATTAGCTCGAAAAACGCAAAAAACTGCATTTTTCGTTTTTTATTTTTAGTTTCGTTAAAAAATGTTCGATTTTGAAGGAAATATAGTAGAAGGTAGCTTTGATAGTCACAATCCATGAACAAAAATTTCAAATTAAAATATTGGAAATTTTTTGAGTTATGACGTTTTTTCGGTAAAACACACTTTTTTGGGGGGGTGGAAAAATACATTATTGCGATTTCCGGCCAAAGTTGAGGTTCTAGAATAAAAAGTTGATTATAAAAGTTGTAGATCTTGAGAAAATTTACAACTTTTTCATTGGTGACTTTTCCACCTAACCTCAAAATTAGCTCGAAAAACGCAAAAAACTGCATTTTTCGTTTTTTATTTTTAGTTTCGTTAAAAAATGTTCGATTTTGATGAAAATTTATTAGAAGGTAGCTTTGATAGTAACAAACCATGAAAAAAAATTTCAAATTGAAATATTGGAAATTTTTCGAGTTATGTCGTTTTTTCGGTAAAACACACTTTTTTGGGGGGTTGGATAAAGACATTATTGCGATTTCCGGCCAAAGTTGAGTTCCTAGAATAAAAAGTTGATGATAGAAGTTGTAGATCTTGGGAAAATCTACAACTTTTACATTAGTGACTTTTCCACCTAACCTCAAAATTAGCTCGAAAAACGCAAAAAACTGCATTTTTCGTTTTTTATTTTTAGTTTCGTTAAAAAATGTTCGATTTTGATGAAAATTTATTAGAAGGTAGCTTTGATAGTAACAAACTATGAAAAAAAATTTCAAATTGAAATATTGGAAATTTTTCGAGTTATGTCGTTTTTTCGGTAAAACACACTTTTTTTGGGGGTATAAAGACATTATTGCGATTTCCGGCCAAAGTTGAGTTCCTAGAATAAAAAGTTGATAATAAAAGTTGTAGATATAAATATTGGAAATTTTTTGAGTTATGACGTTTTTTCGGTAAAACACACTTTTTTGGGGGGGGGGTGGAAAAAGACATTATTGCGATTTCCGGCCAAAGTTGAGGTTCTAGAATAAAAAGTTGATTATAAAAGTTGTAGATCTTGAGAAAATTTACAACTTTTTCATTGGTGACTTTTCCACCTAACCTCAAAATTAGCTCGAAAAACGCAAAAAACTGCATTTTTCGTTTTTTATTTTTAGTTTCGTTAAAAAATGTTCGATTTTGATGAAAATTTATTAGAAGGTAGCTTTGATAGTAACACACCATAAAAAAAAATTTCAAATTGAAATATTGGAAATTTTTCGAGTTATGTCGTTTTTTCGGTAAAACACACTTTTTTTGGGGGTTGGATAAAGACATTATTGCGATTTCCGGCCAAAGTTGAGTTCCTAGAATAAAAAGTTGATAATAAAAGTTGTAGATCTTGGGAAAATCTACAACTTTTACATTAGTGACTTTTCCACCTAACCTCAAAATTAGCTCGAAAAACTGCACTTTTCGTTTTTTATTATTAGTTTCCTTAAAAAATGTTCGATTTTGATGAAAATTTAGTAGAAGGTAGCTTTGATAGTCACAAACCATGAAAAAAAAATTCAAATTAAAATATTGGAAAATTTTCAAGTTATGACGTTTTTACGGTAAAAAACACACTTTTTTGGGGGGTGGAAAAAGACATTATTGCGATTTCCGGCCAGAGTTGAAGTTCTAGAATAAAAAATTGATTATAAAAGTTGTAGATCTTGAGAAAATCTACAACTTTTACATGTGTGACTTTTTCACATAACCTCAAAATTAGCTCGAAAAACGCAAAAAACTGCATTTTTCGTTTTTTATTTTTAGTTTCGTCAAAAAATGTTCGATTTTTATGAAAATTTATTAGAAGGTAGCTTTGATAGTCACAAACCATGAAAAAAAATTTCAAATTGAAATATTGGAAATTTTTTGAGTTATGTCATTTTTTCGGTAAAACACACTTTTTTTGGAGGTTGGAAAAAGACATTATTGCGATTTCCGGCCAAAGTTGAGTTCCTAGAATAAAAAGTTGATTATAAAAGTTGTAGATCTACAACTTTTTAATTAGTGACTTTTCCACATAACCTCAAAATTAGCTCGAATAACGCAAAAAACTGTACATTTTTCGTTTTTTATTTTTAGTTTCGTTAAAAAAGCACGATATCATTTCACAACGTGATTAAAAAATCACGATATCGCTACAAATTTATCGATACTTGGAATGCATCGAAAAGCATAGTATCGATACAAAATATCGAGTATCAGAAGTAAAAGTATCGATACACTGGAATATCGGATAGTATCGCGCATCCCTAGTTTGAATATGGTGTACGTGATAAATGCAAGTTCAATTTCTATTAAAGATTCGTAGCGACAACGTTTTAGGAATAACCAATTAGGAGTTGTGCAACTTCTTGTTTGGAAACTAAAATATCTAAAATGTCTGTTGTTGGTCAGATTTCCGTTTTATTAATATCGATTAAAGGGTTATATTTTGAAAGTTGTTATCTCTTTTACGTAGACGTTGATAATACTCGGAATACAATAAAAAATTAGCATCGTTATCCTCCTCGCGACGGAAAAAGGAAGTGATAATCTTGGTATGCATTTGAAGTTTCGCGAATATGCTGCATTTAAGAATTTTTTTTTATTTCACAGTCAATAAATAATGTTATTTATGCCTTGAATACGAAAAAAAAAAAATTCTGTATATGAACTGGTACATTCAATAGAATGCAGTGATGATGATATTTTTAAGTACGTCGCGTCGGTTACAAAAGAGCCCTTTGTTCAACTTTTAATTGGATGTTTTAGGAATCGTAATATCTTGTTGTAAATTAACGAGGAGCATATCGGGTTTTTTGTTTGATTTTTGCAAGTTTAACGAAACAATATTTATGTATAAAGTGACATGAGATAACCCATGTACACGGGAAAGATTATTATTAATACTAATAAAAATAATTAATTAACTGCAAGTCATAAAATACTCATTAAATATTATCATAAACATAATATTATGTACTTTCATTAATTGGGCAAACTTTCTATTTTATCTTTTATAAATTTGCGTAATTCCTAAATACGGACCTGTCCTCTCGTTTTTCAATAATGTTGGGATCCATAAATTGATGATTTTATGGATTAAAGTACAATTTATTATTTGTACGCCCCCGGTAGCTCCAATCTCAGAATTCGAATCCATTTAAATATACATTTTAAACTCGTTGCGTCGGAAATCAATGGGGAGATTTTTCTCTTTTGGTCTCATGGGAATGGTTACTTTTTAAGCTCATCCATATGAATTTATTTACTCCAACTAATGTTCTGTTAAAGTTATGTGTCAGTATAAAATATATTTTTTTAAATACCGAAATTATATGAACCTTGTAATTTTGTGCGGACTACGTTCCATGTTAGTTTTATCATTTAAAAGTACAATGGATAGGAATTACTTCCGGTTGTGATTGAATGGGTTCTACTGTTTCAAATTACTTTGAAACCAGACCTCGAGTCCCAGCTTCGAACTAGTTTCAGGGACAGTGCTTTAATTCATTTCCATACGAACAAGACTGGTTTGTAGTCAGTGGCGGATTTACCACCAGGCTGAGTAGGCACAACGTAGGAGGTTGTAAGGTGAAGGGAGTCAAGGAGAGGATTAAGTGCTGGCTATGCAAGAGCAAAGACCACATGACCAGAGACTGTCGGGTATGTGAGGAAAGGGGACACAAGCCAAGTGAGATCGAATGTAGTAGAGGAAGGGAGGGAGTAGATGAAGACGATGGAAAAGAGGAAAGAAAAAATGGGAGGAGTGGGGAAAGGGGACTCAAGCTAGGAGATATAGAATGTAGTAGGGGAAGGAAAGGGAGTAGATGAAGACGATGGAAAAGAGGACGGAAATGGGAGGGACTCTCCCGACCCCTCAGAGGGGATGAATCTGGTCAAATAAGAGGAAGAGGAGAGCAGTGCGCGGGAAGAAGGAATGAAGGGGATGGATGGAGGGTGTTACAGATACATTTAGGGAAATGCAGGATACCGCGTGATATATTGGATGAAGTGATTCGTAGGAGAGAAGTGGATGTGGTGTGTGCATCTGAGGTAAATGCTAAATATGTGGGAAAGCAGGGATGGATTATGGACGATACAAAAGAGGCTGGAATAAGAGTGGTGGGAGATGGACTGAGGGCGTATGAAGTGAGGAAAGGAAACGGATGGGTGGTAGTGCGAATGGGAGACATGGTGGTGTACAGTGTGTATATAAGCCCAAATGTCAGTCTGGAAGAATATGAGAGGAACAAGACAGGATTGGAGGACAATCTGAGAGTGTCAAAAGGGAAAAGGAGGATCATGGTGACAGGGGACTTCAATGCTAAGAATACTGTATGAGGGGGGGGAAGAAAACGGACAGGAGAGGGGAGATCCTGGAGGAAGTGTTGACATCCAATGGGTTGGCGGTGCTAAATGATGGACTACTGCCCACCTTCGTGAGGGGTGATGGGGGTTCGTCATTAATTGATATAACAGCATGTGATGAATGGGTGGGGGAAAGAGTGAGTAGTTGGAGGGAGCTGGAGGATGAGGAAAGCCTGAGCTTACATAGGTATGTGGAGACGAATATAAGGAAAGGGAGAAATGAATTATTGGAAGAGTGGGAATGGAGGTGGGCGAAGGCCGAAGCAGAGAGTATGAGGAAGAAAATAAGAGAGGAGATAGAAAGGGGACTTGGACATGATGCAGATGAATTGTCCAATGTGATACACGGATGTAAAAGAGAGGGAAAGGCAATAGGCGTGAGCGGAGGGATAATTACTGGTGGAATGAGGAAATAGAGGAGCTGTGGATGGAGTGTAAGAAAGAACGAAGGGGAAGAGGAAGAATAGAGGGAAAAGGGGAATACAGAGAGAAGAAGAAGGAACTGGAACGTAGGGTAGAGAGGGGAAAAAGAGAGAAGTGGGAAGAGTTACTGGGGGAATTGGAAAAAAATTCATGGGGAAAGGCGTATGAGATAGCGGAGAAGAGGATGGGTGGAAGTAGGAACGAGGTGCTAGAGGAAGAGTGGGAGACGAAGATTATAGGGAATGTGTTCACAGGGGGAGAAGGAGGAGTGAGGGGTAGGCTACTAAGGGGGTAGGGAAAATGAGGGGAATAGGCCGGTAGAGAAGTGGGAAGTAGAGGATGGGGGGAGAAACATTAAAGTAAGGAGAGACCCAGGGATATATGGCCATCATTATAAATGCAGGAACTGTACTCGTATCCATTCACCAATTTTGATAAACCGGAATTTGGATCATTGAAAAGATCTTCGTTCCTGCGTAAACAGAATGTGCAAAACGTTTATGCTAACTTGTATTTAGCAGTTCGCATAGTATGTTCACCAGCATTTGAGAAAAGCCTTCTTTGCTGGAAACCAGTGAGAAATTATCTAAGCTTTTAAACTTTAAGTAAGCATTGTAAAGGCGGCAAAATTTGAATAGCCTACTGGCAGCAAATGTGTATATCCGCCACTGTTTGTGGTCCAGCTTTATAGTTCAGGTGAAATTTTTAACCACCCCATTTGTTAGATTTTGGTTCTTATCAATTCGCTATTTTTTTTTTCAGTTACTGAACAGTTAACATTTTTTAAAATACATAATTTGTAGAAGAGAAATCAGACTGGCAACATTGGTTTGATTGCGGTAGGTCGATTATGTAGTCATAGTTGAACGCAGCTTAACACGCGACCCTTGACTAGTACAGCTCTGTTTGTTTTTACAATTTAAATAATATGTTTTAGATAGATGGTTAGGTTAGATTTGTTGCTACTGATTATTTGAATAAAAAAAAGAACCGTCAGGCGTTTATAGTTATGAAAATTTGGAAGTATTAGAGCATTAAACCCAGACATTACCAAACTATTGATTTGCTTAAAGCGTAAGACATAATCTAACAGTAATAGCATTTTCAAGGTTGTTCTTTTATATACCAACCGTCTAGCCTTTCAAATATCAAAAATTGACCTCTACACACAAGGTATAACAAAAACACTGCTAATAATATAATTTCACATGTTATTTGTAGGTAAAATTAAATCACAAATATTTATAGTTTCTGTCTAAACAAAGTTTTTCGAAATAGGTCAGGCTGTTATATGTAGATTCATTGATAGTTAAATGAATTTTACTTCACACGGATATAGAACTTCATAAGATATTTAATCAAACGACACCTCAAAATTGAATAGTTTATATATATAACTAAGCGAAATTAACATTCAGTACAATTACGAATCGTGATTTACTTTACAAATGCCAGAAATAGACTAACAACCAACATTAAGATACATGACAAATATGTAAACAATTCCTCAAAAACGGTTCCCTTCTTATCATCGCTAGGGTTTGCATTGATCGACCCAATGCAGGTAGCAGTGTAGAGATTCATGGCGTATTTCCTATATTCGGCCTGTATATACAGCCTCTCCTCAGGTGTCATAGAGCTGCAACAAATAGATAGAGATCCGTCAATCACTGGAGCTCCGTTGATCTCAGGAGACCCGTCGGTCTAGTCGTAAAAAAGATCCCGTTGATCTCTGAAGTCCCCATTGGTCTATTAGTAACAAAGATCCCGTAGATCTATTAGTAACAAAGATCCCGTTGATCTCAGAAGACCTCGTTAGTCTATTAGTAACAAAGATCCCGTTGATACATTAGTAACACAATATCCCGTTGATACATTAGTAACACAATATCCCGTTGGTCTATTAGTAACAAAGATCCCGTTGATCTCAGAAGACCCTGTTGGTCTATAAGTAACAAAGATCCCGTTGATCTCAGAAGACCCCGTTGATCTATTAGTAACAAAGATCCCGTTGATCTATTAGTAACAAAGATCCCGTTGATCTCAGAAGATCCCGTTAGTCTATTAGTAACAAAGATCCCGTTGATCTATTAGTAACAAAGATCCCGTTGATCTATTAGTAACAAAGATCCCGTTGATCTCAGAAGATCTCGTTAGTTTATTAGTAACAAAGATCCCGTTGATCTCAGAAGACCTCGTTAGTCTATTAGTAACAAAGATCCCGTTGATCTATTAGTAACAAAGATCCCGTTAGTTTCAGAAGACCCCGTTGGTCTATTAGTAACAAAGATCTCGTTGATCTCAGAAGACCTCGTTCGTATATTAGTAACAAAGATCCCGTTGATATATTAGTAACAAGGATCCCGTTGATCTCGGAAGACCCCGTTGATCTCAGAAGACCCCGTTAGTCTATTAGTAACAAAGATCCCGTTGATCTATTAGTAACAAAGATCTCGTTGATCTCAGAAGACCTCGTTAGTCTATTAGTAACAAAGATCCCGTTGATATATTAGTAACAAGGATCCCGTTGATCTCAGAAGACCCCGTTGATCTCAGAAGACCCCGTTAGTCTATTAATAACAAAGATCCCGTTATTCTATTAGTAACAAAGATCCCGTTGATCTCAGAAGACTCCGTTGGTCTATTAGTAACAAAGATCCCGTTGATATATTAGTAACAATGATCCCGTTGATCTCAGAAGACCTCGTTAGTCTATTAGTAACAAAGATCCCGTTGATATATTAGTAACGAAGGTCCCGTTGATCTATTAGTAAGAAAGGTCCCGTTGATCTATTAGTAAGAAAGGTCCCGTTGATCTATTGGTAACAAAGATCCCGTTGATCTATTGGTAACAAAGATCCCGTTGATCTATTAGTAACAAAGATCCCGTTGATCTCAGAAGGCCTCGTTAGTCTATTAGTAACAAAGATCCCGTTGATCTATTAGTAACAAAGATCCCGTTGATCTATTAGTAACAAAGATCCCGTTGATCTCAGAAGGCCTCGTTAGTCTATTAGTAACAAAGATCCCGTTGATCTCAGAAGACCCCGTTGGTCTATTAGTAACAAATATCCCGTTAGTTTCAGAAGACCCCGTTGATCCTTGAAAATCCGTCCATTCTTGAAGATCTGTTGATGGAATTGTTCTGTCATGTCCTGCTTCATTTCTTTCCAAAAAATAGTTCACCCACTCATCATACACAACTGTCTGGCTTTTCCACACAATTTAATCGTATAATACAATCTGAATCACTAGACAGTATCGTCGTCCACCTTTAGTTCCACTAAAACATCAGGCCGTTGGTTTTGCTCATCTACCCTGACTTACACTTGACGGCCCTTGTTCAACAGATTCGAACTCCACCGATCTCGGTACTCGGTTTCAATTTTAAGAAACTGATGGACATTTCCGAAGCACGTAGGGGCGTATCTGAGTTTATTATCCCACTTCTGATCATTTGTAAGATATTTAATAAAACGACACATCCAAATTGAATAGTTTATATACAAAATAATGCGAAATTAACACTCAGTATAATTACGAATGGTGATTTACTTTACAAATGCCAGAAATAGACTAACTATCCCTTTTCTCAAGAACGAACATTAAGATACATGACAAATATTTATGTAAACAACTCCACAAAAAGGGTTCCCTTCTTATCTTCGCTAGGGTTTGCATTGATCGACCCAATGCAGGTAGCAGTGGCGTCAAAGATTACAAAATATATATAAGATTGTTCACTCCTACGAATTCTATCGATCAAAGGATTCATACCGCTGGTTACTGTCTGGTGACTTATCGGTTGGCGCCATGCCACAGTATGTCGCTAAATCCTTACTTGCATTTAATTTTGCATATTATACGGGTTGTCGCCTATCGAGTGCTGGTATTTTAGAATTCGTTGTTCGTGTTTATGTTTTATAGATATTTTAAATTTATTAATTAATTATTGCAATAAGGAAAAAATAATATTCATATTTTCCTCTTCAATAGCAAAACTTATAAAATAAATATTTTGTGATATTTGTTAATAGTCTTAGTTGTATACATAATAAATGGTAGTTTATCACTTTCCCACGAATTCTGAATGTAGTCTTGATTTTAAGTACTTATAATGTAAACAATGATAAAAATATAGAGAAGCAATTAAGGGCCAGAAATGTGCCTACAATCTCTAGAAACTTTGTAGAAGTATTTCATTTAGTTTTTCGGGAAACGTTCCGGAAGTAAAATTTCTTGTTCGCATTATTTTAACTCCTGTCTTCCAAAAGTAACATTAATAATATTATAATTGTGGTTTTACAGGGCCTCCTATAGCTATAGGAGGCCCTGGGTTTTAAAATGCCTGTGTGTTTTGCTGTGAACGGTTGTTCCAGCAAGGTGGGAAAACCAGAAATATCCTTTTATCGTTGTCCCAAAGACGTTGAGAGGTGGGTATTAAATTAGTTATTATCAAATACGGAATTCCACTTTTTTAAACTATTGTAACAAAGATATTTGATAATAATAAATTAGTTAGTTATTTAGTACTTATAGATACTGGGTATTCATAGAAATTTGAAAATTCACATATCTAATTTATTAATAAATATATCCTGCAGCTGCATAATATGTTTTTATTGTTTTAACCTTGTGAATCTAAAAAATACGGAGTGTCTAATTTAAAGATCAAAATTGTTTTAGTGGTCCTATTATCCTGGTGGCCAATAAGTATGTATAATTTAATTTGTGATATTCTGTATAAATAACCGCTAGATCATCAATAAGCATCACAAAATTACTAAAATGTTGAATAAAATCTGTCAATTGATTCATTTTAAAAATTTTAATGTATTTTTTACTTAGACCTAAACTTTCCTTTTCAAATTCATATCCTGAACATTTTTCGAAATAATTAACATTTAAAAACATTATATATAAGAAAAACCTTTAATAAATCATCCTATTTGAATATATATTTCTCAAGTTACCCCTGTATAGCTTGGAATAAAATATACTCTTCTAATTCCCTGGTACGTAGCGGTGTCGTTATTTACAACAAAAGGGAGCCGTAAATATGATTTATGAGTGCGGCGATCGTTTAAAACACTAAGAAGAATCAGACCGCCTTCAAGTGAACTATCTTATATATATTTTGTAATCTTTGGTGGCGTATTTCCTATTCCTACACAATAGAAGAAAAAGGGTCAATTTTTGTTACCTATTATTAGATAATCTCATGTCAAACACATTTTGCTTTTTTTTTTTTTAAATAAATGCACATGATTTGCAGGCCAAATGATACGATCAGCTGCAAAAACATTTTTGTATTCTTTGTCCGTAAGATAGTTTTTTTTTGTTTAGAAAATTTAACAAAATAATGTTCGTGATAAATGCACGCATGCTGACTTGAAGAAATTCCATGGGGTTTCGCGTGCATCTACAGTAGAATTCCTCAGCAGTTCACCCCACGTTCGTGATATACCGACACTAGCATATGTAATCGACCCTCATGTTTGGGAAACGTTAAAATACCGACAGATATATCGCTTACAGGTTGTTGTTTTTTTTTTGTTATTTAGAATGTTAATTGGTGCTTTGACAATGTTTTTGTTTTATACACAAGGAAATAACTTACTTTCTGAACAGTTTAAAATCTTTCATTTGAAAGAAACTAAAATGTAATTGGTATTGTGGCCTTATTTTTATAAAATTATAAAAAAAATCTGAAATATCGTTGTAGGCGATTCGTCATGTGTGCTATGTTTTGTCGTTAATTAGATACAGGGTGTTGAGTTTGTTGTACTAAACGAGCTCTGATTGTAAGAGAAAGGACTATGCTTCCATCTTATGGAAAATAAAAGACCACTCAAATGCGGATATTTTGATACCAACTTATTCGTCTTGGAAAAATAGAACATTTGATAACATTGCGCCAATGTTGTAATTTAATTAATAAACCCACAAAATCAGTTTATTTGTCAGAAATTTTCGATTCGATTACAAAATCTAACCATTCAATAGGACTCCACCTGCTGCGGTGAAACAGAGTCGGACTTGTGAATATAGTTGTACATACGATGAATACCAGTTTCGTTGAAACAAAATAATAGGATTATATTTTTCAGTTGTATAAAGATATGATAGATTGCAATCAAATTATGTAAAAAAGGTACATCTCTCAATTGACAATCTAACATCTTTACATAAGTTTGTCATTTTGTAATAGCAGTTTATTATAACGTTTTCTATATTATAATAGTAAAATTATAATAGGTACATTTAATAACACTGACCGACACGTATTTCGTAAACAATTCCGGTACAAACGAACTCCCGTCAGGATTCTTAATGACTATAAAATACACATGAGTTCCCGTCCGACACTTGCAGGTATCTTAATCCCGCACTTGAATTGCCGTCCAGTTTATTTAATCCGCTTCCAGGTAAACTAAATAGTTTTGAAAATTCCAGTAAATCATAATATTCGTAATCCTGAATTCTAATGAAAAAGTTGAATAACCTATTGGGGTGGCTAGGGGGTCTGTCAGTACTAATTGCTATGAATATATTTTTCTATTATATTAAGTTGTCATTTTCGAAACGGCAGTTTATTAATATACATATTTTCGAACGTTTGTTGTCGTACGCTATAGTGATGCACAAAATGCTTGAAGTAATACTAAGTGAAAAGGGTAAACCCTTTCTGGTTAGGTTATATGTTAGGTAAGGTTAGGTTAGCTTCTTTACATGTATGTATTTATGACTCAGTTCAGTAGTAGTACGCAATAAAATTGTAGAATTAAAATTCCGTATTTTATTCCAATAATGATATCATATAAAATAATATCGTTTAATAGTGCCAAACATAAGACATTTATAACTATTTCTTATTTCATTCATCTGAAAACGGACCTCCCTTAAAACTTTTACTGTTCACTTATTACAATATGCAATAAATACATAGCTAGATATCAGATGATTCAGAGAATTTACCGTAATTACCATAAACACCTTTTAGACAGGTTTTCACCCTGACGGGAACTCGAGTGACGGCTTAACGTATCCTAATTATGGAACAGGTAGACTGGTTGACTGTAGTTGACGCTGCTGATCGAACTATACCTAATCATGAAGAAATATAATGATGCAAATTAGATTTCAGTTAACAGTGCTTTTTATGTCACGCAAGGGAAAACACTCATCGCCATCAAAATATATATAACACAAAAGCCGGCTTCGGCTATCAAAAAAATACAAAAATTAAACAAAACCCGGCTTCGGCTATCAAAAAAATACAAAAATTAAACAAAATCCGGCTTCGGCTATCAAAAAAATACAAAAATTAAACAAAATCCGGCTTCCGCCATCAAAAAAATTTAATAAAGCAAAAAGGCGACTTTAGCTACCAAAAAATATATAAAAACCGGCTTAGGCCAATAAAAATTTTTTTTTCAGCTACACTTCGCGGATAGAAGGTAATGAGGTCCTCAGGCACTGCCTCTGAGGGGAAGGTGGAGCGTCTAAAAGGGGATACTCTAAGAATTATACATTATCTTTTAGTATCACCCTTTTCGTCGGGTTCATTACCTACACACATTTCACAAGCATTTTTGTATTAACAGTTAATAGACATTTAACATCTTCCATATAAAAAAATCTTTTCCGCATCCCTATCCTATTTTTTTTAAAGAGTTACGGAGGCCAACAAATACACTACAAAATACTACAAAGAAAAAACAAAATATAAAAATTAACTGATAAAATTAGGTCAGTTCAACCCTGTCTGGTTTCATTTATTCATTTCTTATCACCGCTGATATCCTTACTTCGTGGAATCTGTAATACATGTCTATTTACGTATTTTCTCTCTGTCTTACTCATACAATCTCCGTAAGCGATTTTAAAAATAATATCATTAATTGTGAGTTAATTATAAAAGTCACAACATTGGCGCAATGTTATCAAATGTTCTATTTTTCAAGACGAATAAGTTGGTATCAAAATATCCGCATTTGAGTGGTCTTTTATTTTCCATAAGATGGAAGCATAGTCCTTTATTTCGACCATAATTTTTCTTTGGTGACGCTAGTGGTTTTCAAAACTAATAAGAAAGAACATGTTTAAGGTCGAAACTCACTTATCAGCACCTCATAGGAACAGCGACTGATCGTCACCAGCAGATTTTATTTCTTATGTGTATTTAAATGTAAGCGCGTCTACCTAACAACATCAGCACAGCACCGACAAGGCACGTCAACGCCTCAACCACAACACATTTCTCAGAGAGAATCCATTATAGTCTAATCAACAAGCTTAAAAACGTGTTAATTCTTGATAAAGCTTAAAAGCTCCTAAAAATATGAGCATGGAAAGTATGTATTGCAATTGTTATTAACAATTAAGATGAAAAAAATATAGCATTTAGTTTTTTGTTAATAAGTCAGAAACTATTAATATTTAAGGAATTTTGAAAAAATATCCTCAAAGAGGATAAAAAAGTTCCAACTCCCAGAACTATATCTCTATTATTTATAATTTTAATTCAACGCCGAAAATAGGTATCCTCGAGTCATTTTGGGTATGCGTGCGCCTCGTCAAAAGCAAACAAGTCACATTAAATAATTTTTTAAAGGTATTAATCGTCAATTTGAAAAATTCTTAATTTAATTAATTTTTCAACAAGTTAGGCAATTGTGAATTAATAAAATGTTCTTGAATTTCCTTGTTCATTGTAAACTACAAAAAATGTTTCGCGTCGTGGAGCCCTTCCTATAGGGTAAACCTAGGAGAGATGGCGCACTTTTTTTTAAATTTGGTGTAAAACCAGTACGGTGCAGAAATTAACAGAAATAAAAATATGTCTCGAGGGGGTGATGTATTTAGCTTACGATTGTATACTTTAAAAAGCGTTCGACTGGTAAACGTGTCAAGAAAAATAAATGTTTTTTTTCTCGATGTTGCGTCATCTCACCTAAGTGTGTGGGGGAGATGACGCAGTGTGTTAGGTGAGATGACGCATTCATTAGTTCGTGCAATAATAGCGGAAAATAATGTTTAAAACGTTTTCAGTAGGTATTTCATTAAACTATATTCATACTTTCAACGTAAATTATTTAAAAATTATTACAGTTTCCTGTAAAATTGTCGTATTTAGTAAAGCGTTATACCAATAGATATCGAAGAATCAAAATATATTATTCTAACGCTTACTAAATACGACAATTTTACAGGAAACTAATAATTCATTTTTGTTTCAAGCTCACGGGTTTGTTGTCACTTTCGAATTTTGGTTCGTGACTTGGAGGTGAAGGTGTCGCTTCTTTCGCAACCAACACATTTCCGTAAGTGGAAGGTATGTATACTTGGCGATTGTAGAGATAAATTCAGTTCGGAATTAACTCTCGGACGATAGCATATACCTTGTACTGATGAGGCGCAATACGCCGAAACCGGTCTACAAGTTATGTTGTCCCTTCTAGTTGCAAACCAGAATGGTTGGTTTAAATCTTGTAGATTTACCAACCCCGTTTGACTTAGAAGTATAATTCAATGTCTGTCGGGGCATGTAGCCCGGGAAGTTGTTGTTTCTTCTTCGTTGAACTGTCACTGTTTTTGAAAAATATTTTTAAAAACATTGTTGTAAGCGTTAGAATAATATATTTTTATTCTTCGATATCTATTTGTAAATTATTTATTTGAAAAAGTAACAAAAGATAAATTCTGAGAAGAAAAAACATTATTCTTGTAGGTACAAAAACGAAAGCTGCCTACTTAATTGCCTATTTCCCGCAATATTCACAAGCGTCCACAAACTTCGTGCATCCATCGGCTGCATGTTGTGCATTGGATCCAATCATCCTTTTTCTTCGTTTGGTTGTAGTTCTCACCATATCCTACACAAACATCCGATTCATCTTCAAAACTTGACTAATCATCATAGACAACACTCAAGTTTTCCTCTTAATTACTAGATGATTCTGGAAAGCACTTCTTCTTTGCAGGTTGTCTTACAGTTTTTGTTGTGGCTTTTGCTTTTGCTTCACTGCGTTTTGGTGTTCTAGCCTTTTTTCTTTCACCGCCAACTTTTGTCTCTTTTCTGAGATGTTGTCATTGTCTGTTAAAACAGAAGCAAGTTGTCTGCTCCATTTCCGTACAGTTTCGACTGCCTTGGCAATGGGCATATCAGATATTTGGTCGAGTAGGTGAAACTGACCTGTGCCGAGTGCAGCTTCATTTGGTGAAGGGTCTGTTTCAGGCCAATGTTAACAACCAGGTTCTGGAGAATTTGAGGTATCCCTAACAACGCCAACTGGGGCGTTTGCATGTGTCTGAAGATCTTCTTCAGGATGACTTGCTGTTGTTTGTGCTTCTTGCTCTGTTAGGTAAGCATAATCAGGAATGGTCGATGGAGCGAACGGGACAATGCCTGTTGCTTTAAACGAGGACACTTTTTATCATTGCGGATTTTTCCCAAGCAGTGGCAAGTAACTGTCCGAACTGGAGCCTGTTAAGTCGTCTTCCAGGATTTGTTCGTAAAAATATATTGGCAGCATTGTAATAGAATGCTTTGAAGGCTTTGAAAAAGCCTCTATCCAAGGGCTGCAAAAACTGGGTGCTATGACTTCATTCGCAGCTACATATTCGAGCTTTTCAACGTTGCTACAATGTGAGGAGTGTCCATCAAAGAAAAGTAGTACCTTTCGTGCAGGTTTACGCGGAATAAACTGTTCTTGCAGCCAATTAAAAAAAATATCGCTGTTAACGTATGCCGATTTCTGCGACATAATTACAAGGGACCCAGGCGGCATTCCATCTTCGTATTCGGGCTTCTTGTTCTTCCCCTTGAAGACACATGTTGGAGTTATGTAGGTACCTTCGGCATTGAAGCATACGATGATTGAGATGGTTTCCCCCTTCTCACGCGCTATCTCTCCTAGGTTTTCCCTATACATACTTAGGATCACGTCATAGAAGTTTAAAAAATTTCTATACTTTGTTTATAATAAGTAATATAAGTTAGCAAAAAATGGCAAAATCTATTTAATTTTGACAATAAATTATTATTGAATTTATCATTTTAAATGTTTGTTATAGTCCAGTAAAAAAGCCCATTAAATCATAATTTTCAGTGGTGGTTTTGAATTTTTTATATAATTTACTTTATCTACGACCACCATTAAAATTAAGCATTTACAAACTCATATAAATACGTGAAATTACGTTTTATACATACGTCTAAAGCGTGCGAAAAAGAACAATGGTTTTTAAATGGAAGTTTCATTATAACACCCAAAAGAGTGCGAAAAAGTAGCTTTTTAAATGGGATAATCATTATAACACATTATAACATTATTTATTTGTATATTTATTAAGTTACCTTAGATAATTTTGTGTTTTGTTTTCTGTCAAAGGTTCTGTAATTGTAATAATTTTGTACTGTCATTAAGAAGTGTGAAACGTGAATGGTCAATAATTGTCAGAATCTGTCAAAAATTGTCAAAAACTGTCAAAAATTGTTAAAAATGGTTAAATATTTAAGAAAATGGTCAAAAATAGTCAATAATTGTCAACATTTTTGAAAGTTGTTAAAAATGGTCAATTATCATAAACTGTCAAAAATGGTCAATAATTTTTAAAATTTTGAAAAATGGTCAATAATTATAAAAAACTGTCAAAAATGGTCAATAATTGTTAAAAATTGTCAAAATTTTTGAAAAATGGTCAACATTTTTGAAAAATTTTCAATAATAGTCAATAATTGTTAAAATTTGGAAAAATGGTCAAAAATTGTCAAAATTTTGAAAAAATGGTCAATAATTATAAAAAACTGTCAAAAATGGTCAATTGTTGAAAATTGTCAAAATTTTTGAAAAATTGTCAAAAATGGTCAATAATTGTCAGAAACTGTCAAAAATGGTCTAAAATGATGAACATTTTTGAATATTTGTCAAAAATGATCAATAATTGTCAAAACTGTCAAAATTGGTCAATAATTGTTAAAATTTGGAAAAATGGTCAAATTATTTGAAAAATTGTCAAAATAGGTCAATACTTGTCAAAAATGGTCAATAATTTGTTAAAATTTGAAAAAATGGTCAGAATTTTTGAAAAATTGTCAAAAATGATCAATAATTGTCAAAATTGATCAATAATTGTCAAAATTGATCAATAATTGTCAAAAATGGTCAATAATTGTTAAAATTTGGAAAAATGGTCTAAAATGGTCAAAATTTTTGAAAAATTGTCAAAATTGGTCAATAATTGTCAAAAATGGTCAATAATTGTCAAAATTTTTGAAAAATGGTCAAAATTTTCGAAAAATTGTCACAAATTGTCAAAATTTTCAAAAAATGGTCAATAATTATAAAAAAATGTCAAAAATGGTCAATAAGTGTTAAAAATTGTCAAAAACGGTCAATAATTGTCAGAACCTGTCAAAAATGCTCAAAAATTGTCAAAAATGGTCAATAATTGTTAAAATTTGGAAAAATGGTCTAAAATGATCAATAATTGTCAAAACTGTCAAAATTGGTCAATAATTGTTAAAATTTGAAAAAATAGTCAAAAATGGACAAAAATTTTGAAAAAATGGTCAGAAATTGTCAAAATTTTTGAAAAATGGTCATTTTATTGTGCATAAGAAGCAAGCTTCTGTCGGCTGTCCGACGACCGCTCACCTTTTTTTTTGGATTGGTGTAACACTAAAAAAATAAAAAATTATACGGAAAATGTTCTTATTGCATATTTCTCGGAAAAGTCCATGGAAATCATCAACGTTATGGTCCCATTATTCAATGTTGAAAACTACCATAAATTTGAATTTAAACAGTTTCATAAACTTATTACCTTCATAAAACGACAATCAGAAAGCCATAAACCAAAAATATCAAAAATTTTAACAAGGGAACAGATTTTGGATTTTATAAATGGAACACCAGATAATGAATTTCTTATGATGAAGGTAGGCAATGATTCAAACACAATTATTAAAAAGAGAGGTTATGTAATATATAATTAAGGGAAATTATTTTTAATGTGGTCGTAGATAAAACATTATATGATACTCATGCGTGAATTACTTTTGCGCACTCGTTGCGAAAAAAGGCACTAGCTACGCTCGTGCCTTTCATTTTCGCAATTCGTGTGCAAAAGTATCACTTCACGCACTTGTATCATAAATTACTATTGAAGTGTCTACAAACGAAACATACATGTGACTATGTTTCAACCCCCCGGAAAGCGGTTGAAAAAAAATAAGGTGTTTTCTTGAAATTACGCAAAAACCGTTGGAGTTGCAGAAAAAAGTTTCAAACAAAAATTGTAGAGCGTTAAATTTTACACCAAAATGATCGCCATCATTTTTTTCCCCAAATGACATTATGGTGGCTAAAAGTAAACGAGTGGTTTTTAAACTTTAAAAAATTATAACTCGTTGAAAATTTGATTTTTAATTATATACTCAGCACGCCGTGAACTTTCATTTCAGAGAAAAAAATATTTTTTTTAATTTGTTTATAACAATTTGAAATTTTGAAATCAAATTAAAACTACTCTAGCGCATGAATTAATTTTTTTTTTCTTATTGTTTTGTTTGTTTTTTCTTATAAATTGCACATTTACCCTTGAAATTCTTTTTTTACCTTTCATTTTCAGCCAGGTATAATTATTTTACCTGTTTAATATTTTTCTGTGGTGACGCCTATGCATCTACAACCGTGGGTTCTACAGAACGCGCATGCGTCAATATATGTGAATGGTGATATATGATAGGTTTTTATTTTATTAACTCGCTTTTCTTGTACGTCCCATTTTTCAACTATTAAGTTAATTTTAAAAACGCAATTTTAATACCATAAATAATAGTATATTGTGCAATAAGTGAGAAAAGTACTTTCCCCACATGTTGCCCACTATACTTTTTCTACAACTGCACAAATTTAAAGAATACAAGTAAAGTAACTTAATATTTATTTTTACGGTTAGTAAAACAAAAATAACACCAAAGTATCCTATCTCTACAAACTGTATATGAAAATTCTCTAAATGCCATATTTAAGGAGATATTTGCGGAAAACCAATTTTTAGAATTTTGGGGCCGGGAATACCCCCCCAAATTGGCGTTTAGGTGTGTGAAATTTCTGGATGTTCAATTATTTGTCAAACCCTACCCTTCATGGATAATTCATGGACCGGCAGGTATAATCTGGCTGAAAATGAAAGGTAAAAAAAGGCAAACAAAATAAGAAGAAAAAAAATTAAATTCATGTGATAGAGTTGTTTTAATTTGATATTAAAAATTTCAAATTGTTATAAACAAATTATTTTGTCTCTGAAACGAAATTTCACGGTGTGCTGAGAAATTAGAAAAAAAATTGAAAATATCTCAATTTTTGTACGAGTTATAATTTTAAAAAACCACCCGTTAACTTTTAGCCACCCTAAAGTCAGTTGGGGAAAAATTGATTGGTGTAAAATTTAAAGCTTTACAATTTTTATTTCAAACTATTTTCTGTCAGTCCAACAGTTTTTGCGTAATTTCAAAAAAACACCTAATTAATTTTTTTCAACCACTTTCCTGGGGGTCGAAACATAGTTACATGTATGTTTCGTTTGTAGACACTTCAAGTAAATTATATAAAAAATTCAAAACTTCCACTCAAAATTATGACTTAATGGACTATTACTGATTGTTAATTAATTACGAATTTATTACATTATTTAGGGTAAAGGTAAACAATGTCCGATAATGAAACAGATTTTATGTAATCCACTGTCATTATTTCCGTGATAAATATTGTCACGAATAAAAAAAAATATACTACTTATTTAATTAACTAACTTATAATGATGGGACGTGAATGTTTTAATAGGTGCGCAAAGGATACCCGTTTTGCATTGTTGAGAGTATTTATATTAATACAAATAAAGATGTATAGCTAGATGAAAGATGAAAGATAGCGTGAATTGAGATGATTCAGTCGCTTGGAAAATACGATACAGTCTGCGTTCAGACACAGTTCTAGTGCGTTCCTAATTTTACTCTAAATACTGATACTTAGAGCAGTTATTGTGATTATTAATGTGATTTTAAATCAGTGTGGGATCATGTACAAAAATTTTTAAAAGGTTAGTAATTCAGTTAAAATTTATAAAAATTAATTTAATAAAAATATTTTAAAAATTGAATTATTTTCCGGGCTTAAATTTTTAGTAGGTATACATGAAATTATTTTTCAACGACTTCCTTTTGATAAAAATATTTTCAGAATTTATCTAGTTTTGAAATGACAGTATAATCAGCTGAGATATTGATACAGAATATCTATAGCTAATTTGTTCTCTACATTTTAAAAAGCTGATAAAATATTTAGTGCGTAAATTTGGAATTCACTTGATTTTAGCACGTACAAATTAATTTTCCTTGTTATTTAAATGTATCTTATCAATACAATCAATAAAACAATTGATTTCATAATAGAATAAAATTCTTTTTATACAGTTCATATTTTTTAATTAGAAATTTCACCTATAAATACACATGCATATCAAATGTTAATAGAATTTAACCACAAATAATAATTAATACGGATTAAATGTCTAGTTTAAAAGCACATATTAACCATAGCGATATTCTCTTTAAACCTTGCAATTCGATATTGTATTTACGAAATCAAGGAAACCACTAAAAGTATATACTGGGTGCCAATTTTAATGGGGTGTACCCCTATTCCTAATTGTCCAAGGACTTCAATTTGAGTTGCTTCATCGAGTACTCTTGCGGCATTCCTTCTTCTATTTGCCACTGAACCTGTCTCTCTAAATTTTGCGACTAAATGCACTTTCAAAGCGAAGTATCGTTTCACAATTAATTGTTATTTTTGTTGTCAAATAAATTTTTCTGCTTTATTGTTAATTATGACTTAGACCGTTGGAAAGCATTTTCTACGGGCTTTCTAACTACGTATCACAAGTACAGGGTTGCCATTTAAATTTTTGTAGGTGGGGTTGGTGGGGCATAGGGGGTTGATGGAGGTGCGTTCTCTCTCATGTCATTTTAGTTCCCCCTCTCTATCCTAGAAACAGTTTTGGAATTTTTTTGAAATCTCTTTTCGTTCACGAGGTACAGCCCATTGTAAGTTTTAAAATTGACACCCTGTATAACAATTTTATATCCATAAAAAAATAAATATTTAGTGTAAGTGGTTCAATATGATAATTTTTAGTAGGAAAAATATGTGATCATCAACAAAAATATTGAAATAAAGAAAAAGTAAATACCCTGACTCCCGACAAATATGGGAATCCCGTCGGGGTCAGTTTTTAATTACACTTATCAGTTGATGAAAATATTTATTAACCATAGAAAATATAAGTTTAAAATAGAAAAATGAAAGTTAAAGACATAATGTAGGTAGTCGATAAAAGTATTTAATAGTGTTAGAATTAACTCTAATAATACTAAAATTTATGTTTAATAAATCAATCGTATATCAATAATTATATTAAACAAAAAATATATTCAAAATAACCAATTTGCTATCTCGAGTAGCACGTGTGTTTGTCGAAAGCCGACAAGTGTATGTTACTGTATAGGCAGCGAGCTGAAATGTTGAAATAGTCCAGTTTATAAGCGTAAAATGGTGTTAAAACATACTTTTATTAAAATTATGTGGTTTAGCTCATTCGATCCGGAATAATGTCTAGATCATTGTGCCAAATAATTAAATTAGCCCATAAAAAATTCCAAAATTTATAAACAATTAAACACCAAAAAAAATAGTTTTTGAATTGTAGCTTATTGTTCGTAAATTATAAATATTTTCGAAATTTGAAAAAAAAATCCTCAAAGAAGAGGAAATTTAGTAAAAAAAAGTTCCAACTGCCGGAACTGTACCTCCATTATTTATAATTTTAATTTAACGCTGAAAATAGCCCTCCGCGCGCCATTGTTAGGTTTGCGCGCTTTAAGTACTTACGAGTTTATTGAAAAATCTAAAAAAATTATAGTATAATCTAAACACTTTAAAGAATCGATTCCCGTTGGAATTTTTCATAAAAACAAATTTTTGAATATGTTAGACGATTGTTAATTAACAATTTGCCATTTTTTTCTAACTTACATTACTGATTATAAACAAAGTATTAACGTTTTTAAAACTTTGATGACACAATGTATATAAGAAAAGCTCCACGAAGCGAAATAATTTTACGGCAATTTTTTAAACATTTTTTTTTAGTTTAGAACGATGAAGGAAGTTTGAAAAAATTTTGTTAATTAACAATCGTCTAGCATATTGAAAAATTTGTTTTTATGAAAAATTCCAACGG
The DNA here is from genome assembly GCA_947563755.1 of Lochmaea crataegi. NCBI lineage: Eukaryota > Metazoa > Arthropoda > Insecta > Coleoptera > Chrysomelidae > Lochmaea > Lochmaea crataegi. The sequence continues at coordinate 7,846,737 of OX387422.1, forward strand.
GTTTAGTGTTTAGATTATACTAAATTTTTTTTAGATTTTTCAATTAACTTTAAGTACTTAAAAAATTTTTTAAGTGACTTACTCGCTTTCGAGGCCGTGCGCGCAACCTAACAATGGCATGCGGAGGGCTATTTTCAGCGTTAAATTAAAATGATAAATAATGGAGGTACAGTTCCGGGAGTTGGAACTTTTTTTTACTAAATTTCCTCCTCTAAGGATCTTTTTTCAAATTTCGAAAATATTTATAATTTACGAACAATTAGCTACAAACCAAACTCTATTTCTTGAAGGTGTTTAATTGTTTATAACTTTTGGAATTTTTTATGGGCTAATTTAATTATTTGGCACAATGATCTAGACATTATTCCGGATCGAATGAGCTAAACCACATAATTTTAATAAAAGTATGTAGAATTAACACCATTTTAAGCTTATAGACTAGACTAAAAGAGTACATTTTTAGGAACAATTGCCTTTGGTCGAAAATACAGTGTGTGACAATGGCGAAAATTATGGGTCCTTTAGTTCTAATAATTTGAAGCAGCCATGCTCTAGGGTATGTGTCAATTGCAAGGAGAGAGTCAAAGATGGTGTTTATACCTAAACCATGAAAAGAAACGTACACCCAGGCTAAATCCTACCGACCATTCAGTCTGACATCATTCATGGTCTTACAAATGTATTTGCAAGAAGGAGCGCTTAAGAGCATCCCGCTACATAGACTACAATGGGCTTATCAAGCATGGAAATGCATAATTTGGTCTCAGGTCTCGAAAAGAGTCTGAATCATAAGGAAGTAGCCCTTGCAGCATATCTAGACATCAAAGGTGGTAGATCCCTCAAAAAAGAGAAATTAACAGCACCACATGCAAATGGATAGGAACCATGCTCGAGAATAGGGGAATAACAGCCCATATGCATGATAAAACATACACCGTTAGGACAATGAAGGATGTCCTCAAGGTGTAGTACTTTCACCACTTTTATGAAACCTCATTGTGGATGACTTGATCTGCAGGTTGAATGATCAAGGCATATGGACGCAGGGCTTAGCGGACGACATAGTGATTGTCACCAATGGGAAATTCCCAGAGGTAGTTATGAATGTCCTACAAGAAGCACAACGAATTGTGGAGGAATGGTGCCTTAAAGAGGACCTTTCGGTTAATAAAAAAAAACTAGTCACTTTTACGAACAGAAGAGTTATCCAAAAAAGGGAGAGTACTGATGTTCGGAGAATAACTAGAAATATCCAAAGAAGTTAAATATGTGGAAGTGACCCTTGATTCCAAACTGAATTGGAAGACACACCTGGAAAAAATTACTACCAGAGCGACTAGGCTTTTCTGGCAATGCAGAAGAGTAATGGAGAATACGACCTGAGGTAATTCACTGGCTTTACACAACTGTGATAAGGTCAACGATCACCTATGGAACAATAGTCTGGTGGAGGAGGACAGAAATGTCTTCTGCAGTTAAATCAACTGCAATCCAATCACAAGCCCTTCTTGGAATTACCGGAGCAATGAACAGGGGACGCCCTTATAGGACTTCCTCCTTTGGAACTGTCAACCAGGCTATTGAAACTGGGTAAGAGACATTTGAAGACAATTACCGACCTGGTGACTGGTCACTGCACCCTGAGGAAACATCCGTACAAAATAGACAAAGTTGGTGAACTTATGTGCAGAAAAGGTGAACTTGATGATGAAACACCTACTCACATATTCTTACAAGTACTTAGACGGAAGCACGTTGGAAAGGAATTAATACAACCATTACAACTACTGAAAATCCCTCCAGTCAAACTAGTGGCTTTTATAGAAGACACGAAGCTTCTGGAATGGAAGTAGATGACGTGGGAAATGTTGAGAACAACCCAAACGAATGAATGAATGTCGAAAATTTAAATAATGCTGGTAATTACACTGAAAATTTGGAAAACCCTACACTAAAAAAATCTACATGATATCGATTCAACAAAAATTCGCCTGTCAACTAAGATAGCCGAAAATGGACCTTATGACAGACCGTTTGAAGTAACAAGCAATAGCAGAGCGTTCTTACCCGCTTGGAGTAATTTGAATTTTTCCGAATTCGGATTAGAGGCTGTTTGTGACCAAAAAAATAGTTTTGTTGATGGCAGATATTTTCATGCAATAAATATATTATAGCACATTTTTGGTATTTAACCTCATCATATTTTACTTCTACTCAAGTCCTACCTAAATAATAAATACATACAAGTCAAAGTCCAAACCTCCTTATCAAATTATCAACCCATAAAATCAGGCGTTCCCCAAGGAAGTGTCCTTGGCCTTTATCTATACCTTATGTATACTGCTGATATTCCATCTGCCGACGATACTCTAATCGCTACCTCCGCAGATGATACTGCAATAATTTCTTCAGATATAGCGCTACAAGAGCATCAGAAAAGCTACAATACCACCTAAATCTTCTACAAGAATGGCTACATCAGTGGAGAATGAAAGTCAACAATGACAAATCCGCACAAATCACGTTCACCACAAAACGAAGTGTCTGTTCGCAATTGACCATTAACGTGAAAAGAGAAGTCAAATATCTCGGACTACACTTGCACCAAAAGTTATCTTGGAAGAAACACATACAAGCTAAAAAAACACAACTAAAGTTAACATTTTAAAATATGAACTGGCTAATCGGCAGACGTACACAGTTAACAATGGAAAATAAGATAAGATAAGATGTACAAAACCATCCTAAAACCAATATGGCGTAGAGCTATGGGGTTGCAGTAAGCCATCGAACACTAAGATACTGCAAACGTTCCAATCTAAATCACTTCGTATAATAGCTAATGCTCCATGGTTTATAAGCAACCACACATTACATACTGATCTCGGTATTCCATCCATCAATGAAGTTATTCAGGCATCAGCCATAAGAAACAAAAACCGCAATGAAAATCGCCAAAATCCACTAATATTCAACCTTTACACTGATCCAATGGAACAGAGAATATTGAAAAGAGGCTGGCCAGAAGACCTCATAGAGTGATCTACGGAGACCCATCAGTGGATGGTGCCCGCCTCAAGTAAGTCATTTAGCAAGAAACCATATCATTAACTTATTACTGGATATTTACTGAGTAGATTGTAAATTTGCAATTAATAAAAAAAATTTTTTGTCAAGTTTGTCATATTTTCAAAATCTCCTGTAGGTACTAAAAAGTGTAGACCCTTAGATAATTTTCATTATATCTTTTACTCGAACACTACAAACACATCTACAAATATAATTCCATTTATCAATAAGGATTTATTAAAATTTCTCGAAACCCCAGGACTTTTTAACGTCTATTTGACATTAGCGCTGTATTTGGTTTTCTTGAAGATTTTAGTAGTAAAATGTTTGTAAATGGGAAGTTATAAAGAGAAAAGGGAGAACTTAGCTATTACTCCCTACAGCGAAAATGATTTCCTGAGTATGTTTTCCTTTGAGAATGAAGTTTAGCCGAGCTAGAGTTGGGAAGTTATTTTCTTATCATTCTTTTACGATTCTGTACAGAGAAGTCTGTTACAATACAGAGGTTATATATATATATATATACATATATATATATATATATATATATATATATATATATATATAACGGTTCCATCTCTAAATTAAAATAACTGCAATTAATAATCCCTCAAAATAAATAAACAGATCGTAAACGTATGTTATCAAATCGTTAATGATACCGCACCGATCACAGACATATCATCACCCAACATTTTGGATGTAAATGATACGAAAAATCACTGAAAGTACCTCATAAAAACCGCTTTAATTTGTTGTCCTTGTTCCGCAGAGACCTGGTTTTATCGTTTCGGTTCATCAGTGACTCATCATGGCAATACAAAATGGGGAGTTTTGTAAAATCAGTGTTGCCAACACCAAATCTACATAAGCGATCGCCGAAGATTGCGATGAAATTGATCATTTAAAATTTTCCATTAGCACTTAACAGATAAAGGGTATAAAAATGAATGTGATTTTTAATAAGGAATAAAAACCGTTTGAAAGGTTGGTCCTGAAAATATTATTACCTGTTTTTGTAAAAAAAAGTTGTATCTTGAAATTTATTGGTATTTTATGATAGGAGGGTATAGAGACAGATAGATAATAGACATTAGGGCTATCGTCCGAAAGTAACTGGTTTGCAGTTTACCGTCCCGAATGTAAGGGTGGCAACCATTAATTACGTGAGTTCAGAATAGGGGGGGAGGGGACCAATTAAATCTCACCAAATGTCATTTAAACCGAGGGGGGGATAATCGTAAATCTCACGTTGACTTCAAAAAATATAAAATATTACAGATATTGAAAAATAATTATTTTGAGTGGTCATTTTGCCCGCTAAAAAAATCTCATGGCTATTAATATCATTAAGTACGAGAGTATTTATTTAATTTAAATAAATTAAGTAAGGGGAGGGGGTCCAGGTAAATCTCACTAAATCTCACCTAAGGTGGGGGGGGGGGGGAGTCTAAACTGACCGTAAAGGGCTCACGTAATTAATGGATGCCCCCTAACTAAAAAGTAGTGGTTGATGAAAATCTGGTTAATTCTGGAACACGATTTCCTGAAATATGGTTAATGAACTGTCAAACTAGTAACCAGCCTTAACTTTGAATTATTTAAAAAACTAAATTCGCATATATGTCAAATCGGACTTAAATTATTAAATACTAGAATATTTGTTTATATCCATAAATGTTGTATATCTATCCCTATTGCGTAACCCAGTCAATTCGTGGTCCTCTTGTTTGTTTTAGTCGTTCTGATTGACCCCTGAGCGCCAAAGTGTCCCTGTTGTCCCTGCTATATATAAAAAAAATAAAAGTTGGAAAAAAATATAAATGTATAAAAAAAGGAAAGTGTTAATCATAAAATATATTTAAATAAAAATGAGAAAAAAAAAAAAAAATATTGTTAAAAAAAATATACTTTGGAAAATATGCTTATCCTTGAGCAAAATGTTAAGCTGGCGAAAGGACTTAGTATCCGCAGCCAAGGGAAACCAAATCACACACAACCTTAGGAGCCCGGTTACTTCTGGCTTCGACTGTCAATTATCATGCATTGTTTATGATTTTTATTATTTGTTGATTATTCGACCATCGAAGAGAAAAACAAAACTGATTTTTTGCAAAAACAGGATTTTTTCCCATGTTATTATCAGGAACCAATTTGTCCCTAATTAGCGACAGCATATGGTCAAAAGTTAGTCCAGACATTCGAAAACTCTCCACCACTACTCTGGTGACAAAATTCTGAATTCTTGGTCTTGAAACTAAAATAATAATATAATAAAAATATTATAGCTAAGTAGCTAGCTGCTTAATTTGAATACCCCTTGCAACCCTATAGTCATCATCTGAAGACTCTTCATCAGAACTTGACAAAAGAAGGTGGTGAAACACAAAACCCGAATACAACTAGATTTTTCAGTTTCATTCTGTCAACCGTGGTCACGGTTGGTTACATTCGGACCATAGCCTAAAATGACAATCCCCTTTTACATAAAATTTTTAATTGGAAAGTGGATCCAGAAGGAAAGAGTGGATAAAAAAAGGACTGATTCTTTTCTAATTTATGTCTTCCTTTTTATCCTGTTTATCCTTTTTTTTAAATTTCTATATAGAATTTTCAGTTTATCTATGTCTTTACATATACAGATTATTCTGCGATTTGACAACGTCGCTTTAAATATCCCCTAGAACCCGTATAATTGACTGGTTTAATTAAAGCTATGCTAACTGACCATGTACAAGTGATTTTAGGAACAGTATATCACTTTTGATTCATACGGTTCGACTACCGGAAAGGATGCACTGGTATTTTCTGGAATTAAAAACGTTTTTAATTGACCACTACTATCAGTTTCAAAATATAAATCAAATTTTAATCTGAACATTCAATATTGTTTGATATATATTCGTAAATTACATAGTAATGGTACAACTCTGTAAATTTGTTAAAGTACGACCAGAAATCTAAAAAGGTCGTAATTAAATAAGCCGACGACCATATTGTTCGAAATATAGATAAGCAATAAAAGTGTGTATCCCTTAAAAGATTCCCAGGTCCGGATTAACATATCTCATGAAATAGTTTGGCATTTAATGCAACGGCTTTCATTCATTCATATATTTGGGTTGTGCTCATCAGCCCAGGCACTTGAACTGAATCTTTGTACCATTTCCTACGTTATCTACTTCCATTCCAGAAGCTTCGTGTCTTCTATAAAGGCGACTAGTTTGACTGGAGGGATTTTCAGTAGTTGTGATGGTTGTATTAATTTCTCTCCAAAGTGCTTCCATTTAAATACTTGTAAGTTCTCGCAGAAGCAGAGTATGTGAGTAGGTGTTTCATCATCAAGTTCACATTTTCTGCACATAGGTTAACTAACTTTATCCATTTTGTGCAGATGTTTCTTCAGGGTGCAGGGTCCAGTCACCAGGTCGGTAACTGTCTTCAAATGTCTCTTACCCAATTTCAGTAGCCTGGTTGAGAGTTTCTTGTCTACCTTGTTCAGTAAACTCTTTATATGGAGGTTTCCCTGTATTAACCACCATTTGAGTTGGTGTTCCATATCTAGCCAGTTCCCGATTTCCCCTCTTATGCAATCTTTTGTGATTTCACAAAACGGTTCCGGACCTATAAAGTCTCCTTCAGAGCTTTCTTTAGCTACCTGGTCCGGCCATTTCTTTACCTGCAATCCCCTCATCTGCAGGCACCCATATTAGAGACACTTTGTTGTCTCTTGCCAGCCTTTTAAGGGATTCTTTGCAATTTTTTACCAGTCTAGACCTAGTTGTTGGGTTACTGATAGCTTAAAGCAGAGCCTGGCTGTCAGTGAATATTTAAATTTTTTGTCCGGTATATCCTCTTCTGATGTTTTCATCCATACAGGCTATAGCGGCAATCGTCTCTGCTTGAAACACAGTCGTATGTCGACCAAGGCTCTCTTTCTAGGTCCTTTTATACAAGCCCCAGAGCCATGGTTTCTTTTGGAGCCATCGGTGACCAAATTATGCACGGCAGCTTCACCTGATTTCCCTGTTTGATAAGCCCATTGTAGTCTATGTAGAGGGATGCTCTTAAGCGCTCCTTCTTGTAACTACATTTGTAAGACTTTTTCCATGGTTTTCACCATGAATGATGTCAGATTGATTGGTCGGTAGGATTTAGCCTGGGTGTATGTTTCTACAAACACCTCCTTTGACTCTCTCCATCCAATTGGTATATACCCTAGAGCATGGCTGCTTCTAAGTATCAGAACTAAAGGACCCATTATGATGTCTAGTCCCTCTTGCAGAAGCTTGGGGAATATGCCATCTGGTCCTGGAGTTTCGTAGGGGTCAAATGAGTTTACAGCCCATCTGATGAGATGGGGTCTGAAGATCTCATCAGTGAGTTCCGAGTCCTCTTTGGTTGCCTTTGTTTTGGCAACCGGCCTGTTGTCATAGCTTGACTCTATCTTTACCGAACCTGGAAAGTGCACACTGAGGAGATGCTCTAGAGCCTCTGCCTCAGTATTTGAAAACTTTTCGCTTGGCCAAGTTTGTTAGAAGAATCCCTTTAGAGTGTTACATGTCTATCGACCTCTTTCGACTGTCAAATTTATATCGCAAATCTTTCTCTAATTCCCGCTCGTCGTCTCATTATCCACCCCATTCTTCAACCTATCGACTTTCCACGAGGAAAGCCCTCCATTTTTATCGCTTTTATATCTTTCCTATCTAAATTACTGTGGTAAGCACAGCAGCTACTATACGGTTGACTGCTTGGATACCGTTAACAGCTAGTATACGGTTGACAGCTTGGATACCGTTAACAGCTTGGATACTGTTGGCAGCTAAGATACCGTTAACAGCTGGTATATCGTTTACAGCCAGTATACCGTTGCCAGCTAGTATACCGTTTACAGCCAGTATACCGTTGACAGCTAAAATACCGTTAACTGCTAGGATACCTCAAAGATATCGCTAGTTCAAAGACACCTTCAAGATACCTCAAGGACCTCTCTGAAAACCACTGAGATACCTGCAGGTCCACTTCTCTGCACACCCTTCCCGGAGAAGATGTTTAAGATAAGTACCAGAAAAAGTACAGGCTTCATTTCATCTTTGTTCCGTTCCTGGCAGAATAAAATTAATGTTTTAACTTCTTTTTTGATTTCTTATCCACTTGGCTATAAGAGCTATAGGGGATCGTGTCCGAGATATTATATATCGTAAGTTTTTAATTTTTTCAGTAAATATATTAATTTAATTTCTACAAGGCGTTTCTACCTTTTTCACCTTAGTTTTCTTTTTGTTTACCTTCATTTTTGTTCTTTCGTCGACATCTGAAAGGTAGTGGCGCCCTAAAGCTTACTCCTAACATGGAGTAGAACTACCCTTGAGAAGAGTCTCGTTCTGGCATCTGTCTCGAGTGGCCACTCTAGTGCCCAAGTCACGAACAACCGACGGGTACGGTTACAAGAGAATCCTGTTGATTCTGACGCTGTCAGGAACACCTTGCATGTCCTCCTTGGATTCTTTTATGTTTGTATCATATGTACCTAGTTTAGCTTTATACGCTTCCCAGTTACCCGTTTTTTTTTGGCTTTGTTGAAGAAGTGTTTTGTTTCTTTCCTTAGCGATGTCAGCTCTTTATTCCACCAGATGGCTTGTTTAGAAGAGCGACTCTCCTTTATCGGACAGTTGTTATGATAAGAGGTCAGTGTACACTGTTGCAGCCATGCGGCTGCTCCTTCTAAATCCTCAGCAGTTTTTGGTCTGCCTAGGTGTGAACGGATTTTAGAAAGCAGGTCCTCTTTATAAGATACCCAGTCAGTGCTCTTAGGATCCCTGTATGCAACGGCTTTAAAAGAATCAAACTGGTATCCAGTGTTGCAAAGAGACTTTAAGGAAGTCTCTTTTACAAAACGGATTTAAACTTGAAAAAAACTCATTAGTAGCAGAAAAATCATAATGGAATATGTGCGCCTTAAATATTATAAACTTTCTGAACTATAATCGCATTAAATGATGAAATAAAACAATTTAGTATGGATCTTCATCAAGTAAAAGCCTCATCTATTCAATTTATAATCGCATTCATTATCGTGATGTTTATACATGTTTTTGTGTTATATATACACATAAACAATTCTCAATTATATTCAAGCGATTTTTCTTAATAATTATCTCAACCCAATATCATTACAACTACCTATAAAACAAAATTTAATGGCTAGGGCAGGTACAACTCTGCGTAGACTCGACTGCCTGCTGTTAACTCAAGTGCTGGATGATTTATGACCTTCTTAGATCTCTGGTCGTACTTTACTAAATGGTAATCTCCAGCTGTTTTCTTTTTCTAGTTATTTTCTATGTAAATTTAATTTACTAATAATAGTTAGTTTATTAACTATATTTTTATCCCACAAGTTTTTGCTACTAACTCCTGGGAAATCCTGTATATGAGCAATGAGAATGTTCTGAATTTTCATTAGAAGTTTATCGCCATCAATTTATTGACGTCAATATTTATCTATAAAAACAAAAATATATAAAACGTGAGAGATTTGCATCGTAAAAGTTATTATAAAGTCATATTTACTAAAAGTGGTTTTCAAAGATTTGTTATTATCATGTTGATATGATGAAATGATGACTGTAAAGATCGAACATAACTATGATTAAAATTCTCTTAGTAAACATGATAAACCACATGTATTTATATTAGTCTAGGAAAATGTAAAATGTTCTTTTGTTTAATTAACCCTGAACGAAATCTCCCTTTTAATAAAAACTTGAGCGAAATCTTTCTCATGCTTCAGCAGATCGGAGATTCAAACAGTGTAAAAAACAACAGCTTCTGAGTTGTGCAATGGGCCATAACAGAATGTAAATTAGTAACTGAATCATTAACTATACAATTCCGTTGTTTTCAGGTAGTGACGCGCCCCAAGGGATTTAAAGGAGACTAATTTATAGAAATTCAAAAATAATCCTTAATTAAAATAACGACAAAATTTGTTAAATATCAAATTTAATTGGAAATTAAATTTCGCTAAAAATACATTATTTTTTCTGTTTTGTTGAATCTTAAAGTTGTATTAAAACCAACAACTTTACGAAAACTTAATATCCTAACAGTTTGCCCAGTGTACATAGTTTTTGTGCCTTTAAGCAAAACAACTTTAATCAACTCATCCTAGCTCCTTATATACATTTTATTATTTCATCTTTTACATATACAGGGTGTTCCAAGAGTTCGTACCAAAAACCAAAAATAATTATAAAATTTGTTACTCATTCCATTAGTTATCGAAATACAGGCATCTAAAGTTGAAAATAAAAAATTATATTTTATTTTTAAACCACAATGACATTTAGACATTTTATCATACTATGGAAACACACCTACAGTTGAGCTCGATATTCGATACCTTCGGTAAAGGTATTTACTTAGCCTTCAATTGCCAATTTCCAATAAAAAATTTAATTAAAATGTGTGTTATAAATAAAATTACATTGGTTTGAATTTAATAATCGGTGTTTAAAGTTGCTTGTATTTTATACTCTAAACCAGGGGTTCCCAACCGGTGGTACGCGGGAACGTTTCAGGTTGTACGCTTGAGAGATGTGAGCAACATGCTATTAATAGCTTCTCCAAGTTTACAGATGGGGCAAAACCTATGTCAGGAAGATTGACAGGACTAGCAGCAAAAATAAGGAAGCTGCTCCTGAATGCAAAAGTACGCATTGTATCATCCATCGAGAAGCATTAGATACTAGAGGTATGCCGGAAAATCTTAACTCCGTACTATGATGCTGTGAAAGTTATTAACTTCATAAAATATTATTCCCCTTGATGTGTGAAGAAATGGGTGGCAAGTTCCAGACTTTACTCCTGCATACAAAAGTGAGGTGGTTATCTTGGGGGAAATTTTTATGTTTTGAGGTGAAAAAAATCATGACATGAAAAAATTGTTTGCTGATGAAGAACGGTTATCAAGATTGGCTTATCTAGCCGAGATTTTTGACAAACTCAACACACTGAAATTGGGACTTTAGGGACCAAACACAACAGCCTTCACAGCCAGTGACAAAATAAACTCCTTCAAGAGAAAGTTGTTCACAAATACAGGAGGAGAATTTATCTGCATTTCCCACTATATCATCATTGTTTGAAGAAAATGAAATATCTCCAATACCAGATGTGGTTGCAGATATCATTATTCACTTGGAAGAAGTATTTCTCTGAAGATTATTCAAAAGTGGACTGGATCAGAAATCCTTTTTCGGGAACCTCACCAAATGAAAGTTTTATCGATCTTACAGAAGATAGTTCCATGAAAGATTATTTTAAAGAGAAATCTTTAATTAACTTCTGGATCGGATGTAAAACAGAGTACCCTTTGATCTTCCGGCAAATTCTGCTATTTTTGATGCCATTTGTTACGAGCTACTTGGATTTTCTGAACTCTTGTACATAAAAAATAAACATAGAAGTAGAATAACTATTGAAGAGGACTTAACGAGTGAAGATAAGTTCCATTACTCCTAATGTTGATATTTTAATCACAGGCAAACAAGTTTCGTATAAAAGTATATTTTGTATGATGATTAATTTTTTGCTGTTAAAAATAAACAAATATCTAACCATTAAATATGGATTATTCTCAGGAATTTAATTCAAAAAGCCTTTGAGCACTTTTAGAAGAGTAAATATTATAAGAGATAAACATACGGACTTAAATATAAAAAGCGATGGATGCACCTATACATTTGGACAAGTGGAACAACTGGAATACTTAGGAGTAGTCTTAACAGCAGAAGGAAGTGAAGAAAAAGAAATAGAGAAAAGAATATCCAAAGGCAGCAGGAATATTTTTAAACATATTAAAAGCAAAAAGACCATCAGTAACATATGCCTGTGAAACATGGGTTATGGATAAAAAGGAAGAGGACACACTAGAAATATGGGAGAGGAAAATGTTGAGAAAAATATTTGGAGGAGTAAAAACAGGAGAGAACGAATGGCGAAGAAGAACTAACAACAGACCAACGATAATACAAGTAGACAGAGGGCCAGATGGTTGGGTCATATTAGCAGAATGTCAGAAGACAGATGGGTTAGGATAGTTCTAATGGGTGGAACAGGCAGCAAAAGGAGAAGGGGCAGACCTAGAACAAAATGGCTGGATGCAGTAAAAGATGATCTGGAAAAAGTACAGAACTGGCAAAGCGAAACATTAAATAGAAGAAAATGGAAAGAAAAAGTGAAAAAAATTGAGGCCAAGGGCCACTAAGGGCCTGTAGAGCTGATATATATTATACGTTTATTAAAATATTTAGGTCTGGTGGTACGCCAAAATTTCTCAAAAAGTCAAGTGGTACGCAGATGCAAAAAGGTTGGGAACCCCTGTACCAAACTCAAAGTTCAAACCATTCGTGATAAAACTATATGTGTGGGAGAGGAAAAAGATATCGTCATGCGGTTTTCGCTATTCTGTTGCTAATTAGGTCTACTTTTTTTCTGACAGCTGTACTATAAACGGTTTCTGATATATTTAATTGGGACACCCGGTACATGACTAAGGATAGTGAAAAATGAGTGTTTTAATACTCAAGGGTGTCTGTTGGTACTTTGTCAAAATTTCTGTGGATGGCTGTAGAACTTTCAAATTTATTTGTCTACAAAGAAACAATTTTAAAAAATAACCTTCAATCTGTGGCGTACCTAGAAATAAATTTCAGGGGAGGTCCATAACTGATTTTAAGTAATTTGTAAGGAAAAATTATTAGATAAATAAATGAGCAAATCTAGGCTTATTAAAGAAGATAAAAAAAAATGAAACTAAATTCTAATAATATTTTTCAGTCTGTATCTAACTAAAGTGCAATTCGTCGATTGGTTATTAATAATTTCATTAATATCGATTTGAATATCACGATAAATACTCATTAGGGCTAAACTTGTACGCTCATCCATCCTCAGATAAGTTTTCAGTCTCTTCAAAGTTGAAAAGCTTCTTTCCGCTGTAGCTGTAGTCACTGGAAGAACGGACTAAGCTTGCATGAATATTAGGAAAAAAAATTGAATTGCACAAATAAAGAGTATCCAGAGCAGATACTAAATTTCCTAATGTGCGTAATACGTACAATTTGGAAATTTTTGTCTTCACTTAGGTTACTTTCTCATTTTCTGGTTCTTAAAACTGGAATTTGGGGGGGGGGCTCTGGCTACGCCACTGCCTTTTTTTATTCCGTTATTTAACGTCACTCTATTTCTGCAACTGAGGCTAATCACCGACGCCGGGAGCACTCTACCCCTAACCGGAAATTTTACCGAATCCAATAGTGTTCCAACCAGTGGTACGGATCTTTATCGAACCCAACATCCATGGGCTCGGGACTTCGGTTTTACGTCTCATCCTCGTCCATACCTCGTGCTCATTGGTATAATGCCTGCGAGCTGTGATATGTTACTCACCCTAGTAATCTAAGGTGTTTCGCTGCAGGCTGTACGGGCTCTACGACGGTGTTTCCCCAGTGGTCACGTATCCAAGTACTAACCACGCTCGACTCTGCTTGACTGTAATTATCGCATCAGAGGCGTTCCACTACAAAGCTGGGTCGACGCCAAAGCCACCGCCTTCAATACACATTAACTACATTCTGTATTCTAATGGTCTGGGGTAATAAAATGTAATTTTGCAATAATTACATTATCGTAAACAAACTCTAAAGTTTTAACTATATTTTCACGTGTTAATAATGAGAAGGCTTTGTACCTATAACTTTGACCAAAGTCTACTCTTCGTAGTTTAATGATGCAGTGTTGCCGGTCTAGTCGATAATTAATATTATTTGTGTCACCAAGTGAGAAATCATGATATGCTAATCGAGGTACCCCAGTTATAAACTAGATTAAAATTAACGTCTATTACAGTGGATTTCCTAAATTATTATTGTTCAGTTATTTCCCTTCAATGTTTATCTTCAATTACAATAAAACAATATTTGTTTTGCTAATTATTAATAATTAGTAAATCCCATATTCTAACGATTGAAATAATGGTATTGGGAATTTTTATAATACAAATCACTTTTGGGATTTTATATTTCAAGGTCAGATTTCAATTAAACTTTTATAAATATTATTGGGTGGACCTTGATCTGTAGAAATAAGCGGTTTATGCATTCTGTTAGTATGATGCATTTTTACCAAATTGTTACCAAGTGCTGACTGAAAAAGAATGTTGGTTGGATAACAGTACTTTCTTTAGACAAATATGGATACCAATTACGAACTACATGATAAGATACATTTCGTGAATAAGGATAATAATTGCTGGTGTACGTGTTTGAAGTTTTTATCAAGGTTTTCGGTATTCCACTGGTCATAACAACGGTTTTAGATACAGGGGTTGCAACAAATTTTGTTTTGTTAAAAAAAGTAATTATGTGTTGCCTATAGTGCTAGAAAAAAAAACAGATAACTTCTGTATCTGTAGAGTAGGGAGGGTGAGTTTAGCCCACATGTGACCCATTGTACGTCCTCCCAAGGAGTTGTCCTCCTAGGTCATCGTCCATCCTGTCCTTTCCAGGAAGGTGTAGGCCAAGACTCACCGAACACACACTCTCTCACACACACATGCTTGACAGTTTCGTCTTCCTGTTCACACATCCTGCATAGAGGTGTCCACTAGCCCCATTGTTTGGAGGAGTTTCCTTAGCTGACAGTGGCCAGTCAGAAAACGTAGGTTTTTCCTGGTCATCGCCAAATATTTCTTCGACGCCAGCTTCCCAGGGTGATCCTGGCAAAACTGCATCCCTTGATTTCATCCCATCTCATCTTGGAACAACTAAACAGCCGACTGTCGTTTATTTTCCGTCCACGTTTAAATTCTCGTATGAGCTGCTTATTTACCCATTCCTATATCCATGCATACCTTCCATATTCCAATTCCAATTTGACATTTAATTAATACGTTGGAAAATTTATATAAAATGAACTTCTCTTTTATAACTGTTCCTTCTAATTTATTGTTGGTAACTTATTTAATCTAAACTTTACCCACATTCCCTAATTATAACTTAAAATTTAAATATGAATTACACTGTTTATACGTTGGATCTGTATAAAACAGAGAAATGTACTCGTTTTTGTATCTAATTAGCAAACTCAGACTGTGAAAATTAAAAGGTTTATTTATATTTTACCATAGACCAGGCACTCCATTAATAAAATAACAAGCTAAAACTTTTAATCATTATTTTTACCAAGTTGGGAATTCTCGAACCGTCACTAGACATTTTACGAGACCAGGAAATCCAAAGGAGATAAATCTGGTGATCGTGCGAGCCATACGATAGTGTAAGAGAATTCTAACATAATATATTTAACACTCAGTATAATAGTTTGTATAATAATTATTAATTGCTTAGTATACATCACCTTGAGTTATTACAACAAACCAAGTAGACGTGCCGAGAGAGACTATAAATAGATATTTGTTAGAATACACGAGGTTCCTTTTAAACATAAACTTGAGAGTCAACCTCTGCCCTAATTGTGGCCAGTCGTTATGTTTTGGGATACTACTTAAATTATATATATACATATGTAGATAATCCCAGTAAACAATAAAGTTATTTATATTATAATAATTTTAAATTGGAAGCAGCTTAATAGTCTCAGCGAAGTCTTCGTTGCTACCATTTTTTCTCCATTACTTCCCCAGGAAATTCCATTCGTCTAATATTAGTCTTGTTCATAGAGCGATCACAAATGGTTGGAAACTGGACGACTCATGCGCAGGGCATCTCCGTGAACGGTTTTTATTCACTGCGCGTGAGTCGTCCAGTTTCCAACCGTTTGTGATCGCTCTACGAACAAACCAATTGTCAGTATTCAAAATTTCATGGGTTTTTCGTACATTAGCATATACAGATACATTCAAACAGAAACGGAACATAGGGATTTTAAGCATTGTATCAGAACTGCTTTTGAACTAGTCGACCAACATCCAGCTTCAACAGATTATAAACATGATTATTGCAATCGTTTATTTGGACACCTATAACATATCGTACAATTCCCACCACTCCGTATTCTCAACTGTGGGCGGTCCTTAATTAGCGTCAGACAGTCAGTAAACAGCAGTCGATAGGTGAGAGTACAATTTAAAGAATCTTATTTTGTTTTATTTACGAATTTATTTTTATTTTGAAAGCCGTTATGGCCAAAAGAAATCAAAACATATTATCTTAACTCGAAACATTAATTGTTAAAGAGAATTTAACAATTAATTTTCGATTTTAACAACATAAAACGTAAGCATATTGTTTCAATATGTAACGACGTTTACTACCCTCATCAAATAATTATTCAATACTAAATCGCAGTTTGCACACACCTCACACCTCGCACATAACTAACAAATTTTGGAAGGAGAAGGGGCGGGCTTTCTTACATTGGTTCTGAATCCAGCTGTCTAGATATTCATTGAAGTGAACTTATAGAAATGTTTTGTTGGTGGACTATTTAGATCGAAGAATACACTAACTCCCTATGTTCCGTTTCTGTTTGAATGTATCTGTATAGGTAGAATAGTTGGACCAGTGCTCTATCTATGAATAAGAACAGCTGCACTAGTGGATATCTTAAAAAGTCTGTTTTAAAACGGTAAAAAGCGAGAATATTTTTACAACAAAAATAAATGATGACCTCAGTTATGTCTTCTCAGAAAACCATACATATTTTTTACTTTTTAAAATGTACCTACTACACAAACATTTTTTTTAATTAACAAAAGTGTGATAAAGAATTTTATTTAAGATAAAGTTTAGATTTGATATCGTTATTGTTTGTTATGTTTTTCGTAGTTTACGGGTCATTGAATTTCGGCTCTAATTTATGTTTAAAATTCGACCAGTCGATTTCTTGACCAAAACAATTCCATTTTACGAATTTTCAGCATTTTTCATGTCACACATTTTTTTTAATGTAAATTTTGAACAAAGGCATAGAAATATTTGGCGATTCAACATTTTCCCCGTTAATTATCTTAGTGCTTGGAAATAACGATTCAAAATTGACTTATATATATAAAATTTTCCTCTAAATCGATTGGTGGTCATTACAACGTTCTAACGATTGAATTGTAGGAGTTCATAAAGTTTTTCTCCTCCCTATATTGTAAACAACGCATTTCGACACTGTTTTGTTTGGTAACAATTATCAAAAAGGTATCGATTGCCTTTGACTATAGAAACCGCCCAAGTAACACATTTTGTTTACAAAGCAAAAAATGCTAGATCGAAGCATATAATTCAGAAAAAATGCTAAAGTTAGGCATATTCTTAGCATTATTTTATAGAATAATTTCAGCATTCCTTCAAATACGTCCCATTTCTTTTAAAACTAAATATTGCAGCCAAGTAGCAATGATTGCTAATAAGTCATGAAAAGTAGCCAAAAAATAGAAATAATGGCTTTAAAAAATGCCAAAAAAATGAATAGCGAAATTGGAATTTTGTATGGTCATAAAATGCCTTTAAGTGCTTCAATTAGTGCCATTTAGAAGCAATGCTATAAAGTTTTGTATTGGAATTAGTTTGGATTTTAAATAGAAATAAATTCCAAAAAATTTCTTACAGTATTGCTAACCATACTGCACTAGAAGGATTAATTGGAGTATTGCATAAAATGAACATAAAAGACAGACCTAACGATCCCAGAACTTTACTGAAAACACCCAGAAAGGATACCATTGATGAAATGGGCAATGGCCAGTATTGGCATGGGGGGTTTAAGGTTGCCTTAAAAGACATTCTTAACTATTCTTCAGTTTGTCTTAAACATCAGCAGATGGATTACCTATACATAATAGTTCGACGAAGCAATTTTGCCAATACTATTTTCAATACAAAATATTGATAAAGTGCCCCCTAAAAGTATTGGTATATTTTATGGTGAAACCAAACCACCCTGTGCCAATGAATTTCTATCACAATTTACTGCAGAAATATTACCAATTCTCCAAAACGGAATTATAATCGGATCACGGAAAATTTCAGTTAAAATCAGGTGCTTTATCGGGAACAACACTTAACATTTTTTCTCCGTTCTCTAAGGTCTCAATAATTTTAAGTGTTCATTTTTCATTGCAAAATAATTATGAATTATGACATATAAAATTTAAGTCAATCTATAACTAAAAATATAACCTCACAATAATCTTCTTTTTCTTCAACTTTATAATTTTGAAAGCTTTCACAAAGCAAAACAAACAGCTATCTAGCTTTTAATTCCATAAACCTTCTTATTGGCCTAGAAAAATGCTTATTAATAGTTATTTAATAAACTAGTTTGTTAATGAAGGCGATTAATAAACGAAACTGTTTGAAGCACGAACGAGCGATAGCGAGTGAGTGCCTTTAATAGTTGAGATTATTAATCGCCCATTAACAAATGAGTTGATTACAATATTTTTTCATTGACCGTAAACTCTTTTTTTGTGACAAAATTCACTTTTCCACAAAGACTATCAGGAGATAATAATGTCAACTCCATACCAATGATGTAGAATGTCATGATGATATTGGTATATTGTCTAATATCAAAATGTCATCAAAACGTCAAAATCACAAAAAGAGTGCGTTAATGAAAAAGAGTGCGTTAATGACGTCCATTAACGCATCCTTTTTTAAATAAAACAATTCATTAATATCGAAATTAATAAACGGTCAACGAAAAATAAAGACATGGCCAAACCGTTTGCCCACGATAGATAATAAGCAATGTTGCCATAGTCTCTGTAATTAACTAGAGTCCAGAAATTATTAGACTGACTCGAAAAAATTAAAATGTTTAAAATCATTTTATGTCATGTCGTGTTGATATTACATTGAGAAATAAAAAACAAAATAATTAATAATTATTTCTTTAGTAAAACATGGAATAATTGCATACCTATCTTCTATCTTATCATTTATTACCTAAATACTTATATTAATGATAAGAAATTATTAACTTTTTCTTAAAAAAGATTAAGATTAAAACTATACCTATGTGCATTAAATCAAAATAACTTTATAGGTACAAGCAATAATTTCTGAAAGATTTCTTATCTTTTATTTTTAAATATCTGTTTTAAATCTAAAGAAAAAGTTGCTTTTAGTATCGATAAGTAATTGTAATTTGATGGCTAAAATAAATACATATTAAAAGTTATTTGTTACAATTTCACTTTAATAAATTATGTTATTAATATTCACATAGTATGTGAACAGATAGCGTAACAGGTTAAGGAGTGAATTGTTCCTTTTTGACCTGTGCACGTTGGAGGTTCGTTTCCCAGCACATTTTCTTTATCAAATTAAAGAAGTAGAAAACTATTATAACTATTTCATATATTTTTTCAAGGATTTGAAGTGTTAAAAATAAAATATGTTGTTGCATATAAAGTTCTAATTTAGGGTATACCTATCATGTGTATTATACTGTGTAATTGGAGATGCATAAGTATTTTTATATGTTATTAAACAATCTCGGTTACACATTATTTTTTAAACAACTCGATTTTGTTTCACTACTTTTTCAATCCAGCAATAGAGCAATAAGGTATAAGGTACCTATCAAATATTATGCTGGTACAGCTCGTCAATTCGTCAATTCTATTCGTCTATCCATAGCATTGAGAAGAAAAGTATGACTAAAATTAAGTGTACCTACACCACTTAAATGACCCACTTAATTCATTAGTTATAGTTTTTATAATATAATTTGCAATAATGTACGTAACATCTGCCAAAAAATAATACCGATCATTCTTGTCCAGCTTTGTAAACCGGCGGGTGTTGGGTTCTATTATTTGCAGTTTTATTTTCAAAATTTTAATATCTATATATTGATAGGTATATTATACTATTTTTTATAAACAGATTGCGAAAATCCCTTTCTTACAATGCGACTTATACAAGTACGACAAGGAAAATATGAGCAAAACTACGTGAAAGAGAGAGAAGACTTGTTAGCCCAGCGGCCAGTCCCCTCTACCAAAACAGTTGGGCGTGTATTCAGTCCCCTCCTATTTATTTTAACTGTTTTGTTGCCAAATGTACTTCCTTTCTAATTTTTGTCCCTAAATTATTAACTATGTTCAAAATTGTTGTTCGTGAAGGAATTGGGCGATTTTCAAATGCCACAATAAACAAATTAACTATTGCATCAGCCGAATGACCTCCAAAATACCATTTTATAATTTGCACTTTTTCGCAGGTTTCGTATTTTAATGTGGGCATTGTAAAATGTTTTATTTCCAAATACAACGGCGTGCGCTACCAACGTGTGAAAAATTTGTAGCGAAAAGATCATATAAGTTTAAATGTGAGTTCTCTATGTAAAGGACACTTTTGCCGGATGAAGGTGTTTAATTTTACCTAATAGTGCATGAGCTCGAAAAAAAGTTAACGATAACGAGACAAAAATATCATTTGTACAAATTAATCTGAGCTTCTGGCAACAGCGGTTGAAATAGTGGGGCGATGAACACACGCCCAACTGTTTTGGTAGAGGGGACTGATCGCTGGGCTAACAAGTCTTCTCTCTCTTTCACGTAGTTTTGCTCATATTTTCCTTGTCGTACTTGTATAAGTCGCATTGTAAGAAAGGGATTTTCGCAATCTGTATATGCAAATAATCTGGTTCAGAAAATAATTTGTTTTCACACTGGGATACAAATTTTAGAAAAGTTGGAAAAAATAAATCAATTTAATCCATCAATCCACATAAAAATACTATAAAAAACTTTACTTTCAATTAGATGTAAGTATATAATTCATAGATAAGTATGAAAATTAAATTTGACAACACCGTAATTCATAATGAAACAATTTAATTACAAATTATATTTTGCTCACAGTTATCACTCTGTTTTTAAGAAGTATTTTATTCACATTTTACAGAAAAGTAAGTTTGCAGAAATTTCCAATGATATTTTCCAGTTTTAAAAACATTAATAATTGTCATTGTCATTCTCAAAGTTTTAAAAATGTTAATACTTTGATTATAATAAGTAATGTAAGTTAGCAAAAAATGGCAAATCAGTCATTTATTGTTAACTTGAAAAAATTATTATAAACAAAGTATTAAAATTTTTAAAACTTTGATGACGCAATCTTGTTTTGTATCTATATAAGAAAAGCTCCACGAAGCGAAATAATTTTACGGTAATTATTTAAACATTTTTTTTAGTTTAGAACGATGAAGGAAGTATGAAAAAATTTTGTTAGATAACAATCGTCTAGCATATTGAAAAATTTGTCATTAATTTTTCAATTAACTTTAAGTACCTAAAACTTTTTTTTAAGTGACGTACTCGCTTTCGAGGCCGTGCGCGCAACCTAACAATGGCGCGCGGAGGGCTACTTTCAGCGTTAAATTAAAATTATAAATAATGGAGGTACAGTTCTGGGAATTGGAACTTTTTTTTACTAAATTTCCTCCTCTATAAGAATCTTTTTTTCAAATTTCGAAAGTATTTATAATTTACGAACAATAAGGTACAAACCAAACACTATTTTTTTTGGTGTTTAATTGTTTATAACTTTTGGAATTTTTTTTGGGGTAATATAATTATTTGGCACAATGATCTAGACATTATTCCGGATGGAATGAGCTAAACCACATAATTTTAATAAAAGTGTGGTTCCAAAAGCCCCGCTCCCCTCTCTAATACCCTGCAAATCGTATTGTATGTAGACTTGTCGTTGCCTGCAAGACATTTTTCTGGCTCGTTGATGAATGCAGATATTTGTTTGTATTTTGTATTTTCTTGAAACGCTATCAAGAAATCGTGAATTATGCCACCAGAAAGGGAAGTGTAGATGGGCATTATTGAGACATATCGGAATATGCCTTCTTTTTGGCGCCTTGATGGAGTTATACTGTTTCACAAAAAATATCACGACTACTAATAGATTGTGCTGAGTAGAGGATGCACCCGATTTCTGTACAGATTTTCCCTTGCAAATTGCCGTGTGAGTAGGTGGCTTATCTTACATCCCTTATAGTATAAATAACTATTTCATCCCCAAGATTATATTCAACAGGTCACAGACGTAACAGTAACTCGCTGGTTTCTTTCTCAACAAATGTTCGTGAGTTAATTTCGTATCTCCTATTCTTAAACGGTGAAGGACTACTTGGTAGCGCAGACCTGCTGGGTTTGGTATTAAATCTGGGTTGACTTTTTGAAGCTTGTTGTTCTTCACATTTTTCCAACGTTCAATCCACATCTCTTTAGAGTGCTTGCTTATGCAGTTTAAGAGGTCGCAGTAAAGAATTGAAGTGCCAATGATCGTCGAACATATAATTCTTTAGTGTCCACTGATTCAAGCAGAACGAGAAGTCTACAAAGTGTCAAGTGAGCTGAAGTGTGCGTTAGGCAAGAAAAACTATACCGGAACAATCATTTTTTAAAAGCGATAGACTTATTCAAGCAAATATTTCTCTAGTGATATGCAAATTTTAACATTTATCATATTGTAAACCAATGAATAACCAAAAAAATACTATACCACCGCTAATAACCTATCATGGTTGATGCGAGTAAATGAGATAAAAAAAATTATATTCAACAATTTCTAAATCAACCTAGACTATTTATAATACGTTTTTATTAGAAGAAGCTGTTTAACGTTCCGTTTCTCTTTTTGATCCTTTTTCGGTTATCATCTCTGAAGCCTTTTGTTCAAAACTTTAGTTTCAGACTTTTCAGTGAATAATTACAAAAAAAAGTCTTTAATTAGTATTATGATGGTGTGTAAAAGTTTTCACCAACTTTTGGATGAACCCCCATATATTTTTGTTTGCAAATAATAAAAATGTTTCATCTCTTGAGCTTCTGCTATGACAATCGGCGTCTCTACACCTGCAGTTTATATTGTATTTTTTTGTACAGCAAAACAAAGGATTTACTTCATCTTCCAACACACCTTTTATTGTTGGTATTTGTGGGCAGATTCACGATGAAATGGGGAGCTTTAAACTGATATTTATCTTCAACAACAATGTGGGTTGGTGGCTTCTCTCGCGTTTTTTCTCCTTCTTTTCCTTTTACTCGAAATACGACCGTCTATTCCGCGATATGTCAAGGTAGATGTAAACAAACCGCTACGGAACGTCTTCCAATTTTTTTAAACAATAGTGCACTCTAAAAAATCTTGATGTAAAGAGACCAGTTATATAAGCGCTTGCTAAGTTATTATTTTACATTCCTATGCATTAAAATCACTCGTGATTTAATAGTGGTTGTGTAATCAATAGCATTCGAATTTATTTATCTGGGTTTTAATTAAAAATTTGCCTGGAATGTGTTTCGCTAACATAACGCGTCATAATTAATTCATTTTACTGCGTATTCAAATATAAATACTTTTTGAAAATTAAACATCTCCATGAGTATTTTCTTACTCTCTGTTGAAGGCCACTAAGAAAAGAAACCGGTACATGGGCTAGGAGCAATCAAGAAAAAACACTTCTATTTGCCAAAATAGTCAAAAATGGTCAATTGTTAAAAATTTTAAATTTTTTTTGAAAAATGGTCAAAAACTGTCAAAAATGGCCAATTATTGTCAAAATTGGTCAATAATTGCTAAAATTTTGAAAAATGGTCGATAATTGTCAAAAACTATCAAAAATGGTCAATAATTTTGAAATAGGGTCAAAATTTGAAAAATTGTTAAAAATGGCCAATAATTGTCAAAAACTATCAAAAATAGTTGAAGATTGTCAAAAATTGTTAAAGTTTTTGAAATATGGTCAATTATTATCAAAAATGGTCAAAAATTTGGAAAAATGGACCATGATTGTCGACAATTGTCATTAATTATCAAAAATGGATAATAATTTTGAAAAATGGTCTAAAATTTTGAAAAATTGTCAAAAATGGTCAAGAACTATCAAAAATGGTTAAAAATTGTAAATTATTTTTAAAAACTGTCAAAAATGGACAATTGTTGTCAAATTTGGTCAATAATAGTCAAAAATTGTTAAAATTTTGAAGAAGGGTCGATAATTGTCAAAAACTATCAAAAATTTTGAAAAATTGTCTAAAATGGCCAATAATTGTCAAAAACGGTCAAAAATTGGCAAGAATGGACAATTATTGTTAAAAATTGTCAAAATTTTGAAAAAGAGTTGATGATTGTCTGGGGTAATTTTGCGAGAAAACCTACCGTTTTGAAGAAAATCGCGAAAACCCCATTTTTTTACCTTTGACCTCGAGTCAATTTTTTTCCATGCACCGGAACGATGGGGAATTTTGAAATGTTTTTAATTATATTTTGAACAATTTTACTCACTTTCAGCTTGTTGTGAATTTATTTTTCACTCTTATTTTCTGGTTTAATTTGACCGGAGTACTAGATGCAAAGCAACATTAAAAAGAAAAAGAAGAGCTGAATCTCAAATATAGAAAATTATATTGGCTATTAGGTAGACAATCCGAATCAGAAACAAGCTATGATATAAAAGCAGGTTCTGCTCAAGCAATATTGACATAATACAAAGATTTCAGAGCAAGGTATTAAGGGGCATTGTCAACGCTCCTTGGTATGTAAGAAACAGCGACCTACACATAGACCTAGAAGTGGAAATGGTAGAAGATGTGGTGAAATATTTCGCAAAGAAACATTCATAACCACAAGAACGTTGAAACAATCCAGCTGCTGGATCAACGTGGAATAGCGATAAGACTCAAAAGGACCAAACCTATTGAGCTAGTGTAGTGGTTTTAAAGCAGAGCACATTTCGTGTTGTGTAGTTAAACCAAGAAAGAACACCAGTGGGTTGAACTCGGTTTTAAGATTTTAACAGAAAAGTATAACTCGTTAATCTTGTTTCTAGATTAGTTGTTATTAAAAGGGAAAAAAAGAAATATGAGTTTTTTCTGAAAACCCTCCAAGTTATGCTCTTGTAAAGTTTTTTATCATTAGACTGGTCTTTTGAGAATACTCTCCCAAAATTTCAGTTTTGTGGTATTTACAAGACTTTTTACGTTGAAATGCGAGAGGAGAGGTTACATTCCAAAAATGTTTTTTTTTTCGTTTCAAAGCGACTCTGAAATCCATCTGTCACACTTGGTTTAGTTGAGTAAGGTCCATAGCAGTAAGAGGTATTTATAGCGGTGTTGCCGGCTTATGTAAAACTATTCAATGTTTACAACAGTTCGGTAGTAAATCCTTAAAATAAATGTTTCAGCACATTTTTTCTTCGAATATACCGGTCATAAACTGGTTGATTTTGTTTATTGAGGTTGTGACATATTTTTAAAAATGAAACCGTTTACCATTTATTGCTTTTTTAAAATTATCTGGCATACACGATGAGTCTTGAGTGGATAGGTTATTTATGGTAATAATGGAAAAGTGAGATCTTGTATGTAACGAAACTAAATAAAACAGTACACGTATGAGAAAAATCTACATGCTTTTGGTGGAATTACAAAATTCACAACTCAAATATGTGCATAAACATTATGGAAATACGAGCTAGCACATTCTTGTCCTCAGGGGAGTCAAATGTTAGCCACATACTGTTCTTCCGAGGGTTCTAAATTCAATTCAAACGACAGTTTGGCCCTTAACCATTACTCGTAACCAATTAATATTTACAGGATTCCCTCCATATTTTACATACACGAAGAAACGTTTTTTAGATACATTTCGAAGACACCTGGTAAGTTGTCGTGTTGTGTGTATGTATTGTTTTCAGTTTCGCAACAATAAACAACTAAAACAAGGGTCAAGATACTCTCGATATAGCTTAAATCATTTTATATCTCGACAATAATTTTAATTGTAGCTTGTAGGAACAAAAATTTAACAATGTGTAATTATTGCCAGAACCGTATTTTACTGAATTTCAAAAGGAATATGAATATTTTTTAACGCACCATATTAAAACAATGTTATTGTTAAACAGGACAAACTGTATGTGCGGTATATTAATTTGTAGGCTCTTTTTAACTTGGATTTATTTCGATCTTGGCTGCTTTTTTAATCGACTACTGAGGAGCGTTATATTTTTGAGTGTATATACAGGGTGTCAATTTTAAAACTTACAATGGGCTCTACCTCGTGAACGAAAAGAGATTTCAAAAAAAATCCAAAACCGTTTCTATGGTAGAGAGGGGGAACTAAAATGACATGACAGAGAACGCACCCCCATCAACCCCTTATGCCACACCTACAAAAATTCAAATGGCAATCCCCTACTTGTGATAGAAAATGATTTCCAACGGTCTAAGTCATAATTATACAGGGTGTAACAATAAAGCAGACAAATTTATTTGTCAACAAAAATAACAATTAATTGTGGACAGATACTTCGCTTTGAAACTGCAAAGACGGTCCCTATTTAAATGTTCTATTAATTGTATTTCAAAAAAAAACTTGTTTGCTTTGCAGTTTTTAAACAACACATTTTGTTATTCTGTTTTGCATTTTTCCTTTCTGTACTCAAATTATTGGTTTATTTGATACTTACCTTAATGTCATTGACATTTGTGATAGATTAATTATTTGTACGTTTGGTCCGAAAATATTTTGGCGAAATGTACCTCGATATTCTCCAGCATTCTAAATCACGACCAGAAAGGCGCCAAAATCGATTTCTGATGGAAGCTAACAACAGCTGAGGACCAGCACAAAAAAGTAGATATTCATGTTTGAATATAAGTTTGGTTAAATGATGAAAAGATGACGCTTGTATTCGTCCACCTACACGAATAATATTTACGCTATCCAGAAATGGATTTAAATTAAAGATACGCGATTTATTTGGTATGGGTTTTTTTCAAGGAAATATCGTTCCTCAAAGAAGCACTCCATCTAACCAATGTTAAAACAGAAGAATTTAACTCTGATGTTGACAATATACCATACTTTCGTAGAGAGGCTTTATTTCGACAGTTGAAAATGAATCCTTGGACAAAAGCCATGGTTCTTCGCATGATACTGAACTTGGAAAATTTGTTAAAGGGAAGATATTTAGTGGGTTTTGATACCAAGAGACTTAATTTTTGTTTCCCAAGTTCTGGTATGTTTTCTGGAGATTTAACTTCTGAGACAGGCCAATCTGCCTAGGGGTTTTGATAGTCACAGAGGACTAGAGACAAGAAGTCAATAAAGTTTTTGGAAGAACTCTGGATAAGAGGTCGACAGGATTGTGGTTGGATTTAACATGAGACCATTCTCTTGGATGAGTATAAGATTAAATTTGTGAGACTCTGTTTTGCACAAAAGATTGTAGTAAATTTGGTTGTAACTTAATCCAACATAATACAACTGCAGAATCACTCCAGAAGAATTGTCTGTTAATTTGGAGCTTTAGCGACTTTCGAATTGAATCTGTTAGTTGACCTAAAAGATGTGCACCACATAATTCCAATCGAGGAATGGTTAATGATTTCAAAGGCGCAACTCTTGATTTTGCACATAACAGTTTTACATACATTTCTCCTGCACTGGTAATGCTTCGAAGATAAATGCAAGCCCCATAGGCTTCCAGAGACGCATCACAGAACCCATGAAGTTCAATTACGGTGGGGTTAACACAAAGAGTTATTCTAGGTGTATGACAATCATTCAAGTATATTGAACAGGACGGCGATGGCAATCCAGCTCTAGATTCACTTCCAGCAAGTCGGAGCACCTCCCCATTACGCAGTAGCAGTTAGGGTTAGACAATAATTATCCAAATAGATGGATTGGAAGGAGAGGTCCCATTGAGTGGCCACCTAGGTCACCAGACTTACCGCCACCTGATTTTTTTCTGTGGGGTCACTTTAAGTCGGTTGTTTATAAAACTTAACCAACTTCAATCGACGATTTACGACGAAGAATTAGTCAAGCATGTCGTGATATTACTAAAGCAACATTTGCCAACGTACGTTTGGAGTTTGAAAATAGGTTGTACTATTGTTTACAAAACAATGGAAATCATTTTGAACATTTACTGAATTAATTAACACCTTTGTATTTCGACATTTAACACTTTTTCATTTTGTTGTCAAATACATTTTTCTGCTTTATTGTTACACCCTGTATAATTATGACTTAGACCGTTGGAAAGCATTTTCTACGGGCTTTATAACGACGTATCACAAGTAGGGGGTTGCCATTTGAATTTTTGTAGGTGGGGTAGGTGGGGCATAGGGGGTTGATGGGGGTGCGTTCTCTCTCATGTCATTTTAGTTCCCCCTGGTTTTGAATTTTTTTTGAAATCTCTTTTCGTTCACGAGTTACAGCCCTTTGTAAGTTTTGAAACTGACACCCTGTATAATACGTTGCAAGATATAGTAAAAAATGAAGGTAATAAGACGTGTATAGGTACGTAGGTAGGTAGGTTTGTGGTGAGTGGGTCTATAAGGCTCTCCATTGCGACTCGCAAGAGTCTATTGTGGATCATACCTATTCAGATTTCACCAAACAAATTCAGCTTCAGCTTTGCTTGGGCCGTTCGCTGTAAAGCTTTTGACCACCAAGCAATAACTCCATATGTGATCAATGGTCTAACAATCATCATATATAAAAAGGATTTGTTTGGGTCCCAAGCCACAAGATTTTCCACAGATCCTGCGACATGTCCACAAGGATTGTCTGGCCTTATGGATAACTTCTTCCAAGTGAGTTTTGTATCTAGGATATTCCCCAAATATTTTACTTCCGCTGCAAATGGAATAACCTCACCATTGTAGGAAAGTGGTGGAAGATCCTCCAATTTCCTTTTCTTAGTTCTTACAGTTTTACCAGGGTTAATAGACATCTGTTCCCTCTGGTACCAACTGTGGACATCGTCCAACGTCTTTTGGAGGATATTATATGCTCCCCTTCCTGACTTGGTCCTTGCCAGGATGACAAGGTCGTCTGCAAACGCTTGCAGTTCTTCCCTTCTCCTTTCGAGAGCGCTAAGGAAGTCATCCAACAAGAGTGACCACAGTAGGGGCGATAGTACTCCGCCTTGTGGGTAGCCCCTGAAAACCTTAGAGCTAATGGCCTCATCCTGAAGAGAAGTAGTGGCTGTTCTATTAGTGAGCTGAACCAATGGAGGTCAGTAGTGCATTCTCGAATGCTCTTTCGATGTCAATAAATATGGCCACCGCAATCTCCTTATTGTTAAGGGATTGTGTGATTTTCTCAACAAGGTTGTGTAACGCTAAATCTGTTGATTTCGAAGTTTGATAAGCGTATTGGTGGGAGCTCAGAGGGAAGTTATATAAAGCTACCCGCCTGATGTAGCAATCCAGTACTCTTTCCAAGTCTTTTAAGCAGGAAAGATGTAAGGCTAATTGGTCTAACTGATTTAGGGTATGGGTCTGTGCGGTATGTACACCACCCTAGCCACCAACCAACTGGGTGGTATGTAATTCCACGCCAGACTAGCTCTATACAGTATAATGAGGATGGATAAAAGTAATTCCAGTCCGTTTTGCAGTAGAGCTGGAAAAATGCCATCCTCACCTGGAGATTTGAAGGGTAGAACTGATTTTATTGCCCATTCAATTGCCGGTGCTGTGATAACTTTCTTGGCGACCTCCCAATCGTTCTTTTTGGGGCGTCTTGCGCGTAGTTATCCAGTGTCAAACTTCCAGAAAAGTGATTTTTAATTAAAAGCTCTAACGTTTCTTTTCTAGAGGTCGTGAAAGTGCCATCAGGTCGCTTTAACGACTCTATCTCGGCACGTGTATACAGGATGTTTCTAAATTCATGCACAAAATTGTAAATTTTTAACAAAGATATAGGTATGGAAATATTTTGCGATTTAAGATTTTCTCCGTTAAATATCGACTCAAAATTAATTTACAGATGTAAAATTTTCCCCTGAATCGATTGATTCTAACTGTTCAATTCGACGAGACCTTTTGGTTTTAGAAAAAGTGGATTTTCGAATATTTTCAATACTTTTACATTTATTATTCATAAATATTTACAAGACTTTTACATTTATTATTCATAGATATTTACAAGACTTTTTACGTAGAAAAAGTGTTTTTTCGGACATTTATTGACACTATTTGAAGGTGAAAGAATGATTTTATCGAAAAATTGAGTCGACCAGTTGATATTTCGTCCAAAATAATTTCAGAAATTTTTAGCATTTTTCATGTCGCAAGATTTTTTTTATTGTAAATTTTTGAACAAAAGTGTAGGTGTGGAAATATTTCGCGTGAAAAATGTCCTGTCGTTAGCCAAAAATTATCCTTATTATAGGTAAGGTGTAATATTTAGGATAATCCTTGAAATTTGAGCACGCAAATTTTCCAAAGTAGTAGGCTTGTTGTCATAACCATAAATTCGCAATACCCCATAATTATAAATCAAAAGGAGACAAATATTTTTGGACATGACTTGAAAGTGTCGCTTCTTGTTTGCATAAGTAGTATTGTCCCTGATTTTAAATCTCGAAATGCGGCCCTGTTACAATAATTTGATATCGTAAAACAACAGGAGGTGAATAAGTTCATTCGTTATCAAAATCTCACTCTGGGGAAATAAACGATCGTGAAATTTATCCACTTAATTTACGTTTACTCTAATTACATGATTCGCAACGTTGGAAGTTATTTTTGAAAAACAAATTCGAACAAGGTACGTCATCTTTGGATATGAAATTTCGTCCTTCCATTCATTATGTTATCGATACCAGGATGTAACTGACATGTATCTGTATACATTATATCTAGGTTTTCCTGTATCTGT
This sequence comes from Lochmaea crataegi, assembly GCA_947563755.1. NCBI lineage: Eukaryota > Metazoa > Arthropoda > Insecta > Coleoptera > Chrysomelidae > Lochmaea > Lochmaea crataegi. Next base: position 7,877,543 of record OX387422.1, read on the forward strand.
TAGACAACCGGGAGGAAATACTGATAGACACCTACTGTTCCTACAAACTGTTATTATCACTACTCCGTCAGGATTGCGTCATCAAATACAAGATTTTAATGTTTCCAATCAATCTGGACACGTCCTACATTTACGTACAATCTACGAGGAAGGAACACTTGTCATTTACCAAGTGTCATAAGCGACAGTGTGTTGAAGAGATATAAAGTATATTTGGTAGGGATACGAGTATATGAACAGTTGCTTTAAGAGGAGAACATAACATACGTAAACAAAGTCGAAGACTTTTTATTTTCGGGGATTCCAATTAAACGTTGTTTTTTTGTAGCGAAACAGCCTCTGGTATCTGATGTTGTCCTTTATCACTTCAGACATTATTGGAACATTCCGTTGGACATAGCTGAAGTAATTAGCAATTACGGTCGGGCAATTTGATCTGAACTGTGAATTCAATAATATGATGTTTGTTTTACGTGTGACAGTATTGAATTACTTACTTAATGAAACGCAATAACAGAAATTCCCCCAATTAATGGGGAACGTAAATTTGAGAACATACCTACAACAAACCAATCAGAGTAGGACTCGTCTCTAATTAACCTGATGGCCGTCAGGTATTAACGTTTAATTAATGGATCTCGAAAATGAAAATTTTAATTGTTTAGTTTTGTATTCGGCCTATCTGCCTCATAATGTATGTAACTGCTTTCCTAGAAATAAGATAAATATGTCTAAACTGGTTCCGCAGGTGAATATTAATACAATCTGAAATTAAATTATAGAAGGAACTATTATATTGATGCGTTGGCTCATAAAACTCCTAACAGTACTGGCGTAGCTATTTGTTCAAATATGACAGGAATTGAAGAATAATAATGTATCCTGGTATGTTTATACAGGGTATGGAAACATCTGAATATCTCACCAACGGAAAACGATGAAAAGTAGATTTTAACGCATGCTGCGAGGTTGCCATAGGAGCATATTTTCACGTTGCCACAAAACTTACAGGGTGGTCCTGAAAAGCGTAGTGACTGCAATGAATGATTTTTTAAATGGAACACCATGTGATGCCTTTTGGCCTAATATAATAAGATAACAATAATATTTAAATAAGAAATAAATTCCCTTGAAACTAATTTCAATAAATCATTAGAACGTTGAAATATTACATAAATATGAGTAAGAAGGTCGACAGGTACGAAGTCAAGTTCAGAGCGTGAAATAAACATAAACATGCATTATTTAATATTTACTTACCTTTACCTTTAAACCCCAACATTACAACCCTGTATATTTTATTATTTTATAAATCCATTCGACTTCTAGATTTGACAGTATCCAAGTCTTTTACAAAATTGTCCAATTGAATCATGTAAATATGTGTGTGGTATCAGGTTTATCTCTTCCAAAATACGATTTTGTAGAGTTTGTAGATAACTATGCTCATGGCAACCTTGCAGCATGCGTTAAAATCTTCTTTTTATCGTTTTCCGTTTGTGAGATATTCAGATGATTCCATACTTAAAGTTACCCTGTATAATATACATGTTCCCAGACACTGTATTAAAAAATTCTTCGAAATTGCTTTATGCTACCCATGGAGGTCTATTGTATTCGAGCTACTTTCTAGTGTAAAAACAACTTTTCAAAGGCCTATTTCAGATTAATATACAGGGTGTCAATTTTAAAACTTACAATACCTCGCGAACGAAAAGAGATTTAAAAAAAATTCAAAACCGTTTCTAGGGTAGACAGGAAGAACTAAGATGACATGAGAGAGAACGCACCCCCCATCTACCCCCTATGCTCCACCTACCCCACCTACAAAAATTTAAATGGCAACCCCCTTACAACTTGTGATACGTCGTTAGAAAGACCGTAGAAAATGCTTTCCAACGGTCTAAGTTATAATTATACAGGGTATAACAAAAAAAGCAGAAAAATTTATTTGACAACAAAAATAACAATTAATTGTGGAACGATACTTCGCTTGGAAAGTGCATGTACGGTCCCTATTTAAATGTTAAATATTCTATTAATTGTATTTCAAAAAAAAAACTTGTTTGCTTTGCTGTTTTTGACACCCTGTATGTTATGCTATCAATCACTGTAGCCCCTTTTAAAAACTTTATCGTACGCCCATGGTAAATGGGGATTTTTCCGAAAAATTAACCCCTTATAAAAATTTTAGAACTTCTAAAAACAGCATGGAAAAATTGATGTTTTGAGATAATTTAGCTAATTAGTTTGTTATGTATGAAAATATTTAGTCCGGATCTGAATCATTCGGTAATTGCTTTGTGGTTTCAGCTGTTGAATGGGAATCTGTAACATTCATGAAACACGTATCACTTTTAAAAATGTCGGATCGCTGTTTTTTCTAGAATTTCGGTGTTTGCATAAACAAAATAATGAGTAACAATGTGTTACTCGGAAAAATATTAGTAAACTTTTTTTTAAATACTTTTTCGTGATGTTATAAAAAGCGTGTTTCGCTAATTTAATTATAAATCCTGTCAGGATATTCAATCGAGATAAAAAGGATTATTTTCATCGCTGTATGCGACACTGGATGAAATATGGATCCACTCCATTATTGGATAGAGTGAAAATATCATGAAAAAAAAATGTTACAAGTCGAACTAAAATGGTTCGGGTCCGGTAAAAGGAGTACAAGCTCCTTCTTTAGTTCGCAGTTCCAGACTCATAATTTGTGGATAGTCTGACTATCAGACGCAATAAATATTCTGGCTGAATTGAGGCATTCTTAAACCAAAATTAAAGAAACTAATTTTTTTGTTTAAAATTAATGTTGTTGATAAAATACTTGAAATTTCGGACCAGTTTTATTATCCGTTTTTTATTTTTAATTAATGTAAAAGTCTAACCAGGCCAAGGGCGTACCCAGGATCAAAACTAGGGGGAGGCAAACCGTGGTCGTTCAGGTTGCAACATTTTATCACGAAAAAAGGTGAATGAAAGCAAAATTACATGTCTTATACTATTAACATTTGTTTTGGATTTGTAGAAAACTTGTTCAAAACTCTCGTTTCAATCCAGTCCTGATTTTCCTTAAAGAATTAACGATGGACGCTCATCAAACTCAACCCAGTCAACAATCTGTCCTCTCCCATTGTACTTCTCTGCCGGGTCTTTACCCTTCGAAGGGTTAGGTTAGGTTTGTGGTGAATGAGTCTATAAGGCATAAGATCCTAGAGGTTGAAATTTCTGTCCTAGGTCTGCGCCCATATACACCCGCACCAGAGCCTGAGGGTGTTTTTGATCCATCTGTGTCCCAACAACTGTCTGCTCTTAATAAATCATCCTTACGGAGGACCCATTCGTCTATATTTGGAATTAGGACGGTATAAGGCAGGTCGTAGTTTACTGTTGGAGGCATTATGTCAGAGGTCTGACTTTCAGTGTCCACTAGCATTCTGTTTTGCTCTGTATAAGCCTGTTTTGTGCATTTAGAAATATGCGCAATTCTATATGTTGTCCATCTAGCCTCCTTTTCCAGAAATATATGGAGAGGAGGTAGGTCTAGAAGGATTTCCATGGCTGCTGACGGTGTGGTACTGATCGCACCAGTAATTGCCAGACAAGCCTGACTCTGGATGCCAGAGAGTTTTGCTTGGGCCGTTCGCTGTAAAGCTTTTGACCACCAAGCAATAGCTCCATATGTGATCATTGGTCTAACAATCATCACATAATGGATTTGTTTGGGTCCCAAGCCCTAAGATTTTCCACAAATCCTACGACATGTCCACAAGGATAGTCTGGCCTTATGGATAACTTTTTCCAAGTGAGCGTTCCATCTAAGTTTTGTATCTAGGATAATCCCCAATTATTTTACTTCCGCTGCAAATGGAATAACCTCACCATTGTAGGAAAGTGGTGGAAGATCCTCCAATTTCCTTTTCCTAGTGAAGGGGACTATTACAGTTTTACCAGGGTTAACAGACATCTGTTCCCTCTGGCACCGACTGTGGACATCGTCCAACGTCTTTTGGAGGATATTATATGCTACACTTCCTGACTTGGTCTTTGCCAGGATGACAAGGTCGTCTGCATACGCTTGCAGTCCTACCCCTCTTCTTTCAAGAGCGCTAAGCATCTCATCCATCAAGAGTGACCACAGTAGGGGAGATAGTACTCCGCCTTGTGGGCAGCCCCTGGAAACCTTGAAGCTAATGGCCTCATCCTGAAAAGAAGTAGTGGCTGTTCTATTAGTGAACATGACATATATCCAGCCGGTAATGGTTGGTTTAATGCCCTTTTCAGCCAAAGCTGAACCAATGGAGGTCGGTAGTGCATTGCCGAATGCTCCTTCAATGTCAAGAAAAACGGCCACCGCAATCTCCTTTTTGTTAAGGGATTGTGTAACGCTAAATCTGTTGATTTGCCAGTTTGATAAGCGTATTGGTGAGTACTCAGGGGGAAGGGTTCTGAAAGATCGTTCAACAGTAGCCGTAGTGGATGGGAAAGCACTTAAAATGAGGAGTTGCAGGGAAAAAACTATCAGCCTCCTCCGAAAGTGCAGCCACTTCAATATCCTTCAATTTGTCCCCTACTAAATCTTTCTTTTTCCATATTTTATATCACAAATCTAATGCTGCAGAGATATCACCCAATTCATAAAATTCCATGAAATATTTTGTATTTTTTTCCAAATCTTTTGAAGTAATTTTTAGCATGTATGAAGGATGAAGATGGGATAAGGGAAAAGCAGGTGTATTTTCCTGTTTGAATCTAACATTCAATGATAAAGTTAAACAGTCAAGATAAGGGATAATCAACGATCGTCTCCAGTATTCAATCGGAGTCTCAGATGGCGGATTGCTTTTGAACAATTCGTGGAACTGTTGCAATCAAGTTTCTTATTGGTAGTTTGCTAGCATCATTGACCTCAAGATATAGTTTGTGGCTTGAGCAATGAAAAAATAAAAATTTATTGTACTGTAATGTTTTTCGTTATTTATTTAAACAGTTTTTATTTGTGGGATAAAATTATACACACTATGGCTAAATACTATTGATTTATTTAAAGAAACACACACTGTATTAAACTTTTATTTATATACACACCTTACTTAATGTCTACTAATTTAATTACACTCGGTATAATAGTTCTAATTTATTTTTACAACTTGAATATTACACTATTTATCTTCACTATTTCGTTTCCGTTTCACTAATTGTTTTTACGCACTCAAAAACCCGCGTATATATAGTCCTTCTCAACTCTCGAAAATTCCAGTACCTTTCGCGCTCGTCCTATGCACACAAACAAAGCGTTTTACTCGAATGCTCTCGAAAGGGGCGCAGCCACCAAAATTCACAGCTGAGGGACAGGGCCGGCTTTGAGTTGGTGACCTCGCAACAGTACTTTTTCTTCAAAAAGGCCTGTACACCACCTTCTTTTCCAGCCATTGTAGAACATTCGTCAAATCCAAATCCAACACAATTCTCTGCTGCAAGATTCTGATCAATTAAAAAAGTCTGAATTGTGCTAGCGATTGTAGGGGCATCTTGAGACTTCAGCTCAACATAACCTACAAATTTTTTCTTGATTCTCATCATAAAACCGCGATCCGATTGAAAGCTGTTATTTTCTTGCTGTTTTATCGGCCATTACTGCGCAAGCTTTTTCTTGTTCATAATCTTCAATAATTATTTCTTTGACAACTAATCCACCACATAATCTTATAATCACATTTTGAATTTTTGGTGAAGTGTAGACTGCATGTAGACATCTATCCAAGTCAATCATCAAATTTAAAAGGTAAAAGAAAACTTAATAACGATTAATTTTCTTGATTCCAGGGGGGGCAGCTGCCCCCTCCTGTCCCTCGCTGGGTACGCCCATGAACCGGCCTGTGGGTTTTGTCAATGCAAATTATAATTAACAATTTTGTTATTATTTAGTGAACGCATTACCCATTCAATTATCATATTAGTACTAAAAAGTTGAATATTTATCAACGTAAATTGCTCTCAATTTAATTAGGTGATTATCAGGTGAACGAAAATAGCGTCACATCCATCAGAGTCGCTAATGAATCTATTTATCTCATTAAAAATGTTTATTTTTAATATATAACAAATTTTTTTTCTGTTTCAGATTACTATTAATTTTTTAACCTTAAATCAATTCCTGGTTTGGCTTTACGCAACAAAATTGTCAAAATAGACGGTTTAAGATCGTCTTTTGGAACTAGATAATGAGGGATATCTTTTATTTTTGTATTGGTGTATTTGTCTGCATTATAAGGCTTACGAAAACACATTATACTCAACAATGGGCTGTGCAAATCCAAGGTGGATCAGACGTAGCTGACGCGGTAGCTAGAGACCATGGTTTCATCAATCATGGATTGGTACGTATATTCAAAATTTTCATAATTTTCTATTATCAACTTCTATCTATTTCAGATATTTGAAGATCATTATCATTTTTCTCATAACGGCGTAGCTAAGAGGTCGTTAAGTCCTTGTTTAGAAACAAAAAATAAACTTGCTGTAGATTCTAGAATTAGTTGGGCTCGGCAACAAAGAGCCAAAAGGAGAGTTAAAAGAGACTTTAGAGTTCAAGATAGTGATCCAAAATGGCCATTTATGTGGTATTTGGTAAGTTAAAAATTTTCAATTCTATGCTCACAAACTTTAGAGGCCTATAACTCGGAAATAAAATTATTTTTTATAGAATCGTGGAGGGGGGCTAGATATGAACGTAATACCAGCCTGGATGGAAGGGATTACAGGAAAAGGAGCAGTCGTAACCATTTTAGATGATGGTTTAGAAAAAGATCACCCGGATCTTCTTCAAAATTACGTAAGTTATCAAATTGAATGCGAATCTCGCTAATAATTACAGATCGGCTATTCACACTTAATTATTGTCAGTCCTAGTTGTCGATTTATGATGCATAGGGCGTTCCGGTATATTCTTTTATATTGTGTAAAATAGCAGAAAAAAACAGTAGATGTCGAAGATAATGGTTTAATACAGACCTACAGCCTGAGTAGTAGTTGTTGCTTCTTAGTGAACGGTCTCTGTTCTTTGAAAAGTATTTTTCAAAAACTTTATAAGGCGTTATAGAGATAGGAAAGGAGCTATCCGTCAGACCTCCAACTCCCCTGACTCGTGCGAGGAAAGAGGATTGGAGTGCGGCCAATAAAGTACTAACCCAGAGCTATTAACTCGGTTGAGCCTTACAAAGCTCTGGGTATAATCCCATCGCATCTGCAGCAGGGGCAAATACATATCTCTCCAGTACTCTTCAGAGCATCACTAGCAACTGGATACATTCCAATTGCTTGGAAAAGAGCCCGAATCTTCTTTATTCGCAAACCAGGTAAGGATTATTCCTAGGCAAAGTCATTCAGGCCAATAACTCTATCTTCTTTCTTGTTGAAAATTATTGATGGGCATGTTAGGGAAAACTTTTTCATTGAAAGGCCACTACATTATAACCAACATGCCTATCAATCAGGAAAATCCTGTGAAACAGCCTTACACCAACTGGTGTCGAAAATTGAGGCTGTCCTAGGAAATCAAGAAATAGCTCTCGGAGCATTTCTTAATATAGAAGGAGCGTTCGACCACACCTCCTTTGACTCCATGATAGCTGCTGAAGACGTGGAGCAGACGACACCACATGTCGGTGGATGAAAAACATGCTTTTCAACAGGACAGCAACGACAACCTTATTTGGAGATTCCATTGAGGTATCGATAATGAAGGGATGCCCACAGGGAGGAGTATTATCACCTTTGCTGTAGGACCTTGTCATAGACGAACTCCTGGAGGAATTGAACAGGAAGGGGATATAGACACAGGGGTATGCAGATGATCTGACAATACTTGTATTGGGGAAATACCCTAACATTATATAGGAGCTGAAGCAACAACCCAAGGGTGAACCCTGCAAAAACTGCGAAGCCATTCTCAATCTTCCGCCTCTTGCTCTGCATGTTAAGGCGGAAGCGAGAATGGCTGCATAAAGGCTGGAATGCAATAGGAATTGGCACGAAGGGACCAACACCCATAGTCATTCCAGAATCACAGATATTATCTCAAACTCGCTTCTTGAAATGAGAAGTGATAACATGTTAACGACAACCAACCATACCAAATCCAGCTAAACTGGGAAGAGTTGAAAGCTTGCAGTCAGGAAGGAACGCTGCTGTGGTACACAGACGGATATAAAACTGACATAGGAACAGGAGCTGGAGTCCATGGTGTCAGTCCCAGGTGCAATGTCCACGCATCGTTGGGGAAGTTTGTATCTGTATTCCAGGCACCCGTCAGGACTAGCCTCGTGTACTCTATATAGGTCATGGTTTATCATACCCTCTTCAAAGTTTTTCTGCCCGAATCCTTGTAAATTCTCATAGAAGTAGAGTATGTAAGTAGGAACAGGAGCTGGAGCAGGTGTAATGTCCACGCATCTTTGGGGACGCTTGCATCTGTATTCCAGGCAGAAATCTACTCTATCGATACGTGTTTGCAAATGAACATAGAAAGGGGGTATAGAGGCCAAAAGATCCTTATACTCTCAGACAGTCGGGCAGCACTGAAATCTTTAGCTTGTCCCCAGATCAGATCAAGTCTGGTCTGGGACTGCTTTCACTGGTCCTGAATCAGTATTTGGAATATCAAAATCTGCTGCACGTGGATCTCGGTTGATTCAAACTGAACATAAGACGTACTGGAGACACGTGCCAAAACAGGAACACAGCAAACTCCTGGTCAAAAAACCCTCGGAGTCGCCGACTAACGAAATATTGAACCTCAGCAGGGGCCAGATAAGGAAAGTGACGGGATAACTCACCAGTCACTGTACCTTAAGGAAGCACATGCATACATACATACTTTATTGTTTCAAGCGGGCTTGTAAAATTTTTCGAATTTTGGTTAGCAAGTTATCTTGTCCCTTCTAATTGCAAACTAGAATTAAATCTTATAGATCATACCGACCCCGTTTGACTTAGGTGTCATTCAATGTCTGTCGGGGCATATAGCCCGGGAAGTAGTTGTTTCTTCTGATCGATTAGTTTTATCAAAAAACTAACTCGACCCATCGTTTTCTCGTCCCGGAAACTCCTCCGGTAAATATAATCGTAATTTCTTCAATTTAGTAAATAACAGTTTTTTTTCAACAAACCACAATTTATTATTTCACGGGTTTTAATAGCGAATTTGAATGCGGTTGTGAATAATCAGATTACTCTGGACTGACCACTCAATAAATCTTAAATTGAAATCTTTCAATTAATTGAAACAAGTGACGTAAATCATAGTTAAAATCACTACGTAATTAACTCATTTTATATCGCAATTTACAGGGTGATTCATAAACTTTTTGTAAATTTCAAGGATCCAATGGCTTCTTACGATGTAAACGGTCAAGATTCTGATCCAAGTCCCCGGTACGATATGATAGACTCCAACAGACATGGAACTAGGTGTGCCGGCGAAGTAGCAGCCACCAGTAACAACTCAGTATGTGCCTTGGGAGTAGCACATGGAGCTCAAGTAGGAGGCGTAAGGATGTTGGATGGTGAAGTTACTGATGCTGTCGAAGCAAGATCTCTTAGTTTAAATCCACATCATATCGATATATACAGTGCTTCTTGGGGACCTGATGATGACGGAAAGACTGTTGACGGACCTGGGGAATTAGCTACAAGAGCTTTTATCGAAGGAGTTACAAAGGTAGTACTAAAATTTGTTTAAAATATTTTTCTTACTATATATTATTATAGGGACGAAATGGAAAAGGTTCCATCTTCATTTGGGCTTCCGGAAATGGCGGTAGAGATCATGACAATTGCAACTGTGACGGTTACACTAACTCTATATACAGTTTGTCAATTTCTAGTGTTACAGAACACGGTCATGTCCCATGGTACAGCGAAGCCTGTAGCTCAACTCTTGCTTCAACTTATAGTAGCGGTGCATTAGGGGAGAAGCAGGTAGTAACTACTGATCTAAGACATTCTTGTACTAGCAGTCATACTGGAACTAGCGCTTCAGCACCTCTGGCAGCTGGTATATGCGCATTGGCATTAGAAGCGAATCCAAATTTAACCTGGAGAGACATGCAACATATTGTAGTGAGAACTGCTAGACCTCAAAATTTAATCGCTACTGATTGGAAAGTGAACGGAGTTGGTAGGCATGTGTCTCATAGCTTTGGTTACGGATTGATGGATGCTTATGCAATGGTACAACTGGCTAGGAACTGGACTACCGTTCCTGAGCAACACAAATGCGAAGTTACCTCTACCCAGGTTCCAAAGTAAGATTAACACTTTATGTCGCTGTTCTTAATTTGATGCATTGTTAATTTTTAGAGTAATACCAGCTAAAAGCATGGTGGTGCTTCAACTGCAAGTTAGTGAATGTGAAGGTGTGGAGGTTCTGGAACACGTCCAAGCTAAATTAACGATTGATTCACAAAGAAGAGGCGATTTAAACATACATTTAACATCACCAGCAGGAACCAAAGTTGATTTATTAGCTCACAGACCTCATGATAATTCTAGAGGAGGTTTTAACGAATGGCCTTTCATGTCAGTACACTCCTGGGGTGAATCGCCAATTGGAATGTGGCAACTGGAGATTCATAATGATGGGAGAATGCTGGGTGAGATATAATTTTGTTTTTTTAATTATGTAGTTTAATTTGATTTAATATAATATTTAGGTTGTTAGTGTCAATACATTGATTTTGGGGCTTTACTAACATTACTAACAAAGTTTTTATTTATAGGACGAGCTTCGCTGCAAAACTGGAACCTCGTTCTATACGGAACGAGATATATCGCACGCAATATTTCTAATAATAACGAAAAAACAAATAATAAACATAGAAACGGAACAATAAAACGGAAAAACAAAAAACACAAAAATAAAAACTCGAAAAAACCGTACGTAACCACAAAACCGTCGGTTCCCGTTAAATCGGAAGTGAAAGTGACATCATCAAATAATACGCTTCAGATCGGTAACAAAAATCAAAAAATTTTGGTGACAGGCGCTGATGTCTCGCCCTATTTCTACGCGGTGTCTAATTATAATAATAACAAAGTTAGATTAGATCAGAACAGTGTAAAGCAATATTTAAAAAACGTTAAAAACATTACTATAACTTATCCTGTTATGATTCCGGCGAGAAATGTTATTAAAAATTATAATAATCCGAAAAAAACGCAGAAATTAAAAGAAAAAAGTCGGGATATTAATTCTAATCGAAATTTAAAGTTAGTCGTTTCCAAAACAACCGAAATGCCTACGACGAAAACGTCTTTGACTACGCGCATGGATAGTTCCGGTAATTTGCATGGTATTTTTGATGTTTAGCTGGTTCTATTTTATTTTGTAGTACTTATAGAAATACTTTGGCAACCATAATATGTAACAAAATCCGATTTACATATACAGATACATGCAATGAGAAACGGAACATGGCTGTTCAATGTATTCTCCGATCTAAATAGTCCACCAACAAAACATTTCTATAAATTCACTTCAATTAATATCAAGTATTTAGCTGGACAGCTGGATTCAGAACCATTGTAAGAAACCCCGCCCCTTCTCCATCCAATATTTGTTAGTTATTTAGTATTGAAGTATTTTTTGAAATTTTGATGCGAGTAGTTAACGTCGCTACATATTGAAACAATACTATTCCCCTAGTTGAGTGATCTTCAAAATACCATGATAAAATTTGAATGTTTTCCTAAAGGTTGTACATTTTGATTTCTCTACAGTACTCTCAGCAATCGACTGTTGTTTACTGACTGTCTGACGCTAATTGAGGACCGCCAACAGTTGAGAATACCTATGGAGTGGGGGGAATTGTACAATATGTTGTAGGTGTCCAAATAAACGATTGTAATAATCGTGTTTTTAATCTGTTGAAGCTTGATGTTGGTCGACTAGTTCAAAAGCAGTTCTGATACAATGCTTAAAACCCCTATGTTCCGTTTCTCATTGCATGTATCTGTATAAGTAATAACTTTGTTGTCTCAAATGGATCACCCTATATATTTTTCTATTACTTACATTTTGAACTTCGTGGCCTAACCTCCATTCCAATACCATTTTTTGGACTGCACCATGTTTCCATTAACTATCAAACCATCACAAAAAACCGAAATCGACCATTTCCATTTACCGACCGGCGATTGCCACCACATTTATCTCTTACATCAAAGGCATACATCATATAAGTTTGCTTATGGTACTGACTCTAAGTCCACTACGTTAGAGCAACCTCGAGCCAGTACCTGTGATTATAGAGTAACTCATCTATCTATAGAAACCGGTTGCATGTCTTATTTAAAATAGATTACATTTCGAGTACTGTATAAATACACATCTCAAATTATAATTTACTAAAATAAATAATTCATACAATTCGGTCAGTATAGGGGAGATGAGCGTAACCCAACAGCCTTGTCCATGTAGTCCATGAAAATATTACCATATTAAGTAATTAGCGAGTAGTCCAAGTATTCTGAGCACAAAAAGTGTCTTTTATTAAATTAAGCTGAAAATATAAAAATGAGTTGAAAAAAATGTTTTCAAAAACTACAAGTCTTTATTGTCCCCAAGGAAACGTCTGTGATCACATTTTCTACTATAATATATATATAATACAGGCATACTTCAATTTGAAAATTTGTGTAACCACAAAAAATTTCTCAAGTAAATTTTTAAATTAATCAAAAATGTATAGAATTGGAAACACCCGAAATCCTTGTTGTCACTTGTTCTGAGTTGTCTGGAATATTCCGTTGTACCTAGTGCGTTCTGGGAGTATCTAAATATTTCAAAAATAATAATTTTCTACCAAATATTACTAAAAACTAGAAATAATTCTGAATCTAAGCTAGTTTGGGAAAAAAATTAATTTCTTATTCAGTTTTTTTTCTATTCATTTTGATAAAATATATTTTTCGTATGCTAGATTAACAAAATGATTTAAATTAGGAAAACAAATTTGGGGTATCTTAAAATATCAGCAGTGAAAAATAATTAATTTCTGTCAATTATACAGTTTATAAAAAATTTGGTGTATTTTGTTTATTATTCTATTTAAATTAAAAAAAAAATGATTTGCTGCTACGCTGAAAAAACTTCACCTGAAAAAAAAGAAACACAAAAAAAATCCTGTTGCTGGGGTGTCTCCAATATTTAATATATTTATAAAATGATTAACAAACTATACGAAAAATTAAAAGTAGCAAAAACATTTCAGACATACTTTTTGAATAGAAAACATATTTATAAAATTTCAAGTTTAAAAGTGAAAATTACTCATTTTGTTTTGCCTTTGATACTAGCCTTCCATTGTTATTTAATCGTTGTTTAAAATTGGCTCTTTTTCAACTTTTATTGCCTGAATGTTAACGGTGGTCACTCTGAACACATGATGAAATAGCAGTTTTTTCCTGTTAACAGTTGTCTTTTTACTATTTGTAAATTTTTTATTCTTTAAAGAGTCTTTCTATCATAACACAATACGGGGGCATACGAAAAATTGAAAGAGAGCCAATTTCAAACAAGATTAAATAACAATGGAATGCTGGTATCAAAGGCAAAACAAAATTCGTATGCCCCCGTATTGTGTTATGATAGAAAGACTCTTTAAAGAATAAAAAATTTACAAATAGTAGAAAGACAACTGTTAACAGGAAGAAACTGCTATTTAATCACGTGTTCAAAGTGACCACCGTTAACATTCAGGCAATAAAAGTTGAAAAAGAGCCAATTTTAAACAACGATTAAATAACAATGGAAGGCTAGTATCAAAGGCAAAACAAAATGATTGAATAGAGATTTACCAGACCTTTTAAATGTCGTGTGACATGCCATTTGAAAAAATGTAAGGGGTGTCTCCAGTAGGGAGGGGGTGAATCTGACGTTTATGACATTAGCGCCAAAAAGTGTCCCCCTCAAGTTAAAAGTTGACGTGTTTCGGCATTTCTTTCTAATATGTCCCATTTTTGAAATATTAAGGGTGGGTCCTTTTCAAATGAACACAGTGTATAGAAATCGATTTAAAATAAATACAGAGCATGGTGTAGTATTTTGCACATAACCTAACTAATATATGTTTTAACCCATTACGAGCATGCTTTAAGTTTTATTTTTATTCCGAGCATAAGTATTGTTTATTTTTACCTACAGCTGCAAAAGCGGCAACTTTCTTAAAGATTTAGAAACGCAAACTCGGTGACAAATTTTTTTAATTCAATCAGCAGCAGACATAAAAACTTACTCTCGAGTTTTGAATAATTATATTTATACTTTTTTAACAGGGAAAGTACACTTTTGGCAGCTATCACTGTATGGCACTGATACTTCTCCTGCTGCCGATACTACTCCGTCAAAAGAAGGTACTAACACCATCCCGGATAAGGTAATCGAAGAGGTTATGTTCAATACAATTTACGACTCGTCTTCGAACTGGGAAAGTGGCGCCGAGGTAAGTTTTTATTAAATAATTTAAATTAAACCTATGAAACTGTATCTAGATATTATTAAAATAGATTAAGTATATTTACAGTTTTATTTGTTTTTATGTTATGAGTGGACTAACGTAAATAAAAAATGTTTCATGTAAACACACCCAGGGCTGAGTTCGAATAGTACACTAGATTAACTCTAGGCGGTACGAAAAAACTCTAGGATGATCAGTCGAACGTTACACTCATGGAGGCTATACAAGGAGATCGAACTCCATGTATTCCAATTTCTGGTCATTATAGAGGGCACTACATAAGTTGGGGTACCAAAAAATCTGACGACAGCCAATCATTAAACTCGAGTTCATGATGTTTTATTGGTTGCTAGCTTCTTTGACAGTTCGCTGTTCACGTGTGAGGAAAGTGAGGTTAGGTCACAGAAATGGAAAATATTGTGAATAAGAAATCCGTTTTTTGTCCTCGTTTTCAAAAATATCGAAAACTGTGATCATTTGGTGGTAAAATAATTAGCTGAATGTATTTATATTTTTACTAAGGGTATATAATTTTAGTCTATCACAATAAATATTCTTTCCTACTTCATTTATCTTTGAATATTTTTAACTACCTTTGGTAGCTACTTTAAGAAATCGTTGATTTTTTAAATTCAGCTCATGTCTTCGTCTTATATCACCAGCATTACCACTAATGCAATTTTTAACAACGCACACTGCCCATTATAAATTTTTATTATAACAATTTCAATTTTCTAGTTTTTAAAGTTTTGTTTACTATTTACCTACTTTCAAATATAAAAAGTAAGGTTATTGTCGTGACAATTTTAAAATGGTACGTTAGCTACAATGCGCAACGCCGCGGTGAAAAATCAAACTGCTTAAATAGACGATTTTGAGGACAGGTTTTGTCAATTTTCCCGTATGAGTTCGATCTCCTTGTATAGTCTCCATGGTTACACTATACAGTTCGAAAACAAAACATATTGTTCCATTTAAAAATGGATATTAATATTGACTTAGATATGTTTTGTGTGATTGCAAATTTGCCAAAGACGCAACCACTTTACGCTTCCGATTCATAATTATTATTTTTTATAATACTCTAACTTGGATTAATTGTGTTTTGTTTACTTTTCGTCTTTTAGGTTAGGTTATTTAACTGCCACATTAAAGGTTAGTCCCCATGCGTCCGGAATTGCGAAATTCCGAAACGCGGAAACTTTCCTATTGGCTGTGGTGTTTGAATTTTAATGGCGGGAAATATGAAAATTGCGGCACCGCAAAATAATTTTAAGATTTTGCGAATTTCGTGATGCCAATCGTTGTCATTTGTCATCTAACTTCTTACTAGTTGTTTGTATCTTCAAAATTAAACAAAAGCCGTCAATCAATAATGATTTTCTCAGTAATTATAATAATTATTATTATCTTAATACAATAAACAATAAAATTCCCCCAAAAATGCGAAGCTTTTCCATGCGATTTTCGGGCGTATGGGGACGTTACAATTTTCCGTACGAATATTTTTTTGCGAATCGTAATTGATGGTTACATGCCTCCATACTGCGGGGGGTCGTATTCTAGTGCTATCTAGCGGCACTTGACAAAAGTAGGTCTGAGGTAGAAAAAACTATAAGGGTAATTAATGTGGCGCCATCTACATTTTACTCACTTAATAATGTCAATGTTGCCATGTTTCAATTATAAACTAACTAGATATTTCATTTTTCCTGTGGAAGCCGAGACACACCTTAAATATATTTGTGATATTAATAAAAGTGAAAAAGTTGTGTATTTTGTTTGTTTTAAATTAAAAACAAACCTTTTTTTCTAGTATATGTATAAACTTTATAATTTTAAAACGAAAACATAATATTCAGCTTAATTATAGATATCGCTCTTGTTTCTTTTTCTTTAAATATAAAAGAGATTAAAGCACATAAAAAAATTATGCTCACACAATTTTTTCACGTTTATTAATATCATACCATAAACATATTCAGGATATGTATCATGGATAAATACTCTATATGTGTGTGTCTCGGGTTTTCACAGGAACAATGAAATATCTAGTTAGTTTATATTTACTTAATTACAGTTACCTGTAAAAAATTGTCATATTTTAGTAAAGCGTGATCAATAGACGTCCAAAAATAATTGTATAATAGTAATGTTCTTTCGTACTGAAAGAAGTGATCTATGTAACCAAAATTAGGTAGATCAGTTTAAGCGATCGTTCTTTCGTTTTCAATCAGTTCCCCCTCTACACCTTAAAAGTGATCATAAGTAATTATTCTAAACGCGGAATTTATTATATCAGTTAGATCACATTGGTAAAGTTAACCTCAAAATTTTAAGCTAGAAGTTTATAATATACATTTACAAGGGAATCTAATATTAATTTTCTTTCCATTTAGATAGTTCTTTCGTACTGATTCTACTGATGGAACTTATGTGATTAAAGTTGAAGTGATTTTGCAATCAGAACACATTCATTCACTGAATGCCCGAAAGAACGAGCTCATTTTCATCATAGCCTTGAAGACGTTTTCGTCCACAGATAACATGTCATTTGGAGGTTATTTATTTTTTATTCATTTATTGAGTTACGCTGTGTAGAACAAGAAAAACTATCTAAATGGAAAGAAAATTAATATTAGATTCCCTTGTAAATGTATATTATAAACTTCTAGCTTAAAATTTTGAGGTTAACTTTACCAATGTGATCTAACTGATATAATAAATTCCGCGTTTAGAATAATTACTTATGATCACTTTTAAGGTGTAGAGGGGGAACTGATTGAAAACGAAAGAACGATCGCTTAAACTGATCTACCTAATTTTAGTTACATAGATCACTTCTTTCAGTACGAAAGAACATTACTAATGAATCAAACGAATCAGATAACCGAGTCGCACAAATGTTACACCATGGAATGACAATGATATTTCGGAGCGTACTTTTCGAACTCAGCCCTGGTAATTATGTAGAGCTCTGGGAATGCATGTAATTTTTTTCTAACTCTTTATTACTCAATAAAGTTTTTTTATTATTATTATGGGTTTTATGGCTACGAAAAAATTGGTTCTACATATTTACCCAACAAAAATTGGAGTCTTGTAGAAAAAAAAATACTTCTTTTACATTTTAAAACAATTTTTACTTACAATTAGTTCACTTCGGCTTGTGGCAGTATCGAGGAACATTTTTATATTGTATTTCAGAACCGTAAAGACGTATTGGAAGTAGAAGAGAAAGAAACATCAGGTTGTACGAAAACAAAAGGCAATTTATGTTTAGGTTTGTTATGTTTTGTTTCAATAATGTATTCTTACTCATTGAATCTTCACGAAATCTTTGACACTTTACTAACCCCCATCAGTTTACTAATCTTCGAAATAAAAAGATTTTCAAAAGTTTGGAGTTCGCATCGGATAACTCTGGACGTAGTTGTAAGAGACCAGCAAAATTCTGACAACAATTTTCACAGATTTACGAATCAAATATCTCAAACGAATTTAAACGCACGAGACACGTTTTTAGTACAATTAAGACATTTTTTAGGAACTTCGATACATTTTTATATTAAAAATAAATGGTTGTGCAGAAGTTCTCTTTTTTTATCCAAGTAGATGAATTTTTTTAGTTTTAATTCAATAATTGCGGTGATTATATTTCAGTTATTTTTTTAATTTATTTATTAGATTACCCCTGTAGATAAATGAAAATGTACAGTACTGAAAGGTTTGGCCACAGTATAATTTTGTGATCGTTACATTCAAGTGCTTTAATACTCGTACTTACAAGAATATACTGGAAAAAGTATTAGTTTTATATTATTTTATTGGAATATTACAAAATTTAAAAAGTCTTCAGTGAAGTAGGCAGCCAATAATACACCCAAATCTTGGTTTAATTCATATAAGATTTGATTATTGGTAAAGTTACAATTTCCAAAAATACAAACTACAAAAAAATACTTTTAGTGATTGATATTTGCTCACTTGTGACTAACTTTCCAAAAAATTATAGGGTTTGAATGTAAAAATTAACATGTGAGCCATTCCTTTTTTTCCGATACTGTACCTGATAATAGTTACTTAAAAAAGGGTTTTGTTAAAAAATACAGAATATTTATTTTTATTGATATTTGTTTTTAATGCTATAGTGTTATGAAGTATACATAAAATACTTCACTGCCATCTACTTAAATAATATTTTATAACAACTCATCATTTTTAAAAGCGTATACTCTTGATACCATACTGACATTTAAATCGAAATCATATTTTTCCGAAAGTAAAAAAATACTCATACTTTTAATTGATTTAGGGGGGCAAAAACTTTACTTTTTTGAGTACTTTATTTTTGAGTGATCTGCTACCCTAAGCCAATTAAATGAGTGTTTATCTAGTCATCAATTGGAATAATTATCTATTACACATTTTATATTTATTTTAAATTATAATCAAAAGTTTTAAGATCAAAAATACAATTTTATTAGATAAAATAATCTCACAAAAAATGATTTGTTTTAATTGAGGATTAGATGGACTTTCCGCAATGAAATTTATTTTAAAACAGCAATAAATCCGAAAAGGCTAATTATAAAGTTTTGAATAAAAAATGTGCCTTTGGTTAATTGTAGAATATAGCTGTTTTCTCTACAATCAGATCAGACATCAGTATGGATTAACCTTAACCTTATATTTTGTCTAAATAAAACATTTGATAACTTTCTACATTAACAAATCATTCATTTTATAGACAAATTGTTGCTCAAAATCCATTATATAATCCACACTGAACTGAACTTTGCAATCTGGATTATTTTTAATAAAAAACTTCATGGATTTAAGTCATATCAAAAATGGGAAGCAACCTCGCAAATGTTCGACTTCTTGGTTCATCCCAAAATAATCTCATTAGTGTTTCTATACAGTTCAGTGCTATTTTGGTAAGTTGTATTCCATTTACAAAAATTATAATAACCTAGATTTCAAGTTCTCAGTGTGATTATTCTGACTGTGTAGAATTTTCTTTAAAAATGGTAAAGCTAATGTAGACTTTTATTAAAAATATGTATATTGTAGCCATTTCTTTGAGTTAAAATGTGCCAAACTATCAAATCGAACTAGTAATACTGAGATTTAAATAAAAATTCGTGGTAGTAATTTTTAGACTTAAAATTTAAGTGCAATTACCCATGTAAGTACCAATAACGTTTTTTTTCATTTTAGTTGTATTAATTTTATGTAAGGTAATCTTTACTGTGATTGTTTATTTTTTGTATATAATTCAAGAGACTTGTTTTATTTTATGTTATAATATATACTTATCAAATTGTAGTTCCTGAGAGTATGTTAACCATTAATATTAAGTATATAGGATCTGGGAGTACTGAAGGGCAGCTTTTGTGTATACAGAAATGATCAAAAACATATATTTTTTGATCATTTTTTTTACACTCAATACTTGTGAATCATTGATACTACTCCTCTACATGAAATCATTTTTTCTTCTTGATTTTCGAATCCCAATATTATATCAAAGTTTCCTATAGTCGGTTCGCTGCCAAGAAAAACCGCACGTACATAGAATCACGTGCATATTGAATGACCTAGACCAGTGGATAAGGTTGAACAGGGACGTATTGAGAACGATGTGATGTATATAGTATTCACGCAATAATTAATAATTTTTATCAGAACAAAGAACGCAATTCTAACAACTCAAAACAAACTCTCGTAAATAGGTACTATAAATAATAATTAATTTTAATACTAACACAGTCAGCATGTACGAACCTGTAAAAACTTCTGTTCCTCTACTGCTAACATTTCAAATAGGCGAGTCGTCCAATACGCAGCCGACTTGGAATAGATCACGCGTGGTATTTGTTTACATACGGTTTTTCTTGGGACCGTACAGACTTAAGTCTTTAGTCAAATAATGGGGAAGACCACTAAGAGACTAAATCCTTTCAAATATATTTAAATCAATGATCAATGATGTTGGTTCAGTGTGCAGACAATATCATGTGTCAAAATCGTATTAAATGGATTTCCTGGTGTTTTTAAATCAACATATTAAATCAAAACTGAAAAATGTTCTAAATAAGTAGGCGGTGCTTTGACGTACTAACCCCTAACATTATCTGTCTCTGTCTGCTTCTATTATATATTCTCTGGACACCATAGTGCAGCATGCAGCAACATGTTGTCAAAGTTACTCACCGTTGGTTTTTTCACTACAATACAATATCAACTAATGATGAAAATGTCATTTCACAACAAAGTAATTTGTTGGAATGATTATATTTTGTTTGTATTCTTTTTTTATTTCGAGAACAAGTTTGACCATTTTAGTGAGGCAACACTGTTGGTGATGGAATCTGACATTGTTCACAGAAGCACTCTCAGCGGGATTGCCTTTTAGTTCTGTGATCTTAGTCTTTGTGTTGCATTTTCAATATTTTTCAAAAACTTGAAAACAACATACAAATAAAATGAAGCATAACCTCAAATTTGATTGACTTTGTTTTGTCGTACACGGAACCACAGGTATACGGATTTACTATGATAGAACTTATACGATTGGTCGGCTTAAGGTAGATAAGCGTGTAGGGGCTAGTACGTCACACCAATGAGAGCAGCCTTTACAAATACAAATACAAAATATATAATTACTTCATATAGTAGTTTTTAGGCATGGAGATCACGATTAGACTGTTTTTGAAAATTAGTGGTATTTCCCATTTCTTGAAGGAATATCAATTCACTTGTGTGTACTGTGAAGAGGAATTTTTTAAGTTTAATATTTTCATAAATCATGAACATAAAGGTTGTGAGAGTAGAATAGATGGCAAACGTATCGATGATTTGCTTACAGCCCTGGTAAAATAACCTCTTGCAGGTGTCACTTGAAAATTTTCAAAAATGAAGCCAAAAATGTAATATCAAAATGTTGAAACATCTTGCTGTATATTTTGAAGTGTAAATAGTTATTTAGATAGATAAGCATATTTTAAGTTTATATTTATTTTAGATATATGTTTAAAACCAAAAAATATAAATTAGACAATATATTTAATCTTTAACGCACAACCAATTAAACATTTTAACATCACTTAAATATTAGTAAATAGTTTTATGGACCAAGTTTATTTAAATCTCCTATAGATCCGTTTTAGATTTATTTTACGTCTTCCAATTAGTTTTAAGTTCAAATAGCACAAAATAATTTTAAATTTGAAAAAATTCAAGTGACATATTCATATATTATATACACTGCCACTCAAAATTGTAAACTCCAATAATAAAAATTCTATCTTTAATCTGTAATATTTATTTTATCTCCTATTTTTTACTAATTTTTTTATAAATATTTTTTAATTAAAATAAAATTGGACCCCTTTAACAGTGATTTACTGTTTGGAAGTTTACATTTTTGAGGGTAGTTTGTAACCGTGTCACCCCAAAACTATTTCTGTCTCGAACAATAGGAAGTGAATGTTCAAATTGTGTATGTATGTCGTTTGTGTTATATATACGTATGGCCTAAGTTTTTAGCAATCCTTTGTATGAAAATTTATAATAAAACCAATCACTTTTTATTCAGACACTGTTGGTAGGTTTGCTAAAGTCCTAAACGCAGTAGTTTGGTATCACTTCACAGCACTAGTCAAAACTGTCATTGAATTTTGTTACGTTGCCAGCTGATATTAATTTAGAGTTTTTCCCAGATTACTTATCATAATTTGAAGACATGTGTAGAAATCTATAATTTCTTGACTTTTTAAGCTGGAATAAGTAATTATTTATATTTATCAAGTACTGATAATAATTTTATTGAATTAATGGATTTAAAGGCGACCATTTTGCGTAGGAGCATTTCGTGACATGATTTAGCGGAAGAAGAAATTCATACAAACTACCAATCCAAATTATGACGAATCTTCACATATT
This sequence comes from Lochmaea crataegi, assembly GCA_947563755.1. NCBI lineage: Eukaryota > Metazoa > Arthropoda > Insecta > Coleoptera > Chrysomelidae > Lochmaea > Lochmaea crataegi. The sequence continues at coordinate 7,900,015 of OX387422.1, forward strand.
TTGAAAATGGACACTCAGCTGTTTATGCTTAGAGTGGAGCTTCTTCTTTAGACCTACTTTCGCCACTCACCGCTAGATCGCGACACGATATGATCCTTCGAAAAATGGTCGCTTTTAAAACCGTTTGTTATTATTACTATTGTTGATACGGCAGTTAGTCGTGATCAATAAAAAAACTTACATCACTTATTTTGTTGGAATATTCATTTTTAGGATTTAATTTTAATACTAAAAGTGGTATGATACTTAAGAAAATAGTTGCTCTAGTAAAATACTCGAGATTAGTTGCATATTTCAACGTTTTTAATATACAGACTTATATAATCACAATTTTAGTTATGTGTTAAATATTAGAACACATTTAAGTGGAATGGTACACATCACATTTTATTCGGTGCTCGTTTGTAAGAAAAACTTACTTAGTTAAATATTAAATAAAAACAATGACTTTGACTTCTGTCAAAACTTCTAGTGTTTGATATCGTTTTCTATCAGAACCAGTAGTTAATTTTTGTATTTTAGATGCACGATAGGCAGTTGAAAGTTATAGAGTGTTGCGAATATCTTATTATACATATATACCAAGCGTTCCTTTGTTACTTTATACCTGGGGTAGACAAAAACAGCGCGTTCTTAGTAAAATATTTACTGACTGTTCTACTTCTGTTATTACCAAATATACAAATCAAAATAGTATTTAATTGAATTATTTTATATACAACTTCATCTACGAATATATTTAATTTTATTTATGCAGATAATGATTCTATATATATTTTATATACTGTTTTAAATTGATTGCAAATATTTATATTATTGCTGTATTTTTGTTGATAAATACGTTGACTTCACCTCCTGAAATGTCTTCCTTATATAAAGCTTGATGCATATCGACTGCTGAAGTTACCAAACTAAAAAGCGTTTGTTGTAATAATTAAATTATGTTATTATATGTAAATAATATTTGTAATCTATACAGAATAAATTATAAATTGTGGCGAAAATCTTTTAAAATTTATCGATCCTAAAAACATGCTTCTATGTGGGATACAACGACTATATCAACGCTTATTAGGTTTTGTATACTATTTGAACCTTTCACCTGTCACAAAGAAGCGACACCCTCGTTCTTATTGAAAACAACCCCCATTATTAGTTGCAGAAACTGTAAAACCCATGCTACTTCCGCACGTCTCAATTTTGCATAAGTGATTGTAAATTGAATTTGCAATGCTGGTGTTCCCACGTGGTTTCCACTCTACTCTTTCGTTTCATTTATGTAGTTTTTGTGTCGCTTCTCTATGAGTGGGGCATTCTATGCTTTTAATAAAACTAAACCTGATGATCTTCAAATATATTAGTGTAATTAGCACATTGTTAATGGAAGAGTTCTATATAAGGTGAATGTAGCCAACACAATAAAATAAAATGATCCAAATGACATATGAAATGGGGGTCACCTATTGTCTTAATTTTTCAGTTTTTCAGATATAAACCATGTTTTATGCAATATATCTTGTACCCGAATGATAAAAATATCGTTTTAATTTAGGGTGTTTTGCTTTCTAATGTTTACCATAAATGTCACAGGTAACTGTTAACATTGTCAATTCAAGCAACATAAGCGTAGCTTTAGCTTGATATTTGTTTTGTGTGTTTTAAATTTTCAAAATTAAATTATAATACAGTGGAAAGACATATATACAAACAGATAAAACCACGCTATGACGCCAATGTTATGACGTTGACTTTGACAGTTAACAGACATTTGCCGTAAGCCTTATAGAAGCAAAATTCCCCAACTTGAAAAGAGCCTTTTATCTTTTGGGTACAATATATACCTATAATATAAAACATTAAGAATATCTGAAAGTACCTAACAAAAAGTAAGTTAAATGTTGACCCCTTTTAGTGACCCCCATTTCTTATGTCATTTCGATAATTTTAATTTATTGTTTTGGCTACATTGACCTTATATACCTTATATACAGGGTGTCACAGAATAACTATTCCTAATTTTCAGAAATGACAGAGTGCACTTAAATAAACATTTTTTATTGATAAACTAGTGTCCGGAAATTTCTCGTTGTCAAGATAAACTAGAAATCTTAAAAAACAATTACATCAGGGAAGAGTAGATACTGACTAAATTGAAGCAAGTTAATAAACATTATGTTAGAAATAATACTGCATCAAACTTTATAAAAATTGTTAGTCCACCAAGTTACGACCACCATTTTCGATACACAAGTTATAACGATGTGTAATCGACTGCCGAAATCTTCGAAATAACTGAAGAATATGAAGTAGTTGAAAGTGTTTATCCCACACAGATGTATAATCCTTATCTAAAATTGGGCTGAAGATTTATGTGAAGTTTACTATGATCTTGATTTCAATAGAAATCAAACTCGGATTCTACTTATCAGTATAATTCTGGTTTATATTTTTTCATTCCTATTTTACCAAAAGAAAAAAATATGGAAAACAGTAACAATCCTAGTGTTTTGTAGCTCTAGTGGAAATTAGAGAAACTACATATGTTTTAAGCTCATTAATTTTGTTAATTTTGTGTTGTGGAATTACTTTGAAAAATAATATCTAATATTCTATGAAAAAATATAAACTAGTTGTATGGTAAGTAATATATAAATTCTATAGCTTCATTCACCTATTTCACTTCGGGTTGAGGTAATTACATTTCGGGTTGAGGTATATGATAAACCACAAACATTATTTTGTAAAAAAAAAGCTTTAGGTACGAGGTTACAGAAAAGAAGAACTTAACGAATGGTAAGTTTTTTGTTGCATTTTAATACAAGCATGGGTTGTATTGTGTAAAAATTGTTGTCAGATTTGTGGTTTTTGTTTTTATTCTTCTAACAAACGCAAAACGTATTTTATTGCATTCTGTAGTATTTACTCAAATAATATTGAGTTGGTGAGACTGAACATTTGTATATTCAACACAAAGCAAAAATCACTAATCTCGAAGGCAGAACAGTATTACAAGAGGACCACAGAAGTATACACTACATGTAAAAACCCCAACTGGTTCTACGAAAAGAAGATATCAACTAAATAAATAACTTTGAAATAACCGTTACTAAAAAGCAAAAACATTTTAATACTTTTCTTTCGTTGTTTTGTTTAATGTAATTATTAATTGTTTTCTAATTTTGAAGTAGGTACCCTTTTTGTTTGGAAATTGTCATAAACCTAACAATACCTCAATCACCAAACATTTCATATTTGATTTTGATTGTTTTATTGGTGTAGCTTAGAAGTCCAAGGTCCAATACCAATGAAATTAAAATGGGAGCTATACTAGTAAGTTCAAAAAACACTGTGCCTGAAATAGCTCACCAATTCTCATTAATAATGAATGAAATTTCATTTGAAAACAGAAAATGACGATTAAATACGTTTTGATCAAATCCAGCAACATCATCTGCCCATACCAAAGCAAATTTTATCATTTTATCTAAACAATTTCTTACAAGAACTAACATTTATCACTTTTTAACACAAAAATGACAACAAATTATTTGTTGTGTAGTTTTTTTAAAGAGATATGTATGTGAATTTTAAATGTGCGTCATCAACAAATATTCTGTAGCACCTTATTAATTTATTATACGTTTCCTATTCCATTAATTTTAAGTTTTTCAGTAAGTAAATGATTCCAGGTTCTGCTTTTAAAAATATCACATACGTTTTTCTTTTAGAGAAGAGTCCTATAGACTGCAACACATGTTTAGATATGAAAGGATGTCGGCACTATCTGTGGTGCAAATTGTGGGAACGGAGATTAAATAATTTGATCAGGACATATAATTGGAGATCTCCTTGAAGTCCCACCTAGACATATCAATGGAGGTACTGTTGTTTCATTCAATCTAACCTAATTTGTTTTAACTGGGAAAAAAATGTGTGTTCTAAAAAATACTTAACAGTAATTGAGAAAGGAATCAAATAAAAACTTTAAACCAACGGCAATACAAAGAGACCCTCAAGATTTTTTATTTGATTACTTTTTAATATCTCTAACAAGTTTATTCAATATCAATCTAGTAGGTAGTAGGTATAGTGTGTTCGAAGTCAGTTGGAACAACCCATAGATAAATATGTGGGTTGCCCCAAATGACTTTGTACAAACTATACTGTGTGTAACTAATTTCCGTTTTTGATTTTTGCTTCGCTAACGAGACATTCTTTCTAATTTGAACATGGAGCCGAAGTAAGTATAATGCCAAAAATCGTTACCTGTTTGTTTTTTACAGAATGCTCTCAAAATTTCGTACTATACAAAGGATTTTGTATAAAATCATGCCCAGAAAAATTCTACAACACTTTAGAGTTATACACTCGTGAACAAATCAGATCACTTTTAAAGAACCAAACTTGCTCTCCGTGCCATTACACCTGTATCTCCTGCAGAGGTTCTTTAGATTCTGATTGTACAGAATGTCATAACGATGCAGAAATTGTTATATCTTCACCTACCGAATCATACTGCTATCCTATTGGGTTAGTATCAGAAGTACTGTCTGAAAAATGGTTCCATCGTGTATTTACTATGATGTACATTTCAATTATACTGATCACAATACCTGCTTTGCTCTACCTTTGGATAAGAAAGAGAAGAAACGACAACCAAAAGAAATTGAATTACCTTATCGCACAAAATATCGACAGAGAAGATATCAAGCCATCCGCATACACCGATCACAGTGAGTGATGTAATAATATGTATTAACTTACTAATGCTTTTAAATGTACTAACTAAGCTTAACATATCAGAAGTATTAGGCCAGCAACATATTTTGTCTTTTAAATCTAATTTTTACGATTCAAATTTTGTATTCCAAAAAGACCCAGCCGCCATTTTATTTGTTTCCTCCATCTTATATACTAAATTAGTCTTGGAAGGCACTACTATTCCTATTTGAATTATTATTTTTTAACGGTATAGTTTGATATATGTTTTACATGTTTCTATTTTTCACAGGGCCCTAGGAGTAGTTAATCCACCTTGACAACAACATTATTTTTATTAAATCAATTGTGATAAGATATTTTAGTAAATAGTTCATGCTCAATAATTATGAAGATTTTATAACTTTGTGAACATTCTTGAAATATTTCAGGGGTGTTCTGTTAAGTAACACGATGCATTATCCATAGCAAAATTTATCGGTTTAAAAAGTGCTTTTGTGGCTGTGAAACAATGGAGATTATCTAAAAATACAATCAATAAAACGTACTGAATTTAAATAAAACGTATGGCGAGTTAAAAATGTATTGTGTTGCTTAAGAGGAACTAGCTAGACAAGAGCAGGATCTGTGATTTTATACCAAAATACATATTTTTTCTAGAACTAGTTTTAATCTTAAGAACTTTGTTATTTATACGGAAACTGCTCTTAAAGTGTATTTTAATTTTTAATTTCTTCATTTTTGTAACGACTGAACAACAGGGCATGCTTATTCTTTTAGTTTTTATATTATCAATGTATAATGTCTCTACCCCCACCATATTTTAATGTCAATATTACCAACAAGCAGTAGAGAGTTAATTCACAATTCAAATTCAACGTTGCACTTGTCTTTCGCCAGATGTTATTTATCCACTGGTGCACATAAACATAATCGCTGCTTCCAGTTTAATTATGGTGGGAGCTTAAACATTTATTTTGATTTTAACAGTGTAAATCTATAATGTATTGTACTTATTTATCAAACTCCATTATACTCAAATGATTATTGCTTCACTCAGTACCAGAGCTGATAGTAACGTAATAAAACCGTTACTATCTAGTAACGCATTGTTAATTGTAATTTCGTTACTTTTTGAAATAGCCGTAAAGTAACGAAAGTAATTTGAAATCGTTACTTACAGTAGCATTTTAAATTTTTTAATGCTAGTATCTACCAGTTAATAAGATAAAAACTCACCGTAAATGTAAAATAATAATCCATCCACATACACGTTACGCTAGCGATAAGTTTGAACATATCGATCCTACATTCGAAAATGGGGTGTTAAACCGATATCCGGCTTTTGGTATTTCATTAAAGTATATTAGTACTACTTTGCAACAATTGATTTAAAATTTTTAAACCGAATATTTTAGGAGAAAACTGGAAATTAGGAATTCCTAAATGTTTGCAACTTTCACTACAGATACGTCACATACTTCAAGATGAAGTTAGCCACTTTCTGATTTAGATGTTTTATGAACTAATAGCTAGTTACAAAAAGGCGATTCGAATTTGAAGTTTGAAGAACTGTCAAAGTCTATAATATATATGAGTGTTTTGTTTTCGTTTACAGTATATACGAGCTTGACGTTTCAATATTATAAAAAAATAAAAGCATTGTGTTAATATAATTTTAGTTAAGTTTGGTTAGTTTTTATCCACAATTTTTCAAGTTGGAATAATGTCAATATCAAATAAATCTTGTTTTGTATTATACTACACCAACACATCAGTTTTACAGCGACTCGTAAAAAGTTTGTAACTGTGCCTGCAGTAAAAATTAGACGAAAATTGTGGTTTTAGGCTGCTAGAAGAAAATATAAACAGACTATAACTGGTTACTATTGCTGTGAAGATTATTTTGATGTAAGTAAAAATAAATCGGAAGTAAATTTAAACAACTCCCAAGTCATTCACTATAAAAGCAATATATCATAAGCATAACCTATACTTACTTCATCACGATTTTAAAAAAGAAGACGACATAATTGCGGTCCTATGTCAATTCTTATGTAGCTAACTTCTCTTTTAGGTAATGTAGGTCACAGCATAAAATGGCGAACTATTTAAGTCATCCAAAAGTTGAATTTTCAAATCAACATGAAAACCTTGTCAGAATAAAAATATTGAAAATAATTGATTTCCCATTATGATTTTGTCCACCACTAACTATGAATATACTCTCCTGGAAAGAGTGATAAACAAAGCCAGACTATCCCTCTGGAATATCAGAAGGGTATGTGGAAAATCTTGGGGTATGAACCCCAAACAGATTTACTGGATTTACCAAACAATGGTCACGTATGGCTCAGCTGTCTGGCGGACCAAAAGTCTGCAAAAGACTGCTAGAGCAAAGCTGCAAGGCTTGCAGCGAACAGCATGCCTGGCCATTACCGGAGCAATGTCATCCACACCAACGGCAGCTATGGAAGCCCTCATGCAACTAATTCCTCTCCACATTCATTTGGAGAAGTAAGCCATGAGAGCAGCTCATAGAATGCTATCAGTGGAGCGGCAAATAAATGGAGGGACTCTGAGGGAACACTCGGGAATGCCGAGGGAAATATAAAATCACCACATTCTTGGGATGCCCTCAGATCTCTCTGTCACAAAACTTCACGCGGACAAGCCCTTTAAGGTCCTCATTCCCACGAGAGACCAATGGGATAGCAAAGAAATCTCCTTCCTAGAAACGGACTACGTGATTTACACTGACGGATCCAAAACCGGAAACGGGACTGGAGCGTCGGTCTTCAGCAGGAAAACCAGAGTTGAAATCACAGGCAACCTGGGTAGGTACGCTACCGTCTTTCAGGCTGAAGTATAAAATGTGGTAAAAAAGAACATACACATCCTGTCAGATAGCCAGGCTGCTCTTAAAGCACTACGCTAGAACATGATAAAATCTAAGATAGCACATAACTGTCTACAATCCCTTGATATACTAGACTCGGAAAACTGAGTCACTTTGACCTGGGTGCCGGGGCATCGAGGAGTGGAGGGCAACGAGAAGGCCGATACTCTGTCAAAAAAGGGATCAGAGTCTCTATGTATCGGACCTGAACCATTTTTTGGCATTGCGGAAAGCACTGCTAGCCATAGCTACCTGGGCGGAGAGGAAAACCTTCACGTACTGGCCAGACATACCGGGGCTCTCTCACTCGGAGGTGTTCATATACAACCCTCCGAGTACAAAAAATAAGCAGATCCTGGAATGGAGTAGAACAAACCTACGCATTCTGTCGGTACTGCCAACAGGACATTGTCGACTAAATTACCACCTAAAGAAGATGAGTCTGGTTCAGACCTCGGATTGTCGGTTCTGTAATTTGGAGGACGAAACTGCTGAGCACATACTATGCTCATGCCCAGTTTTGGGCAGGGTAAGGTATAACATATTCGGTTTTAGTACCTTAGAGCCGAGCGACTTCAAAAAAGTATCACCAAATACAACCATGGACTTCGTCAGAAGCTCAGGATTGTGGGGTGAATTGTAATCCCTAGGAGTGAGCCACAATAGACCCAACGGGGGTCGCAGTGGAGGTGGCGAGAAAGCCCCACTCAAATAGAACCTAACCTAACTATGAACATTGAGAAACCATATTTTTATTAAGTTTAACACCCCATTCACTGGCTACTGACGGATATCTAGATGTGAATATATACTGGCCGTCCTATTTGGGAATATATAAAGATAAATTATTTCGAAAAACTGTTTTTAGTTTTCTTTATTAGCTTTTTAACTATTTTTGTGTAAAGGAAAAATTACAAAAAGATATAAATATAATTCCATCCTGGTTTTCCAGGATTTTCTCAGAAATTCCAAGACAATGTTTATTGTAAATTCTATGTTCAGGATACTTTTTGCGAGCAGTCATATATTATAATAGAATAAATACCACACTTATACAGAAGTAACGCGTTGTTTTACAAGTGATGAAATTACAATAACGCGTTACCAAAGAATATTGGGTATTCTTTGGCGTTACTGTAACAATTATATAAGGCGGTACTTTGAAGCAAAAGTAATGATATAGCTCTGCTTAGTATATGGTGATTTATTTATTTTATCAATTTTTACTATTATTAGTGTGGCTGTTGCCTTTAGCACACTATTTAATAAGACATCTCTCAACACCATGTACCTACTATTACTTTTACTACTTTGATTAAAAACTATATGTAAAAAATTATATATTTATAATTATTTTAAAAATAACAGTCGAATTTTAGTAAAAATATATTAAATAAAATATAGTGCCTAATAATTATTGTTATTAAAATTATTGTCAATGTTCCCAATAAAAATATTTAAATGAAACTGACTTATTCATTTCTCGTCTTCTTTAATATATTAATGCTTGATAATAGTTGAAACACTGGGCGCGTTCAGCCACGCTAGCGCAAAGCTAGCTCTAGCAGCGGCGCTCTGTGAAAGCGCTTGAAGGAAACTGAACGTCTATGCCATGGAGGCTATGTCTATGCTTTGATGCTCTGTGACAAACGGATAAACACATCCAGAGCCACCTATACTTGTGGCTCTGACAGGAGCGACTAAAGTTCCTAGGAATACCAACGTTGCCAATACCTTCTTCAATTATTTTCCTTTCCCTTATCGATAAATTAACCAATGATCTGTTTTATCATGGGTTTAATGGGATTATTATTACGTTTTAAAACAGATCATTGGTTAATTTATCGATAAGGGCAAGGAAAATAATTGAAGAAGGTATTGGCAACGTTGGTATTCCTAGGAACTGTAGCCGCTCCTGGCTCTGACACATCACATAAACTTTGAATTTATTTTCTAAATATATAGCGCCTTCGATGGAAAAACCTTTAAATCTTGGAAGAACTTGCGGATGAAAATAATATTGTGGAATTGATTCCACCTGTAATTGAAAAAAAGTGAGTTCGCGTTCAAAACTTTCTTTCAGGAAATGAAAAAAAGTCTTCATATTTTGTACTTGAAAAAAATTAAAATTATATGAAGACAATTTTGTTTGAACTAGTTTCACAAAAAGAATCATTGATTTGTTTTTAAGAAAAAAATGTACAGTTTTGATATATTAGCCAAAAAACAATGAGACAATTTATATATAATAGCTGTTATTTGTTGGTTCTCGCCAACAAACTAAAACGCCATTGAATTGTTAAAACGTGCTTGTGGATATATCTGATGCTTTTGATGCAAAACCTTAACTTTAGCTACTGATTTAAACACTTTATACTTTGTTTTGATCCAAAATGAGCATGAGAGTCGATATAACTGAGAAATGTGATTAGAAGCCGTCAAAGCTTGATTTTGTGGAAAAAGTGGATATAGCTGGTTTGATTGCGAACTCCTCAAGTAGTCTCACTTATCGAACTTTATAGAGAAAGAAAACAATATAAAAATAAGCATATGCGTGCTTCTGCTGATGCTTAAAAAAAGCTGATGCTGTTAATAATAAAAATTCAGCATCCATCTTTCTATTTAGACCTGTAGACTGTAAAGGATAAAAATACCTAACTAACCTACATTTAAAAGTTAAAGAGGCGCCCGCCAACTGCAGTGCTCATGATCACATCCTAAATAAATTATTAAAACTTTGAGTGTTGCATACATTTGATTTTATAGTTTCAATGTTTAGTGTCCTACATTTAGGATCCTTAAAAATGACTAAAACTTGTAATAAATCATTGATAATTACAAACGGGCTTTAGAAGTTTCGTGAATATCTCGGGAATGACTATTGCCATTTTGTTTCTTTTTATCTTGTTCCTTACCATATTCTCTACAAAAAATTTACTCATACTTTTCAACGAGCGATACCTTGGAAATTACAGCCACATATCGCGACCAAGTAGGTATATGTACGAGTAGGGTACTATAGAGTAAAAATGTGCTTCGAAAAAAAAAATAATTTTTTGTATCCAGTTATTTATTTCAAAACATACAAAAGCTTTAATCGATTCCCATTCGATCATCCATTCGTCGTTTTTTTTTTGAACCGGTGAGAGACAGTCCTCCGTTTCGGTAAGCAAGTCAGCTTCATTTTCGTCATCGGAAACTTCCAGTCCCGCCGATAAAAAATTTTACATTTCGATGTCAAACGGTTTTGCACGATCGTGCTTGGCAATTTTCACAAATAACGGAGCAGCGTAACCCGACTTTCCTGCAGCTGCAATTCCCCGTACATCCATTCGAACATTTGCAACAAATTGTTTTTAACAATTCAATTGGTATAGTTTATTTAGTAGTGGAAATCGGTAGTAAGCCATTTATCGTTCGTCTCCACTCCCAATCAGTTGGTTCCAAATGATTATCTAGCCTCTAGCCAATTCTGGACTTTCTGAAACATTGAAATCGGAATTCATCCAAATATATTAACTCCTTCTTCTTGGCTCCATACAGTGAGACTATGAACTTTTGTGCAGAACAATCCAAATGATCAGGCTGGGAATCAGAGCATAAAAAGGGTCCGAGGATTACTTGCAAGTCTTGTTCAGCGTTCAATAATTTAACGAACTTCGTTTTTCCCATTTGAAAGAATGCTGATGTGGTATCACATCCACTAAAAGCATGGAGGAACAAAATGTACTTGCGTATAGATGGATAATTGAAGCTTTCGGATGTATATATTTTCTGCTCTGTCTTTCCTTTGCTCGGTTTTAAAAAGTGAACATTGGAATTCTGTCTATTTAGACCAGTCATTACCACCGAGAGATCAATATCTTCTCCAACGATTACAGCAGCATTATGGTCGTTTGATAGTTCCAAAGCATTATCTGCATCTTCATGTGCTTGTTTGCAAATAAATCCTACCTGGCACAGTTTTTCCCTTAATATTTGTATAACTCTGTTCTTGTTGCTATCGTTACAAAGAAATTTATCTTGTGAGACCGTCGCATTCGTCATGTTAAACATCATATCAACACACTGTTGTTTCTGTTGTCTTCGCAGTCTCTCGGTATACTTTGTGCTTTTCATCAATGCATCCATCAAATACAATGGTGCGTTAGGTTTGAAACATCTTTGTACATATTCTACGTATTTATTGGTGATTTCTTCAAAACTTTCTTTTTGTTGCCACAACAGTTTGGAGACATTGTGAGTACTTGATATTTTTATTATTGTACCTGTTTCTTATCAGGTAATTCTACAAAAAGTTGAACATGCCTGCTAACTGTTCGAATTGCTCAAGCCGGTGGCCGATAGAAACAGCGCGCTTCAGTGTGATGGCTGTAAGCAGCCTATACACATGGAATGCACTGGAATGTCTACAAACGATCGCGTTACCAGACAGAAAGTAATCTGCTCCTCTACTTTAACCAACAGCTTAGATCTTAAGAAAATCTTATTGGACTTTAAAGCAGAAAGGCAAGATAAATTTGATACGCATATCAGGGCTCTTAAGGATGAAATTTCCGATTTTAAAAATAAACTAGCGAAAGTCGAGACATTTAAAACCGTGGAAAATACCGACAAAATAGCAAACGAGGCCGTTGAACGTATGACGCGTTCAAGAAATATCATTATTAGGAGTGTATCCGAGTTTAATGGTGATATCCAGGCAAAAAAAAAGATCACGACGGGAGCAAAATTGATGAAGTACTAAATACAGTTATTTCACAGGCAAAACCAACAGCTCTTTATCGAATAGGAAAGTCAAATGATCACTATCCCAGATTATTAAAGGTCATAATGCCAACCGAATCCGATGCTAAGTACGTATTAAAAAACAAGAAGAAACTTTTGGAACATACAGGCACTAGAGGCTTATCGATAATTGATGACAAGAGACCAGTACAGCAACAATGCTTGAAGGATCTCCGTACACAGCTGAATGCCCGTACGCAAAATGGTGAAGACAATCTGACAATCAAATACGTCAACGGCCTTCCTAAAATCGTTACATTTCGCCAATAGCTCTTCGTCCACATCATTTGTCGAATGGTCTCTTTTTTACACAAATCTTTGCTCGCTTATGGCTAAATATAGCGAATTCATATGCTCAATCCAATTACTAAAACCTGATATAATCCTTATAGGTGAAACTTGGTTAAAACCTTAAATTCCCGACACTCTTATTAATATTTCTGGCTATACTATTTACAAATCTGATAGGAAAAACCGTGCCGGAGGTGGTGTTTGCATATAATTTTCGCAAAATATAACGCGCAATTTTTCAGTAACTAGTCGAACTATAGCAGTGTCGCATATTCATATTCTTCTTGTAAAAATTTCCAAACGCTCTACCTCATTTCATTTTATTCGCGTTTACCGTCTAGGCGACCCACAGCTTGTCGATGATATTATCTTTTTGAAAGAACTTTCTATACTGCAAAACGTCATAATTATTGGAAACTATAATTTTCCAGATATTGTTTGGATAATGTTCCTGAAGCTATAAACTCGAGAAACGCTTCTATGAATTTTGTTCTAAACAGCAATTTAACGCAACTCATACACGAACCCACCCGCTTTCGAATCAATGATATTCCATCGACTCTCGACCTCGTATTTACAAATAATATCATCTCTGGAAGTATATTCTCCGGTAGGAAAATCCGATCATGCTGTCTTAACTGCAAAAATTCAACTGAACATACCACTTCCCGGAAAAGAACTTAACTATTCGATATTTAAGTCAACAGATTATGCCAAAGTCAAACATTCTCTGTCTCAAATCGAGTGGGATGAAGTATTATGTGACTCAAACAATTGTACATCAATATGGAACAAATTTCACTCTATCACAACTCGAGGAGAATACTACCGAACGAAGAGCATACCATAACAAACTAAAACCATGGATTAAGTGGGAACTTCTACAGATGTTAAAACACAAGCGGAACTTGTGGAAGAAATATAAACAATCTTCTAATTTCTCTGACTTCCTAACACATAGAAGATTTCCTAACCGACTGAAACAGCAACTATCTAGCTCTAGACAAAGATATGAAAAAAACATTGTCAACAGTGGTAGCAGCAAAAAGTTTTATAAATACATTCGCACATCGCTTTCCTCAAAAGTTGCCACCCCATCTTTACAACAAGAAGATGGAAGCCTATGCTTTGATTATGAAACATCTGAAATGCTTGCTTTGTATTTCGCTAACGTTTTTACAAACGAACCATCTGATGATGCACTGCCAGCGTTGTTATAGGACCTCGTATCGAAGAATCACTTCACAATATCACCTTTTCTCAAAACCAAATTCTAGATCGCCTGTTACATCTTAAAACCGATTCCTCCCCAGGTCTAGATGGATTGCCTGCATTATTCCTTAAAAAATGTGCTCACACACTATCATATCCGCTGTCCAAAATCATGAACTCCTCTTTTTCGGAAGACTGTATTCCGCCAACCTGGAAATTAGCATCAGTCACCCCAATATTTAAAAAAGGCAATAAATTAGATCCTAACAATTACCATCCGATAAGCCTCTTACCCATTATCTCCAAAGTAATGGAATCCATTGTAGCCGACCAAATGGTCGACTTTTTGTAGCGGGAAAATATAATCCCAAACTTCCAACATGGTTTCATGAAGGGTCGATCAACTTTAACCAATTTACTATACTGTACCAACGATTGGTCCAAAGAACTCGATGACAGACATCCTTTAGACATAATTTACCTTGACTTTTCTAAAGCCTTTGACAGAGTGCGAAAACGTAGACTTCTACTAAATCTCGATCATCTTGGCATAAGAGGTACCCTTAACAAATGGTTTTAAGCCTTCTTAACGAACCGGTTATTCAAAGTCAGAGTTGGACAAAAATTCTCCGAGGAAAGATCCGTAACTAGCGGTATTCCACAAGGTTCCGTTCTTGGACCCTTACTTTTCATCGCATATTCCAGCGATCTTCGATATTGTCTGTCAAGCTCAATTTCGGCTTATGTTGACGATATGAAACTTTACGGAAATCCCAACATCAGTTATCTAAGTTTGCAGAATGATCTCGATAAACTTCAAGAATGGTGTTTATTAGTAAACTCAAAACTTACGTGAAGTGATCATTTTTCTCATATTTTTGAACGCGCGAACTCTAAACTATTCCTAATACAAAAAACTTTCTCTAAAGCTTCTTTCGAAACATATTGCAAACTTTACAAGTACTATGTCCGACTCATACTTGAATACGCCGGGCCTTCGAGGTATCCAGATTTAGTTCGAAATCGTGAAATGCTGGAAAAAGTGCAAAGACGCGCAACCAGATTGTCTTTTGGCCGTGTTAGACCTTATTCTTTCCTTTCGAATTTTGAAATTCAACTTCGGCGACATTCAAGCAGCATTCCCCCTTCATTTAGACGACCGTCTCCGTGGGCACTCCTTAAAGCTGAAAAAGAGCCTTTTAGAACTCGTTATAGGCAAAACTTTATGAGTAACAGAATTTTTGATATTTGGAATGGTCTTCCTCAGCAAATAATTGATTCAGAAAATGTTAATAGTTTCAAAAATCAAATAGACTAGTCAGTTATTGTTTTATTTATATTCTGTAAATTATTAAGGGTAAAATAGGATTCTCTGCCCTTATCATATGTTAATAATAATAAACGGTGAAGGAGATACCTGCCATCCACAACGTGAATCAAATTGTCGACAGGCAGCTGAATGGTGTGAAACAGTTATACAGAATTAATTTTGTGGTCTTCCGCATGCCCATTGCCCAGTTCATCGAACAATGATAAAGGGTATGGCGCCAATTCATAGTTGAAGTAGTTTTTAAGCTGTGCCTCTGACTTCTTCACTAGCGAAATTCGTTGAAATAATAGTTCAGGATCGATTGACACGTTCTCGTTGTTTATTTTAATTGACGTATGAACATTTGAAATTTGTACCCTAGAATTCCTGGCAAATTTTATGTCTCCGAAATTATTTCCAACCATCTTTTCCATCAAACTCAATCCAACTTCTTGAGCATTGTGGCAATTAATATTTTCAGTACCTTTTATTCCTCCAAACTGAGGAAAGGGCGGATGTGTTGAGAACCAGTCCATGAATTTTTGTACATCTTCATCATCTCGTTGCATACGAGCCCTGAGTGTTGCTCTGTAGTCCCATATAAGAACAATTTTGTCATAGCGTGGAATATATACCGGCCGGCTATTTAGAATTTTTAGTATTTTCTTATAAAAGAACATTAAAAGGATGCAAAAATGGATTATAAATAAACAATATACATGTATCAATTCTGTATATTAAGAAACAATGGAAGCATACACATTTAAATTGTCATTTAATATTTCCTATAGGAGCCCCAATAAGAGGTAGAAGTATCTACAGTTTATCATGAAATAACTTATCGAGAATGCCGAAGTCGTTTTTAAAAAGATTTATTTTCACAAATTATTAAGTTTTACATATACTTTAATTAAATTACAATCTTAACTGCCTGAGAAACAAAAAGAATCTGACGAGATTGTTAACAACTGAAACAAGTGTTCATAGATAAGTAAATATCATATGATGTCGTTGCAATCAGCACTTTTCTTAGAATACACTAGTGAAGGCGTGAGGTAATTCCTCCCCTCGAAGATTCAAATCCGCAAGGCTAACGGAGGGATTTGAACAGCCGATGGTTCTTTGGTAGATGGTCTTCTTGAGGTTTCTTTTTGGTACAGCACCTTGGAATGTTGTACCTGCATGCAAGGTAGATTAGAGTAATGCTGCAACTCGTCTAACGGGGTGTCATCTATGCTGAGTCTTGAAATTTTCTGGGTTTCAGCTTCGTAAAATTTCAATTTGGGAAACAAAACTGGTTGACCTGAACTTGTCTGGTGTTTTTGGATTTCGATATTTCGGAATGGCATTTTTACTTGACAGTTGAATGGAATTTCAAATAGATAGCTCCCTTGGAGAGTAACAATCTCTTCTTGAGTTTGCCAGTGAATGGAGGTGGTTATTTCTTTTGGCAGTACTATTGGTTGGCATTCTCTAACTTCATGATAATAGGCCGGTTTACAGGAGTAGGTGTTTTTTGGCATGTGGAAGTGTTTTTTTTTAATTTAAGAGTTCAATTTCACAGGAATTTCCAAATTTAATTTCTTGAAGATCAATTTCGTCACAGAGAAACAATTTTGATGAGATTTTACTACAGTAGTCGTTTGTACGTTAGTTAAAAGCCAAAAATTTATTTTTCGGAATAGTTGCTTTGAATTGATTGTTATGGAAAATCGGTACGGAATATAAGTGATATACATCTAATTCGAATGGAAATGTTATAGTGACGTGCAAAACATATATAATCCTGTTGTTCTTTGAACAGCTTTCTATCTTAACGAGCTTTTCTATCAGTAGAGCGTTATTTAAATTTATATCTAACGGAAGTTTGCGAGGACCGATATTATCTTCTATAATTTGAAGTTCTTTAAAGAAATCGTTAGTTCTCATTATACTGGGATGCATTTTTCCCAATCGTGAAAATGCAATGGAATTTTCTATATCTTGGATTAAAGAAAAAATTATATTGTAAAGTCCAATATAATATGATTGATAGTTTTGATAAATATTGAATTTTCATGAAGTGCCTGACTGTTGACCATATTTGAAATTTTATTGATTTTTTATTCTAGTAATTTTTCATTATGTATTATAGTATTAAGTGTTGTTAAATTTTTCAATTAATCGAATTGATAGTGAATTTTGGTTTCTGATACTTGAAGCTAAATTTTTATGATTATTTTGAAGTTCTGTGATTAACTTATCATAACGTTCGCCGTCATTAGCATCTAGATTTCCAAAATTGAACCTAACCCGTTTATGAGTCCGCGTTTAATTCTATCGGGATGAGGTAATATATCATTTAATTTATCTGTTACTTTTTGTTCAAGAAATTTCAATATTTTAAAATAATTTGTATTATCTTCTTCTTTCTCTTTTATTGGGTAATATCCTAGAGGATAGTTTGCCCAATTTGTGTTATCTTCTACTAAGTTCGAAGAATTTTCAAGAACATTTTTATTGTTAATTCATTTTTCAGCATATTTTTTGCGAGCAGTGGTATATAGTGACGACGTAGGTATTCAATTCGAAATATCCTAAACGAAAAGCTATCTAAGTGATCAACCGAAAATTAATAACGTCAACGACAGGAAAAATTCTTGTGTTCTGCAGGTAAATTTAGAAGACTAAAAAAAGTCGTAAACAGAAAATATTCCTAAAACATTTAGAGGAAATGAAAATGTTATTAAAATATCTTGAAACATTTTTAGAATGAGTAGTAATCCAAATGCGACATGTTTATAAAACCCGACAACGAACGAACTGATAGCAAGGGGTACACGGAATAGCTTTTTTGCGACAACTTGATTCTACATGTCGAAACCAACAGTGGAATTCAACTGGTAGAAAACTATAATACACGGAATCCCAGTTCTGGAGAGAAGAGGAACATTTACCCAAGTTAAAGCCTGCAGATATCCTAAGATTCCTCCGGGAAATAGGACTAAAGGAGCTACTAGTCTCCGAGGCTTACTTTTCTCAGGGACTAAGTAGAAGAAAGGGGACACAATATATCTTTTAGGTCTCACTGAATGTCATCGGTTGTCCACTGCAGTGTGTTGAATTCTTCATGTGACACTCTGTATACATGGGCGATACATGCGAAGTACACTGCATGTTCGGAAAATACTGGAAATACATATCGGCTTAGGAATAGAGGTGTGAATAAAAAAAACTCATCTAAATATCCATTTATTATAATAATTGGACAATAAAACATATTTTCAATGGGATGTTAGGGCTTAGTATTTTTCATACATCCTGTGGGAATTACATAAATATTACACAGATTAATAGAACTTAACCAATAATTTAAAACATTTAACTACATGTCTTTACATCAATGTAATAATACTATATTAAATTTGTTATTAAAATGGAATATCCACAATAAATTAATGTTTGGGGTCTAGTGGAGACCACGAGTTTTTGACAGATTTTGCAAAAAATTGAAGGTTATCCGTCGAAAAATTTGCGGTAAATTCAGAATTTCCAGAGAAAAATCGGAAAACAATCTTTCTCCGGAACCGATGTTGGTATAAAAAATATGTAGTTTTCTACAATTTTGAATTAAGACTTACTATACAGTTGTTTTGGACGTCACAAAATATATTAATAAAGATCTGGCCTTCATGAAACACGATAATTACCGAATAATGAAAAGTTGGTGTTAAAATTAATTGCAAAGCCATGCTGCGGAAATCAAATTGTGTACTGAAATAAATGGAAAATAATAATCAGAGGATGAGAAAATACTATGGAAATACAAAAGAACTGCAATATGCAATAAACATGTCAGTTCTTTTTAAGATAGTTCATCCTTAATGTCATCCAAAATCTTCAATTGTGGATATTCCTATGTAACAATGCACAATTTGGTTATTATTTGTCATATAAGAATAAATAAGTAAAATAACAAAATAATTAAAAACAATATAAATAACATCAGTTTAGTAACATTAACGAATGTAATGACATGAAAACGATTTACACACATATACTGGAATATGTTGTAATTTTCCAGGAAATTATCTTCAATGGATGAAACTCTGACTTCATGGATCATCAGGAATTCAACCTGTAAAGTTAATAAAACTATTAGGAAATACAATAGTAAACACTTTGAGGATTGACCAAGGAAAGTTTTGATATTCTACTATTACTGTTCTATGCAGTGACTAGCAATCCTTGTTTTTTTTTTGTAAATTATAGCAGATTTAAGCGACGTTAAAAACGCAGATAGTCGACCACTTTTTGAAATCGATAGAAATTGCATACATAAAACTTTATACATTCTTTAAATAGACTGTCATATTATTAAATAGTTAAAAAACAGGAATGTATTTGTTTATGTGATAAAATTCGTTTAAAACTTCACTAACTTAAGAGTTCCTGGAACGCTCGGTACCCTTTGTAAGCCATAATCCAGCCTGAGAGTAGACGCATCCTGGGAATGGGTCATATCTGGATGAGTCTGTAAGCCAAATAACATTTCAGCAGGTTGTGCGGTTCGTCTTCGTATTTTGGATCTGGATTGCGATTGCAGCTGCGATTGGGATAAGTGAGATTCTGGGATTGATAAACTGGAAAAGACAAAGTATTAACTGGTTTGCTAGTAGATAATACCAAAAAGTGACACTCACTGCATTTCTATTGGTGCAGGAGAAGAAGATCGAGACGAGTTTGAACTAGTTGTATCGTTAGTATTACTGGATATACTAGTAATAAGTTCCTTGGAGAATATGGGAATTTCGTTATGAAGTACATGGTCTAATAACTGTCCTTTTACTTTATTTTCTTGCTGTAACTGAAAACATAAAAATACATGAAAAAATTATCGAGTGTGAAGTATATTACAAAAAAAATGAATGTATTATTTTTTTTTCTTTAAGATGCTTATCCATCTGAATTTTAAATTGAACTTTTAGTTACCTCGGATAAAGTTGCTTCGTTTTCTTTCAACCTGGCATCTCTTTGAGCAACTGAATGATTCTGACTTAATGTCATGTTATACAATTTGTGAATTATATATTTGGCTTCATCAATATCATAAATTGCTGTAACCAGTTGTTGCAAATCGTGATTTTCACTTGCGTCTTCGGTTTCTTCAATAGCCATAACGTTGTGCTGCGTTTCACTGATTGTTTCTTGAACATAATTAATATTTTCTTTGATGTCTTCAATATAACTGTCTAGTTGGGTAATGTCTTGATTTCTATCAACTGCTTGTTTTCTCCTTTCCTCCAAGGCTTCTAGTTCCTTACCTATAAAAAATATGAAATGATATAATTAATACGGTTATCTACCCAAACAAATTATCATTAGTACTTACCCAAAACTTCTCTTTTTTCTAAGAAATGTTCCATTCTCACTTCTTGTTCCACCAGTCCCCTCTTGCTCATAGCAATATTATTAATTACTTTTTCTACTTTAAGCCATTTTTGTTTAGCAACTTTTTCAGAAAATCCTTTTGTAATTCTTCCATATGCTTTAATGCTAAGCCTTCCTCTTTGATTTTTCCTCAATACTGACACTTCTTCTTGTTTCCTTTTCAAAACTTGGTCCTTAATTTTCCGTTCATTCTGCATAGTTTTGATGACATTAGCATTTTTCCTGGACTCTTTGCGTAACTGTGCTATTTCTCGTAATCTCCTCAACTCTACTTCTTTGTGTTTCTGAGATTCTTCTTTCATTTTGTTTATTAATCGTACTTTAGTTCTCTTCATTTCTAACACTTCGTTTTTGTACGATTTAAGTTGATTTTCATACTGACTTTGGCTTCTTACTAGTCTAGCATGTTCTTTGTGAGCGGCCTGCAGCCGTTTTAGTTCCTTCTGCATGTCTGATAATTTTTTAGTATATTCATCTTTAACTTTTTTAATTTTATCTGATGGTTCCGCTTGAGCGCTATAGTTTTGTAAAATTTTGTCTCTTTCTTCTTGTGTCGCTTCAATTTTCACTTGCAACTGTAAAAGTTTATCTTCATAGTGCTGTCTCATTGTCTGCATTCGGCGCTGGGAATGTTCTAACTCATCTATTAACTTCTGTTTCATATCTATATCATTGGTTAGTGTTATAAGTTCATGTTTAAGCTCTTGATGTAGTTCTTTTTCATCGCTTTCTGTTTCACTATCGTTATCACCACTTTCCCCATCTGTTTCGTTTTCCAGTTCTAGCGATCTTCTGTTTAGAACTTCCTTTTCCTTTAGAAGATCTTGTTTGGCCTTTTCTATAAGAGATGCGTTTTCTTTTATACTGGAATCTAAATATGCTATTTGATTTGTGCGGCTGATTTGCTTTCTCAACTGTTCACAAGTGTTGGTAGATTCCATCAATTTCGCTCTAAGTTCTTCTATTTCTTTAAGATATCCTTGGATCATGTATGATACGTCTTGTTCATTACCTGTAGAGACACCAATCCAAGCACCAGTAGCTTTTTCCGCTAACAGACTGGTATTTTTAAGTGTAAGTGTATCAATAGTTTCTTGCATTGCTTTAACTCTCGTTCTTAAGTTATTTACTTCACCTTGTAGCATATTGTTTTCGTAGAACATATCATTAACTGTTTCAGCACCATCTTCATTAACAATTCTTTTACCCTGTTTATATTCAACTAATTCTAATTGCAATTGAGCAATTTGCTGCTTCAGTTGCGCTATAGTCTTTGAACTCTTATCTTGATTAATAAAGATCTTATTTTTAATATTCCGTGCTCTATTGGCATATTTTAAAGTATTTAACGTTTCCATAAAGTCTCTATCACTAGGACTAACACAAGCAATCATCACAGTCTGACTATTACCTCCAAGACTGTCTTGTAACAGCCTTGTAAGTTTTGAATCTCTATATGGTATATGTAAAGCTTTCTTCGACTTATCTCCTAAAGCTGAAATTACGTTACCTAAAGCTAATAAACCACAGTTAATTGAAATGCCCTCTTTCTGTCTTTCTCCAGTTGCACCTGTTCGTTTCAGTCTTTCAGAACCGGCAAGATCAACGAAATGAAATTTGGCACTAAGCGTCTCAAATTCATTGGTTTCGTCTTCAGAAGGAACTAATCGTTGTTGCTTTATATGTAAAGTGAATATGGCATGTGATCGAGAAGATTGAGTATTCATCTGAGTGCTAGCAGTTGTCCTGGAAAGGGCTCCCAGCCTCAAACATTGAAGAGCGTCCTCTGCTGATAAAACTGTCTTAAAAGTTACTCCTTTCACTTGAATACCACCGTAAGGATCTTCGTGTATTTTGTAGACTTTGTCCTAAAAAAAATAAGAGCAGAGTGAGTAAAAAATAATGAAGTATACAATTGATGTAATTCATCTACATTGAGGAAGTAAAGGTTTGTGTGAAAGTCACGCAACATCGCCATTATAAATCAAAACAAGTGCAATGTGCGAAGTAAATCATGCAAATACCTATGCAGTGTACAGCGAGACTGTAATATGTGTGCATGTGAGATTACTGTAATATTTCAAAATTATTTTTATACAAATTATACTCAAAACATACTTCTGCAATTACAAAATTGAACTAGTTAATACTTTTCTATTGCCCTTTTTTTAATACCAATCATTAATTTACATCCAAAATTCAAAAATATCAATGACATTATTACAGAATTAGTAGGTTTAAAAAATATAGTTTTTTACGTTAAGAAGACGATAACGTTGCAAAATTGTAGGTTTTTTCCTGATTCAAAGAAAACTAGACAAGTCAATTTGACAGTACTTTATTATTAGAATTATTAGAATCAATTTCCAAACCTAATAATGAGAAATACCACTAATCGTGATCTCCATGTCTAAAAACCACTATATGAAGTAATAATATATTTTTATTTTTTTTTATAATAGGAATAATGCAACAAATTACATAATTTTTATTTCAAAGATAAAATTTTACGCGCCATTTGTAAAGGCTGCTCTCATTGGTGCAATCCAGTATGACGTACTAGCCCCTACACGCCTATCAACATTAAGCCGACCAATCATATAAGTTCTGTCATAGTAAATCCAAATACCTGTGGTTCCGTGTATGACAAAACAAAAGTCAATCAAATCTGAGGTTATGCTTCATTGTATTTGTATGCTGTTTTTGAAATATATTGAAAATACAACACACAAACGGAAACAATAACCTTACAAACAGACGACAAACGGACAAAACAAACAAGATGCACGGCCACAGACGACTAACATCACAGACCTGATGGCACTTTCACGACCTCTAGAAAAGAAACGTTAGAGCTTTTGATTAAAAATCACTTTCCTGGAAGTTTGACTCTGGATAACAATCGACCTCCGCTCTTTGAGGGCGCAAGGCGGCCAAAAAAGATCGATTGGGAGGCCGCCAAGGAAGTTATCACAGCACCAGCAGTTGAATGGGCAATCAAATCTTTTCAGCCTTTCAAATCTCCTGGTGAGGATGGAATATTTCCAGCTCTGCTGCAAAACGGACTGGAATTACTTCTACCCATCCTCATTAAACTGTATAGAGCTAGTCTGGCGTGGAATTACATACCACCCAGTTGGTTGACGGCTAGGGTGGTATATATACCGAAAGTGGGCCGCACAGACCCACACCCTAAATCGGTCAGACCAATTAGCCTAACATCTTTCCTGCTTAAAGGACTTGAAAAAGCACTGGATTGCTACATCAGGCGGGTAGCTTTATATAATTCCCCCCTGAGCATCCACCAATATGCTTATCAAACTGGCAAATTAACAGATTTAGCATTACACAACCTTGTTGAGAAAATCACACAATCCCTTAACAACAAGGAGATTGCGGTGGCCATATTTCTTGACATTGAAGGAGCATTTGACAATGCACTACCGACCTCCATTGGTTCAGCTTTAACTGAAAAGGGCATCAAACCAACCATTACCGGTTGGATATATGCCATGTACACTAATAGGACAGCCACTACATCTCTTCAGGACGAGACCATTAGCTTTAAGGTTTCCAGGGGCTGCCCACAAGGCGGAGTACTATCTCCCCTACTATGGTCACTCTTGATGGATAACTTGATTAGCGCTCTCGAAAGAAGAGGGGTAGAACTGCAAGCGTATGCAGACGACCTTGTCATCTTGGCAAGGACCAAGTCAGGAAGGGTAGCACATAATACCCTCCAAAAGACGTTGGACGATGTCCACAGTTGGTGTCAGAGGGAACAGATGTCTGTTAACCCTGGTAAAACTGTAATAGTTCCCTTCACTGGGAAAAGAAAGTTGGAGGATATTCCACCACTTTCCTACAATGGTGAGGTTATTCCATTTGCAGCGGAAGTAAAATATTTGGGGATTATCCTAGATATGAAACTTACTTGGAACGCTCACTTGGAAAAAGTTATCCATAAGGCCAGACTATCCTTGTGGACATGTCGTAGGATCTGTGGAAAATCTTGGGGCTTGGGACCCAAACAAATCTATTGGATATATGTGATGATCGTTAGACCAATGATCACATATGGAGCTATTGCCTGGTGGCCAAAAGCTTTACAGCGAACGGCCCAAGCAAAGCTCTCTGGTTTACAGAGACAGGCTTGCCTGGCAATCACTGGTGCTATCAGCTTCACACCGTCAGCAGCCATGGAAATCCTTCTGGACCTACCTCCTCTCCATATATTTTTGGAAAGAGAGGCTAGATGGACAACTTACAGAATTGTGCATATTTCTAAATGCACAAATTAGGCTTATACAGAACGAAGCAGAATGCTAGTGGACACTGAAAGTCACAGTATTCTGGGAATGACCTCTGACATAATGCCTCCAACAGTAAACTACGACCTGCCTTATACCGTCCTAATTCCAAATAGAGATGAATGGGTCCTCCGTAAGGATGAACTATTAAGAGCAGACAGCTGTTGGTACACAGACGGTTCAAAAACACCCTCAGGCTCTGGTGCAGGTGTATACGGGCGCAGACCTAGGACAGAAATCTCAACCTCTCTAGGATCCTATGCAACCGTATTCCAGGCGGAAATTTACGCCATTGTTTCATGTGTAGAGAGATTGGAGCAAGCCAATCTCATACATAGAACAATAAAAATTTTCTCGGACAGCCAAGCGGCTTTGAAAGCACTTAGCTCTCACCGTGTAACGTCGAAATTGGTTTTAGACTGCCAAAGAAGACTCTCCTTAATCGGAGAACTCAATAAAGTATTGCTGGTCTGGATCCCTGGCCATTCTGACATGGAAGGAAACGAGAAGGCAGACTCTCTTGCAAGGGAGGGTGCCGTACGTGTTTCTATCGGACCAGAACCAATAATTGGCATCGCAATAAGTTTTGCCAAACAAACACTGAATACCTGGACGGCAAGAAGAGCTTTAGACTTCTGGCATAATTTACCAGGACTGGTTCATTCAAAGGCTTTCATACATCCTTCTAAGAATGTCTCCAAAAAAATGTTAGACTATAGCAGGCATGACCTACGTTGTCTAACAGGTCTTTTAACAGGCCACTGTCATCTGAATAATCATATGCTAAAACTTGGACTGTCGGAAGATCCGACCTGCCGTCTTTGTCTGGAAGATGATGAATCAGCAGAGCATATAATTTGTGCCTGCCCCGCCGCGGCTCGAATCAGGTATCTGATGTTTGGCAGGGATTCACTCTCGCCCTCGGACCTGAAATATCATTCACCAAATAAACTAATTGGCTTTGTTAAGAAGCTGAATTTGTTTGGTGAAATCTGAAAAGGCGTGAGCCACAATAGACTCTTGCGAGTCGCAGTGGAGGGCCTTATAGACCCACTCACCAAAAACCTAACCTAACATCACAGATCACAGAACTAAACGCCAATCACGCTGAGAGTGCTTCTGTGAACAAATATCATATTCCATCATCAACAGTGTTGCCGCACTAAAATGATCAAACTTATTCTCCAGATAAAGAAGAATTCAAACAAAATATAATAATTCCAACAAATTACTTTGTTGTGAAATGACATTTTTATCATTAGATGATACGTTGTAGGGAAAAAAACAGCTCAGATATACAAAAGCCAATGCACTACGGTGTCCAGAGGATATATAGTAGAAGCAGACAGAGACAGGGGTTAGTACGTCATAGCACCGCCCACTTGCTTCGGACATTTTTCAGTTTTGAATTAATATGTTGCTTTCAAAACACCAGGAAATCTATTTAATACTATTTTGACACTTGATATTGTCTGCACACTGAACCAACCATTGATTGATTGAAATATATTTGAAAGGATTTCATCTCTTAGTGGTCTTCCCCATTGTCTAAACTAACTCATTTTTCTAACTGATGTGGCGACGTCTTAAAGTTTTTCCAAACCTTAAACTGTAAGTTGTCATGTCCGTTAAATATAAATTGTATTTACTGCTGGTAAATTTATAATTATTCTGTTGGCTATAAATTTAACTAAAAATACCATAGCTGTCAGTGACTGTCACAATTATCTCTATTTTTAAATATGATTTACAAATGATGTAAAAACATATATGTATTAAAAATTATTTTCCCAGTAAACATTACTAAGACTGCACTGACGTATGTAAAGGAATCTAAATTAGGAGTTAGCAACAATCATTTGATATCGTGTGGGCGAGCGGTGAGCGTTAATATGGAATCAGATCGTTGCTCCTAACATAGCATGTAGGAAGGACTAGGCAAATCATAGAAAATTTAAATTCTATATCGTTCATTTACAATAAACTATGAGCACTAATACTTTTTGTAACAGCAATTGAAGAAAACAAATATTCTTTACTGTCTACCCTGGCAGAATTATTTCAAAATATAATGAAAAACTATAGCAGAAATTTGATAATAAGTACTTATGTTCTTTGTAGGCAAACGCCAAGTTCCAACTATATTTAAAGTATTGTGTGGGATAAAGTCATTCACCTATCCATAATTTATTTTTGTTGATAACAAATAATTTAACATCAAAGGTGATTTTGTTACTTACTTTACTATAGGAAGGATTAAACAAGTCAATGACTTCCTCATTATAGAGTTCCATAAATTGTGCGGATACTTTAAATTCGGGAGGTAAAGTTCCAGATGACTGTGCCTTTTGAATTCTGGAATGGATCCCATCGAATAGATGGTGAATGGCTCTTGGAATGATTCCTTTTTGTTCGTCTTTGACTTCGACATCGAATCCCGAGCCCATTGTGTAAGTTTTACCCGATCCCGTTTGTCCGTAGGCAAGGACAGTGGCATTATATCTGTAGTTAAACAAAAAACCAGCTTTATTTTAATATCTATAATTATAAGGGTGTCTAATTTCAAACCCGAGTTTAATGAACCGGTGTATTCGTAAAAAAAACATTAGTACGTTTTCACACCTACATAATCTCCTCATTAATGTTATATTTCAGGTTTAATGAACTGCTATCTAAAATGATTCATAAAAGACCAAATGCTACAAGTAGATAATTAATCCTAGCCGTACTTCAAAAACCCTCGTACGATTTTGTAACAATTTCATAATGTTGAAAATTATGATGTGTTACACATGAATGAAGCATTTCAGGAAATCTGCATAATAACCGCCACAATTAGTCAAATCTGCTTGGCAAGCGACATGACGTTTAATTTTAACTTCTGCATCGCTAATTAACTAAAACTGGTCTTTGAACTTCTTAAAATACAGAAAAGAACCATACACCGAAACTATGGAATTGTCCAATTTTTTGAGCTTTTTTCAAATAGGATGACAAATCAATAATAAGAAATTAAAGCTTATTATTTTTATTATACAACGAAGGATTTATATCTTAGATACGCCACTGATATTGTAATATTCATGATTGTTATGAATACATTACGTCAATGGACGCCGGAGTACCGCAAGGAGCGATACTATACCCTTGCTGTATGACATATAAACGGCAGACATGCCTAAAAGGGAAAACACCATCATGGGAATGTACGCAAATGATACCGCTATAGCGACGACATGCGTGAAACCAAAAGACATCAACAGCAACAAGTGCAATAGAAGAATGGTGCACTTTGTGGAAAATTAATGGAGAAAAGACGAAAGCAGTATTTTTCAAGAAAAGAAAACGTCGAAATAGACGGAGAAGTCCCTTGGACGGATAAAGCAAAGTATCTAGGATTGATACTAGACAAGGGACTAACATTCAACGACTACGTTAACACAGTGGTGGCTAAAAAAAACAAGCCAGAGCGAGACTAAGCGGACTACTCGGCAGAAGAAGCAAATTGGATTTGAAGACAGAATTACGTTTCATAAGAAGTATCATAATACCAATACTAACTTACGCATCGGTAGCTTGGGGACACACCAGCGAAGCAAATAGGAAGAAATTACAGGCACAACAAAACATTTCGATCAGGCAGGCTCTGAACGCTCCCTGGTATGTGAGAAACGAAGTCATGTACAACAATTCAATTGTTTCAACCCTTACAACGTGGAACACAACACACACAACCGAATAGACACAACACTAATCAAGAAGAACAAGGGAACACAGCCACCAGAGCTACCCCTTAAAGAGAGAAGACATCCCTGGCGCCCCCCATAGAGAGAAGGGAGGAAAGGGATACGCGATCGCGAAGTACGAGTGAGGTCCTGTCGGAATGACAGGGGGTGGTAGAATGTTCTACTTAGCATCAACCCGCGGGCCCAAAAACCCGGGGATGGATGCTTTGTGGGACGGGCTTTCTAACGCGCACGTGTGTGTGCTCCATTACGGTTGCGATTAGCACCACACCGTCAGCAGTCATGGAAATCCTTCTTGAGCTACCTCATTTCCACATCTTTCTGGAAAGGCAGGCTAGATGGAGATCATGTAGAATTGCGCATATTTCCAAATGCACAAAACAGGCTTATACGGAGCGTAGTAGGACACTGAAAGTCACAGTATTCTGACATAACGATATATATAAAATAAAATATACCCCAATAATTAATATTTACATTATTTACCCTTCAAGAGAAGATTCGATTAGAGATGCTACACAATTTTCATAAACTTCATTTTGGTCGGATTCCATATCGAAAACATAGTTATAGGTGAATGCCTTATCACTTCCTAGAGTAACTTGGGGTTCGCCTGGTGTAACCGTAGTGCAAATGTGACACATGTCAATTATTTCGCGAGGTGTCTGTGGACGAATCCTAAAATAAAATAAAAAATAAATAAATAAAAAATATATTTAAAAGTGCTTGTGGTATGTGCTTTACTACAAGAAATTATCACCGAATTTACCCTTTTTTCAGTTTATATTCTATTTCATCCCTACTCTGTTTCATTTTATATACGGCTAATTTAATTTCAATCGTATGATAAAGATTTATTGAATATTTTATAAACCATTTCTCTATATAAGATTCCTTTTTGGATGTTATATGAATATCCATTAAATCTAATAAACATTTCCATTAAGTTTCTCAATATCTATAAATAAATTATTTTATTTTATATTTCATTTCCAATATATCAATTATTTCTGTACTTTTAAATGAATTAGTATTAATGACATTTGTTAGCAGTAATATTTTTATTTTAGTCGCTAAAAGCAATTTTTGAAGTGAAAACTTCTATAGGCGTGTTGAGCTCTTTTTTGGGGTGAAGAAAAAACATGGATTTTTCGTCATTGTCACGCTTTTATGCAACACACAATACTTTGGTAATTCGTCTCGTTTTTATGCAACACACAATACTTTTGGTTATGCAACACAATTAACAATGAAGCGTATATAGTGTTGCATAAATCTTCGTCACGCTTTCCATATACTGTGTATATATTTGTACTTTTTTGTAAAAAATTTTTAAAAGGGGTTCATTTTTTGGTGTTTTCACTTCTGTCGGCAGTCCCATGACTGGACTCTACGTTTTTTTTAATTGAATTTTATTTTAAACAGACAATTTTTGTATTCGGAATATTCAAGAGAAACAGTTTAATAAAGTTTTGTATACATACCTACAAGGAAAATTTCATTACAGATATATAATTAGGCAAAAAGTAATGGAAACAAAATTATATAACCTTAATACACGTAATCCTGAGCAAGGCCATTATTTGTATTAGTTATTTATATTCTTACCAACTAGTTTATGGCATTGACTGGACTGTCGTTAGCCAAAAATGGACAATAAAAAATAGTTTTATGTAAAATACTGTTTAAAATTTTTAGTCAATTTTATTATCAATACATTAGTTACAAAACTTTTCCGCTCATTTCAACAGCTTAAACTTTTATACGTCTAATCATACAAACGTACAATTTTAGTGTATGTTTAGTTGCCTATTAATAAAGTATTGTTTATTAGCTTATTTTAAAAGCTGTCCTTTATTAGGATATTATTAGATAGATATTGTTTTAATGAGATTGTAATAATCTTTTTTCTGATGTCTGAATGTACAGGGTGCTCCATTTTAAATAAACAGTTGTTAATTTCTAAAGTTGATGGATATTAACACTAGTTTTAAAATAGTATATTATGCAACGATCATGTAATGATGGTTATTAATACACAAGCATTAACCGGGATATGGTTAATGAGAGTGTATTAATAACCATTACATGAGAGTTACAAACATTATTTTTTCTACGAACAAGAAATTTTATTTGAATTCAACAACATTGCTTTTTGTATACTTCTCTTGCTACCCTCCAATCCATAAATTGACCATAAAATTTATCATATACCTTTTTTGATTTTGCAGCTAATAAACTATTGGATACATTTTTCGCCTTTGCAGCGATTTCAGGTGGTTTGTATGAAAACTCTTCGTCGCTCGACATTTCTTTTAAAAAGTGGAAGGTATCTACCTTTTTGACTAACGCGAAAAATTGAAACTGTCATAAAACAGGAATCTCTTAGAAACTCTCAAACATTCTACTGAAAATATTGGGTCTGCCTACTTGGTTATTTAAAAATCTAGATTTTTATTGGTCAATTTTTCAGTTTCAAAATGAAAACCAGTTTTATAATGAGTATCATTATGAAACTGAAAATTGGCATTTAATTAACAACTTATAGTATAGGAGTAGAAAATAGCTATTTACTTTTATTAACGATCAATTTAAATATTTCAAATATCTCACTGAATTATACACCGAGGTGTTACAGGTGGACCAGCCTGTATATCGCACCAGACCGCCCAAAATCAATATGATTTCCGTCTGGAAATATTTTCCAAGATCGGGAAACAAAAAGAAGGAAACGAACTAAGTAGTTCCTGTTATTTCCTGTTTCAATAATGCCACTTTAACGTATAATTGGTTTCAATAAAAAAAATGTTTATTTAGGTACGCCGATTGAATTTTTATTTTAGTTTAGTATTTGTAAAGAATTATTACAGTTTCCTGTAAAATTGTCCTATTTAGTAAAGCGTGTTACCAATAGATATCGAAGAATAAAAATATATTATTCTAAAGTAGTTGTTTCTTCTTCGTTGAACGGTCAATGTTTTTGAAAAATATTTTTCAAAACTTTGTTGTAAGCGTTAGAATAATATATATTTTATTCTTCGATATCTTTTAGTATTTGTTCTAAAGAATGAAAAAATGAGAAGTAGTTTATTATATCAATAAAAATTCCTTTTGGAAACTTCTTCTACACCTATGGCAACATTCACATTTTAACAAATAGACGTCCTTGTTGTTAAACCATACAAGGAGCAACCTTAAAAGTCATCAATTATCTAAATTAGACAATTAAACACTAGTCTACTTTATTTGCGTATATCACGTAACACGAGATGCGAAATATTCACTCAGTGCTATTTGGAACATGCAAATTAATGTGTTCACTGACCTGCATACACGAAGAAAAATTATCCTGCCAAATCAAAGATTTATGCGAATTAGATAATTAAAGACAAAGATCGCAACTAAAATGTCGGATAAACAAACATTTTTGGCAACTAACCATCGACTTCTTGACGTCTGCTAATGCCAAAAACTTTTCTAATTCAGCGTCGTTCTTAAGACACACTTTTTTTAAGAAAGTATAATACATTAATGATTTGTTTTAAAGTTGAAAACAATTTGTAAAATGCACCTTCTCTGCCTACAAATTAATTGTCAATAACGATTAAAACTTCCGCATGCTCTTACAAAGTTTATTATTTATTGATATAGATATGTACCTCCATAAATAATGTAAAAATACTTATTGCATTAAAAATATCCGAGTTCAAGTCGTTTCAAAGACGTTCTGTATATACACAAATATAAGATAGATTATTATGATATAAGAAAATGCTACCATGTGTTTGTTTATTTTTGGTTATTGAGTGTAACAGGTAGATTTATTTTAGTTTATTTTGTGTGTTATTACTGACACAAGTACCGAAACACCAGCTGCAGGCGGCAGCTTTAATCTGAACTGTCAGCACTTCCTAAAAACTTTTTATTTGTATTTATAATGTCAAGAAAGCATCGGCACTGAGAAGAACTTTTGAAAATACCTAAACAAAGACGAATTTATATCAAAATTTCAACACTTGAATGTTATTACAGTATAAAGTAATTTACTAAAGTATCATAGTATGGTAGGTGCTTTAAATAATTTGACAGTAGTGCATTATTTTTCCATTTACACCGTCAATCAAATTCAAATAGTGAAAAGAACTTCCCAGACGAAGAATTTTCAGGAAATTCTTTCGAAAGTAATTCAAATAATAGCGCGCACCAGTTTCCAGCCCCTGCGTAATGTAAATTTTAATTCCCCTATTTACAGGCAACCAGCTCATTTGTCCTCGTGTATACAGTCGATACAGGCCCTTAAATTTATGGTCAATACAGCAAAGTATTAAGTGCTGTCTAAATATGCCATTATAGCATTTGATTACGAACGTTTACTAATCATAGGAGGCAAGCCTCCTATTATTATTTTCGGTAACGCTCGTTTTTGTTTATCTGTAGGGCTATTTTTACTTGTGCCATTTACAGCTAAAAGTATGACAATGAACAAACGTCGAAAATGTTCGTGTTTGTTCCACAGTAATACACTCTAGCCCAAGCATACGTTTAAGTTTAACCTGGCTACCACCAACCAGGGAAGTCGAAGAACTGGTCAAGTACTCCAGGAAGAAGGCTGTGCAGCTGATCATTGCGTGCGATGCCAATTCACACAACCTAAACTGGGGAAGCACAAACACCAACGAAAGAGGTGAGTTATTACTAGAATTTATTGCGGCTAATAATTTGAACGTACTAAATGAAGGAAATAAACCGACTTTCGTTAACTCAAACAGAAAGGAGGTTATTGATATCACGATGGGCACTCATTACATAAGTAACTTCGTGAGCAATTGGTATGTGTCCGAGGAGGAAAGTTTTTCTGACCACAGACACATATATTTCCAAATTTCGGGAACTGAACCAAAAATAGAATACTATCGTAACCCGCGAAAAACGAACTGGGAAACATTTACTGCAGAACTAGGCAATAGTTTAGACCGAGCGATAGTAAAAATTAAGAACACAACAGACCTAGAGATAGCGGCAGACCTAACACAGGAAGCAATTATCTCAGCGTTTGAAAACAACTGCTCAACGGTGAGGAAGAGATCCAACAGGAATGTGCCCTGGTGGACAAATTAACTTGCCGAAAAACGGAGACAGTTAAGAAAGAAGTTTAATAGGACTAAAGAAAATTTAGAAGAGTGGACGGATTATAAGAGGGCCCTAACTGAATACAACAAACTGATAAGGAAAGTAAAGAGAGACTCCTGGAGGAGGCACTGTGAGGAGATAGAACAGACTCACGAGTGTGCCAGACTGCAGAAGATTCTTTCCAAGGATCCTAATCAGACTATACACGTTATCAAAAAAGATAATGGACAATTCACTGGAAATGGGAAAGAAACCATGGAAGAGCTACTTAAGGTACACTTCCCTGGATCAATACCTACCATGCCACCGCAAAACTCCCCAGTGAAAGGACTGGATCGACCACGATGGGCATCCAGGATAGACTGGCGAATAGCGAAGGCAGTGGTAGACGTGGAAAAAACAAAATGGGCTCTAAACAGCTTTAAACCATATAAATCACCGGGACCAGACGGGATTTATCCTATCCTACTCCAAAAAGGAGGCAACACACTACACTACAGGGTATGCGAATTGCTCAGAGCTAGCCTAGCTCTAGGGCATATTCCAAGAACTTGGCAATGCATCAGAGCTACATTTATACCAAAACCTGGAAAATCTGGACAGGACACGGCTAAAGCTCTGAGACCAAAAAACTTCTTGATAGACATATCAGAGACGGTATACTGGCTACAAGACCACTACACCAAGATCAATAAGCATACAGAGAGGGAAAATCAACCGAAACAGCATTACATCAACTCGTCAAAAGGGCTGAATACGTGCTGGAAAATAAAGAGGTGATGCTCGCAGCTTTTCTAGATATAGAAGGAGCTTTTGACAACACCTCCTACGAATCCATAGCCAAGGCAACGAGGAAAATTGGGATCGATGCCACGAGCTGCAGATGGATAGACTGCATGCTCGGAAGCAGGCTAATAGAAACAACTCTTATGGGGGAGACAATGGCCGTGCGTGCAACCAGAGGTTGTCCACAGGGGGGAGTACTGTCCCCGCTGCTGTGGAACCTGGTTATGGACGGGCTCATTAGAACCATACACAGAGAAGGATTTAACACCATAGGATATGCAGATGACCTGGTAATTCTATCCCAAGGTAAATTCAACAGTACAACCAGAGACAGACTTCAGATGGCTTTAAATGTAGTAACAGGCTGGACTGTAGAAGAAGGGCTACGCATAAGTCCCTCAAAAACACAGATAATTGCGTTTACCAGAAGAAGGAAAAGGGAAGGACTTGGCCCTCTGACGCTTCAAGGTGAACCAATACGATTGTCGGATGAAGTAAAATATCTTGGGGTTATCCTAGACCCAGGTTTAACTTGGAACCGACACCTGCAGCACGTGATCAAGAAAGCAGAGGTAACCTTCATGGTTGCCAGACGCACTTACGGCACTAAATGGGGACTTAGACCAAGCATGGTACACTGGTTGTACAAAATTGTTGTCATCCCCAGGATTACATATGCATCTCTGGTCTGGTGGCCAAAGATCAGACAAACATCTGCAATGCTAAAACTAAGCAAGGTCCAAACACTTGCATGCATTGGCATTACAGGGGCAATGAGGACTACTCCTACAGCGGCACTGGAGACAATGCTAGACCTTCCTCCGCTACATTGTGTCATAATGTGCGAAGCAAGGGCAGCTCTAACCCGACTGGAGAAAGTATCAGAACATGACGTGGCACATGGGAGAGGACACACAGAAATAAGGCATGTGGATGACGACATCTTTAAAATGCCAACAGACCACATGACCACTAGATATATCTTTCGCAAGAACTTCGAGATTGTCATCAAAGATCGAAAGGAGCTTGAGGAAGAGAACGCACCACCACTCAGTAGAGCAAATGAACTGATCTGGTACACAGACGGATCAAAGAATGAGCTCGGCACCGGAGCGGGCATATACAGCAAGTCGAGCAAATATGAAGGAATCGTCTCGCTTGGAAAATACGCCTCGGTATTTCAAGCAGAGGTCTATGCAATACTTGCATGTGCAAGGGCAAATAACATGAGAGCCTACAACAACAGGCAGATCAGGATCTACAGTGACAGTCAAGCTGCCCTTAAATCACTTCAGAGCTCTAAGGTAACATCTCGGCTGGTATGGGAATGCGGCGAAGAACTTAGAAGACTGGCGACTCGGAACAGTGTAACACTGGATTGGGTCCCAGGTCACAAAGGAATCGCTGGCAATGAAAAGGCTGACGAACTCGCAAGAGCAGGATCGTCAACCCTGATGAACGGACCCGAACCAGCTGTGGGCATTCCCAGATGCTCAACTAGGTCATGGTTGAAAGGGTGGGTAAAAGAACAACACAATAAACACTGGAAGAATACGCCCAGGCAAATACATGGAAATAAATTTATAAAAGAACCATCAGAAAAAGTAGCGAAAGAACTGCTCTCAATGAGCAGGAACAAACTACGCACCATAACGGGGCTACTTACGGGACACTTTCCCACAAAGGAGCACCTGAACAAAATAGGGCTGTATAACGGAGACCTTACATGCAGAAGATGCAAAAAGGATACCGAAACAGCTCTGCATATACTATGCAACTGTGAGACGCTGGACCACAGGAGGCAGAAACTGTATGGTAGACCCAAAATGACTCCAGAAGACTTCTACAACCAACCAGCAAAGAACCTATATGAGCTAATACAGGGAACGGATTGGCTGAATAGGCTGTAGTCAGAATACTAGGAGTATCCACAATAAGCCCAGGAGGCTGGGGTGGTGCCGGCGAAGGGACGGCTCTTTATAAAAAAAAAATTTACTAGAGTATCATAGTATGGTAGGTGCTTTAAATAATTTGACAGTAGTGCATTATTTTTCCATTTACACCGTCAATCAAATTCAAATAGTGAAAAGAACTTCTCAAACGAAGAATTTTCAGGAAATTCTTTCGAAAGTAATTCAAATAATAGCGCGCACCAGTTTCCAGCCCCTGCGTAATGTAAATTTCAATTACCCCTATTTACAGGCAACCAGCTCATTTGTCCTCGTGTATACAGTCGATACAGGCCCTTAAATTTATGGTCAATACAGCAAAGTATTAAGTGCTGTCTAAATATGCCATTATAGCATTTGATTACGAACGTTTAATAATCATAGGAGGCAAGCCTCCTATTATTTTCGGTAACGCTCGGAATGTTGTTTTTGTTTATCTTTAGGGCTATTTTTTCTTGTGCCATTTACAGCTAAAAGTATGACAATGAACAAACGTCGAAAATGTTCGTGTTTGTTCCACAGTAATACACTCTAGCCCAAGCATACGTTTAAGTTTAACCTTGTGATCTTAAATAGTTTAATTACATCGTTAAGTACCTAACTTTCACTTCAATTAACAAAATTAATATTTGCGTCGTCATAATTAAGCTAAATATAATTAATTTGTACGTTTTGAAAAAAACAAGTCTGCAGTGGAATTTTATTTATAGCTAAGAGTAATTTTTGAACAGAATGATAAGACACTCAACTATTGATTATTCTTATTAGTTATCTCTCTCTAAAGCATGCATATGTTACACGTTATTCCCCCGGGATCCAGCTAATATAACCGCATTTTAAAAAGAACTTCAATTAATTTACTTTCACGCCTAATAACACTGGTTGGACAAAATTTTTTTTTGCTGTAGCATAAAGCTGAATAGTATACTATAGTAGAATGAACCTATCTAAATACGAAAATGGCCAGAAAAAAAGCTGTAACACGTAAGGTTTTTTGTTACATTAAAAAAACCACATAGAGAACAGTTACGTTTATTATTTATTTAAAAAATTACTTTACTAACATATATAACACATCAAAAATATTTATTTGTAATTTATTTTATCCTTTTATGGGGGGTCATATCTTCCTTCTTAAAAAACCAGCAGTAATCATCCATCGCCCTTGGAACCGAATTTCCATTGTTCTGATATCTTGGTGCAACCTTTCACCCTGCTAGTCGCTGACATCTCCCAAATTATCAGGAAAAAATGATAAATGGGAATGGAGAAAATGAATTTTTAATGACATTCGGCAGCCAAGCGATTTATAGGAATCTAAAAGTTCATTAACTAGCTGTTCGTAGTTATCATCCATATTGTTGCCCAAAAATCCCCTCACGACACTCATGAGTTCCAAGCTCTATGTTCTGGCGTGGTAAGCTTTTCTATAAAATTAATATCGTCCAGCAACTTTCTAAATATCAAAATAACCTCCTTTAACTTGGCGTCACTTAACTGGGGAAAGACTTGTCTTAGGTATTTAAATCCTTCACTCTCTTTAATCATAACCTTCATAAAGTTTTTCATTAGTCCAAGTTTAATGATCTATCGGATCATCATATGTCCCATGTCCTGAAAATCTTTTTTAGAATCATCCACACGCGAATCTACAAGAAGTGCGAATATCAGATGTACAACACCCAGTTTCGATTCCGAAACGGACTCGGAACTCTTTTCCCTAAAGGTATTGACACAGAGGTGTAGAGACATGAATGTGAATGTATTTGCATGTTTCATAGACTACCGAAAGGCGTTTGACTGTGTTAATCATCAGAAGATGATTGAAATTCTAAGAACAACCGGAATTGACGAACAAGACCTACTTTTCATATCAGAACTTTATTGTAATCAAACAGCGGCAGTAGAGATGGAACAATCAACATCGGAAGAATCAATGGAACCCCAATAAACAATATCAGGTACGCCGATTATACGGTTATGATAGCCAACGATGTACAAGAACTATAAAGCATCATAGATTCCGTAGTTCAATATAATGAGATGTTTGGATTGCATCTCAATCTCTTCAGGACCAAAGTATTGGTCTTTTCTAAGACTCCAATAAATGCACACCTGCGAGTCAAGGGACAAACAATCAAACAAGTGACCTCAATAAAATATCTAGGAGCTAACATTAATAACCAGTGCGACCCGAAAAGGGAATTACTTTCAAGGATTGAGCAAGCGAGAAAAATCTTCATGAGTATTAAATAATTTTTTACCAGACTGGAGCTTAGTTTGGAACTCAGAACTCGAATGATCAGATGATCTCTGTCCAACTCTATGGATGTGAAAGCTTGACACTAAATTCACAGATTGAAAAGAGAATAGAAGCCTTCGAAATGTATGTGTATAGACGGATGCTGCGAATTTCATGGGTACAAAGGATGAAGTACTTCACTGCATGCACAAACAAAAAGAACTACTGAATACCATTAAGGAAAGAAAAATGCAATACCTGGATCATATGATGAGAGGTGATAAATACGAAATATTACGCCTCATAATAGAGGGCAAAGTTCAGGGGAAAAGATCAGTAGGAAGACGCCAAAACTCATGACTAAAAGATTTAAGGAGATGGTTCGACCGCTCGTCTGCAGAAATCCTTCGTGCTGCAGTTTCCAGAGCTAAAATTGCCATTTGGATCACCAACCTTCGGCAGGAGAGGGCGTGATAAGAAGAAGAAGTTTAATGTGAAGTGGAGGCAAAAGGACATTTTTTGGGTCTTCCAAGAGGCACATATTTAACATTTTGAGATCCCGGTTGAAATTCGGACCTTTCCCGCCAAATTTGCCTCACATAGTGTTCATTCAATGCACGACTGTCCCACAAACAAAGAAAACAGCAATATTTCGTAAATCCTCCCTGAAGTCCCACTAAAATTGCGATAACTTTTAAATTACCACAT
Source organism: Lochmaea crataegi (assembly GCA_947563755.1). Taxonomy (NCBI): domain Eukaryota; kingdom Metazoa; phylum Arthropoda; class Insecta; order Coleoptera; family Chrysomelidae; genus Lochmaea; species Lochmaea crataegi. Next base: position 7,939,534 of record OX387422.1, read on the forward strand.
ATCTGCCAATTGTAGTAGTTGTAGTTTATTTTATCTAAAAGGAGGCTCATATTTTCATAGATTTCTTTCATTGTAACTGAATGGACAACTGGTATAGATGGTTTCAAATTTCCATTATGTAATAACACAGTTCCTGCATTAAACCATCGATATCAGTACAGGCACATAACGAATTTTCCATATTGTAAAATGTGGAAAACGCGGCATTTCTTTTTCTAAAAGTTGTAATTTTCGTTTCTTTGCCAAGTAAGTTACTCCTTAAGACGGGAAACCAAGAAGTTCTGACTGTTGATTTGACAAACCCAAATCACGTACTAAATCATTTAACTCTTTTTAAACAATCAAATGTGGCTCGCCGGAACTGCAACCAGGCGTGAATGTGGGGTCGGTACACTGTTCCTCGGAGCTTCCTGAAGAACCGTTATTATCTCCATTATTTCCCAAAACAATATCTTGCCAATCCAAAGGCGTCGTCGGTACTGGTAAGTCTGCATTGTGAGGAACAGGTCTTATGGCAGATTGCAAATTTGGATATTCGATCTTATGCTTTTCTTTTTTGGAATAACCTTCAGTCTTTGACATACAAAAATAGCAATCATCAAAATGATTGGTACGTTCTCGCCATACCACTGGAACTACAAAAGGCATACTTATTTTCTTCCCTTTCATCCACTGAACCAATGACACGCTACATCTGACACAGCACTCATGGGGAGCCCACTGTTTGTCTTGATCTCCGATTACACACGAAAATACATGAAATAAGCCTTTTTCACATTTTCAGAAAATGGTCTGGCTTGTGACTTCACTATAAATTCTCCACAAATATAACAAAACTTGTCAGGAGAAATTTTGCAGCTGCGGCGCGTATGACTTTGCAAATTTTCTTAACTACACAGAACCATTCACTTTAAAACTCAAATGTAAACTAAATAAGAGAATATCTTCTGTGTGTTTCTTGTGGTGTATTCTTTATTCTTTTGGTTAATTATAATTATCCAAAAGAATAAATAACCCATTCTATGAAATCTTTTTGCTTATAAATACAGGTCAATTTAATAACCCCTCATAAAATTTACTACCTGCGAACAAAAAAGGATCTAAAGAACATATTGAAAAGTGGTAGGGATTAGGGTTTTATGAATATTTTTTCTATTATTTGGAAGGTATTAGCATTATAAAAATAATTGTTTGAACTGTGTTACAACAATGGTGTAGGCCAGTGATAATCAATTTAAAAAATGTTCGTTTCATATTTAGAACCTTAAATGGAAAAAAATGACTACACCTTTGGTTTCCGCACATTCTAATTCTGGAAGTAGTAAATCCCGACAAATTAGATCAACGTTAGACCTTCCCTTCTTTGATGGACAAAACTTGGCAAGTGTAAACCATAAACTGAAGAGAACATTTGACATAAATTTTGAAAAGTGCCATGCCCATCTGCTGTTAATTGATCTGCAATTTCCTGTGCGAGAATCGTTTTTATTTATTTGCCTCATAAATGAAATTTTATTTCTTGTTTTGATAGAAATTCAGAAAAAAGCAGTGTGGGATGGGAGGGATATTCCTGAAAATTTGAGCACCCTAATATATATTTATTTATCTTTTGTTTTGATTCTCGACCAAGCCCAATTTCCCCCTACTGCATAGTAATGCACATGCCTGTCTAGACATTTGAATACAATATGTAGTAATTTAGCTGATAATTTTTTATTACTCTATAAATTGTGCCAATTAATTTCTTTATAGAAAAGTACTACTACGATCTAGAATGGTAATTGGATTTTATTGAAAGTACTGCTCCTACCTAGATATATTACAAGTCATAAAATACGATATATGGTACTATTTCTCAGTATAACAAAGGTCATTGCTATAAATCATTCAGTACTTACTACGTTGGAATCTGGTGGATTGTTTCTTCATTAGCTAATAAAGTTAATTGCAGAAATCTTACTGACCTTTTCGTTTGAGTTTTTGTTGTTGTTTTTTTCCTGTTTGTACTCAAAATAATTTCTTTAATTGATAGAGAATTGAACGATTTAAAATGTATGTATAAAATACTTAAATCTGCTTTAAAGATAATTATTATATTTATACCCCTATACGACTAGCACAAAAATAAGAAGTTGAAGCACGTAATATACAAATAATATCCTTAATTAAACGAAATCATAAAAAGGGATACATCAGGTAAATTTATGTGCTTGTTATTAGACAGGAAATACCATGACTAGTGTTTAGAATTCTAATTACAAGTAATATTCAGCTGTTCGAAATTGGTGCGTTGCATTAAAACAGTAAACACTTTAAATTTAAAAAAAAACTGTACCCAATATTATTTTTTGAGATATAACTATTTTTTCGAAAAATTCAAGGAAACAATAGTTCTAGATCCATATCGACACTATCTCAAAACGACAGACTAATATCCTCAACAAGTGAAATTCCAAATCTTAGCCGACACTTTCGAAAGAAACTCGAGTGATATCAATCTAAATTCTACCTTTTTGGAATACAAAAACTCAGTTGACTGCAACTTTCCAATAATAAACGATAACCCTTACCTAAATTATCCGATAACTTACCAAAAATTTGATTTTTGTCTGAAAGAATTGAAAAATACTGCCCCAGGTCCTGATGATATTCTAACTTTATTTTTGAAAAAACTTCTGTACAATGCTAAACAAATTCTTTAATAACATATTCTTACAAGAAGAATTCCCCAATCTTTGGCGTCAATCAATAGTCATACCGATTCCTAAACCAAACAAACCGAAAATCGACCCAACTTCATATCTTCCTATTTCACTCACATGTAAAAATAGTGCAAGCTCCTGGAAAAAATTATAAACTATAGACTAACGTTGCATTTGGGAAATGAGAATATCCTTATACCCAATCAAAGCGGTTTTCGTAGACGAAGAAGTACTACTGACAACTTAGTAACACTCGAATCTGAAATTCATGAGGCTTTTCTAATGGATCAAAAATAAATAGCCATATTTTTAGACTTAAATAAAGCTTTTGACACAACTTGGAGATATCATATACTGAAGACACAACAAGAATGGAATATTCTAGGCCACATAGTAGCAAAAAAATTTTTAAATAATAGAACCTTCCAAGTTAGGTCACAAATCTTCAGAAAGACAATTTCAAAATGGAACACCCCAAGGATCCATTTTAAACCGTACTTTATTCCTCGTAGCAATAAACAGTGTAGTTAAAGAAATAAGCAAACCTGTAAAAGTCAGACCTAGTTATTTATATTAAAAGCAAAAATGTAACATTAACCTTACTCAGTCTATACAAATGATTGATGAGGAGCAAGCTGGACTATGGAGCTATCTGCTACGAAACAGCAAAAAAAACTTTGCTGAAAAAATTAAACTCCATCCAATCCACTGCGCCATACGGGCATCACTAGGTGCTTTCAGAACTAGCCCTGAATGCGGTCTCCTAGCATTAGAAAATGACCTACCACTGCATCTACGCCGGCAAATGCTCTCCCTAAACTACGCTTCTAGAATATCAGCAAACATCTCCAACTTATCATATTCCTCCACATTTAAAAATATCACCATAAATTTTGCTAGAAACAAACCTTTCAACCAAAGGATCAGAAATATAAGTTACGACAATGAGCAGTTTAAACACTCTCCGACATCAAAATTAAATATCCCTCCATGGATCATTCAAATACCATATATAGAAACATCCCTAACATTATATCAAAAACAGACCACCACCACCCCCTTCCAGATACAAAATTCCTTTAATGAATTAGCATCGAAATTTTCCAAGTTCTCTTTCATTTATACTGGTGCATCCAGAACAATTACAGGAAATGTGTTAAAATAAACCCAAAATGTAATTCACATCTGGTTTTACTTCAAGCAGATCGGTATTTGTAGTTTCGAGCGTGTACCTGCGAAGGGTCCCTTTTACCACTTGAAACTGTTTTTGGTTCGTCCTATTTGTTTCTTAATAAAGTTAATCTGCATTGAAAATTCAACCGAGTCGTTTTATTTCATCAAAACGCTGCAGCTCACATATGTAAAGATGAAAAAATTGCTCTGCGTCTGCTACAAAATTGTAGAATATACACTGGAGAGGCGTTTGCTATACTCCATGCCCTCAAAATGTGCAAAACAGCAAATGCAAACAACTTTCTTATTATCTCTGACTCATTAAGCACCCTAACAGATCTGAAAAATGTATACCCGATCCATGAACTCGTTAAATAGGAACTTCATAACTTGCGACATAAAAACATCTCGCTTTTATGGGTACCATCATACATGGGAATAAGAGGTAACGAGGAAGTTGACTCCTTAGCCCTAAAATCAACATCCACTGATAATTTACCACTCCTTATAAAATTTCCCCACACCGATCACAGATCCTCAATAAAAAAATACATATACCAAAAATGGCAATTCATCTGAAACAATTTAAGACAAATGATGACCGAAATTGAAACCAAACTCCCACTGCCAAATAAAAGAAGAAAGAAGTTAAACACATACACTTAACAAAAGAAACCGCACCCTTATGTCAAACATGTCAGACTCAACTCACAGTAAAGATCTGTTACTCGAAGGTCCAGAAAATGATGAACAAAGAAGACGCCATAATTTAGGAAAGAAATCACTTTAAAATCAATTCTTTCTTCAACTGGAAACGAAGTGCTATCTTATCTCAAAGACATAAACTTAACATCTAAAATTTAATTTTTGTTATTATAAATGTACCACCCTATTTCGTAACTGTCTCCCCTGCTAATAACTTTTAGTAGTTGATGCGGGGTTATGTATGTTTAAATAAAAAACTATTTTTTATACATTTAACGGGTGGGCAAACAAACACCATATCGATATCTTTCTTCTATCTTAAGAAACAGGTACATTTTAAAATTAGATTACTCTGGTTCTACTGAACAGAATTCAACAATGTTGAACTTCCTTATCCTACTGACTGAGTAAGAATATAAATTTCACATTGGTGGAAAAGAGATCTGTTTTCAACAAGACCAAGTCTGCAAAAATCGATCAAGCAGAATTGAACTTGCAGGCGTTTTTCCATAACAAAGTTCCCACTCTCCCCCACCTCTTATTGGAGTAGATAGACTAAAACTGAAACGACCTCTAGCGGTGGACCAACATGTCTGTAAATAATTTCCAGGTTTTCATAGAGGCCGCTTTTGTTGTAGAACTTTTTTTTCCAAAGCTCTACTACAATCCAATTGGTTGTTCTTATTTGCCTACCCTGTACAAACAGCAATATAGATAATTCGTCGTAAAGACATAAAATAATATTGTACAGTAATAAATAACGATTAGAGTGAGATTATTATTGTTTTACGATCGGTTCTGGTTTATTTGTTTTCTGGTAAACTTAAAAACACTGTAAAATAAATGATACTATCGACCCAAGAGTCGCGAAACAATAGATTGAGACTATTAACTATTATTAGAAAATTTGATGTAGGTATTAGAAATTAAAGGAGACCGTTACTTTAAAATCATCCAGTATATTAATGTTTTCATCAAACTAACCGTTATTGAAAAATAGAGGTATTTTTTACCACAATTCGATTTCTAAGTTTGTAGATACTGTCTAGCATAAATACGGAATACTGGTAATTTTTTTAATACTAATTTATTCTAGTAACTTGTAATTACAACGGTAATTTTGAGTGATAAAGCGGGGAGGAATTTCTACTGCGAAAAATTGCATATTAAACCGTTTAACTGTGTTTTTTTTTTCAGATAAGAATAATAATATTCAGCATATTATACCAGTTTACAGTAAAATTTGCCACTTCAAAGTTATACACTATAAAAATAAATATGATATGAATAAACATAAAAAATGAGAATGAGAACATATCAATTTCTTGACCTATGTTAATCTAAGAATTTTAAACAAATTTAACAACTTTTAAGCAATATTATAATTGTGTAGGGTAAGGGTCACTGAGATATTTGCGATAATTAAAAATTTACATAAACTCAATTGTGTTGAACAAAACAGTATTAAAAATGAGTAATACAACGTGAAAAATCAATTAAAAATGTTAATTAACTAACAAGCGAAGTTTGGGAATGATATGCAGTGAGTGACAAAAATATGTTTGTCAGAAAATTTTATTCTTGGTAAAAATTAACGCATTGTGAAAACATGCTACAAGTAGAAACGGTGAAGCTTTTCCATCACGTTATCCAATCTACGATTTATGCAACACATATTTTCTACATACTATCTTCTTCTATCAATATAAATCAAACATAACAACCTACGATCGATTGTCTTCTTCACAAGACCAAATACAAGACATACGTAATAGTTTCTTTAAATTTGCCGTAGTAATCGTAAAAAGAGACAACGATATAATTGACGTAACGTGAATAACTGATCGTACTAAAAGTTGAATTTGACACTACCGTATTTGAGGTTATGCATGCTTAGTTTACTGTCTTGTTTTTAGCGAATTTTTGGATTGGAAATGTATTTATTGTTGTAAGAACTAATTTGACTTTTTATTCCATTTAACATTGGTAAGTACGAATATAATACATTATCAACTTGTAAACTTTTGACATTTCATAACACCTAAAATACCGTGAGACGGGAGTATTACAATGCTTATTTTACTACTTATTGGTGGTAAATAGTATTTATAGTTCTCTACAATTTGTAAATCTCTGTAGAATATTCAAATTTGAAATGAATCAAGTGTCTGATTGTACTTGTAACGGTATATTAACCAATAGTTATTTTCAGAAAATGCATGGAAAATGGCTTAATTCACGAGCAAAGGAGTTTGTTATGAACTTGATTGAATATTTTGAGATGGAAAAAAACAACGGCGGACCCTTTCAACCTATTTCATCTGTTCAGGAGGTATTATACTAAAGTTAACATCTATTTAAGGACATTTCTATTTGATATTATATTTCAGAGAGTGGCAACTGCATTGAAAATATCTGTGAAAACGGTATGTTCCCTTAAAAAAAGTAAGGAAAATATTCCAACTTTCCCAACGTCACTCAGTCAAACACCTCGATTAAAACTAAAAACAGAGGATTTACCCGAGGGAACCAAAATGGCAGTACGGAATACCTTATATAATATGTATGAACAAAGTAAGTAAACAAACATGTGAAACAATAATACAAGAACATGGGAGATCTTAAGCCTTACATTAAAGTCAGCTTACACTTTAAATAAAAGAGAAGTGAAATCATAGTACCTTAATAATTAAGATTACACATCATAGTGCATGTAGTATTATCCATACAGTGAGATTTTTCACCAGCAGCTTATAGTGTGGTATATGAAAATCTTAGAAAACTAGTAGGTAATTTAACGTAAGTTCGATTATAGAAGTTATGAGTAATGAAAGCTTTGGAATACAGAAAGTTGTGCATATTTTGAATTTGAATGTGATATATTATAGCTTCTACATGTGCTAATTTCTAAGTTGAACACTGTCAGTAAATGTTTACCAATTTGTTCGGTCTGAGTGTAGATTGTGTTTTTCACAATTTAGTTTTCTAATTTGAATTATTTGATGTCACATATACGGGGTTGCCTTATACATTATTTGGTACAAATAATAAAAAAATCTGAGTATCAAAAATTTGTGTTCAACTTCAACGAAAATATAAAAAAATCTTTTGTCTTGTTTGAGATAATGATAATTTTAAACTTTTTATTTTTTTAGGGAAACATGTTACTGTGAAAACCATAAATGACGAACTAAAAAATAAGGAAATTCTTTCTGTTGGAAATACCTCTTTATTGGTGTTATTGCAACATTTGGGATTTAAATATAAACAGGAAGACAACAGAAGAGCATTAATAGAATGAACAAATATTGCTAGCCAAAGAGGATGCTTTCTTCGTGATAGTGTATTTTCAAGACAAATATTAATTTTGGATTTTGTACTTTATCCACCCAGTTATCGATAGTTTTAATAAATACGTCGATGACAACGATATAAATAAAATAAATACTTACAATTAAAAAAGTTAAATTTCTTGTTTAATTACCAATTCGTAAAAGGCCGACCTTTGGAACATTAGTCATAACGATAATTCCTATTGAGTTGACAGAAGTTTTGTTTTGATTCATATGAATAATATTGCTGACGTAACAGTCACGTGATGGAAAAGCTTCACCGTTTCTACTTGTAAATGGGATTGATGTCGGGCTATCGAAGAGGTAGTGTCAAATGCGGGATAACATGGAAGTCCAAAGCGTATTCGACTACTCTTGCACGATGCGGTCGAGCATTATTTATTTATTTATTCCAAACAGGTTTTATAACCTAATGACATGGAATAAGAATTATCAATACATAAATTTTTCCCTAACATTGTGTAGTATGACCATTGATAAATTTAACAGTGATATAGATTAATGTAGAGAATTAAAAACAGGCATAGACGACTAATTTTTAGAACTGTACCTTTATACACCAAATTTCATAATATATTCATAAACACTGCTCTTAAATTGAATAATTGACATTGTCCAATCTATTTCGGTAACATTATTTATATTGTTGGCAAGTTTTAACATGGCCTCAAGAGGGGAACAAACTGATGTTCTTAGTCTCCCAAACAATAAAGAGGATCGTGTTAACCTTTAGGGAACTTTGAAAGGAATTAAGTACAATAAATTACTAGATGTCGATATGCAATTAATTATTTTATACAAGAAAATCATCATATTCAATTTACGTCGACCAGTGCTAGAGATAACCTCAAATTCTTCCCGTAATCTAGTTGTCCTAATTGTTCTATAATCCGGCCAACGAAGTATTTATTCTGCACTTTCTCGATATTTTCTAAATAAATTTGAGGTTGATCTTCCCAGATAATAGATCCAAACTCAAGTTTAGGTCTTACTAAAGTATTAAACAACATTTTTACAGTCTCAATATTTGAAAAAAGAGTGGTTTGTCAAAAACTAAACCCATCATACGATTGGCACTTCTAACTGATTTTTTGATGTGTGGAATGAAAGACATTTGACTATTGTAAGTAACTCCCAGATCCTTGACTTCATCCTTCCTATTTAATACTTCTTGGCCTATTAAATAATCAAAAATTATACACTGCTTTTTGCTTCATATAGACGTAACACAACATTTTTCGACATTAAAACTTAATTTATTTTCCTCGCTCCATCTAATTATGATGTTTATATCTTTTTGCAGTAATATGCAATCACGAACAGTTTGATTCTTCTTAAACAGTTTGAAGTCATCCGCAAATACCAAGCTCTCAGAGTACGAAACATAACCTGGTAGATCATTAATAAATAAAATAAACAATAGCGGACCGAGGTTAGATCCTTGCGGAACTCCCGACTTAGCATGGTATTTGCCAGATGTATTCCCATTATGTTTTACTACAAAATGCCTGTTATAGAGATAGTTTGATATACGTTTCAATAAATTATTTGACATTCCATAACTATGTAATTTTTTAAACTATATATCGTGATTGACTTGATCGTATGCTTTTCTAAAATCGGTATATATAACATCTAGTTGTAATCGATCCTCGAACGTATCATTTACCGCTTCCGTAAAATATAATAAAGGACTATGCTTCCATCTTATGGAAAATAAAAGACCACTCAAATGCGGATATTTTGATACCAACTTATTCGTCTTGAAAAATAGAACATTTGATAACATTGCGCCAATGTTGTAATTTAATTAATAAACCCACAATTAATGATATTATTTTTAAAATCGCTTACGGAGATTGTATGAGTAAGACAGAGAGAAAATACGTAAATAGACATGTATTACAGATTCCACGAAGTAAGGATATCAGCGGTGATAAGAAATGAATAAATAAAACCAGACAGGGTTGAACTGAACTAATTTTATCAGTTAATTTTTATATTTTGTTTTTTCTTTGTAGTATTTTGTAGTGTATTTGTTGGCATAGGTAACTCTTTGAAAAAAATAGGATAGGGATGCGGAAAAAATTTTTTTATATGCAAGATGTTAAATGTCTATTAACTGTTAATACAAAAATGCTTGTGAAATGTGTGTAGGTAATGAACCCGACGTAAAGGTTGATACTAAAAGATAATGTATAATTATTAGAGTAGGTATCCCCTTTTACGCGCTCCACCTTCCCCCCACAGGCAGTGCCTGAGGACCTCATTACCTATCCGCGAAGTGTAGCTGAAAAAAAAAATTTTATTGGCCTAAGCCGGTTTTTATATTTTTTTGGTAGCTAAAGTCGCCTTTTTGCTTTATTAAATTTTTTTGATAGCCGAAGCCGGTTTTTGTGTTATATATATTTTGATGGCGATGAGTGTTTTCCCTTGCGTGACATAAAAAGCACTGTTAACTGAAATCTAATTTGCATCATTATATTTCTTCATGATTAGGTATAGTTCGATCAGCAGCGTCAACTACAGTCAACCAGTCTACCTGTTCCATAATTAGGATACGTTAAGCCGGCACTCGAGTTCCCGTCAGGGTGAAAACTGACCTGTCTAAAAGGTGTTTATGGTAATTACGGTAAATTCTCTGAATCATCTGATATCTAGCTATGTATTTATTGCATATTGTAATAAGTGAACAGTAAAAGTTTCAAGGAAGGTCCGTTTTCAGATGTATGAAATAAGAAATAGGTATAAATGTCTTATGTTTGGCACTATTACACGATATTATTTTATATGATATCATTATTGGAATAAAATACGGAATTTTAATTCTACAATTTTATTGCGTACTACTACTGAACTGAGTCATAAATACATACATGTAAAGAAGCTAACCTAACCTAACCTAACATATAACCTAACCAGAAAGGGTTTACCCTTTTCACTTAGTATTACTTCAAGCATTTTGTGTATCACTATAGCGTACGACAACAAACGTTCGGAAATATGTATATTAATAAACTGCTGTTTCGAAAATGACAACTTAATATAATAGAAAATATAATAGAAAAATATATTCATAGCAATTAGTACTGACAGACCCCCTAGCCACCCCAATAGGTTATTCAACTTTTTCATTAGAATTCAGGATTACGAATATTATGATTTACTGGAATTTTCAAAACTATTTAGTTTACCTGGAAGCGGATTAAATAAACTGGACGGCAATTCGAGTGCGGGATTAAGATACCTGCAAGTGTCGAACGGGAACTCATGTGTATTTTATAGTCATTAAGAATCCTGACGGGAATTCGTTTGTACCGGAATTGTTTACGAAATACGTGTCGGTCAGTGTTATTAAATGTACCTATTATAATTTTACTATTATAATATAGAAAACGTTATAATAAACTTCTATTACAAAAGGACAAACTTATGTAAAGATGTTAGATTGTCAATTGAGAGATGTACCTTTTTTACATAATTTGATTGCAATCTATCATATCTTTATACAACTGAAAAATATAATCCTATTATTTTGTTTCAACGAAACTGGTATTCATCGTATGTACAACTATATTCACAAGTCCGACTCTGTTTCACCGCAGCAGGTGGAGTCCTATTGAATGGTTAGATTTTGTAATCGAATCGAAAATTTCTGACAAATGAACTGATTTTGTGGGTTTATTAATTAAATTACAACATTGGCGCAATGTTATCAAATGTTCTATTTTTCAAGACGAATAAGTTGGTATCAAAATATCCGCATTTGAGTGGTCTTTTATTTTCCATAAGATGGAAGCATAGTCCTTTGTGTTTATTCAGCGCCCCGACATAAATCCATGCTGTTGTTCAACAATTATATATTATTTTTTATATGATAATAATTCTTTAGATATATTATCTGTTCAAAAACCTTAGAAGGAGCACACATAATCGACACACCCCTGCAAATTTCCACAATATTGCTATCTCCAGATTTGTTTATAGGAGAGTATATTGATAATTTCCATTTTTCTGGAAATTGCGCGTTTGTAAGTATATTATTGAAAATATGCAATATTGGTATCCTCAGCCATTCATAGCACCCTTTTAGTACGTATGAAGGAAGTCCGTCAGAACCAGCCGCTTTTTTGGGTTTATCGTCTAAAAAGAGGAAAGTTTGTCCAATTGCAGCATGAAACAAACATATAGCATTAGGTCCGTTCCAACCGCAACCAGAAACGGTCAGAGAATAATCGACCAGTGATAGGAATTACACGAAAGTAAACTCGTTGTTTGCTATGACCAGTTATCATCTGATCGTTTCTGATTGCGGTTGGAATAGACCTATTGTTAATAACTTGTACTTAAATCTGCGCAGTCATGTTCCCATCAAGTACTAACAATCCTGTATGCCTTCCCAAAGAGAAACTGTACCACCTCAGAACGGATGAACTTCATGCACTGCTCTCCGATTTCTGGGCATCAGAGAAAGATTCCATATAAGAACACGCCGACTATCAGAAAACCGTCTATACCTCGACTCATTTGTGAACATTTAATAACAGTTAATTATTTGCTGGAAGAATTATTAATTTATTTACTTCCAAGGTTATCCCATAGGTCTCAGTGTCTCAGATATTGAAGAGAAAGATAGTCTTAATTTTTGGATGAACTGTCTATATTATTAGTAATTCTTGTAGATAAAATAAAAATCTGCATGTTAACCTCCATTTAACAACATTATTTATTACCGAGTAATAGACATGCCTTCTAAAAAGATCATAACCTTCAGAAGCAAAAGAATCCAAACTAAAAAGTACAAACTTTGTCGTCTTAAATTACCTCTCTAATACAGCAAACCACTGGCCTATAACCAGTGAAGGTGAAATTTGTTCAGGGCAACAATATGATCATTCATCAAGTTCGTGACTCACACTACCGATTCGTTATAAACTCTATTTGGTACCTTAAAGAGTAAATTAAGAAATTTCAACCAAATCATTCGGTAAACCGGAAGATTCAACTAAATGTTTTACTACCTCTGCGCCACATATTCTGCTAATAATACATTTTATTATTCTTTACAGTTTAATTTATCCTTTGTAAGACGCAGTCGCGGTTAATGGTAGCTTATAAGACCGAACAGAACATTGATAGGTAGGAACCGTCTGTAGCGCAGAAGGTTCCTGGGTTCGAATCCCGATGGTTTCAATGTTCAGAAGATTTGGCTTATAGTATATCAGAAGTGGGATTTGATCTACGAAATGTCCACATGAGGCCATAATGTGATGTGATAGTGAGAGGGAGTGACTGGAATTGCAGGCGTCAGGCTCGCCAGGAGAGCGAGATAGGCGTAGGCAGGCAAGGAATCAGGTCACGAACGAGTAAGTGAGATAGGTGTACGCACAAACGTCAGTTTCAGCACTCTAGGTACCTCGAGGACGAGTAGCGGAGCAAGATGGCCGAAGGTAAGACGCAGTCGAGGTTAATGGTAGCTTATAATACCGAACAGAACATTGATAGGTAGGTTACGTAAGGGCGTTCTAACCGAGGGGTCCCAGGTTCGAGTCACGAGGGTTTCGCTTTTTCAATATTTAGCATATACCTTGAATCAGTTAATCGTAGGAAGATATTAAAAATTTTATTGAACATGACCAGCTTGACAGGGAACGGTGAGAAAATTTAGATGAACTATTTAAAGTAAAGTAACAAATTAAAATAGAGAGATTTAGAGAATATTGACATCTGTCATAATTGATAGGTACTGGAAGACTCAAAAATGGCAAGGCTGCTGGAAAAAAATAGAGGAGGTGCTTGAAGGAGCAAATAAAATAGGATGGAAGCAGAGAGGCTTCAATGGGCAGGACATATTATGAGACGAAAGTTGACAGAAATGTTCAGGAAGATAACAGACTGGATGAAAGATGGATATATTCTGTAGAGGAAGACTCAAAGGGAAAGCAAATGAGGCAGTGAAAAGTTACATGTAAGGGTAGAATAGAGAGGAAAAAATAAGAGGACTAGCCATGACTGACAACAGATTGTAAAATAAGAAAAAATAGGAAAGCTTATCCACCCCAAATAATCGATGGCATTAGTCTGAATCCCCAAGGATTGAACAGCTTGATGATGATGATGTATATGTTGGATGTAGTTATTGTTATTAATGTGTTAATCAGTGACAAATGTATATAACGGAACAAAAAATTTGCAGTGTACGAATAATTGCTTGCGGATTTATGTAATATTTTTTAAAAGCAAGCTACACAATCAATGATAACATCGCACATTTCTTAAACAACGTGTTCATTGACTGAGAAGTGAGAACGGAAACGTAAAAATTTCATTAAAAAAACAGTCAGTCAGGCTTAAAATAAAAAGTTCACACTTCGGTGCAATCAAACCAGTTTTATTGAAAAAGTAAAAGTTAAAATAAAATAGTGCACGAAAATAAGTTTTTCGGATAAAAGAAACGGTCAAGTTTATACTCTCAAGTTTATTCAAAATAGATGAGATGGAAAAAAAATTGAGACTAGGGATTTTTTTAAACTTACAACATTTGGTCCACGCTATCAGTTTATTATAAAATTAAGTAGACTTAAATATTAACAACACGTTTCGAAAACCTGATTTTTTAGAATATTTAATATTATGATTTTACAATTACAGAATTTATAAAATGAGACACCACATTCTTTAATAGTGAATGATTGTCATATTTGATACGTAAAACCACGAGTGACATTGAATTTAAACGAAACTACTTCTTATTGCAAGTTATTTGAATAAATATAAATATAATGTTGCTTTAAAACTATCGACATTTTTGTTATTTTACAACTGGCATCATCAATAACAATCAAGGTTGCTTAGGCAACAACTTAGAGGACAGTGTTGTAAGTAAACCGTTGGCAAAGGAAACTAGGACAATATTTATTTGTGAATCGTATTAAAAATAAACTAACAAATAATAATTTTAAATATTCTTGTTGATCAATTGAAAATTTGCAAAAATACGTGACTTTCCCTTGTACTCTTTCTTGCATCGTGTGAATGTGATCCGCCCCGTTTTATGAATGAAGTCTGTAGTAGGCGTAAAATTAATGTGCTGTCTTTTCGAAAAAATTGATTCTCGTCTGTGTAGGTCGACTCTACTACCAAAGATTACAAAAAATATTTATTTTGTAATCTTTGCCACTACTTTTGATAACAGCAGTCCGTACGGTATTAAGTACTAAAGACTAGCAAAGCAATTTTTACAATCTATCCAAGATACAGACCATGGAGGCTATACAAGGAGATCGAACTCCATGTATTCCAATTTCTGGTCATTATAGAGGGCACCACATAAGTTGCGATACCAAAAAATCGGACGGCAGCCAATCATAAAACTCGAGTTCATGATGTTTTATTGGTTGCTAGCTTCTTTGACAGTTCGCTGTTCACGTGTGAGGTAAGTGAGGTTAGGCCACAGAAATGGAAAATATTGTGAATAAGAAATCCGTATTTTGTTCTCGTTTTCAAAAATATCGAAAATTGTAATCGTTTGGTGGTAAAATAATCAGTTCCACTCTGTGCTGCTGAATTTATTTATGTTTTTAGGTGATAAAAATATGAATATCTACTATCATGTCTTCTCTTCAGTATGGAATTTTAGAACACTCTTAAAGGTCCAGCACAGTTAGAATGAGTATGTCTTTAAAAGAGAAATTTGAAGAATAAAGAAAACACTCTAGGTGCAAGTAAGTATATGCTAGAACCAAGTTCACAAGTTGGATTGCCTAATGATAAAAAATAAATTGAAGATGAATAAAGAGATATGTTTACAATATGTATAAAGTTTTTCAGAATCTGCATTCCTGAATAGTAAAAAAATATTAGATACACAAAAATATGAAAAAACGGAGGAAAAAAAAAGGAAAAATCACTTGAAATGCTTGGAGAAAATGTGCCACTTCAAATGTACTATATTAAATGGCCTTTGAATAATTGAGAATTGCAACTAGAAGAAATACAGTTTGAAAACATAGAAAGTATGTATAGATAAATAGCCAGTAGTCATAAGCTCTAATAACACACAAATTTGGTCCTATTAATAAGAAATAATAAAACAATTACAGAATTAATAATATCTAATATTTTAGGTCATTTTCCATGAAATGAAGGAAAAGATTATTGCTTCCGAACTGGTCAAGCCTTTACAAGAAGAAATTATGAAAATATTGAATATACAGAGAGTTGCACTAGAAGTAATTTACTACACACTATGTAACTTCTTTTACCTGAATATAAAGTGTACAATCCTTCGATCATTAAACATTGTTCAAAGAGACAATCAGTATTTTGTCTCTAACTTAATACCTACCTATCCTATTGCCTATTATACTTATCCAGCTTAGGTATTATGAGTAATAAGTTAAAATAAGGTAATTAGAATACTTCATATTTACTGCTCAATTTACCAATAGGCTTTATAGGATTACGAGTACTCTTGCAAAAAAATTTAACTGAAGGATACCAGAAAATACATCTATATCTTGATACCAGATGCTCAACTATGCATTCACTATGGAACCTGACATCAAATATACAAACCTCTAGTCTATGATGAAAACATAGTGCTGATATTTTTCTAGGCATTACTGAAGCGTTTGATGGTGTTTGGAACTGTGGTATATTCTACAAACTATATGAAATGATGTGTTCTAAATACTTGCTTTTAATCTTGAAAACTACCTTAGTGATAGAACACCACAAGTAAAAGTAAATTACAGTTTTATTCCAAACATTTAAGGACTTCTCCAGTGTTCCTCACTGTCCTATTTGCTCTACAATCTATCTATCTTGTTACAACTATGATTTAGCAACAGAACATTTAAATTTGCATACATATTGCAGTATATAGATGACATCGCTTTGATCAGTCATAATAATCTCAAAATAACAGTAAATAAGCTACAAAAACTTATAACAGAATACTGAAATGGTTTAACATGTGTAGGATGAAGCCCAAAGTCTTAAAACTCAATGCATAATCTTCAATATATTCGATAACAATGAAAAATACAATATATTTTCAATCAATGTGTGCATGACATTAGTTCATGCACAGATTTTCAATATAAAATATATTTAAATAATTCCGTATCATACATGAAAATAATTTTTTTAAGTACTTTATTTTAAAAATACAAAAATTGCTATTTACAAAAGTTTATTTCCTAATGAAGCAAACACAGTGGAAAGACACAATTAATAAAATACATAAGTATGTACACAAAATATATAACTGTGGACGTTCTGTAACTGAACTTGCACAAAACATTCACTACACTATTTTGAATCCTCTGTGTTTTTATCTATGAATGTTTTCCCACAAGTCTGCCACACTGGAATTAGGTAGCTGAAGATTGGTAAGAAATAAGTGTCACCGATTAGTTTCAATGTCTTATGGTTTTAGTAATCCCTACATTGGTAAAGTGCACCAATAATTGGCAAACATAAATTTTATTCTATTTGATGTATATATTTGCTTCAATGTATGTTCTCACCTTATTTATATTTTCATTTCCTGTTATTATCTGAATATCAACTGAATTCATATTTTTTTGTATAAAGAACATGCCAGTAATATTTTCAAATTAGTATTACAGCTTAATCCTTATCAACCATCTCTGGTTTTTCTTCAAATCTTTGTTCACCTTTTTTCTTCCAGTTCTCTTAAATTGTACTTAAATAGAACATAATAATGTCATCAGCAAAAGTAAAGTATTTTGTGTGCAATTGTGCTTTTTCTAGACTTCTCACAAGTAAGGTATATAATTTAAGTCTATCACAATAAATATTTCCTTTCCTACTTTATTTTTATCTTTGAATATTTCTTATTATTTTTGGTAACTGAAAAAACTCTGGTTTACTTAAATTAAATTCAATTCACGTCTTCCTTTTAAATAATCTGCACTACCAACCACTATTGCAATAAATTTCAACAACATTATCAATTTTTAACAATTTTAATTTTCTAGTTTTTATAATTCACAAGTAATGTTTACTATTTGCCTACTGTCAAATTGGTAAAATATAAAAAGTAAGGTTATTGTCGTGACAGTTTTAAAATGGTATCTTAGGTACAATGCGCGACGCGGCGGTGAAAAAACAAACTACTTAGATAGACGATTTTGAGGACAAGTTTTGTCAATTTCGAGTTCGATCTCCTTGTATAGCCTCCATGATACAGTCAGTAAAAAGCTTTTGTATCATTTGAATATTTATGTAAAGTATAAACATCCAACACAAAGACTTATTTTTACCGATATATTGTCGGAAAACAGAATCGTTTTTAAGAACAAAATCCGTTTATCTTTGATATAGTTTCGTTTCAATTTATAAATAAACTCTGAATGCTGAAAATTCTACGGATATCCCTTTTTTTGTTTAATTTAATATACTTTTCTATCCAATGATTGTTTTGAAAAAGCAGGCATGCATGAATCAAAGATAATTTGAATGTTTTCAATTGTACATTGGAACTGAATTTATACTTATACTTGATAGTGAAATAATCCGTCATCGATTTCTTTTCAATCCGGACGATGCAAACAAACACGTTTACGAAACAATTGTTTGTAGCAGAACAATGAATTTAATTAGTGTTTATTTTGCATTTAATTTTTTATAGAAGACTTAAAAAATCAAACAAACCACATAAATGTAACTCTTGGGTTCAAATTTTAGCAGACCAATATAGCTGGAAAAAATTAAGCAATGATTTATCTATTAAGAATTTTTATCATGGGTAGTAGGAAAAACAGAGCAAATGAAAAAATAGAAAGAAGAAAATGGAATACAAAAAGCATAAGAGAAAAACGAGTGAGATATGGAGGAGACAAAAGAACAATTAACTAAAATCAAAGAGGGTACAGAAGTTGATAGCAAATGGAACGAATTAAAAATGCCAGTATTAATGCAGCAGAGAAGGTAATTGGTAGCGAAAATAGAATTAATAAAAATGAGTGGTGGGACAAAGAATGCGAAGAAATCGTAGCTAAAAAGAAAACAGCCAGACTTAATTGGCTAGGAAGAGCCAGAGAGCAAGATCACGAGACATACAAAGAAATAAGAACGGAATCAAAAGTGCTCATCAAAAATAAAAAGAATAAATGGGTCGAGCAAATAATGAAAAAAATGGAGAGTGAAAATAAAAATAATGCGAAACTATATAAGGAAACAGAACAGAAAACCTAACATGATAAATATAGACAAAAAAGAATGGGAGGAGTATTTCATAAAAACACTAACAAGATCAGAGGAGATGAATGAAGAAAATGAGGAAGATGGGGAAAACGAACTACAGCAACATGAAGAAGGACAAACAGCTCCGTCAGAAAACGAAGTTATGGAAGCAATAAATAAACTAAAACATGATAAAGCAGCGGGTCCAGATGGCATCGCTAATGAAATGTTAGAGCAAGGAGGATATGAAATGGGGATGGCGATACATGAACTTATAGTACAGATATGAGAAACCGAAATCATGCCGCAAGAATGGAATGAAGGGTTGTTAGTACCAATTTTAAAGAAGGATATACTCGAACTATAGAGGAATTACATTATTAAACACTGCATATAAGATCCTTACAAGTATAATACTGAAGAGACTAAAAGAACATGTTGAAACTAGTATAGGGCAGTACCAATTTGGATTTCGACAGGAGATATCACCTATCGATGCCATCCAAACGGTGGAAAAATGTTATGAACGGGACATCAAGATGCATATATTATTTATTGACTTTAAGCAAGCATTTGATAGCTTAGTTCGAAAAGAGATTAAAGCAGACTTACTCAAAATGCAGGTACCCAAAAAAATTATAAGGTTAGTGGAAATGACGATGATAAATTCCAAAGCAGCGCTTCTAATGAATGGAGGTATATCGAAAGAGTTCCAAATTAACTCAGGAGTGAGACAAGGAGATGGGCTTTCAACAGCAATTTTTAATGTATCTAGTAAGGGACGGAATAATCAGTAAATGTAATTTACCTGGAACAGTCATCAATAAATCGGTACGAATAGTGGCATATGCAGACGATGTAGCCATAATTGCGGGTGATAATTACAAGAAACGCTGCAAACGATTGTAACAGAATCCAGAAGAAGGGGACTGGAAATCAATGAGGAAAAAACAAAATACATGGAAGTACAAAGAAACAGAGACAACAAAGACAATCAATCAATGATGAAATCGCACAACGTATACAGGCAGGATACCGAGCATACTATAAATACAAACCCCTAATGCAGAACAAAACAATCACAAGACAGAACCACAAAAATGAGAATATACAAGACAGCAATAAGAACAGCAGTCACTTATGCAGCCGAAACTACAGCAATGACAAGTGGAGAGGAAGAAAAGTTAAAAATATTCGAAAGGAAAATTATTAGGAAAATTTATGGACTGAAGAAATTAAATGAGGGAGAGTATGAAAGATTGACAAACTTGGGAATAGAAAAAATACTGGAAACTGAGAACATAGGAAGAATAATAAAGGCATCCAGAATGAGATGGCTTGGACATATCAAAAGGATGAAAGAAGGTAGTAACGTAAAGAGAATAGTGGACACCCGTAACAAACAGACCAAAAGGTAGACCAAAACCTAGATGGATAGACCAAATAGAGAGAGAGACATAGAAAAAATGGAAATTAAAAACTGGAGGCAAAAGACCCAGGACAGGAAGGAATGGAGGAAAATCGTTGAAATGGCAAAGAAACATGACAAACTTTGAATGCAAGCAGTGAATCAATGTGGATTGACTCTCCACTGAAACAAAAGGGTCTAAGAGCCAAATATTGGCGGTTACTGTTCCGGAAGGAATGTATAACCTTACATATATATCATGGGTAGTCAAATTGGGTATAGAGATTTTAGTAATTACATCTATCAACTAAAAAAATCATAGGAGCTACAAAAATGCAAATAAATTTTAGCAGGGCACCATTAAAAGACCCATCTAACTGGAAAAAAGTCAACAGTCTTATATCCCACGGGATTTTAATTTTACAAGTTCTGAAAGTGAAGGTAGCGAAAATTATTTAAAAAAATCAAGGTTAACTTTAACGCCTTTATCTAGCCTGTATTACACAGTATTAAAGTAGTTCCTGGACCAAGTTCACGTATTTCCAGTAATTTATTTAAAACTTTTACTCTTCCGGTTTCATCGGTAATTAGAGTAATTTTGAGTAATTTTGAACACACTAGCAATAACCGCTTAAAAACCCTTTTTCACTGAGACGAAACTTACAGGTGCCTTCCTTCGATGAAAAAATGGTCTATTATAGGAAGAAGTGGGTAATTATCGAGATAATTTTAGTTCTACCTTTCCTGAAGTCGAAAGAAGAATTATGTAATGATCTTCGGTTTCTTTTCGACAAATTTTAACGAGCGGTCGTTTGATTTATATTTTCGTTTGATGACATTTTAACAGACACCAATAATATATTAAGTTAAGCAGTTTGCATCTAGTCTATATGATTTAAAAGTAACATTCAGTGTCTACAGTGCTGTGGGAACGGGATATTGGTATTATGTTCATAATTCAACAATAAACAACACAAAATGGTTTTAAAAATTTTGTGCTACCCATTCAATATTTCTTCCAAGTCTTCCGCTGTTTCACCTGAAACAACGGATCTCCGCCACTTTTAGCTCTATAAATGATAATAAAACTTACTATCGATGCTCTTCAATATGTTGACCCTACGTATGGACGAGAAGGACCAGTCAATTAGCCACCAAGATCGCTCGATTTCAATCCTTGAGATTTTTGTTTTTGGGGCTACTTAAAACCATTCGTTTATGCTGATCCAATACAAAATCGTATTCAGCTATGGGAAAAATAGAGGGTGCATGTAAAGAAATTCTAAATGACCCCAGAATTTTTTCAAAAGTTAGACAATCCTATCTGTCAGTTGTGCATGGAAGAGGAGGAAACAGCCTCTCACATTATCTTCGAATGTGAAGCACTGTCTCATTGGAGATATAGACTCATCCAAGGGAGGATTTCTCCAAGAAGGACCTAGTGAAGAGACTGTTGAGCCTGATAAGGGCTACTGGTCTCTTCACATAAACGGTATAACCAAGAGCACAAAAAGCCTAAAGGCTGAGCTGCCGAGGTCTCTAAGCCTCTGACTGGTGGTGCCGAACCAATCAATCAATGGAAGAGAAGGACCAGTAAATTAGCCTCCAAGATCGCTCGATTTCAATCCTTGAGTTTTTTGTTTTTGGGGCTACTTAAAACCATTAGTTTATGTTGATCCAATACAAAATTGTATTCAGCTGTGGGTGCATCTAATGAAATTCTAAATGATCCCTTCCAGAAATATTTGGATTTATGTCTTGCAACAAATGGTCGTTCAATAATATTATTGTTGTTAACAATCTTCATTTTTCAAAAAATAAAACAGAGTTGGACCAAAAAATTAAAATTGATTTTCCTCGAAAACGAAGGGGATTCAAACAAGACCTCATTTTTTTGGAAAATTCCTTATAGTTTTTGAATTTATTGTAAAATTTGTCAAAAAACTGATACACAAAAAATTTTACCAAATTTACCCGTTACCCCTCTCATGATGGCAATAAAAAACGCGGGTTTGTTGTAAACAATTTTTTAGGTAGCGGTTTTTTGAGATATGCTTAAAAACATCTTCAAAGAGGAACTTTCAGTACCTATCTGTAGTTTGCGTTTGGCTGGAGAGTTTCTGTATGTTAATGATCTTCTGGTTTTTGGGTCTAAGCACAGTTTATTTTTTATTCTCCCAATTCCTTCTTTTTTTTGAATGTTTGAAGCCTTCCTTACTTAGTGTGTAAGTGAAAGCTTTCCATAAATATCAAAAAACATGTTACGCCTCTGTTCTATATTGGGACTAATTAAAAACGTGTGCAGAGGAACGATGTTATTTTTACTACACGTACTTTTTTTTCAGAAAGTTCTATTATTGTACCGCGACGCATCCGGTACCTAAAATATGAGTTAATGTTCAAAAAAAGGATAGTCATTATGTTTATACGTTTTGTCCCTGTCGTGTCACTTTTACAAATTGATTAATTTTGAAAAAAGCTTTTGATATGGAGACCGCACAATATGTTAATAGGTACTGTATTGAATTTTTGATGGAAAAAATTTGATGCTGGACTTGAATTTCCGAAACAATGTCAATTACAATGTTCCTCTAATCTTGGAGTATAAAATTATTCGTTAAATGACTGCTGTTTATTTATTTAATGTATCTGGAAAGCCGTCAGTCTTTCATCGATTTGCCTTCATTTCTTGAAATCCTGAATCGGTGTGATAAACAATTTAACGGTTCTTTATTTGAACTACGCTAAATACTTCCAAACAATTGATTTATGAGTAAATGTTTGTATATAGTTTAGTAATGGAATCAAAATTGATAAAAAAATCTTTTTTATTCCAAATTTACTTTCGTTGGTAATATTTTATTGAACGGTATAATGAAACACACATTAACGTTTACTGGGGTTGGTTCATGAGTGTAAAAACGTGAAAAATATTTATTGAAATAATGCCAAATATAAGGAACAAAATATGGATTTTGGCTATCAATTGAGAATGAAATTGTGTCTTGGAGAAGAGATTATCTCAGAAAGATCATGAATTTATGTCTTCTACCTTAACGAAACTCGGTGCTGACATACAGGGTGATTCATTAGTGCGATAAAGTCCAGTATCTTGTAAGCAGGGTGGTGATATTTAAAACATGTTTAAAACACCCGAAAAAAACATGTTTTAAACAAGGTTGTTTTAAACTGTTTAAAACATGTTTTTTTTACATGTTTTCAGTGTTGCCACCTCTACCGATTTTTCGGTTGATCTACCGATTTTCTTCTCAATCTACCGATCTACCGATTTTCTTCTCAATCTACCGATCTACCGAAAAAGTACATAAATCTACCGAAATTTGATGGAGTGAATGTATGTTCTGATATTCCAGGAAATCATTACTCTTACTATATTATTTTGAAGGTTTCCTTACCATAACATAATTTTATACATAATTGTGTTTATTTTTGGTTGCATATTTGTTGTTTTCAATAGGTGTTAATTTTTGGTATACCTATTTATTTTGTTAGATTATTTATTTTTTGTTCAAAAGTTTAGTTTTTCAAATATTAATTTCTTAAATAAATAAAATCTATTTTCAATTTTGCTTTATTCGTAATAACCTTCATGTCCAATATTTCGGATAAATGGTATTTAAACTTGAATAACCCATAAAATAGGTGAAAAGGTATGTATTTCAAAAATCTACCGATTTTTTCCGAACTTTCTACCGAAACTGTAGGTACGGAAGGTGGCAACACTGCATGTTTTAAACATTTGTTAACCTTAAATTTATTTTTTTATTACTTTAAAAAAACTTCTCAATACAACTCAGCTTTTTATTAATACATATTTGTAACTGTAACTGACACCTACCTGATGTTTACAAGATATTGGACTTTATCGCACTAATTAATCACCCTGTATATACGAAACTACCATAATCACATTTGGATCGAATAAGAGCCCTGTATACTTTCAAAAGGGTGGATTTATCAGCAACCTATTGGTAGTGTTTTGATTCTAATTAGTCATTTTAGGTTTTACAACTTTATTATGTATTATGTTCAGGCGATTAATTTTTAGCTGAAATAGCCAGGCTAACATTGACATTTAGTGATAAAAGGTTACCTTTCCTGGTTTATTTTTACACCGATTGAAAGATTTAGTGCATAACGTTTTCACAAGCGTCGCCGTCGTCGTAGGTACAATTACGAAGAATATTTATTTGTCATACCCACTAAAATTGCTTTTTTAATTAATCCTATAAATATACAAAAGAACTTGAAAAAGGTTATGAGAAACGTGTATGTGCTACAAGATCTTAATTCACTAAAGTTATAGAGAAAAACCAAGTCGACATAAGGAAATTAACGCCTCTAATGTGAGCAACAAACACCAATGTCTGGCATATGCTGATGATCCAGTTCTAATGCCGAGAACACAAAACGAACTAGAGAAAACATATTAAAACATATTAAAAGCAAAAAATGTATCCAGAGGGGCTAAAATTAGAATATATCAAACAATATTAAGACCATCAGTAACATATGCCTGTGAAACATGGTGTATGAATAAAAAGGAAGAGGACAGACTAGAAATATGGGAGAGGAAAATGTTGAGAAAAATATTTGGAGGAGTAAAAACATAGGAGAACGAATGGCGAAGAAGAACTAATAACGAATGTCTAGCGTTATACAAAAAAACCAATGATAACAAACATAATAAGAGCACAGAGGGCCAGATGATTGGGTCATATTAGCAGAATGACAGAAGACAGATGGGTTAAGAGAGTTCTAATGGGAGGAACAGGTAGCAAAAGGAGAAGGGGCAGGCCTAGAACAAAATGGCTGGATTCAGTAAGAGATGATCTAAAAAAAGTAGGAGTACAGAACTGGCAAAGCGAAACATTAAATAGAAGAAAATGGAGAGAAAACGTGAAAAAAATTGAAGCCAAGGGCCACTAAGGGCCTGCAGAGCTGAAATAGCAGGAACAGTGAGTAGCATTTTAACAACGTCTATTTCAAAATACCACTTCTGAAACACCTGTATTGGTAGTTTGTTAATAAACAGCTCTGAATTTAAAACATGAACAGCCTTTTCAAACTCTAATCTGACAATAATTCAAGTTCTATCTATAACAACTGAAATAGGAATAAAAACAGATGTTCCTGAAGTGCGATTTCAGATTTTATATATTAAACGATATTGTCTGCTAATAAAATAGCACGTCATTATCAAGCGATTTATAAATTAAGCAGTTTCGTCAAACGATTACACAACAAAAAGTTCAATTGAAAAGCTATTCATAACCTAAATTTCTTGTCTGCTTCAGATTTGCCTTGATTTAAATAAATCTCGCTTTAATTGTTTCCTTTCTGTGTGGTCCAAGTCAGTGTCGAATAAAAATGCATCAAAAACGAAATAATTTTAAAGATTGTTTTCACAATTGGATCAAATAAACTGATGAGGCAACGTCTTCTGATGTATAATAGTAGAAAATACTTTTATTTACAACCATATAATATGTAAAGATGGTTGGAAAATATACAATTGTTGACTTTTTTTTCGACCCGGGTGGAAAGGTCGTACTTTCAGCCTGACAATGGTCAGTGGATTATTGCCCTTGAGATTTAATACGCCTCATAGTATACAGTGGACCCCCGGTAATCCGGCCACTGTCTAATCCGGCACCCCCTGTAATCCGACATGTCTATTATGTATTATTGAATATTTTTTTTACAATCTTCGCTAATATAGATATGTAATGCATGATTGAGCAGGTTAGAATCTTATCATTGGATCTGTAATTTGTAGGATTACAAGGTAGTCTTTTGTAAAAAATTCTAGTCTATAGGAGGGTATATTATAGGACTAAACTAAAATTAAAATTAACTTAACACACAAAGCTTAAAATAATTCTGTTACATGGACCAATAGACCAATAGTAAAACTTTCAAATGATATCCGATTGAGTTTTTGTTATAAGGTTCATATAAACTCTAAGAATGTATATTTCGACATTTTTAGTACTTGGTAAGGATAATATTATAGAAATCTCTTGCTCTTTCTAAGAGAAAAAATTTAACTTTCTTTTTGAATAAGTTAATATTAGGAATAGATTGTAATTCTAGAGGAATACAATTGTATATCCTCGGTGCTAAAAACATAAAGGATCTTCGACATAAAGAACTTGTCAGTCTAGGAGCAGTAAAATGATGTCTCCGTCTAGTTCCATATCTATGTTCAGGTAAGTCAATTTTATTTTTTGTGGTGTGATATTTTGTGCTTACACATAAGAAATATAGTTGGTGCAGATCTAATATCTTGGCTTCTTTATATAAAAGGTCGGATGAATAGGTATAATGTTTATGTAGCACTATTTAAAAAAATCTCTTTTGAAGAACTTCTAAGGGATGCATGTGAGTTTTTAAGGCACTACCCCAAACAAGAATGCCGTACCGAAGGTGACTTTCCACTAAACCGTTGTATAAAGTCTTGAGATATTTAAGCGGTACATATTTTTTTAAATACTTAAATTTATTAAGAACAAATTGTAATTTTTTTACTATGTATTTAATGTGGTAGTCCCATTTTAAGTTTTTGTCTATAATTACTCCTAAGTATTTAATGTTTGTTACAGGATTTATGATGACGTTTTGGTTGTCTTGCTGTATTACCAGAGGTTCAAAATGGTGGTGGCACCTAAATTCGTCCCCAAGATTAAAATTACCTATTCGTTAATCCTCTACCTGAAAAAATGTACCTAAATTGGTCCCCGAAAAGATCAGGTACACAAAAATAGATACATGGATTCGTCCCCGTAAAATTATTTGGGTCAAAATTATTTTATAAGAACAAGTAATGTAGTAATGCAACACAGAAAAAACTTTCCAAGTGACCCAGAATTTTGATCCAGGACCACCGAACATTGAATTCAGTGTGACCTTCAAGAGAAGAAAAGAAATGAATACTTTAATTACGAAAGACCATTTATCTATATAATTTAATTTTGAATTTATTGATGTATAAAATTTAAATTGTTCAAATTTAAAAAGTATTACATAAGATTATACTTACTGATAAAATTTTTCAAAAGAATCAAAAATAAATTAACCATCATAGACTCCATTTCATTCTAGAACGTTGTCGAATGTCATTTCTTCATATATAAAATTAATCATCTTTTCTGTAGTTTTAAAACCATAGACGCTGATAAGTATAATCTTAATTTTGTTGTGAATGAGAGAGTGAATGAATTTTAGGTAAGAAATAAATAGTGTTAATGATTTTTGAAGTTAATTAAGCCGTTAAGCAGAATTAAACAATAAATCAAACGTCTCATTTGTTGAACATTTATTTAAAATTGAATGTGTTTGTTTTTGTGTCTATGATATATTTTACAATCAACACAGGCTATCAACGTTGAAACCTTTTGAAGGTCAAAGGACAGAGTTGGCCTAAAAAAAATTGAACTCACAAACAAAAATATAATTCCCTGGGATAGTTTAAATAAATTTACAAAATAATATTAGAATAACATAATAAAGAGTCTCATAACAATCATAATATAAAAATAAAAAAAAAAATTTTGATAATTTCCGACTTAATTTATAAAGGGTATGGAATTGATATAGCTCTACAATTCAACAAAACCATATCAATATATTTATACTATAGTCTATTTCAGAAAGGTATAGAGTAATAAAATGGGGAATTCCGTCCAGTTCGGCTCAATTTCGGTGTCGGCCATAGGCGTAGGTCTTGAAATAGTATTGTTTGTAATATTAAAATTTCAAGTAATTGCGTAAGAGAATTAGGAAAAGTATGTTTTCTGGCCTGAAGTGTCAATATCGAAATATTGTGTAGGGATTTCTTAGGTAGTAGATTATACAGTTACGTTTTGCGTTTAACAGGTCAAGAGGAGATGACAGCTCCTCAGATGACGAAGAATATTATGATTTTTTATAATTTAATTTCTGTATAATGTATTTTTTGTATAATGTTCAATAAAAAATAAGTGTACCTAATACTATGTACATAATGCCTAATTTTTATCCTGTTAAAAGAAAATTCTTTCCTTTTTACGAGTATCTTACCGGCACGCCTTTGGCACACTATTTTCAGTGTTTTGAATGGATAACAATAGGCTAAACCCATATATTGACCCCAACCCGGGTGGTACTACCTGCACTTGATAAAAAGAAAGAATTTTACAATGAAATCAATGCCAAACTATGAAAGTGGCTTATATATTCGTTGGGTCACTCTGTGCTCCCTTTGCATACCTAATGAGGTTTTATTACCCTATACCTTTCTGAAATAAATATTTGTTCTCCACAGAAAATAAACTCTTTTTACCTGGGTATGTAATATACTATTAAAACTCTAGCATTTTTAACCTTTTACTAAAATTTGACTGGACTAAAATATCAATGATATTTCGTTAACCACTATACAGGGCAAAAATACATTAGCGAAATGAAATTCGATTTAATTTGAACATATTGCGTTGCCAGAAGAAATCAATAAACACACAATAGATTGTTTTATCGCGAACACCTACGAGATTATTGTGTACGAAATTTTGATAAAACTGCACATTTAGAATATATGTCACTTTTTCACAGTATCAATTCACACAGCATAGTTTTGCATCTTTACCAATTATTTTTAAGAAAAACAATCCAATTTTGTAATAAACTATTATTTACAGATGAACTAAAAATCTTAATACATGATAGTACAAAATGTAATCAAAGTAAAACCTTACTAATGAAATTATTGACTAGAAGGAAAGTATAACCATACAAGCAGAAGTAGGAGATCTTCAAAGCTGGTACGTTTGGACACATTTTATCAGGAAGGGAACACAATAGTAGAAGATTAATGTTAATCAATAAAGAAATTTTTTCAAATAGTTGTTTATTAGTCATTAGAAATATGCGTGTTCTCTGTATCTGTAGAGAGGGGAAGGTGAGTTTAGGCCCACAGCACTTAGGTCACATGTTACCCATTGTATATGCGTGTTTAAATGGATTAGAAACCTAGGAAATTTACCAAGTTTTTAATTGGGACGAAGAAATGTCAAAGAAACAATAAATTACTTCATTCGAGGTCGCTGTAACATAACGTGCGATTGTTTTTTACTTTATTTTTTCCACTTTTCTGGTTCCAAAATAAGTCAATAAAAAACGCATTACGTCAAATGTTGTTCCTTCGGATAAAAATAAACCCGAAGAGATGTAATTATCAAACTAAAAATACTTCGACGCTCTATTTTAAAAGTATAAATTAATTCAAGTTTTCTACATAACACTACACGATTTAAGATGCTGTGATAGCTAGTGAATATGTCTAGTGTTACTTCAAATATTTTTGTTCAAAAAAAAAGTCCAATACTGTTGGAAATACAGATACGTGGATGTAACGAAACATTTTATCATACACACTACAAACTACATTATTTATTCAACGCCATTTGCATGGTAAATATATGAAATTAGCTAAGTATCCCGACAGAAGAATAAAAATGCATACCATGTTTTCAAATGTATCGATGACAGAATTATTATGCATTACGTAAAAAACAATTACTGTCACTTTAATAATCAGATATCAAAACTATTAAATTTACAGGAGGGTCCGTAAGTAATTTACTATTTGATGCAACTTTCTTTAATTAAATATTGATTATAAAAAATATCAAAGAAATGTAAAAAATGTTTTATCACAGTAAATTCAAAGACATAGCTCATGTGGCGTCCTCTAGAAAATAAATACAATCTTTCAATTTACTGTAATCCTAACGGGACATTGTCGCCTGAATGGGCACCTGAAAAAGCTCAAAATAGTGGAGGAAGAAGAATGTAGATTCTGTGGCATGGAAGAAGAAACCTCCATCCACAAACTTACGAATTGCACATCAATTCAGAATTCTAGGGCACAACACCTTGGAGATTACTGGATAGAAGAGGGACATTTATCTAAGTTAAAGCCTGCAGATATCCTAAAATTCCTCCGGGAAATAGGACTGAAGTAGCTAGTAGTCTCTGAGACTTTCCTCAGGAACTAAGTAGTAGTAAGGGGGCACAATAGATCTTTTAGGTCTCAGTGAATGTAACCCTAATTTACATACATACACACATACGGTGAATTAAGTCAGTTGCGTCATATAATTTGAGACCGAGCATCTTCCATTTCAGTTTGGACAATTACTTATGGACGACCCTGTATATCGGGCTGACGACATGACAATCAGAAAGAATTACATTTTTAAAGCGCTCGTTCCCCAAGGATCTGCAAAGTTTTCTGATAGTGATTTAAAAATTTTAAAAAAAGTCCTGAGGCCTTGATATTTGAAAAAAAGTTAACAAAAATGGATTATAAACATGTTTGAACTTATGATGATGAAGTAGAGGTAGAAAAAACAGAAAGATAGCAAAAACAAAAAATGCTCAAAATTTTTCTGGAATATTTAAGTAATAGATATTGTTAAATATGTTTTATTCAGAGCATTTGAATGAATACTATCCACTCTACATAATTCTGAAGGAGTCACTTTTATAAAAAAATGAAAAAATCATATAAAAGGGGACGTCTTTTTACTCATATGTATACGTTATAACTTTAACCCCCTCCACCCCCTATGGTCACCACTCACAATGTTTTAAATGGAACACCTTATACATTATTGCATTGTTGGATTCTCCTCTACAAAAATGTATAATACATAAGTGAAAAGTCAATCAGTTGGGAGAATCAGATAATTCCAATGTAAACTATGCCTTTACTGCTCTTACTAACTCTTTCAATTAAGTAATCGATGTTTTGCTTGGGGACAAAAACATAGCGACCGAAAATCTGGTGTTTGACGTTTTTTAAATAAAGTGTCAAGTTGCCAACAATGTTGTTCCATTTAAAAAATTGGGAGTGATGACCATAGGGGGGAGGGGGTTAAAGTTATAACGTTTACATATAAGCAAAAAGTCGTCCCTCTTTTTAGTTTTCATTGAAATTCTCTGTATTTGAAAACTGTCAACTGTTCTACGATGTACTATGCAGACAACCGGTTGCAAAGTATATTTGATCATTATTCTAATCGTTAATTAGGTACGCAATTAATTAAATACACTCCTTGTAATACATCTAGCAAACAAGCTATAAATATTGTTATCAATGGGGGCAGTAATAATGTGTTTAATGTTTACGAAAAGTGATTTACTTTTTATATAGCAAAATTAGGTTCGTTCTTATTTAACGATGTAAAAGTCTATAAAATTTAACTTTTTAAATATTAGAATTGAATCTGAGTTTTTTTACTTACGGTTTCTTACATTCCCACGGAATCAGTTCTAACTTATGCATATTGAATCTATTTCAATCGAAAACCGTAACCAATGAGGTAATAAAACATTTTTATCCGATGATTTTCAATCATTTGTAAGAAAACTAGCCAATAACTAGGCAAATTCACTAAAAAAAAAGTATAATACAAATTACCTTGAGAAAGAGTGTATTGGATTATTGATTACTTTGTCAGAGGATGTTCTCATCGAAAATCCCATTAAAATAAATTATTACAATCCAATTTCAGGTAACAGATGGGAAAACATTGACAAAAAATGTTTTTAATAACTGAAAAATAATTGGTTTCTAGGTATATGTCATAGTTAAATTTTAATAAAAATTCTATTCAATATCATTCTTGGTAGCTTGTCTTCATCTGCGGAATAATAGACCAAGCAATATAGTAATTTTTGACAAAAATCCTAGTAGAAAACATGGTTGTATAAACAATATTGTTATAGTTATAAGATACAGCAATATGGTCAAGAAATTGAGTATTCTGTTTCTGCGTTCATAGCAAGAATGGTTCATGGTTTTGGCAATAGCAATGTTATTGCCAGTAGCTTGAATTTCATTACTGGCAATACTGTATTTCTGCATTCCATAAAAAAAGAAGACGATTTATTCTGATTTTATCGAGAAATCTGATGGTTTGTCATTTATTGTATTGTTTTGTTTATTTTCCCTAAAGTAATGCCGCGAAGTCGTAAATCAAGCAGAGCCCAATTGGAGCTATTAATTAATTATTTATAAAATAATAGAATATTGATTACTGGAAAATATAACCCCTTAAATGTCGTGGAACTAAATTATAAATGGAATTGGTGGAAAACTGAGCTAGAAAAAATAAAATAAAATTTCACACAAATTGCCAATGAGGTAACAGATCGCAGAATATTGCTGTTATCACTAATTTGACGGAATTTTAATTCCATAGTTTCTCTACAAATTATTTATATTGTGACACAATAAAAACATTCGTTTTATTATGAGAAACGTCAGATATATGAAAAATGTCAGTCTTTTTATTATGGTTGTCACACCGAAATAAATCTTTAAAATTGACAGGTCATTTGTTGCTTAACATGATGATCAGAATACCATTTTTTCTACAACTGCTATGAAAAGTGACGTATTTCTCATACCTTACTTAATTTCAAAACCAAATATTGCTCATACTGTGAGAAATATCATTTCTCACGGCACTTTGCCCACGCCATATACATTTATATGGAGAATCAAATAAAATCGACAAAAACTTAGTAGGCTACTGTCATCTTTAAGTACCTACTTAGTTGTCACAAAACTGTCAGACTAATTAATATAAGGGAGAATAGAGTGAAAAGAAATGACGTTCCGGGTTACTTTACTTGTATTCTTTAAATTTGTGCAGTTGTAGAAAAAGTATAGTGTGCAACATGTAGGGAAAGTACTTTTCTCACGAGTGAACTTTCCCCACTTGTTGCATAATATACAATTTTCTCCGATCGTGGGAAAAGTGACACTATTTTGACCTGTTTTCTATGCGCAAAGCTCAACATTCCAGAATAGTGGGCAGTTGCTAAGCAATTAGAAAATAACAGTGCGGTAATATTCTTACCGCACTGCTGTAGCGGATTATTACAATAAAATGAAACAAAGTATGGTTTTAATTTCCATGGTTACCACTTCTATTCTATTTCAATATGAACATAGAGAAACATATCTAAACTTACTTGATTACATCTTGAATGAAATATTTTTTAATTAATTTTTTAAATGTAAATCAACGATCGAAGAAAAAATAGTATGTATAATTCGTGGGAAAAGCATATTCCCTAACTCCTGTGTTACCAGACTCGTCGCTACGCTCCTCGTCTGGTAATTATCACAGTCGTTTGGGAATATTATGCTTTTCCCACTAATTATACAATATACTATTTTGGAATGTTGCCATGATAGCACTATATGTTCTATAACAATATTTGCGAACAGAATTGCACTGATTACGTAGTATAATTTTGATATATTTTGGACAATGGTATGTATAGAAATCTTACCTACTGTCAAATATGAAATAAATGGCTTTTTTATACATTGTTCTAAATCATACAATAAGTATTAAATTATGTATTGGGGAACCACAAAAAAATTGTCATAGGATGATTATCACTTTTAAATAAAACGATATGACAACATCGCATGTTTCGGTTGGGTGCCAGACGTTTGCATTGTTTATGTACAATATCTACAATAAATCGTTTTTTCTACTCCTATACTATAAGTTGTTAATTAAATGCTAATTTTCAGTTTCATAATGATACTCATTATAACACTGGTTTTCATTATGAAACTGAAAAATTGACCAATAGAAAGCTAGATTTTTAAATAAACAAGTAGGCAGACCCAATATTTTCTGGAGAATGTTTGACAGTTTCTAAGAGATTCGTGTTTTATGACAGTTTCAATCTTTTACACACATAAAGGTTGCAATTATTAGATGCCTTTCAATTATTACGATGGACCAGGATTATTGAAACATGTAGTCTATGGAGGGTAGAAGGAAGGAGCACCATCTGAATGTATTAAAAAGTGTCCATCGAAAGGAAGCAGCAAAGTCACGAAAAATACTAAATTTTTCAACCCAGCACACTTCACTCGGTTTATAACCCTAAATTCACATCATTTCCATTAGCTACACGAGCGCCATTTCGGTGAATATTCGAATTATAATTTGCTGTTTACAGGTGGACACTTTTTCAACTTGTCACCCATATAAGATGGTGCTCCTTCCTTCTACCCTCCACAATGTAGTCATCAAAACCATCTTTATTTAGTACTGTCAACTGTCATGTCAAAATGTCAGTGTTCATCTTACATACAGTAGTTATATTTGACATACAGGATACATCTAACACCTTCCACTTTTTAAAAGAAATGTCGAGCGACGAAGAGTTTTCATACACACCACCTGAAATCGCTGAAAAGGCGAAAAATGTATATGATAAATTTTATGGTCAATTTATGGATTGGAGGGTAGCAAGAGAAGTATAAAAAAAGCAATGTTGTTGAATTTAAATTCAAATTTCTTGTTCGTAGAAAAAATACTGTATGCAACTCTCATGTAATGGTTATTACATGATCGTTGCATAATATACTATTTTCTACTCCTGTTTTATAATATACTTACTAAAAGACTAAAATCTGTATCACAATGATATTCATTATGATACAAATTTTCATTATGATACAGATTTTTAAGCCAATAGGAATGCGACATTCGCACAATATTTAATATAGCCATGGATGCCTGGTTGACATTTCTGAAATTAATTATATTAGGTGACACTTAATTTGACAGCTGTCAAATAGTTTTGATTTTCAAAAGTAACTATATATGATAATTATTAATTAAATAATTCTTATTAATCGGAGTAGAAAAAATATTGTATGCAACTTTCATGTAAAGGCCAATAATACACTCGCATTATATATACGAAACTCGCCTGCGGCTCGTTTCGTATCCTACAACATGCTCGTGTCTTAATGGCTATCATTACATGATCGTTGGATAAAATACTATTTTCTACTCCTGTTTTATAATATACTTATTAAAAGACTAAAATCTGTATCATAATGATATTCATTATGATACAAATTTTCATTATGATACAGATTTTTAAGCCAATAGGAATGCGACATTCGCACAATATTTAATATAGCCATGGATACCTGGTTGACATTTCTGAAATTAATTATATTAGGTGACACTTAATTTGACAGCTGTCAAATAATTTTGATTTTCAAAAGTAACTATATATGATAATTATTAATTAAATAATTCTTATTAATCGGAGTAGAAAAAATATTGTATGCAACTTTCATGTAATGGCCATTAATACACTCGCATATTATATACGAAACTCGCCTGCGGCTCGTATCGTTTCCTACAACATGCTCGTGTCTTAATGGCTATCATTACATGATCGTTGCATAAAATACTATTACAGGTAAACAAGCTCAGGAACAGTTCTGAACTCCGAGATGTTGACTTCAAAACAAAGTGTTTTATCTATCTAGAACAGTGTTCGCAGCTCTCAAAAATTTTTCTTCCCAAAGCTTAAATCAAAAACCCCTAAAATCATAACATTTACATGAAAATACCCCTAAAAAAATAATAATTATTATGAAACATTTTTAGAATTACTTCCAGCAAATTAATTCTTATTAAGAAATTTTTAAAAAACAGCCTCTATATTTTAGCGTTAACCCGCTAGGTCAACAAATAAATGTGATTGGCTAGATCAAATTACTCCAGGCCAGGCCCTAATTTTTGTACCTTTATTTTTCTTAATAAAAAAAAAGAAAATAAAAAATGTAAGAAGTCGACAAATCCCTAAAAAAATCCCATCTCACTTATTTACTTCCAAAATTTGGGGGGGGAAACCCTAAGTTGAGAATACTGATCAGCACCTTCTAGTAACCATCAATGACAGTAATATCATTTGATCAATTCAAATTTTTTTATAAACTTTTATTGAATACAAGTATGAAGTATGGAGAGTAGTGCAATTAAAAAAAAACATTTAAAATTCTTCCCCCTAAAAACTCCCTGTGTAGATTTTTTCTCCCTACATTTAGGGAGAAGACCTCTAAGTTGGCATCGCTGATCTAGAATGGAACAATGATTTTATTCGTCATTTCATCATGCTTTGTCTACAAAATTGTAATATTCCATATTATATTTCAAATTCAAATAGTTTCGAGCGAGCCATAACATTTAAAACGTGTTATCATCTAATCTCGGCCTCCGTATTGTATTTCTAAAAGATCCATTTAGCGTTTTTGTCTTATCTGACTGAAATAGGGCATGTATAAGTGAATGACTTATGAAATTGCTTTCACTGATCGGTGTATATTGTCAGAGTGTAATATCTCAGAGTTGATTGCTATTTTTTGTCTTTTCGTTTACAAGATTAACGTGATCTTAAAATTACGACTCGTTTCGGAGAATAGTGTATTTTTATACGAGGAAGTTTGTTTAAACAAAATCACACACTGACTAGTGTTTGATGCTTATACACACCACCTTTTTCTAAACTTGCTTATTTATTTATATATTTAATAATGACATAAAATTGTTTAATTACAGTGATTTGCAATAAAAGTGATATACAGTAAACAAACAACTCTTGTGTATTTGAAATAACAAAAAACTGTTTATTATTTTTGCATAACATTAAAAACAATCAACATGCTTTTAATTTAAGTCCAACCGGTATATTTAGCTATTACATATGAAATACTTTTCTTTAATTGACATCCTACATGTTTTGAAAAACTTGTTTGCTATGTTTAAAAATTGTGAAATCATATTAGAAACGATAGGAGGTTATTTGTATTTACAGAAAATTTATTTTTGCCACAAAAAATTTACATATTAAAAATCTTAAGGCTGTTTGTATTTTACCTAGAATCGTTTTTAGCAAAAAACGCTTCGTAATAAAGTAATATTATTAACGATTACGACATAGATCATCAATTATTAATTAGAAAATGTAGGAACCTCTCAAGGATCTAAAAGATTTGATTAAAAAAAATTATATAAGAAATTAATTTCTACCTATCTTCTATTATTATTATTATTTTTATATATGTATAAAAGGCAAAAGTGATTGACTGATGTATCAACGCACAGGCCAAACCCTTAAGGCTAGAAAATTGAAATTTCGCACAAGTATTCCTCATAATATGACGAAAGCATCCACTAAGGAAGGATTTTTCAAAATTGAACCCCCAAGGAGGTGCAATAAGGGATAAAAGTTTGTATGAAACTTTTATTCCTTGGACATATTTGCAAGAAATTTCGTATGAATTGATTACGGCAAAAATAATGAGTTACGTTGTAACATGTCTATCGACCTGTTTCGATTTTACAGAATAAATCCTTTTAATTAGCGCTCGTCGTCACTAGCCACATCCAATTATAGTTCTGTGATCCCAAACTCTTCAACCCTGGCCGTTAGACAATTGACGTCTGCCAACGGACGCTTCCATTTTTTGCACAACGCCACCTGAAACACCCCTTTCTGTTATCGACCGCCTAAGGGGACAGATCATCTTTTCGCTATCTTTCATATCTTAAGTATCTATTTTAGGAATTTTGCTGTGGTAAGTTCAAAATCATAATTTATAATTAATAAGCTTCTTCTAGAGTACTGTCTGATATAATTTTCGTATGCATTCTTTATTTTTTTACAGAGATAGACGAAATTAAATTCAACATGTGGTCATAAACTGTTCTTTTATACTAATATGGTAGTTTTAAGCCAAATATTCTTTTATAATTCACTGTTTTACTTTTATACAAACATTTTCAAGCTTTTTCAGTTGCGAAATAACTCTTTTAATTATAAAATAACATTTTTATAAATTACTATTAACCTATAAAATATTCTTTCGTAACGCCAGTGTCGGTTCCATATATTTCCTAAGCACGATATTTTTTCATATAACTAAATAAATAACTTTTTGCTATTATTAGTTTCTTTCGGATCATTAGTATATTTTATTTAATTTAGCCGATAATTGCTATTTTTACTGTTTTAACATGGGACATATAATGTTGGAAAGCTTTCAGTAAATTGAATCAATTTTTTTGACTTTCAAATAACTGCCTTCCTTTTCTTTAACCTGAAAAGCTGACCAACATAATGTGCCATTACATTCAAGTTCCTACATATCCCTGATCCACCTGTACTTCTAGGTAAGCACAGCCCCTAGGCTAGGATATAACCCAAGAATTTAACCCGAGAATATAACCCTAGGCTAGAATATAACGCCGAGGATATAAACCCAAGAATATAACCCTAGGCTAGGATATAACCCGAGAATATAACCCTAGGCTAGAATATAACGCCGAGGATATAACCCTATGCTAGGATATAACCGAAGAATTTAACCGGAGAATATAACCCCAAGAATATAGCCAAGGATACAGCCCTAGATCAAAATACCGTCCTAGAACAGAACTCATCAGTTCAGATCAAGACCTGACTTCTTCTTCAGGAAACAACTCCATATAAGCTAAGTACCTATAAAAGTACAAATTCCTGTTCATTTCCTGTGGCAGAATAAATTGTAAATTTGTGTTGATTCTATTTTTATTTTTTTCTAAATCCTCAACTATAAAAGTTGAGGGAGATATCGCCCGGGGTGATTTTTAGTAACTGTTTTATTATTAACTTATTTCAATTTTACAAGGCGTTTCTACCTTTTCCGCCTTAGTTTTTAGTACTTTTTATCGTTAAAAAGGTAGTGGCGCCCTCAACTTTTACAACCCTTCTGTTATCCTTGTGTGACATAAACATGGGGTCGAATCACCCTTGAGAGGAGTCTCTAGCCGGAGCCCTTCGAGCTGGTGCCCTGTGAGGTACAGCATTTACCGTTACAACGTATTTCAGCGTTTTCTAAAAATTAACCGCTAAGAGGGTAAAATAGGGGATGAAAGTTTTAAATAAACGCACTGGCCAAACCCTTAGGGCTAGAAACTTGAAATTTCCCACTCGTATTCCTCTTATAACGTAGGTATCCACTAAGGAAGGATTTTTCAAAATTCAAAAAAAATTGTTTTGTATTATACCTACTGGGTGTAAAGAAAAGTAATCTATACAAATAAAATGATTTGTTCTGAATGACTGAATGACGGATCAACGCACAGACCAAACTACTTACTGATCGTGAGACCTGAAACTTGGAGGGTGTGTTCTTTGTATGACGTAGGCATCCGAAATTCCGAAATTTTACCCCTAAGGGGGTGAAAAACGGGAGCAAAGTTTGCATGGGACAACGTTATTCCTTGGTCCAATCTACTTCAAATTTTTCATAAACATTTTTTAACAGAATTGATGGAAGACGTGTTTCGTATTTTATTGAAACTCATCGCCTAACGGGGTTAAAAAGGGGTTTTGGGGGGTGATTTGCATCGAAGTTGATACCAATACTCCTTAATGCTTTTGATTTAAATTACATTTTATTTTGACACGTTTGAAAACTCAATCTGAATTTATTCAAAAAACGTTGAACTCACTTGAAAGCAGGCGCGGTCCGAGAGGGGGGGCCACAGGGGTCATGACCCCCCTAAAATAATCCACAATTTCTAAAAACCTACTAAAATTTTTCGGTGGTATACGAACATTTTAAATAAATTAGTGCTAACGCTAACGTGTGATACTCGATGGGTGGAGAGGCATGACGATTATTTGTAATTTCAAGGCAATTTGTGATGCATTGACTAAAATCTCAACATGGCAAGACAGCAAGTCTGCATCTGATGCTAATTACTTACGACATCCTGTATGCTCTCCAGATTTTATTATCGCAACTATTTGCTTGTCCGATGAATTAGGTAAGAAAATAAGATAGATTATCCTTCCTGTATCCTTAATAATAATCTTTATTTCAAAACAAAATTTGAACACTGTTTAATAACAATTTAAACATATATACGTAATTTATTAATAAAAAAAAAACACCTGTGAATGTATCCATTTGTAGAAAATCAAGTTTCAACTTTAATGTTTATTTTCAGGAGCAACTGTTTCGCTTAGCCGCTAGAAAACTGGATACAGAGATAAAGGCAACACGTAATGCTTCTCGGCAGACTCATCAAGCCAATCAGCAAGCAAGGAGCCGAAGAGGAATATTTTCGAAGGACTATTTATATTCCACTTCTAGACAGCATAACGACTGACCTGAAATACCGCCTATCTCGGAAGAAGACCTTCTTAATGTGAAGAAGGCAGCAGAATTATATACTCATTATCTGGGGGTTTCTGCTTCCACAGTCGTTACAGAGTATCAGCTATGGGTTTCGAAGTGGAGAAAGGAGCTCGCAGAAAATAGTTTGAAAGTGCCCAGTTCTGTGACTTCTACAATCGAAGTTTGTGTTAATGACCTCTATCCAAATATCAATATTTTACTTGAAATTTTGGCAACCCTCTCCATAAGCGCCGCGACTTCAGAAAGGTCATTTTCCACTTTAAAGCGCCTAAAAACTTGGTTAAGAGCAAATATGTCAGAAGAAGGCTGACGGGCTTAGCCCTTTTAAATATACATCCCGAGATAACCCCTGAAGTCTCGAAAATAATCACCCGATTTTCTAAAACGAAGAGAAGAATTGAATAGATGAGGCTTTTACTTGATGAAGATCCATACTACTGATGAAATAAAACAAATTGATTTGTTTAACTCTTCATTATTTATTTTGAACTGACGTTCAAATTAAAATTAGTGACGCGTTTCGCTACACAGTAGCTTTTTCAAACTAGTGAAGCTACAATGAAAAACTTTTAATTTATATAGTGCCTTAATACGGAATTCTAAGATATTGACAAAAGTATTAAAAATGGGGATAAGTACAAAAAGTGCCTAAATACGGAATTCTAAGATATTGACAAAAGTATTATAATATATTTAAATAGGTATAAGTACAAAAAGTGTCTAAATACGGGATTCTAAGAAAGATACAAAGGTATTGAAAAAAGGTACCTGGGAAATTGATCAACAACTATCACATTTTCTAGGTAAAAAGGTTTAATAAGGGAGAATGATTGATATCTATTTGGTCGTTAAGCAGATTACCGGAATATTTGTTTTTGTTAATCTCGAGGGCTTCTAAAAGATTTAATTTAAAGGATTTGGGTTCTACATGCAAAATTTCAAAATTTGAGTCGAAAGTGTGTTGGTTTGTTAATAGATGATTTGAATAGTTGGAATCTAATTTGTTATTGTCATAGCTGCGTTTGTGTTCTGAAATTCTAGTTTTAAAGTTCCTAAAAGTTCTACCGATATACATTTTGTCACAGTTGTCGTTACCACATTTTAATTTATAAACACCTGACTTGTTTAATTTTGAGGATTTAGATTTGTTATTTTTAATGAATTTAGATAAATTGTAGTCAGTTTTAAAGCAAATATTCATATTTAAAGATTCTAAAAATGATTTGATTTTTAAGGATGGTGTTCCAAAGTATGTTAAGCTTTTAAATTGATTATTTTTATTTTTATCTGAAGGATATACTTGTTCTAAAGTGCGTTTCTTTATCTTTTTATTTATGATATTGTCAATTAAGTTTGGATCGTAATTATTATTAACTGCTATTTGTTTAATGATATTTAGTTCTTTGTTGAAATTATTATTGTTTAATGGGACTGTTAAAAGTCTGTGAATCATACTATTGAAAGCTGCTAATTTATGACTAAATGGGTGGACCGAACTATTATGAATTGTAATGTCTGTATGTGATGGTTTGCGAAATATAGAAAAATCATGTTTATTGTTTATATTTGAAATTGTAAGGTCTAAAAAGTTTATAGACTTATTTTCTTCATGTTCTATGGTAAATTTTATATTGCTATGAATTGAGTTAATATAAGTAATGAAGCTATCTAGTTGTCTAGTAGTGCCAGTGAAGCTCGCTAAAATGTCATCTACATAACGGTGCCAGTATATAAATTTTTTACTAAGGGGGTGTTTATGAATTATTTTTTCTATATTATCCATGAAAATTTCAGCTAATAGGGGACTGAGGGGGTTGCCCATAATCAAACCATCTTTACTACTATAAATCTCTCCATTGAAATGAAAATAATTTTGGTTTAAGCAAACTTTTAATAAATTTATTATGTCAGAATGAATTATAGGGTTAACATTATTATACGTGAGCAAATTATCAACAAGAGTTAAAGTTTCTTTAGGAGGTATACTAGGGAATAGATTAGTTACATCGAACGATATGAATTTAGAATTGTGAGGTAATTTTATATCTTGAATATTATTAATTAATTCCGTTGAGTTTTTAATAGAAAATCGAGGTTTGAAAGAACAATATTTAGAAATTATATCTATGAGAATCTTTGAAACTTTAAATGAAGGTGCTGTGAAAAAAGAAACGACCGGTCTAATAGGGTACCCCTCTTTATGGAGTTTCATTAAAGAATAAAGTTCAGGGTGTTGAGGATTGTGTAAAATTAATTTATATTTTTCTTTGTCGCTAATTATTGATTTCGCGTTATCTACTGCTAATTTTATTTCTTTCTGAAATTTACTAGTTGGGTCTTTTTTAAGAATCTCAAAATTGCCTGTCTGTATAAAATTGTTAGTTTTTAATATATAATCATCTTTATGTAATGCTATTACTGTATTTCCTTTATCTGCTTTAGTAAAAATAAGACTATTTGACTTTGATTTTTGTTGAATAGATTTCGCGACTGATAATTCAAAGTTTGGTTTGTTAAAATTGACGAATTCTTTTTTAATAATATCGGAAGCTTTATGTTTTAGATTGGAATTATTTGGAAAATTATATAAGTTAATTTCTGTTTCTATACCCAGTTTGTTGAAGTTATCAAATGAACATGTGGGTTGAATATTATGTTTAAAACCTTTTTGCAATAATTGAATTTCTTTATCTGAAAAAACTGTATTTGAAAGATTAACGAATCTATGAAAAAATGTATGTTCTGAAAATTTGGTTTGTGGGTTTTTTAATTTTGATTTATTATCTAATAATGACTTTAGTTTACGTTTTTGAACTAGGTACTTTTTATGAATTATTGATCTAATTTTATCTGGAACTGGAACTGGTTCCTCGGGCAGTGTTCCAGAAATCGTGTATTCCCGAAATACATGAAATTGAAAACTGACAACAATAGTAGTTCTGCCATCAAAGCAAGTATCCATGGCAAAGAAAAATGGTTAAAAGAAGAGAAGAACACTCAGTATAGTAAGAGATACATTTTTAGTATTTATGTTAAGGTAATTCATTCACATCTATCACATTTACTACACCCCATAGAGTTTGACATTTTAGATCGTGAGATAAGAGATAAAATTAGATCAATAATTCATAAAAAGTACCTAGTTCAAAAACGTAAACTAAAGTCATTATTAGATAATAAATCAAAATTAAAAAACCCACAAACCAAATTTTCAGAACATACATTTTTTCATAGATTCGTTAATCTTTCAAATACAGTTTTTTCAGATAAAGAAATTCAATTATTGCAAAAAGGTTTTAAACATAATATTCAACCCACATGTTCATTTGATAACTTCAACAAACTAGGTATAGAAACAGAAATTAACTTATATAATTTTCCAAATAATTCCAATCTAAAACATAAAGCTTCCGATATTATTAAAAAAGAATTCGTCAATTTTAACAAACCAAACTTTGAATTATCAGTCGCGAAATCTATTCAACAAAAATCAAAGTCAAATAGTCTTATTTTTACTAAAGCAGATAAAGGAAATACAGTAATAGCATTACATAAAGATGATTATATATTAAAAACTAACAATTTTATACAGACAGGCAATTTTGAGATTCTTAAAAAAAGACCCAACTAGTAAATTTCAGAAAGAAATAAAATTAGCAGTAGATAACGCGAAATCAATAATTAGCGACAAAGAAAAATATAAATTAATTTTACCCAATCCTCAACACCCTGAACTTTATTCTTTAATGAAACTCCATAAAGAGGGGTACCCTATTAGACCGGTCGTTTCTTTTTTCACAGCACCTTCATTTAAAGTTTCAAAGATTCTCATAGATATAATTTCTAAATATTGTTCTTTCAAACCTCGATTTTCTATTAAAAACTCAACGGAATTAATTAATAATATTCAAGATATAAAATTACCTCACAATTCTAAATTCATATCGTTCGATGTAACTAATCTATTCCCTAGTATACCTCCTAAAGAAACTTTAACTCTTGTTGATAATTTGCTCACGTATAATAATGTTAACCCTATAATTCATTCTGACATAATAAATTTATTAAAAGTTTGCTTAAACCAAAATTATTTTCATTTCAATGGAGAGATTTATAGTAGTAAAGATGGTTTGATTATGGGCAACCCCCTCAGTCCCCTATTAGCTGAAATTTTCATGGATAATATAGAAAAAATAATTCATAAACACCCCCTTAGTAAAAAATTTATATACTGGCACCGTTATGTAGATGACATTTTAGCGAGCTTCACTGGCACTACTAGACAACTAGA
This sequence comes from Lochmaea crataegi, assembly GCA_947563755.1. Taxonomy (NCBI): domain Eukaryota; kingdom Metazoa; phylum Arthropoda; class Insecta; order Coleoptera; family Chrysomelidae; genus Lochmaea; species Lochmaea crataegi. The sequence goes on from OX387422.1 coordinate 7,984,472, forward strand.
TAGCTTCATTACTTATATTAACTCAATTCATAGCAATATAAAATTTACCATAGAACATGAAGAAAATAAGTCTATAAACTTTTTAGACCTTACAATTTCAAATATAAACAATAAACATGATTTTTCTATATTTCGCAAACCATCACATACAGACATTACAATTCATAATAGTTCGGTCCACCCATTTAGTCATAAATTAGCAGCTTTCAATAGTATGATTCACAGACTTTTAACAGTCCCATTAAACAATAATAATTTCAACAAAGAACTAAATATCATTAAACAAATAGCAGTTAATAATAATTACGATCCAAACTTAATTGACAATATCATAAATAAAAAGATAAAGAAACGCACTTTAGAACAAGTATATCCTTCAGATAAAAATAAAAATAATCAATTTAAAAGCTTAACATACTTTGGAACACCATCCTTAAAAATCAAATCATTTTTAGAATCTTTAAATATGAATATTTGCTTTAAAACTGACTACAATTTATCTAAATTCATTAAAAATAACAAATCTAAATCCTCAAAATTAAACAAGTCAGGTGTTTATAAATTAAAATGTGGTAACGACAACTGTGACAAAATGTATATCGGTAGAACTTTTAGGAACTTTAAAACTAGAATTTCAGAACACAAACGCAGCTATGACAATAACAAATTAGATTCCAACTATTCAAATCATCTATTAACAAACCAACACACTTTCGACTCAAATTTTGAAATTTTGCATGTAGAACCCAAATCCTTTAAATTAAATCTTTTAGAAGCCCTCGAGATTAACAAAAACAAATATTCCGGTAATCTGCTTAACGACCAAATAGATATCAATCATTCTCCCTTATTAAACCTTTTTACCTAGAAAATGTGATAGTTGTTGATCAATTTCCCAGGTACCTTTTTTCAATACCTTTGTATCTTTCTTAGAATCCCGTATTTAGACACTTTTTGTACTTATACCTATTTAAATATATTATAATACTTTTGTCAATATCTTAGAATTCCGTATTTAGGCACTTTTTGTACTTATCCCCATTTTTAATACTTTTGTCAATATCTTAGAATTCCGTATTAAGGCACTATATAAATTAAAAGTTTTTCATTGTAGCTTCACTAGTTTGAAAAAGCTACTGTGTAGCGAAACGCGTCACTAATTTTAATTTGAACGTCAGTTCAAAATAAATAATGAAGAGTTAAACAAATCAATTTGTTTTATTTCATCACGAAGAGAAGAAGACTACCTTTCAGTTTATAATTGAAATTTGTGTTCTTTTTTATTTTGTTAAAAAATATTCCTATAAACTTTAGTTATTTCACTGGTAAAGGTGCTTCTAAAACTGTATTTGAGCCAAGCTGACACCCCCCCAAAATCATGGGCTGCGACCGCGCCTGCTTAAAAGCTTGGTGCAATGCAATACTCTTTAAAATTGGAATGTCAAATATAAAAGAATATTTAAATCGGATTAGAAATTCCAATTTTATTTGTTCTTTCATAGCCTTTTCGAATTAGGCTGAATACGATCCTGATGATTTTATTGATCAAATTAAAGGTTAGCCATACGTCAAAATAACAAATAAAATATCGACATGCCCAGAACCCGGATATACGTCACAAACGATGACGCACACCAAGAAGGCTATTATATGAACTATATATTATCATTGTTAGGTTTTTATTTTATTAACTCGCTTTTCTTGTACGTCCCATTTTTCAACTATTAAGTTAATATTAAAAACGCAATTTTAATACCATAAATAATAGTATATTGTGCAACAAGTGAGAAAAGTACTTTCCCAACATGTTGCACACTATACTTTTTCTACAACTGCACAAAGGATATTTGAATGAAAAACTTACCTCTACATTTCAACATAATTTATAACAAAATTAATAACGTAAGAAACTACTTAATAATCGTATTAGAACCATTTTCGACTTCTACGCAGACAAAGTCGCGGGCAAAAGCTAGTTACATAATATTTCGGATGTTTGGAGAAATTTACTTACAATAACATTGTTTTTACACCTATAAAGTTGAACATGAAATAATTCGAAACATAAAATTGTATCTCTATTATTGTTATTGCCTGTGCTTCATACAAATTTCTTTATTAGCGCCTTCATGTCTAAATATGCAATAATTGCTTGGCCTCAGCTGTATTTTAATAATATATACTGAAGAATTAAACGGAAGTATGTTAATGGAACCATTCACGTAATGCCTTAACACTTAAGCATTAAAATGACCTTGACCATTACTTCTATTTTTATGACTTTATTGAAGATCCGATTATTAATTGAATAATCTACATTACGAATTTAATTAGCCGAGCTATATAAAAATTACAATTATATCAAACCTTGTATTAGGTTATACAGAGTGTTTTGAACAGAAAGGCATCGTGAAAGAACATATTCTGCTATATACTAAGTAATAAAAAACGAGAAAATAGACCGTCTGTAGCTAATGAAGCTAGCGAAGTTGCAGTTTTGGGACATGTTAAGTACAAGGCAATTGGCATCTGTGCCTGGGATCAATCGAACTAGCATTCAAACCATTTTGAAGAAGAACAAATTCCATCCGTATGAAATATATTTAGAAATTACCTCAGGACTATAAAAGAAATGAGAAACATGGATCAACGAGGGACATACACCAAAAAAATTTTGGCAAGATGAAACTGTTACAAGTCGAAGACAGGCTTTTTTTAAATAATTTATTTACTGATTTAAACATACACCATCAGGAAAGGGGCACAGACTGATAATAGTACACATCAGCAGTTCAAACGGTTTTGTTAAAGGTGGTTTATTGACTTTTGAATCTACTCGTACCGGTGACTACCATGAGGACATGGATGCTGATGTCTTTAAAGAATGGTTCGAACAAATGATAGATCTTCCTCTGAACTGTATAATAGTATTGGCTGAATTCAAAGAATATCAAGTTCCTTCTCGGTTCTGTGAGAAAAGAACTGTATTCTTTGTATTCCCTTCATAAAGAGAAATTCAAAAAATATGAAATGATGAAATTGCAAAAAATCGTGGGATGACGGTGGTTAGATCACCACCATATCAGTGCGAACTAAACCCGATTGAACTGGTATGGGCACAGATAAAGGGAGAAGTTTTAAGAAAAAATTATTCTTTTAAAATGATGTTAAACAGTTGTTTTTGGAGGCTGCAGAAAATGTGAAGCCTGAAAACTGGAAAAGGCAGTAAATCATACGATTAAAGAAGAAGAGAAAATGTGGAAGTTGGACAATATTAATGATGAAATGATCGAGCCACTTATTGTAAATATTGGTTGCGACAGTTTATCTTCTGATTTGGATTTGTAAGAAGTAGCTCTACTTATACAGGTGAGTTTTTATATTAAAATTATTATTTATGAACGTAACGTTGTTTAAAAAATTGCACTTTTGTACCTTCAGCTGTTTAGAAGTTATAAGCAGGTTAATTAGGTGAAAATATAAGTGTACATCCGATATTTTTATTATATTTACACAAATGTTATTTTTTCATACGAAACTTCAAAAAATATTTTAACTGTCTACTAAAAGAAGTGATACGCCTATGGATTACGAATGCTTTATTATTTTAATACTCTCTCATTCATAAAAATAGACTAGGGAGTGAAAGTAGCGAAGTCAAAAATACCGGAAAAAAGTGTCCCCCTTTGATCAAAAATCGACGGGTCTCTGCGTTTTTTTAAAACGTTGACGCAGTTCCTAATAATGGCTCTGTTTCGTTTTCGTCTGGCCACTGTGTATGTTCATGTTTCTTAAAAATAGCAGTTTTTGCTAATGCTTTGTTTCCCTCTTTAAAATTTTAGAAGACTGGAAAAAAAGTTATTTCAACTGAACTCGATAATTTAAATTATTTACAAAGTGTTGGAAAATTACCGTAATTTATTTTTCGTTGCGAACTTTCGGGAATTTTCGAGAATTTTGGGTAAACTTCAGCGCCATTGAAATTTGCAACTTTTTGGAGAATTTATGATTACTTAAACAAAAACACATAAACAAAACCCTTCGGAATTCGGAACATATCAGGTACTTAGTGTAGGTACTTAAACACAAAAACTATCCGTTTCCAAATAAGAAATCTTCTGGACCATCAGAATAGAGTAGTCTTCATCTTCTTCCAGTTCAGTATCAGAACTCTCACTACCAGATCTTCTGCTGTAATGTATTTTGTTTATTTGTGGGTCAACATTAACATTAGATAGACCAGCCTCAGCTACATCTTGGATATCGTGTGGGGTTTTTGCAATTGGTTCATTTAAATTCAAAAGCTTCGAATTATGGGCAATAAATACGAATTTCTTAGTCCTTTCTGTGGTTATTCTGTTTCGCTTTTTACAGTGAATAAAGGAGAACGCACTGAAAGATCGCACGGTTGCGGCACTTCTCGCAGGCATTTCCAATATGGCAGTGGATATATCTTTCAAATTTGTTTTGCAACAAATCTCTGTCCACCAAGAAATACTGTCGTTTTTTTGTCTCCCAGACAAACGGTAACCGCCATAAATTACTTTTTGCCAAAAAGTATGACATCTCAGTAGAAATCAAATGATATAGAAATTCCATGGCTTGAATATTATCATTACTTAATTGAGAGCCACAGTATTTGGGATCCAATAAATAAGCGGCCAAATGCAATGGTTTAAGCATTATTTTTTTTCTATTTTTAAAAAGACAACAGTCTTTTTTCTTCTGATGACTTAATAGGCAAACGTTTAACCTCACTGTTCAAACAGTTTGCAGAATGCGGAGCGGAATATAAACAGTACTGCGCGAACATACAGATACATTCAAACACAAACGGAACAGGGATTTTAAGCATTGTATCAGAACTGCTTTTGGACTAGTCGTCCAACATCCAGCTTCAACAGATTAAAAACACGATTATTACAATCGTTTATTTGGACACCTATAACTTATCGTACAATTCCCACCACTCCGTATTCTCAACGGTGGGCGGTCCTTAATTAGCGTCAGACAGTCAGTCGATCGGTGAGAGTGCTCAAGCCCATAACTTTGTTTCAATTTAAAAAATCCTATTTTGTTTTATTTACGAATTTATTTTTATTTTGAAAGCCGTTATGGCCAAAAGAAATCAAAACATATTATCTTAACTCGAAACATTAATTGTTAAAGAGAATTCAACAATTAATTTTCGATTTTAACGACATAAAACGTAAGCATATTGTTTCGATATGTAGCGACGTTTACTACCCCCATCAAATAATTATTCAATACTAAATCGCAGTTCGCACACACCTCGCACATAACTAACAAATTTTGGAAGGAGAAGGGTCGGGCTTTTTTACAGTGATTCTGAATCCAGCTGTCCAGATCAATACTTGCCGTAAATTAAGGGAATTACGGGAACATTCGCACGGTAAAGTTCGCTACTCACAACACTATATTACAATATAAAATATATAATAGTAAAATATGAAAAACATGAGAGTCAAAAAAAAGATACGCTGCTGCATATGAACAACAGAGCATTGTTATGATCTGAATATTTTTTTAGTAGGTACTAACTTTAATTTTTAAATATCATTTTTAATAATAACAGACAATTCTTAAATGTGCATGTAAATATTCCGCGAGTACAATCATAATGCAAGAACACTTATTTTTGGTGTAGAATTTGCACAAATTTATTGGAATTTCGGCTTATTGCTTATAGTTTATTTCAGAAAGGTATAGTGTAATAAAACCTCATTAGGTATGCAAAGGGAGCACAGAGTGACCCAACGAATATTTAAGCCACTTTCATAGTTTGGCATTGATTTCATTGCAAAAATATTTCTTTTTATCAAGTGCAGGTAGTACCACCCGGGTTGGGGTCAATATATGAGATTAGCCTATTGTTATCCATTCACAAACACTGAAAATAGTGTGCCAAAGGCGTGCCGGTAGGATACTCGTAAAAAGGAAAGAATTTTATTTTAACAGAATAAAAATTAGGCATTATGTACATAGTATTAGGTACACTTATTTTTTATTGAACATTATACAAAATTTCTGTATAATGTATACAGAAATTAAATTATAAAAAATCATAATATTCTTCGTCATCTGAGGAACTGTCATCTCCTCTTGACGTTATGATTAATGGGTCGACGGTCCGATCGATCAAGTAGTCAAGATCCCACATTTTCTCCTCTTCTTCAATGACATGCTGGACTGCTTTTCGCTAGTTCTCTGGTGTCACCTCCTCAATGGCTTGATCAAACAGTAGCTTAACGTCTTTCATTTTGAATGTCGTGTTATGTCTTGCTACAAATCCTTTCACTTGCGCCCATATAAGTTCTATAGGATTTAGTTCGCAATGATATGGCGGTGTGCGCAGCACAGTTACACTATGTTTTTCTGCTATATCTTCCACGGCGTATTTCATAAAACGATGTTTGTGTAAATTTGCTATAGCTAATAGTTCTTTTTTTATCAAATTATCTTCAAATTCAATACTTTTGGTGGTTAACCAGTCAATAATTTCTTGTTTTCTCCAAGATGAAGTTGGAGTCTTCTCTATGCGTCGAGAATGATAACTCGCGTTATCCATAACTACTACTGAATCAGCCGGAAGATATTTTATCATTTCACCAAAATAGTCTTCAAAAACATCCGAATACATGTCCTCGTGGAAATCTCCCGTATGGCACGACTGAAAGGTTAGCAAACCTTCTTTTAATAATCCCTCTTCTCTTCCAATATGGACGATTATTAGTCTTTTCCCTTTACCTGAAGGCACCTTAATACCCGTTGACGACACCTTAATACCCGTTGACAGTCCTTCCATGAAAGCTTGGCGAGCACTGGTTATATTTTTGTCTTGCCACATTTTTGGTACTCTATAACCTTCATTGATCCACGTCTCATCAAGATAAAAGATTTTCTTCTGCTCTGTTCTGTACTGCTTTATACTTCTTAAGTATTTTCGTCGCCAGCAAACAATTTCATCGCTTTCCAGTAAAAGTGATTTACGGTTATGCTTTTCACAGGCAGAAACCATATTTCTCAAAGTGGTCCATAAAAGTTTTTTAGTTACCAACGGAATTCTGTCATCCTGGCCAAGCTCCATTAAAATCTTATCTAGGGTGGGTATTTCTTTTTTAAAATAAAAAGAGTCAACTTTTCTTTTGGTGTCTTCATCAAGGACTTTTACTGGTCTGCCTGGACTTTTCTTGGGAGGCTCCTCTTGGCCTGCTATCTTTCTCCCCCGCAATAATTTAAAAACGGTGGACTTTCCAACTCCAGTCATTCGGGAACATCGGTCGACAGTTTCTTGTACAGTAAATTTCGGGTAATCGTATTTTATGCAATCGTGTACATTTAAAATAATAAGTTTTTCATTCACTGATAGTGGAGAATTATTGGAACATCTTTTCGTTGGTGTAAATGTCGCCATTTTATTACTAATCTTATAATACTGTGAACACTATTTACGGCTTAACAGCAAATACTGATGCGTTAAACTAAACAAATATACTTATAAAGGTCTAAAAATTTTGGGTAAGGCACCTTGCGGCGCATGGTTGAGCCGAATCTGAAACAGGGTTGGAATTAGGCAGAGGCACTAATAGAAGGTTAAACGGACGTCTATAAAGTTAGCACAGCCAAATGAGCACAATCGATTTTAATTAGCACAACGATTTAGTGCTTTTTTTGTGCTAATTATTTGCGCAATTTTTAATTTTTGTGCTCTTACCATTTCGCTAAAATCGATGGCTGTGTCAGCTCCATATATGAAAAATTATTTATTTTGATTTTTTCTGGCACATCGATTTAGTGCTAATTATGTGCTTTCAGAATATGCCATAGAAAAAAATTTCGGATCACGATTGGTAAAAAAACTACCCCCAACCCGACGAGGCGCAAGAATAAAGTCCTCGAAATTCTCAGCACAATCGAACATGAATAGTCGATTTTAAATGCATTATTAATGGGCTTTCAAAATACTTTTGTAGAGTTTTATTGCTCAACCCTCTCTGGTAAAAAACCACCCCCAGCCCGACAAGGCGCAAGAGTAAAGTCCTCGAAATTCTCAGCACAATCGAACTTGAATAATCGATTTCTGACGCATTAATAATGGGCTTTCAAAATACCTATGTAGAGTTTTTGTTGCTCAACCCTTTATGGCAAAAAACCACCCCGAGCAATAAAACTCTACATAAGTATTTTGAAAGTCCATTATTAATGCATTTAAAATCGACTATTCAAGTTCGATTGTGCTGAGAATTTCGAGGACTTTATTCTTGCGCCTCGTCGGGCTGGGGTTGGTTTTTTGACCAATCGTGATCCGAAATTTTTTTCTGTGGCATATTCTGAAAGCACATAATTAGCACTAAATCGATGTGCCAGAAAAAATCAAAATAAATAATTTTTCATATATGGCTGTGCTAGCTTCTTTTGAAGCTGACACAGCCATCGATTTTAGCGAAATAGTAAGAGCACAAAAATTGAAAATTGGGCAAATAATTAGCACAAAAAAAGCACTAAATCGTTGTGCTAATTAAAATCGATTGTGCTCATTTGGCTGTGCTAACTTTATAGACGTGTTAAACGGTACCTGTTAAACGCAAAACGTAACTGTATAATCTACTACCTAAGTAATCCCTACACAATATTTCGATATTGACCCTTCAGGCCAGAAAACATACTTTTTCCTAATTCTCTTACGCAATTACTTGAAATTTGAATATTACAAACAATACTATTTCAAGACCTACGCCTATGGCCGACACCGAAATTGAGCCGAACTGGACGGAATTCCCCATTTTATTACTCTATACCATTCTGAAATAGACTATAGATTTGGATGTCGTCATTCCACCTAAAAGGGATTTTATTCACACAGTTATCAAGATTCCTTTAGACCGAATAAAATACTACATCTACCACGCATATCCTCCATTTTGTGATTGTACAATCCAAATTTCCAATTTCTTGAAGAAAACAGCCTCGTCACACTCGATATAAATAACGGTGTTTTAATATTAATTAGGGGTTGTTTGGTAAATTGCTTCATACATCACTGACGAAAAGAGACTTAATTATAATATCATCTACCTTTCAACAATTATAGCTATTATTCCATATAATAACGGAATATAATTTGAGTTAAACAACAAAAGTTCATAGACCGTGAGGGAATGGAAAGTGTATTATACTGAAACTTGTCTTTTTGTACTTGAAACAACTGATCTCGCCTTTTACGAGGATGATCTTAAAAATTCTTTATCGATCATGATGTTTCTTATTTAAAAGCTTAATAGGGTGATTGCGCCGGTAGTCGGCCACTTAAGAGTACATCATAGGTTTGACATGGCTCCATAGGTGGATAATCACATATAAATAAATTTAAAAAACTATGGAGAATAGAACAAGTCATTAGAATTATAAATGAGCATATTAGAGATTCATAAGTTTTCCACGTTTTAATGGAAAAAATAATATTAACAAAAAAGACACTTTTGCCAGTTCTCGGCCACAAGATCCGACTTCTCGACCTACTAGGGCGCCGGTTCTCGGCCACCTTCCCAGTTGTCGTCCATTGACGCCTTTTCTCGGCCATTAATCTTATGTTCCCTATCAATAAGGTCGATATTAGTAATACTCCAATGAGCAACCCAAATAACGCATTTGTGAGTTTATTCAAAATTTTAATACAAAAGACAAAATTTAAACAAAAACACAAAAATAAAATATGAAAACGACAAAAAGAAATGTTTATCCTTAAACAAATTGAAAACTGTATCACAGGAAATAAGGTAACTGAATAAGTCCGGAGCCCAGAAATTTGTGTTTGGGATCACTCACAATTTTCGTAGGTATAATCCTTTTCGGTAGCTTCAATATAATGTAGATTAGAAAGATTGGTACACTTCAGGTGGTACCATCTACATTTTTCTCTCCCTCGTCCTCTATATCGCTAATCAGTTCTTCTTCACATAACGAACATTTCTGTTTTGGCTTTTCAGGTTTTTGTTTTGATTTCATTTTTGCTTGTCTTTCTGCAAATTTCTTTCGTCTGATTAGCCTATTTTCGTGCAGTTTTGCTTCCCTTTCTGCTTTCAAAGAAGCCCGCATCTTGCGTCTTCTTTTTGTTCTTCTTTGAGTGCCAAGTTGATACGCCATTTCTCAGAGGAGATGGCCATAGGAAATTTAAGTGTATCAAAACGTTTCTTATGAGTATCTGGTTTAGATTCAGGGAATTTAAGATGTTTATCAGTTTATCGAATGGATCGCTACAATCTCGAACAAATCTTTCTTATGAATCGGAAAACCACACTTCGCCATATTTGTCATCCATTATGAAATTTTCTCTTCCCCTTCTATTCCCAGTACGGGATTAAGTCCAATTTTCCTTTTTTTTCTCTAGATTCTTTCATGGATCCTATCTTGAATTGTTGATCTAGGAACACTATTCAGTCGTCAGGCTTCACGAATACCCATACCGTGCTCCTTTATATCATCAAGGGCCTTTTTCAATGCATCTTCACCATAGTTGAAAAGGTGCCTTTTTACAGTACATCTAAACTGAGTCCCATTTTTCGGAGTTTTCTTGACTGGGGCCATCTGAAAAAAAATAATAAAAAAAAACCTGGAGAATTATTGAAAACACCCTTATAGGTACCCAGGCCTTATTTTTTCCCATTCTGAATATTTGTAATTTAAAGATATATTGTATGAAGTGGTACTGGCCGAGAACAGGCGTTTTTGAAGCTAGTTGGCGACCGCCTGGATCCTATAGAAATATGTGCTGGCCGACAACTAGCTCATATTAAACCTATTCTCGGCCACATAGAAAGCAAGCAATCATAATTACTCAATATACAAAATTTTGGTGGCCGGAATCTGGCTATAGTATTAACTTATGTAGCACCGTCAAAAAGGATAGAACGATAAGTGTCCACAGCGTTTGACATTGGAATTGAGGGAGCACGAATAGACAGCTTATTATTCCAATTCTCGGCCATCATGGCCGACAAATGTAAAATCGTTGTTTCAAGACTCCAGAGCACCGGCCACCGCTTAATAAAAAGAAAAAATCATTTATTTTCAATGTTCTTGCATCAGAACTGCAGTTTAACATGTTCAGATACCTCCTACATCAAAAGTTTATAGTAGATCTAACAAAATTAAACAGAAACTTACCGTTGAAAAAGTTGTTCCCCACTATTTTATTGCAACTGCGTAACGACCGAGCAACGGTCACTTCGACCACCGTTAACTGAACTGAGAGGGAATGAATAATTGTATTGGCAGCACAGGTAAATCTAAAGGAAAATGACAGGAAAACTGTGGCCGAAAGTTTGGCAAGGTTTTCGAAGTTGAAGAGTTATCATTTTTCTTATTATTCCATTAAAACGGCAAAAACGGCCGACAACTGGAAGTGGCCGGCAAACTAGCGCTATCTATCTAAAGAATATTTTTTAAATTCAACAACAATGCAGAGTTACTGAAAAAATTACTACCTGAGACACCGAAATAAAATATAGTACCTACTGGAACTGTATAATTTGACAGCAGTGGCGGCTCCTCCATTAGGTCATTGGGTCAATGACCTCCCATTAAAAAATAATTAAATAAGCATTTAAAAACATAAAATATACCTACTATACATATAGTATAGTATTCCTCTTAAATAAAATTTACCTAAAACGTAGGTGCGTGACGGCAGCACCCCCAAATTCGAATTTTGCAAAAAACCTTATGCCGTTGGATTGCCCAACGTTAGCCCACATTTGCCCAACCAATAAATTATTTTGCCCACCCTCCAAAAAAAAGTTATAGGCAAAACTAATTTTTCTAAAAAAATTAGTTCCAGCACCCCCGTCTTTGAATTTGGCAAAAAGCTTGATGCAGTTGGATTGCCCAAGTTTTGCCCCCATCTGCCCATCCAATAAATTTTTTTGTCCACCCCCCCAAAAAAGGTTATGAACAAAACAAATTTTTCGAAAAAAAAATTTTTTCCGAATTCCACAGAAAACTGCACGCAGTTGGATTGCCCAATGTTATTCCATATTTGCCCAACCAAAAAATTATTTTTCCCACCCTCCGAAAATAAGTTATGGGCAAAACTAATTTTCCTAAAAAATTATAAAAAAAAAAAAGAAACTTTTTACGTAATTTTTCCTCTTTTTTCTTCCTCTTCTTCTTCTTCTTCCTCTTCTTTTTCTTTTTCTTCCTCCTCCTCCTCTTCTTCTTCTTCATCTTCTTCTTTTCGAGTTTCTCGGGGAAGGAATTTTCCTTTTCGGGAACTGATTGCATTTTCGGAATGGCCGTACCCGAAAACCCCTTTATGCAAAGTTTCAACGGAATCGGAGACCAAAAAAATGATGCTCTTGACCTTTCACATTAATTCACAAATTAAAGGTTAAATCTAACCTAACAAAACCTAACCCCAACCCTAGTTAGATTTGAAAAAGTTGGGCATGCGTTCTTCTTCGTCCTCTTTTTCTTCCTCCCCCTCCTCTTCTTCTTCTTCTTCTTTTCGAGTTTCTCGGGGAAGGAGTTTTCCTTTTCGGGAACTGATTGCATTTTCGGAATGGCCGTACCCGAAAACCCCTTTATGCAAAGTAAATAAATCTAACCTAACAAAACCTAGCCCCAACCCTAGTTAGATTTGAAAAAGTTGGGCAATCCAACTGCGTATAATTTTCCATAAAATTAAAATTTGATGGCGTACCAAGAAAAATCCAATTCTGAAAAATTTATTTTGCCCATAACTTTTTTCTTGGAGGGTGTGCAAAAAAAGTTATTTGTTGGCAAATATGGACTAACATTGGGCAATCCAACTGCGTGCAGTTTTCTGTGGAATTCGGAAAAATAATTTTTTTTCGAAAAATTTGTTTTGTTCATAACTTTTTTTGGGGGGGTGGGCAAAAAAATTTATTGGATGGGCAAGTGGGGGCAAAACTTGGGCAATCCAACTGCATCAAGCTTTTTGCCAAATTCAAAGACGGGGGTGCTGGAACTAATTTTTTTGGAAAAATTAGTTTTGCCTATAACTTTTTTTTGGAGGGTGGGCAAAATAATTTATTGGTTGGGCAAATGTGGGCTAACGTTGGGCAATCCAACGGCATAAGGTTTTTTGCAAAATTCGAATTTGGGGGTGCTGCCGTCACGCAGCACTAAAACGTTTCAAGTACTCGGCGAAAAACAAAATTGGAAAGCATGCTGGTGTCCACCGTTGACCTCAAGGTGTTATATGGGAACGGAATTTGCCGAGCTCTGACGATCTTCGCGGCGTGAGAGAAACACGCCCAAAGTTTACATGTGATGGGTGAAAAGCCAGGTTTAATATCGACGATGAATCGACTTACGTCGGCTGATTATTACACGCTTAGAAAAGAGATGAGTAGAGGGGTTGGCAGGCCGCGCTATATTTTGATTTAAAGGAGAGCATTTGAAGCGAAATAATGAGAATAATGAGCTCTGTTTTGACGTAATAAGTTGTTGAAAATACAAAAGAAGGCTTCGCTTAAATTTTATAAAGATTTAGACTAATTATCATTTAATTTAAGTTTGTCATATTTAATATGTATAGAAATGAATAAAATATGGTTGTTTTTTAAGGGAGCATTATTTTTATATAAAACAGCGTGGCCCATAAAAATTTTTTGCCTCCGGGGCTTTGGAAAGGAACTTCACAAATTTTGCTTTTTTAACAATTTTAACGACTTCTGGGCAGAAATTGGGAGTGGGGGCTGGTCAGTGGCGTTCCGTATTTTAAGATTTTGGTCACATTACCTATAACCCCCCTATCAAATTAACCACGAGCCGCCACTGTTTGACAGCGGCATCGCGTTTAAAATACAGCGGATCTGTATCTGCCAAATGATATGTGCCAATCAAAAGTTCATATTACTCTTGACAGACTGTGCCGGATTTAGGGTACTTGCGGCTCTAGGCCGAATTTATGGTACTGCAATGACAGTACTATAAATTGAGATGCTGACCTTCTGTAAAGTATCCTTTTGTCATGTACAAACTCACTTCTGTTATATCTGCCGCACTATCTCTTTTGTATGTTGTGGATTTTGCGCTAGACAATTTTGATAAAAAATAATTTGAATTTTGTATCTTTATGTAGTTCTTTTTAAATAGCAAGTTGATAAAAATTATGAGGACCAGGTGAATAATTTTTTGTGTAGGAATACAAAGTAGCAAATAAATTTCAACCACCTGTTGCGTACATTATAAAAAATACGGTTATTTCATATTATTATTTGAAAATAGTATGCGCTAGTAAATTTGCTGTGCGTAAATATTACCGCCATGATAATAATAGAACTAGGTGAATAAACCCAATAAATTTTGTTATTATTGGACGTAACAAGGAAGATGAGCAATAAAAGAAATGATCAGTAACAGGAAATACAACAGCCTAATGCGCAAAATATAAGTTGTTGTTCGGTATATAACACCGTAGTAAAGCACATTAAATTAATATAAGTTATTAGTTAATAAAAAAAAGTTTATTACCTGACACCTACTCGTACAGTAACATCGTCTTCGTCCATTTTAGATTATTATTTCCAATAAACAAATAAAAATTACATGCGTCCACTACCACACCTGGCCATAACACCTACCTTTATTTAAAGTTTTATTCAAACACTTTTTTTACATAATCACACAGTTGTTTACAACATTTATGATGAAAATTGATGGTTCGATCTAACAAAAACTATATATTGTCATTTTTCTGTAGAATCAGAGGGTATTTTTAGACCAAGAGGGTTATTATTGGGGTTAAAAGCACATGTAAATACACCAAGTGCGAGTGAAAGTGTTTTGAAACTTATCTATACGACCCACGGTGAAGCTGCTATGCTCGGAGGACGTATAGATCGAGTGAATTATAAGCGCACTACACAACCAGTCACATACCATGCAAGAGTGAAACTGTTGAGCGATTTTCGATTTCGAAGACTGGACTACCTGTACAAAGTACCTGCGGGTGCGCTTGTCTTGTTTCAAGTGCAAGAGCACACCTAAAACGTGGACGGGGCCACTGCATCGGTCACTTCAATAATTGTTTTTTGTACGTAAATTACCAATGAACAGGATTGACACCTGAAAACCAAAAAAAAGTTTTTATTTGTTTGATTGTTTAATTATGTAGGTTAGTCCAGGCGATTTAGAGTTTAGCGCGATAATCGCTGGTATCAGCTCGAAACTTTGTATAAAGGTTGCAAAAAATACGTACAATAAAATAGTATTAATAGTCCGGTCAAAGTAGACATTTGAAATAACAAAAATTGGGGGAGAGCTTAATTTTGGTGGAGACCTTGGGTTCACTATTAGAAATTAAGTGTAAAAAGTCCCCATCAATCCCATGTGGGCGTCAAAAGTTATTTGGTGTTAAAGGTAAATTTCAGGTTTTTTGAATTTTTCTCCAAAATGGTGAGTTTTATCAAAAAAGTACTCAAGATCAAAGTTGAAGATCTTGAAATTATCTACAAAAATGGTTTGTATGATCTTTTTCTAGGAATGACAATTCCTGAGATATCGCGATTCTAAGAGTCACGTTCTATGTGATATGCACACATTTCCACGCCACTTGTGAGGTAGTGTACTCGGCGCGTTTTTTTTAACGTGGTTTCCCCGGTAGGCCTACTCCACGAGCTGTTGTGACGTAATTTCAGGGACAATACTTTTTTGATTGCATAATGATTATTAATATTGATATTGGTTTTTGAGATGTACTATAGTTCTGATTTCTTTGGATATTTTAATCTGATTCATACTATTCAAAGTCAACTCAACAGTCATATCTTCTTCGATTTCTTCTTTATCTTCCTCGTCCTCTTGCTGAATGTTCATAAATTGTTCAAATGAAGATGAATCAGTTGTCACTTCATCAAAATCACATGAATCATCTGCTGTTGTATTCAACTGGACATTTGATCAAGACTGACCTTAGCAATTGGTACACGCTGGAGAACACAGTAACCCTACTTTTCTACAGCCACATTTGGCACTACAACCTTTTTTGAAATTGCAAAAAATAGTGTTTAGGAGTTTTTCTGGAGATGGCGGGAGTAAAGTTTGAATTGGTTCCAAAGTATTATCTATTAATTTCCAACCCCAGTCTCCTGGGTTCAGTTGATAGCCTAGCCATGTCTGAACTTGATAGTTTAGTCGGTACAGGTGTTGAATAGCAGATGCCGATCTTGGAGGAAGACGTGATAGTTGTACTTGCTTCTTGTTTCGTGTATTTTTGACAAAGGTTAAATATCTGTATTTTTCTATGCAATCAATTTTTTTAGAGCTCTATGAACAGCAAGAAGAGAGCGAATTCTTATCGTAATTATTGTTTGAGGAGAAGAATCAATTTCTGTAAATACTTTCGCGCAGTCAATAAATTTTTTTTTTCAAATAATTTGAATCAAAGTTAATACGTGCAATTACACCTTTTGATACGTCATCAGAACGACCGTTAGCTATCTTCAAAAGAGATTCTTTAAATGTAAGAGTAGAATTTTTTTTCGAAGATGCTTCGCTTCCTTTCTCTCAACCTTTTCATCGGCTTCATCGCCACAAAATGAACAGCAATTTTTAAAACAAAAGTTGGATTCATTTACTCGCGCTCTAGTACGAGGTGAACTCACTTTTGAGGTACTGGCCTGTTCATCCTCATGTTGTTTTTTTACTGCAGCGATTAAATATTTCCAGGTGTACGATTTTCTGCAATCCACGTGAATTGTAACGGACTTTAGGTCTCTTAAATAATCAACAAACTCATCACCTCTCGCGATACTTGCATCGATTAAAGTTGGTATTCCACGACTAACCACAACAGTTTCATCTCCACTCAAAAGTTTATTGCAAATAAAGCAAAATTGTGACATTTTTCCAAGATATTGAACAGCACAAATAACCTAAATGGGAAACGCTTGTAATAAATACGTATATTTACTTGAACCGAACGTTTAACACTAAAAGAAGCAGGGGATACAGTTAGGGACTGACTATGATTTGAGTATATATTTTCTGAATAGTATAGTTTACACATAAAAGAGACAGAAATGGGCATTTTTACTTGTATTGAATGCCTGTCTATGTATATACGTGGCGTATGTGTGCATATCACATAGAACGTGACTTTTAGAATCGCGATATCTCAGGAATGGTGATTCCTAGAAAATAATCATGGCGACCATTTTTGTAGATAATTTTAAGATCTACAACTTCGGTCTGAGGTACTTTTTTGATAAAACTCACCATTTTTGAGAAAAATTCAGAAAACCTGAAATTTTGACCTTTGACCCCAAATAACTTTTGACGCACACATGGGATCGATGGGGATTTTTCACACTTTATTTCTAATGGTGAACCCAAGGTCTTCACCAAAATTTGGCTCTCCCCTAATTTTTGTTATTTGATGACTATTTTTATGTCTACTTTGACCGGACTAAAACCCGCAAATGCAAAACCTTGCACGACATTGTTTAAATGCTATTTTCTAGTACAATTACTCGTTCATTCGTGAATATCTATTTTGCTCTTGATTATGAAGAAAAAATGTTAAATACTTTTTTTTGTCTTCTAAAAACGAACAATATGAAACCAACCGCGTCGAAAAATATTGATTAGATCAAAAGTTATTGATGATTAAGTTTACATAAACATTAGTTTGATTAAACAATATTAGATTATTTTGTTAACAATGACAATATCCTGTAATTGTGCTTAATTACTGTACTCCGTCAACAGATCACGTGTGCCAAACCCGCAATCGGTAAGTTGAATAGTTAATGAGTTATAGCGTTATAAACAAATTGACGTAGCATTTTTTTACAATAAACCTGTACCACTTTGTCACTTTCCCTGTATGACGCTGATTTTTTCTAAGGTAGATTACGTACGGTGTAATCGAGCGGCGTCGTTATTTTTTCAAAAATTGCAATTGCACGGCCAAAATAGGGTTTTTCTACAAATAACAACAAACAATGTATACTTTGTTTGACGCACGCGCATCAGGTTTCAATATTTCCAGATTTTCGACAACGGGAATAGATTTCTCTCGTCGCGAGGTATGAAAAAAAAAAAATCATCCAAATATCTTTATTGGATCCCAAGAAAAGTCGACTTTAAGTAGCACCATCGTACATCAACTAAAGACAAGTAAATTCACTTCGTCGATTCAGTGGTTACCGAAAATTTCCTTACCCCTTCTATCGTCTGCTGAGTTCTGGCGAGTTTAAATCGAGAAAGTGTTGAGTACAGGGGTAGCGCGCAGTGTTAATGTGATGCTGATCGGAACTTCGGAAATATAATTAAAGCTTTTTGTTTTCGTTTTTGTGAGCAGATCATTGTTTTTGCGTGAATATTAAAATATTTATACATATTTTTATTATAATTTTGTATTTAGTATAAATATTATAGTGACTTATTTCATTACAAAATGCCTGGAGTGGTGTATTGTTTTGTTGATGGTTGTCGCAGTAAAGTGAAAGAGAGATCGTTTTTTAGATGCCCAAAAGACAAAATTAGGTAAGAGAAGAGGTAATTTAGTAGTATACAAGTAAACTTTTTTATTTTCTATATTATATTGCAGATGTGAAGCTTGGAAAAATGTTTTGGGTTTTAAAGGAAACCACCGATATGCCAATATAACGGTGGAACAATGTTATAATAGGATAAAAATTTGTAATTTGCATTTTACTGACAATAGTTTCACAAATGAATTGAAGAATCGAATTAACTGTTTCGCAATTCCTTCTTTATTATTACAAAGAACTGAAGGTGAGAAATTTTCTCTATGTGTTTATTGCTTTAATTTTAGTTAGAGGTTGAACTAATTAATTATTGATTGAATTGGTTCTATTAAAATCTGAACATAAACGATGAAAGTGAAACTTTTGTTTTAGATAACGACGAATATATTGATGTTCCTATTAAAGCCTGCAGTGACGTTCCTATTAAAGTCTGCAGTGACGTTTCTATTCAAACAACTAGTGCTCAAATAGGTATGGTTAAATATATTTTTAAAAGACCTTAACAAAATGAATAAACTTACTTTATAGATATTGGAGTTCAGACGTGCCCAAAGCTTTCAGCTTCTACACCAAGGAAAAAGATATATAGAAAAAAAATTAGGAATCTCAAGAGAACCTCTGCCAGATTATCTAATTCCAAAAGGTCTCTAGAAACAAACATTAATTTTGAAGATGTTTTGCAATTCTTAAAAAAAAACTATTCCAAAAAATCATACAACTTTCTAGAATGTCAGTTTAAGCTACTGAATAAAGCTCCAAAAGGAGCAAGATATACTGACGAATTTAAGCAGTTTGCTTTGAGTGTTTACTTCTTAGGTCCGAAAGCTTACAGAAAAATGTCAACAGTTTGTACAATGCCTTCAATATCAACACTTCATCGTTTTCTTAGACGCTGGATTTTAAAACCGGGATTTAATGATTCAATTTTTAATTTAATGAAATCAAGATCCGAGCTGTTAGGTGAAAAGGAAAGAGATTGTGTTTTGTGTCTAGATGAAATGTCAATCAAATCCAATTTATTTTATAATATTTCTATTGAAAAAATTGTTGGGTTTAAAGAAACTAACCAAAATAGTATGGACATCGCATCTAGTGTACTGGTAGTGATGGCTAGAGGTATAGCAACTAGCTGGAAACAGCCTGTTGCTTATTTTTTTTTATAAAAATTCGGCATCCGCCGATGATCTAAGAGACATATTATTTGAAAGTGTCAGAAAAATATCCAATGCAGGATTAAATGTTTTGGGAGTAATATCAAGGATCTAATTTTCAAAAACTGTTGAAAAGTTCGTTAAAGTTAACTGAGGACAATCCGGTATTTTTTGTGGATAGTATAAAAATTGTTTATTTATTTGACGTACCCCATCTTTTGAAATCGACAAGGAACAATTTCTTTAAATACAATTTCATAGTTAAAAATGGTGAAACCAACAAAGCCTATTTAGATACGATGTATAATTACGAGAAACAAAAAGAATTCAGATTGGCACCCAGACTTACTAATGAACATATCTACCCCAGCAGTTTTAAAAAGATGAAGGTAAAACTTGCTTCCCAAGTTTTTAGTCACTCTGTAGCCGTGGCATTGAGTACTTATATTGACTTTAAAATTCTACCAGCATCAGCCAGAACTACAGATACTTCCATACAAAATATGAACGATCTCTTTGACATTCTAAACTCGTGTCATTTAAATAATTTAAATGCCTTTATGGGCACTGAAAAGCAAAACACTTTTCTTAGAGATATGCTCACAATGTTTAGCAACCTTCAAGTTTTCAGTTCTAACGGAAAAAATGTTACTAAACAACTTAAATTTATATTTGGGTGGAAGTTGACAATTAAAGCTATTTTTATTTTGTGGGAAATGTTACACCAAACAAAAAATTACACTTTCTTATTAAGGAGAAACCTTAACCAGGATTGTCTGGAAAATTTTTTTGGGCAAATCAGAAATTGTTGTGGTAATGCAAGAAACCCTACGCCAATCCAATTCTGCAGAGCGTTTAAAAAAATTACTTCTCTTAAATATTTAGATTACTCCGAAGGAGCAAACTGCATGCAAGATTTAAATGAAATTTTGCTTAATACAAAATCTGAATTGCTTAAAAGTACAGTTAGTTCTATGACTACAAATAATATCTATACTCCTCTAAAAGTGTTTACGACTGATTATAGAAATATAAAAAGTGTCCATGGAAATGCACTGGTATACGTTACTGGATACCTACTTAAAAAGTGTTTATTGCAGCATTCGTGTAACACTTGCTTAGAATTTATTAAGATAGATAATCTAGAAGGAGACGCTACCGTTTTTATGAAATATAAAGATTATAGTGTTTCATCCAACATCTGTAATTTGGTTGTGCCTCCCAAAAATTTTGTGGAACTCGTTATAGAATTGGAAAACATATTTATAAATAAATTTAATAAAATAGCCTCTGAATATGGTGTCGGTATGAAGCTTAAAAATAGCTTCAAGAATGTTAAATTGTGGCATCCTTGTACAAATTTCCCAGTTGATTATTTTTATTCATTGTATACAAGTTTACGTATTTATTATACATTAAAATTTGCTAATCGTAACATTAAAACAGAAAAATTACAGAAACAACACCCCAAACTCATATTGTTCGTTTTTAGAAGACAAAAAAAAAGTATTTAACATTTTTTCTTCATAATCAAGAGCAAAAAAGATATTCACGAATGAACGAGTAATTGTACTAGAAAATAGCACAATATGGTCATGTAAACAATGTCGTGCAAGGTTTTGCATTTGCGGGTTAGTACTATTTTATTGTACGTATTTTTTGCAACCTTTATACAAAGTTTCAAGCTGATACCAGCGATTATCGCAAAAAGGCGATTTTCGGTGTGTAATGCCTGGACTAAGTGGCGGTTTTACATATTTGCCGCCAGTAGGCTATCCAAATTTTGCCGCCCCTACCGACCTTTACATTTCGATACCGTAGTTGACAATCATATTAATAACAAATTTTTTTGTCAATGAAATTGTAACTTCATGGTTTGTGTACTATCGTCCTAATGACAACACTTTTTTCCAGTAATAGTCCAGTAAATAAATGGTCCCGGAAGCGATTATACCTGCCGGTCCATGAATTTTCCGTGAAGGGTAGGGTTTGATTAGTAATTGAACATCCAGAAATTTCACACACCTCATCGCCATTTTGGGGGGGTATTCCCGGCCCCAAAGTTCCAAAAATTGGTTTACCGCCAATATCTCCTAAATTATGGCATTTAGAGAATTTTTATATGAAGATCAGGTCATTATCTACAAAAATGGTCCTTATGATTTTTGACGAAAACTCGATAGTTTTCGAGATAATGACCCAAGCGGGATCCTTATGTTGAGCTCCCGCTCTGGAGTCGAAAGAGCGGGTTCTTTGTACTTACTCATGACCGGGTGAACAAATTATTCAATAGACACTTTTAGCTTGTCATAAGCTTTTCACGTATCCGTATCCGTATTGGAGTTACGTTGACGTAAATAAATTGTCAAGAAAACCTTTTTAGCTGAAAACGTATCGTTTCGTTCTGTTTTTAATTGTATAACCTCAAAACTTTTTTAGTTTGTCTGTTTATATTTTTGTAAAAACGTAATATGGGGGCGATATTAAATAATCCAATGCTGCTAGACGAGGACGATGATGATTTGTACGACCTATTTTTGATGCATATTTTGCATTACCAAAATATGTTGGGTTATAATTAAACCAAACCAATATCAAAGAAGAAGAAGACATGTAAAATAGCACTAATAGCACAGAATACTGATTTTGGTCGGGATACGGATACGTTTACGTATACGGAGTAGGGGACGTAACAATACGTTCAACGCATCGTATCGGCCGAGACGTAACGGGTCTACACATGCGCAGCTCGTTACGGATACGGATACGTGAGAAATTTAAGACAAGCTAAAAGTCTCTATTATCTCGGGTAAAAATGCATATTTTTTACGATTCAAAATTCAGTTGAAAGGGGAAATCCACAGCTATCATATACGATGATTCAATGCCTATTTTTATATTTCCACCATATTTCTAAAATGGGTCAAAGATTTTGTAATAATTTTGTGTCGGGAAATTACTCATATTTTTCTCAATAATACACATTTACTCTCGATTTTTGTTATTATGGGTCCTTTAAAGGTCTTTATTGATCTCAGAAATTTTTATTGTCCGTCTTTCTTGCCCCTCGATTTTTCAGTTGGTGTTTTCATTTCCAAATTTTTGCTGTTTTTCGAGGTTGGGAATATTTTGCGAACAATCACTGTCTAAAAGTTTGTACATTATCGGATTGTCTTGCAAGATACGTCATTTTAAAGCTGGGAATTTCTCCTTTTTGGTTGTGCCTCTTTTTTTTCTCGAGTTTAGTGGTTTTTCAGAAATCCACGAAACCGCTAAATTATGGATTTTTCAACATCGGTTTTTGCGAAAAATATTAATGTTGTCCATTTTTGTAGATAATGAACTACTCTTAATTTTTCCCCTATATAAAAATTCATAAAGAAGCGAGAGTAATAAAACGATGAAAAACCCATTTTTTCGACCGTACCATTGGCGTTTTGCCAACATTTAAATTTGAAAAAAAATAGAATAAAGTCATCAGTTAAAAATATATGTTATATTTACCTATATACCTGATAGAGAAATTGTTTATTATGCGTGTTCTGCTTTTGCACTATAATACGTACGTATGCAGATAATGCCATTATAATCGTTTCCGGTGCATGATTAGAGGATTAAGTTTAAGTGAGGGTTTAGCAATGTATTAATATAATTTTAGGAATTTTAGATTATTAGCATATTTTGTTTCTTCCTGGTATTATAGGTACTTATGAGTTGGTTCCGAAATATTAAAGTTGACTACAAATCTGCTTTGCTTGTTGTTATAGTTTTAACTTTTAAAGTGTGTTCAGTTTGTGTATCTAGAAAGTAAAAAAATATGGCTTCTACTCCGAGTACAAATACAAGTCGTGCGCATTTAACGCTCAGAGAAAAACAAACAGTTTTTAGTGTGTTCGATAATCTGCAAAAAGACTATGAAACATTGACAGTGGATAAGTTGGTAACGAAGTTTTCTAATTTTACCCAATTTGGAAAATCAATTATTTATAGAATACTACATGAAAGAAAATTAGAATCATTAAAATCGCCGCTATCAAAGTCTGGGAGAAAACCAATAAAATTTGATGAGGATGAAAAAAATGCATTAAGGCGGTTAGTTCATTCCTTTTATTTTAGAAAGGAAATTCCCACTGTTGATAAAGTTTATGCTTCAATAAAACAAGATGGTGGGTTTCCAAATATTGGGAGAACGAAATTGTGGAAAACTTTAAGAGAAATTAATTTTTCTTGGGAAAAACATAACAGAAAGGCGGTTTTAATAGAAAGTGACGAGATAGTTTGCTGGAGAAGAAAATATTTAAGACAAATTAGGCAATTTCGAAGTGAGGGCAAAAATATAT
This sequence comes from Lochmaea crataegi, assembly GCA_947563755.1. Classification (NCBI taxonomy): domain Eukaryota; kingdom Metazoa; phylum Arthropoda; class Insecta; order Coleoptera; family Chrysomelidae; genus Lochmaea; species Lochmaea crataegi. Next base: position 8,008,502 of record OX387422.1, read on the forward strand.
ATTTTCTTGATGAAACTTGGGTAAATGAAGGTCACACTGTTGGCAAACACTGGCAAGACAAAAATATTGTAACATGTCTATCGACCTGTTTCGATTTTACAGAATAAATCCTTTTAATTAGCGCTCGTCGTCACTAGCCACATCCAATTATAGTTCTGTGATCCCAAACTCTTCTACCCTGACCGTAAGACAATTGACGTCTGCCAACGGTCGCTTCCATTTTTTCCAACGCTACGAGAAACACCCCTTTCTGTTATCGACCGCCTAAGGGGACAGATCATCTTTCGCTATCTTTCATATCTTAAGTATCTATCTTAGGAATTTTGCTGTGGTAAGTTCAAAATCATAATTTATAATTAATAAGCTTCTTCTAAAGTACTGTCTGATATAATTTTCGTATGCATTATTTATTTTTTTACAGAGATAGACGAAATTAAATTCAACACGTGGTCATAAACTGTTCTTTTATACTAATATGGTAGTTTTAAACCAAATATTCTTTTATAATTCACTGTTTTACTTTTATACAAACATTTTCAAGCTTTTTCAGTTGCGAAATAACTCTTTTAATTATAAAATAAAATTTTTATAAATTACCGTTAACCTATAAAATATTCTTTCGTAACGCCAGTGCCGGTTTCATATATTTCCTAGGCACGATATTTTTTCATATAACTAAATAAATAACTTTTTGCTATCATAAGTTTCTTTCGGATCATTAGAATATTTTTTTATTTAGCCGATAATTGCTATTTTTACTGTTTTAACATGGGACATATAATGTTGGAAAGCTTTCAGTAAATTAAATAAATTTTTTTGACTTTCAAATAACTGCCTTCCTTTTCCTTAACCTGAAAAGCTGACCAACATAATGTGCCATAACATTCAAGTTCCTACATATCCCTGATCCACTTGTACTTCTAGGTAAGCACAGCCCCTAGGCTAGGATATAACCCAAGAATTTAACGCCGAGAATATAACCCTAGGCTAGAATATAACGCCGAGGATATAAACCGAAGAATTCAACCGGAGAATATAACCCCAAGAATATAGCCAAGGATAGAACCCCCAAACTACCGCCCTAGAACAGAACTCATCAGTTCGGATCAAGACCTGACTTCTTCTCCAGGAAACCACTTCATCTAAGCTAAGTACCTATAAAAGTACAAATTCCTCTATTAAATTCCGTTATTCATTTCCTGTGGCAGAATAAATTAAAAATTTGTTTTTAATTCTTTTTTTATTAAAATCCTCAACTATAAAAGTTGAGGGAGATCTGCCCGGGGTCACTTTAATTATTAACTTATTTAAATTTTACGGCGTTTCTACCTTTTCCGCCTTAGTTTTTTGTAGTTTTCATCGTTAAAAAGGTAGTGGCGCCCTCAACTTTTACAATCTTCCTGTAGCACTTGTGAAGCATAAACTTGGGGTCGAATCACCCTTGAGAGGAGTCTCTAGCCGGAGCCCTTCGAGCTGGTGCCCTGTGAGGTACAACTTTTACCGTTACAATGTGAAAAGTGCCCGACAGGCATTCATAGAAGGTTGGTCGACAGGGATGAAGCCGCCGTCAGGAAAGGGAAAACGTTTGATAATTGTCCATATTGGCAATGAAAAAGAGTTTGTAAAAGGAGGTCTTTTGGTCTTTCCGTCAAACCATACTGGCGATTATCACGAGGACATGAATGGCGATACATTTGAAGAATACTTTCAGCAAATGTTAGACCTAATCCCTCCTGGTTCAGTAATAGTAATGGACAACGCCAGTTACCATTCCAGAAACCTTGAAAAAGTACCAACCACAGCATGGAGAAAAGCTGATATTTGTAAGTGGCTTACAGAAAAAAACATAAATTTTTAGGCAGATATGGAAAAAAAGAACTACTATCATTGGTAAATAGCCACTAAGAAAAATTCAATAAGAAAGTTGTCGATGATATGGCTGGAAAACGAAACATAACAGTATTAAGACCGCCGCCTTACCATTGTGAACTTAATCCAATAGAATTAATATGGGCTCAAATGAAAGGGTGTGTAGCAAGGAATAATACTACATATAAATTAAAGGATGTGGAGGTGCTTTTTCAAGAATCAGTTAAAAAAATAACTCCAGATAATTGGCATAAATGTGTACAACATGATTTAAAAGTAGAAGAAACAATGTGGAAACTTGATTGTTTAATCGAAGCAACTGTGGAACCGTTAATTATTTCTTTGGACGAAAATGAGAGTGATGATGAGAGCATTTACTGTTCTTCTGAATCTGAGTAATTTATTCCTATTTTATTTTTTGACTGTTTTTAAAGAAACGTATCTACCTATTTAATAACAATTTTTGTTGTAATTCTGTTTTTGACTGTTTTGAGAGAAACGCACTGTTTAATGTTTTATTACATTTATTTATTTCTTTTTTTTGACTGTTTTTAAAGAAACGTATCTACCTCCATTTCATTTTAATTATTTTTGTAGTTGTAATAATTGACAACCCTAACATTTTTTTTACGTACCAACCATTTGTTTAGCCTTAATTTAATTTTTAGGTGTGCTTATTAATTATAGTTAAAACGCCAATTCGATTTTTTATTTATATAATATAATATTACTATTATTCCTAAAATGTATTTTTATTATTTAATTTATAAATTTTTTCTAATAAAGTAATTTGTTTTAATAAATGTCATAGAACTTTTTACATATTTACTATTTTCTTTAATATCTATATACCACGGTACTTGGAATGTAAGTTTCCCCCAATTCCGGCGCCTATGAGAATAGTTTATCCCTTGCCTTCTATTGTTCTCGGTTTTGGGTTCTATTGTATTCTCCGGTCGAAGAGGGTGAGGTATATAAAAATAAAGGATTTTTACCTTAGGTACATTAGAAACTTTTTAAAAGAGAAGAAAAAGTGATTAATCACTCAGTACAAAATTTATCCAAATTTGCATTTTTATTACTCTCTCTGCTTTATGAATATAGTATAAATGCCATAATTGGGGCTGGGAATACCCCCCAAAATGGCGATGAGGTGTGTGAAATTTCTGGATGTTAACTTCACGGAAAATTCATGGACCGGCAGGATTTTTGTACACTTTGCCTACTTTTCATCCTTCATTTACTGGAGTATAATTAGTTTGAAGGTGAACTAGGGGATCGAGGTTATTTTAAAATCCCAACAATTTAGTTGAAACTGCTCAAGAAATAGGTTGGGTTCTGAGCTAATTCTCACTCATGTACTACTAATAAGGTGAGGTAAGGTATGCTTTAATACTATTTACGGAATATACTATATTCGGTAAACGTAGTTAAATAAATTACATTATTCTTACTTAAAGTTTAAAAGCAATATATTTGATTATCTAGTAAGAATCCGGCTGATAATGTCGATCACATACAGTTCCTACATTTCTAATGATGGAATTAAAGCATTGGAGTAGCAAAAGCATATTTATGAAGTCATTCGTGCCCCATATTCCCTTACATATTGAATTGTTTGTGTGGACCTAATAACATTTGGATATATAAATATGATTTTATTTTTATTTTTGTGAGACATAAAAAAATGTTGGTTCCAAATTTGCCGCCCCTAAAATAATCTGCCGCCCTAGGCTCCAGCCTACTCAGCCTACTGGTAAATCCGCCACTGGTAGGAAGGCATGAATTTTTGCAACGAACATAAAAATAAATATTTTTTTATGGTATTTAGGTACCTAAGCCATAGATGGTAGTTTCTAGGAAACATCAATAAAAAATCCTTAGGACTCTAATAAACCAAGTTACAGGGTTCTAGCCGATACAGAAATTTAAAAAAAAAATTCGGACGGACTATTAAATCAAAATTTGATGATAGATATACAGCACAGAGTAATAGTGTGAGGTATCAATTTGTATCAATTTCTATAATTTTTACTTATTACGATGCAAATATTGAAATTGTTGAATCAGTCTAGTACCTAATATACAGGGTTGGGATAAAGTATGGAACCAAGTAAATATCTTTTAAACGAAAAGAACGATATTTATGAAAATTTGCAGGTAAGTGAAATGGAACAAAATGCATCTGATGTACATTTTTTTGTTAATAATATACTTCCGGTTTAACCGGAAATGCCGTCAACTTCTTTAATTTAAATGGGACACCCTATATATTTTTACAGATTTTGAAAGAGCTTGTTATTTTGAATTCATACATACTGAGTTTAGTGTAAAAAAATTTGTAAAAACGAGGAATATAGCACTTTAATCAACCTCCTTTGAGTTTTTTGCATTAGAGCAAAAAACTATTTAGATAAACTAATTGATGTTGTTTGTATGCATAGTAATAAATAAACGAGTACTGTTTAGTACGTCTTTTGTTCTCCAAGTGTCAAATTCTAATTGACGGAAATAAATTTTACAATTTAGAATGGTTCAATTAAGTGAAAAAGAGCGTATTGAAATTTTAATGGTGATCGCGTTAGAACTAATGAAGAAGTGTGTCATATTTTTAATAATTTGCATCCAGAGAGAAATCCTGTATCACGCTCAACAGTAACTAAAACATTACGTTTTAATACAACTGGGGTGGTAAAAAATTTGCTAAAAGCTGGAAGACCGCGGAGTGCAACGAACGAAACTGTTAAACAAAATATTGCAATCGATTTAGAAGAATCACCTCAAACTTCCACCAAAAATTTGGCACTAAACCATGGTATCAGTCGACGATCTGTAGGAAAGATATTAAAAAGTGAAAAGTATCATCCGTACAAGGTACAGTTGTTTCAAGAATTGTCAGACGATGATTTTGACCGACGGCTAGAATTTTGCGAACGGCTAATGGACATCTGTAATGTCGACGATAATTTTGCGTCTAACATAGTGTTTTCCGATGAGGCAACTTTTTGTTTAAACGGAACAGTTAATCGCCTTAACTCAAGGTATTGGTCAAATGAGAATCCTCATTGGATTCATGAAGCACATACCCAGCATCCACAGAAGTTAAATGTTTGGATGGGGATTGTCGAAAATAGGCTTATAGGCCCATTTTTTATCGACGGAAACTTGAATGGTGACAAGTATTTGGATCTACTAAATAACGAAATTATTCCTGCACTTCAACAGAATGGGCAATTACCACAAAATGTTTGGTTTCAACAAGATGGAGCACCTCACCACTATGATAGACGGGTTAGGGATTTTCTGGATGCGAATTTTCCAAATCGATGGATTGGACGTAGAGTGGCCTGCTCGTTCTCCGGGTCTTAGCCCGTTAGATTTTTTTCTTTGTGGTTATCTAAAATCACGTGTTTACCAACAAACTTACAGGAATTAATACAAAGAATTATGGATGAATGTGAACTAATACGTGGAGAAGTCTTGGAAAGAGTGACTCAAGAATTTGTTAATAGGATGGCATATTGTCATCAAGTAAACGGCGAGCATTTTGAACATTTGAAGTAATTTTGTTTCTCATTATTCTAAAATAATGAAATGTACACCTATTGTACAACTAACAGTGAGTTATTCCTCGTTTTTACAAAAATTTTTACGCTAAACTCAGTATGTATGAATTCAAAATAACAAGCTCTTTCAAAATCTGTAAAAATATATAGGGTGTCCCATTTAAATTAAAGAAGTTGATGGCATTTCCGGTTAATCCGGAAGTATATTATTAACAAAAAAAAGTACATCAGATGCATTTTGTTCCATTGCACTTACTTGGAAATTTTCATAAATATCGTTCTTTTCGTTTAAAAGATATTTACTTGGTTCCATACTTTATCCCAACCCTGTATTATGTTATTTCTGTTTTGAAATCTGTTTTTTATTGATTTTATTTGATAATTTCAAATGCGTAAATCAAACAACTAGCTTTTTATCTTTATTAAGAATTTTATCAACCAATATATCAGATAAGCCAAACTTTATGTATACAATTCATCGTTGAAAACCCTGAAGACACTCAATAATAAAAAATAATTACTTACCTCTATCTCTTTTCACTAATTTACCCATTCATATGTCCAGTTGAATATTAATCAAATTATACACCAAAAATAATTGTATTATTCCCGGTCACGTCTTTTATTTTAATATTTCTTATTACAGTTTGTCTTATAAATATCCACATAAATACAGTCAACTAAAAAGTGTCCAAGTGTTTTTATTTCTACAAAAAAAATCGTTTTTAAACATAACTTCGTTACAAGATATATCTGCGAGTATTACATCAAAATTGTATTCACTTTAAGTAAGATGAAATTGTTATTAACCTTCCTGATAAAACTGTTGATAACATTAAGATAAGAAAAGTATAACAAAAATCGTTTTTTTTTCAAACATTTGTCAATATATTCCCCATAAAATTCATATTGCAAAAATAAGTAAAAAATCCCCAGCGTAAGCCAGCTTACTAAAAGTTGGATATCCTTTATTTTAAATAGACTTTTTCAACATATTTCCTTTGTATTTATTGTTTTGGCAGCAGTGGCGGATTTACACATTTGCCACTACTAGGCTATTCAGATTTCGCCGCCCCTACCGACCTCTACAATTCGATACCCTAATTGGCAATCATATAATACCAAATTTTTTTAATGTCGATCACATTCCATCACAGCAGGTATGAAAGTTTCACAATACCATTTTGTACAACAAAGCTAAGACGTTTTGGTTTTCTTGGCTTCAGGTAGACGATTTCTCACTCGTTTCCAGCAAAGAAAGCTTTTCCAACTGCCGTTGCTGGTGAACATAGAGCTATGCGAACAGCTAAATACATGTTAGCATTAAACGTTTTGCAAATTCTGTTTCCACAGGAACGAAGATCTTTTCAATGATCCAGACTCCGGTTTATCAAAATTGGTGAATATCATGATGGATATGAGTACAGTTCCTGCATTTATAATGATGGAATTAAAGCATGGGAGTATAGCAAAGACATATTTATGAAGTCATCCGTGCCTAGTGATGAGCAAAGCAATAACCAAAACAGTCTTTTTAACGGTCTCGGTCTTGCTTGTCTGGTCTTGGTACTTGTAGTCTTGGTCTTGGTCTTGCATGTTCAGTCTTGGTCTCGTTCTTGGACTTGCTCAAATAGTTTGTTACTTACTACTTACGTCGTTTTGGAACATTTTCGAGTCTTTTGATAGGTATAAATTATAAATGATCAAGAATTCATATCTAGAAATCTTAAACACACAAAATGTTTTGTTTCGTCGCAAACATATATTAAAGTTAAGAAAAATATTCTCATATATCCTATTTAAAACGAAAGTTGTAATTTTTAGTTTAGTTTTGCACTTTGGTCTTGGTCTTGCATTCTCTGGCTTGGTTTTGGTCTTGTTCTTGTTCATTCGGTCTTGGTCTTGGTCTTGGTCTTGCTAGTGTATGTATGATCTTGGTCTTGGTATTGCAAAATCGCAAGACCAAGACGGATTTTGCTCATCACTAGTCCGAGCCCACGTTTCCCTACATGATGAACAACATATATATAAATATGATTTTTCATTTATTTTTGTGAGACATAAAAATGTTGGTACCAAATTTGCCGCCCCGAAAATCTGCCGCCCTAGGCTCCAGCCTACTCAGCCTGGTGGTAAATCCGCGTCTGTTTGGCAGGGCATATTTTACTATTAAGCGCATTAGGAGGGAATGCTTAAGGGTGAACCCTGCAAAAACTGCACTCATTCCCTTCACTAGAAAAAGGAAGCTTCAGAGACTAGAACTGCCAAGCCTCTTCAACGTGCAGCTGTGACTTAGCCAGGAGGTCAAGTATCTAGGCATTATTCTGGACGCAAAACTAACCTGGCCTTCACACCTTCATGACAAAACCAATAATGGGAAAATTACCCTAATGGCTGCCAAATGGGCGATAGGCGACTAAATCCACGGATCGTTCACTGGATGTACACAACTGTGGTGAGACCCATGGTTACCTATGGAGCCTTAGTTTGGTGGCCAAAAACAGATCAGAGGAAAGACTAACTGGAGATATTAAAACTTCAGAGGCTTGCCTGTCTGTGCATAACGGGTGCGATGAGAAGCAGCCCGACTGCTGCATTGGAAGCCATTCTCAATCTTCCACCTCTTGCTCTGCATGTTAAGGCGGAAGCGAGATGGCTACATACAGGTTGGAATGCAATGGGAATTGGCATGAAGGAACCAACACCCATAGTCATTCCAGAATTACAGATGGTATCACAAACTCGCTCCTTGAAATGATAAGTGATAACATGTTGGCCACAATTAACGGCAACCAACCATACCATATCCAGCTAAACTGGGATGGAAGCATGCAGTCAGCAAGGAACGTTGGTGTGGTACACAGACGATTCTAAAACTGACATAGGAACAGAAGCTGGAGTCCATGGTTCCAGACCCAGATGCAATGTCCACGCATCGTTGGGGAAGTTTGCATCTGTATTTCTGGCAGAAATCTACGCTATCGGCATCGAAAGGAGGTATAAAGGCCAAAAGATCCTCATACTCTCAGATAATCACTGAAATCTTTAGCATGTCCCCAGATCAGATCTAGACTGGTCTGGGACTGCTTACAAAAACTTTTAACCCTGGCAAACCATAATAGAGTAACTCTTAAGCTAGTCCCCGGGTACAAGGGTATTGTAGGCAATGAAAAGGCAGACACCCTAGCAAAGCTAGGGTCTGAAACTGCATTCACTGGCCCTGAACCAATATTTGGAATATCAAAATCTTCTGCACGTGGTTGTACATCTCGATGGATTCAAAATAAACATTAGACGTACTGGAGACACGTGCCAAAACAGGAACACTGCAAACTTCTGGTTAAAAAATCCTCGGAGTCGCTGATTAACGAAATATGAAACCTCAGCAGGGGCCAGATAAGGAAAGTGACGGGATTCCTCACCGATTACTGTGCCCTAAGGAAGCACATGCATACAATTGGCATATATAAGGAGGAGCCTATCTGTCGGTTGTGCATGGAAGAGGAGAAAACTGCCTCTCACATTATCTTCGAATGTGAAGCACTGAAATATAGACTCCTCGGACTAGAGTATCCTAGGGAGGATTTCTCCAAGAAGGACCTAGTGAAAAGACTGTTGAGCCTGATAAGGGCTACTGATCTCTTCACATAAACGGTATAACCAAGAGCACAAAAAGCCTAAAGGCTGAGGTGTCTGAGCCTCTGACGGGTGGTGCCGAACCAATCAATCAATCAATCATGGTCCAATGGCAAGATAGGCGTAGCATTACCTATATAAAATACAGGGTGTCCCATTTAAAAAATGTACCTTTGATCTGACACGGTGTTCTGGAACGCGCGGTACAATTGCGACTAATTTTAAAATATTTGCCTTTAGGCTCGCTACAATATTTTCGAATTTTATTTTTCTTTCACATTAGCGGTTTGTCCAACTATTAGAGAACCATATGAGAAATAATTGCTTTTAAATTAAATTTATTCTAATAAGTTCATTATGTAAATAACAGCTAGCAGATGTTGCAAAACCAGTTCTCTTCAATTAAATAATTATTATAGACTGTATTATTAAAATTATCGGTAGAGCGTTACATTTTCTGAATCATAAGCTGTGTCATTTATATTTAATAACACATGAAAACAATACCAAGTACAGTAAGATGACGTTTCCAAAATGTTGCAATGTTCCAAATTAGGCTTTTTTTACCGACAATCCTGTTAGGATGGTGTGTGTACTCACAGGATAAATTTTTTTGTACCTTAGAAATCCGACTAATTGCAGAAGTCACAAATAGTATTTATAGATAACTGAAGATATTATAGAAAATAAAATATGGCAACATGGGAGGTTCTGAAGAAATTTGATAATATCATAAACTCGTGCCAGTTTCATATATTATTGTTAGCACACGTAACAAACGATTCATTTTTTGCTTTTCTGCAGTCGAGTGCACCTCTACATGATCAATAAAATAAGTAATAATTGCAGACATAAAACTATTTGTGTAGTACGTTAAATAAATTAGGAATAAGATTATTATTTATTATTTACTTCTTTGAAAAGCACGTTTAACGATATTTATTTTGTTTTGATTTTAATGTGGACATATTTCAGTTAAACAAACTGGTAGTCGTCAAGATGACTACAATGTAATACATAATAACTTTTACAATAGACTTTGGATTGTTATATCAGAATTCGATTTATTGTCAGGTTTAATGTAAATAAAACATTACTGATTCTATATAAAAAAATAGTAAAGTTTTGGACTTTATAAAAACAAAGAATATAAAACAACAAAATAGAATGCCAAGGTCTATTGCCCTATTATATAGTTTAGTTCAAACTATATCGCTGGTTTCTAATGACATAAATAACCTATCCACTTAAGTGGCATTGTGTAGGCCAGATAATCTTTAAAAAGCAATTTTATTTAGCAGCAAAAGGAATTCAATTGGATTTGTTGAAATTGTACAACGTAAGCTTAACATTAAATACTAAGATATAATAAATATAAACAGAATCGCCTATATAAGAATTTTCCACCTTTTCCAACTGTCTGTAGAGTTACTACATTTTTTATTTGTAATTTCTGGAATATTTTAGCATACTTTTAATTTATTATAAATTTTGGAGTACGTGACAAAATTTCCATATTACAACAAATTACGGATGGTCAATATCTCAAATAAGTCTTAAGATTTTACTTACTAATTAGAGTTGAAGGTCAGCTTCACCTAATAGAAAAAAATAGCAGTAATAAAAAAGAAAATGTTTAGTAATAATACTTATTTTAAAAGTACTATGTTATATACATAATCAATTTACAAATACGAATAGCAAATAATCTAAATTTATTTATAGATTTTAAATATATATTTGTTTTTATGTCATTGTCAGTATATTTCAAAAAAGTGTACGTTTATTAAATACTCAGTTAGTTAGTTTTTGTATAAAAAATGCTTCCGTCGCCAAAGTAGTTTTAATAATTCCTTCAACAAATTTTTATTTTTAAGAGACTTATATGAACCGATTTCAATTCTTTTTGCATAAGATTTAGCATAGCTACAAGGTGGTTCTATTTTAATTTCATGGGTATTGGACTTCGAAGATACACCAAAAGTACAATCAAAATCAAATAGGAAAGAGCCAGAGCTGTAATTATAGCATTGGCCAAATTTTGTGGACAGATTCGTGTCGATGGGGTGGATATAGGGAAGGTTATATAATATTGAGCTAAAATTTGACTACATTCTCAATAGACCAATCTATCGCGAAATAATTCAACAATACTGTAACTAAACGGGTTTTCATTTTATAGATGGTCAAATTTATGGTAACCAAAATAGAAGAAAAAGTTAAATCTATCTATATTTGGAGAAAAATAAAAATGTGACGAATAAATTTCTTTTGGTAGTAAATATGCTGGTTAACGTGTTAAAATATCAGTGTTATTATTAATATAATATTATTATTATCCTCCTCTTCCATGCACAACCGACATATAGGCTCCTCCCTATATATGCCAATTGTATGCGTGCTTCCTTAGGGTACAGTGACCGGTGAGTAATCCCGTCACTTTCCTTATCTGGCCCCTTCTGAGGTTTAATATTTCGTTAGTCAGCGACTCCGAGGGTTTTTTGACCAGGAGTTGTGTGTTCCTGTTTTGGCACGAGTCTTCAGTACGTCTGATGTTTAGTTTGAATCCACCGAGATGTACAACCACGTGCAGCAGATTTTGATATTCCAAATACTGGTTCAGGACCAGCGACTGCAGTTTCAGACCCTAGCTTTGCTAGGGTGTCTGCCTTTTCATTGCCTACAATACCCTTGTTCCCCGGGACTAACTTATGGTTTGCCAGGGTTAAAAGTTTTTGTAAGCAGTCCCAGACCAGTCTAGATCTGATCTGGGGACATGCTAAAGATTTCAGTGATTATCTGAGAGTATGAGGATCTTTTGGCCTCTATACCCCCTTTCGATGTCGATAGCGTAGATTTCTGCCTGGAATAAAGATGCAAACTTCCCCAACGATGCGTGGTTATTGCACCTGAGTCTAGCACCACGGACTCCAGCTCCTGTTCCTATGTTAGTTTTGGATCCGTCTGTGAATCAATGTTCCTTCCTGACTGCATGCTTCCAACCCATCCCAGTTTAGCTGGATATGGAATGGTTGGTTGTCGTTAATTGTGGCCAACCTGTTATCACTTCTCATTTCAAGAAGCGAGTTTGTGATAACATCTGTGATTCTGGAATGACTATGGGTGTTGGTTCCTTCGTGCCAATTCCCATTGCATTTCAGCCTGTATGCAGTCTTTCTCGCTTCCTCCTTAACATGCAGAGCAAAAGGCGGAAGATTGAGAATGGCTTCCATTGCCGCAGTCGGGCTGCTTCTCATCGCACCCGTTATGCACAGACAGGCAAGCCTCTGAAGTTCGGTTTTCCTCTGATCTGTTTTTGGCCACCAAAGTAAGGCTCCATAGGCAACCATGGGTCTCACCACAGTTGTGTACAGTCAGTAAACGATCCGTGGATTTAGTCCCCATGTGTTTCCTATCGCCCGTTTGGCAGCCATTATCCCTTTATTGGTTTTGTCATGTAGGTGTGAATTCCAGGTTAGTTTTGCATCCAGAATTATGCCCAGATACTTAACCCCCTGGCTAAGACACTGCTGAACGTTGAAGAGGCTTGCCACTTTTAGTCTCTCAAGCTTCCTTTTTATAGTGAAGGGAATTAGCGCAGTTTTTGCAGGGTTCATCCTTAGGCATCCCCTCCTACACCAAATCTCCACCATTTCCAGAGCTTGTTGCATCAGCTCCGATATAACATTTTATAGATGGTCAAATTTGAGGTAATCAAAAAATAAGAAAAAGTTAAATCTATCTGTATCTGGAGAAAAATAAAAATGTGACGAATACATTTCTTTTTGTAGTAAATACGCTGGTTAACTTGGATTTCGTGTTAAAACATAAGTGTTATTATTAATTTTTGATGTAAAACATATGTGCTGATGATGATGACACAATTACTTAGATCAATCTTCATTGAAGACAACAAAGAGTTAGAGATACTGTTTGAAAATATATTGAACAATCAATCTATTGTATCACCACAAATAGAGATAAGATAACAATCATTTATTCTTCAAATATACAATATTATCAATTTGCGACAACTGACATTGTACCTATATACCTATATAACAGTAGCGCTACAAAAATATTTTAATATCAATCTATTGGTTCCCATTCAGCCCCGGTGTTAATTTTCTTTGGTATTTATTCACCAGTAATACCTACCTGAGACAATTCGATATGCATGGTTTATGATTATATTACCTCGACGAAATATACACCAGTAAATAATGACAAGACCATAGACGTAGGTAGGTTCAATCTGTACAAAATAATGAGCACTATTTGAGAGCTATGAAAAATAACAGTGAACACAGTTTACACTACCACTACACCAGCACTTCACACTATCTTACGCGCCTTTCGATAACCAAGTTATCTTCTTCAGAGGCTGAAGGTGAACTGTCAGTTGCTGCATATTTTCTGCATATTTAGCTAAATATGCTTCTAATAAGGTCTGGTAATCATGCCAAAGATAAAAAAACGGGAATTTAATGATTTTTTGACAAATAGAAAGTGCAAAAGTGCCAGGTTAAAATTTATTATTAAATGACAAGAAGGTTCCCAGCACCAAAGAATGCTTTGTTTTGTTTTCGATGTTTAATATTTGATAAAATATAATCAATAAAAAATAGCTTTCTACTTAAACAATGATATATAGTATGCCAATGGATAAAAGTAATGGTGTGTTCGACCAACCTCGACATATCCCGCCGTTGAAAGGTGTACTTATGCTCATGCAAGACAAAATAAAACCAAGATTTTCAATGAAAAGGTGTTATGGGCACATCATCACGATTATCACAACATCAATTACCATTAGTTTGTTTATTATTCAAGACGAATATTCAACGTAATAAATATTACATAATGGTTCAGAATCGAGAATTGTATTTTGCAATTTGCACTGAATTTATTGAATTCATCTGTAGGTAGCAAATATTTATTTATTCATTAGTTTAAATACTGAAGGTTGTCAAACATTATTCTTGTGGTTTGCTACATACTAATGTTAATTGATTTGGTAAACTTAAACTCGGTGTCTTCCGGCCACGGCCCGACATTATTTGGATGAAGGACGCGACACACATTTTTCACAGGATATTAAATTATTTCGTCATTGATCAAATTCTTCTCACTTAATCAGTGATTTTTATATGTTGATTTAATTTTTAAGTTTAAGTTAGACGACTATATAAAACTAATTTTTCTATCCCTCGGGGTAAGTATTACAAAATATCTTTTTCTGTACCGCTGACAATGTGTGTACAAAATTTCATGATGATCGGTTGAGTAGTTGAGGAGTGAAAGCCAAACCTCCGTAAAGACAAGAATAGTACGTTCACTCGTCGTCGGCACTTTCATGTAGCGCTGATAAAGACATACCGAAAAACGATCGTTAAAACACCGTATATACAGGGGTCGCACCAATTACTAGCTTCATAGCTTGTTGATTTATCAATGGAGTGTTTGGTACGGGGGCTGATAAAGATGTACGTTGTTAGAAAACTATTTCAAAAAACGATATTGTTTTGCTATGCTAGTATTTAATTGGGAACATAAAATTATAAGAAATAAACTAGAATCATTGATTAGAATAGCTTTTACTACATTATATGAATGAAATATTTGTAATTCGTCAAAAATGTACAAATATATATAAATAGAATAAAACAAATCCACATGTATACCTTACTAAGCACTCGCAAATAGCCAGTAATATAAACCAACGCATTTCCGTCGGTGTTAGAAATATTTCTATCACTTGTAAACGCTTTAAGAGCAACGTTCCGGTATTATTGTTTTACAGTTTTCTAACAGCTCAGGGGTTATGTTCAATAAACGTTAATATAACTGTCATTTTTAAAGCACACCGGTATATCCCATCTACGTATCAAGTGGGAGCTGAAATCTGCTGAGGAAGAGTAGTATCTCAGAGGAAGCGAGAAAGACAACATTGGGGGAGGAGCTTAGAGTGACCCTTCTTGTCTTTGTCTATGTTCGGTAACATTGACTATGTACGGTGGTAAGGAGGGAGACACCACATGAAAATTTTAATAGTTGGAGTGATATTGATCTCTAAATTCGTTAAAAATATGCCAACTGAATTCGAGAAGTTCACAAAAGTTGGATATAAATTTGACCAAATAAAAATGTTACAAAGCATAATTTATGGAATCCATGTAACATTTTGTTGATTTTAATTATTCTACATGTACCTCTAGTATATTTTACACCAGATATTAATTACCAGGTAAAGTGAAACATCTAGGGTTTCATTATGGTTGATTGGCTTCTGTATCAATTTCAATCTTTATTTTCAAACACTGTTGGCAGTAGTAGGTGTACTTTTAACTACCAGTACCTTTATGACAGCTTCAGTGTGATCATTTCCGGTTTTTTATATTCTGGTGAGTACCTACTTACTTTTTCTATAGTATATACAGCGTAGTTCCGAGAGAAAATAATTAAAAATGTATAGCCCATATACATATTTTAGAAAATACTCAATAAATCATATGCATTTATCGTCTATCTATGTATCAAGTGTATAGTTTCGAAAATATTCCTAAATTTATTGTTTAGATTGAATATGCCTCAACCAACAGAACGTACCCGACTCGTAATTCCTGCGATGAGTCAATGTGAGTATTCCTTTAATTCCAGCATTTCAAGAGAACGGAAAAGAAGAGTTAAACAATTTCAGTGTTGTCTATGTGCCTTATTTTTGTAAGTGTTCATTTATTTATCGATTGTATATTATTATCCAAACAACTACCAACTGAAGTTTTCTTATTAAATAATTAAACTTTTTTGTAACTCATTGATTATTTCAAATATTAAAATATTGTTTGGAATATCCAGTCAGCAAAGGGAAAGTTATATACGAAATACAACAATTTATTAACGATTGTAAACTAAACTATATAAATCTGTGGTGGTTTAATATATTTGTTATATTTTCAGAACAATACTTTCGATATCAATAATCATGACAGTATTGTATAGTATAAACGAAAACAGAAATCCCGAAAATGGCAGCAATAATATAACCGAAGAATCGCTTTTTGTTTCTCTTTTTGCAACAAATTTTCCACTAACAGACATACAAACCCCAAATAAAACTCTCGAAAATGTTACATTGTGGAATGAAGCAATAGAGGAAGGAAAAAAGAATTTACAAGAAAAAGATGAAATTGAAGCAGTTATTCCGTCTCTAAGTGTTCAGAGTCCAAGTTACAGACACCAAAAAGTTACAGCTACAAGTGTACGTGGAAGAGAATTGTCTAGAACAGGATTTATTGAAGAATACGCTACCAGATACATTTACAGGTAATTAATTTTTATAAAATCTGTACCTGGAATTCTTGCGACTTTACACTAAATACCATAGACCTCTCCTTCCACCCAGTTCCACTGCCTATCAAACCTCCAGAAACCGTTTATAGTTCAGCTGCGGGAAAAATTTTTTTTTAACAAAAGTTTGTATGCCTACCGCTAGAGGGCGAAATTGTATGAAAATAATTTAAAAAGACAAATTTTGCGTATATTTGATATTACAAGTTTTATTCTATCTACTCAAATGAGGAGTGGGGGAGAGTGGGAAACTTTGTTATAAAAAAAAGGAAATTTTTAGAGATATGAAGGTTTCCAGCTATTTCTAGAGGTCACTTTTGTAATAAATTTTTTTTCCCTCAACTGTACTATAAACGGTTTCTGGCCGAGAGCTATTCTTATTGGGACACCCGGTATATATATTTTTTGTATTAAAAAATAATTTTTACAGAAACGCAGATAATACAACGATACATATCATGTGCCAAAACGAAGGGACTCCGCTTGGAGAATTTTGTGAAAATAAAACTATTGAGTGCAATTTGCTACACAAATACCGATCTTTCAATGGTAGCTGTAATAATTTGAAAAGACCATTAGAATATGGTAATGCTTACAGACCATTTAGAAGGATGTTACCACCAGAATATGCTGATGGTAAGTACACAAAAAACTATTTTATTAATGTGGGAATGACTTTCAATAAGAATTGTGCTTCATATTTAATTCTAAAATAATGTTACGAAGTCACAAACCCAAAGCCGGCGCAGCCACTAAACTATACATTTTGGTGAATGCGCTTTCTAGAATCTTCTGGTGACGGCAGTGTTTACGCATATGAGGAACGTGGTAAATTCAAGAATATTCGAGAATTGAGAAAGTCTATATATAAGCGAGTTTTTGAGTGAGTTAATAGTTATTACAGACTTAGTTCACAGTCAGTTTACAGAAGTAATCGGACAATGAATGAAAGAGTGAATCATTTAAGATAAATATTGTAATATTCAAGTGGTGAAAATAAATTAGAACTATTATACCGAGTGTAAATAAATTAGTAAACATTAAGTTAAGAGTGAATATAAATTAAGTTTAATACATTGTGTGTTTCTATAAATAAATAAATAGTAATTAGCCATAATGTGTATAATTTTATCCTACAAGTAAAAACTATTTAAATAAACAAGAAAAACATTACAATAATATGCAACAATCCTTAATTATTATCAAAAATTAGAATTTCCTTCCAGTATTTTTCAAGCGGAAATTTCTATGCATGTTAAGTTATTTATAATTTCACAAAAAAATTCCATAAAATTATAATGGCTTGCTCCTAACCTTATAATTTTGTGGTTTTAAAAAGAGGTCGCATGAACTGGGCAAATTACCAACGATCTAAGAATCGGACATAATAGTATGTATTATATATGTATTTTCTATATAATACAGGTATTACTTTTTGATAATATGAAAGTTGGCAAGAAAATGTTTATTATTTTTATCATATAATTTTATATGACCTCTCCAATTAAACATTATTTCTATTTTCACTTATTGAGAATACACGTCATACATTGAAATAATATTTTAACAGATAAACTAGACTTAAAAACTGAAGTCATTCGTTATTTCTGAATTTTAAGATGAAAATTAAGTATTCAGTACATGAAATGCAATAGACTAGGGCTTGGGATACTTTGGGGCGTAAAATACACTCTTTCTAAAGTCAATGTGAAGAAAGCAATGTTTAATCCAATTGATGACAAACGCAGCCCAATAGCGTATATATATCTTTTATCATCTCGAACTGTCCAAAATGACATACTAATTAATTACTAATACATTTTATTTATAAAACTTACTGGTCATGCAGTTATTAAAAAACAAACCCATTTGAAATAAAATACTGCTCTATATCTAGACACAACAAAAAACTCACGGCGCCACTGGCATGAATTGCTAAAGTCGTAAATCATTTTAACGACACAGTGGAACGCATAAATAACTAACCGACTAAATACTGTAATTAGTAAGAGTTAAAACAAACACTGTTAATACTTAACCTCACTAGAGTATTATAGTACAAATATTCATTACAGCAATCAGTAAACCAAGAGTATCTTCAACGGGGGAATCCCTACCATCCGCTAGGACAGTGAGTTTGGTTATACACCGACCTTATTACAGAGATGATCCAAAATTTTCAGTTATGCTAGCTGTTTGGGGACAATTTTTAGACCACGATATAACAGCCACTGCGATTAGTCAAAAAGTGGACGGAGGAACAATATCCTGCTGTGATCATATCGAGAGGACATCTCCAGAGTGCTTTCCAGTTTATTTAGACGCTAATGATCCTTTCAGGTAGATAATATAACCATCTTCAGTAACTAATAACTTTGATAAGTTTGATTTTTAGAGAATACAATGTAAGTTGCATGGAGTTCGTCAGATCCGCCCCAGCTCCTAAATGTTGTCTCGGACCAAGAGAACAATTAAATCAAGTGACTTCTTTTATTGATGGTTCTGCCATATACAGCTCTGACGAAGCTTTTGCTAAAAAGTTACGAACGATGGAAAAAGGAGCGATGAGAGTATTGGTTACTTCGGATGGAAGAACACTTTTGCCAACTTCTGACGATCTAAACGATGGATGTAATCGAATAGAAGATGAAATGAATGGAAAATATTGTTTTTTAACAGGTAAATTTTTTTTATGTCACAATTGTTTTTATTAATTAAATTTTGAATGTAAGGCGATGGTAGGGCGAATGAAAACTTACACTTGACTACTATGCATTTGCTATGGGTCCGTCAACATAATTCTATTGCATCGAATTTATCTGAACTAAACTCAAATTGGGATGACGAAATGATTTTTCAAGAAACCAGAAGAATTGTTGCAGCTCAAATACAGCACATTACTTACAATGAATTTTTACCAATTTTATTAGGTCAGTATTCAGTATGCACTCAAAAGAATGATTTTAAATTAATTATTTATAGGCAAGAAGACAATGAAGAAATACGAATTAAACCCAATGAACAAGAAAGAATATTTTCAAAAATATAACGACAGCATTGATCCCGGTATTGCTAATAATTTTGCAACTGCTGCTTTTAGATTCGCCCATTCAATTATCCCTGGACTAATGAAACTTTTGGCAAACGATACATCATCTCCTGAATATATTCAAATGCATAAAATGTTATTTAATCCCTTCAGTTTGTATGAATCGGGTGGATTAGATAAAACCCTTAGAGGTGCAATGAGTACCAATATCCAAGCTAGTGATCCCTACTTTACTAATGAGGTAAGTTTTTCCAACCCTATGGCGGCTACCTCCATCCTCAAGCAATGGAGTCAAGTCGTAGCTAACTGTAAAGCCCTTATTGGACAATTTGATATTAAATTGTATGTTTTAGTTAAAATTCCACATGTTTGAAAGATCTGCTGAGCAAATAAAACAACCAAAATTATGTGGACTCGACCTTGTATCCTTAAATGTTCAAAGAGGAAGAGATCATGGACTGCCTGGATATACGAAATGGAGAGATCATTGTGGTTTAAAAAAACCTGCGAGTTTTGAGGATTTAGAACATGAAATGGATCCAGACGCATTACGTAATATGAAAATTATATACAAGTAAGTTGAACAGTATTTTTTCAAGATAATCTTATTTTGTGAACAATCAACTTACAGGCTTGAAAGATAAAATAAAATCACCTTGTATTAGAAATAATTCACACTCTCTGTAATGTGTCTTTTCAGATGGCATTAAACATTTTTGACTCCACATCAATAGATGGCAGCATCATGCATAAATATTGACTTTTTAGTATTAATAAAAGATAACTACTAAACTATAAAATAGCAGTTTTAATGTTTCCTTCTTAATTGTACTTGACATCACAAAAAATATGACTATACATCGTTAGATGGCAGAATCATGCTTGGGCATTGATTTCAGGAGCGGCTAAATATCCTAGGAATACCTAGGAATACCAACGTTGCCAATACCTTTTTCAATTATTTTGGTTAGGTTTGGTTAGATTATTATTACGTTTTAAAACAGATCATTGGTTAATTTATCGATAAGGGCAAGGAAAATAATTGAAGAAGGTGTTGGCAACGTTGGTATTCCTAGGAACTATATCCTCTCCTTTGATTTCGTGATTTTTCATATTTTTTTTTGTTAATTACAGGAATGTTGATGATGTGGATCTATACACTGGCGCGTTGAGCGAAAACCCTATAGAAGGGAGCATATTAGGACCAACTGTAACCTGTTTAATTCTAGATCAGTTCTATAGATTGAAACACGGAGACCGATTTTGGTATGAAAATCCACATCCACCGCAAGCATTCACACCAGATCAACTCAACGAACTACGTAAAACCAGTTTAGCGAATTTAATTTGCAACAATGCTGATAATTTGAATATAATTCAAAAAAAAGTGATGCAAAGAGTTGGAAAGAAGAATGAGTATGTCAGTTGTAATGACATTGAAAGACCAAATTTTAATGCATGGAAAGATACTCTAAATCGCTTGCAATTTAATACAAATGAATTTACAGTTATCGTTAAAAATTCTAGTAGTTAAAATAATTACTTTGTAGTGTTTGTGTGTAAGCACAACTTCAATAAATTATAAATAAATCTTGGAGTATGCTTTTAATAATTAATTTATAGCCTATTGATTTGATCAGTACAAAGTTTCAAGTCCAAAGTACCTCAGGCTTTTTGTGCTCTTGGTTACACTGTTTATATGAAGAGTCTAGTTGTCCCTATCAGGCTTAACAGTCTTTTCACAAGTTCCTTCGGAGCGCTAGCCCCAGAAATTTATATTTCTAGCGAATCGGTGCATCGCAAGCAAAGACAATGTGTAGTGTAGGGCTGTTTCCTTCTCATGAACAACTGACAAAAGACTTATTCCTGTATATATGTCAATTGCATGCAGTACTCCTGTTCCTTTTTTTTATTTGACCCCTGCTTAAGTTCAATATTTCGTTGATCAGCGACTCCGAAGGTGTTTTGGACAGGAGTTTGCTGTGTTCCATCTTAGGCACGCAAATCCAATTTTTCTATGGAATCCACTGATATACACCGACGTGCTGCATTTTTTTATTCTTCTGAACCAGTGAATACCATTTCAGACCTTTTCTCTGATTTTCCATTGCCGACAATACCCTTGTGCCCCGAGACCCGCTCAAGTATTACCCGATTGTAGTTTGCCAATGTTAAGAGCTTTTGAGGCAGACCCAGACCTGGGACACCTTCCGGATTTCAGTGCCATCTCACTGTCAGATACTAAAGAATCTTTTGGCATCTGAACCCCCTTTTGTTGTTAATTTGCAGACGCGAGTAGATAGCGTCGATTTCCTCCTTGAATATAAATGCAAACTTCCCCAAAGAAGCGTAAATGTTGCATCTGGGTAAAGTCCAGTACCTGCTCCTCTGTCAGTGTACCACACTAGCGTTCCATCCCATTCCAGTTAAGCTGGATGTTGTATGGTTGGTTGCCATTAATCAAATCAACATAACTTTTACCAATGGATTGCTCGATGGCGGGTCTTTGTTGGGAACATTAGAATCAGCTACCGGATCTCAACAACTAGCTCGGTTTATACGAGACATTCGTTAATAGTTTCACTTTTTACCATAGGAGTGTTCAGATTATCGGATATTAATGGGAAAATATAGGTGAGAATAAAGAACGGGTTTAAAAATATTAAGTTTATTCACTGTAAATATAAAATTATTCAATGTAAAATTAATAACATTACAAACACCAAGCAAAATCTCGTTTCCTCCCAATTTTTGTAAAATACAATTTCCGATATTTTTTGTGCGACAGATTCTGCTTAGTGTTGAAATAATATAAAAACAATATATCTATTGGACGGAGTCAATACCACGTTACAGTAAAAATACCGAGATATAAAAAAATATAAAAAATCAGATCTGCTAAGACAAATAGTGAGATTTGAATCAGATAAATTTTGATTCGAGATGCCTTCATTTAATTAATCCTATTGAATAACAATAAAAACTATTTAAAATTTCATACAAAAATATTGTACTGTCACGATTGTGTAAACACGAATTGTGCTGCTAGTGTGATAGCAATGCTTAATAAACTAATTTGTACACCACTAGCTGCGCTGCGAAAATATTGTGGTTTCCCTGAAACATACAAAAAATTAGATGGTCCAATAGATTTTTCTTAAAAATAAGAAAGTATAACCACAGCTAATTCAATACTAGCTACCCAACTCTAAGTCTTCAATACTAGCTACCCAACTCTAAGTCGGCGCCTTCGATCTATTTCGCGTCAAATTCATCCCCACTTTCTGAACGACGTACGAATACAGATTGCTTGGAAGAGACTGAGTTGGGTGCGCAGTCGCTTCGTAGTCCAGGAAGTATAGCCTGAAAATAACCATTTTGCATTGTTTCCATCAAAGTGGATGATTGTCAGTGAATAGAGGGCAAAATTGATGTAGAATAAGATGCACTTTTCCCGATCTTCGAAATCGTTTGGCAAAAAAATTTTCTGGGGTGAGTATGGTGCGATTTGAGTAAAAATAACGTTTTTCTTGTATATCTTTTCACCCCTCAATTTTACAATAAAAACGTTAAGAACTTTTCTTTTCCTCTTCAAAAGATCTACAGAACTAGACTTTGCACGTCAAAAAATATTAATTAGGTCCGAAGTTATGAGCAAATAACCATTAATTACAATATTATTAATAAACAAATTAAAAACCCGATATTATTATCATGATGTCTTTATATTACACCTAATTATGCCCTCGCATGTACAAATAACGTGTACAAAATCTGGAATCTGTAACTTGATTAGTTTGCAAATTATGTTGTTATAAACAAACTTATTTATTCTAGCCCTGTACAACATTGCCCATCACCCGTATTTATGCGGTTTGCTTTGTTGGCAGATGTCACTGTGATAAGTCATGTGTCGTTATTATTTTTCAAAAATATGCAATTCCGCGGCCGTGGGAATGATTATTTAAAACGACCTTAGTTGCAAAATGCAATATACCGCGTGCTCAACGAATTTTGCAATATATTATTACGTACATTGATAGAGCATAAAAAAAGCTGTAATCTGAAAAAAGATTCGTTTAGATTGCTTGAAAAACAACGGAGTAACAAACCGTCAAAGTTAAAGGCTCATTGTACAACAATTTCGAGGTGCAGCACAAAAAAAAATATTCATGGTCGTAAAACGGACTACTTTCAATGTGCAAAATATTTATTCAAAGGGGAACAGATAACTAAGCCAAAAGCCATTTCCAAAGTTCACGCGACGCTATCATTTTTGCTATCTGGCTCGTGACGACGGAGTGTGGGGAGCCGACTCGGACTCGACTCGACTCACTCGAGAAAATTTCTCGCTGCGCGACTTCAAAATCGACCACTTTTCTCGGGAACTATCCAAGATAAATTAATGATTTTTTTTTTAATTTCATACTACTCGACGAGAGGAATCTATTTTTATTATCTGCAATTATCAAATTTCACATCCCGAGTCGTTAATGTCGCTTTTATGAAATGTCTGAAGTTTGCGGTATTTTTTTCGGCTGACATTAATAAAACTGTCTATTTCATGTATAGCAATTATTAAAAATTATGATAAGTTGTGAAAAAAGTTATTTGTACAGTAAATTTTTTGGAATTTTTTACAACATAATTTGTTTCAAATTTAGGATAGTAATAGGTAATGTAAGACAAACGTATGAAACATTATATTTATTAATTTTTTTTAATAATATATTACACATTATAAATACAGAGAGCTGATGCAACAGAAGACGTTAACGCAGATTAACTGTACTTTTGAGAAATAAGTACAAAATACATAACGCGAATAACAATTTTTGAACAATTGAAATAATTTAATGAAAATACTCGATTATTATATATAAAATAAAAGGATAGTTGCTAATGAGTTACATTTTCATGTTATTACAATACAATTATTCCAAATGAATATTATTAATGTCAGCCAAAAAAAAATACCGCAAACTTCAGACATTTAATAAAAGCGACATTAACGACTCGGGATGTGAAATTTGATAATTGCAGATAATAAAAATAGATTCCTCTCGTCGAGTAGTATGAAATTAAAAAAAAATCATTAATTTATCTTGGATAGTTCCCGAGAAAAGTGGTCGATTTTGAAGTCGCGCAGCGAGAAATTTTCTCGAGTGAGTCGAGTCCGAGTCGGCTCCCCACACTCCGTCGTCACGAGCCAGATAGCAAAAATGATAGCGTCGCGTGAACTTTGGAAATGGCTTTTGGCTTAGTTATCTGTTCCCCTTTGAATAAATATTTTGCACATTGAAAGTAGTCCGTTTTCCGACCATGAATATATCTTTTTTTCGCTGCACCTCGAAATTGTTGTACAATGAGCCTTTAACTTTGACGGTTTGTTACTCCGTTGTTTTTCAAGCAATCTAAACGAATCTTTTTTCAGATTACAGCTTTTTTTATGCTCTATCAATGTACGTAATAATATATTGCAAAATTCGTTGAGCACGCGGTATATTGCATTTTGCAACTAAGGTCGTTTTAAATAATCATTCCCACGGCCGCGGAATTGCATATTTTTGAAAAATAATAACGACACATGACTTATCACAGTGACATCTGCCAACAAAGCAAACCGCATAAATACGGGTGATGGGCAATGTTGTACAGGGCTAGAATAAATAAATTTGTTTATAACAACATAATTTGCAAACTAATCAAGTTACAGATTCCAGATTTTGTACACGTTATTTGTACATGTGAGGGCATAATTAGGTGTAATATAAAGACGTCATGATAATAATATCGGGTTTTTAATTTGTTTATTAATAATATTGTAATTAATGGTTATTTGCTCATAACTTCGGACCTAATTAATATTTTTTGACGTGCAAAGTCTAGTTTTGTAGATCTTTTGAAGAGGAAAAGAAAAGTTCTTAACGTTTTTATTGTAAAATTGAGGGGTGAAAAGATATACAAGAAAAACGTTATTTTTACTCAAATCGCACCATACTCACCCCAGAAAATTTTTTTGCCAAACGATTTCGAAGATCGGGAAAAGTGCATCTTATTCTACATCAATTTTGCCCTCTATTCACTCACAATCATCCACTTTGATGGAAACAATGCTCCCAACTCTATATTTCCTGGACTATCGGCGTGAAACTTGTTTTAGACTTGAACTTTGGTAGCTGGTATTGAATTAGCTTTGGTATAACAACATAATATTCAAAATTGCCGAAATAAAAAATTCCAAGGAACGTTCTTCTGGTTGGAAGGAAATTTCAATTTTGAATATCAAGTTTATCTAAGAATGCTTTCCAATGCTCTGCAATGACTTGAAAGCACCCGATATATATATATATATATAAATTTACATCATGTTAAAAGATTTATAGAATCGAAACAGTGTTAGTTACAGCTACAATTAAATGCTAGCATAATAGCACCTTCAATTACCAAACAAAAGCGATAGATGGTGTAAGGTGTGCCGACGTGCTGAAGTGAAATTCAATGTCAGACGTTTCTTCAGAAAACGTTCAAAATTTAATTTAATAAAAGAGTTTTGTTAGTGATTAAAAAGCTGTGTGGTACAAAGTCATTATTAACCAGTAGTCTATATACTGTACGAGGAAGGAACTTTGTTCACATGAAAGTTTAAAAAGTATATATGGAAGGGATACGAGTATACCAGTATAACAGGAGAATGAATTATGGACTAGAATTCTATGGTAGTTTCCACGCATTAATATAATAATGATTGTTGATACATACAAGTACATTTCTGCAACACAATGATAATGCCATGTGCCTTAAGTATTTTCTCTCGTTTCAAAATCTTGTAATCTCTTTCGTATGTTATGTTCAGCTGTTAAACCAAGCCAAATATACTTGTTGCTTTTCAACACATTGTCGCTAAACTACTATGTGACGAGAGTTCTGTATAAATAGAAGTTTAATCCCAGCTTTAGGACAGATCAAAAATTTAAATCATTAATAGATTGCTTTTATGAATTGTGGCATCACCAGATTTCAAAGTACTATAAATCGAAAGCATTTAAGATAAAAGCAAGATAAAATAGGTACAATTAATAAACTCAGACACTTACAATTGCTAGTGATATTGGGTGATGTGTAACAAACAGCTTCAACGCACAATATTGATATTTTTCAACTTCTCCGAGTAAGAATTTGCTTTGAATAAAATTGAATTCCAATTTTTTAACGTACAAATTCCACAGATTGAGTGTTGAAAATAACGAGAAAAGTGAATTAAAAAGTAAAATCCGGCAATTTTAAATAACAAAAATTTTCTACAACCTACACGAATTACTACAAAAGCAAAACTATGTATAAGATTAAAGACAATCCACCAACAATAACAAAAGGTTTTAAGGCGTCAACCCACCCATTTGGAACTGTTTTTCTGGTGAACTCATTCTACCATCTCCACCATTTGAATATGCCAAAACTCTCAATTTGTAAACCTTGCCAGGAGAAAGGTTGGTAACATAACCTTCTAAATTTCCTCCGAAAGGTATAATTGTGTCATTTGCCGTGCTTAAATCTTGATCACTCTCCCAAACTCGAATCTAAAAACCATAAAAATGTATTCATGAGTATGAAAAAACTATAACAGAGCAAAAGAAATGACAATAGTATATAAACACTTGCCTTGTAACCTTGCAATGGTTCTTCTTCTAAAGAAGGTTGGACGTAACGCCAAACAACTTTAACTGTAGAAGGATCAATACCATAAACCATTACAGAAGAAGGAGGCTTTTGAGGGGCCTTTCTATAAGTACGTTCTAAAAAATGGATATTTTTATATTACAATTAGAATTTTCCAAAATTTCGTTTCTTACCAATAAACCGTTCACTCTCAGGTCCTTCTCCAGCAGAATTATAAACCATGGATTTAACAAAATAATATGTATCTGGTTGAAGACCAACAATGAGCGCCCATGGTCTTGTTTTTCTGGACAAGTAATACACAGCATCTTGTTCAGTGGAATCTTTTTTCCAGTATTTTATCTATTATCAAAAAATTAAAATGTAACAAGAATTATTTTTATATATTTCTGAATTACTTACTCTATGTCCAATAAGTTTTCCTCTGATCTTTACTCTACTTTGATCAACAGGTACCCAACTGACATTAAGAGCAGTAGAATTGAAAGATTTAGCCAATACTAGTTGAGGGGCAACTTGAGGCATGTCTTCGGCAGAATAAATAACAGTTTCATGACTAATGGGTCCCGCTCCTTCATTATTGAATGCTTGTACTTTAACTACATATTCTGTGTAGTAGTACTGAAAATCAATGTAAACCACAGCTTCTCCAACATTTCCATATTCTTCTAGCTTCTGACTCTTAAATTCAACTTCCTCATCTTTTCTTTTCCAGAATATTTTGTAATAGATTCCAGGTGCATTTTGTTCGTCTTGTTTAAGAGGATCCCATCTTATAGTGAGATCACCAATTTTTCCACCTCCGCCGCCTATATTACGTGGTGCAATGTACGGTCTGTCCGGTGGACTAGGGTGTTTAGGACTGGATTGAGATGGAATTCCCATTCCCAAATTATTCCATGCTGCTACTCTGAATTCATACACAGCCCAAGGTATTAAATTATTGTCAATTATAGCTTCCTTTCTTCTTGTGTATCTATCTATTTCGGTTGCTCTGACACCATGAGTTATGTTAACCCAAGTTTGGTTCCAATTAGTTCTTCCGCTGATAGTGTAGCTGTGAATTGGTGTACCGTGACTAGCACCATCCGTCCACTGTAAAGTAACTGATGTTTTTTTAATGTCTAGTACTTTAACACCACCTGGAGGGCCAGGTGGACCTTCTACAATTACTACAGCTCTTGAGAATATTCGACCTACAGCAGATTTAACGACACATTCATATTCGCCGGAATCAGAGAATGTTGCGTTTAGTATTCTTAAATAACCTGCATCGATTTTCTGAAAAAAAAAATCGTTACATCAACCTATAAGTTTTTAGTTAAAAAATTTATAACAAATTTTCACTTACTATACGGTTGTAGGAGTTTCTGACATCAATATCACGTATTGTCATACCATTGTGTTTCCATATGTAAGCAATATCCAACATTTCATCAGTCACTGCATAACAACGCAAATCAATATTTCTACCGACAGATGTGACTAAAGTGTCCTTCAAAGGTTCAACAAGCCGAGGACCTCCTACAATTTATAATAAATGAATCACCTATATATATATACATCGACGAATATGTCAAAATCCCAGTTCTTTGAATCATTTTTTCTTAATGTACAACAAAATGAAAACTTACGCATTACAATGAGTCGTCCTCTTGATTCGTCTATACCCAGTTCGTTTGAAGCAGTACAAATATAAACACCTTCGTCATCTCTAGATACCGGACTTATGTATAAATTACCATTTTCAAAAATTCTTCTGTGTCCACCAGAACCTATAACGTTTCCATCTTTTTTCCAAGCAAATGTCGGTTTAGGTGCAGCTTCTGGATTACACTTTATTGTTACGTTTCCACCTTCTGCAGCATATGATTCGAATTCTAAAGGATGCTTCTTAAATGATGGTTTAAATTCTGGAATTAGAGAAATTTTTATAAAAAACCGGAAGGCGTAGATGTGGCTCAGTTGTACAATAGGTGCGTTTTTTTTACTGAGATCTCAGCTCACTTCAGTTAATGTTCATAGCATATGCAGCATCGGTGAAGGGGGAGGAAAAATCTCAGCTCACTTCGAAGCGTAGAGCTTCGAAGTGAGTAAATAAAAAAGAACGCGCACATTACCGATGTGAGCTTTCGCTAAGGCTAAGACTACTGATTACACAAGAACCGGATACTTTAATTGAAAAACGTTCTAAACAATCTCAACCTATTGAAAAATAGAAAACGTTTATTAAGACTAGCAAGGTAATTGAATTACTGCATATAATATGGGATAACATTCGTAGTACACGACTTTGTAAAGAAGTAAAGCTAGAAATGCATTCAAATGCAATCGACATAACTGAGCATTGGCTAATTTCATTTATATTCAAACGAGTAACAAGTAACTCGTTATTGATTACATTCCCGTGATCCTGCAGGAAACGACGATAAAGAAATTAAAACTTTGAAATATTACAATTTCTTTAGGGATCTTTCTCTCCCGCAGTATACGGTTTCTTAAGAAATCCAGGGCAATCTCTAGAAGTATTTCATAACTTAATGTTATTCAAAGATGCAATCAAAATTTCAAAGATATTATTATTAATCGTTATAATGTGATTATTTCTCACAAACATAAGCATTATTGAGGTTACATTTTTTCGATTCACAGAATAAACATAAAAAATACTGTATACACCGGAAAATTTCTATAACTATTATTTCCGTTGATCGGCATTGATAATAATAATATTCTTTGTTGCATGGGTGCAAACAATAAGTTGGCAAAATTTCAATACAATCGGATAAACGGTACGGCAGCGCATACAAAAATCTAGTAATACTAGATCAAAACCAATCCATGAAACATCATTCAATGGTAGAAGTTACGAAAACTTATTTTAATATTTAAAATGGCAAGGGGAAATTCAAAATTTACAGTATGAAGATATAAATTTCTTATTTAGGGTGTAGAAAATCATATGAAGCTACATTAAATAGTAATTGGCGATAACTTAACAAAATATTTATTATGAAAATTGTGAAATTCATTTATATCACTTATGTTAAGTTGCTGCAACCTTCCTACTTCATTGTAAAAATAATCAGAGGTCAACATAATACTTAAATAGAATTAAAAACACTGCATTGATAATGGTATTTTATAAACAAAATAACGGAGACAAAATTATGTTGATAATACTGCAGGGTTATCAACTGGTGATAATTGAAGAAAATGTTTTGGCAAGCAAATAATTACATGGCATTTTTGGATAAGTTTTCAATTCACTATTTTATTTAATAAATAAATTTACCTAAGACCCTCAACTGTGCAGATGAATACGAAGTTTTTAAAGTATTGGAAGCCCTACATTGATACATTCCTGGATCTTTTTCTTTATCCATATAAGAAATCGTTAAAACATTATCTTGGATTTTAATACGTCCTCTATCTTCTATGTCCAAATATCCTTGAACTATAATTAAACAAGATGCAATAATGTGAAACTATGGAGAGTAAAAAATAAATACCTAGTTGGCGACCGTTTCTCCACCAAGTATAGTTAACATCTGGAATACCAAATGCTTCACATGTCCAAACTAACTCACTTTTACTATCCATGTGTCTGTCTTTTAATGGTATAGTGAATGTAGGTTCAGCTAAAAAAATTAGTTTAGGAGAAATTTCA
The DNA here is from genome assembly GCA_947563755.1 of Lochmaea crataegi. NCBI lineage: Eukaryota > Metazoa > Arthropoda > Insecta > Coleoptera > Chrysomelidae > Lochmaea > Lochmaea crataegi. The sequence continues at coordinate 8,039,322 of OX387422.1, forward strand.
AAAATTTTCAAATTTACCTTGAATGTTTAAAAATACGCTGTTTTCAATACTAGCTCTATCATTAAAGGCACGACAAATATATTCGCCTTCATCTTCTACTTGCACTTTTGGTATATTAAGAATTCTATTATAACTCGTAAAATAGGCACTTCTTGGTAAACCTCCACTTTTTCTAGTCCAATTGTAACTTGGAACTGGACTGAAATCAAACAAATTTCGTTTAATAATGTTAAAAATATCCAAATAATGAACTTACTATCCAAATGCAACACATTCCAGTCTTACATCTTTCCCTGCAATGGGGGCTTCGGGGAAAGCTTTAGGAAAGTTGTTTGGAAATTTCAATTGTTGGTAATTAGCTGAAATAAAATATCAAAAATCAAATTAATAGCAGAAAAATAAAAAGAAACTTATGAAAATACTTACAGTGTGGGTTAACCCGTAACAGAAAGAATGGACCATTTCTTCCAGAATCAGAAAATTCAGAATAAACACTGCAACTATAATTAGCTCTATCGATGGTTTCTAATGCAGAAAAATATAAGGCTCCATCATTAGACGAGAATACTCTTCTATCCTCCTCTACGAAATTGGGGAAATATTCACGGGACCACGAATATTTAACTGATGGAAAGTGGTTGGGAGGATCACAGTATATTGATTTTCCCCAATTTTGATCGCCTGATTCTGGAGATCGTTTTAACACAAATTCAAGAATAAAACCAAAGTTTAATTGAACACTTTCTGATATTATTGTACCAAATTTATTGGTTGCTTTGCAGTGATAAGTTGCATGATCTTTTTGTTGCGGGTCGTGGATTATTAAAGTACCCCCACTAATAGTGTAACGAATGTCTAATAGAGGATCTATTTTATGAGCAACAAGTCTGTCATTTTCATAATCTTCACGAAACCATTCATACGTTGGAGTAGGGTATCCTCCAGCTAAACAACTAATGCTAACATCATTATAAATATTTTTCCTGGACATATCAAAAGTTGCATCTACAGGTTGTTGAATGAAATAAGGCCCGATTGGTATTTTTTCTGGATCAGTTACATCAAGTCCATAGATGTAACTTCTATCTTCTACTACCAGTCTTTGTAAAATTCCAATACTTGCTTCACATATAAATAATAATGTCTCATCGCCCACTACTGGTTCAAAAACCCATCGTAAATGATTTCTGGAGAAGTTATAAGCCAAATAATCCTTTCCATAAGAAAACTCAGCATCTGATTTTGCATTGTCCATATTTGCTAACTGTGTACCATCAATATTAGTGTATGAGTTTGGAGAGCTTTGATGCACCCCAATATACCAAATATATCTGTGTTGGGGATCAATAACATTCAACTGATTTATGAGGAAACCATGCTTTTCTGGACTATTGATAGATACTAAATCCGAACCACTCCCTTCTGGGCTATATGTCTAAAAATAATACTAGTTAGTGTATTCTACATATATTTCTGTACAAACATAATTAAAATTAAATACTTCTTTATAATAATTATATAACAAATTTATTGAAATTTAATTATAATTACCTGGCAAATTTTTCTTGCTTCATTGTAAGCCTTTCTTGGAGATTTAACAAATTTATAACAGGAATTTAGAAATCGGATCCAATTATCTGGACACTGTAACTCATCTGGATTTCCATATCCATAATTTCCCCCATACCCAAAAGTTGGATAATTTGAATTAGGATAGTTGCTATTGTAATTATTATCTCTATTATAATTTGTGTTTTGATTATAATTAGAACCTGGACTAAAGTTAGTTGCTTGATTCAAATCAGGATAGTTAAACCCGGGATTATAATTTGAATTTGCATTATTTAAGTTATACATTTGATTATTTTCATTGTTTGCCTTGGGGTTCTCGTTTAAATTATTCGTATTATATGGATCATTTTGTGCTAAACTTATTCCTAGGAGTGAGGTAATCCAAAATAATATGTACAGTCTCATTTCTGAAATAAAAATGATTTAGAGAAATTTTTGAAGTCTTAGTAATAAAGGGAGTGGCATGTTTTCAATGTTTTCATCCATTAAATTTTCTATTTCCCGCAATATTTCAAATTATTATAAACAAATAATATCACCATTCTAATCTTATCGCTTACCTGAATATGGATAACGTATAAAATGTTTGTTTTTATCTAAGCGTCATATAACATTCATTTCTGTTTCAGATCAACTTGTTTCGGAATGATAAATGATAACAAACAAGTGTCAATTAACATGACATTAGTCACCACAGGGACGGGCCACTGACAGATAGGGATGCGCGATACTATCCGATATTCCAGTGTATCGATACTTTTACTTCCGATACTCGATATTTTGTATCGATACTATGCTTTTCGATGCATTCCAAGTATCGATAAATTTGTAGTGTATCGATACCTTGCTATACGGGATTTTTTATGGTAGCGGCAAGTGGCGTTATCTATAGTGATGAGCGATATCGTGATTTTTTAATCACGTTGTGAAATGATGTGCTTTTTTTAACGAATCTAAAAATAAATAACGAAAAATGTGCAGTTTTTTGCGTTTTTCGAGCTAATTTTGAAGTTATGTGAAAAAGTCATTAAAGAAAAAGTTGTAGATTTTCTCAAGATCTACAACTTTTATAATCAACTTTTTATTCTAGGAACTCGACTTTAGACAGAAATCGCAATAATGTCTTTTTCCACCCCCCCAAAAAAAGTGTTTTTTACCGAAAAAACGTCATAGCTCGAAAAATTTCCAATATTTTAATTTGAAATTTTTTTTCATGATTTGTTACTATCAAAGCTACCTTCTACTAAATTTTCATCAAAATCGAACATTTTTTAACGAAACCAAAAATAAAAAACGAAAAATGCAGTTTTTTGCGTTTTTCGAGCTAATTTTGAGGTTATCTGAAAAAGTCACTAATGAAAAAGTTGTAGATTTTCTCAAGATCTACAACTTTTATAATCAACTTTTTATTCTAGGAACTCAACTTTGGTCGGAAATCGCAATAATGTCTTTTCCCACCCCACAAAAAAAGTGTTTTACCGAAAAAACGTTATAACTCGAAAAATTTCCAATATTTTAATTTTAATTTTTTTTTCATGGTTTGTGACTATCGAAACTACCATCTCCTAAATTTTCATCAAAATCGAGCATTTTTCAACGAAACCAAAAATAAAAAACGAAAAATGCAGTTTTATGCGTTTTTCGAGCTAATTTTGAGGTTATGTGAAAAAGTCACTAATGAAAAAGTTGTAGATTTTCTCAAGATCTACAACTTTTATAATCAACTTTTTATTCTAGGAACTCAACTTTGGCCGGAAATCGCAATAATGTCTTTTTCCACCCCCCAAAAAGGTGTTTTTTACCGAAAAAATGTCAAAATTAGCAAAATCTCGGATCGTTAACGTATCGATACTTCGAGTATCGATAAATTAATATTCGATATTCTACTGCATCGATACTTTACGTTCCGATCCGTATCGATACCTAATATCGATACTTTCTAGTGTACCGCGCAACCCAACCTGTTGACAGACACCTGGACGACCAACGTTGTGAGAGGGAACATAGCATAGAAAACAGTATTTATATATCTATGGTGAAACTAGCTTTCTACTGACAGACACTAATAAAGGTGAATGATTGAAACAAGTGGGCATGCCCCGTTGGATTATTAATTTCTTAATTTATGTTGCTTGAACAGCTGAATATTTTTAGTTTAAATTTAATCTTGAATTCGTTTTAGTTTAGTTGATGTTGCATGAATCCACCTTAAAAAATGAGTAATGAGAGACCTGCATTTGTCCTTTATGTAAAATATAATCGAATAAAATTTTCCTCCGACTTGACATTTCTTGACCATAGATAACCTACTTTCTAACCACAGACCTATTTATCCAGCGTGACCATAATTTTTGGAACGAATCTACCACGAGACTGAATAGAAATCTACCAAAAACTACCAATTCAACTCTGAGTAGAAATCTACCAAAAACTACCAACTCAACTTTAGATATCTACCACACATAAAAATAATCTGTGTATCTACCACAATTCTACTTACGCGTAAATATCATAGTTACAGATTTGTATGTAAGAACTCAGTTAAAAAACGTAAGAGGGCGACACTCGATAACTAAATAATTAGTATAAAAAATACCTATTTAAATAGGAATAAACAAAAAAAATAAAAAACAGCTTTTGTAACTAGGTTATTATTATAAAAAATAAATAAAAAACATCACATTCACATTTTTAACTAGGTTATTAGTACCTATGAAAAATAAATAAAGAACTTTACATTTATATTTTTACAGAAGTTACAGAACTCGTCGAAAGATGTCAGAATCGATCAAAATCTACCACAGATTTCTTTCCTACCAAAACTTTCTGGAAAATGCCGAAAATCTACCACAAAAGTAGATTTCTACCACGTATGGTCACACTGTATTCATCGAATTGATGAAGAACGCTTTTTTATATAACTATGGAATATAAATGCCTGTTAGGAATAGTTCATCTACTGACGAGTAGATGACGCTACGATAAATCGATTTCTATAATTCTATTCGTCGTAAACTTTTGTACAGATCGAAACGTTTTGGGAATTTTGAGGCGTTTTTTCCAGAAAAAAACAAACCTCATGGATAAATTGTAACAGATATTATTTTTGAAGTAATGGGAAGATTTTTATCTATTTATAAATGAATTGAAAGAATTTTAATCATTGAAGTTTTCGGAAATATAATTTTATTTTTATTGTAAATTTGGGAAGGTAGTAAATAATTAAATTTGTATACAATGTAAGAACTTTATTAATATCAAACATCAAATTGTTAATTACAGAAATATTTGCCTACCTTTCAGTTTCGTTTGAGAAGGCGCGAAACAATTTAAGCCTGTCAAACTATTTATTTTTTGACAGATGTATAACTTTTTTCGAGGTTTTGACTATATAGGTACATGCAGCTGACAATATACCTAAGCTCTTCTTACGACCTCTAATGTGATTTTAATGTAAAGTAATTTTCCTATTTGTCACAGTTAATAGGTACAACTAACTTTTGCTTTCAGGACATTAAATAATCAATCCTCTGTATACTAGTTCACTATTACAAAGTGAAATTTATATTCATTTATAACTACCCATCTGGTGCTAATCAATTTCCGCTAAGCACGCCCTAAAAGCAGAAATGCTTTTAGTGCTCTAAAGTGTTTGCCTTTTGCTGTTGCGGAATAGTTAGAAAATGTCTCCAATATAATAGTAAATACGAGTAGTAATGTATAGTAGTTGTAGCAGTAGGTTGTGCGGGAAACGTCAGTCGTTTGGGAACAATAAATTGATTTATCCTGTGGGCATAACGTGTACAGTAATGACAAGGGTCGTGAATTTAAACAGAGAATCTGTATCTATGACTACCCTTTCGAATACTGAGGATTAAAGATAGATTCTATTCCGTATTAGATTAAAGGATTTTGAATTATTTTTTTCTTTTTTCCAAATACATTGGTTTCGTTTCTTTTATTGTTTATCGATACATACTTAGACAAAATATTTGATTTGAGTCGCAAATTCATGAACATCGCAAGTCTTGAAAAAAATCAAAGATACCTAATTATCTCGAGAAATATCAATAATAGAGACTTGGTTGTCATGAGCTTTTTTGTAGGAAATTTAATTTGCTACAACTTTGTTAATGACATTTTTTCTGTAGCTTCATTCATTTATGAAAGAACAAGAAGTTCATGAAAACATTGACTTTAGTGACCTGTACTGTCACACCGGTGAAGTTTCAGAACATAAAATTATATGGAAATTAAAAAAACCTTAAGATTACGTGTATTTTAAATACACACGCTGAGGGTGTATTCTTAATATTAATAATAAGGGCTCAAAATTTCGAGCGAGTGGGAAATAAATAGTAGGGAAAAAAGCACCTTAAAACGTATTGCACTAGTTTAAATTTTAAATATTAGAACAACCAAGGAACCATAATTAAACTTTTATCATGATGACCTATTGAAGTTGTAAGGAAAACGTAAAAATAATTTCCGCTTAGAACTAACATATATGTTTATATTGTAATATTGTAGACCTCCTTTATTCATGGGTGTACACCCACAAGTGTTCAATAATCTAATTTTGAAACACCTTGCTACAAAGTAAATTTGAGCTATTACACATATTTACATGTTGTTCAGCCTCTTGCATTAAGGATTACACTAAATGCTGATATAGTGCTTGTTCCTAATAAAGATAATCGATGCTTAGGTAATTGCTGAATAGTTTAAACTGCACAGGAGCATAAGAATGATCAAAAATCAATCAAATAAAACTTTTTTTTCAAACGAGAACAGCAAAATTTTACCTTTTTATTCGGTGATCCCCTCCCCCTTCGGTGAAGATTATTCTCGACCCCCTCTCCTAATCTTACGTGAGATTGTTTAAATTTTTTGTTTTGGGTGTAAAAGCGTTGGAATTATTGAGTTAAAAAATTTGTTTAATTACTTTTATTTAAGACTAGCAAAGACTAGTATTTGGGAATATTACCGTAATCTCTGATGCAATAATTACGGTGAAGCAGAGTCGAGCGCAGTTAGTACTTGGATGGGTGACCACTAGCATATCATAGCTCGCAGGCATTATCTCAATGAGCACGAGGTATAATGGAGATATGCCGTCTTTCGGATGAGACGTAAAACCGAGGTCCCGAGTCCATGGATGTTGGGCTCGATAAAGATCGCTATCACTGGTTGGAACACTAGTGGATTCGGCAAAATTTCCGGTTAGGGGTAGAGTGCTCCCGGCGTCGGTGATTAGCTTCAGTTGCAGAAATAGACCGACGTTAAATAGCCGAATAAATAAAAAAGAAAATTAATAAAATATTTATTCTAATTCAGTCATGGAGACTCGTGCACGGTCTCAAGAGTGACTATTGGAACCAACATATCCAAGTGATTTTCAGTGAAATAATCTGCTTCTTCAGCTTCGCTCTAATTTAGCCACAGAAGCTCAGTAGCTCGTCTTGTTACAATCCGCGAGGGTCCCTAAATGATTGTGTCAGATTCTATTCAAGACACGTTTTTTATTTTAATTTAACTTAACTTTGACGCAATTTCACATCGTTTTCTGCTAGAAAAAATTACGTGATATTTGCCAAAACTCCCCCTCCCCCTCCCCCCTGAACACCTCACGTAATTTATGGACGCCCCCCAAGATGTTCCTACCTTTCTCACTTTGATTCTTGTTTAAAATTGTAACGGTAAAAGTATGCTTCTAGTTGGGCGCCAATTTGTAACGGTAAATGTTTGTACCCCACAGGGCACCAGCTCGAAGGGCTCCGGCTAGAGACTCCTCTCAAGGGTGATTCGACCCCAAGTTTATGCTGCACAAGAGCTACAGGAAGGTTGTAAAAGTTGAGGGCGCCACTACCTTTTTGACGATAAAAAGGGCTAAGAAAAAACTAAGGCGGAAAAGGTAGAAACGCCTTGTAAAATTTAAATGAAAGTTAAAAAATAAAAAAGTTACTAAAAATCACCCCGGGCGATATCTCCCTCAACTTTTATAGTTGAGGATTTAAAAAAATGAAAGATACGAGTTAAAACAAATTTATTCTGCCACAGGAAATGAACAACGGAATTTAATAGAGGAATTTGTACTTTTATAGGTACTTAGCTTAGATGAAGTGGTTTCCTGGAGAAGAAGTCAGGTCTTGATCTGAACTGATGTGTTCTGTTCTAGGGCGGTATTTTGGGGTTCTATCCTTGGCTTTATATCCTCGGGTTGTATACTAGGCTATATTCTTGGGTTAAATTCTTGGGTTATATCCTAGCCTAGGGTTATCGTCTAGCCTAGGGTTATATTCTAGCCTAGGGGCTGTGCTTACCTAGAAGTACAGGTGGATCAGGGATATGTAGGAACTTGAATGTAATGGCACATTATGTTGGTCAGCTTTTCAGGTTAAAGAAAAGGAAGGCAGTTATTTGAAAGTCAAAAAATTTATTTAATTCACTGAAAGCTTTCCAACATTATATGTCCCATGTTAAAACAGTAAAAATAGCAATTATCGGCTAAATTAAAAAAATATACTAATGATCCGAAAGAAACTAATCATAGCAAAAAGTTATTTATTTAGTTATATGAAAAAATATCGTGCTTAGGAAATATATGGAACCGGCACTGGCGTTACGAAAGAATATTTTATAGGTTAATAGTAATTTATAAAAATGTTATTTTATAATTAAAAGAGTTATTTCGCAACTGAAAAAGCTTGAAAATGTTTGTATAAAAGTAAAACAGTGAATTATAAAAGAATATTTGGTTTAAAACTACCATATGAGTATAAAAGAACAGTTTATGACCACGTGTTGAATTTAATTTCGTCTATCTCTGTAAAAAAATAAAGAATGCATACGAAAATTATATCAGACAGTACTTTAGAAGAAGCTTATTAATTATAAATTATGATTTTGAACTTACCACAGCAAAATTCATAAGATAGGTACTTAAGAGATGAAAGATAGCGAAAGATGATCTGTCCCCTTAGGCGGTCGATAACAGAAAGGGGTGTTTCACGTGGCGTTGTGCAAAAAATGGAAGCGTCCGTTGGCAGACGTCAATTGTCTAACGGTCAGGGTAGAAGAGTTTGGGATCACAGAACTATAATTGGATGTGGCTAGTGACGACGAGCGCTAATTAAAAGGATTTATTCTGTAAAATCGAAACAGGTCGATAGACATGTTACAAAATTAAGTCCCAAAGCTTCTTATAGTCTGAAGATAATACTCTGACCATCCTTGCGGAGAAGTATCATGCCGAGCATACTTTTTTTTTCGGGTCGAGATGGGAAACTCATGTTCGAATGGGTCCAGTACCCAAACAGTGTTGGACTCATCCTCAAGGGAATGCCTACCAACCAAACCCACCTCAAACTCGCCGTTGCCCCCGCCTCGGAATCACTACCCTAGCATACTTAGAGACGGGCGGCGGTCCCTCGCACACTCTCCGCTCACACCGTCGTCGTATCGATTCCTTCTCTCTCCACTCCCCTCACCTCCATCCATTCCTCCCCCCCCTCAACATTATTTCCACCATGTTCTCCCAGTACACCGCCTCCCCTAGTTTACTTTCCAACTTCTTCAGCACTTCCTCGTTCCTCCAGCATCTAAACACATGCCCCACATCATCCTTCACTTCACACCTCTCGCACACTCCAGTCTCTCTATTCCCAATCTTGTGGAGGTACCCTACTCTCGATCCATGTCCAGTGAACACCTGTGTCAAGAAGTAGTTCACCTCCCCGAATTTCCGGTCCATCCAATCTCTCCTATTCTAAATCGCTCCTTTTAGCGCGCCCTCATTTCCTCCTCCATCCATTCCTGTACTTCCTCTCTGGTCGCACTCCTCCAGCGTTTGTTCCTAGCTCTAGCCATCACGTCTAATGGGAAGGACCTTGCCAGCACCGCTGCTGCCAGTCCACCCACTGTCCTGTTCCCCTGCATCACCCTCAGCAGTATCCCTCTCTGCACCCGCAGTAGTGGCCTAACCCTCGCATTCACCCAAACTCTTTCACCCCATACCTTTGCACCGTACAGCATACTCTGCTCTACCCTCCTCTTCCACTCTCCCGGCCCTTTCACATTACACATCAATCTTCCCAGCCACGCTGCCCTCACTTTCCCCTTCTCTTCCGCCTTTAACATATGAGTTTTGAAGGATAATTGACTATCCAACCACACCCCTAGGTATTTCACAGACTCCTCCATACGAATTTTCCTTCCCTTCCCATCACCCCCACTTCCTTCGTCTTGCTCCGTCCCTTCACTAGCAACGCCACCGTCTTATCTTCCGCCACTTCCAGTCCGAACCGCTCTATCTTCTCCACAATCTTCCTACACATTCTCTCCGCGTTTCTTTCTATCTTCGCGTTACATACCAGACACACATCCTCCGCATACACCGTAATCTCACATCCCTCTTCACATACTATCCCACAAACCTCATCGAACACACACTTCCAGAGCGTCGGTCCAAGAACCGAGCCCTGAGGCACTCCAGTCTCCGTCTCATACCTCCTCCCTCTGGAGTCTACAATCGCACGCCCCGTCAGGTAGTCCTCCACCAGGATAACTAACTTCTGCCCCACTCCAACACGCTGAACACTGCCCGTTTGCTGACACTGTTGAACGCGTTCCCGAGGTCGAAGAACACAAGTAGGGCCAATTTCTTGTTCCTCCAGCTGCCCTCCCTAGCTCTTTCAACCAAGCCCAGTGCCGAGATGCAAGATTTCCCCTTCGTAAACCCGTGGTGATTTACCCTAAAACCCCCGTTCCTACCAACTTCCTCCTCAATCCTATCCTTTATTATGCCCTCCATCAATTCACCCATACCACACAGCATGTTGATAGGCCTGTAGTCCCACGCCCGTTTCCCCTCTCTACCCGCCTTCTTCATCAGTATCACCCTGGCCACCTTCCATCCTTCCGGGAACTTTTCCTCCCTCAGCACCCTGTTGAATAGTTCCCAGAAGTACTCCCCATTGTCATGCAACAGCCTCTTCATCATATCACCTCTCAGGCCATCTATCCCTGGGCCTTTCCTTACTTTGATGTTTCTTTCCCCCTCCTCTACTTTCCACTTCTCTACAGGCCATATCCCCCTCATTTTCCCTACCCCCTAGTATCCTGGATTTCTCGAATTCTGCCCCCACTCCTCTTTCTCCCTTCCCAATAATCTCCAACTCTCAATCTTCCTCTAGCACCTCGTTCCTATTTCAACCCATCCTCTTCACCGCTATCTCATACGCCTTTCCCCATGGATTGTTTTCCAATTCCCCCAGTAACTCTTCCCACTTCCCTCTCCACCCTACGCTCCAGTTCCTTTCTCTTCTCTTTGTATCCCGAGCATACTGAATTGGCATATATCACAAATTAGCGCCCAAATAGATCCCGGAAAACTTTCCAGGTGAAACTACCAAATGACTTTACTATTATTAAAAACCAAATATTTGTTTTTAAATATACATTTCACGTACTCGGAATTTATACTCATATGTAATTAAACAAATAATTAATCCTCCTGCAATACCAATTATTACTTAATAATAAATACATGAGTAGAGCATTTACTGTAATATCATAATGACATTTAACATCATAGAATAGAGAACTATTCAGTTAAGCTGCTTATATAGATACAAATAATTATAAGGGATTTATATTTTAATTAGCGTCCGATTTCTATAAATTAGTTTCGTGTATACCAATCATTCTGAATATAGACCTTGGAATTTATCTTCACTCAATGTACAGAAAAATAGTAAGAAACAAATTCTGGAAAATGAAAATTTTTAATATTTGGTGAAAGCAATATCGCATCCACCAAATTTTTAAATGCTTACCTTTTCAATTATCTTCCAAGGTCCAGTATCCATGAAATTGAAATAGGAGCACTTTTGAGTTACACTGGTACGCCCCTGATCATAGTTAGGTACCTATTCTGTTTTGAAATTGTCATATTTTTAATATAGAATCGAAACTTTACAATTAATTTTGATTTACTTTCGGACGTCGAAGAATTTTGAAATCTCACACTCTAACGATGTACTGACGGAGATTGTCAGGGTAACAAAAATATTATACCACAAGCTAAAACCCCGTCACACGTTGCTGAGGCTCAGTTATACATGTTTTGTTGAGTTCAGATTTTCTTTGCGTCATATTTTGTGACGAAGCATCGATTCACTGAATAAGCAGAAAAATAGGCGTGTGCTCTGGAAAATTGCACATAACATATAACTTACCTAGATCAGCATCGATAATAATAATAAAAATATTACTTCTCCATTTAGAATATCTTGTTTAGATGACTATTCATTAACGGAAAGAAAAATTGGCGGTTGCACTAGCATTGATTGGCATCGATGGTAATAATTTTATATTGTATTATTCGATTCCGCACACGTAGGGCTGCGTCAACGATTATATACTAGGAAGGATAGTCTACTTTGACAAATTTGTTTGTGTGCGATGTTGCAGCTATGACGTCACCACAGGACCTCGCGTATATTTAAATACATTGGTTTATACTTACTGAAAATGTGTTTCTATTGATTTTAATTAAAAATAAAGGTTGTTCGGCTTTAAAACTAATTACCTTTACCATATTAGAACACTATATTTGCTTTAAAAAAGAAAACACATTTTTTTTAGTTTTATTTTATTAATAATTATTGTATATCCTTACAAAAGAATAGGAATATCGAAACAGTTTATATCTACAAAAGGAATTCATATAGTAATGTAGCTAGAAAATATTTACAGAATATAATAAAAAAAAACACTTTTTATACAGGGTGTTTAATAAAGTTCTTATTTGGGATTATGTAATTATGAGAACAGCTAATTTTCAGATATTTGGCTAGAAGTAGTACCTACCTATAGTAATTAACACAGTATTTAACTTTTAAAAGTTACCTATTGTCAATTTTACAAATGTTCCAGAACTTAATCAAAGAACATTTTAAAATGTGTTTTTTATTTTTCAGTTAAGATAAGCTTAAAAATATACATTTTGGTCTTTATAAATAAAATAAATAGTTTTTGATTGATATAAAATGTACAAAATTATTACAGATAAAGATTTTCATTATTGTACAGATTTTTTTTTTATTAGATAGGTACTAATAATTTTTACTTCACATCAATAAATTGTAGTTGCACATCAATATTTTGTTTTAAAAATAAATATTGCTACTACATGGTGCAGTTTCCAGTATAGCAACACCTGTTCTCAAAAAATGTTAAACTTTAATGTAATAAAATTTTTAGTAGAAAAAATAAAATTACTAATCAGTTTATAATTTTTTTAAATTTCTTGCTGTTGGCTCTACGATTGTCCTCATTAGCTTTTCTCTTTAAAGTTTTATCAGATTCCATTTTATAATTATTATATTTAATTCTTATTATTGTTCTTAATTTACAAAAATCAAAAATTAATTTATATGGGATGTCCTCTTTATTTTTATTTATTTTATTTGCCAATTTTTTAACAATTTGAGTACCTGGACGAAAAGAATTTCCATGATGAATTTCAAAAAACTTATTCCATTTTTTTACCTTTTCTAACCATTGCTGACTGGGTTTAATAAGGCCTCCAAATGACAATTGTTGTACCCAAGAGGGAATATGATAATCACGTTCATTTATGAATTTATAGGTGAAATCTCCTAAATGGGGCACTTCTTTCTTATATTTCTTTGCAAGCCATCCTGCTATATATTCTAGTGCATCTTCAGTCGTTTCTAGCGAGATTTCTTCAAACAAAGATGTACTACCAGTATTACCAGATTGATCAGGAGTGCTTACTGAAGAAAATGAACTACTAGAATTTGACCCAAATGTATCTTCAAAAGGTTTTGGGTCCGTCAATTGAAGTTTTGCTTTTTCTAAAACTTGAGGAGTTATAAATTCTTCATTAACTTCTTCTTTTGTGTTAGTTCTTGCATCTAATATCCCAGCATTTTTTCCCAATAATAGCATCCTAATTCGATAAATGGCTGCCAGTGGAGAAGGGTGCTCATTTGGTCCTCTGCATCGAATTTGTGAAAAAAAATTCTCAAGTGCATCCTGGTTCAACTTATGGGTGCATATATAATGTATGTCAAATCTTGTTTTCATATCTTGAAATAATAATTTTAAAGATTTGATAGATATTATCATTCCCTTTTGGAAAATCTGTAGAGTTTCCTTTCCAATTGGTCTCATTTCAGATATTTGACAAAGCATTTTATCTAAATGTTCGTTTTGCAAATTGAGATATTTACCCCCATAAGCACTTTTGATAGGTACTGATCCATGTTCGACATAGCTGTTAAAAATATCGAACCATTTGTTAATATCACCAACAAATTCTCCTAAATCAACAGCAAGTTTTTTATCATTTCCTGGTTTATATCTCAAAAGAGCTGTAGATACTGAATGAGACATAAGTTGAGCAGCTAACTTAACTTTCTGTCTCTGATTTTTTTCACAATCAAGGTGCTTTTGAGAGATTTTCCAACAGGGATTAATTTCCTTATTATTTAAATTGATTAAACTCTGAAGAGGCTCTTTAGTAATTTTTTTATTTCCATATAATATAAATCCTTTATCTAGCAACCAATTCCGAACAAGTTTTAACAAATGTGGTGCATCAGCAAATACATAAATATTGTTACCTGTATTTGGGTGACTAAAAAATGGTTTTTCTATATCAACCTGCATTTGAGACCATAAACCAATATTTCCTCCTCCACAGTCACTCACACAAGCTACCACATTATATGATATATTATGCAGTTCATTTATAATATTCGATAATATGTCCTTTGTAATCTTTTGATCGAAAGCAATATATACAGGCTGTTTCCATTTTTTGAATAGACCTCGAGCTTGTACTACTTGCATTTGTCCATAGGGCCCCAGCACTTGGTCCTTGGCAGCATCGTATTCTTGCACAGATTTCACTTTAACTTCATCAAACTGTAAGATAACAGTTCTTTCACAATCAGTGAAATTCTCTCCAGCCAGTTTCATCAACAATAACACATCTTTTAGTATTCCTGTACTAACATCCAATTGAGATGCCCACCGCCTTAAACTTGATAAAGAAGGTAAAGGGTAATTCAACTGGTTTCTTAAATATAAATAGCAACTTTTGCTATAGTATCTTAATGTAAAGGCCACAGATATCTCTTCTCGAGTCCAGTGAACAATTTTTTTTCGACCAGACAGCAGATCTATTTGATTTTGTGTTAGGACCATTTTTAATATTTTTTGGGCAGTCTGGATTCTTTTACTTACTGTTAATGAGCGTCCATAACATTTATTTTTGTAATATTTTAGCAATGTGTTAACACTGTTGACCTTTTTGCCTGATTTTTCCTTCAGATTTTTGTATTTTAGTAACAGCTCTTCATATTTTATTTTATAATCTATTGGTTCAGTTTTAGGTATTGGAATCTTGATTGGAGTAGGTTTTTGAATATTTATGTCATTTAAATTTTCTATATTGGAGCTAGTAGAACCAATTATTTCTTCAACAATGTTTCTATTAGTTTTTTTTTTAGCTCTTTTTGCCCGAAGTGTCTCTTCACTGTCTTCAGAAGATCCAAGGGCTCTTTTTACTTTAACAGTGGGGACAGCTGTCTTCTTCAAAATCTTGCGTAAAGGTAACTCTGAAAATAATGTAGGAATGAGTCTTAAGAAAAATTATTTATTTTTAATTAAATTATAATTAAAGAAAGCTCCAGATTTATAATTGTTTTGAAATAAACCATAGAATACACTAAAAAATTGTATAGTACTTACTTAACAACTCATTCTGTAAGTCTCTTCCATAATCATTTGGTGTAAAGTGTTCAGAACAAATTGTAGACGTATCTACATTAAAATTATCTGCCCTTCTACAACGCCTAACCCATTCTTTGCGAATAGTGGAAGACACTAAATCGTTCCCTTTTGGGAAATAATGAAATATAATAGGAATGCCTTTCTTTTTACAAATAATTTGGTTGTTTTTGCACGTAGCAATAGCACATATTCTACCAGGCATGCCTAGACTAAAATAGAAAAAACAACCTTAAAATAATATTTCTACCAAGTCATAAATCAATTTTACCTTGAATATAATAGTACAAAAACCAAGTTTTCAAAATAAAATAAAACGAATTATGATTAAAAATCACTAAAACTTTACCAGAAACAGAAAAATTCTGACAATATAATAAATATAAACGTAAACCACTATGTAGACAAACTGACTGTCTGCTATTTAGGTCCTACTGTGACGTAATAACGCATGCGCAATTGCGATCTTGTTTTCAAAATGCTTGAGAATAGGAACTAGTCCATCCTTAGTTAGTATATAATCGTTGGGGCTGCGTAGGGCGTCGACCGCGCGAATGAGCCGCGCGGCACTTTATTTCTTGACATTGACTCTGCCGAACTAGCCGAGCGATCACGCGACTTTTTTCTAATACTTACATTTTTCAACTCGTGATATCTTTCGAATGAATGTCCTAATTGAATAATTCAAAAAGTTATATAGAGGTATTGAAGCAGTTTTGAATATGAAGTAGTAATTTATTTTGATAAGGATTTATACCAATGGACAAATAAAGAGCCTTTTCTAGCGCCGGCATTTCAATTACATTTTTAAAATAAAAGAACACTCATTGCAGTGGCGGCTAGTGGTTAATTTTATAGGGGGGTCATAAGTGATGTGACCAAAATCTTAAAATACGGAACGCCACTGACCAGCCCCCCGGAGGCGTATCCGCCGTAGACGGAAATTTTTCGAAAAACCACTCCCTATTTCTGCCCAGAAGTCGTTAAAATCGTTAAAAAAGCAAAATTTGTAGAGTTCCTTTCCAAAGCCCCAGAGGCAAAAAATTTTGTTGGGCTACGCTTGTTTTATATAAAAATAATGCTCTCTTAAAAAACAACCATATTTTATTCATTTCTATACATATTAAATATGACAAACTTAAATTTAAATGATAATTAGTCTAAATGTTTTTAAAATTTAAGTGAAGCCTTCGATCTTTTGTATTTGCAACATCTTAGGGGGCGTCCATAAATTACGTGAGGTGTTCAAGGGGGAAGGGGGTCAAGTAAAATCTTTCCAAATCTCACTTGGGGGAGAGGGGGGGTTTTAACAAATATCACGTAATTTTAGAAAATTATTGACCATTTTTTATCATTTTTGATAATTATTGACCATTTTTCAAAATTTTTAACAATTATTGACTATTTTTTCCATAATTTTGACTATTATTGACCATTATTGACCATTTTTGACAATTATTGACCATTTTCGACAATTATTGACCATTTTTTTCAAAATTTTAACAATTATTGACCTTTTTTGACAATTTTTGAAAATTATTGACAATTTTTAAAAAAATTTAACAATTATTGACCATTTTTGACAATTATTGACCAATTTTTCAAAATTTTGACAATTATTGACCATTTTTCAAAATTTTGAGAATTATTGACCGTTTTCGACAATTATTGATCATTTTGACAGTTTTTGACAATTATTGTCCATTTTTAAAAATTTTGACAATTAATTATTGACCATTTTTGACAATTATTAACTATTTTTGACAATTATTGATCATTTTTTTCAAAATTTTGACAATTATTTACCTTTTTTTGACAATTATTGACTAGTTTTTGACGATTATTGACCATTTTCGACAATTTTTCTAAATTTTTGACCATTTTTAAAAATTATTGACCATTTCTGACAGTTTTTGACAATTATTAACAATCTTTGACAATTATTGACCATTTTTTAAAATTTTTAACAATTATTGACCATTTTTTACAGTTTTTGACCATTATCGACCATTTTTTACAGTTTTTGACCATTATCGACCATTTTTGACAATTTTTCAAAATATCTGAGAATCTGACAAAGTTGATACGTTGTTTTGAAATAAATATATATATTTAAGAATATTTTTAACGTTTTGACAAAAATCGTACAATGATGTTACCGATTGTAAAACTATCGAAAATTATCGATCATAATTTCTCTTGAGACTGTGCACGAGTCTCCATGGACTGAATTAGAATAATATTTTATTAATTTAAATTGAAGTATTTATTATTTAATTTTATCACAGTGATTTTAAACTACGGCAATATTCTCAAACCACAATTATTGTATACTAGTCTTTGCTAGGCTTAAATTAAAGTAATAAAACAAATTTTTGTTTTGTTTTATTTTTACAGCTTACAGCCAAAACACATTTAAAAAAATCTCACGTGAGATTTGGGGAGGGGGGAGGGAGTAAGAGAAAATCTTACGAAATCTCACCAGGGGGGGCGGGGGAGTCGAAAAATCCTAAAGAATGTCGCACGTAATTTATGGACGCCCCCTTATTACGTCAAAACACAGCTCATTACACAGAATAATACTATAAACAGTGCTCATTATTCCCATTATTTCGCTTCAAATCAAAATATAGCGCGGCCTGCTCACCCCTCTACTCATCTCTTTTCTAAGCGTGTAATAATCAGCCGATTTAAGTCGATTCATAGTCGATATAAAACCGGGCTTTTGACCCATCACATGTAAACTTCGGGCGTGTTTCTCTCACTCCGCGAAGATCGTCAGCGACCGGCAAATTCCGTTCCCATGTAACACCTTGAGGTCAACGGTGGACACCAGCCCGCTTTCCAATTTTGGTTTTCGCCGAGTACTTGATGCTTGATGCGGAATAACGTTTACACGAGGGTCTTGAAAAACTTTTACACGGGGGGTCTTGAAACGTTTTAGATAAATTTTATCTAAGAGGAATACTATACTATACGTATAGTAGGTATATTTTATTTTTTTAAATGGTTATTTAATACTTTTTTTGAATTATTTTTTAACGGGAGGTCATTGACCCAATGACCTAATGGAGGAGCCGCCACTGACTTATTGTGACATAACTACATAACTATAATAGCTAGACATATTGTTTATAGATAATGATGTGTTCTGCAAAATCGTAGTACATTATTTTGTTTTATCATCAATAGTTTTCGCAGCGCACGCGATGTAAGGAATTTTTTATGTCAATTTTTTACACCTTAGCTTACATTTTTGGAGTTTTAGTAAGGATCCCTAATTTTTTGGAAAATATAATATAGCCTATGTCACCCTATGGCCCTAATGGCTGCCAAACGGGCGATAGGAAACACAGGGGATCGTTCACTGGCTGTACACAACTATGGTGAGTCCCATCGTTACCTATGGAGCCTTAGTTTGGTGGCCAAAAACAGATCAGAGGAAAGCCGAACTGGAGCTATCAAAACTTCAGAGGCTTGCCTGTATGTGCATAACGGGTGCGATGCAATGAACTATGAATACGGATGGAATGGCCCTTTCCCATTTAAACAATGAAAGGTTTTTGCGGCCAACATAAGAAAAGGAATTCCGAGAGAGAGAAGGAGCTAGTCAGGGCAAAAGGCCAGCAAATTTCATGGTGGTGTATAGCGGATTATAGTAATTTTGATTTTAAAATTTAAGCAATTGTAATTGGATAAAAGGGAGTAATAGGGACGGGCGAAGAGGATAAAATTATTATATAATATTAAATTTAATAATTTCAATAAAAATACTTATTTTGGAAGATATATATTATATTACAAAAAATTATTTCTCAAAATACAAAATATTTTTAGCAGATTTGTGTAGAAAGAAACAGTTCTCCTTATGAGGCTATTGGTTTTTAAAATGAATGGCTTTTGTCTGATTCTATCGGGAATTTGGTTTTTTATTGAATTTATGTGGTGAAGCCACAGTATTAATCTTACCAATTGAATTATATGACCATGAAGTGGATCTTGATCTAGACAATGCTAGATATCGATAATGCTAGATAAACATAAAAACACTTCACCAATGTTCAAATTTCTCATTGCAAGAGAGACCAGCCTCAACATTATATTCGGCACAGAAAAGTTTTTTCAGTCTTAATTACGTTTTCTGCAACCATACAAATTTTAACTATATCTTTTGTAGGCTTGCTAAGACCCTCACTATTTTTTCTATTCAGTAGCATGCAAGTAGAACTAGAAGTTATTAAAGAACGGGCACATTCATCGCAATTAAGAGTTTTAATACGTTTTTTGCTAATAAAACCTGCTATATACTCTACCACATCACAAATACAGGGTGTTTCTAAATTCATGCGACAAAATTCAGGAGGTGATTGCTTGTATGAAATTAAGATGGGTCTTTCCTTTAACAAAATTTCCTCAGCCTACGCCTTTCCGAGATATCACCCTTAAAAGGTGGTGACTAAAATTGAGTTTTTATTTTTTTTTCTAAAATTTCAGTAAAGCTATAAACTTGAAATTCTGTAATTTTCGTGCACTCGCAAAGACTAACCACGGGTATTTTTTCAAAATTCCTGTTACATTAAACGGGGGTGAAATGAGCAACCCTTACTTTATTTCATCAAAACTTTTTTTCGAGATGAAGTTTTATGAAATAAAATTTAACTCAAAATCCTTGTTTTATTTAAAAACTTTTTTTTATTCTTAAATTTTTTTCCCAAACAAAACCAATAGAATAAACACCATAATTCTTTTAATAAATTGACAGTAAAGATGTAAAATGTAATACGATTCATAATAAATGCTGGAAATGACCACCTCTAGCCAAAATACATGAACGTAGCCTGCAGATATTTTCTTCTGTTTGAGTAATTCATCCAATAGGCTATTTAGACTTTTAATTTTCATTCTTTGCCTACTTATTTTGCTTTGATTATACTTGTTCACTTTCTTGTACTTTTGATCAGTTTCATGAACAACTTTCCAAAACCTCTTCCTATGCTGCATATTATTTAAATCAGAAAACTTGAAATCCCCAAAATATGCAGGTTCTCTACGGGTCCTGCAAACACATAAATATTTCAACAAGTTAGTAGTGTTGTAGAATGAACTAGATTTTTAAAAAGTGGACTGTATGCGGTCGTTCACTGCTACACAAAAGGAATTATGTTTTGTTTTTTCTTCGATAGGTTTTTAAATGAAGGACCAGTCGTAATTTTAAATAACGTTATAATAAACACTTAAATCACGACAAAATATAACACGTAAATCAGCTTACAAGAAATTGCTAGTAAGGCAGAAAGGCAACATATGGACTACAGCGAGTTGATAGTTAAATAGTTACAGTTATTCACAGTTTCTAAGGATGCTCGTAGAAATCTATATTTCTCCTGTTACTATTGAAAGACACACGTTTAGTTAGCACTTATAAGTTCCCGTCGTAACACGATAGGTTGATATAAATATTTAGGTGAAAATCGTAATTTTCCCTGTTTAAGATTAAGTTAACAAACTGATCTAAAGTCGATTAGCTTTGTTTGTTGATAGTTGTGTTCTTTTTGAACGAGGGATGATGACTGCTTTTCGAGCGAAGTATTTTCACTTTTATTCAGATTACTATTTCATTGTTCTTTTAGAAAGTTGGATATATTTATTGTAGATTCATAGAATAACACTTGTATTTTGGGTTCATCCGGTTGAGTGCGTATTGTTGAAGTTAAGTACAATAAATACCTAAATTAATGTTATAAATGAAACTAACTGTTTGTAATTAATTCCACTATTTAATGTAAAAATTATGAAAATTATGAAAGGATATTGATAATTATTTCGATATTGACATATCATCGTCAGAATGACAGAAGTTACATTTTATGTGATACCTACTTGATGTTTAATATTTTGGCTAGACCAAATAGTAAGTGACCTATCTTGTGATTGACTTAATATATATGAATAGAAAAAAGAAGAAGATATGATTTTACAAATATTAAAGCTTAGGTATTATTAGCCCTATAGGGATATCCTGGATATCTTTTTCCCATTTAAGATCAGTATAACTGTGCAATGATATAGGAAACCAAGGAAAACTATATCTGCTGATCTTTACAATTGTTACTTAAGAAGACAATTTATTAGTGGAGAGCTCCCTAGATTTATCTGTTCATTGACAACTTCATATTGTGGGTCTCTTAAGTGTCTTCTTATTTCTAGTTCTTCAAGGAAATCTAGTTCTTGTTTCTTATCACAAATATGCAGTACTTCTAGTTCTGTGTTAGGTGTTAATGAATGTTTTGTGTCAAGAAGATGTTTTGCGTAATGTGATTTATCTGGCTGTTTTAATCTGTATGCTCGTGAGTGTTCATTGTATCTAATTTCAAAATGTCGAATTGTTTGACCAATATAGACAGCATTACATTCTGGACATTTAAGTTTATATATTACAGACTTTTTTAATGGGGGTATTTTTGTTTTTACATTTAACAATTTTTTACTCTCATTGTTTTCTGTTTTAAAAGAAATTGCTGTATTTGTTGAACAAGATATTATCTTTGAAATATTATTAGAAATATTACCAGCATATGTGATGGTTTTGTAATTTTGTATTTCCCTAGTTTTTTCAGGAAATATTAATTGTATTGCCACTTTTTCCTCTTTTTTATTAATTAATTAATTTATTATATGTAATGGATAACCGTTGGATGTGGCTATTTGTTTAATTACATTAATTTCTCTATCGAAATTATATTTGTTCATAGGAACTGAAAATGCTTTATGTATCATTGAATTATATGCTGCTAATTTATGTGACATGGGATGATTGGAATTATATGGTATAGTCACATCAGTATGTGTTGGTTTTCTGTAAATTGAAAAATCAAGTATATTATTGACTCTTTGAATTTTAATATCAAGAAAATTGATTGAGTTATTTTCTTCAACTTCTAATGTAAATTTAATTTTTGGATGTAAATTATTAATATGATTGAACAATATATCTAATTGTCGTTCACTACCTACAAAACAAGCTAATATGTCATCTACGTACCTATACCAAAATAAGATATTTTTTGAAATGTTACATTCAAAGATTTTTCTTTCTAAACTGTCCATAAAAATGTTTGCTAAAATTGGTGATATAGTGCTTCCCATTGGTAAACCTTCATTTTGAATATATACCTTATTATCAAAAGTAAAATAATTCTGATTAATACATACATCAAACAAATTAAGTATATCTGATATTATTCCTGGATTGATATTTTTATCCTCTAGTAATTTTTTAACAAGTGTTATGCACTCTTTTGTAGGAATTTTAGAGAACATATTGGTGACATCAAATGGAATAAGTATACCTCCAAAGCTATTAAGTATATTGTTTAGTTTTTTAGCTAACTTATAATTAGGAGTATTAACGATACTTTATGTAATTTAACAGTTCCATATAATTGTGGAGGCTGAGGATTTTTATTAATCATGTATTTTTTCTCATAATCATTGGAAACATAATTTGAACTATTGACAATCTCTCTAACATTATTAGAAAATTTTTTTGTTGGGTCAGCCCTTAGAATTTTTACATCACAAGATTCTATAAAATTATGAACTTTAGATTTATATTCTTTGGATTTTAAAATGACAGTGGCATTTCCTTTGTCATATTTTGTTATTGTGAGGTTATAATCTTCTACTTTTTGTTTAATTGAATTTAATGCTGAAATATCATTTTTTGTTTGACGTTTAACCTTTGAAGGTTTCATATTTTTAATCAAATTAGCAATTTGTAATTTTTCATAAAGAAAACTATTTGACAGATTTTAAAGCTATTTCTGACTCTGTAGCTAAAATTTCTTTAATACTATTTGTGAATTTTGGTGGTATGCTGTATTTTAAGCCTTTATTTAAAAATTCTATCTCTTGTGAAGTTAGTGTCTGAAAGGTTTTCGAATCGTGGTGCAAAGTGTATTGGTGTGTAAGCACTTACAGTTTTATGATGTTCAGTGTATTGAGTGTTATGTTTTATGTACTCCAGTTGTTGTAGTTTTCGTTCTTGTTTCTTGTATTTCTTGTGCTTCATAATGCTGACACTTTCTCTGATTTTGTCATCTCAACAGAAAAATTCAACTGGATGAAGTTTGAATGTGAGTTCAGAATGTACAATTTTTAAGTATATATCTAAGGACTCTCTTATTTTAAACCATTTTTTACTCTCCTCTTTAATCCAGACTCGCTAAGCACATTTCATGGCTGTTTGGGCTTGAGGTGTTTTTGTATGGCATTTTATGTTTACATAATTTGGTATCACTTCTTTCTTAAGGCATTCTTGGTTAAACCAGATGTTTTGAGATGCTGTGCAACGTTTTTTCAGTAACTTATTATTAATATGAGTAGATTCCACAAAGTAAGGGTCCAAACAGTAAATTCAAATACCTAAATGTTTTGTCTCCTAACGACTTGAAATTAGATGGGTACCGGATATCGCAATAAATAGATATTTTGAGAGACAATAAGTATATCCAGCCGAGAAGGTTGTTAGAAAGCGCCACCTTAAAGCTTTTATGGCACTTCAATGGTACTTTACTGACAATGGATTCAAATTATTTTTAAACTTTCGAAATCTTGGCAAGCGCAGTTGCCAGATTGCAACAAGTAGAAATGAAAATTTTGATAATAACTATATTATTATTAAAACTACCTTAAATTGCAAATTTTCAGTTTCACATGATTCCATAGATTCAAGATTGTGTGTTAAATTTGAAGGACCAGCTTCCAACATCTATAAGTTCACGATTTTCAGGTTTCTGTACCACTTCACAGATATCTAAAGTTTGATCTGAAAATAATAAAATGAATAATAAACACCTCAAATCACTTAGAAGTAAATAGGAATATTCAAATGAAAATACCTGGTTCTTTTAGGGTTATTTCTTCATGTTTTCTTTTTCAAACCCTTCGTTGTTTAGGTTCCTTGCTGAGATGGGCAGGAAAATCAAAAATAGATGGAACAGCCGACTTTTTCAATACTTAATTTCCATGAACATTTACTTCATAATCATCTACAGTAAAATGTTTTTCACAATTTGCCGATGTCGGACTGGGAGTAAAATCTACTCTTCTTATTGCATGTAACCACTTCTAACTAACTTCCTCAAGTTGGGATCTTTAAGGAATCCTAAAACTACAGATGTTTTCACCACTCCAAAATGAATTAAACGATTAAGCTAACCTGTGAAACTTCATTTTGATACCTTTTGTTCGTCTAATAGTACAATTCACTGCACTGCAAGATTCAACCATTTTCAGACAAATATAAAACAAAATCAAAATCTCTTAAAGGCTATAAGTCTATAAATATTTATAATAATCACCAAAAACTACTATTATTAATTTAAAAATTCAGCAGAAGCAAAATTATTTAAAAGCAAACACGATAATACACTTTCTCTAATGTTAAATACAGATCTTCTGCCCTGACTAGCGCTATCCTTCTCGTCTGTCTCATCCTAACATCAATTCATACGCAAAGTGCCCGTTCCATCCGTATTTATAGTTCATTGGTGCGATGAGAAGCAGCCCGACTTCGGCAATGGAAGCCATTCTCAATCTTCCGCCTCTTGCTCTGCATGTTAAGGCGGAAGCGAGAATGGCTGAATACAGGCTGGAATGCAATGGGAATTGGCACGAAGGAACCAGAACCCATAGCCATTCCAGAATCTCAGAAGTTATCACAAACTCGCTTCTTGAAATGAGAAGTGATAACATGTTGGCCACAATTACCGACAACCACCATACCATATCCAGCTAAACTGGGATGGGTTGCAAGCATGTAGTCAGGGAGGAACGTTGGTGTGGTACACAGACGGATCTAAAACTGACATAGGAACAGGAGCTGGAGTCCATGGTGCCAGACCCAGGTGCAATGTCCACGCATCGCTGGGGAAGTTTGCATATGTATTCCAGGCAGAAATCTACACTATCGACACGTGTTTGCAAATGAACATCGAAATTGGGGTATTGAGGCCAAAAGATCCTCATTACCCATCGGTCACTGTACCCTAAGGAAGCACATATACCCAATTGGAATATATAGGGAGGAACCTATCTGTCGGTTGTGCATGGAAGAGGAGGAAACAGCCTCTTACATTATCTTCGAATGTGAAGAACTGTCTCATTGGAGATATATACTCCTAGGACTAGAGTATCCAAGGGAGGATTTCTCCAAGAAGGTCCAAGTGAAAAGACAGTTGAGCCTGATAAGGGCTACTGGTCTCTTCACATAAACGGAATAACCAAGAGCACAAAAAGCCTAAAGGCTGAGGTGCCAAGGTCTCTAAGCCTCTGACTGGTGGTGCCGAACCAATCAATCAATCAATCAATGTCACCCGAGGATAGTGTAGCTTCCCAACGATGGAAAAATATTTTAAATTGGTCCAGTAGTTTCGGAGCCTATTCAAAAAAAACAATCAAATATTTCCCCTTTATAATATTAGTATAGATTATTATAGATGAAATAAAACAATTTAATTTGTTTAAATATTCATCAAACTAGTTTGAAAAAGCTACTGTGTAGCGAAACGCGTCACTAATTTTAATTTGAACGTCAGTTCAAAATAAAAATTTAAACAAATTAAATTGTTTTATTTCATCATTAGTATGGATCTTAATCAAGTAAAAGCCTCATCTATTCAATTTTTAGATTATTATACTTCATCATTCTATTATGATTTAAAATTAAATTAAAAAAATGATCTAAAAAATTAGAGTGTAGCTTTTTAGTTTTAGCGTTTTGTTTCATGATAATTATGAAATTAGTTGCCAGGGGTTGTATTGAATAATACATTATATAAAATATGATAAACTTGCTAATTAGCACGTTAGTTTGAAAATACCTGTCACGTAATATACAAAATATATACCGATGTTCTGTAGCTTCTAGTTAAACTTTCAGCAAATATGTAGGTATACGTTAATTAAATTAAATTTCATTTCTATTCCGACTCCGACGCGGAAAACTGTCACAGCAGGGGTAATTGAGGCAAAACCATTTTTCATGAATCTTTGTAAAATTTCATATATTTCAAGCAAGAAACAGACATTCAAAAGAAGTCCAGCTTTACACCATGCCATTCCAGTTCTACGAATAACAAATCTACAACAATCGATGTGCAGTGCGACATCAAATTGTCCATATCTCTTAAATTGTTAATTTCATCCAGATTGCTAGTTATTTTCGAATATAAAAAGCATTGAGATATCTCTCTAGCGTTGTCATCTGAATGTCGTAAATATCCAAGTGCAATTCCATATTCTTATTTATCGTATCACATTTAACAAATTGTTTTGTTGAATTCGTTTAACTGTAAGTGAGAAAAAACACGAAAAGGAGATTATATACAAAGGAAAAAATGGCTCTAATGGTGTGCAGGAATCTGGCAGGGAGAAATTGGGGTTGTAACCCAAAAATCCTGTTCTGGATGTACATTGCCATGGTGAGAACAATTATCACTTATGGAGCGTGGTGTAGTAGAACTAGCCTATTGACGACGAGAGAAAACCTCTCCAAAATTCAAAGACTAGCCTTTATGTGCATTACAGGAGCAATGAGAACATGCCCAACGGCAGCCATGAAAGTGATTCTAAACCTCACACCACTACATATGGTGGTGGAAAGTGTTGCAACAAGAACAGACTAAGTAGAGAGAGAATCATTAAAAAACCACCTCCTTACATGGGATCCGAATACCATTACCAGACTTGGACAGAATGCCATTCAATGGTACACAGACGGCTCAAAAGCAATAGAAGGAATTGGGATAGGAGTGTACGGGCCAGGAACCAAACACTCTGAAAGATTGGGAACAATCCCAAGTATCTTTCAAGCGGAAATTCACGCCATAAGAAAGTGTTCCCAGTTCAATATTGATAGGATATAGAAGGCAAAGGATTATCATAATGTCGGATAGTCAAGCAGCCATTAAAGCACTGAGCTCTTGTGTAATCAGTACCAAAATGGAGTGGGAATGCCTAGGCGAGAACAATATATACGTGGATTCCAGGAGACTGGACTGGTATCAGCTCCAATGTAATATTGGAAGAAATAGGCAAAGCCGAAAAAATGAGAAGATTTGACCATTGGAAAGATCTAGTAGGACTTAGACAATCAAAGATTCTTCTGGATGAGTCAAAATAAAACTGCACTAAGAGTTTTAACAGGGATTCTAACGGGACATTGTCGCCTGAATGGGCACCTGAAAAAGCTCACAATAGTGGAGGAAGAAGAATGTAGATTCTGTGGCATGGAAGAAGAAACCTCCATCCACATACTTGCAAATTTCACAGAAATTCAGAATCCTAGGGAACAACACCTAGGAGATTACTGGATAGAAGAGGGGTATTTACCTAAGTTAAAGCCTGCAGATATTCTAAAATTCCTCCGGGAAATAGGACTTGGAGCTACTAGTCTTTGAGACTTTCCTCAGGAACTAAGTAGAAGTAAGGTGGCACAATAGATCTTTTAGGTCACAGTGAATGTCACCCCAAGTTACATAAATACAAGTGAGAGAAAAAAATTGGTGTTGACGATAAGATGCGGACTCAATAAAAGGTATGCACACTATTTCATGAAAAGTAACCGGATCTTGAACGTATCTCTCAATGTGCGGTAAGCAGAATAGAAAGGAAATGCAGATCCACTCTGTACAGTGCGGGGATTCGTAAGGGATTTGGATGCTGGCAATATCAAATATTTTTAAAATGGCAAAATTCGATCTTAATAAATTACTAGGTTATTCACCCTGTATGGTGAATTACTCTTTTGAAAAAATAGTGAATAAAAACAAAAAATTGGGACGTTTTAAGAGTTTCATGTGCATTTAAATATTTTTTTAAAATGGCACAGACATGTTAATAAAATTATGGGTACCATCAGCAGTACTTCTGGATATTATTTATTGTGTTTTATAGTAAGTACTCGACAATTTTTTTAAGTTGTATAGTGTTATTTGGACATTATTTCGTAATATTACACTGTAATAAATCGGTTGTAAACCTATTTGGTTAATATGTTTTTGTTGTTCATTCGATATGAGTGAAAAGTGCTGATGTGTAATTCTGATGATTTTGAATATAAATATTGAAGTGATTATCACTACAGACGTTCTTAGTAATTAGTCACTGATAATAGTTTTTATTGTGAAGTCGCTATAAAAAAATATTTATAAAAGATAAAAATCATTAGGTAGATATGTTATGAAGGTATGCTATTTTTCCACGAAAGAATTTCATTAGCTCATTGAAATTAATGATAACACGAAACACGAATAAAAATTCCATTCTATAAATACTTGATAATGACACAGTTGATTAATATATGCTCAATTATGCCTTATTTTATGGACGCTCTGTATAATCAACTTAATTTTCTTAATAAAATATCTTATGCACCCCCTCTGCTTGAGGGTGAACATTTTTCTTCTAGTATCAACTCAAGTTGAAATATTTCACATGATCACAAATTGATATCGAAGAATAAAAATATATTATTCTAACGCTTACAACAATGTTTTGAAAAATATTTTTCAAAAACAGTGACCGTTCAACGAAGAAGAAACAACTACTTCCCGGGCTACATGCCCCTTCTTCGTTGAACGGTCACTGTTTTTGAAAAATATTTTTCAAAACATTGTTGTAAGCGTTAGAATAATTTATTTTTATTCTTCGATATCTATTGGTAAAACGCTTTACTAAATACGACAATTTTACAGGAAACTGTAATAATTCTTTATCACAAATTAGTTAGGTAGGTTCAAACTGTCAAACTTACATTCGTCAAGGACGAAGCTTATAGTTTTTTTCATTGATATCATAACAAAAACAAGTTTGCTTCTTACAATGTAAGAATTTCTAGAGGTTAACAGAAATTAAAAGACCCTGTATGCAAGTTTTCTTCGCGTATTATAGAATTGATAACATATTCCCAATTTCCCCTATCTATTAGAGTTGAAAACATGAGTTTACAACTACGGATGTATTCCGTTATCTATCTAAATTATAATTAGTTGAAGATATGATTTGATTTTGGATTATATTACGGTGAGGTTGATTGGATTATTAAATAAATCCAGAAAACAAACTTACCGATCATATTTCAATACCTTTCTTAAAATCTGCATGTAAATATTCAATCAATAAAAAATTATGTGATCGGTAGAAAAATGGTTCTAGAAAAAAATTGGTTTGGATACATCGATTTATACAGGTGAAAAGTTGCTATTAACATGTGTGATAAGTTTTGTCGTTAATGAGATATATAGTGTTGACAAATTCTACAACAACTCCTACAATTTAACAGTTATAATAATAATAATTATAATAATTTTACCTGTATAAGAGAATTTTGAACCGATATTTCCAAGCATTAAAGGTGTTAATGTAGAAACTGTGATATCGCGAAATATTTCCATACCTTTGTTCAAAATTTAAAACAAAAAAAAATTTTGTGACATGAAGAATGCTAAAAATTCATACTAAGGTATTTTTTGGGACGAGAAATCGACTTGCACAATCAGTTTTTCGATAAAGTCATTATTTCGCCTTCAAATAGTGTCATGAAATTTTCGATGATCCTCTTTCCATAACCAAAAGTTACTCATAATCGACTAATTGAAAGATTGTGTCACAACTGTGACTTTTCAATAATTGCAAATAGATGATATATTGAATTTAGTGTTTGGACCCTTTGTGGAATCTACTCATATTAATGTTATAAATGAAACTAACTGTTTCTAATTAATTCCACTATTTAATTAAAAAATTTATGAAAATTATTAAAGGATATTGATAATTATTTCGATATTGACATATCATCGTCAGAATGACAGAAGTTACATTTTATGTGATACCTACTTGATGTTTAATATTTTGGCTAGACCAAATAGTAAGTGACCTATCTTGTGATTGACTTAATATATATGAATAGAATAAAGAAGAAGATATGATTTTACAAATATTAAAGCTTAGGTATTATTAGCCCTATGGGGATATCCTGGATATCTTTTTCCCATTTAAGATCATTGTAACTGTGCAATGATATAGGAAACCAAGGAAAACTATATCTGTTGATCTTTACAATAGTTACTTAAGAAGACAATTTATTAGTGGAGAGCTCCCTAGATTTATCTGTTCATTGACAACTTCATATTGTGGGTCTCTTGAGTGTCTTCTTATTTCTAGTTCTTCAAGGAAATCTAGTTCTTGTTTCTTATCACAAATATGACGTACTTCTAGTTATGTGTTAGGTGTTAATGAATGTTTTGTGTCAAGAAGATGTTTTGCGTAATGTGATTTATCTGGCTGTTTTAATCTGTATACTCGTGAGTGTTTAATGTATCTAATTTCAAAATTTCGAATTGTTTGACCAATATAGACAGCATTACATTCTGGACATTTGAGTTTATATATTCCAGACTTTTTTAATGGGGGTATTTTTGTTTTTACATTTAACAATTTTTTACTCACATTGTTTTCTGTTTTAAAAGAAATTGCTGTATTTGTTGAAGAAGGTATTATCTTTGAAATATTATTAGAAATATTATCAGCATATGTGATGGTTTTGTAATTTTGTATTTCCCTAGTTTTTTTCAGGAAATATTAATTGTAATGCCACTTTTTCCTCTTTTTTATTAATTAATTTATTTATTATATGTAATGGATAACCGTTGGATGTGGCTATTTGTTTAATTATATTAATTTCTCTATCAAAATTATATTTGTTCATAGGAACTGAAAATGCTCTATGTATCATTGAATTATTTGCTGCTAATTTATGTGACATGGGATGATTGGAGCTATATGGTATAGTCACATCAGTATGTGTTGGTTTTTTGTAAATTGAAAAATCAAGTATATTATTGACTCTTTGAATTTTAATATCAAGAAAATTGATTGAGTTATTTTCTTCAACTTCTAATGTAAATTTAATTTTTGGATGTAAATTATTAATATGATTGAACAATATATCTAATTGTCGTTCACTACCTACAAAACAAGCTAATATGTCATCTACACACCTATACCAAAATAATATATTTTTTGAAATGTTACATTCAAAGATTTTTCTTTCTAAACTGTCCATAAAAATGTTTGCTAAACTTGGTGATATAGGGCTTCCCATTGGTAAACCTTCATTTTGAATGTATACCTTATTATCAAAAGTAAAATAATTCTGATTAATACATACATCAAACAAATTAATTATATATGATATTATTCCTGGATTGATATTTCTATCCTCTAGTAATTTTTTAACAAGTGTTATGCACTCCTTTGGAGGAATTTTAGAGAACATATTGGTAACATCAAATGAAATAAGTTTAGAGTTATCTTGTAATTTGTATGTTTTCAATTTTTTGATTAGTTCTATTGAATTTTCAATTGAGTATTTAGATATACCTCCATAGCTATTAAGTATATTGTTTAGTATTTTATCTAACTTATTATTAGGAGTATTAACGTAAGAAACTACAGGTCTAATTGGTTTCGATACTTTATGTAATTTAACAGTTCCATATAATTGTGGAGACTGAGGATTTTTATTAATCATGTATTTTTTCTCATAATCATTGAAAACATAATTTGAACTATTGACAATCTCTCTAACATTATTAGAAAACTTTTTTGTTGGGTCAGCCCTTAGAATTTTTACATCAGAAGATTCTATAAAATTATTTACTTTAGATTTATATTCTTCGGATTTTAAAATGACAGTGGCATTTCCTTTGTCAGATTTTGTTATTGTGAGGTTATAATCTTCTACTTTTTGTTTAATTGAATTTAATGCTGAAATATCATTTTTTGTTTGACGTTTAACCTTTGAAGGTTTCATATTTTCAATCAAATTAGCAATTTGTAATTTTTCATAAAGAAAACTATTTGATTGAGATTTTAAAGCTATTTCTGACTCTGTAGCTAAAATTAGTTATACTGATCTTAAATGGGAAAAAGATATCCAGGATATCCCCATAGGGCTATCTAAGCTTTAATATTTGTAAAATCATATCTTCTTCTTTATTCTATTCATATATATTAAGTCAATCACAAGATAGGTCACTTACTATTTGGTCTAGCCAAAATATTAAACATCAAGTAGGTATCACATAAAATGTTACTTCTGTCATTCTGACGATGATATGTCAATATCGAAATAATTATCAATATCCTTTAATAATTTTCATAAATTTTTTAATTAAATAGTGGAATTAATTATAAGCAGTTAGTTTCATTTATAACATTAAGATGCTATATATATATAATAGGTTTTATATATCTTAGGGATTCCGTCGTAAGGAGGGCTTAATGAAACCCAACGTTTCGAAAATTTTTATTTTCTTTTTCAAGGCTGAAATATGAACATTTTTTTTTTGGTAGGTATATCTTTTGTAAAAAGAATAAAAAACATAAATATACAAAAAATAAAATCATTAGGTAATCAATATAACTCTTTTATCAAAACACAACCAAATTGGATAAAAAACATTTCAAGCATTGAAATTCCATCAGAAATACAACAGTTCTTAGCACTGGGAAGTAAATTCAATATTTCACCTAATATCAATGATATTTCGATAAAAAAACTTTTAGCTGATGTTGAAACTATTATAGAACAATGTAATTCAAAAAAACAAAATCTTTATAGATCCCAAATAACAAATATATTAACTAATTTTTTTCATAAACCAACATCATATAATTACTCACAAAAACTATATAAACAAAGTAATATTTTTTTTAAAAATCATCCTTCAATAATAGTTACCAGATCAGACAAAGGCAACGTAACAGTGATAATGGATAAAACTGAACATATAACCTTATCTTATAACATATTAAATGATGAAAAATATTATAAACAACTTAAAAATGATCCTACTTCTACGTTACAACAAAAAGCAAACAAATTAGTATCATCACTTAAAAATAAAAAATTTATTTCAGAACAACAAGCCAGAAGTTTAACAACTTACAATCAAACATCTCCTAAATTTTATGGACTTCCGAAGATACACAAACCCACCCTTTCTTTAAGACCTATTGTTTCGTCGATTAATGCACCAAACAGTAATATTACTAAATTTTTAACTAATATCCTTAAAAATGCTTACAATTTAAATAATGACTATTATGTTGAAGATTCTTTTAATTTTTCATACTTCATAAATGACAAACAATTACCTGAAGGTTATGTACTTATCAGTCTTGATGCGGTTTCCTTATTTAGTAATATTTCTATACAACTTTTTAAAAATAGTATTGAAAAAAGATGGGATCATATAAAAAATTACACCAATATTCCAAAAGATTTCTTTTTCAATCTATTGGACTTTATTTTTAATTCCACTTATTGTAATTTTGAAGGAAAATATTTTAAACAAATTTTAGGTACAGCAATGGGACAATTTATAAGTCCAATAGCTGCACAGTATGTTATGGATGATCTCCTAGATTTTTGCATTCCAAAGCTTAATTTCGAACCTCCTTTTAAAAAAAAAATATGTTGATGACATTATCTGTGCAATACCTGATAACAAACATTAGCATATTTTAAACATTTTTAATACATGCAATAATTACATACAATTTACTATTGAACATGAGACAGAAAATAGCATTCCTTTTCTAGACACCAAATTGATAAGAAATGAAAACAATGTAATACAGTTAGACTGGTATAGAAAACCAATGAGTTCTGAGAGATTCATCAATTATTTTTCAAATCACACAGAAAAAATTAAGATCAATTTAATATTGACTATGAAAAATAGAATTCAAAAAATTTGCCATCCAACATTACAACAAAATTTTAAAAGATTGTATGAAATTTTCATTAATAATTCATATCCACCACAACTACTTAAAAAATTAATTTTTAACACCAGAATGTAAGAAGAAAAAATCACAAATGTTAGTAATGATAATAACCAAGAAACTGAACCTAAAAAATATATATCGATTCAATATATAAAGGATGTCTCAACAAAAATACTAAATGTTTTTAAACATGAAAATCAAATTAAACTTACTTATAAATTTGAGTTAACAACAATTAATAATATTTTTACAAAAACAAAATATAAAGATGAAGACTTGAAAAAATCTAATGTAGTATACAAGATCTCTTGTAACAATTGTGATCAAGTGTATTATGGACAGACATCTAGAGTACTAAAAGACAGGGTGACCCAACATAAAAGTGATATAAAACTTGATAAACAATCATGTGCTATAGCTGAACATAGTATAAAAACTGGTCATCATCCAAATTTCAACAACATCAAGGTTATACATTCAGAATCCAATTATCATAAAAGATCCTGCCTAGAAATGTTTGAGACCGCTCTAGATGAAAACTCATTGAACAAAAAAAGAGAAAGCAACCATGTAAATCACACTTATGCATATCTTCTTTCATTAGACAATCACCATAATAATAGTAGAATTGTTGATATTTCAGATTTATAACGATGAACATCTACCTAATTAATAAGTTATAACAGGCTTGTTTTGTACATACTACATTTGCTATTGTTATCTATTTTAGTGAGGTAATTAGTGAGAGTAAATTGTCTCACAACTGTGTCTTTTTAACAATTGCGAATAGATAATATATATATGACTTCCTTCTTTAATAGGATCATGATTAAGTGACAAGTCATGGTACTATTAATCAAGACTGTCTTCTAAGTTATAAAGTTAGTCACAACAACTCTGTTATTACTCAACCAATAAAATTAAAAAATGTCACTTGAGTTTTGACATTCTGTCATTCCACATCAAAATAGTTCCTTCAACATATTTTCTAAAAGTACCTACATATGTTTTGTTTTTTAAATAGCAAGATTAGTTTTATAAATTGTTAACTCACTGTAAGTTTTTTTTAAAATTATTTTACAGAAGATATACCAACAAAATGTTCATATTTCTGCCTTGAAAAAGAAAATAAAATTTTTCGAAACGTTGGGTAGTAAATAAGAGTTTAATTCAGCCCTCCTTACGACGGAATCCCTAAGATATATAAAACATATATATATTCAAAAGTCCCCTCCCCCCCTCGTATCTTTTGAACGGCTACACTTACATTAATAAAATTTGGAGGGTGAAAATAAAGTGTTGTAAACTTCTCTACGAATGGTAACAGGTGACGTAATAGTAATAGATGACGTCACAGTGCCACTCTGGCCAATAATTTTAAATAGGACCTTATGGCAAGTGATATCTCGTTTGAAAGGCATTGACATTGGCTACATAGCCATATTAATTTTGTTTGGGTTTAAACTAATTTTGACGGATAAATTAAATAAATACCAAAATTATTATTTCACATTTAAATATTGAAGATTTTTCAGTCCGCCTCTGGTTAGTTGTCAAAAAAATTGACAACACTTTATTTTCACCCTCCAAATTTTATTAATGTAAGTGTAGCCGTTCAAAAGATATGAGGGGGGGAGGGGAGTTTTGAATAGCACGTGTTCATTTGAAAAGGACCCACCCTTAATATTTCAAAAATGGAACATATTATAAGAAAATGCCGAAACACGCCAACTTTTAACTTGAGGGGGACACTTTTTGGCGCTAATGTCATAAACGTCAGATTCACCCCCTCCCTACTGGATACACCCCTTACATTTTTTCAAATGGCATTAGGTATCAAGTCACACCTCA
Source organism: Lochmaea crataegi (assembly GCA_947563755.1). Taxonomy (NCBI): domain Eukaryota; kingdom Metazoa; phylum Arthropoda; class Insecta; order Coleoptera; family Chrysomelidae; genus Lochmaea; species Lochmaea crataegi. The sequence continues at coordinate 8,075,427 of OX387422.1, forward strand.
CTTAAAAGGTCTGGTGAATCTCTATTCAATCATTTTGTTTTGCTTTCGATACCAGCCTTCCATTGTTATTTAATCGTTGTTTAAAATTGGCTCTTTTTCAACTTTTATTGCCTGAATGTTAACGGTGGTTATTTTGAACGCATGATTAAATAGCAGTTTTTCCTTGTTAACAGTTGTCTTTTTAATATTTGTAAATTTTTTATTCTCTAAAGAGTCTTTCTATCATAACACAATACGGGGGCATACGAAAAATTTAAAGAGAGCCAATTTTAAACAACGATTAAATAACGATGGAAGGCTGGTATCAAAGGCAAAACAAAATGATTGAATAGAGATTTACCAGACCTTTTAAATGAGGTGTGACTTGATACCTAATGCCATTTGAAAAAATGTAAGGGGTGTCTCCAGTAAGGAGGACTGTATTTTGAGTCGATATTTCCAAGTAATAAAGTAGTTAGCATAAAGCAATTTATATCACGAAATATTTCCATACCTACCCCATGGTTCCAACCAAAAAAATTTGTTTACATGAAAAATGCTCAAAATTTGTAATACGGGGTTTTTTGGAACGGAAAGAAAAGGAAACACCCTGTATACATCAATCAGAATAACACGTTGACAAATAAAGTAGCCTCAATAACTAAATTTAAAAAAAAATCTTCCAATTATTATTCAACGTCAAATAAGGTTATAATGGAAGATTAAACTTTGAGGAAATTATAATGAGATTTCTATCTCCTTTAATGATTGCCTTGTTGACAAATCATCCTCAGTTTGTTTTATCTTCTTAATCTGTTTTTATAAAATCTTTGAAACTAAGTTTCAAGAAGGCCTGCAGGGATTTCAGACTTTCTAATCAGAAAATATGTGTGAATTTTATTCAGGACCGTCCTGCTGTCTCCAGGTAAACAAGTCATTAATATTCTTATTCAGAAAAAGTGACACTCTAACGAAAAATATTTTTAAAACTGTAAAACACATAATCGGTCGAAAAACCGAAACAACACGAGACATTTTTGAAAATATTCTGACGAGACGAGACAATTGGTTACGAGACTTATTATTTTCAGACCTGACGAGACCGAGTATTATGTATTATGTATTATGTGATGTGAAGGCCTAATTTTGATCATTTTCAAGAAGTTTCAGGTACATACAATGTGGCAGTAGCGCCCTTATTTTAATACTCAACCCAACCCTTACACTTATTTTCGTTCAAATCCAACTCTGTCTAGGTTAAATGATGCTTAATTAATTAAAATAAAAATTAAATTAATGTGTTTGTTAAATTCGGCAGTTAGCATTGCAAGACCTCCACGAATACGTATTTAAGGGCTAATTTACGTCATATAAATTGATTATTGTTCACTGTTTAAACCTTCAATTAATACTGATCTACCATTTAAATTTTGAGAGCGCCCTAATTGCAGATTAAACATGTAGGTGTATGGTCTGTAATTTATAATTAAAAGTATCTCGGATGTTAATTTGAATGATAAATGACCCTCTTTAATAAACACATATTTTCGTCAAAAACTACTAAGACTAGAACAATAATTCATGTTCTGTGTTGGATTAACGTTTAGTGTTCCAAGTTTAATGGTAATATCAATGCGGAGTTTTTTTACACTAAAACACGGTGTGAAAGAGTCGAAACTGTTTTAATTTAGGTTACAAATTATTCATGACTAGATATTAGTGCAGTCAATATTGTCTTTTGGAATAAAATAGGTCGCAGGCTGGAAACACTCTTAACCTTAATCTTTTCAGTTTTCACCAGAGTAACTGCAATTTAATATTTCATCTTCCAGCGTCACGCCGGTCTTTTTGTCCTAAATATAGAACTCGAAATCATTTAATCCGTTTAAACACGTAACAATAATTTACGGTGACATTTTTCATTAAAAAATGCAAATTAAAGTGATAAAAAGTATAAAGATGATTGTTTTCTAATTGTCGAGTATAAAAAACAATTTCGGACAACATTTTTTCCTTTAAATACACCTACAACCTTTTTTGATACATTTATACCTTTTTTAAAGCTCTAAATCATGTCACTTAAAAGTTGTTATCCACTCTGGAAATAAAAGGTACCCTATGTCCTTTTAATTCTGTCACCGAATAATAATTCGGTGATTCTGTGTACAAAATTTTATGATGACGAACTCAAATTCAGATGGTTATGTAGATAACATGATGACAGTGAAGAATTGTCAACTGTTTTTTGAATATAATAATAATAATTATGTTTATTTACGAAATATAAAAAAAGTACAGTGTATAGATGAAAGAAAATGTAAACAGACAAACAAAATCACAGAAGTTGTAAGGACCTGGACGCTTCTTACAGCTTGTACTTGATGTGCACATAAATGGTTAATTTTACTGGACATCATCGGGTTTTTAAGTACATCATTGTTTTTTTTTTCGGAAATTATCATGTATCATTTTTTTTAAGTATAAATATTAAATATACGGGTTGGGATAAAGTATGGAACCAAGTAAATATCTTTTAAACGAAAATAACGATATTTATGAAAATTTGCAGGTAAGTGCAATGGAACAAAATGCATCTGATGTACATTTTTTTGTTAATAATATACTTCCGGTTTAACCGGAAATGCCATCAACTTCTTTAATTTAAATGGGACACCCTATATATTTTTACAGATTTTGAAAGAGCTTGTTATTTTGAATTCATACATACTGAGTTTAGTGTAAATAAATATGTGAAAACGAGGAATATAGCACTTTAATCAACCTCCTTTGAGTTTTTTGCATTAGAGCAAAAAACTATTTAGATAAACTAATTGATGTTGTTTGTATGCATAGTAATAAATAAACGAGTACTGTTTAGTACGTCTTTTGTTCTCCAAGTGTCAAATCTAATTGACGGAAATAAATTTTACAATTTAGAATGGTTCAATTAAGTGAAAAAGAGCGTATTGTAATTTTAATGATGATCGGTTATGGTGATCGTGTTAGAACTCATGAAGAAGTCTGTCATATTTTTAATAATTTGCATCCGGAGAGAAATCCTATATCACGCTCAACAGTAACTAAAACATTACAACGTTTTGACACAACTGGGATGGTAAGAAATTTGCTAAAACCTGAAAGACCGCGGAGTGCAACGAACGAAACTGTTAAACAAAATATTGCAATCGATTTAGAAGAATCACCTCAAACTTCCACCTCAAATTTGGCACTAAACCACGGTATCAGTCGATGTTCTGTAGGAAAGATATTAAAAAGTGAAAAGCATCATCCGTATATAAGGTACAGTTGGTTCAAGAATTGTCCGACGATGATTTTGACCGACGGCTAGAATTTTGCGAACGGCTAATGGAAATCTGTAATGTCGACGATAATTTTGCGTCTAACATAGTTTTTTCCGATGAGGCAACTTTTTGTTTAAATGGAACAGTTAATCGCCATAACTCAAGGTATTGGTCAAATGAGAATCCTCATTGGATTCATGAAGCACATACCCAGCATCCACAGAAGTTAAATGTTTGGATGGGAATTGTTGAAAATAGGCTTATAGGCCCAATTTTTATCGACGGAAACTTGAATGGTGACTAGTATTTGGATCTACTAAATAACGAAATTATTCCTGCACTTCAACAGAATGTGCAATTACCACAAAATGTTTGGTTTCAACAAGATGGAGCACCTCCCCACTATGATAGACGGGTTAGGTATTTTCTGGATGCGAAATTTCCAAATCGATGGATTGGACGTAGAGGATTCATAGAGTGGCCTGCTCGTTCTCCGGATCTTAGCCCGTTAGATTTTTTTCTTTGGGGTTATCTAAAATCACGTGTTAACGTTAGACGACCAACAAACTTACAGGAATTGAGACAAATAATTATTGATGAATGTGAACTAATACGTGGAGAAGTCTTGGAAAGAGTGACTAAAGAATTTGTTAATAGGATGGCATATTGTCAGCAAGTAAACGGCGAGCATTTTGAACGTTTGAAGTAATTTTGTTTCTCATTATTCTAAAATAATGAAATGTACACCTATTGTACAACTAACAGTGAGTTATTCCTCGTTTTTACAAAAAATTTTACACTAAACTCAGTATGTATGAATTCAAAATAACAAGCTCTTTCAAAATCTGTAAAAATATATAGGGTGTCCCATTTAAATTAAAGAAGTTGATGTCATTTCCGGTTAAACCGGAAGTATATTATTAACAAAAAAATGTACATCAGATGCATTTTGTTCCATTGCACTTACCTGCAAATTTTCATAAATATCGTTCTTTTCGTTTAAAAGATATTTACTTGGTTCCATACTTTATCCCAACATAGAGAATAATAGTTTGTGTGCTGATAGTATTGAATTTCTATTGGTTATTTATAATTTTCTTTAACATATCTCTATCTAGAGTTATTATCCAATTTTTAATTTTTGATTTAAAATGTTTAATATTTTTTAACTCTATAGGAACTTGATTATAAAGTTTGGGATCTAAGTAGTCAAAACAACGCTATCCTATAGTTTTTTCTCGTCTAGGTAGGATATATAAATTTTTCTTATAACGAGTATCATGAAGGTGTTCTGGACAAATCAGGTTATTTTTATTTTTCTGAAAGTACAATAAATTTGTGTAGCATCCATAAAAACACTTAGATCATAAATATCATGACTAGGAAAAATGATATTTTTTCGAAAAATTATTCTCATTATCCATCTCTGAATAACATTTAATTTTTGTAGGTGGTAGTTATTTACAACCCCCCCCCCCCACCCATGCAAGAATTCCGTAGTTAATTTGGGATTGCACTAGTGAGTAATACATAATTTTAAAGTTATGAATATCTAAGAATTCTCTCAAGTATCTAAATTTAGACAGAAGACCCCGTAATTTTAAAACTACATGTTTAATATGCATCTCCCATTTTAGATCACGATCTATTATAACACTTAATACTTTCTGTTTCAGGTATTTTCATATTATTATGAAGTTCGAGTGAACCAAAATTTGGAAGTCCAGTGATGTAGCATGCCAATGGCATATATTTTGTTTTATCGAGATTTAGTGTAAGTTTGTTGTATTTGAGCCATTCTGTTACAGTTTGGAAATCATTTTCAGTTGTATCCTTGAGGGCTTTCCACGTTTTCTCGGTATAAAATATGGCGGTATCGTCAGCAAAACTTATGATTTTGCCTTTAGAATTTAGCCGTAGTAATCTGTTAATGTAATCTGTAAATAGTACTGGTCCTAGTACAGTACCTTAAGGTACACCAAAAGTAACAGTTTTTGCTTTCACTTAAAAAACTTCTGATAAAATCATATGCAACACCTCTTATTCCATAAAAATGTAACTTTTTAAGCAAAACTCTATGATCCACTGTGTCAAAGGCTTTAGAGAGGTCAACAAATACACACAATGAAGGCTCTTGTTTATTTAACGCATTGTAGACATTTTTCACTAGAGACATGATACCGTCCTCTGTGGTTTTTCCCTTTCTAAAACCATACTGGCTAGTAGAAATTATAAAATATATTTTTCTAAAACATCCGCTAAGCTAATTTTACCAATAGATGATGTTAATGTTATAGGTCTATAATTAGTAGTTAATTTCTTATCTCCACTTTTATATATTGGTTTAATTAAGCCTATTTTTAGTGATATTGGGAAAGCACCAACACTTAAACATTTATTTATTAAAAAAGTTAATGGCGCTATGATTTCATTGGATATTTCTTTAAGTGTTTATGATATTATTTCATCTATTCCAGGTGATTTTTTGTTTTTCAACGATTTTATAATGTTTTTAACTTCCTCCTCATTTGTTGAGAAAATGTACATGGTTTTATCAAGATTTTGAATATTGTCATTATAATTAGGTGCAGGGTAGATTTTGTCGGCATATTTTTTTCCTATACTAGCAAAAATATGGGAAAAAAAATTTGGGAAGTGGAAAAAATGCTGAACGAACTGGACAAATCATAACGATACACAAAAAAGGAGACCAGCAAGAATGTAGGAACTATAGAGGCATTACACTATTAAACGTAGCCTATAAAATATTATCATCAATAATACAAAGACGACTAATAACTGAAACTCAAAATATTATAGGACAATATCAATGTGGATTCATAAGAGGCAGATCAACAACAGATGCAATACACACTATTAAACAAATTATGGAAAAAGCATACGAACATAAATATGAAATAGAAATGTTATTTTTAGACTTTGAACAAGCCTTTGACTCTCTAAAGAGGAACGAAATTATGAAAGCTTTAAAAGAACAAGGGGTAAGTAAAAAACTAAGAAACCTAATAGAGACGACAATGAGACATTCAAAGGTTAGTATCCTGACACAAAAAGGAGAAACGGAAGAGTTTGAAATAAACAAAGGTGTAAGACAAGGAGATTCACTGTCAGCTACGCTGTTCAATCTGTCTCTAGAATTTGTTTTGAGAAAGTTACAAAAGGGAAATCTTAGAACAACAGGAAGTCAATTCATAGCCTATGCTGATGACATAGTACTAGTGACAAAAAAAAGGAAAATCATGGAAAAATTGCTAAGGGAGATTGAGGAGGAAGGGATGAAGTTGGGACTGAAAATTAATGTGAAGAAAACGAAGATAATGAGATTTGGAAAAACAGGACAAAATGGGGAAATACGAATAGGAAATAAAAAATTCGAAGAAGTACAAAAATTTAAATACCTGGGTGTAATGATAGACAATAAAGGGGAAAGAAGAACGGAGGTCGAAGAAAAAATAATGGCAACAAATCGAGCGTACCAAGCTAACAAAAATTTTTAAAAAGTAAAATATTGACTAGGCAAACAAAGTTGAACATATACAAAACAATAATAAGGCCCATAACAATGTACGCAGCAGAAACTATAACTATGACGAAAACAGAAGAAGACAAACTAAGGATAAACGAACGCAAGATATTAGGATCAATTCTGGGTCCAGTGAAGATAGGAGAACAAGAATATAGAAGGAGAACGAACCAAGAAATATTAGAAGAACTGAATGGAGAAGACATAATAAAGAAAATTAAAACTCAAAGAGGCAAATGGCTGGGACATATATGGAGGCAAGGGAAAGAAGCAGTAAGAAAGGCTATGCTACAATGGCAGCCGGGAGGGAAGAGAAGACGTGGAAGACCCAGATCTAAATGGTTGGCAGAGGTAGAGGACGACTTGATCAGGGCAGGTGTGACAAGATGGAAGCAAGAAACAAGAGACCGGAAGAAATGGCGGCAAATAAGCGAACGGATACAATAATAAACCGAGGATGGGGACTGATCCACCCCGATAAACGGATTTAGAAAGCGAAAGCGGCGTAACCTCACATGAGGTGTTAAGCCATATATATATATATACTAGCAAAAAATTCATTGAACTATTTAGCTTTATATTCTTTATTTTTATATTTTCGATATGTATTTCTTAGATTTATATCTTCTGGATTGTTTTTCATTTTTACATATAACATATTTTTTACATTGATTGATTTTAGTAAAGCCTTTGTAATCCACGGTTTTTTATTTTTTAATTCACACAAAATTTGTGTTTGCGTTTATAGCTGTGTTTATAATATCATGGCTGTACAAAAAAAATCTTGTTTTTAATTACTTATCTCAAAAAGAAAGCAAAATATTTGCAATTTAATCGCGTCTAATTATTGATCCCTTAAATGCGCAACTTTGTCACAATTTAAACGTTTTTCTATCTCTTATATTCGAATAATATTACAGTTGCCAGAATGTTCAATCATGTTTTCAGGGTGGTTTAAATTTGAGTAGGATTGGCACACTAGATCGCAATTGACAGTGAACGTATGTCAGCAAGTAAACCAAAATAAATTGCTGGTGTTGGTGTACGAGAATGTCGATGTCATAAAATCGTGAAAATACATACCATCAGTTACAACAGATGACAGAGACATTTTTTTAAAACAAAATTTTAGAATATAAAAAAATCTTTAGTTTTGTCGAGTTAGAAGTCTTGTACAAAAAAATTTAAAAAGTTATAAGCAATTTATCTATCGAAGATATGGGAAATCTAAAAAAAGTCTTACCTTTCGGAACTGTACCACCAATATTTGTAATTTTAATTTAGAGGTAAAAATAGGCTGTAGAATTGAATAAAAGAGGAAAAAATGCTAGTTGTGAAGTTGAACATTTCATCACTTTTTTACGAACTCTGGTATACAATAAAGCTGCTTTTGACATGTCACCAATTACCTTGACCTACTAATTAACCCGACAAGCAATTTTAAAATATTTTGAAAAAATATAGATGTGCAGATTCAGAATTTGGGTCGATAGTTTACATAAAACTTTATTTCTGGATATACTATCAAAGAACACTTTCGGAGATAGCTAATAAAAATAAACGAAAATGCTTTATCCTGTTCTAGTAAAAGGCAACGCCGCGCCGTTAGGAATCCTTTTTATAGTACGATAAAGTGAAAAGAAAAAACTAAAATGGGCTAGGGATGAAAAAAGACGTAAAGGGGGAGAAAAGAATATCGTGGAAGGGTGTTGTCTGTATTGTTTTGCTAAATACGTGAATTTGATTCGTTAACATCGACCTTGATAGAATACAGAATGATATTGCATACGGCCCTTGTAGGATAAATAAAGGATCTAAAAATCTTCTTTTTACGAAAACAATTGTTTAGAAAAATGTTTTTTTGTTTATTTATCGCATCCATCAATGGCGTAAAATAGTATTTTCAAGCCATCTGTGTACCAACAGCTATTTGCTCGTAGTAATTCCTCCTTACGGCAGAGCCAGTCATCTCTATTCGGAATAAGGAATGTATAAGGCAGATCATAGTTAACTGTTAGTGGCATTATGTCTGAGGTCATTCCCAGAATACTGTGACTTTCACGCTCCTGTTTTGGGCATTTGGAAAGAGGAGGAAGATCCTCCTTCTACTCTATTTTGCAACAGAGCTGGAAATATTCCATCCTCGCCGGGGTTGCCAGAGCTGTGGTGACTTTATTAGCGACCTCCCAATCGTTATTTTTGGGATGCCTGGCGTCCTTGAAGAGAGAACGGTGATTGTTTTCCAGATTGAAACTTCCAGGAAAGTTGTTTTTTATCAAAAGCTCTTACGTTTCTTTTCTAGAGGTCGTTAATGTGCTATCAGTCGTTTTATCGACCCTATCTCGGTAATCGACTCCCTAGATGATCTTGTGCGAGGTATGTCAGATATTGATTGGTTCGGAACCACCAGTCACAAGCTTCGAGTCTTCGGCCACTCAGCCTTTAGGCTTTTTGTGCTCTTGGTTGTACCGTTTATGTAAAGAGACCAGTAGCCCTTATCAGGCTCAACAGTCTTTTTACTAGGTCCTTGTTGTATAAATCCTCTCTTGGGCGCTCTAGTCCTATGTCTATATCTCCAACTCTCACAGAATTTATATTGTACTCGACTGCAGAAGGTAAAACGCTTCTTTTTCTATGAAAGAAACGAAATCATACTCATTACAGGGTTGCTTACAGTAGTCTGTCTGGTGAGATATTACTTAAAAAATATGGGAATGGAAGACGAGAGGTGTAGATCGGCTGAACACATTCTCTACATATCTTCGATTTAGGCTGAAACATTTGGTATAGACACAACTGACGACCATGAGGTGTAAAAAACCCTCATAGGAGCATTCTATGTTTTGCTAGCAGAATTAGTTGCGTTGGAAATTGATTTAATGGTTATTTGGTCCACTCTTTCATTGCCCTCGATTTCTGTAATAATTTTATTTGTATTTTTCTGGTAGAAATAGTGAGATTATTTTTTTTTCGAAATTTAGGACATCCTTTATAAAGTTCTGGCACATTCAATGAATGCTATTTTTAAATAATAATTGTTTCCTGTTGTTACGTATATTACTAACTTGCTGTAAATGAGGCTGTTGAAGATGATAAATTAAATAATTTAAATGATAGCAATATGGAATTAGTCACAATGGCAAATGTACCAATTGTATTGTTTGTGATATAATGTCTAAATTGATAGAATATTTCACGAATAAGTCAGTTTGTTTGTAGCAAAAAGTATTTGTAATACTTTTGAAATGTAATAAACATTTTGAAATTTAGTTTAGAGCTTTTATTACGAGTCACAGAGTTATAATTCCCAAATATTCACCTTCCAACAAAATCAATGCAGTACTTCTAAAATCAATATTGTCAAACTTTGTTAATATAAATCACCGGGACCAGACGGGATTTATCCCATCCTACTCCAAAAAGGAGGCAACACACTACACTACAGGGTATGTGAATTGCTCAGAGCTAGCCTTGCTCTAGGGCATATTCTAAGAAATTGGCAACGCATCAGAGCTACATTTATACCAAAACCTGGAAAATCTGGACAGGACACGGCTAAAGCTCTGAGACCAATCAGTCTGATGTCATTTATGCTTAAGACTCTTGAAAAACTTCTTGATAGACATATCAGAGACGGTATACTGGCTACAAGACCACTACACCAAGATCAATATGCATACAGAGAGGGAAAATCAACTGAAACCGCATTACATCAACTCGTCAAAAGGGCTGAATACGTGCTGGAAAATAAAGAGGTGCTGCTCGCAGCCTTTCTAGATATAGAAGGAGCTTTTGACAACACCTCCTACGAATCCATAGCCAAGGCAACGAGGAAAATTGGGATCGATGCCACGAGCTGCAGATGGATAGACTGCATGCTCAGAAGCAGGATAATAGAAACAACTTTTATGGGGGAGACAATGGCCGTGCGTGCAGCCAGGGGCTGTCCACAGGGGGGAGTACTTTCCCCGCTGCTGTGGAACCTGGTTATGGACGGGCTCATTAGAACCATACACAGAGAAGGATTTAACACCATAGGATATGCAGATGACCTGGTAATTCTATCCCAAGGTAAATTCAACAGTACAACCAGAGACAGACTCCAGATGGCTTTAAATGTAGTAACAGGCTGGACTGTAGAAGAAGGGCTACACATAAGTCCCTCAAAAACACAGATAATTGCGTTTACCAGAAGAAGGAAAAGGGAAGGACTTGGCCCTCTGACGCTTCAAGGTGAACCAATACGATTGTCGGATGAAGTAAAATATCTTGGGGTTATCCTAGACCCAGGTTTAACTTGGAACCGACACCTGCAGCACGTGGTCAAGAAGGCAGAGGTAACCTTCATGGTTGCCAGACGCACTTACGGCACTAAATGGGGACTTAGACCAAGCATGGTACACTGGTTGTACAAAATGGTTGTCATCCCCAGGATTACATATGCATCTCTGGTCTGGTGGCCAAAGATCAGACAAACATCTGCAATTCTAAAACTAAGCAAGGTCCAAAGACTTGCATGCATTGGCATTACAGGGGCAATGAGGACTACTCCTACAGCGGCGCTGGAGACAATGCTAGACCTTCCTCCGCTACATTGTGTCATAATGTGCGAAGCAAGGGCAGCTCTAACCCAACTGGAGAAAGTATCAGAACATGACGTGGCACATGGGAGAGGACACACAGAAATAAGGCATGTGGATGACGACATCTTTAAAATGCCAACAGACCACATGACCACCAGATATATCTTTCGCAAGAAATTCGAGATTGTCATCAAAGATCGAAAGGAGCTTGAGGAAGAGAATACACCACCACTCAGTAGAGCAAATGAACTGATCTGGTACACAGACGGATCAAAGAATGAGCTCGGCACCGGAGCGGGCATATACAGCAAGTTGAGCAAATATGAAGGAATCGTCTCGCTTGGAAAATACGCCTCGGTATTTCAAGCAGAGGTCTATGCAATACTTGCATGTGCAAGGGCAAATAACATGAGAGCCTACAACAACAGGCAGATCAGGATCTACAGTGACAGTCAAGCTGCCCTTAAAGCACTTCAGAGCTCTAAGGTAACATCTCGGCTGGTATGGGAATGCGGCGAAGAACTTAGAAGACTGTCGACTCGGAACAGTGTAACACTGGAGTGGGTCCCAGGTCACAAAGGAATCGCTGGCAATGAAAAGGCTGACGAACTCGCAAGAGCAGGATCGTCAACCCTGATGAACGGACCCGAACCAGCTGTGGGCATTCCCAGATGCTCAACTAGGTCATGGTTGAAAGGGTGGGTAAAAGAACAACACAATAAACACTGGAAGAATACGCCCAGGCAAATACATGGGAAGAAATTCATAAAAGAACCATCAGAAAAAGTAGCGAAAGAACTGCTCTCAATGAGCAGGAACAAACTACGCACCATAACGGGGCTACTTACGGGACATTTTCCCACAAAGGAGCACCTGAATAAAATAGGGCTGTATAACGGAGACCTTACATGCAGAAGATGCAAAAAGGATACCGAAACAGCTCTGCATATACTATGCAACTGTGAGACGCTGAACCACAGGAGGCAGAAACTGTATGGTAGACCCAAAAGGACTCCAGAAGACTTCTACAACCAACCAGCAAAGAACCTGTATGAGCTAATACAGGGAACGGATTTGCTGAATAGGCTGTAGTCAGAATACTAGGAGTATCCACAATAAGCCCAGGAGGCTGAGGTGGCGCCGGCGAAGGGACGGCTCCTTTAAAAAAAAAACTTTGTTAATAAAATATTCATAATATATACAGATGGATCTAAAACGAAAGATGCGGTAGGATGTGGGATTTTTATTCGGACTTTGAACTTATCACATGGTTACAAATTACCCGATATATGTAGCATATGTACATGTAAGCTTTTGGAGTTAAATGTTACGTTTATTTGGGTTAAGGGTCATAGCAATAAAACTGGGAACGAAAGGGCCGACCTGTTAGCGAAGGATGCAGTTATAAATGAATAGGTTTACAATATTTTCACATCAGCAGATACAAACAGCAGGAAAAGTCATAGAATTGCTAATAAATGGAAACAGGAGTGGACAAATATATCTAGATCCTCTACAAACCAGTACTTTCAAATTCATTCTACATTACCCCTTCCTCCCGAATATATATTCAATTATGCAACACCCAAATTTTATTCATAAACTATATTTAGACTTAAAACCAATCACGCCTTGCAGAACTTGGTATTATTAGATCATCATCCTATAGTTGTAACGAATATTCTTATTGTGATTTGAATCACATCTTTTTTGGTTGCTCTAATAACGTCGTGAGATCCAAATGTTTAATTGAGTCGCTTATGAAGTTGAATTATAATCTTCCGCTAAATATTAGCCACATCCTAAATAATGCTAATAGAATGATTTATGATTTATTAATAAATTTCTTGAAGGAGTCCAACGTTACTATCTAAATTGAACAAAGCAATTTCCAAAATTCTGTGGCAAATGGAGTAAATTCGGTGCTATTTTTCTCTCACACACACACATTTTGAAATTGTGTTTGACAATAAATTTCCTATCGGCGGTATTATTTTTCTGTTTTCTTGAAATATGTTTTGATTCTAAATATTGCTTTGAAAACCGAATTTATTTGTTCTCCTTGAAAAGGTTTTCCGATAAGTGAAATTGGACCTGTGTACACAATTACTGAAATGTATTTCATTCCTATTTAAATAAATTTCTAAGAGTTCCATTAATTCCAGTTTTTTTTCCTCTAGATCAGGAAAAATCGCAAAATTGACTAAAAGTTGTTTTAGTAGAACTTGAAACTGTTTCGTTTGGAATTGAAAGGGACAATTGTCGAAATGCAGAGTTATGAAATTTGGTATTAGAGGCTTTTTCGACATAACGAGTCTATCTAAAATTTTATTATTTTGGCAGCACTACTTGTTATACCGGAAGTTGATATTAAATTTGTTATTTTGAATCAGAGAAAAATGGTCTAAAATTAGGCGCAAAATAAAAAAAATGTGAAAATATACATTTAAAATAACAAATCAAATCAAAATATTGTAATGTTTTTGTTATTTATTTAAATAGTTTTTACTTGTGGGATAAAAGTATACACACCACTATGGCTGATTACTATTTATTTATTTAAAGAAACACACACTGTATTAAACTTAATTTATATACACACTTTACTTAATGTCTACAAATTTATGTACACTCGATATAATAGTTCTAATTTATTTTTACCACTTGAATATTACACTATTTATCTTCACTATTTCATTCACTGTCCGATTACTAAGAACTAAGAACTGTAAACTGTCTGTGAACTAACTCTATGTCTTCGTTTCACTAATTGTCAACTCATTCAAAAACCCGCGTATATACAGGGTGTCCCAAACTAATTTATCCAGGCTATATCTCTTAAACGAATAGAGATTTTCCAATGGGACAAAAACTGATCTATTCCATTTCTAATTCACTTTATTATGGCGTAGAAAAAATCATCCCCTAAATATTCATCCCTTAGTTACAACCCCTAACTTTAAATTTTTTAATAGCACCCTGTACATTTTTTTATAATATTGGATGTGGTCTTCATTCGTCTATTCAAGAAATTTTCCAAAAATAAAATGGGTTCGTAAGTAATCAAGAAACAAGCAACAAGACGGAGCTCCTCCACACAATGCGAGAATCGTTAGCGACCACCTACAAAACCGCTTCGATAACCACTGGATAGCAAACAACTCTCCAGAAATTATGTGGGCCTGATTTGTCAACTCTTGACTCTTTATTTTGGGCAGGGGGTTTACGTTTCTAGAGGGGTATTGTGGTACTATCTATTGCTCAAATTTATTTGAATAATCCTTAATACAGACTTGATTATTTCTGTCCATTGTTTACAAAGTGGAATTATTTGTTGGATGGCATTGACAATTGGCCGTGACAGTCGTGTGTTGGATAAAAGCGTTCGTTTGTCATGCCGTGGCTTACATAGCACTTCATGACTTGATCTGTGCGGAACACGCTCGGTATAGTGAGCAGTGTAGTTCGGATGTATGTTTCGGGTAGGTTTCTCTATGGTAGTATTCTGTACTGAAGTTGAGGAAGTGTCAGTCACTTTTTTTCCACTGTGTGCTTTCTACTAGATGGCTTGGTGTCCAAAAGTGCATCGAACGAGAATCTGAATTTTGTTAATGACTGGGAAGTCATCCCCTGCTGGGTTTTATAGGTTCTCGTTCTGAATTAGTTGTGGAATATACGGTATAGTATTTTGTTCTACAGCAGTTCGTATTGTTGGAGAATTCCGTCCTGTTCTGGAAGCCGTTTTCACAAACCCTTATAGGGGATATATTGCACTCAAACGATTGAAAGCGCCAACGTTGAAGTGTTGGCATTGGAGGTGTGCCACATGTTGTTGATGTTGGTTCATTATTTGTTGGTTGCCATTCAGTGAGAGGAAGATTTTGAGTACTGGACCCTTTTTGGAAAAGGGTTCACCTGGCCAGGATAAAAGATATTGTTTATCAATGAAAACCGCAAAATGTAGACGAATTAAAAGAAAACATGAGACAAGCATGTCGCCAAATTACTCCAGTAATGACTCAAGCCATGTAATCTTTATTACATTAATTTTTATTGTTCCTTTAAGCTTTAAGGCTTTCTTGATTAATTTAACAAAAATAAAAAGTAAACTGATATTTTCTTGATTACTTATGAACCCATTTTATTTTTGAAAAATTTCTTGAATAGACGATGGAAGACCACATCCAAAATTATAAAAAATATATACAGGGTGCTATTAAAAAATTTAAAGTTAGGGGATGAATATTTAGTGGATGATCTTTTCTACGCCATATTAAAGTGTATTAGAAATGGAATAGATCAGTTTTTGTCCCATTTGAAAATCTCTATTCTTTTAAGAGATATAGCCTGGATAAATTAGTCTGGGACACCTTGTATAGTCTTTATCAACTCTCGAAAATTCTACAGTTTTCTACGCTCGTCGTATGCGTAACCAAATCCTTATTCCAAAATGTTCTCGAAAGGAGCGCAGCCTCCAAAATTTACAGTCGAGAGACAGGGTCGGCTTTGAGTTCGTGACCTCGCAACAATAATAATATTTTAGTTATACACGTAATTTCATAATTCTATCTTTGTAATTTTGGAGAAACGTCTAATGCCGGTTGTCGTGAAAGGCCCTTTATAGTTTTCGTTTGTTAGAAACACCCAGCTCTTGTTTACTTAATTACAGTTTCCTGTGAAAAATTGTCATATTTTAGTAAAGCGTGTTATCAATAGATGTCTAAAATAATGTCAAAGAACAGATACCGTTCACTAAGAAACAACAACTACTTCTCGGGCTATATGTGGTTTCAGCGTTGTCTCCAGTCCAGGATTATGCTCTCAGAGCTTCTGGACGGATGACATCTACCTTGTACTGATGAGGCGCAAATACGTCGAGAGTGATGTCCCTTCTAATTACAAACCAGAATGGTGGGTTATATCTTGCAGATATACCAACCCCGTTTAGCTTAGTGTAATTGAATGTCTGTAGGGGCATATAGCCCGAGAAGTAATTGTTGCTTCTTAGTGAACGGTCTCTGTTTTTTGAAAAAATATTTTTCAAAAACTTTGTAAGGCGCTATAATAGTATTAAACTATTATTTTCGAAACCCAGCTCTTGGCCTATATTTAATACTTTGAAAATATATCCATTATGTTGGAAAGCTTCGTGTAATAAAATATAAAAAACATGTTTACCCAATGAAATATATGTTCTCTGTTTACTTTTGATGCTTTGTTTTTTGTCAGTGACAACCATACTGGTTGTTGTTTTCGGTTGCAACAATATATCTATATCAGAAACAGCTTTTTGATTATGTTTCACCCAATCCAAGTTAAGATAAACAACGCCGAACTGAAGTATTATATTTATCACGCAAGCAATATTACAAAGATAAAGGAACATTTTATAATATTTCTTCTTTCATACATTTTCGTTTATTTATTTCAATCAATTAAAAACTGTTTCACAGCTAAAACAAAATAACCAAAGTCGCCGAGACAAGAAACAAAAAGACAACATCAAATTGGTTGAAGACAAGCTGCAGTTATCAGTTGAAAAGTAGATAATTAATTAATTTCTCCTATTTTCTTGACAGGTTCAGACTCTTCAGTCAATAACAACGTTCCAATCATGTTTCAATAATACTAAAAGCTCTGAATCTCCGAACAATCGGTGAAAGTGAGCGAAGCAAACTATTTCAGAAAATGTTTAGGAGAATATATTTTTTTCAAATCGACTAATAACAAACTTTGGTGATTGTTAAAAAAGTCCCCTTTTTTGTATATAAGTGAAGTTTTTGCTAATTTAATGTTTGATGTTCGTAGGAAAAAATTAGGAACTCGGAATAATTCAGAAAAGTATGATTTTTATTGTAGATCTTTACAGTTCGAGAGTGTGAGTAATTATAATTTAATTAGTTAGAAAAAGCAAAAATATCTAAAACAGTACATGACTAAAATGAAAATATTGTAAACAAAGAGGTGCCGTTATCGGTTCAGAGAATTAAATAATAAATTTGAAAACTGCTGAGGTTGTATCTGCTGCGTTGAGAGTTGGATGATGTAACACCTCCCTTCTGAAGACCGAAGCAGAGGTGTCCAAAAAGAAGTCCTCTTCTGTTGTTCTTGTAGCAATCCAAGAGATCAGGTAGCTACTGGCCTAATGGCAAATAAATAAGTTGTGTTAAAGTGAGCTCTCCAGTCTATTCAAATTTTGAAGTAACAACAGCAAATTAAAAATTGAAAACGATCAACAAGCAGTGCTGCTGTAAGTACAAATAATTTAAATATGGTTCTAACCCGTGATATAAGGGAAGAAATAGAAACTGCAGTTAACCAAGCAGTAAATACAAGTTTAAAATCACCTTTCTTCATAAAAACCATTAGTGATAATGTCACCTCCGCCATCATAAAAACTTTTGAAAACAGATTAACAATAATAGACCAGTCACTGGTTGAAGTAAACAGAAAACTTCTGAAAATGAGGAGAAAATCAAAGGATTACGAGAATCTCTAAACGACATACAACTTGAGAAGGAAATGATGAAAGAAAAGTTAGACAAGATGGATCAGTCTAACAGATCGATGTCTTTAAGAATATTCAATGTAGAAGAAAATAGAAAAGAAAATACAAAAGAAGTTATTCTTAAAGTTATAAAGTCTAAAATGGGTTTGCAAATTACATCTAGCGATATCCAAGTTTGCTGCAGAATCGGCAGAAAAAGTGAAGAAAAATCCAATGGTATATACCTCAAATTGAATAGTCATGAAGTCAAAACCAATATCTACAACAAAAAGAAACTACTGAAAGGTACGGGAATAGTAATCAAAGAAGATCTAACTACTCAACGAAGCTGCCTCGAAATTTGGAGTAAAGAATGCGTGGACTAATTCCGGTAAAATTTACGTAAACATAAATAATAAGATTCTAATTATAAGACATCGTTCTGATCTATCAATGTAAATGATAGACCCACTATTACTCACATTATTATTTTTTTGTTTTTTTTTCTTTTTTGTTGGTATCCTGTTTTGTTTATTGTTTATTTCTGCTATTTCAATACATTTTTTTTTAATTTTTAATTACTTACTATATAGAATCATCTAAATTGTTATGGATAGCTCACTTGAAATTGAGTTTAATTTTGATTAGACAAATAAATGCTAGATTTTATCAATGTCTTAGATGGAGTTGAAACAATCGAAACAGAAATATGTGAAAATTTTAGTAGTTATTTTCGAGAGAGAATGGAGAAGGGTAAGAATTCTCTTAGTGTATTACATTTTAATATAAGAAGTTTAAAAAAACATCTAGACGAACTATTAATATATATCGAAATGGCTTATAAATATTTGGATATAATCATTCTTTCCGAAACAAGAAATATTGAGAACATAAGTCAGTTCTCTATAGCAAATTTTACAAACCACTATAACAAATCAGTAATCAACAAATGTGACGGGGTAATGATTTATGTGGAAGATGATATATCAGCGGATGTAGAGATAATACCGGTAAATGACAGTCAGTTCTTAAGGATTACATTTGAAGTTAAATATCTTTCACAAAATAATAAGGTAGGATTGACCGCATACTACAGACCTCCCGCGATAGATACTCGGAACTACATAAATGATTTAGAAAACTATCTATCAAAAATACACAAACAAAATATGGAAATATATGTAGGAGACATTAACATAAACATCCTAAATAAAAATAGTAATGACACAAACTATTATTTAGATATTCTAGCGTCACATGGATTTCTATCATACATAAAAAACCTAACAGGGGCACCAAAGACTCAAAATCTACTATAGACCACATGTTTGTGCGAAAAGAAAACTGTTTAAAAGACAAACTATATATCACTCCTATAATATTCCATACAGATATCACAGATCATTTTGCACCTTTTATTGATATTTCATTTACAGAAAATAAACCAAAACAATTAAAAGTCGAGAAGAAAATAACTAAAATTGATTTTAATAAATTAAACTTATTACTGCTAGATGAAAATTGGGAAAGTATAATAACAGAAACAAACCCCCAATTATGTTATAATATATTTATTAATAAACTTAATCATTACATTACAATGGCTTCAAACACTCAAATAGTAAAATATAAAAAGCATATCAAATTGAAACCGTGGATTACCACAGGTCTAATAAACTCTATAAATAGAAGAGATTACCTAAAACAAAAATTAGCAAAACAGTACTCACAAGAACTTGAAATAGAATACAAAAAATTTAGGAACAAACTCAACACACTAATCAAACAAACCAAAAATAACTTCTTTAAAACCCGAATTACTGAGGCTGGTTCAAATTAAAAAAAAATCTGGAATGTAATAAATGAAGTTTGTGGTAAAAAAGGACGAAATAATATTGGTGATACAGATATTATTCTTGAAAATGGTACTGTTATAAAAGACAACAAAATAAAATCAGAAGAGTTTAACACTTTTTTCACCAATATAGGCAAAAATATGTGTAAAAATATTACGGAACAAGTCTTACCAGACAATTTCTTAACAGACTTAAACGTTAAACAATCAATTTTTTTGAAACCTGTTATAACAAATGAATTAATATCAGTAATTTCTAATCTCAAGAATAATACAGCTCCAGGTCCAGATGGGATTACTTCAAAAATTTTAAAAACAATTCATTCCAATATTATTACTGCGCTAAGGCATATAATTAATCAATGTTTTTTGACTGGCAAACTTCCCTATCAATGGAAATGTTCAACTAATACCCCCATATTTAAATCTGGAAATAAATCACGGCTTGAAAACTACAGACCGATATCTGTTATAAATAATACTGCTAAAATATTTGAACAATGATTTGAGAAAAGAATAATTGAATTTTTAGACAAAAATAATATAATAACCAATAGACAGTTTGGATTTATAAAAAACAGTAACACCGAAAATGCCATATTAGACTTCGTTAACACCACTATAGAGGCCATGGATAAATCCCATAAAACATTAGCAGTTTTTTCAGACTTGGCCAAGGCTTTCGACACGGTTAATCATAATATACTAATTCAAAAATTGAATAAATATGGTATTAGAGGTATAGCTATAGATTTAATGAGAAATTACTTATTGGGAAGAACTCAAAGGGTAAAAATACAAAATGAAGTAAGTTCTGAGACTGTAGTCGTAACAGGAGTACTACAGGGTACGGTTCTAGGCCCTATACTTTTCCTTATTTACATAAACAATATAACTAAGATAAATAAAATCAAGGGTTTAATATCCTACGCAGACGATACTGCAATTATATTTACATCCCCAACATGGGAAGAAACTAAACGTATTGCTGAACTAGAAATGGAGAAAATGAACAAACTGTCATTGAGTATCAAAAAAACTAAATTCATAACTTTTTCGCCAACCATGCATGATCAGCCAATAAACTTAATTATTAAATTACACAAAACAAGTTGCAATAAGCAACAAGAATGTGATTGTTATTCGATAGAAAGAGCAAAATCAATAAAATATCTTGGAATCCTACTCGATCAACACCTAAAATGGAATGAACATATTAGTTATGTTGCTAGGCGTATACGTATTTTAATCTCCAAATCTTATGACCTGCGTGATATCTTGTCCAAGAAAAATTTGTTAATTTTATATAATTCATTCGCGGAATCTATTATTTCTTACTGCATTTCGGTATGGGGTGCAGCTTTCGAAGCAACACTCATTACACTACAGGTTGCACAAAATTTGCTATTAAGAATTATTTACCGAAAAGGTAGACTTTACTCAACTGACCTCTTATATAAAGAAACTAATATATTCAATATCCAATCAATATATGTTAAGCATTGTTTAAAGAAGATGTTCCATGAGAAAAAAACAAATTTGACACCACTAATATATCACACTCGCTCAGCTATGAACTTAGATGTCCGGATCAAATTTTTTCACAAAACTACTACACAACACTCTTTCCCTTTTCAAGCAACAACATTTTATAACATACTACCAAAATACATAAAAGAAATAAAAAAATACACTATATTCAAAAGAGAAGTAAAAAAATTCATACTCACCAATCCGAACAAATTTAACACAATATAAATTTGTTAAAGATGCCCTACACATATTCATATTAAAATTGTCTTATACTTGCCTCTCCATTCTCACTTGAGACAAAATTATAAAAGAAAATAACTAGTTTAATAATAAATAATATTGCCTAAAATGTTACAGGCACATATTACATAATTTATGTTAGTATCCTATGCGAGGAGTTACGAGACAGACTTCCTAGCCTAGTGTGATCTCCTCCCGTAGGCTACTTGAAAATAGTGAAATAATAGTGAATAAATTGAATTAAATTGAATGTAACACCTCCCTTCTGAAGACCGAAGCAGAGCTGTCCAAAAAGAAGTCCTCTTCTGTTGTTTTTGTAGCAATCCAAGAGATCAGGTAGCTACGGCGAAATGCCACATGAAAAATGAAATCAATTGGCGGTTAACTTGTTCACTTGTTCACAAGTCAGTCGAATTATCATTACTTTACATTTCAAGGTTTATTAATATTTATTGAAGAATTTAGAGATTTATTATTTTTAATTTCTGCTTGCCAATAATGTTACATTTCATCTCCGGTTTATTTTATAAAAGAAAGAAAGGTAATTGTGCAGAACACGTGCTTCTCAATTTTGTCAAACATTTTTGTGACAATCTATAGGAATTGCTTTTATAATTAACACGTTGAGTTCGACCGTCCACTATAGTGACCACAAAAAGTCGTAAAAATGTACCGCGGCCAGTATTTTATACCCTCTGGCCACCAAGCGGGGTCTTTGCAGGACCCCACCGATACATTTTTCACTATATTTCTTAAATTCTGAGCTAAATTCTGAACGTTGTACAGGAGCACATTTATTTTTTATTAGGTAAGTGGGGTCGTGCAGGGACCCCGTTTGGGTATTAAGAGGTGTCATATATTTTCGCTGAATTTTTTTATTTTATTTTAGAAATGAGCCAATGGAAGAAGGTAAAAGCATTGACTACTGAAGAATTGGAGAAAGAAGTTTTTTTGATGACGAATTGGAGTATAACGGCAGTGCATTTCCTGACGAGAATGAGAATAAAATTTGTATTGATGAATGTGTTTCCGAAATCGAGGACGTGTTACAAATTCAGAGCGAAGAAGAAGACGCAGGAACCTACAGGAAACGCTGATGATGAAGATGCAATAGAATAACAGGAAGTTGTCCAAAATCGGGCGTAGAGTAGAATGCTCGCCCGTTTCTTATAGCCAGAAGGAGAGGTAGAAACTTCGTAAATGCTCGTCCTGGTTTTACTGAATACAGCAGAAATTCTAATAGATTTGTTGAAATGCTAAATTTATTTATTACAACGGATATGAAGGAAATAATTTGCCTTCATACTAATCATGAAGCATTGAGATGTTACGATGAATGGAACAAAACATATCCAGATAATAAAAAACATAGATACCACTACAGAAAGACGAGTTGGACTGTTTCATTGGAGTTCCTATGAAAGCGGGAGTTCTTCGATGTGGAAAAGAATCCACGAAAGAAATGTGGACAACAGTTGTATCAATAAGATCTTTTTTCCCTGCAGCTTTCTCACGGAGAGGATTTGAGGAAATTTCGATATTTTTAAGATTTGTCAATAAAAGTACTCGCATCGAACGAAGTAAAAATGACAAACTGTTTTGAAAACAAATTATAAATTATAGTTTTAAAATTCGTATTGTATTTTTGTTTTGCATTTTGTGTTTTGTATTTGCTTTATTTTTCTGTTTAGGTGTTTTTTTTAAATAAGAAAAAATAATAAAAATTTGTACTTTGGAATCTCAATAAATGTACTTTAAATAGTAAGAAATAAATATTTTCTAACCCCTAGTTACGGTAACATACCTAAATACAATATGTATTTGAGTTGGGGTCCCTGAACGACCCCGTTTGGTGCTTCGGTGCCGGAACCCTTTTGCGGTATCAGCTCCAATGTAATATTGGAAGAAATAGGCAAAGCCGAAGAAAAGAGAAGATGTGACCATTGGAAAGATCAAGTAGGACTTAGGCAATCAAAGATTCTTCTGGGGGACTACAACCTGTTGAGATCAAATGAATGCATAAGTCAAAGTAAAACTGCACTAAGAGTTTTAACAGGCATCCTTACGGGAATTGTCGCCTGAATGGGCACCTGAAAAAGCTCAAAATAGTGGAGGAAGAAGAATGTAGATTCTGTGGCATGGAAGAAAAAACCTCCATCCACATACTTGCGAAATGCACAGCAAATCAGAATCCTAGGGCACAACACCTTGGAGATTACTGGATATAAGAGGGACATTTACCTAAGTTAAAGCCTGTAGATATCCTAAAATTCCTCCGGGAAATATGACTAAAGGAGCTACTAGTCTCTGAGACTTTCCTCAGGAACTAAGTAGAAGTAAGGGGGCACTATAGATCTTTTAGTTCTCAGTGAATGTCACCCCAATTTACATACATACATATATACATACATGGCCATGATAGTGGCCATTGGTACATTATAAATTATATTCATTAAAATTTACCAGTGGCCAATATAATGGCTCAAGGTCACAGAGGTCAAGGTCATATGAAGACATTATATTAATAATTTCTGTCAAAGTTTCATCTAATTATGTCAATCCGTTCCAAAGTTACCCATTGCGGTACATCCGTAAAGAACTGGCTTAAGCATTGGTGGTACTCAATGTGTATAAAGTTAAATTTGTCGGAAAGGCGTATTTTACGGGATAGGGAGTGCTGGGTGGGGTAAAAAAATTAGTCTTAAAAAGCCCAAAAACATAGATTTCCAAATAAAAATTCCAGCCAAAAATGTTATATTTACAGAGTTGCCAGATTTCTGAATAATCCGCTAATCCAATGAAATTTTAAAAAAGGATGCAAAAACTATTCTACGAAAAATGTAAATAGGTAAGTAATATAATTTGCAATATATTTGATTGGTGTATAATCGAGAGTTCTAAGACTTATTATTATTTCTTTGCTAATTTTATTCCTTGTTATTTTTAATGTATTCAATTAGAATTAGTATGATATAGTTTGGTTTTGTTGGGTTCAGTGGCGCACCGAGGGGGGGTTTGGGGGTTAAAACCCCATTAAGGGCCTGGTGAAAAAAATTAAGGTACACATATTTGCGTTTAGCTATTGATTATGCGGAAAAAACAAAAGAATCATTAGAAAAGTTAAGGCAAAACGCAAATGAAACTTTCGCCAATATTTTTCGTTAGCTGTCAGACATTTGCAACAAGTTTGATATTACTATATCTCTTCCAAGAGTAGCAAATTATCAAATAAAGCGAAATAATGTGCCAGTCTCATCTCCAGAAGAATATTACAGGAGATCAATTTTTATTCCGTTTCTTGACGAGACTATAAATGATAGGTTTGTGGCCCACAAAGATATTTTAAAACCATTCCAGGACTTATTGGGCACATCCGATGAGACGATGAAAAAATCGATACAGAGTATAGAAGCTTTGGAACATTTTTATGAACTTGATTACACAAACATAGAAGGACAAACAGGGGAAATCACACTTTGGAATCAATTCTCAAAAGATTCTGAATCAAAACCAAAAAGTGCTATTGAAGCTGTTCTGATATGTAATAAGAACTTATTTCCATTGATTTATGATTTACTTTTAATAATGGCTACCCTACCTGTCACATCATGTACATGTGAAAGGTCATTTTCGCTAGTAAAGACTTATTTAAGAAATTCTACTGGCGAAGAAAGACTAAATGGTTTAGCATTGATGTTTGTACACCCGGACACTCCAATAAACGAAGAAGAGGTGTTAAACCAGTTGGCTCTAAAGCCTCGCCGTTTGGATATTTTATTATAAGTACAGTACATGGTTTTTGATTAAAATTTTGTCTATTATCCTCAAGAGTAGGTATTTATATTCACCTCACTTGAAATTTCTAATTTTATTATTTGAAAATCATGCATAGTAATAAATGACCTGATTATCGAATAATTCGAAGTTTATAAATTTAGTACGACTAAAACTTCGTTTCTCAAACGTTAAATTCTGTACAAAATGCTTTGTCTGGGTTTGTGAATGTATCAGCGAGTGAACCCCCCTCAAAGAAAAAGTCTCGGTGCGCCACTGGTTGGGTTAGATTTGGTTAGGTAAGGTTTAGTTGGGTTAGGATAGGTTTGGTATTCCAGTTAGATATACACTTTGATCTGTGTCGGGAAGCGATATACAGATTGCGAAAAGTCTTATCTCGACATACGATTTACACAAGTACAACAAGGATAATATGGACAACACTACTTGAAAGAGAGAGAAGAATTGTTCGCACACGCCCACAATTCTTCTCTCTCTTTCAAGTAGTGTTGTTCATATTATCCTTGTTGTACTTGTGTAAATAGTATGTCGAGATAAGATTTTTCGCAATCTGTATATTAAATTTGTAAACATAGGTATAACTTACGTTTTTCGTAGAATAGCTTTTCCATCCTTGGATTAGTGGATTATTCAGAAATCTGGCAACACTGTAAATATAACATTTTTGTCTGGAATTTCTATTCGGAAATCTATGATTTTGGGCTCTTTAAGCATATTTTTTTTTCATTTTTTACCCCACCCAGCAACCCTATTCACTCCCTATTCCGTAAAATACGCCTTTCCGACAAATTTTACTATAAACATTAATTATAAAAGCAATTCCTCAAAATTTGTTGTCAAAATCGAGAAGCACGTGCACAATTACCGAAAGGAATTATAAAGAGTTAGGTATGAAATGGTTTTACATTATTAAAATGGAATTTTCTAATTACTCCAATTTTCAATGTTTTATTGGTTTCATTGACATCAACTACTATATTAGGTACCGTATTTAAAATTGCTTTTAGGGTATTTGGATTTCTAGGCCTTTTTAATATAATCTTATTACCATTAATATTGTTGCGATGACACCAACTCAAAGCCGGTCCTGTCCATCGATTATAAATTTTGGTGAATGCGCTTTCCAGAACCTTCTGGTCTATTGCAGTATTTACGCATATGAGGAGCGTCATAAAATACTAGAACTTTCCAGAAGTGTATATATAAATTAAGTTTAATACAGTGTGTGTTTCTTTAAATA
Source organism: Lochmaea crataegi (assembly GCA_947563755.1). Lineage (NCBI taxonomy): Eukaryota > Metazoa > Arthropoda > Insecta > Coleoptera > Chrysomelidae > Lochmaea > Lochmaea crataegi. The sequence goes on from OX387422.1 coordinate 8,101,985, forward strand.
AATAGATAGTAATTAGCCATAGTGTGTATAATTTTATCCCACCAGCAAAAACTATTTAAATAAATAATAAAAAACATTACAATATCATTTTATAGGCTAATAACTGAAGCAGATGACCTAGTCGTTGTTCCACTTGGGGTCGTCATTGTCACGAAAATTAAAAAAAAGTAAAAAATGGAAATTTATACTTTAACAATTTTCAATTGATGGTGATTCATTGGCAACATCGTTATGGAATCATCTTACTTTTCACTTATCCACATTGGCGAAGCGCATAAACAATAGAAATGATCCCAGTAAGTGCCGGTTAGTGATGAGCGATATTTCACAAACTGTTACTTTTTCACTGATACGAACAAATCACAGCCAGTTCCTATAATCAAATCTAAATTGTGACGTGATCACATCCAACGAAAACGACAATTAATTGAATGAATGAATCGAAATATTCGGAATCAAACATAATATTGGTCAACAAGATCGAATTTTGTTTTGTTCATTACTGTAAGATTATGTGCTCTTTATTCTAGAAATGAGGAACGAGAACGGCAAACGGTATCCTAATAATTTGTATTTACTATATTGTTATGGTATGGTGACTAGGATATCTATTTATGATACCGTGAAATCCTGAAAAGGAACGATATTTTATTGATACGTGATAACGTGATCACAGCCAGCGAAAACGACAATGAATTGAATGAATAAATCGAAATATTCGAGATCCAACATAATTTTAAAACATTTTTTTAGCTTATTAGCTTATTATAATTTAAGAATACAATAAAATACTGTACTGATACCGATAAATATGGATACATTTTTCCCATCGAATATTCAAAACAGAATATCAAATGTCGTGATCACGTTACGTTTTAAAATAACTGATATTAAAAAATCACGATGACGCTCATATCTGAGATCTGAAATTTAACATTGTTGCCGTTAGTCCTCAGTTCAATTTGTTCTCATCAGTCACCATCAACTGAAAATTGTCGTAGTATAGAAAAAATTGAGCAAGCCGATAAAATATTAATTAAATTGAGATTGAAATGAACACAAATAAAGGGAAAAAATATTAAGCACACAAAATAAAAGTCAAATAATTCGACTTACCCTATAGTGTACTTGCTTTGTGAGAACACTGCACTTTTCCAAATTCGAGTGGCTTTTCACCGAAAATGGTCTGAACTGCAAGACTGAGGTTGTGGTAGCTTGTTCCGGTCGATGTTCACTTGGACTGCTTACAGGTTTCTACCCAGCTGCTCTTCCACTTTGGAGATGCTGCACCTACCCAAATTCTATTGGACCTGCTTGGAGTCAAGTGGAATAGAAACAAGTGACTTTTCACTTAAATCTACCAAGAATTCTTCATCGTCGTCTTCGAGGCTTTACACTGGCAACGCTGTGTTGTCTTCGTGGACTTACAACGTTTCTTTTCTTGGAAAAATCCTACTGACTGCGACAGTGAAGACTTTATTTTTGATGTTCGTAGGAAAAAATTAGGAACTCGTAATAATTCAGACAAATATTATTTTTATTGTAGTTCGAGAGTGTGAGTAATTCTAATTTAATTGGTTACAAAAAGCAAAAATATCTAAGAAAGGTGCGTGATTAAAATTAAAATTTATAAACAAAGAGGTTCCGATATCGGTTCAGAGAATTAAATAATAATTTTGAAAACTGCTGAGGTTGTATCTGCTGCTTGTAATCTTTGGTTGGATGATGTAACAAATATATCAATTTCAAATATTTAAGGTTTATACAGGGTCTTTCATTGAGACGGCGAATATATGTATTCCATTTATTGGGTCTTGCGATATTTGTAACCAAGATACAGGGTGTGTAAGGCGCACTCGCAGCTCTTGTTTCTGTTTACGCTATAGTGATATATTAATGAGTTATGGTTTCCTTTAAGATAAGTTTGTTATTTAAACATCTTTTGAGATTCTATATCGATTAATAAGGCATTTATGTTTTTTGGTGTTTATTTTTAAAAGCATTAGGATAAGAAATTGGTAATAATATAAATATGTTTATATTTTTTAAAAACTAGCCGAGTTGTTATTATAAGTAAAATGAAAACGGAGTCAAGGAGTGACTGTTATTGAGATAAGAAGAGTATAGAATTGGTCTGTGTTGATTGTAAAAGAGATCGAGACGTGAATTAAAATATACTGCAATAGATTTTTGAATATTCGTGTTTGATTTCAAAATACCCTGTTTAAAGGTGTTTTTACAGGTGTTTTGTCGAATCTGCTCATTTGTTTGTAAGCTCATAACTAATGACCCTTTATATATTTTTTTAATATTTGGTCCACATGTTTCTCAATCATTAATTACAATAAAAATTCAGGTCCGGATTAAGAAAATTTTTTATGAGTGATTATGTCTGTAAAACAACACTCTGTATATTGAGATTTTGAAGATTCGTTTTGATATTTAAAAAGTGCACAAAAAACTGAACCAAAAAGAATTTTTGATCCGACAATTTCACTACTCAAATTTTAGGTGATTTTCTGCTCCTTCTTAGGAGGTTCCTTAAAAAATTCATTTTACAAAATAATGACCATATTACTACACAAAACAACTACTTTCCGGGCTATATGTTCCGACGAGTATTTATAAATTTGAAGTCGGTGCCAAGTAAACGTATGTCTTCACATCGCGTCGCATTATTCGTCGATTTTCGGTAATTTTAACAAGATTTACTTGGAATCGACTTCAAAACTATAAAACAATTAATAAGTACCTACATAATAAAAAATAATTTCCTAATTTGATTACGCAAAAGAACAAATAAGTATTAAATTGTTGTATAAGACATATTTTTTTATCTTTAATAAAACTATTCTTCATCGAGTAAAAGAAAACGATAAAATGTCTTGTAGGATTTTCCTTGTAGAGTCATTTTGTTTTATTTCATCGTGTCTATTTATATTTACCTGATATATTTATTTTAACTTGTTTGCGTGATGCAAGTAGACATATTCGAAATTCAGTTATTCATGGCATTTCCTTTTATTTTCATAAATATTAATGGGAATGCTGAAAATCCCATTTCCAATACGGCTTTCAACGGATGTGGCTAAAATATGTATGGTTAATTTACAGAAAAAAAAAGTTTTTGATGAATGTAGTTGACACTTCGATTTGCTGATTTTAATTTTTATTTGATTTATGTTAATCTAGATTTTTGTTGACTCATGAATTGTTTGAAGGTTGGAGGATTTTAACGGGATTTATTGACAAAAAACTTTGCAAATAAATTGAGTACTTTGGACAAACTTTGTTTTTATTGCTGAATAATTTCAAAGTAATTTTCCATAACAAAAATAACTGCAGCCAAAACAATGCAGAAAATCAAACTCAAAGTTTCCCACGCAATAATCAATAAACAGGATGACCAGTTCCGGCAATTAAAGCACATATTAAATAGCAATATATTGATAATAATTAATTGAGATATTCTAATAAAGGATCTGTTTTGGAAAATAAGAGAAGCATATTTCCCGACAATAAACAATTTATTAGTACATTTTCATAAAATAGTTAACAATATTGTTAAGTTAAAAACCCCAAAACTAAACAGTAAAAATAGTGGTCAAATAAAAAAGCTATTAAAGGGATATATCCTCAAAATTTGTCTTTAAAAAATTTCTGGCTAAAATAATAGTGTCGAAAATTCCTTAGAAGAATGACTTGACAACCATTTGTCTAAAATGTTAACACGTTTTCGTTTGGCCACTCTGTAGAATATTATAAAAAATAATAGATAAAAATTCACACATAAACTAATAATCTAAAACACTAAATATTATAAAGTATGGTGCGATTTAAGGGAAAACTCGTGAAACCATATTTTGTCAAAATAAAATCTCAAATAAAGGGTTAGAGAACGTTCGAGAAGAGTTCGCCGCACGTCTTTCACATTGTATTTTAGCTGAGGGTGAACAATTCAAGCACTTAAAATTTATTAGTATTTAATTAATAATATTAATAATTTCATGGATATATTTCATTAAATATTTAAAAATCAATTACTGCTATTTCAAATGATAAAGCATCTACATTTTCATTTAAAAATTTGAAGGTTGACGTCATTACACTCACATAGATGACGTCATAAATAAAGAGGTATCCTGATGAAGTGCCTGTTTGAAAATAAAAATCGACGGGTTTCAGAATTTTTCCCTTAAATCGCTGGTGAGTTTTTTCATTTTCACCACACTGTATGCTTAAGAAAGTCTATCCAACATAAACATCGGTCACAATTTGTATTAAAAGGACAAATAGGTAATCGGAAAAAATAGATTTGGAAAAAATAGTCTTGGAAAAAATAGACCCGGAAAAAATATACTTGGAAAAAATGAAGATGCGAATGTTCGGACAAACTTTAAAAGTATACAATGGTAACGATTAAAACTAAGATATATCAAATTAAACAAATAATTATAATAAAACCCATATTTTTTTTCATTTTGTATTTTTTCCCGATGTCAAACAATATTTTAACTAAAAAAATACTTATTATTGCCCCAGTTCACCAAAAGTATCTCACGAATAAATGTACAATATTTTAGGACGACCTTACTGGTTATAAGAATAACAACTTACTGACCAATAAAAGCTGATAATCAAACTTAATACCTTTTCCTCGATTCCAAACAGCTCATGTAAGTGAATTTTGGTCTCTTCCAACTACAAGATGATTATCTTCTATATGTTCCTTGTGGTGTATTCATTATACTTTTTGTTAATTACTTTAGGAAATTAAACCACAATCTTTTTTATATTTTTTTAACTCAACGTTTCGGTAGCGTTCCAGCGTTGAATTAAAAAATATAAAAAAGATTGTGGTTTAATTTCCCAAAATAATTAACAAAAAGTCTTCATTTATAGGGACACTAACTTATTTTTGTACATGTATTAGTAAGATTCTAGTTACTGAGTGAACATAGCAGATTTAGTTGTCTCTAGACTTCTTTTTCTTTTTTGCTTTACTTGGTAATTGGGCAGCTTCTTCCGTTGCAAATTCACAGTAACATGCCTCTACAACTTGATTGATATCGCTGACTTCCTCTGTATCAGAACCATTTTCGTTTTCTTTTTTTATATAATTTCCTTTGCCTTCTTTTTTTTCTTCTTGTAAATGCGTGATATCGTTATTTTCAACTGTTTCAACATCATTGTCTACTTTAAAATAATAATAACAAGATTCTAGTTCGCCTGTTATTGGGTGGTAACTACTAATTTGTGTTATAACAAAAACTTTTTTAATTTTTGTGTTATTAGTAACACTGTTTTCTTGTACATTGTTATTTTCTTTTTTTCCTCCAGTTTCTGTAGTGGTATATGAACAGCCAGGTATGGCAAGACTTTCATTGGTTTCCATGGGTTTTTTACTTCCTTTTTTCCCTTTGTCATTATAAGGTTGCTGCGGATCTGTTATTGGGCACTCAACTGTTCTGGCAGTAGATTCTTCATTCTCATCTTCTTCATTTGTAACATTTTGAACTACCGCAAGATCTTCATTAAATTCTTTTGGCTCTTTTTTAACTCTTGATTTTCCAAGTGTTGTCTCTTTTTTAACCACATCACATTTTTCTTTTGTTTCTTTACATTTTGTTTCTCCTTGTTTTTTAGTTTTCTTCACTTCTGAAACAGGTTCAGGTTCAACGTTGCGGTCATCAATATTGACTGCATCTTTTTTATTTTCTCCTAATTTTGATTGCAACAAGCTTATAATTTTAGGACAATCCTTCAAAGCTATTTTACACATCAATTTTTCAGTCTTGGACTCATCACTTCTTTTTTTAGCCACTTTTACAGAACTACTGTTTTTTCTAAGCTTTTTGGCTGGATTATCGGAAGCCTTCTTTTTCTTCTTGTTTTTGCCGTTCCGATCACTTTTATTGAAGAGGCTTAGTCTTCCTAGTTCTGGAGATAAAATATTGTTTATAAGGTTCACCTCTTCTTTAACATCTTCTGTACTTGTAGTTTTTTTATTAGGTGAACTTTTGTCTTCCAGTTTAGCGGGATTAACTGGAATATTTTCAATTTTTATCTTGGGAACAGTCTCTACCTCCAATTCATGAACAGTATTTACCAATTCTTCCTTTCGTTGCACCTTTTGCTCCTTTTCATTCGGTTGCATATCGTTATTAACTTGATTGGTTTCTGTCTTCGAATTATTTTGTGAGGTTAGAGCAGCTTCTAATCGTGATCCACTGGTAGATGGTTGGTCCCTAATACTATTTCCAGACACAGCAGTACCGTTCAGGACAGAATGATTTTTATCTGGATCATTGCTCTTAGAATTAACTTCATTAGAAAGTTCACTGGAAGTTGGAACATTGCCGTCTGGATTTTCTGCGTTTTGGGGAGTTTGAGTTACCATCTGACTTTTTTCATTTACCATACCTGTGGTAGTTGGAAAATTAGCCATATTAAAAAACTGTTGCAAGCACTCTTTGTAGTAGCTAGTACGTACATTATAATATGGCTTTCTGTCTGGATTTTCTAATGTCGATTGATTTGCATTAAAAGTTTGTACTGCATTCTTACCCTCAGTATTACTTTGCTGTTTCCTGTTGGGTTCACGAGATGATTGTCCATTTGAATTTTGGTTCAAATATGGGTTAACATAAGGTCGATAAAAATGTCTACGGTTTTTTCTTAGCGCTTCTATAATTGCACAACTATTTGGTTCATTTGCTCTAGGTGATTGATCTGGATAAATTAAGGTGTTGTTATCGGATTTTTTCTTTCCTTCAATCCTTATTTCTTCAGCCTGTATGAAATATTGGTTCATTTGAGCATATAATTGATTTCTGCGGAATTGTTCTATTGTTACTGGATCTGTAGTAGAAGCCGATTCTTTATATATAGACTCGCGACCTGCATAACTTCCTCTATTACCTACATCGGGCGATTGATCTGGTCTAGTTATAGTGTGACTAGCAGGTCTTCTTCTGTTTTGAATTATTGTCTGAATCTGTAAATCAGTATTTAAACCCGCAACATCGTTGTTTTGAGAGGTCTGGTTGAGATATTGGTTGCCTTGAGGTATTCTGTGGTATTCTTCTAATGATAATTGATTTGCATTAGGAGCTGCATTACTTCTCTGGCCTCTATGATTTCCAGGTGTACTAGGTGTTTGATCTGGTTCAGTTACAGTCTGACTAGCAGCTATTCTTCTGCTTTGAATTATTGTTTGAAGCTCTGAAGCATTTACAACGTCGGCCTGAGATGTCTGGTCGACATTTTGGTTGACTTGGAAAAAGTATTGATTTCTGTGGTATTCTTCAAACAATAAATGATTTGCATTAGGAGCTGCATTACTTCCCTGGTCTCTACTCTGCCCGGAAGTACTAGACAATTTATTTGGATTTGTTAATGTAGGTTGTGGATCATTATTTGAACCATTGATATTATTGCCTTCATTCTGGTTGCGGTTAACATAAGGGCCAAATAGATTTCTAGGGTACTCTTCTATTGGTAAATGATATCCATCACGATTTGGAATTGCCATTTCTTGGCCTCTTCTCTGGTCGGAAGTACTAGATAATTGATCTGGATTAGTTATAGTGTGATTAGCTTCCCTTCCACTCATTTGAAGTGTTCTTTGAGGCTGTGAAACAGTATTTAGAGGAATTACATTGCTGTTTTCATACGCTGCCATCTGGTTGAGATATTGGTTAACATGAGGGCCATATAGATTTTTTTGATACTCTACTGATGATGATTGATCTGGTTTAGTTATAGTGTGGTTAGCGGCTCTATTTATCAATGGAACCATTTTTAGATGAGGCTGTAAATTAGTTCTGAAGTCTACTGATGGTAATTGATTTGGTGTAGTTATCGTGTGGTTATCGCCTCTATTTATCATTGGAACCATTTTTAGATGAGGTTGTAAATTAGCTCTTGGATAATTGGAAGTTCTTGCCTGAGGATTAATATAAGGGCCGTATACATTTCCATGAACTGCTTTCAATGGTAATTGATATGGCTGCCTAGCGACTCTTCTTTCCCTTGGAGTTATTATTTTGGGCTGTGGAACTACTGTTGATTGATCTGCTCTAGTTGATTTTTCATTCCTGGGGTCAACATCTGCATTTCTTTCCACGCTTTCATTTTGAGTGTCACCGTGGTTTTTCTTTCGAACTTGGGTTTTAGTGTCCTTTTTGGCACTATGCTTGTTATTCTTAGAACTAGTACTGCCATTTTTACCATCAGTTTTATAATTAGAATTCGATGTAGATGCTGTAGGTTTTTTGAAACATGGACCTTTATCAGCGATGGAGTTATTCAATGCAATCGACACTGGACGTCGATTGGTACTATCGACGTGGGTAGAATCAGGTAAAAGTGGACGGGTTTCTTCACTATCTGTAAGTGAAGTACCGATATCATATATTTGGTAAAGAAAATTGCAATAAAGTGGCTGCTTCGAGAAATAAAATAATAATAATAATAATTTATTCTTAAAAAGTACATAGATATATCACATTACAATAATATAAGAATAAATTGATACTCAATAAGTGCCAAGCACTTGTTTTGAGAATTAATCAAATGCAATAGATAAAATGGATAAAACAGGCAAATAAATCAAATAAAATGGGTGAAAATACACAAATAAAACATAATAATAACACTCAGGAATTAAAGAAAGTATTGATATTAAAAAATATTGTATATGAGGTTTCTTGGTACTTTTTTACAAGTCTTTGGAATTTGGGAAGTACTTTAGTGGATCGAATTGTCTCAGGAAGAATATTAAATATTTTTTGGGTAAAGGTAATAAAACGATCGTTGGCTTAGAGTTTTTGCTACTGTCGGGATAATGTGTAATGATCTATTTCTTGTGTGGTAGGTGTGGTTTGTTAATGTATGGGTTTTATTGAAGTACTTTACACTCGAGCATAAGAAGTAAAGTTGTCTCACATCCAAAACATTACATTCCCGGTATAATAGATTTGAGCTGTATAATCTACTTCTTGAATGTATAAGTTTTAGGAATCGTCTACCCCATGCCACTATTCCATATCATAAGTGTTTGAGAGTTTGGGATGATAAACATTTTTTTAAATACCTAAATGTATATAAAATACTTTGAAGTTTTTTAACGACATAGTGTATGTGGTAGTCCCATCTCAAATGGCAATCAATATAAATACCAAGGTATTTAATTTTTTTCATAGAGTGTATAACGTGGTTTGTTTTGGGCAGAATAATTGAAATTATATTTCGGTAGTCCAATCACATTACAACTAAAAGGAAGATAATGAGTTTTGTCAAAGTTCAATTTAAATAGTTATATTTGAAAAGTCCTTTTTGGCTAAAGTTTTCAGGTTGTCCCAATCAGCTCCTTCATAAAAAAAGGTAGTATCATCAGCAAAACATATGGCAACTCCCTTAGTTTGAACCGTGAAAAAGTCATTGATATATATATATATATATATATATATATATATATATATATATATATATATATATATATATATACACTGTGTTCATTTGAAAAGGACCCACCCTTAATATTTCAAAAATGGGACATATTAGAAGGAAATGCCGAAACAGGTCAACTTTTAATTTGAGGGGGACACTTTTTAGCGCTAATGTCATAAACGTCAGATTCACCCCCTCCCTACTGGAGATACCCCTTACATTTTTTCAAATGGCATTAGGTATCAAGTCCTACCTCATTTAAAAGGTCCGGTAAATCACTATTCAATCATTTTGTTTTGCCTTTGATACGAGCCTTCCATTGTTATTTAATCGTTGTTTAAAATTGGATCTTTTTCAACTTTTATTGCCTGAATGTTAACGGTGGTCACTTTGAACGCATGATTTAATAGCAGTTTTTCCTTGTTAACGGTTGTCTTTTTACTATTTGTAAATTTTTTATTCTTTAAAGAGTCTTTCTATTATAACACAATACCAAAAGTTGAAAAAGAGCCAATTTTGAACAACGATTAAATACCAATGGAAGGCTGGTATCAAAGGCAAAACAAAATGATTGAATAGAGATTCACCAGACCTTTTAAATGAGGTGTGACTTGATACCTAATGCCATTTGAAAAAATGTAAGGGGTGTCTCCAGTAGGGAGGGGGTGAATCTGACGTTTATGTCATTAGCGCCAAAAAGTGTCCCCCTCAAGTTAAAAGTTGACGTGTTTCGGCATTTCTTTCTAATATGTCCCATTTTGGAAATATTAAGGGTGGGTCCTTTTCAAATGAACACAGTGTATATATATATAGTTATAGTAGATATTTGCCGAATAATAATGTACAAGGACAGGAATATTGGGGAAGCGGCAAAATTGTAAAATGAGTACTCTTTACACTATTTTCCAAGCTTTCGGAATATCTTTATTTCCATTTTCAAGGATTGCTTGCATTCGAGATTGTTATTAAAAAGTCATTTTTAATGGTAAATACATCTAATAATAATTTTGATTTGAATTTAAAAAAAAATAAATGTCAAAATGATGTCAAACAAAATCGTTTGCTTATAGAATAAGAACTAGTATACAATTATAACTAACCTATATCTAAAAATATGAAGATTGGCTAGGTTCATCTTCTTTTTTTTAAAATTTGTTTGATGTTATTTTAACCTCAAATGTTTGAAATAGACGAATTTAAAATTTGATGACAATCATGCTCCCTATCAATAGCCAAAAGGTAGTAATAAATATTACTCAACTTTTTATGACAACTATTTCTATTGATGATATTTTGTTCTTGAGATATGTGAGCCATTTCCAAGAAAAGTCTTTTTTTGGTATTTGATTGTATATCTAAAATACAGACAGAATCAAAAACCAAAATATGGTCTTTATCAATTATATGTTTGGCCAAAGCACATCTATCGGGATATAATCTGGAATCACTTTTATGGAGAGAAATTCGGTTTTTTTAATTTTTGGCTAGTGTGACCAATATATTTATTCTCGCAATTTCTACAAGGGCTACAGTATACTACATTTGAAAGATTAAGAATATCAGTTTTATCTTTAATTCTTGTATAAATTGATTTGATCGTTAAACATGTTTTATTTGCAATTTTTATGTTAGTAATTGGTTTGAAAGTTCTAATTAATTTTGGTGTAATTTCTCTAATGTATGGCAAAGAAATATAGTAATAGGGAATTTCAGCATGTTCTGAAATAATGTCCAAATTGGGAGAGTTATTATAAAATATGTTTTTTATCAACTTTTTTGGATATCCATTATCTAAAAATAATTGATGAAGGATTTTTAAGTTTTTTTCATGAAATACAGGATCTGAAATATTAGTTATTCTATTTTTCATTTGCTTGATCAAATTAATTTTCATAGAATACTTATGATATGACCAAAAGTTCATGAATCTTCCAGAACTCATTGGTTTCCTATACCAATCAATAGATAAAGTGTTATTAGAATTTCTTATCATTTTAGTATCTAAGAAAGGTATACTTTGTAATTCGTCTTCCTTCTCTATTGTAAACTGAATGTGTTGATCATATTTGTTAAATATGGAAAGAACTTCATCTACTTTATTATCTGGTAAAGCTAGAATAATATCGTCAACATACTTTTTTATGAAGATTAAATTGAAAGGTAATATTTGTATAACTGAGTCTAACAAATGATCCATAACGTAACATGCTATAATTGGCGAGATTGGGAACAACAATCTCGCCAATTATAGCATGTTACGTTATGGATAATTTATTAGACTCAGTTATACAAATATTACCTTTCAATTTAATCTTCATAAAAAAGTATGTTGACTTTACCAGATAATAAAGTAGATGAAGTTCTTTCCATATTTAACAACTATGATCAACACATTCAGTTTAGAATAGAGAAGGAAGACGAATTACAAAGTATGCCTTTTTTAGATACTAGAATGATAAGAAATTCAAATAACACTTTATCTATTGATTGGTATAGGAAACCAATGAGTTCTGGAAGATTCATGAACTTTTGGTCATATCATAAGTATTCTATGAAAATTAATTTGATCAAGCAAATGAAAAATAGAATAACTAATATTTCAGATCCTGTATTTCATGAAAAAAACTTAAAAAACGTTCATCAATTATTTTTAGATAATGGATATCCAAACAAGTTGATAAAAAACATATTTTATAATAACTCTCCAAATTTGGACATTATTTCAGAACATGCTGAAATTCCCTATTACTATATTTCTTTGCCATACATTAGAGAAATTACACCAAAATTAATTAGAACTTTCAAACCAATTACTAACATAAAAATTGCAAATAAAACATGTTTAACGATCAAATCAATTTATACAAGAGTTAAAGATAAAACTGATATTCTTAATCTTTCGAATGTAGTATACTGTATCCCTTGTAGAAATTGCGAGAATAAATAGATTGGTCACACTAGCCAAAAATTAAAAAACCGAATTTCTCTCCATAAAAGTGATTCCAGATTATATCCCGATAGATGTGCTTTGGCCAAACATATAATTGATAAAGACCATATTATGGATTTTGATTCTGTCAGTATTTTAGATATACAATCAAATACCAAAAAAAGACTTTTCTTGGAAATGGCTCACATATCTCAAGAACAAAATATCATCAATAGAAAGAGTGATCATAAAAATTTGAGTGATATTTATTACTACCTTTTGGCTATTGATAGGGAGCATGATTGTCATCAAATTTTAAATTCGTCTATTTCAAACATTTGAGGTTAAAATAACATCAAACAAATTAAAAAAAAAAAGAAGATGAACCTAGCCAATCTTGATATTTTTAGATATAGGTTAGTTATAATTGTATACTAGTTCTTATTCTATAAGCAAACGATTTTGTTTGACATCATTTTGACATTTATTTTTTTTTAAATTCAAATCAAAATTATTATTAGATGTATTTACCATTAAAAATAACTTTTTAATAACAATCTCGAATGCAATCCTTGAAAATGGAAATAAAGATATTCCGAAAGCTTGGAAAATAGTGTAAAGAGTACTCATTTTACAATTTTGCCGCTTCCCCAATATTCCTGTCCTTGTATATATATATATATATATTGAATAGTATCCCTGCGGGATCCCACATCTAATCCGGTCTCTACCACTTGTTCAAATACAAATAAATATAGGAATGGATTCAGGCAAAATCATACAATGAATTATGGAAATATAAAAATGAAGGAAAGGATCAAGAAAAAATGTATATACTTAATATTAAAAAGATAAAAAAAGAAATATGAATATTTACAATGAATAGAAGCTTAACAGCAATTTTATTGTATACAAAAATTCAACTCAACTAAATAAAAAGGGGTATGTTCTGAGTACAAGTATTCCTTTAAATAAAACCTGTTCAATACAACACCAAATGAACAAAATAAAAAAAGCGATTTTAAACTGTCCCGAAAAAAAACTCCTTCAAAATATTATTATTATTATTATTATTCAGTGTAATATTTATTATGAACACATTCAAGTATATATAAAATTATTACTTACTTTCTTCTTCAGGTACAGCCTTCGGGATTGCTGGATCAGCGCTGCATTTTTTATTGGGATTTGCCATGGCTTTTTACTGCTTGTAAACACTTCTTGCTACACGAAGATGTAATCTAAGCCTTTGATATTATTTACATTATTAATGTTTTTATTATCAACGATAAGATTCAAAAACTAAGGACCAACACCGATCTTACAACTTCCACCAAAAAAAAACTTTTTAAAATGAGGTCTCTACCTGTTAATTAAATGAAAACTTACTGCGCTGACGCTATAGATTAGTTATAACGGTCATTATCAATAACTTATCAATATAATTGTTTGATAAGCTCATCCACACATTGCAGATTTATCATTGTTTAAAAATGTGTCCGAAATGCCAAGGTGTTACAGGTTGAAAATTTATTAATTAGACCAGTCATTTTAATATATTTTTGAACCAACCACTTATTTTGTCTTGATAAACTTTTTTGTTTTTCCTTTTTTCATGTTGTATTCAAGGAGAGGGGTTGAAATATAACATTCGAAGAATTTGGTGAAGCGAGATGATCGGATGATGATCTCGTAGGGTTAAGACAATCAAAGGGAAGCTACGGCCAGGTGAAAACAAGAGAACACATAACCCAGACGTCCTAACAATACACTCATGTTCGAACATGTTCGAATGGGGCCAGTACCGAAGCAGTGTTGGACTCATCCCCAAGGGAATGCGTACCAACCAAACCCACCTCAAACTCGCCGTTACCCACGCCTCGGAATCACTACCCTAGCATACTTCGAGACGGGCGGCGGTCCCTCGCACACTCTCCGCTCTCATACCATATCGTGTCCTTCTCTCCCCCTAACCATGAACTCTACTACTCTACTCACCTCCATCCATTCCTCCTCCTCAACATTATCTCCACCAGTATACCCAGTATACCGTCTCCCCTAGTTTCCTCTCAACTTCTTCAGCACTTCCTCGTTCCTCCAGCATCTAAACATCATCCTCCACTTCACACCTCTCGCACACTCCAGTCTCTCCTTTCCCAATCTTGTGGAGGTACCCTACTCTCGACCCATGTCCAGTGAACACCTGTGTCAAGAAATAGTTCACCTCCCCGAATTTCCGGTCCATCCAATCTCTCCTATTACCAATCGCTCCTTTTAGTGCGCCCTCATACTCCTCCCACCTTATCTCCATTTCCTCCTCCATCCATTCCTGTACTTCCTCTCTGGTCGCACCCCTCCAGAGTTTGTTCCTAGCTCTAGCCATCACGTCCAATGGGTAGGACCTGCACCGGCAGGAGTGGCCTAACCCTCGCATTCACCCTCGCTCTTTGACCCCACACCTCCGCACCGTACAGCATACCTACTCTGCTCTACCGTCCTACCAATTACCCTTCTCCCGGCCCTTTCACATTACACATCAATTTCCCCAGTCATGCTGCCCTCACTTTACCCTTCTCTGCTGCCTTTAACATATGAGTTTTGAAGGATAATTGACTATCCAACCACATCCCTAGGTATTTCACAGACTCCTCCATACGAATTATCCTTCCCTTAACCATCACCCCCACTTCCCTCGTCCTGCTCCGTCCCTTCACTAGCAGCCCCACCGTCTTATCTTCCGCTACTTCTAGTCCACACCGCTCTATCTTCTCCACAATCTTCCTACACATTCTCTCCGCCTCCGCAAACACCGTAATCTCACTTCCCTCTTCACACACTATCCCACAAACACACACTTCCAAAGCGTCGGTCCAAGAACCGAGCCCTGAGGCACTCCAGCCTCTGGAGGGACACGCCCCGTCAGGTAGTCCTCCACCAGGTTAACCAACCCCTGCCCCACTCCAAGCCTCAGCAACGCGCTCAACACTGCCCGTTTGCTGACACTGTTGAACGCGTTCCCGACGTCGAAGAACACGAGTAGGGCCAACTTCTTCTTCCTCCAGCTGCCCTCCCTAGCTCTTTCCACCAAGCCCATCATCTTGCCCAATGCCGAGATGCAAGATTTCCCCTTCGTGAACCCGTGCTGGCTAGCCCTAAAACCCCCATTCCTACAAAGTTCCTCCTCAATCCTATCCTTTATTATCCCCTCCATCAATTTACCCATGCCACACATCAGGCTGATAAGCCTGTAGTACCCGCCCGCTTCCCCTCTCTACCCGCCTTCTTCGTCAGTATCACCCTGGCCACCTTCAATCCTTCCGGGAACTCCTCCTCCCTCAGCACCCTGTTGAATAGTTCCCTGAAGTAATCCCCATTGTCATCCAACATCTATCGCTGGGGCTTTCCTCACTTTAATGTTTCTCCTCCCCTCCTCTACTTCCCACTTCTCTACCGGCCTTATCCCCCTCATTTTCCCTACCCCTTCTTCTTCTCTTTGTATCCCCCCCTTCCCACTATTCTTCCTCTTCCCCTCAGCATCCGTCTTCGTTCTTTCTTACACTCCCTCCACAGCTCCTCTATTTCCTCATTCCACCAGTAATTGGCCCTCCGCTCACGCCTATTGCCGCTCTTTCCCTCTCTTTTACAGCCCTGTATCACATTGAACAATTCATCTGCGTCATCTCCAAGTCCCCCTTCTATCTCCTCTCATACTTTCTTCCGCATACTCTCTGCTTCGGCCTTCGTCCACCTCTATTCCCACTCTTCCAATAATTCATTTCTCCCTTTCCTTATATCCGTCTCCACATACCTATGTAAGCTCAAGCTTTCCTCATCCTCCAGCACCCTCTAACTACTCACTCTTTCCCGCAGCCATTCATCACATGCTGTTATATCAATGAATGATGAATCCCCGTCACCCCTCACGAAGGTGGTCAGTAGTCCATCATTCAGCACCACCAACCCGTTGGATGTCAACACTTCTTCCAGGATCTCCCCTCTCCTGTCCGTTTTCTTCCCCCCTTCCATACAGTATTCTTAGGATTGAAGTCCCCTGCCACCATTCTCCTTATGATGCTCCTTTTCCCTTTTGACACCCTCAGATCGTCCTCTAATCCTGTCATGCTCCTCTCATATTCTTCCAGGCTGACATTTGGGCTTATATTCACACTGTACACCACCATGTCTCCCATTCGCACTACCACCCATCCGTTTCCCTTTTTCACTTCATCCGCCCTCAGTCCATCCCCCACCACTCTTATTCCTGCCTCTCCTGTATCGTCCATAATCCATCCCTGCTTTCCCACATATCTAGCATTTACCTCGGATCCACACACCACATCCACTTCCCTCCTAAAAATCACTTCATCCAATATATCATGTGCTATTCTGCATTTCCCTAAATTTATTTGTAACACCCTCCATCCACCCCCTACATTCCTTCTTCCCGCGCAATGCCCTAACAATACACTACCGCCAGAATGAGCACATCAAAACAAGCTCAAACTAGTGGAGAAGGCAAGATGGCGAATCTGTGGAATGGAAGAAGTAACCTTCATTCACTTGCGACGAAGGCGACGATTTGTCTAAACGATTTTCTTACCTTACTAAATACTTCAAAAGCAAATTATACAGGGTATTTTAAAAAAAGGTGTCCCCGTCTCTAGGATAGGTAGAAAACTGAAAAATAATTGGTTTGCTTATTAAAAAAAATTCGTACCACCATCCGTAGGTATTCAAGATAAAGGGCGTTGAAGAAAAAAATGTATACACATTTTTTACGATTTTGCAGAAACTACTGGCAACATTATAATGAAATTGTATACGAATATGTTTTGGAAGTCCCAGACATCCCATGAATTTGTTTTTACATCTGACTCTCATAGAGGGCGCTAGTTACCCGGTTTGTACCAAGTAGTATTAAACATTATCTTTTTTAAGGTTAGATTTATTAATCAACATTTGAAGTGATCTTAAACATCATTCAATTTTACACCAGAAAGGTACTCATGGTAAAACTCGATACTGTGTACCATTTTCGGTATATTTTGATTTGAAAATTATGAAGTTATTTATTATTATTATTAATTAGTATGCATTAAAAATTTTTTGTCGCGTAAATGAGACCTCATCGATAAAACGGATTCATGTTAAAAAATTAGGATTGAGGGCTTCCCTTTCTTGTAACGTTTCACAAAAATCCATTCATTTATTGATAGTTATGACGATAAGTCAACAATAATTAGATTTTAGAAACCTTGTTATTTGTAAAATTAGATATTGTTAATCAAAATGTACTCAAATGTTGAATACACCGACATGTTATTAACCTTAGGCGAGTGTTTAGGAAACTCTAGAGCAGCTGTTACGCTTTGTGCAGAAAAGTTTCATAGAAGAAACTTACAGGGTAAACATACATTTAGAGCCATTGAACGACGTTGTCGAAAAACTGGGAATGTGAGACCAAAAAAAATTCTGGTAGGCCAAGAACAACAAGAACCATTCATAAATAAAATATTATTTTAAATTTAGTTGATCCAGATCCAACAGTTAGCGTAAGGAATATGGCAAGACAAACAAATACGACTTCTTCAAGTACTTGGAGGCTACTTAAAGAGCAGCAGCTACATCCTTATCATTACAGACAATTCCAAGAGCTCTTGCCCGACGATCTACCGGTACCATGGCTTGTCTGCTGTCAGTGCAGATTGTTATGTTTTCGCCAGAAATTCCTTTTCTGGTTAGTTCATTGAGGTACCAGCCAGATCTGTTTGAACCACGCTGGTATTTTTTGTATCTATTGACAAAATTGTGATTATAGAGATATCGACTGGGCTAAATGCGTTAGTGATTCTACCAAGGTCACCTCAAAATATTAATCTTGTCAAAATCACAGAAGGTTCAACCTACTGACAAAATATTTTGAGGTTGTGATTAAAAAACAAATATTTTAAACATAAACCACGTTATAAAAATTACGTATTAATTCGACAAAAAAAAATTTATGCACTTTTTAAAATACAAATCTGAATTGAACCTGGCTCTATTTTTGAAATAAAAAAATTGCCTATCTCTGAATTTCAAATCGGATTGTTCAATTTAAATTTCATCCCATAATTATATTTACTGTATAAAGAGGAATAGTTGTTTACGATTTATCGGATTACGCTCATGAACGAATCACATTGTTTATACATAAATGTTAGCGAATGTAGCATAAAACAATCAGCAATATACAGAGCGAGCTATGTAGTAAAATATACAATTTTTCGTCTACCTTACCGGAAAACCAACCATATTGTATGAACCCAAAAATAGGGCGGAAAATTTTTAACGACGCGGATTTGAAGTTTTACATCATCTGTCACTTGAGTACTTTGACGTTTCATGTACATTTTTTAATTAAACGTCAGAGAATGTCAAAGTTTTTGGTTATATTTTCCGATTTTTTTGTTCATTCGGTAGGCGAAAACAGTTGTGTGTCACACATGCAGGATATGCTTTAGCAGCCCTTAACTATCAACTGCCCTCGCTTCGCTACACTCGCTCATGCATCCAGGGCCCTCGCAAGGCTGAGCGGTGCCCGCGTGCGGGACATTATCTTGGCGTCCTTTATTAATGTACGGAATCCATTTACAAACACGAACAGCAATTGATATTTATAGATATATATAGAGAGATAATAATTAACAAATTATTAATTAATAACAAAAAAAAACATCTTTAATCCTTCACTTAAAACTACAACTTTTATTAGGTTAAATAGGTATTTTTCTTGATTTAGCGGCAGCAAATTCTTTTATTACTTCATCAAAATCGATTTTGTCAACCATCTCCTGAGCTAATATTGCTAGCCCAGATAGTCTCTCTTGATGCATAGTTGATCGAAGAAAATTTTTTTTAACTTTAAAGCTTTAATCTCAATAAACAAAACTTCTACCCCAATAAGTTTCTGTTATAGTTCTTTAGGAGATCATCGTCACATAATGTAAAAATATTACTAAAAAAACCAAAAACATAGACATAATTAGAGATCATATCAAATCTACTATTTAAAGAACTTAGTAAAGTTCATATAATAGCCTTCTTGGTGTGCGTCATTGATTGTTAATGTCCTTCTAACACATTACGTTGGAAGAAATAGAAAAAAAGGCAGGTCTGTGATTAATCATAATCAAAATATCACAATAATGTACCGTTTAAACGTATTACAAACGTTAACCCTAATCTTTGACTTACAAAAATTTGATTGGTTGATGTTTAGATTACGCGCAAACGCGACCTATCAATCGGGCGAAATTACATCGTTCAAAATACAATGCAGACGTTCCTTTCGTAGCGGCAATGTGTCTTATGTCTTTTTCTAATGTCCAACTGACAGTTCTCGTCAGGTCTGTACTTTATTGTTTACGATAAATTATTATTTATGAAAAGTGAATATTGATCTTATTGTTAGCATTTTATTTATACAAATGCTATATTTACTAATATTAAATTATTTTAATATGTAAATTGAATATACAATTTGTTTTATTTTGCAGTGTTTTGATATCCCAAGTATTATTAATTTCATATCCTTTTGGAATTAGGCTGAATACGATCCTGCTGATTTTATTTATTAAATTAAAGGTTAGCTATATGTCAAAAGAACAAATAAAATATCGACATGCCCAAAACACGGATATACGTCACAAACGATGACGCACACCAAGAAGGCTATTATATGAACTATACTCGATCAATTATTCTTAAAAAAAAATAACCTTTAAACGCGGTTTTGGGATTTTGAGGTGTTTCATCCTTATGTTCATAAATATATATGTATAATAAATTTATTTTATATTTTCGTCTAGTAGCATTGATTGCGGGAAAATCTTGCTCTATCTCAAGATTGGCGGCTAATTTTGCCGTTCGAGCAATTATTTCCTCAAAGAAATTATCATTTCTATAATGATGAACTAAATGCTTTAAATGGTTTTGACATACTTTAATGTCAATTGTTACACTTTGCATCATTTTGCTTACAATATTAATCTGAAATAAAACATCATACCAAATAATTACACTACAAATAAATTTAAATGATTGAATATTTAATAGTAAAGAACTTGCTTTATTCCTACTTTCTATGTTAAAAGTATCGTTATCCGCCATTTCTAGAAGACTCTCACAAATTTTAATTAAATGAAATTTTAATGGCTTTATAGCGTCACCCTACTTGATTATGTAGTATCACTTAGTGGTTTAAGATTCAATTTAGGAACATTTTTTAAAATAATATCCCATCTTTTTGTGGAGGAAGAGGAAAAAACGTAGAGTTCTTGTACTATATTAAAAAAGTTTACTATTTCATTTGATACTTTAGCACCATCATTTAGCTATGTGCAGCGCATGGCACAAAAATGCTGGGGAATTAGCGTCCAGAATACGTTTTTGTAAGCCAATATGCTTGACCTCTCATATCTTTAATATCTAAATTTAAATTTCGTAAAAGTTCAACTACAAAATTAAATAGTCCTCCTCCTGTAGAATAGAATATTGGGCTAAAAGCTAAAAAACTCTCTTGTATTTGAACTTTTTTACAATCATGATTTAACACCACAGTTTTTTTTAAAGAATTTTCCTGGGAGTTTTGTACTCTACTAAGATTATTTTTCATCAGAGGGTCAAATGAGGAAATCATCTCGACAGCCTTAGAAAATTTCTGTTATCATGTTGAGAAAGTATTTTAGAAGAACCCTGAAATGCTAGACATTGTCGGGACAAAAATTTTACGACTGCAACAATTCTTTCCAGAACATCATGTCAATATTTTTTATTTCGGTTTCTAAAACCAGTAAAAGATGATCGTTTTTAGTAGTAGATAATTTTAACATTTTTTTCAAACTCATCCATGTATTCATATGATTATTATGTTTCATGTATTTTTATAGCCAACGATAAGTGTTGCCAATCAGAAAAACTATTTTAATCAAAAAAGTATTGATAGTTTTATCAAAAACCTTACAACAAAAGCAAAATGTAGAGTTTTTTGAAACTGAATAAATAAGCCAAATTCTCTCTGCTGTTTCACCATTCTCCAGTTTTCTGACAAAATACGTACTTGGAAAATTTTCTTTTGTCTTGATTTGTAGGAAATTGATAATTGCGTCCTATCAAAGGAGGTCCTCGCTCAACCAACCTTCCCAGATAACACATGAACATACAATGGATGTCCAATAAATATCCACATTGGTCATAAGGGATATCCATGGGATATCCGTTCATGTCCCGAAGGATATCCTATGGACATCCATTCGTACAAAGAATGGATATACCTTGGACAAATATGGATATTCACTGGACATGATAAATAAACCATGGACATCTCATGAACTTTTCATAGACCTGAACTGGATTTTTCATGGAACTGAACTGGATTTTTCATGGACCTGAACTGGATTTTTCATGGACCTGAACTGGATTTTTAGGACAAATATGATGGAATAACAAAGAAATAAGCATAGAGATTGAAACTATGGAAATACCTTAAATAAGCAAAACAAATGGCGCCATGTCAGCCCTCAGTCATAGTGACCCAGTATCGGTAACAGATGGAAAATTAGGTTGAGCACATTGCTGCCAACTTGCGAATACAGTATTTTTAGAGTTTTTAGACTTAATAAAATATCACTGACCGTGGTAAATACAACACAGTCTAACATCAAATTATTATTTATTTTTACTAAATTTTTGCTACCTTCAATTAGTTTTTTCTTCATCCCATGAAATTAAAAATAAAATACTGAAAACCAGTGTGAAAAATTATTCGAGTAGCAAATGTGAGGTATAGGTATAAAATATAGCGGACGTAGTACGTTTTTAATGAGTCGTTGTATATTTCGACTCGACCAAAGGATGAACAATGGATGTCCAATGGAGGTCCATCATTCAAATAAATCTTCACGTCCATCAGTGGTGAACGAGAACTGAAGGTCCAGTGAATGTCCCCAAACGTATAACCATTGTACTAGTGGTAAATGGACATCCATTGGATGTCCATGTCCATATGGACCAATCGTGGATATCCATATAGGATATCCTGTGTTTACTGGGTTCTGACTTCCTCGTTGTTGATGGTTCGACCGATTCTACGTTTTCACTGAGAGTTGATGTACTCGTAGATGATTCAAGTGCAGGAACAGGAGAAGCAGCGACCGCTTCAGAACATTCACTCTCTAAAGCTTCTGTTTCTGCATTGGAAACTGGAGTTTTCTCCAAGAAATCTTTCATTTTACCAGCCATCTTCTCCCTTTCTTGGACTCTGAACTTTTTTTGCTCCCGAAATTTTGCGCCAGAAGCTCGTCTTCTCTTCTGTGGTTCCTAGAATTAAGCAAGTGCAGCTAATATGCTAGATCAATATAAAATGTATTAAGATGTATTAGGCTCAGAAAACATTTTAAAAAGAAACGTGGTGAAATCGTTGGGTGATAGACGAATAAAATATTTTGACAGTTTTGGCACTACCGGCTATATCGGAAAGAGATGTCAACTTTGGTAATTCGAATGAAACACGCTGTATATTATTTATTAAGGTAACACGTAAAAGTCTAATTACTTAGATTTTTGTATATTTAAGATCCTATACCTATTTTAAATGGTTTTTAAGAAATTTTAATTTTATTATTTATATTATTTTTTGTGTGATATAATATAATACTTACTATTTCACCCTTAATTTAATTTCTACAGTAAAAGTTCCCTTCCTCCCTAGTGAGGAAAAGTAAAAGTGAGGTTATGGTACACTGCGCGTCATATAAAACTGGTACACTTTTTCCCCCAATGTAAACCTAACTTAACTAATCAAAATGACAATCAGTCACATGTGTCAAATTTGTCAAAGCGCATTATCCACGATGTCTGACCATTTAAGTGAGTTTGATAAAATGAGAATAATTTCCAAAATAGAGGATGGTTGGTCTATTAGGCGACTGGCCTAAGAGTTTAATAGAAGCAAAATCACGATTCAAAACATTAAAAAAGTTGGGATAAGGATCAAACAGTTATCAGAAAAAGAGTAACTGGAAGACGACGCATTAACTGATTACTTAAGGGAAAATCCTTTTAATATGGCAAGACATGCAAAAGTTACAGTAAACTTCAATGTTTCAGTAACAAGCGCATTAAGAAGAATTAGACAAACTAATTTGAAGAATTGTGCTGCCACCCGAAAAAACACTTAATGAAGAACATAAACACGGTAGCTTAATCTTTGCCTTAAATAATTTTTTAAACGATACATTAAATTTTTGGGGCAGGTTAACTTTTTCTGATGAAGAAGTATTCCAATCACATTATGACGGCCATATTAGAGTTTATAGACCGCCTCGAAGAAGGTTTAATGAAAATTATATTTCTTCGAATGATGTCTGGACGATTATCTGTAAATGTTTGGGCTTGGATGTATAGAGGAGGTTTAGGAATGTGTTGGAAAATCGAGAGAAGATTAAATGCGAGGAGCGATATAAATATTTTAGATGGGGTAAGTTGCCAACGGTTAGGGAAAACTCCCCCAACGATAATTTTATTTTCCAGCATGACAATTGCTCAGTGCACACTGCTCGCTGTGTACGCAATTATATTGCTGACAATAACATTGAAACGCTTCCATGGGTCGCTAAAAGTCCAGATCTTATTACAATAGAGAACTTATGGGGGCTTGTGGTAAAAAAATTGTAAAATTTAAATTCCACAAAACAATGAACACTTATGGATCCTAATAGAAGAAACCTGGGAAAGCTTGACTGAAGGTGAAAATGTAACATTAAATTTAATTGACTCAATGCCCACAAGATTACGAGAAGTTATCAATAATAATGGAGCTCTGACACGTTATTAATTATTGATTGTAAACTTTCATGGCCGGAATTTGTTTTGTTTGTTTTTATTTGACGTCGGTCTGTTTCTGCTACCATGGTCTATAATTTATTTGTTTGAACCGCTTTAATTTTGAATTACGTGGATCTCATGTCCAAATTTTGTTTAATTTTAAACTTTTTTTTTGGAATTTTGTTACTATTTTCGAAATTTTATAGCTACACATGTACAATTCTTTAAATCAGGTTTTCTAATTCTTCTTAATGCTGTTGTTACTGAAGCATTAACGTTCACTGCAACTTTTGTATGTCTAAAAAGGGATAAATATTCAGTTAAAGCTTTGTCTAACTCTGGTCTTCCTATTTTTCTAACAACAGTTTGATCCTTGTCCCACCTTTTTTCAAGTCAGTCATCTAATAAACCAACCATCTTCTTTTAAAAAATATTCGAACCAGTAATAATGTAATATTTATGTATTTATTACACTATTTCTAAATTTAAACTAGTTACTCTTTTTGTATAAATGTTATAATAAATTTTTATTTTTTCCACCTCGTCTTATTGATTTACAAAATTCAATTTTATCATTACATCTACTAACATTTTTGTTGTGCTGGCATCACTGCCCTAGAAATTATACCATAACAACTAGTTTAGCATTGACACATTTCAAAAGATCCATTTATACAGCTAGAAAAACACTATTTTCGATTATTATAGTTGTACCAGTTTTGTATGACGCGCACTGTACGTCATCAATGAAATAACTTATACGGCATTGACGACCTAAACTATATTCTATTAAATAAGTATAAATTCTACCGTTTAATTAAAGAGCTCCCTGTATTTTGCAAAATGGTAGAAATCAGTAAATTGTTATTTTAATTTAACGATTTTTACATTAATAATTTGACTTCAGCAATACGTTATGTTCATGATTCCGCAAAACTTGCCTACGAGTCTCGGTAGCGCAACGCGTTAGAGCACAGCTCACTGTTCGTGATAGGCCTGTAGGTGTTGGATCCAATTCCAGCGAGAACAATTTTTTTTAAATTCTTTCATAAATAAATTATTTAAAAATGTCTTGTTATTTGGAGGAGGCGGAAAAATCATATGTATAACATGGGAGTAAAGTGCCTTTTCCTCCCTTGAATGATTACTGCCTTCCGCTACGCGCTACGCGACCGTAAACTTCATCCTCGGGAGGAAAAGTAGCATTTTCCTCCCTTGTTATACAAATAGCTATTTATTCACCCTGCGCATTATTTTTTTTTTAATATTTTTGTTTCTAGATTGGCCCCTTTGGGGTGGCGGCCGGAACGGGGGCCCTGCATGCATCTAATAGTCTCGGGTACTAAAGCTCATTTTCTGCCCTTGTGACACAATTTACTATATCACCATGCTTTTGACAATTGCGACATTTGCGACATTTCCAGATATATTGTGGCCCTTTGAATCTAGATTATTTTCTCCAGCCAGACTCTTTTTCGGGGGTAGATAAAATAATAAAGAATACCTTTTATACAGAAAAAAATACTGATCCCGAAGGTTTTATATGGTCGTTTTTTAAATTAACATTTTTTTAAATTGCGGACCGCATTAATACTAATGAATTAAAAAATACTACCAATAACCTTTGCAATTATTTTTTCATTTAGATTTAGCGTCGTGAATTTACAACTTTAGCTGTGTATGAGGATTTGTTTTAATTCTTCTTTTTCAGCTTCTGCTTAGCCCGTAAATAGGTCAGTCTATGCAATGTCTTGTATCCCTTTAATTTTCGAATAGGTGACCGTATGAAACGGTGTTAATTGCACTTTCGTCACTTGTTGCATTATATACTTTTTCCGGTTTCTAATATACGGTCTGGTAATTATTTAATATGGTCAAGTTCAGATAGGGATAGATTTCCAGTCCTGACGAGCGTGCTAGATTTATCGCAATAAAATTTCAATTAGAAGCTCTTCACTTTGTAAAACCACTTGTTAAAAAATTTATTGCTTTGTACTATGAATGTCGCCTATTCAGAAGGTGCCAACGGAAATGTGTGAATTGCTGCTGTAAACAATATTGAAAATTCCATCAGAATTTTTTTTTACAGTAAATTTTGGTTTTTTTCCTTCTGGCTGAACTATTTCAATTTACGGATGAGATGGTAAATGATATTCTGAATGTAATATGCGACAAAACATATATGATTCAAATCAGCGACAGATTCGTAATCATCCGACTATGTAGGTACTGGTTTCGATAATTCCAATTCTGTGTAGATGAGTGCGAAATTTTCCATGAGTTAATTTTAATCGCATTATTGTTACAGAATAGGCTCTAGATACAAAATCATTATAAAAATCTGGAATACGGTCAGGAAAACTGGATGAATTAACGTGTTAGGTTAAGTTAGGTTAGGTTTGTGGTGAGTGGGTCTATAAGGCCCTCCACTGCGACTCGCAAGAGTCTATTGTAGCCGCTAGGCTGTCCGAGAAAAATTTTATTGTTCTATGTGTGAGATTGGTTTATTCCAATCTCTCCACACATGAAGCAATGGCGTAAATTTTCGCATAGGATCCTAGAGAGGTTGAAAATTCTGTCTGCGCCCGTATACACCTGCATCAGAGCATGAGGGTGTTTTTGATCCATCTGTGTATCAACAGCTATTTGCTCTTAATAGTTTATCCTTACGGAGGACCCATTCATCTCTATTTGGAATTAGGACGGTATAAGGCTGGTCGCAGTTTAATGTTGGAGGCATTATGTCAGAGGTGATTCCCAGAATACTGTAACTTTCAGTGTCCACTGCTCTGTATAAGCCTGTTTTGTGCATTTAGAAATATGCGCAATTCTATATGTTGACCATCTAGCCTTCCTTTCCAGAAATATATGGAGAGGAGGTAGGTCCAGAAAGATTCCATGGCTGCTGACGGTGTGGTACTGATGGCACCTGTAATTACCAGACAAGCTTGTCTCTGTATACCAGAGAGCTTTGCTTGGGCCGTCCACTGTAAAGCTTTTGACCACCAATTAACGTATAGTGTTGTGGGATTTCGTTACAAACTTTCCCAGTTTTTCCGTATTTTGTTAATTGAGTAATATGACAGAACGAAAGTGTACAAAAGGAATATTAGCGACGCCAGTGGTGAAAAAAGAAAACGATTTTGGGTGCAATGTTTGTGAGCGATGTTTTTACTTCAATGTCCATCGAAAAGTGCCTTTTTTAAGCAGAAGCTGAGGTTTGGTTGTTTAAGAACAGTTGTTGTCAAACTGGTTGAAAAGGCATCTTTGGTGAATAAAAAAGATAGCACAAGTGGAACAACTGTACGGTACCGGTCATTGCAAGTACAGTACACATTACAGTACTTTGTTGGGTATAATTGTATTTATAAAAATGTTTATACTACGTGCGATCCGTCCCTGGTAAAAAAATAAAAATATCCGATCATAACTAATTCGTATGCTACCAACATTGTCCGAGACTGCAACCAGTTATTGTTCTACATTATAAAACTTGCAGTACTTGTACTACATATTAGACAGACAATTTGGGCAATCAGTTGTTTAGTATTTTGGCCATAAACACAAAAGGTCTTTTAACAAACTGTTGTGGAGATTTTTCAGTGTATTTTAGCTGACGGTGAACAATTTGAGCTCTGGCTTACGAAATAATGAACTTATTTCTTTCGTTTGGACCATACTGTAGAATACACGAAGCTTCTGGAGTAGATAACATGGGAAATGGTACAAATATTTATTTCAAGTGCCTGGGCTGTTCTGTATTAAATTCCTTTAAAAATGTATACCTTTTTATTATTCCATCCAGTCGCAGTCGCATATCCCCGGTTTTCTAATCCCTAGAAAGCGAACAGCTTTTTGCTTTTACAAACCATCCTTTTATAAACTAAATGCTCTTTATACTTATTGAATGAGATTACATCCAATCTAAATTTTTAAGTATATTGTCGATAAAGCTAATTGCAGTAAGCTACACTCCTAATGTATATTGTGACCTTACAATAAATTGAAGGCCGTCTCCAAGCCAACGCAAGCTCGTGACATTGCTGGGTTTCTTTAAGAAATTTTCACTTTTTGTGGGATGACATAAAAAATCTTTTCTCCATCATATATACCCCCACACAAAACTACTGAAAATCTGTTGTTGTCAATAAGAAAATTGAACAAGCAAAAAAACGTCGCTAACAAGGTCCAGCACACAAAGGATATTTCTAATTTCAATAAATTCTCATTCAATAAAAGAAATTGAAACTTTTTGAATAACAGTCAATCATTGTGATGCGAAACAAAAGGATATTATTGTAGTTTGAATGAAAAGTTACATTTATTTCCATTTGACCGTTTAAAATAACATTATAAGTACCTATTCAATGGTATATAGTTGCGTCCTTGATTTCCCTGCTTTCATTGATAAAAATGTAGATGTAGACTCATTCATTCGTTTGGGTTGTGCTCAACAGTCCAGGCACTTGAACTGAATCTTTGTACCATCTCCCATGTTATCTACTTCCATTCCAGAAGCTTCGTGTGTTCTACAAAGGCCACTAGTTTGACTGGAGGGATTTTCAGTAGTTGTAATTCCTCTCCAAAGTGCTTCCGTCTAAGTACTTGTAAGTTCTTGCAAAAGCAGAGTATGTGAGTAGGTGTTTCATCATCAAGTTCACATTTTCTGCACATAGGTTCACTAACTTTGCCCATTTTGTGCAGATGTTTCCTCAAGGTGCAGTGTTCAGTCACCAGGTCGGTAACTGTCTTCAAATGTCTCTTACCCAGGTGCCCCGGGACCCACTTAAGAGTTACTCTATTATGGTTTGCCAGGGTTAAAAGTTTTTGTAGGCAGTCCCAGACCAGTCTATATCCGATATGGGGACATGATAAAGGTTTCAGTGCTGCCTGACTATCTGAGAGCATGAGGATCTTTTCGATGTTCATTTGCCAACACGTGTCGATAGCGTAGATTTCTGCCTGGAATACAGATGCAAACTTCCCTAACGATGCGTGGACATTGCACCTGGGTCTGGCACCATGGACTCCAGCTCCTGTTCCTATGTCAGTTTTAGATCCGACTGTGTACCACACCAACGTTACTTCCTAACTGCATGCTCCCAACCCATCCCAATTTAGCTGGATATGGTATGGTTGGTTGTCGTTAATTGTAGCCAACATGTTATCACTCCTCATTTCAAGAAGCGAGTTTGTGATAACATCTGTGATTTTGGAATGACTGTGGGTGTTGGTTCCTTCGTGCCAATTCCCATTGCATTCCAGCTTGTATGCAGCCATTCTCGCTTCCGCCTTAACATGCAGAGCAAGAGGCGGAAGATTAAGAATGGCTTCCATTACCGCAGTCGGGCCGCTTCTCTGAAGTTTTGATAGCTCCAGTTCGGCTTTCCTCTGATCTGTTTTTGGCCACCAAACTAAGGCTCCATAGGTAACCACAGTTGTGTACAGCCAGTGAACGATCCGTGGATTTAGTCCCCATGTGCTTCCTTTCGCCCATTTGGCAGCCATTAGGGCAATTTTCCCTTTATTGGTTTTGTCATGTAGGTGTGAATTCCAGGTTAGTTGTGCAACCAGAATTACGCCCAGATACTTGACCTCCTGGCTAAGACACAGCTGCACGTTGAAGAGGCTTGGCACTTTTAGTCCCTCAAGCTTACTTTTTCTAGTGAAGGGAATGAGCACAGTTTTTGCAGGGTTTACCCTTAGGCATTCCCTCCTACTACTATATCTCCACCATTTCCAGAGCTTGTTGCATCAGCTCCGATATAACATTAGGGTATTTCCCCAGTACAAGTATTGTCAGATCATATGCATACCCCTGGGTGTATATCCCCTTCCTGTTCAATTTCTTCAGGAGTTCGTCTGTGACAAGGTTCCACAGCAAAGGTGATACGGCTCCTCCCTATCGACATCCCTTCATTATCGATACCTCCATGGAATCTCCAAATAAGGTTGTTGTTGCTGACCTGTTGAAAAGCACGTTTTTCATCCACCGTTATGTGGTATCGTCTGCTCCAAGCTTTTCAACAGCAGCTATCATGGAGTCAAAGGAGGTGAATTGATAATTACTGATGGGTAATATTTTTGGAGCAGGGACATTTAGTTCTTCGTTTTCCAGTAATTGTCCAAACTTCGAATTTGTAATCACGGTTCCATCTGACATGCGTCCATTAGCTCCAATATCGACCATAATAAATTCATCATTCGAATCTACGATTGTAGTTATATTATTCAGACCCAGATCCTTTCAGCTTTTGTATGGCAATGTGCTTGCCGTCTACGGCACCAATGCAATTTGGAAAATTCCATTTGTTTTCAAATCTTTTGCAACTGTAACCAGCCCTTCAGAATTTTTTGGAATCTAAAATTATAGAAATAATCATGTTAGCGAAATTGCGTTTAATTTAAAGCAGCTGCGACATAAAGCAACTGATTACTTATCAAAAAGAATGACTAAATTTGGCATATAACTATTTGAAAAGCTCCGATGAATATGAAAATATCGGAATAACGTGGGGTAATGGATTGAAACACACGTCAGCGGAGCAACAAATTTATGCAAAAAAGCCATCAACGATATTTTGTATGAAGGGCAATTAGGTAATTTACCTAATTAGGTAATTTACTCCGTAAAGATCAATAAATCTTTAAATACAGCGACAGATTTTCGACAGCCAACTCAGCAGCTACAAACAAACAATTGGTCATTTGTACGTGCACCTTTCTTATCACCGCAATCACCGTTTCCACAAGGAGGGCAAACGGAGCAGTTTTCAAGTTCGTCCGACACTGTTGCAACATATTTTTCAAATTAATCGGCCTTTGTTTAGTTTTTTTATGATAAAATAATAGTTATTTATGCAACAAGTGTATAAAGTCTGCGGTCTTCGGCTCATGCGTCAATTCCATGAGTGGAAAAAAGACACTATGTTTGTTATATTTCATATTTCTAGAGTATCATATTCATTAGACAAAACTCCTTAATAAATATGTCACCTTACTTAATTTATTAGACAGGACCCATTAACAAAGATGTGACTTGTTTCTTGAACCCAGTTTTGTTTATATCATCTCCTGTAACAGATACACAGGGCCAAGGGTTCGAGGGGATCGGAAAAGGAAAGTGACCTGGAATATGCACGTTAGGCAGTCAATGTAAAACCGTGACGTTGAAGAGAATAAACTCAGATAGCTGTATTATTATCGAGTTTTATTGTACTTTATCCTTTTTGAGTCTTACATGTTGCATACACTATTTTTTCTACGTGCATGCAAAAACCAAAAAATGTTTTATTTAGGTTGTTCTAAATGGACTAAAAATGGCGTCGATTTGAATGTTTATGTTTGTCATGATGACAAAACGCTAAGTAAAATGTCAGATGCGTGCAGTCTGCAGAGCCATTAGCGGAAGTGTTTAAAATTAGCCACTATGGTTCTGAGTTGTTCCCTTTATCGGTAGAAAATATAATCAACCGGTTAAAATATTCACAACCGATGGAAAATATTCCCCGCCGGTGGAGGAAATCACAGACAAAACTAGAAAATGCGCCCCCCTGAAAGCTGGATGTTCTCTACCGGCTGCACTAAGCCAGAGTTTATCTTTACTCTAGCAAAGCGCAGATATATACATTTACTAACAGGATAAAATAAATGCAAACTTAGCAATTATAAAAAAGATATGTTTAATATCAATAAAATATTAACATTTACATTTTTTTATAAGAGCCGAAAAATTTAAACACGAATTACAACATAAAAATATTTTTACATACAAAATTTTATAATTAAAATACTAAACCCTCTAAATCACCACTACTTTACCACCCCCCTACAACATGCATGCACCTTTTCAACCCATGCAGCTAAGAAAAAATCATGCAAAAAAACTTGACCAAATATTAATGAAAATTCTGAAGCTCTAAAATGCAAAGTCACTTTTGTAACCTAAAAAATCCTTTCCTAATAAGAATTCTAAAACAAAAAATAAAATTAATAAGAAAAATTTTATTGTAAACCCTAGGACATAAAAAAAACTAAAATTATAAGATCAGCAAGTTTAAATATATGCATATATTCCAAATAAATCCATTCCTAAAAAAATTCCTGGAACAGAAAATCAAACGAAATTTAAAAATGTTCAAAACATTTGATGACATCTCTGAAGCCTGTAAGAGAGTGTTAGTGTGCTGAAAAGGAAGCGCTGAAAAAAATTGTTAGTAATAAATCGCCAAGTATTGCCGTTTTGCATGTACCAACTTAGAAATCTACGATATTTTGATGGCCCATACTGGGCAACTATTCCCCCTACTTGTCAACCCATACCCATTCAACAAACGGAAAACACTTAAGCGTACTCGCCCATCTGAATGACTGCTCGTTTTGCAAGCGAGGCTTACCGACACCCTAGGTAACGAGTACTTTCTCACAGTGTGATACTGCGTGCATCCGTGCGGGAAAAAGTCAATCGTAAACAAAAAAGTCGGTACATGTGGCTTACTTAACAATTGCAATAAAAAAATAATTCACAATTCCAAACTGAATGACACCAACAGGGGAGAAAGGGCAGAAAAAAAACAGAACAGAAAATACGAGGACCGACATAGCTTACATTTGTCTTTTGAAAAGTTTCAACTTATTAACGAAAGGCATAGTATTTAGAAAATGTTCGGATTGACATAGCTTACCTATGTCTTTTGAAAAAAGTACTAACTTGTTAACGAAAGACTGCAGTATTTAGAAAATATGAGGAATGACATAGCTTACCTATGTCTTTTGAAAAGTACCAACTTATTAACGAAAGGGATAGTATTTAGAAAATTTTCGGATTGACATAGCTTACCTATGTCTTTTGAAAAGTACCAACTTATCAACGAAAGGCATAGTATTTAGAAAATGTTCAGATTGACATAGCTTATCTATGTCTTTTGAAAACTACCAACTATTAACGAAAGGCATAGTATTTAGAAAATTTTCGGATTGACATAGCTTACCTATGTCTTTTGAAAAAAGTACCAACTTATTAACGAAAGGAATAGTATTTAGAAAATGTTCGGATTGACATAGCTTACCTATGCCTTTTGAAAACTACCAACTTATCAACGAAAGGCATAGTATTTAGAAAATGTTCGGATTGACATAGCTTACCTATGTCTTTTGAAAAGTACCAACTTATTAACGAAAGGAATAGTATTTAAAAAATGTTTGGATTGACATAGCTTACCTATGTCTTTTGGAAAAAGTACCACTTGTAAAAAAGGGCTGGATAGTATTTTGAAAATATGAGGAATGACAGCTTACCTATGTCTTTTGAAAAGTACCGACTTATTAACGAAAGGAATAGTATTTAGAAAATGTTCGGATTGACATAGCTTACCTATGTCTTTTGAAAAGTACCAACTTATTAACAAAAGGAATAGTATTTAGAAAATGTTCGGATTGACATAGCTTACCTATGTCTTTTGAAAAGTACCAACTTATTAACGAAAGGAATAGTATTTAAAAAATGTTCGGATTGACATAGCTTACCTATGTCTTTTGGAAAAAGTACCACTTGTAAAAAAAGGGCTGGATAGTATTTAGGAAATATGAGGAATGAAATAGCTTACCTATGTCTTTTGAAAAGTACCAACTTATTAACGAAAGGCATATTATTTAGAAAATGTTCGGATTGACATAGCTTACCTATGTCTTTTGAAAAGTACCAACTTATTAACAAAAGGAATAGTATTTAGAAAATGTTCGGATTGACATAGCTTACCTATGTCTTTTGAAAAGTACCAACTTATTAACGAGAGGCATAGTATTGAGAAAATGTTCGGATTGACATAGCTTACCTATGTCTTTTGAAAAGTACCAACTTATTAACGAAAGGCATAGTATTTAGAAAACGTTCGGATTGACATAGCTTACCTATGTCTTTTGAAAAGTACCAACTTATTAACGAAAGGCATAGTATTTAGAAAATGTTCGGATTGACATAGCTTACCTATGTCTTTTGAAAAGTACCAACTTATTAACGAAAGGCATAGTATTTAGAAAATGTTCGGATTGACATAGCTTACATATGTCTTTTGAAAAAAGTACTAACTTGTTAACGAAAGACTGCAGTATTTAGAAAATATGAGGAATGACATAGCTTACCTATGTCTTTTGAAAAGTACCAACTTATTAACGAAAGGGATAGTATTTAGAAAATTTTCGGATTGACATAGCTTACCTATGTCTTTTGAAAAGTACCAACTTATCAACGAAAGGCATAGTATTTAGAAAATGTTCAGATTGACATAGCTTATCTATGTCTTTTGAAAACTACCAACTATTAACGAAAGGCATAGTATTTAGAAAATTTTCGGATTGACATAGCTTACCTATGTCTTTTGAAAAAAGTACCAACTTATTAACGAAAGGAATAGTATTTAGAAAATGTTCGGATTGACATAGCTTACCTATGCCTTTTGAAAACTACCAACTTATCAACGAAAGGCTTAGTATTTAGAAAATGTTCGGATTGACATAGCTTACCTATGTCTTTTGGAAAAAGTACCACTTGTAAAAAAGGGCTGGATAGTATTTTGAAAATATGAGGAATGACAGCTTACCTATGTCTTTTGAAAAGTACCGACTTATTAACGAAAGGAATAGTATTTAGAAAATGTTCGGATTGACATAGCTTACCTATGTCTTTTGAAAAGTACCAACTTATTAACAAAAGGAATAGTATTTAGAAAATGTTCGGATTGACATAGCTTACCTATGTCTTTTGAAAAGTACCAACTTATTAACGAAAGGAATAGTATTTAAAAAATGTTCGGATTGACATAGCTTACCTATGTCTTTTGGAAAAAGTACCACTTGTAAAAAAACGGCTGGATAGTATTTAGGAAATATGAGGAATGAAATAGCTTACCTATGTCTTTTGAAAAGTACCAACTTATTAACGAAAGGCATATTATTTAGAAAATGTTCGGATTGACATAGCTTACCTATGTCTTTTGAAAAGTGCCAACTTATTAACGAGAGGCATAGTATTTAGAAAATGTTCAGATTGACATAGCTTACCTATGTCTTTTGAAAAGTACCAACTTATTAACGAAAGGCATATTATTTAGAAAATGTTCAGATTGACATAGCTTACCTATGTCTTTTGAAAAGTACCAACTTATTAACGAAAGGAATAGTATTTAAAAAATGTTCGGATTGACATAGCTTACCTATGTCTTTTGGAAAAAGTACCACTTGTAAAAAAAGGGCTGGATAGTATTTAGGAAATATGAGGAATGAAATAGCTTACCTATGTCTTTTGAAAAGTACCAACTTATTAACGAGAGGCATAGTATTGAGAAAATGTTCGGATTGACATAGCTTACCTATGTCTTTTGAAAAGTACCAACTTATTAACGAAAGGCATAGTATTTAGAAAACGTTCGGATTGACATAGCTTACCTATGTCTTTTGAAAAGTACCAACTTATTAACGAAAGGCATAGTATTTAGAAAATGTTCGGATTGACATAGCTTACCTATGTCTTTTGAAAAGTAATAACTTATTAACGAAAGGCATAGTATTTAGAAAATGTTCGGATTGACATAGCTTACCTATGTCTTTTGAAAAGTACCAACTTATTAACGAAAGGCATAGTATTTAGAAAATGTTCGGATTGACATAGCTTACATATGTCTTTTGAAAAGTACCAACTTATTAACAAAAGGCATAGTATTTAGAAAATTTTCGGATTGACATAGCTTACGTCTTTTGAAAAAAGTACCTACCAACTTGTTAACGAAAGACTGCAGTATCTAGGAAATATTCGGATTGACATAGCTTACCTATGTCTTTTGAAAAGTACCAACTTATTAACGAGAGGCATAGTATTTAGAAAATGTTCAGATTGACATAGCTTACCTATGTCTTTTGAAAAGTACCAACTTATTAACGAAAGGCATAGTATTTAGAAAATTTTCGGATTGACATAGCTTACCTATACCTTTTGAAAAGTACCAACCTATTAACGAAAGGAATAGTATTTAGAAAATTTTCGGATTGACATAGCTTACGTCTTTTGAAAAAAGTACCTACCAACTTGTTAACGAAAGACTGCAGTATCTAGGAAATATTCGGATTGACATAGCTTACCTATGTCTTTTGAAAAGTACCAACTTATTAACGAAAGGCATATTATTTAGAAAATGTTCGGATTGACATAGCTTACCTATGTCTTTTGAAAAGTACCAACTTATTAACGAGAGGCATAGTATTTAGAAAATGTTCAGATTGACATAGCTTACCTATGTCTTTTGAAAAGTACCAACTTATTAACGAAAGGCATATTATTTAGAAAATGTTCAGATTGACATAGCTTACCTATGTCTTTTGAAAAGTACCAACTTATTAACGAAAGGAATAGTATTTAAAAAATGTTCGGATTGACATAGCTTACCTATGTCTTTTGGAAAAAGTACCACTTGTAAAAAAAGGGCTGGATAGTATTTAGGAAATATGAGGAATGAAATAGCTTACCTATGTCTTTTGAAAAGTACCAACTTATTAACGAGAGGCATAGTATTGAGAAAATGTTCGGATTGACATAGCTTACCTATGTCTTTTGAAAAGTACCAACTTATTAACGAAAGGCATAGTATTTAGAAAACGTTCGGATTGACATAGCTTACCTATGTCTTTTGAAAAGTACCAACTTATTAACGAAAGGCATAGTATTTAGAAAATGTTCGGATTGACATAGCTTACCTATGTCTTTTGAAAAGTAATAACTTATTAACGAAAGGCATAGTATTTAGAAAATGTTCGGATTGACATAGCTTACCTATGTCTTTTGAAAAGTACCAACTTATTAACGAAAGGCATAGTATTTAGAAAATGTTCGGATTGACATAGCTTACATATGTCTTTTGAAAAGTACCAACTTATTAACAAAAGGCATAGTATTTAGAAAATTTTCGGATTGACATAGCTTACGTCTTTTGAAAAAAGTACCTACCAACTTGTTAACGAAAGACTGCAGTATCTAGGAAATATTCGGATTGACATAGCTTACCTATGTCTTTTGAAAAGTACCAACTTATTAACGAGAGGCATAGTATTTAAAAAATGTTCAGATTGACATAGCTTACCTATGTCTTTTGAAAAGTACCAACTTATTAACGAAAGGCATAGTATTTAGAAAATTTTCGGATTGATATAGCTTACCTATGCCTTTTGAAAAGTACCAACCTATTAACGAAAGGAATAGTATTTAGAAAATTTTTGGATTGACATAGCTCACCTATGTCTTTTGAAAAGTACCAACTTATTAACAAAAGGAATAGTATTTAGAAAATGTTCGGATTGACATAGCTTACCTATGCCTTTTGAAAAGTACCAACTTATTAACGAAAGGCATAGTATTTAGAAAATTTTCGGATTGACATAGCTTACCTATGCCTTTTGAAAAGTACCAACTTATTAACGAAAGGGATAGTATTTAGAAAATGTTCAGATTGACATAGCTTACCTATGTCTTTTGAAAAGTACCAACTTATTAACGAAAGGAATAGTATTTAAAAAATGTTCGGATTGACATAGCTTACCTATGTCTTTTGGAAAAAGTACCACTTGTAAAAAAAGGGCTGGATAGTATTTAGGAAATATGAGGAATGAAATAGCTTACCTATGTCTTTTGAAAAGTACCAACTTATTAACGAAAGGCATATTATTTAGAAAATGTTCAGATTGACATAGCTTACCTATGTCTTTTGAAAAGTACCGACTTATTAACGAAAGGAATAGTATTTAGAAAATTTTCGGATTGACATAGCTTACCTATGTCTTTTGAAAAGTACCAACTTATTAACAAAAGGAATAGTATTTAGAAAATGTTCGGATTGACATAGCTTACCTATGTCTTTTGAAAAGTACCGACTTATTAACGAAAGGAATAGTATTTAGAAAATTTTCGGATTGACATAGCTTACCTATGTCTTTTGAAAAGTACCAACTTATTAACGAAAGGCATAGTATTTAGAAAATGTTCGGATTGACATAGCTTACCTATGTCTTTTGAAAAGTACCAACTTATTAACGAAAGGCATAGTATTTAGAAAATGTTCGGATTGACATAGCTTACCTATGTCTTCTGAAAAGTAATAACTTATTAACGAAAGGCATAGTATTTAGAAAATGTTCGGATTGACATAGCTTACCTATGTCTTTTGAAAAGTACCAACTTATTAACGAAAGGCATAGTATTTAGAAAATGTTCGGATTGACATAGCTTACATATGTCTTTTGAAAAGTACCAACTTATTAACAAAAGGCATAGTATTTAGAAAATTTTCGGATTGACATAGCTTACGTCTTTTGAAAAAAGTACCTACCAACTTGTTAACGAAAGACTGCAGTATCTAGGAAATATTCGGATTGACATAGCTTACCTATGTCTTTTGAAAAGTACCAACTTATTAACGAGAGGCATAGTATTTAAAAAATGTTCAGATTGACATAGCTTACCTATGTCTTTTGAAAAGTACCAACTTATTAACGAAAGGCATAGTATTTAGAAAATTTTCGGATTGATATAGCTTACCTATGCCTTTTGAAAAGTACCAACCTATTAACGAAAGGAATAGTATTTAGAAAATTTTTGGATTGACATAGCTCACCTATGTCTTTTGAAAAGTACCAACTTATTAACAAAAGGAATAGTATTTAGAAAATTTTCGGATTGACATAGCTTACCTATGCCTTTTGAAAAGTACCAACTTATTAACGAAAGGCATAGTATTTAGAAAATTTTCGGATTGACATAGCTTACCTATGCCTTTTGAAAAGTACCAACTTATTAACGAAAGGGATAGTATTTAGAAAATGTTCAGATTGACATAGCTTACCTATGTCTTTTGAAAAGTACCAACTTATTAACGAAAGGAATAGTATTTAAAAAATGTTCGGATTGACATAGCTTACCTATGTCTTTTGGAAAAAGTACCACTTGTAAAAAAAGGGCTGGATAGTATTTAGGAAATATGAGGAATGAAATAGCTTACCTATGTCTTTTGAAAAGTACCAACTTATTAACGAAAGGCATATTATTTAGAAAATGTTCAGATTGACATAGCTTACCTATGTCTTTTGAAAAGTACCGACTTATTAACGAAAGGAATAGTATTTAGAAAATTTTCGGATTGACATAGCTTACCTATGTCTTTTGAAAAGTACCAACTTATTAACAAAAGGAATAGTATTTAGAAAATGTTCGGATTGACATAGCTTACCTATGTCTTTTGAAAAGTACCGACTTATTAACGAAAGGAATAGTATTTAGAAAATTTTCGGATTGACATAGCTTACCTATGTCTTTTGAAAAGTACCAACTTATTAACGAAAGGCATAGTATTTAGAAAATGTTCGGATTGACATAGCTTACCTATGTCTTTTGAAAAGTACCAATTTATTAACGAAAGGCATAGTATTTAGAAAATGTTCGGATTGACATAGCTTACCTATGTCTTTTGAAAAGTACCAACTTATTAACGAAAGGCATAGTATTTAGAAAATGTTCGGATTGACATAGCTTACCTATGTCTTTTGAAAAGTAATAACTTATTAACGAAAGGCATAGTATTTAGAAAATGTTCGGATTGACATAGCTTACCTATGTCTTTTGAAAAGTACCAACTTATTAACGAAAGGCATAGTATTTAGAAAATGTTCGGATTGACATAGCTTACATATGTCTTTTGAAAAGTACCAACTTATTAACAAAAGGCATAGTATTTAGAAAATTTTCGGATTGACATAGCTTACGTCTTTTGAAAAAAGTACCTACCAACTTGTTAACGAAAGACTGCAGTATCTAGGAAATATTCGGATTGACATAGCTTACCTATGTCTTTTGAAAAGTACCAACTTATTAACGAAAGGAATAGTATTTAGAAAATTTTCGGATTGACATAGCTTACCTATGTCTTTTGAAAAGTACCAACTTATTAACGAAAGGCATAGTATTTAGAAAATGTTCGGATTGACATAGCTTACCTATGTCTTTTGAAAAGTACCAATTTATTAACGAAAGGCATAGTATTTAGAAAATGTTCGGATTGACATAGCTTACCTATGTCTTTTGAAAAGTACCAACTTATTAACGAAAGGCATAGTATTTAGAAAATGTTCGGATTGACATAGCTTACCTATGTCTTTTGAAAAGTAATAACTTATTAACGAAAGGCATAGTATTTAGAAAATGTTCGGATTGACATAGCTTACCTATGTCTTTTGAAAAGTACCAACTTATTAACAAAAGGCATAGTATTTAGAAAATTTTCGGATTGACATAGCTTACGTCTTTTGAAAAAAGTACCTACCAACTTGTTAACGAAAGACTGCAGTATCTAGGAAATATTCGGATTGACATAGCTTACCTATGTCTTTTGAAAAGTACCAACTTATTAACGAAAGGAATAGTATTTAGAAAATTTTCGGATTGACATAGCTTACCTATGTCTTTTGAAAAGTACCAACTTATTAACGAGAGGCATAGTATTTAGAAAATGTTCGGATTGACATAGCTTACCTATGTCTTTTGAAAAGTACCAATTTATTAACGAAAGGCATAGTATTTAGAAAATGTTCGGATTGACATAGCTTACCTATGTCTTTTGAAAAGTACCAACTTATTAACGAAAGGCATAGTATTTAGAAAATGTTCGGATTGACATAGCTTACCTATGTCTTTTGAAAAGTAATAACTTATTAACGAAAGGCATAGTATTTAGAAAATGTTCGGATTGACATAGCTTACCTATGTCTTTTGAAAAGTACCAACTTATTAACGAAAGGCATAGTATTTAGAAAATGTTCGGATTGACATAGCTTACATATGTCTTTTGAAAAGTACCAACTTATTAACAAAAGGCATAGTATTTAGAAAATTTTCGGATTGACATAGCTTACGTCTTTTGAAAAAAGTACCTACCAACTTGTTAACGAAAGACTGCAGTATCTAGGAAATATCCGGATTGACATAGCTTACCTATGTCTTTTGAAAAGTACCAACTTATTAACGAAAGGAATAGTATTTAGAAAATTTTCGGATTGACATAGCTTACCTATGTCTTTTGAAAAGTACCAACTTATTAACAAAAGGAATAGTATTTAGAAAATGTTCGGATTGACATAGCTTACCTATGTCTTTTGAAAAGTACCGACTTATTAACGAAAGGAATAGTATTTAGAAAATTTTCGGATTGACATAGCTTACCTATGTCTTTTGAAAAGTACCAACTTATTAACGAAAGGCATAGTATTTAGAAAATGTTCGGATTGACATAGCTTACCTATGTCTTTTGAAAAGTACCAATTTATTAACGAAAGGCATAGTATTTAGAAAATGTTCGGATTGACATAGCTTACCTATGTCTTTTGAAAAGTACCAACTTATTAACGAAAGGCATAGTATTTAGAAAATGTTCGGATTGACATAGCTTACCTATGTCTTTTGAAAAGTAATAACTTATTAACGAAAGGCATAGTATTTAGAAAATGTTCGGATTGACATAGCTTACCTATGTCTTTTGAAAAGTACCAACTTATTAACGAAAGGCATAGTATTTAGAAAATGTTCGGATTGACATAGCTTACATATGTCTTTTGAAAAGTACCAACTTATTAACAAAAGGCATAGTATTTAGAAAATTTTCGGATTGACATAGCTTACATATGTCTTTTGAAAAAAGTACCTACCAACTTGTTAACGAAAGACTGCAGTATCTAGGAAATATTCGGATTGACATAGCTTACCTATGTCTTTTGAAAAGTACCAACTTATTAACGAGAGGCATAGTATTTAAAAAATGTTCAGATTGACATAGCTTACCTATGTCTTTTGAAAAGTACCAACTTATTAACGAAAGGCATAGTATTTAGAAAATTTTCGGATTGATATAGCTTACCTATGCCTTTTGAAAAGTACCAACCTATTAACGAAAGTAATAGTATTTAGAAAATTTTTGGATTGACATAGCTTACCTATGTCTTTTGAAAAGTACCAACTTATTAACGAAAGGAATAGTATTTAAAAAATGTTCGGATTGACATAGCTTACCTATGTCTTTTGGAAAAAGTACCACTTGTAAAAAAAGGGCTGGATAGTATTTAGGAAATATGAGGAATGAAATAGCTTACCTATGTCTTTTGAAAAGTACCAACTTATTAACGAAAGGCATATTATTTAGAAAATGTTCAGATTGACATAGCTTACCTATGTCTTTTGAAAAGTACCGACTTATTAACGAAAGGAATAGTATTTAGAAAATTTTCGGATTGACATAGCTTACCTATGTCTTTTGAAAAGTACCAACTTATTAACAAAAGGAATAGTATTTAGAAAATGTTCGGATTGACATAGCTTACCTATGTCTTTTGAAAAGTACCGACTTATTAACGAAAGGAATAGTATTTAGAAAATTTTCGGATTGACATAGCTTACCTATGTCTTTTGAAAAGTACCAACTTATTAACGAAAGGAATAGTATTTAAAAAATGTTCGGATTGACATAGCTTACCTATGTCTTTTGGAAAAAGTACCACTTGTAAAAAAAGGGCTGGATAGTATTTAGGAAATATGAGGAATGAAATAGCTTACCTATGTCTTTTGAAAAGTACCAACTTATTAACGAAAGGCATATTATTTAGAAAATGTTCAGATTGACATAGCTTACCTATGTCTTTTGAAAAGTACCGACTTATTAACGAAAGGAATAGTATTTAGAAAATTTTCGGATTGACATAGCTTACCTATGTCTTTTGAGAAGTACCAACTTATTAACAAAAGGAATAGTATTTAGAAAATGTTCGGATTGACATAGCTTACCTATGTCTTTTCAAAAAAGAAAAGGCAGGATGATACTGAGATATGATGTCATTCGATAGAAATTGAGAATTATTGTATACTCACACTCCTTTGGAGTAGACCAATACTTTACGAAACCTAAAACAAAGAATTTATTAAAGAACGAGTCTAAATAATTTAACTAAACTAATAATTTAAAAAAATCATGTTTTCTAAAAAACAAAAACATTTACGATTAAAAAAACAAAGGCATCTAGGGTCATTTTATAAAGAATCATCCTGTATAATAATTTGATTGCTTGTTATTTCAGCTAAAGGAATATTGGGCAATAAATTAAAATACGCAGTATGTAAAATTATTATAAGTTCGTATGCTTAAAATCAGCATTAAAAAATTATTTATGTATATAGGGTGTTCCTAAATTCAGGCGCAAAAATTCAGAAGGTGATTTCCCGTATAAAATTTTCCTATGACAAAATCTCCTAATCCCACCCCCTTCCAAGATATCACCCTGAATAAAATTGATTTTTTTTCTCAAATTCAAGTAAAGATGGAAACTTTAAATTTTGTAAATTTCGTGCACTCGCAATTATTAACCACCGGTATTTTCTCAACACTCTGTTAAATTATAAGGGAGTGAAATTATCAACCCTTACTTGATTTATTATCAAATTTTTTTTGAGATTGAGTTTTGTGAAGATATTAAATAAAGTAAGGGTTGATAATTTCACTCCCTTATAATGTAACAGGAATGTTGAGAAAATACCGGTGGTTAGTAATTACGAGTGCACGAAATTTACTAAATTTAAAGGTTCCATCTTTACTTAAATTTGAGAAAAAAGAAATAAAAACTCAATTTCACTCATGCTCTTTTCAGGGGTGATATCACGGAAGAGAGTGGAGTGAGGAAATTTTTTCGTATGAAAGACCTATTATAATTTTATACGGGCAATCACCACCTGAATTTTTTCGCATAAATTCAGAAACACCCTGTATGTAGTATAAAATATTAAAGAAAATTCTGTTTAAGAAGTGTCATGGGGAACTGTAAATACTCCTACCTCGTATTAATTCTCCTACGGGGTATGTCAAATATAAAATTTCAACTTGTATTCGGTTTTTGAAAACCTTTATCAAGATTTAAGAAATTATACAAATAGATAATAAATTATAAGTTTTCCTTTAGATATTAAGGTTGGACGGGTGGTACTAAATAAGCATCATACAATTCCAAAAGTTTATTTGTTTCAAATTGCATAGTATTGTCAATTTATCGAGTTCTCAGAATATTGTTTCGACAAAAAAATACAGATCTTTTTTTAAATTAAAGAAAATAAAATAGAAACATTAAAAAAGAATTAGTTTATTTAAAATAAGAAAATTTGAGAATACACAAGAGTGTATAGCTTATATTTGAAAAAAGTATCTGTAGTAGATACTGTAGGTTTTTATTTTGAGTAAAAGTATAAGACACGTCTGAGAATTCGATAAAATGCAAATACCTATGAATTACTAAATACATATTATACAGGGCGATGTTTTCATATTATTCAAAACAGCTTTTTCCTCTTGAAAATCGGTTTTAAAAATTAAGTTCTAAAATTGTATTATTAAGAATATAACACGAATTAAGATTATTAGTTATTAAAAATTGAACATTTGTACAAAAATCAAGATATTTTACTGAATCTGAATATAAATAAAATTAACTAATGACTAAAGACCCTGTATGTTAATAAACAGAATGGAAGCAACACATTTTAATTGTCATTTAATATTTCCCATAGGTGCCCCTACACGAGGTAGAAGTATATACAGTTTATCATGACTAACCTCTTATAATATCTATAAGAACAATTTGTCATAGCTAGGAATA
The DNA here is from genome assembly GCA_947563755.1 of Lochmaea crataegi. NCBI lineage: Eukaryota > Metazoa > Arthropoda > Insecta > Coleoptera > Chrysomelidae > Lochmaea > Lochmaea crataegi. The sequence continues at coordinate 8,146,950 of OX387422.1, forward strand.
TAATACCGATCGACTTTCTAGAATTTTGAGTACTTTGGTATGAAAAAACATGAAAAAGATGCAAAAATGGATTATAAATAAACCATATATATCAATTCTGTATATTAAGAAACAAATGGAAGCATACACATATAAATTGTCATTTAATATTTCCTATAGGAGCCCCAATACGCGGTAGAAATATCTACAGTTTATCATGACTAACCACTTTTATAAGAACAAATTATCATAGCTAGGAATATATACCGGCCGGCTTTTTAGTATTTTAAATATTTTGGTATAAAAAAATAGTAAGAGAAAGCAAAAATGGATTATAGCAAATTTAAAATCTAATAAACAATTGTAAAATACTTCGTTTATATGTTAAAAATCAAGTGTTTATAGTAATAAAATTGTTCATATGTGATTTAAAATATTTAAAAAAACAGTATTACCAATAACTACCAGTAAATAAAATGGAAACGTACCGTAAATGTATCAGATTGTAATCCAAGTAATCCATAAAGGCACTATTCACTACACTCCACGATACACGTTAATTTCGAACGCACGCTCCTATACCGCACAGATATTTCCTATTCGAAAGTCAACACGCTACTGAATATAAATCGACAAAATTTATTCGTCACCCCCATTAGTCACCCCATTAAACAAGTAAAGTTGTTTATCATATCTACGATTAATATTTTTATATATTCCGGCCGTCCTAGAAGTGAACATAAAAGTATATTATTTTGAAAACCTTATTTATTAGTCTTTTTGAGTATTTTAATGAAAAAGTAAAAGTAAAAAGGTACACAAGGATATAAATAAAACTGTATTTCTGTTTTTACAGATGTTCGAAGAATTTTCAAAAACATTTTATTGTTAAATAATTTTTCAGGATACTTTTTGCATTATCTAAAAAAATAAATAGCCTGTCATCCTAATAAGAAGAACAGAGACCCCAAAAAGACAGATGCATATCTGTTTTATATATTTATTTTTATATTTATGTCTACAGAAAAAAAAGCAACAAAAAATACGAGGAACGACATAGCTTTTGAAAAAAGTACCAACTTATTAACAAAAGACTGGATAGTATTTAGGAAATATTCGGATTGACATAGCTTATACCTATGTATTTTGAAAAGTACCAACTTATTAACGAAAGGCATAGTATTTTAGAAAATTTTCGGATTGACATAGCTTACCTGTCTTTTGAAAAAAGTACCACTTTAAAAAAGGGCTGGATAGTATTTAGAAAATATGAGGAACGACCTAGCTTACCTATGTCTTTTGAAAAAAGTCTCTATTCGTAAAAGAAAGGCTGGATGATACTGAGATATGATGTCATTCGATAGAAATTGAGAATTACTATATACTCACACTCCTTTGGAGTAGACCGATACTTTACGAAACCTAAAACAAAGAATAAAATCATTATTAAAGAACGATTCTAAATAATTTAACTTGAACTAATAATTTTTATAAATCCTGTTTTCTAAAAACCAAAACATTTGCGAGTAAAAAAACAAAAGCAGGCTAGGGTTATTTTATAAAGAATCATCCTGTATAATAATTTTTTTGCTTATTATTTCAGTTAAAGGAATCTTGGGCATTAAATTAAAATACGCAGTTTGTAACATTATTATAAGTTCGTATGTTTAAAATCAGCATTAAAAAATGATTGTTCCTAACTTCAGGCGAAAAAATTCAGAAGGTGATTTCCACTCCAGTATAAAATTATGATAAGTCTTTCCTATAGACAAAATCTCCTGGCCTTCCAAGATAATCACCCTGAATAAAATTTTTTTTTCTCAGGATGGAAACTTTAAATTTTGTAAATTTAGTGCACTCGCAATTACTAACCACCGGTATTTTCTCAACATTCCTGTTAAATTATAAGGGAGTGAAATTATCAACCCTTACTTTATTTAATATCAATTTTTTTTTTCGAGATTGAGTTTTGTGAAATAAAAATATTATTTAAAATCTCTATTGTCTTGAGAAACTTTTTTACTCTGGTTGAAGTTTATCAAAACAACTAAGATTTTAAATAATATTTTTATTCCGAAAACTCAATCTAGAATAAAAGATTTGATATTAAATAAATTACAAAATTTCAAATTTCATCTTTACTTAAACTTGAGAAACAAAAATAAAAACCCAATTTCACTCAGCCTCTTTTAAGGGGTGATATCTTGGAAGGGATTGGAGAGAGGAAATTTTTTCATATGGAAGACCTATTATAATTTTATACGGGCAATCACCAACTGAATTTTTTCGCATAAACTCAGAAACACCCTGTATGTAGTATAAAATATTAAAGAAAATTCTGTTATTCAAGAAGTCATGGGGAACTGTACATACTCCTACCTCGTATTAATTCTCCTACGGGGTATGTCAAATATAAAATTTCAACTTGTATTTGGTTTTTGAATTATTTGATTTAAGAAAGAATACAAGTAGATAATAAATAATAAGTTTTCCTTCAGATATTAAGGTTGGACGGGTGGTACTAAATAAGCATCATACAATTCCAAAAGTGGAGTACGGACCTGACAGCCATGGCTTAAACACCTATGTGCAATCGGCTCCGAAGTATCTTATATTTTGCGAAAATTCTGTGAGTTACAATTATAAAAAAAGTGTCTAACACCGATTACAAATCATAGTGCTTTGCACTAATAATTGTAAGTAGAATCCTACCAGTACTCAATATTGAACCTATAAAACAACGTTACAAATACAAATTTTATCAATCGAAACAAGTGATAAAGGAACTGGTTTCTTAATTTTGCCGTAAAAATACAGGACCGCAACCAGAACATCTACTAAACCAGAAAAATGAATCAATCCCAATCCAGCACAATGTCTTATTCCACTAAACAGTCTCAACCTACACTAACTTCCAAAGATCAAGCTATTATATTCACCTCCCTAGATGGCCCTAAACTAGAGGATTACTTGTATATCAAATAGGAGATATCGTAGGCCCTAAAAATATCCTATACGCATCTCGGATGTCAAATAACAGAATATGCATATATCTGTCATCAAAACAAGCAATAGACACATTTTTCAATGAGCATGGGGGAGAATTCTCTATTAATTATATCTCTATTAAAGCACGTGAATTACTTACACCAACTGAACGACTGGTTTTGTCAAACGCCTGTCCCTCAATTTCCAATGACGTACTTTTATCAGAATTGCGAAACCTAGGCATAAACATCATTTTTCCAATAATGTCTCTAAGAGTTGGAACAACAAAACCAGAATACAACCATATACTCAGTTTCCGACGCCAAGTATACATAGCTGCACTTGATAATCTGAATATTCCAGACAGTATTCTGATCCAAGATGACAACACTTCTTATCGGATCTACCTCACATTCGATAACCAGATTTGTTATAAATGCAAACAGTCTGGTCATATTGCATCAAAGTGTCCAAACGTAGTCAATCTTAACCAACTTCAATCTGAACAAAACCCTCTCGTACAAAATCTACCCGAACCAAATAACTTACAAAATGTTCCAGAGCAACACCCACCTTCAGAAGAAGTTCCATCTCAATCAAATACAATATACCATACAAATAAAACTAATGCGATAACCTTAGTTTCATCTAACACTCCCACAAGATCAATTGAAGATGAATCAGAGAAGCGCAACGAAAATCGTAATAAACTATCTTTGTTAGAAACTTCCTGCCCTATAGCAGACTCAGACTCATCAGCATTCAAAGTACCTGACACACTAAAAAATATAAAACTGAAGAAAATACACACGAACAAATGCAGCCTGTAAAACAGTTCATGGAAAAGGATCCCAAAAACTATGCTCTCACTTATGATCAGTTAATGGACTTCTGTCAAATATAAAAGGAAACCCAGATCCAATAAGCGTAATTAGATATTATAGAGATTAAACGACAGAATTTGAAGACCTAGTCGACACCATTAAAAAAATCTACCCGATACTTCAAGGCAAATCAATTAAAATACGTTTTACTAAAATTAGGAAAAGACTTGAAAGGTATATTGCTGAAGGACCTATAGAACAAGAGCCAATCAGTGACTCGTCCGACAACAACGAAATTAATACAACTCCTACTAAATAAACTAAAGCCATGAGTATTTTGCAATGGAACCTAAACGGTTATTATCTCCATCTAGAAATGTTAAAAACTATCATGTCAAAATATAATCCAAATGTTATTTGTTTACAGGAAACGCACTTTAATGATCAAAATATACACCAGCTTAAAAACTTTAATATTTATTACAAAACTAGAATTTGTTTAAAAAGTTGGGGAGGAGTTGCGACATATATAAACAAAAACCTATATTCCAGGCAGATTAATTTAAATACCAATCTTGAAGCAACAGCTGTATAGCCATCTATTTTCCTATAAAAATAAATATATGTAATTTGTATATCCCATCTGATAGAAACCTTACTAAAATGGAACTAACAGATTTAATTTCCAGTAATTTGTTGGAAAATGAACTCGTACTCGTCATTCACATCCGGAAAAGTGTAAACATATCCTGAATAGTCTCTTGTAGTTTTTTCGCGTAAGGAGCTTCCTTCATACCCGTCCTTGTTTATTTTCACAACTTGAGCTATATAATATTTGGATGTACTTTGTACTTGGTTATTGGAGAAATAAGGTGGGTTTATGAATAACCAGTCACCAATATCAATGTCATCCTTGGTGACGGGCGAGAGACCATCTGATATTGCTGGTTGGGGTGAATTATTCGAGATGTGAGGGTCAGCAGATGCCAGAAAAATGTCTTCTTTTTAGCACCATCAGAATTTCCATCAATTTCCTCTTCAAAGTCGGACATGGGATCCATATCTGAATTTGAATCGTGAGTGCTAAAATGTTGGCTACTTTCGTCAGAAGACTCAAAATCATCAACTGCTACGCTTTTTCCGAGTTTTTTCTTTCGTTGTTTAGGTTGATTTTCATCATACCGCATCGACTTCAAAATGTGAACAAATGAAGTGTTGATGTCATCTTCCCTATCATTCGTTGGATTCTCCACAGGCAGCATGTTCAATACCCTATCAGCATTCAAAGATATAATGCCGCATTTATCGAATCCGGCCATTATATTTTTAGATCTGTTGTCTTCAATCGATTCTAATAGCTTCCTCAATAAACCTGGAAAGACGTTTTTAGGAATACTAGATTCTTTTCTTCCAGGTCCTTTTTTGTATAATTCAACTATCTTTCTCCATGCAACCTTCAATGGCTTGAAAAAGGCAACGTCTAAGGATTGCGTCAAGTGGGCGGAGTTGCTGGGTAAAAATATAAAACTAATATTGTTCACTGAGCACTCTTGTATCGATTGTACTGATGGTGCTACGATAAATTGTCACCAATTAATATATATTTGGCAGGTAACTTCTTCAAGTATAGTATGGCGATTGAATGTACCCAATCCTCGAAACAATAGCTGTCGAACCATCCCGATTTACTACGATTATATCTAGTACGGGGTGGCCCTCCAGTAGTCCAATAGTCATACATGTTCAAGGCTTTGTAGGCGACATAGCATGGAAGTAAATCTCCACTACCAGAAGCAGCGAACATGATTGAAGTTGACGACTTACTGTGGTTCATAATTCGCTCCGGATATTTGCACCCCCTCTTTGCAATTATTTTTTTTCATCCTGGGTCATTGCAAAGGTTGGTCTCATCGTAGTTTATGATGTTGCTGGCTGGAGTACCTTCTAGTTCTTCAGAAAGGCGTTCGAAATACTCTGTAATTGTTACCCTCGTTTTATATTTTGGCACATTCTCTTTGACGGCATATCCGAGTGTCGTTTCAAAAAGCTATATGCGAACTCTTTACCAGGAAGATTGTCTTTAAAACGGGGCACCACCCTACCAGCTCTATTTAAATATTGTTGGATAGCCAATCTTAAATCATAGGTATCTAAGGGGTAGCCTCACTCACTGCATGTAAGTAATTTTTCCGCAATACATTTCTCTTCGGCTTCACTTAACACTGTTTGACCTTGTCTTTTAACATTTACATTTTTGAGGTGTCTTTGCAGAACGGTGCTTACAATGTTGTGTTTTATAGCGGCTTGTCGAATACTATACCTGTTGTTATTAACATCATTTTTAGCCTCTTCAATGATGTTTGGATCAGGTTTCTTGTAACGTTTTCGTCCTGCTGTGGGTTTATATTCTCTAGGCATTTTGATCCTATTGACCCCAGCCCTTGATCCTATTGACCCCAGCTCTTGATCCTATTGACCCCTGCTCTTGTTCCTATTCACCCCGATAACCTGAAAATCGTGCAACGAAATAGAATTTTGTGTGCCTTAGTTGTAACGTTAATTTCGTTCACTTTACTTTCCTCCAGCTAATTAATAATAAATTATCGTATGGGCGGCGAATAGCCAGTCCTTTCTAATGCCCAACACCGAGAAATGTTTCGAGGCTGAATATATTTACTGTCGACAAGAGTCAAGAATCAACGTTTTAATACGGGCCGAACGAGTTCCGTCTGTGGTGAATATATCCACTGCTATTTGTTAGTCCCACTTCGACATCGTTCTTAACTCTTCTTCTATCAATGGACTGCCTAAGCTCTGACGTCACAGCAGAAGGCTCCTCCCATCAACCTTTCCAAACAAATCTATAACGCGCGTAAAACGTTATAAGAGATTTTTAATTTGCCGTTTGCTGTTAATGTAGTTATAAATAAGAGTGATCGTTATTAGAAATAAGTAAGAAAATCTGCAAGGTAAGGTTTGCAAAGCGTTTCTAAAACAATGTAAACTTAGTTGAGGTTATGTTTGCTTAGAGTTTTTTAAATTTTTTTTGACCAATAATGGGAATCCAAACATGTGGATGAGATTTAAAGTTTAGGCATATGATAATTTACCTCAACGTGGTATAATTTATCCTTCATACTGGCATGGACTTCGCCTCTGATTACCATTAACTCAGCATCAAATAGCATTGTCTTCACATGGTTTGACTCTAAAGCATTTTCACCCCTTTTAATGATTTTATTATCATCTAGGAATTCATTAATGCTAGAAAGTTTCAACACATGCTTTGAAGCCATATCTACAATGAAATATATAAAAATAAACAAATAAATTAAGCATCAACAAAACGACAACAAAACGACAACAAAACCTCAACTAAGTTTACACTGTTTTAGAAACGCTTTGCAAACCTTACCTTGCAGATTTTCTTGTGAAAAAGTCTTTTACTGATCACTTTTTACTTATTTCTAATAACGATCACTCTTATTTATAACTATATTAACAGCAAACGGAAAATTAAAAATCTCTTATGGCAATTTACGCGCGCACTCGGTTTGTTTGGAAAGGTTTTCATGACCACGCCTCTAGTGACGTCAGACTTAGGCAGTCCATTATTAATTAAATGTGAATTAAGAATTCACTATTGAAATGTAAATTCCTTTCCTGGTCAAAGCGTCTGAGCTTGACATGAACGTGAGACGTAAGTCTATTATCTCTCATATGATTTCGTGAATTTAAACAGTGGCAAAGAGGTTTCATTCTTTCTTTCCTGTGAACATGTGCTATTAAAGCCAAACGTATCTTATCTTTAAAAAGTGCATTCATGTGAATGGTAAGTTATTTCGCTTAAATGTATGTTAACTATTCTTTCTTAGCAGTTTTCCACTTTCATATTTTTATTATGTAGCAATGTCGTTCCAGTGCCAGGAATATATATCGATATGATTTTGTTTTTCATATTCTCTTTAAATATATTTGAAGATATTTCAAACCTTTTTAAAATATATAAATATTTAATATATATCTATATTTACCGGTATAGAATCAATTATTCGATTTGATTGTTTTTTTATTTGCTTTCTTTGATTATTTTTTTTTATTAAAATACAGGATGTATTTTAAATGATTTTCTTTAACATTGTATTACCAAATTCGTTACCAAATTCATACTTTAGACATCCTGGATTTTGTAAAGTTGGGTAAATTTGTTCCTGATACTACCATTATTGTTACTTAGCACTTTACCTGGAACTTTACCTGGAACTTTACCTGGAACTTTACCTGGAACTTTACCTGGAACTTTACCTGGAACATTACCTGGGACAAGGACTCCATCTGAAACCAGAATGTTATCTGTACCTAGATCTGGAACTTTTACAAGAACTCCATCTGAAACCAGGACCGGATCCAGGATATCTTTACCTTTATCTGGAACCAGGACTCTATCTGGAACCATGACTGACTATACCACTCCAGGAAAGTAACATATATATTTCACCGAGATCGCTTCTTCAACATAGAACAACTCAATAAAAAACTAGTAATTTTTTTTTCTGTTTAATTTAACAAAAAAAAAGTCAATATACAACTTGTAAATTTAATAACGTTGTTCATAGAGTTTATTTTCCCCTCCAATATTCCAGGATTTGTCGCTATAATGCTGATGTGAGTAACAAATAGACTAGTATTATTCAGGGAGGCGCCCACTTACCTTTCTTAACTTTCATCATTTTTAATTATTAATTTCAGTAACTTGATTAATAATTAACTTCCTTCAGTAACTTAATTAAAATAAATTTCAAGTAGGATTACCCAAGAACCGGTAAGACTACTCTCTGAATTTTTACTAGTTTGGTCTCAGAATCTACACCTGAGGTGCTCTCTAAACTGAGTAGCCGTTACATAGTTACTAACCAGTTGGATTTAATTAGGCCAACTGCCCCCAATATATGCTTCTCAAATTCGTATTTACAGACAAAGTTTTGGCGACAATGAAAACTGATGACTGATAGTACTTCTAATTAAGGCCTGGTTTACAGTGCTACCAACGATAAAATATTGGTATCCTTTATGGGATACAGAGTTAGGCAACCATTCAAACTCAAATAGAAAGCATTCATTACGATATTAAGGTTTTGTGAACTAAACTGATAAACTCCCTCTTTTTGATCCCATTCACCACAGCGAACCTATTCACCCCATTTTACGGTACCAATCTTTAGACCAACGACGCCGTTTAGGTTCTTTTACAGAAGAAAAATATAAAACAATTGCCACACAAGCTTTTCGTTTATGATTATTAAAAGACATTTTAATTCGATTACTATCAATGATTTCTGATTTCGAACTGATGGGGAGATGAGGATTGCAAAACGAAGCTCAAACGCTTAAAAAAAATGAGCAATACAATATTATCCAAAATAATATTGTGCAATATAATTGAGCGTTTAGAGGCCCCTTTATATACACTTTACTTTTTAAGTATCCCCATAAAAATAAATCGAGAGAACTTAAATCAGGGGAACTCGGTGGCCACACAAATGCTCCTCTTCGACCTAATCACCGATTTGGGATGACGTTGTCCAAGTAGTTTCTCACCAAGATAGAATAGTGCGGTGGTTGCAACAACCACAAGTCATTTCTGTTTGGGAAGTGAAAAGTTCTGCAGAAATTCCAAATATCTAGGACCTATTAAGGTTTTTTCGAAAAAGTATGGTCCTATATCCTATTATTCCCTAGGTATTGAGTACGGTAATCCTGCATCCAGTGTGGATTTTTTGTAGTCCAATACCGGAAAGTCTGACGATTCACATGACCGTTGAGGAGAAATACAGCTTCATCATAAAAAAGAAGAAGTCTTTGCTATTTTTGTCCATTAGAATTTCATAAAATTCAACTCGTCAATCAAAATCTTCTTCCATTAGTTCTTGCACTAAATTTACTTTATAGGGATGCTTCTTTTTTAGCGTTCTAAGAACTATTTGATGGCCAGCCTCATTGTCTAAAGCTACTTGCTTTGAAATGACTCTTACCCAGTTTCAATAGCCTGGTTGAGAGTTCCTTGTCTACCTTGTTCAGTAACCTCTTTTTCAACCATAAAAAATGAAGTAAGTTGAAGTTTTTCGATCACTGCATTAAGAGTTTTGACGGGTGTCCTAACTGGACACTGCCTTCTCAAACAATTGGAAAAGGAAGAATGTAGAAATGTAGATGCTGTGGAATTATTTATGAAAAACTAGCAGATTAGCTACCAAGTGGTCATATGACTCATTTTAGTTTTTGTTTGGCCACTCTATAAAGCTTGACAATATAAAATAAAATTGAATGGAAAGATCCAGTTGCTAGCGTAACAAAAAAGATAAGGAGATAAAATGGATTTGTCTCTGTATGGAGGAGCGAGATATTTCACGGAAGAGGAACAAGATAAATTAATTTCAATTTACCTTGATAGATTATTGTTCAGTTCTGAGTAAAATATGTATCGCTGCATTTCGTAGCAAGAGAACAATTGCTTATTTAAATGAACAGGATTTATTCTCCCATTTGAGATTTCTTGGAAATCAACCATCTGTCTTTGCTGACAATGGATTAGATTAAATTTTCCATTTTTAATGACCACGGAGATGAATTGAGTTCCCTCAGTTTTTGACACAATTATTATTAATTTGTTATAATGGCGCTGTTAGTAGGATATTCTTATTAATGTGAGTGACCACTTTTCATGCATCCGTACATAAAGTAGCAGGGTGTAAGGTGAAGGGAGTCAAGGAGAGGAGTAAGTGCTGGCTATGTAAGAGCGAGGATCACATGGCCAGAGACTGTCGGCAGGCCTTCCTTTGTAGGGTATGTGGGGAAAGGGGACATAAGCCAGGGGAGATATAATGTAGTAGGGGAAGGAAGGAAGTACATGAAGACGATGGAATAGAGGAAGGAAAAAATGGGAGGGACCCTCTGAACCCCTCAGAGAGGACGAGTCTGGTCGAATGGGAGAAAGGGGATAGCAGTGCGCGAGAAGGAGGCTACTTTCCTCCTTGTGTGTGTCTGGTATGTACGGCAAAGGGAGAGAAAGAAAGGCGGAGAGAATGTGTAGGAAGATTGTGGAGAAGATAGAGCGGTGCTTACTGGAAGTGGCGGCATTTTTTTCTTTATTATTGCTTACAATGTAATGTGAAAACGGTCCTGACTATCGATTGTGGTAACATAAATGAAAAATCTGATGTAGTTTAGTATCATAAAGTACCTACTAGTTTTGCGAGCAATATCCGTAGATATTTGTGTCAAGGCGCTTTTCAATAAAATAGTGAGCGAAGGGGCGAATAAAATGGTTTATAATTTATTTGTCATCTATTATGGGGTAGCATCTGTCAATAAGTCGAAACACTTACTCTCCTCATATAATAATAAAGATGGTACGTTTTGACGGAAATGGTGAAATAATGTTTCCCATTGGAATTGAAGTTTACAAATTGAAAGTAACTTTTCCAATCGATATAAAAAACGAGCGTTGAAAAGAAATTGAATTTCAGCTGAGGTAACTGAATTTTATGATAAATTATTAGTAATTTCCATATTATACAAACTCGAGGATTATGCGTATTTATATGCGTCACTAGTTTCAGAAATTTTAAAATGATATTAATTTACATAGGTCACTGCTTTAATTCGTAAATAATGTCAAAAACAACCTACACGACTGGATTTACATTGTTTTATTGTTTCCCGAAATATGCGCCTTCAAAATATTTATTATTAAAACTGAATTCTGAATTCACACCCTTCTGAAGAAATTGCAACATTTTATATAGGTAATAAGCCCTCCCAGGTCAGTTTTATTACAGGGACAATCCTTCGCCCGAAAATATAGGTAGAAAGTCAACGGTATATATCTTGGCGAACATTATACTAAACCAAAAGTATATATTGCACTGTCCTGATGAGGTTTTCTACTTTTAATTTCAGCAAAGCGATCAACACCTGGTTGATCTAGACACCAATTAGTGATTTTAAAGAAGCAGTCTAGAATTTTCTTGCATTTTCTTTCTGGTGCCACTTTTCAGGTAATTGATTTTTTATGTTAGAAATCGAGATTTGGAGGGTTTAATGTTATTTAGATACAATTCTTGTAAAATATATAAAGATTTAAATGTCGAAGTTACACTATCATTTCTTTTCGGAAAATTGCGTCAGTTTTCTCAAACATAGATATTGATTCCTATCATAGAAATAAAATACACAGGTCTTTTCTTATTTGAATGGAAATGTTTAACCAACCTTGAAAGAAGTAACGTTGTAGACACAAAAAGAGAGAAAAAAGTCACTTTTAAAAACAATTAGGGTTGACATTTTTCGACCACTTATTTTTAAGCGTCGAGTTTCCCTTTTTTACGGAGGTGAATTTTCCAGGTGAAAGCACGTCACAAAAATACATACTTCGTTCTAATTTAGTTCAGCTTCTACGCTTGTTACTTATCATTAAAGACAGGTAAGTGGTTAACTGAATATAGCTTCTGGAAAATCACGATAAATTTTACATTTTTCATCTTGACAGAACGGAACATAATTTTGGGTTGGTCCCACTCATTTCTGTTGGTCGGAAATAAACAAATAAATCATTTCATTACTCGATTCTCGTCGGATGGAATTGGAGAGAAAACGTTTTCGCAAAAACGAATAAAAATATTTAATGCAGATGGATTTTATTTAGAAATATGTACTTAACGAGTGTATTATTACTTTGTAGATCGTATTTTCTGTACATTAGACATTAGTTCGAAGACGTTCATTTATTCTAATTTTAATGCTAATCAATGCTGTTAGAAGCTATAATTAATGTGTATCGATGATGTGCGGTTCGACAATGAAAAAATAGGTACATGGGTGTGTTCAGATAATGGACTACTGATTAATGTAAAGAAAACTGTATTTATGATTTTTCAACAAAAAAACATCAGCTATGACTTCTGCTCATTTATTAGACTTGATCATAAATCGATAGAACAAGTGACTAACTTTAAATATCTAGGGGTGACCTTAGACCAGAAGCTTACATGGGAAGTACATATTGACAGTGGTCTAGAAAATGAGTACCGTAAAACGGGGTTACTTTGGCAGGTTTTGACCTATTTTGGAACTCTAAGTCAGAAACCGATTGCATAATCAAACTTTTTGAAATTTCATCGTACCTTCTGCCCAATTGGCAGTAGATTACCCAAATATGGTTGGTTTTCATCCACGCATGATGGAGAAAAAAATTTTTTGTGGGGTGCCAAAGTAGGCAGAATTTTGGGGTTACTTTGGCAGCATCTGCAAATCAAATTTGCGCCAATGTAGAGGATGTATTAAGCCTTCATTGGCATCAAAAATGGTAAATTATGGGGGCAGCTTTGGGTTTGGTCTTATATTTCGGTTATTGAAGTTATAATGCATTTTTTTGATAATACATTTATTTATTACCAAGATTTAAAGAACAACTCAAAACAAATTCTGAAAGTAAAATAAACATAAATTCTCTACAGGTTTCACAAAAAAAAACAAAGAAAAAACAAAACATTCCTTTTACAGAGAAAAATTAGCATCTTTTAAAGAGTCATCACTGTCAAAATCTTCGTTTGTACAGAGGGAACAAACAAAAAATGTCTCCGTGCTCGTCTCATTGCAAAAGCCACAAATCCATTTTTTGCATTTACCACAAATCCAATCAGGACCTCTGTAATTATTCCACTTTCTAGAGCAAATTGCGCAGACGTGATCTGTAGCTTTAACAACCCTTTTGCTTGATTTCTTATTGGCATTTTTTTAGGAACTGCAACTAAACTTGCAACGGGTTCGTCGTCACTATCATCGTCGCTACTAGTAAGAATATTTCTCTGGGTCCCTGAAGGGCCAGCGAATGGTTCATCTGTAGATAGGTTTGATTGAGGTGCATCAACCTTGAGCGGTTTACCGGGCTCTATTTTCCTGCCACGTGTTTTAGTGACCTTTTCCTTATTTGATCCGCGTAGATCTTGAAGCAGATCAATTAGGCTCTCATTTAGGATAGCAGCTTGGGCATTTGCGTTATCTTGATGGTCTGGAATTCTTATGAGAACTTCTTGTGGATTAAATGGACAGAGCCCTGTGGCTCTAAATCCAGATTGTAAATTATTGGACACATTCTCACTGACTGCATGCCACAATCGATTTAGGAGCGTAGGAAAATATTCTTGTGGAATGGACGAAGACGATTTGATTTCACTGCGCCATTTGTCTGGAATCTGACGCCATTTTTTTTTAAACGGGGCAAACACTACTGCCACATCCAATGGTTGCATAAGATGGGTGCTGTTGGGTGGGAGCGCTGTCATATAGATATTGTTCTCCTCACAAGCTTCAATGACAGTAGGTGAAAAATGAAAGGCTAGATTGTCCCCAATAACAAGTTTTTTTCCAGGATTTTCAATGTATTTAATTTTGGGCAGTAAAATTTGGAAAAACCATTTTTCAAACTGGTCCATATCGAACTAGCCACTGGGTGTGTTGCTGTAGACCGTTCCAAGAGGACCTCCTTTTGTCCAACCTTCGTATAGATTTCCTGATTTGTACACTACCTGCAGCGTTTCCGCACACCATGATACTGATGGAGGCCTTGGAATAGTGCTGAACTCTCTCCACGCGTTTGGTTCCTCTTCGAACAATGACTTTTTTGGCTCCAGGGTCATCTTGGACATTAGTTTCAATCGTAATTGAAAACCAAAGAAGGATCAATATCTTGTAAAATATCTTTAATGTTGTCAAATAATTCGACAAGTTGATTTGGTCCTACCGCCGCACGTGTTCGTTTTATGTTTGCAGCCAAACGGACATGTCCAGGAACATTGTCATGAAACTCCTTAACATTACGACCCTTTTTTGGAGGTATTTGTGGATCAATTCGCGAATATCAACTTTGCTTAACGGAAATCCCCAATTGCTCACTGCCACTAAAGTTTTTGTCAGTAACTGCTCCTCTGCAGGTGTAAATACGGTTGGATGACCTGGAGGGCGCGTATGCTCGCCCTTCAACTTTTTTTGAAGGGTCCCACGTGAAATTTTAAAGCGCCTGCTTGCCGCCGCCTGACTCATGCCGTCCCTTATGGCAGCCAACGCCCTTTCAAGGTCAGCTTCAGTAAAGTTCTTGTAGGTACGCGACCCCAACTTTTTTTTATAGGTTCTAGGCATTGCTTGTCAATTTATGACTGTAACAAAATAGAATCTTTGAAAAACCAAACACTACATATATATAAACAAACAAAAAAACATTTGAAATATAAATAACCAAATTGCAAAAGTAACCCCGCTTTACGGTAGTTTATGCTTCATATTTAGACAACTTCCCTGCATGTATTAAAATTAGCCTATTTTGGACTGGTGCATTTATTACTTACTTACGGACTAACTTTTTGGGGAAAGTTTTCACATAGGGTCAAAGTATCTAGAATTCAGAAAAAAATAGTGAGAAGTATAACTGGGTCACACCATAGAGCATCATGTAAAGGTTTATTTAAATCCTTAGAAATTTTAACACTTCCATGTCTCTATATATTCCTGACTACATTAGAAATTAAAAAAAAGCTCAACAAGTAAGAAATTACATGATTTATGAACATAACACGCGAAGAGGTAATGATTTGAGATTACCCTATTCCCGGCTGACTTTGGACAGGATCCTGATAATTATCAGGGAATCATCTTACACAATTCTTTTAGGAAATAGTAACTATAATGTTTGTTAGTCAAAACTTTCTAAGTACCTAGCTGAGAATGCTTTTTCTTCTTAATTTTTAACTTGTTAAATTGATTTCATTTTTAAATTTAAGTGTAAAGTGTAACTAAAATATTTATGGGCTATTACACTATTTTTCTCATAGTCTCATAAATGGGCTTTTTTGTGACTAATTTAAACATGTGAAGTTGTCTCATTTGATTTATGAATAAAGAATTTGAATTTCAAACTAGTAAATACAATGTAATATCGAAATATATACAAAATGTCAAATGATATTTACAAAAGTGTGACGTTTCGTGCTTCCGATCAGGACCACCTGCCTGCAGCTCTCTAATCCGATGTTGACACTTCTTATTTTGGTAACATCTAACCTCAGTTTATTTTGTTAATTGTTTTTAACCGCCAGGAGATTTTATAGTTGTAGTTTTTATCGAGAAGGGTAAGTAGAATCATTGAAGAAAATATACACAGTGTTGAAAAAATGGCTTCTTCAATGATTTTCCTTGCCCTTCTCGATAAATTAATCAATGATCTGTTTTAACCAAGACAGAAATTGTAAATAGTGGGGGAAATAGAAATCATTATTTTATTTGCCATATATTCATAATATTTGGGAATAGTTCAAAATTCACAATACACAAATCGTAGACAGAAAAAGTGAGGTTAGATATTACGAAAATATGAACTGGCAACATCGGATTAGAGAGGTGCAGGTAGGTGCTCCTCTTCCGATCTGTGTTTGAGCTATTGAAGCAATCAAAAACTGGTACTACAAAAGATGTTTGGGTAGTTCCAACTGTTTATAAAAGTAAATAGAATGGACAATTCAAGATGACATAGGCTACATTCTCATTTTTATCCTTTATAACAATTGATAACAGGATCTATCGAAGATGTTTCCAACGTAAAACGATTTATAACAGTAAAAATAAAAACGTCAAAAAATAATAGTTCAATACTATTAAACGCTTTACAAAATTAGAAAAATTATATTATAACTCTTACCCTCTCAACCGTTTCTGTTTGATGTAAAAAAAATCCTCACCAAACATGAGCCCCATTGGTCAACTCTAAGGGGTCGTTATTTTTATTTTAGTTTCTCATTTAATTAACATGGGAAAATTCTGTTTTTATTAAAATTGAATTTACTCATAATTGACGCAATTTTATACAAAAAACATATATTTTTAAAGTTGAGTCTTTGAACTTTACTAAACTCTAAGACCAATTATGATTATCTTTAGTAGAAGCGTAGTTTCAGCCATTTAAAAATTACCAAATTTTTAAATTTGGAGAAATAGCTTGTAATAATTTTCCATTCTTCATTTAAAAATTTAGACTGAGCTTCTGTTAAAGGATGTCCTGAGTTACGATTGGATATGTCAAACAAATTTTTATGTAGATTTGTAAATGTATGCTTCTTTATTTTTTGGTTTTTTGTTTTCTTTTTTTATTTTTTTTTTCAAAAGTTTCCACTCTCGATAAACTTTCATGATTTTATAAACAGCGTTATATGGTTGACACACTGGAATACCAGTAGGTTTCCAAACTTCATCAAAACACTGTCGAATTGTAAGGTTCGAATCTGTGTGTTTGTAGAAAAATAATTGCGATACTTTTCTTATACTCGGTAATTTTCATTTACTTAATTTTGTACATGAAAAAACAAGCGAATAAATTTTCTTCGTAATCATTTTACTGATAACAATCGAAAGCACTGAGAGATACAAAAAATACACAACGCGTTTCTGAAGACATACATCACAGACACTGACAATTTAAGAATTGTACTGTATGATCTGTTATTATGAGTGCTGCCACCTACACTATGTACTGACCACCATTTTTAAAATATGTTATCCATAAATTATGGAGGGTAGAAGGAAGGAGCACCATCTTGTATGGGGGATAACTTGAAAAAGTGTCCACCTGTAAACAGCAAATTATAATTCGAAGATTCATCGAAATGGCGCTCGTGTAGCTAATGGAAATGATGTGAATTTAGGGTTATAAACCGAGTGAAGTGTGCTGGGTTGAAAAATTTAGTATTTTTCGTGACTTGTGTAGTTGAAAAATATGCAGTATTTAAAATCTCAATTATTTACGTAGTATTTCCTTTTTTAAGTTTGTATCTTACTCTAATAATTCATGGCGCCGTTTTTAAAATCCTTCCACTTGCTACTATGGCGCCATCTTAATTTGCTTCCTTTCGATGGACACTTTTTAATACATTCAGATGGTGCTCCTTCCTTCTACCCTCCATACCATAAATATACAATACTGACTAATAGTTTGAGTATAAATTTTGAGAAATTATGATAGAAAAAAAATTATTACAAGCTATTTCTCCGCATTTAAAAATTTAGTAATTTTGAAATGGCTGAAACTACGCTTCTAGTAAAGATAATCATAATTGGTCTTAGAGTTTAGTAAAGTTCAAAGACTCAACTTTAAAAATATAAAAAAGTTTTTTGTAAAAAATTGCGTCAATTATGATAGTCCGAGAGCTGGCACCAATTTTTGGGTAGGTATTTGAGGCAAGCTGAAAACTTGTTCCATACCTCTCCTATTATACCCCAACTCGGAGCTGCAGACCTGGCTGGTCAGTAGCGGGGCTAAATGAACCCCTAAATTTTTAAAAATATTAATTTATTCTTGCAAAAAATATGTTTGAGGCATTTTGAAATTATTATATGTTGTAATTTAATGTTTAAAGAGTTAAGAAGAAAATAAGCCAGACGATTTAGTCGGGGTTTTAACATTGCAAGACGCGTGCAAAACTATTTTGCAAAAAAATATAAAAATTGTATTTGAGGCAACTTGAAAATTTAATAGGGTATTATTTATAACTAAAAAATAAGATTCTCAAAAAGACAGATCATTTTGGTGGGACTTTCTACCTGCCAGGTGATCTAACAAATTATGTATAGGTGCGAGTAAGTAGCGCTATAGGCAAGCCGTAGTGTATTATTTATGGAGTATGGCACTGGGAACTCTAAAAGGTACATATATGTAACAAAATTATACATGGAATTAGGTTCATCTTTATGTACGAGTTTACCTGGTTTTCATGCATGCGATTACAATCCATCATTTTTTCAAAAAGGCAAGATAAGACCGTATATTTTGCCAATTTTGGAAGCATTTGCTTGCGAAATTTAAGGATATAAAAATATATCGAATATAAAATGCAGCACGATTTCAAAAATTTTGTGCGACTTACAAAGCCGACACTGAAGATGAACCTTTTAAAAAAATATTGAAAAATTGTGATCCCTCTACTTTATCTCCGTTCAAAGCTGAATTAGGACAATATCTTTTAAGAACGCAATATATAACGAGAATTTGAAGAAATGCATATTTGCGATTCTCCAGCTCTTTGACACCGGACAGGAACGGATGGACACTTAATGAGGATACGCTAGATTTTCACTGGTTCGACGGAGACTGTATGCCGCAATTAGTATTTGACGCTGTTGTTCATGAAAAAAATTATAATGTTGCAAATGTTACTGCAGGTGAATATAAATAGTTTTTCTTTAATAACTGCTGCTGCAAAAGTAATTCATGCATGAGTATCATACAATGTTTTATCTACGACCACATTAAAAATAATTTCCCTTAATTATATATTACATAACCTCTCTTTTTAATAATTGTGTTTGAATTATTGCCTACCTTCATCATAAGAAATTCATTATCTGGTGCTCCATTTATAAAATCCAAAATCTGTTCCCTTGTGAAAATTTTTGATTTTTTTGGTTTATGGCTCTCTGATTGTCGTTTTATGAAGGTAATAAGTTTATGAAATTTACTTATATCAATTTTTAAATTTAAATTCATGGTAGTTTTCAATATTGAATAATGGAACCATAACGTTGATGATTTCCATTGACTTTTCCGAGAAATATGCAATAAGAACATTTTCCGTCTAATTTTTAATTTTTTTAGTGTTACACCAATCCAAAAAAATATGAGCGGTGGTCGGACCGCCGACAGAAGCTTGCTACTTATGCACAATAAAATGACCATTTTTCGAAAATGTTGACCATTTTTCAAAAATTTTGACAATTATTGACAATTTATTCAAAATTTTTGGTCATTTTTGACTATTTATTCAAATTTTAACAATTATTGACCAATTTTGATAGTTTTATCAATTATTGATCATTTTTGATAATTTTTCAAAAATTTTGACCATTCTAGACCATTTTTCAAAAATTTTAACAATTTTTGACCATTTTTTCAAATTTTAACAATTTTTGACAATTATTGACGAATTTTGATAGTTTTGACAATTATTGATCATTTTTGACAATTTTTCAAAAATTTTGACCATTTTAGACCATTTTTTCAAATTTTAACAATTATTGACCATTTTTGACAATTATTGACCAATTTTGACAGTTTTGACAATTATTGATCATTTTTGACAATTTTTTTAAAACGTTGACCATTTTCCAAATTTTAACAATTATTGACCATTTTTGAGCATCTATGACAGGTTCTGACAAATATTGACCATTTTTGACAATTTTTCAAAAATTTTGACCATTTTTCAAAAAAAATTAGAATTTTTAACAATTATTGACCATTTTTGACAGTTTTTTATAATTATTGACCATTTTTGACAGGTTTTTATAATTATTGACCATTTTTTCAAAATTTAGACAATTTTTGACCATTTTTCCAAATTTTAACAATTATTGACCATTTTTGACAGTTTCTGACAATTATTGACAGTTTCTGACAATTATTGACAATTTTTCAAAAATTTTGACCATTTTTCAAAAATTTTGACAATTTTCAACAATTATTGACCATTTTTGGCGGTTTTTTATAATTATTGACCATTTTTTCAAAATTTTAACAATTTTTGACAATTTTTCAAAATTTCAACAATTTTTCAAAATTTCAACAATTATTGACCATTTTCGACAACTTTCAAAAATTTTGACCATTTGTTAAAATATCTAACAATTTTTGACAATTTTTAACAATTTTTAACAATTTTTAACAATTTTTAACAATTTTTAACAATTTTTAACAATTTTTAACAATTTTTAACAATTTTTAACAATTTTTAACAATTTTTAACAATTTTTAACAATTTTTAACAATTTTTAACAATTTTTGACATATTCTGACTATTATTGACCATTCACGTTTCACACTTCTTAATGACAGTACAAAATTATTACAATTACAGAACCTTTGACAGAAAACAAAACACAAAATTATCTAAGGTAACTTAATAAATATTCAAATAAAAAAGAGTGTTATAATGATTATCCCGTTTAAAAAGCATTGTACTTTTTCGCACTCTTTTGGATGTTATAATGAAACTTCCATTTAAAAAGCATTGTTCTTTTTCGCACGCTTTAGACGTATGTATAAAACGTAATTTCACGTATTTATATGAGTTTGTAAATGCTTAATTTTAATGGTGGTCGTAGATAATAGATGTTTGTATAACTAGTGCGCAAAGCGTCACTTTTCCCACGAGCACAGAAGTTGCCACAAATCTAGCAAGTAGCAAAAATGCTTTGCGTACAAGTTGTACACAATATTTTTTCTACAAACACATTTATTGATGAAAGAAAAACCGTAATTTATATAGGTAATTTATTTAAACTCAATAGGTTAATTTTTTTTAATTAATAAATTACAATAAATAATCAAATAAATAGTTCACTTACTTTTGGTTGAAGTTTAAAATTTGTACACCCAGAAATTCATATAATAAATATGTTGAATTGTCAAAAAAAATTGACAGGTCGTAAGTAGCTGTGTTTACATTTCGGTGCGGAAAAGTACCATAGCGTGTACTTTTCGCATTAGTTTTCGAACAGTTTTCAAAGAAATTAAGAAAAGGCCTTCTTTGCGTATAAAAATTTGTGTAGAAAAGCCTGTTTTGCATAGTGGTTGTAGACAAAATCCATTTGATTCGCAATACTCTCTTTTACAGTTAGATTTTTGTGTGTCCACTCTGTATGTATAGGGGAGGGTAATCCACACTGGGACATTCTATTTTGCTCTAAGACCTTAGAACATTTTTGAGATTTGGCAACCCTGTAATAAATCTAAGATGGATGACAAACGACACCAGCCATATTGACACCTACGCCGCAGTTGTTTGCTAATAGTATGTGATTAACGTGGTTTTAAGAACCTCTAAGTAACTTTTACCTGAAATATACACAGTTAAAACTCCTCAATTGTGCAGTCTCTTCAATTTGCAAGTAAGTATATTTGAACACACACTTTTTGGCAATATATTTGTGTTTGTGGCGATTTATTAAAATGTTTGGTTAAGAAACTACACTAATTTTATGTCTTACTGTATACTACTCATGGTATATAATGGCATTTTGTTCTAGTAAGGAAACGAAGACACAAACTTTAAAATGGTGAGACCTAAAATCAAGCCTAGAAAAATAGGTAAAACGTCCGGAGAAGATATGGCTGCAGCTATCAAGCTAGTTACAGAACAGAACTTATGTATAAGAGAAGCTGCGAGAACTAGTGAAATTCCACTACAGACGTTGCATCGATATGTGAAAAAGTCTCAATTACATCCAGGTACTGAAATAAGAACGCAGCCGCATTATGAAGTTAGGCAAATATTTAGCAGAGAACAGGAAGCTGATCTTGGCGAGTATCTACAAATAGTATGTAGTAAAAAGGCGTATGGATTATCAACTGTAGCTTTAAGAAAATTAGCTTATGATAAGGCAAAAGAGAACAACATTAAAATTCCACAATCGTGGGAAGAAAAAAAAATTGCTGGCAAAGAATGGATGAGAGGTTTTTTATATCGCAACCAGAAACTAAGTATTAGAAAACCTGAAGCTTGCAGTCTATCTAGACTAACATCGTTTAACAAGCACAATGTTACAGTATTTTTTAATAACCTGGAGTCCATTTTGAAACGATTTCCACAGTTAGCAGATGGATATGGATCACGAGTCTTCAACTTAGACTAAACTGGTCTGACTACAGTCCAAAAACCCAAAAAGGTCATTGCACACAAGGGAGTAAAGCAACTAAACCAGAGCACTAGTGGCGAGAGGGGAGAACTAGTAACTCTCTTGGTGGGTATTTCAGGTGCAGGAACATTTATACCTCCAGTAATGATTTTTCCTAGAAACAGCATATAATTAATGGGGCACCAACTTGAACACTTGGCCTAGCTAATTCATCCGGGTGGATGACAACAGAACTATTTGTTTCTGTAATGGAACATTTCATCAAATACATAAGTAGTACAAAAGATAACCCCACTTTACTCATATGTGATAACCACGAGTCCCTTATGGGTATTCAAGTTTTAAACATGGATTCATAATGTTAACACTGCCCTAGCACTGTAGCCATAAGATACAATCATTAGATGTAACAGTCTTTGGGCCATTGAAGGCATACTACAATGCAGAAGTCGATATCTGGCTGGCTAAAAATCCTGGTATTCCCATTACTATATACCAACTGGCTGAAATTACTGGAAGAGCTCTACCAAAGGCCGTGACACCTTCAAATATAATTTCGGGCTTCAAGAGGTCCGGAATATTCCCGTTTGACCGGGATGTATTTACAGATGCTGATTTTTTTACTTCCTCAGTAACTGATAGACCTCTAGAACATCTTGAGGCTTCTACTTCTGTTGAAGGAAGATCTACTGAACCTGAAAATAAAGAAAATGAAGAACCTGAAGTAGTTTTATACAACCGCAATGAAGAAAAGGAAACAAAATTTATTTCCCCGAAAATAGTTCGTGGATTTCCTAGAGCTTCACCACGAAAGAAGAAATCATCTAGACGTCAACGTGGAAGAAGCACAGTGTTGATGGATACGCCAGAAAAGGATATAATTGCTGCAAATACAGAGAGTAAATTGGAAAACCAGTTGAAAATGCAAAAAAGCAAAGAAATAAAACGTGTTACCAAGGATTTATTTACCAAGACTCAAGATAGTGACAATATATCAGACGACGAAGATGATTCTCAGGTAAACAATACTTTCAGATAATTTATGATGATCAGTCATCAGATGAAGAAGAATCGTTTACAGTGTTTCAAGAATTATAACGGGAACCTATCGTTGACAACTATGTTCTGGTTCGGTTCCCGAACGATGTCTTCTTCGTGACAAATATATTAAAAGGGAAGGACGCAGCAAACGATTATGAAGTGTCCTACCTTAGGAAGAGCCTAAATACCAATGGATTTACATTTCCAGATATACCCGATTTAGCTTCTGTGAACCAGTCCGATATCGTTAAACTTTTACCGCCACCAAGTGCAATGAAAACTAAATGATTGAGCAGATATTGTAATATTTTTTGTTATTTATTTAAATAGTTTTTATTTGTGGGATAAGATTATACACATTACTATGGCTAATTACTATTTATTTATTTAAAGAAACACACACTGTATTAAACTTAATTTATATACACACTCTACTTAATGTCTACTAATTTATTTACACTCGGTATAATAGTTCCAATTTATTTTTACCACTTGAATATTACACTATTTATCTTCACTATTTAATTCACTGTCCGATTACTAATAACTTCTGTGAACTAACTCTCCACTGTCCGTTTCACTAATTGTCAACTCACTCAAAAACCCGCGCATATATAGTCCTTCTCAACTCTCGAAAATTCCAGTACCTTCCGCGTCCGTCCTATGCACAAACAAAGCGTCTTCTCGAGAATGTTCTCGAAAGCGCATTCACCAAAATTTATAATCGAGAGACAGTGCCGGATTTGAGTTGGTGACAATATTATATATAATAATAATAATAATAATGTTTATTCATAAAAATACAATACAATTTGATAGGTGAAAACAATTACAAATATTTCAGAATAAACATTGATACCTCGCTGAGGCATAATAATGCCTGTGCGCGAGTTATAAAACTTGTAATAAAATATAAACAACACACAAAAAAACAACAAAATTTGATAAGTCTTAATAGGGAGATGTGGTCGAAGTCGGGAGTTAGGGTCTCAATCGGGTACCAAGCGTTTTTAGCTTTACATTCAATTTAAAATTGGATTCAAAATTTGGCAATATTCCAAACATAATCATATTAAAGAAATTATTTTAGATACCTTAAATTAATTAAATCATTAAAAATATGTCTGTTTTTACTAGCTATCCAGCTCTTTACAGAATATTTGTAACGTGGCAGTTTATTTATATCTTTAATATTATTTGGTAACATATTGAAGAGTCTTGGTGCAAAATAAGTCGTACATCGTTGTCCAACGGTCTTTGAGCTCATTGTGAGGTATGTACATTTATGTCTAGTAGGGTAATTATGTTGGGGAAAAAGTATATTTATATTTCTTTTAAAGATGTTTATAAGAATGTTTTGGCAGTATAATTGTCTCATGTCAAAAAAAGTACTCTCAGTAAAAAGCGCATCGCTGGGGTAAAATACTGGTTTTTTTAAAATAAGCTTTACTATCCATTTTTGTATATTTTCTAACTGTTTCAAATGGCAATCTGCCACACCACCCCAACCAATAATTCCATAAGTAAGATGCGACTGTACCAGAGACAGATATAAAGTTTTTAACTGGGTTTCATCTAAAAAGTCGCGTAAATATTTAAATTTATGTAGCAGCCCTCTGAGTTTATTGGTAATGTTTTTGACCTGTAGATCCCATTTCAGATGCCTATCTATAATAATACCTAGATACTTAATTGATGATGCTTCAGGGATTTGAGTGTTTTCATCAACATATATTGGACCAAGACTCGGCAAATTATTTATGCAAGATGTAAATGGCAGATATTTAGTTTTTTCTATATTTAACGTTAGTTTATTTAGTTGAAACCATTTTTTAACTGCTTTAAAATCGTCTTCAATTTCCATTTTCAGCGTTTGCCAGTTTCTTGACTTGTAAGTTATGACTGTATCATCTGCGAAACTTATTATTTCTCCTTTTGTATTTAATGTCAACAGGCTGTTAATATATAGGGTAAAGAGAAGAGGTCCAAGTACAGTCCCTTGTGGAACGCCATAGATAATTGTTTTTGGTTCACTAAATACTCCATTAATTTCCACATATTGTGTTCTATTGTTTAGATAGCTTTCTATTATACAATAAATTTTTCCACGCATTCCATAAAATTTAATCTTTTCCAGTAAACGCTTGTGACACACCGTATCAAAAGCTTTAGAGAGGTCGATAAAGATACAAATTGCAGGTGTTTTCGTATCTAAAGCATTGTATAGTTTAGAGATTAAAGCGTGTATTGCATCCCCTGTCGATTTTTTCTCTCTAAACCCATATTGATTATCATTTAGTATTTGAAATTTATTCAGAAATTTGGTTATTTTTGTTTTTAGTATTTTTTCATAAATTTTTGAAAAAACTGACAATAGCGATATGGGTCTATAATTTTGGGTCAATGTTTTGTCGCCATTTTTATATAGTGGCTTAATAATTCCAATTTTGAGGCATTCTGGAAAGCATTCGTCATTAAAACTTTTATTTATTAGATAAGTTAGCGGTTGTGAAATTTCATCTCTTATTTCCTTAATAGTTTCAGCTCTGATGTTATCCCAACCAGGTGCTTTTTTAGATTTTAGTGTATATATTATATGTTTTACTTCGACTTAAGTTGTATTATGTATATACATAGTATTATCGAGTATGTCCAAATGTTCTTCGAAGTCATCTGGAGGTAATATATTGTTCGCCAAGTTCTGTCCCAATTCGGTATAGTAGTTATTGAAGTTATTTGCAATATCAATAGCAGCTGTTAATTCTTGCCCATTTCCTGTTAATTTTTCGATTTTTGTTTCCACAAA
This sequence comes from Lochmaea crataegi, assembly GCA_947563755.1. Taxonomy (NCBI): domain Eukaryota; kingdom Metazoa; phylum Arthropoda; class Insecta; order Coleoptera; family Chrysomelidae; genus Lochmaea; species Lochmaea crataegi. The sequence continues at coordinate 8,173,320 of OX387422.1, forward strand.
TTTTGTTCACACAGTCCCATAAAGCTGAAGAAGAGTTTTTATTTTTGTGTACTAAAGTATTCACATAATTCCTCTCATTTATGTTTATTAAGGATTTAATTTTATTTTTATTATTATATCTTTCCTTAATTTCTTTATTTTCAGGGTTTTTTAAAATTAATGAGTACAGATTATTTTTTTCCCTAATGGAATTGGCTATACCTTGCGTCATCCATGGTTTCCTTATCAACTGTTTATTTTTTTTTATTTTTACCAATTTTGTATTTTTATTTATATGATACTTTAATTTATTTACGAAAGAATCGAATGCTTCATTTATATTTTTTAATCTGTACATGTCTTCCCATTTTTCAATCTGTAAATCGGTTCCTAGTTTAACATAATTTAAATAGCTTTTGTAGTTTAACTTTTGTTCATTTGGAGTTCCTTGATCAGTATGTATAGTTAATCCAATTGGAAAGTGATCCGTTATATCGTTCACAAAAATAAAACTATGCTCTCCTTTTATATTCCTATTTGTTTTATAGAAGTTTTACTAGCAGGTCTTGTAATTTTATTTATATACGATTCGAAATTGTAGGTGTTTAAATAGTTTTTATAATTTTTAACATGTTCCTCACTACTTAGCAAATCGATATTCATATCACCTACTATAACATGTGTCTGGTGTTTCTTGTTTTTTTCTAAATATCTGGCGTTGAAAATGAATTTGGTGACCTGTAAATTGCAGTTAAAAAAATGTTATAATCTTTTGAAGAAATATACATTTCAGCTGCTCTATGTTCAGCGATGAATGTGGTTTCAAATTTATAATTTAATGAAGATTTATGCTTTCCAACTAGAGTTGCACAAGTTTGACTTGAATGTTTGAGATTGACTTGAAATTAAGTCAAACTCAAGTCAATCTCTCTAACAAATAATTCAAGTCAAATCAAACTGGGCAAAGGTTACAGGTTTGAAAATTCAAACTGTTTGTCAAACTAGTTTGAAAGAGTTTGAAAAATAATTTATTTAGTAGATACACCTTAAACGGGCAAAATATTTATGTTAAATATAGAAAGTAGGTACAACAAATACATTTATTTGAAACAAAAAGAAAATACATTATTTTAAACATTTTTTTTAATGAACTCCAACTTGTCACCTCAAAATTCTTCGTGAAAAGTGAAGTTCTTACAAATTAATTGAAAGCAACAATAAATATATATATAGATAGTGACCTCTTCCTGCGATCCTTGTGTGATATTTGTTATGGATTCTTGTTGAAGCCACGAATTTAAACACATTAATTAATGTTCTAATAGGCTGGTCATTTAATCGGTTTCGTTTTTTTGTTACTGCCAAAGAAGCTCTCGAAAAATAGCGTTCTATGCAGGCTGATGTTGCTGGGGTGGCAAGAAAGTCTCTCGCCGTTTTTGATAAAGTTGGAAATACAGTTTCGTGACGTTTCCACCACTTTATTATGTCCTCGGTACTGTCAGCTCGTGATTCAGCTGCGTATTTGTCGATTTCGTAACTCCATGAATTTTCGTCTATATTTATTTTTGGAGATGATTGGAAAAGTCCAAACAAGTCTAAATCAAAATCGGTAACTTCATCAGACTTTTTTTCGAACACACTTACTGTACATTCAGTTTGGGTTTGGGGTGACTCTTTGACAGTGTAAGGTGAATAATAATTTTCTTTATAAATTTCTTCAAATTTCTTGATGGCTTCATCTTTTAAAGATTGTCCCCATGTCGTTAAAGAAAACGTTTCAATTTTATGACGAGGATCCAAAATCAAAACGATACAATACATCCAGTTAGTCCTACTGTAATGCTTAACAATTTTATCGCGAGCTGCCTGAAGGGCAAGAATTATTTTTGCATCAAGTTCGTCTCTATTTTCTTTATTATCTAGTTCATGCTCATCGAGTATCATATTGATCCCAATAACCACCACAGGAAGAGTAGAATATTTCTCTCCTTCTCCTTCTCCTTGAAACTTTGAAAATACTCACATGTTCTTTCAATAACATTCCATTCTGTAGCATGTATTCGAAAATTTAAGAGTATCGGTATTGTCACAAAGAATATTAATCGAATGTTTGAATTGTAACGCCCAGGACAGCATTTCCAATGTAGAGTTCCATCTAGTTTTTACCTCCAGTTTGGGAATGGTCATGTGTAAATGTAATGAGTCGCAGAAAGTTTAATCTTAACATTTCGGAGTTTTTAATTTTTTTACAAATTATCTTAACCTTTGCAATTGTTGCAGTATTTTCAGATATTGTACTTTCGTATTCACTAGTATCAGAGTCACGTTGCGCAATATGATATTCAAACTTCAAACTGTTTGAAGAAGTTTGATTTCAAGTCAAACCTAAAGATACAGAAATCAAGTCAAGTCAAACTTTTTTGCCTAAAAAGTTTGATTTTCAAGTCAAGTTGTTGAGTAAAATCAAACTAGTTTGACTTGATGCATCTCTATTTCCAACTTCTTTTAAAAATTTGAATGTACTTTTTAAAAATAATTTAGAGTCAATGTACACAAATTAATATGTTTTAAGTAAAGTGTAGCATGAAAGAAAAACCGGTGTCTCATTGTACACGACTGTACACAGTGAGACATTTTTTAAAACAATATTTTGACCATTTCAAAAGATTTTTCTAAACTGAACTAATGCAATTTTAGATGGAAAAGATGCCTATTTAAGCGTATTGGTATACTGTTTTGTTTTTTTGTTCACACAATTAATTTAAAAGATATTATTGTCTCACTGTGTACTACCCTCCCCTATATTTGTGATCCGGATTTTGGATTTTGTTTTGTGAATTTCACGTTTTGAAATAGAAGAATTGTTTATAATTTTACTAAAACATTGTTCTCGTTCGAAAATGCTTTGTTGAAAAAAAATATATTTAAAAAATGTTGATCGAATAAAACGCGGGTTCGGTAGTCTATTTTCCTCGGCATGTAGCGTAACGGTTTTTATAAAATTTGAATTGAGTTAGGCGAAAGTTTTTATTATACGACTTTGATGGGCGAACCTCTACGGGGTGTGTAAAATTGGACGTATTGCGGCCGCTGCCAAATCTAGTGACAAGCATTGGTGTTAAATGTGGTTCTGCGTCAGGTATTAAGTTAGTGTCAATTTTTCCACGTGAAAGGAGGAAATTCCATATTTTCCAGGACTGGCAAATTTTACGAGTAACACAAACAGTGAGCTGTATTTCGATCGTCGGCGCAGTGTAGAAAGAGCGGATCAATATTGTATCCCCCTCACCGCAACCTCAGCTGCTACGAGATTCCAGCAAGCACGAGCACCGCTGATACTAGCCATTATATTCTCAAAACTGTGAAGGCCCGGACCGGGTGGTGAAATTGTGAATGTTGGTGAAAGACAACTAGTAAACCTATGTTTCATTTGGACTTATTACTTTTCGGTGAATTAAAATTCACCTAATTTTGTGTTCGCTTTCAAAGTAACACGTTTTTAATTTTTTTGTTTTTTTTCCAAGTGATGATAATTAATGCAATGAGAGTACACACCCTTTTTGCACTTTTTATTCACGTTACCCATTTTTCATTGTAAGTTTAAATTTTTTTAAATTTTTCCATGGGTCAGTATCCTTAAATTTATCTAATTTTTTTTTAAATTACCACCATTTTTGGTTGAAAAGTAAACAAAAACAATATCAATCAACCAAAAATGCTTTTTATTCAAATTAGTAGAATTAACATTAATTTTTAGTGATCCAAACTCTTCGGTAAGTCGAAAGCTTTCTAAAAAACAATCAAATCTATCAACAAATACACTATTATTTATCAACAAAAAGCATGGTTTTTACCAAAATTGTAGTCGTAGTATTTGGGAGAATGTAGTAATAGTCACATGTAACGGAATAAGGTCATTGACCGACATAGTATATTAAATAAATCGGCAGAGAAAGCAATCAAATTGATTTCTACTAAAAACATCGGCTTTTAAAATAAATTTATTTAAGTTATTTCTATTCCAGGATTCACCGAAATGCTGTATTTACGTATTTTAATGTAGGGCTGTTATATAACCTAAAACTTTTTAGGGCGTTATACATAAACGCTGTGTTTATACATTTGGAATTTCGAAAAGGAGTTACATACTGGAAAAACCGCGTAAACTATAGAAATAATTTGACTTTTATATATCCAATAGGTAATTTCTAATTTACAAAGATTCTAGAAATATTTCCAATTTCTTATATAAAAAAATGTTTAGCACAAAATTCAATTTTTGGCGAATGCGACGGGGAAAAATCCTTTTATAACATTCCAGTTTTTTTTTCAATCAAATTTTCTACAAGATAAAATATCTTTTGTTTGACTTTTTCTTCTTGAAAGTTACCAACCACCCTGTTGAGTTCCTTCAATTAATTAAAATTTTCTCTAATACCCTCTATTCAATCCCATTTTGTCTCTCATCTTTTACGATTTGTTACAGACTGAATGATTTGGTCCTTTTGTGTCTGCAGCCGTACATACAGGGTGTTTTTAAGCAAATCTGAAACATTTCAATTAAATTACAGTTGTTTTACCATATTTAAATTCACTTGTATGGATAATAACGGAAAATATTTTTAAAAGTATATCTAATTGGCTGTAGGTATATCATTTATACCACCAGAAAAATTTTCATACCATACCCTGGCCTGGTGGAATGAATAATATTCCAATTTAGAGCGTAAAAATTAAAAAAATGTTTAACATCCGTCAGGTTAACATGAAAAACTAGTAAATAGAATTCCATAAGCAATAAATAATTTTATTGAAGCAGGTTTAATTTATAAACAAAATTTATTTTGGGTCGTTCCGCTCCTGTATGGTATATTTAACAATAATGTAGGATTAAGCTTTCGCTTTTAGAATTTCGACGAATTTCTGTTCTGTTTAAAATGTTCATTTAGAAATGGTAAACGTTTCCATAATTTTCAATTTTAGTTTTGAAAATGAAGGCAAGAACCAATTTTCGGAGTTATTGAAGCAATAAATCGACCTCCTGTTCATTAAATAACCAATCAATAATTTCCTCAGGCCTCTGTCTGGGTGATATCCTAAGGGCCAAGGGATAGGAAATTGTGTTTTAGATTTGTTATTTCCTGTTCCATCAGTTTTTTTTCTGTTCAGGTAATTATGGATAGTGTAACACTAACCATTTTTATAAATCTTCAAAAATATTCCACTATCTCCCCTATGCGATCGCGTCTGTTCTAGAACAGATGGCGCCTAGAGCTTTCCAGTAAGTACGACAGTTTTTATGAATACGAAGAACATAGAAGTTTCAGGAAATCTCCAGAATTAAGAAATATTATACACTGTGTTCATTTGAAAAGGACCCACCCTTAATATTTCAAAAATGGAACATAGTAGAGGGAAATGCCGAAACACGTCAACTTTTAACTTGAGGGGGACACTTTTTGGCGTTAATGTCATAAACGTCAGATTTACCCCCTTCCTAATGGATACACCCCTTACATTTTTTCAAATGGCATTAGGTATCAAGTCACACCTCATTTAAAAGGTCTGGTATATCTCTATTCAATCATTTTGTTCTGCCTTTGATGCAAGCCTTCCATTGTTATTTAATCGTTGTTCGATTTTCAACTTTTTTTGCCTGAATGTTAACGGTGTTCACTTTGAACACATGGTTATATAGCAGTTTTTCTTGTTAACATTTGTCTTTTTACTATTTGTAAATTTTTTATTCTCTAAAGAGTCTTTCTATCATAACACAATACGGGGGCATACGAAAAATTGAAAGAGAGCCAAGTTTAAACAACGATTAAATAACAATGGAAGGCTGGTATCAAAGGCAAAACAAAAAGATTGAATAGAAATATACCAGACCTTTTAAATGAGGTGTGACTTGATACCTAATGCCATTTGAAAAAATGTAAGGGGTGTCTCCAGTAGGGAGGGGGTGAATCTGACGTTTATGACATTAGCGCCAAAAAGTGTCCCCCTCAAGTTAAAAGTTGACGTGTTTCGGCATTTCCTTGTAATATGTCCCATTTTTGAAATATTAAGGGTGGGTCCTATTTAAATGAACACAGTGTATATAAGCGAGTGAGTGAATTATTTAATAAATTAGAATTATTATACCGTAAATAAATAATATTAGATTGCGATTATTAGACAGGTGAAAATAAATTAAATAGTGTTTGTGTGAATGAATTAAATTAAGAGCAAACTTTACAAGAGTTTCACATTTTCTTTACTTACCATAAAAATTCACGTGTCGTGACGAATTTAAAAATTTTATTTATGTTTTGTTTGGAGTGCATTTAAGTGACATAAATATTTGAGATTCTTTAAGAAAAGTATTTGGTAAACAGACGAATGTCTTCTTTTATTCAATGAACGATGAAAGTTTGAGGTATTCATATTTTTGAGGAATTTACTACAGAAAAATTGTAAAATATAAAGATACGTTCCTTAGTTTTTAAAGGGAGATGAACTATTCCGCATATCTACCTTGTAAAAGCCCGTTTTAGTACGTAAAATCATTTAATATCTTAATAAAAACTTTTATTTCGCAACATGATAATCCCCGAACCCCTTTTCACAGTAAATATTGTATGTATGTATTGTAAATTGGGGTGACATTCACTGAGACCTAAAAGATCTATAGTGCCCCCTTACTTCTACTTAGTTCCTGAGGAAAGTCTCAGAGACTAGTAGCTCCTTTAGTCCTATTTCCCGGAATAATTTTAGGATATCTGCAGGCTTTAACTTAGGTAAATGTCCCTCTTCTATCCAGTAATCTCCAAGGTGTTGTGCCATAGGATTCTGCTGTGCAGTTCGCAAGTATATGGATGGAGGTTTCTTCTTCCATGCCACAGAATCTACATTCTTCTTCCTCCACTATTTTGAGCTTTTTCAGGTGCCCATTCAGGCGACAATGTCCCATAAGGATGCCTGTTAAAACTCTTAGTGCAGTTTTACTTTGACTTATGCATTCATTTGATCTCAACAGGTTGTAATCCCCCAGAAGAATCTTTGATTGCCTAAGTTCTACTAGATCTTTCCAATGGTCAGATCTTCTCTTTTCTTCGGCTTTGTCTATTTCTTCCAATATTACATTGGAGCTGATACCGCAAAAGGATTCCGGTCCCCAAAAGAGTGTTTCAGTCCCCCTCTTTGCTAGTTCATCTGCTATTTCATTTCCTTCTATTCCAGTATTACACCATTTTGGAACTGATAACACAAGAGCTCGGTGCTTGACTATCCGACTATCCGACATTATGATAATCCTTTGCCTTTTATATCCCTTATCAATATTGAACTGGGCACACTTTCTTATGGCGTGAATTTCCGCTTGAAAGATTCTTGGGGTTTTTCCCAAGCTTTCAGAGTATTTGGTTCTTGGCCCGTACACTCCTATCCCAGTTCCTTCTATTGCTTTTGAGCCGTCCTTGTACCATTGAATGGCATTATTTCCAAGTGGTATTAGGATCCCATTCCTTCTTGTTGCTTAATTCCGTAACGAATTTCTTTGAAAAGTTATACTTTTGCATCATACCATCTTGTGTCATGTCCCAGGTTTTCTGATAGTAAATATTAGTACAGTAGTAGGACAGTAATTATTAGTATGTTTACTGTTTTTATCAAAATTTTTATTCACAATTCTTACTACTAATCTTCATCACGTTTATACTAAGATCAGCATTTGATTTTGCTTTTCTACTCTACCATTGAAGTTCCCTCAGTGGTAACGAATAATATCAAATAACATGGTTTATCTAGAAGAGCCATCGCTTTATCAATTTCTCATAACTTAACCGAAAACTTGTAATTTGCATTAAAAGTTAGTACTCCTCAGCTCCAAGGCCTCTTCCATGCCTACCTACATTTCAAGGTCATTCGAAGGTGTTCAGCCGCTAGATCGAGGGCTGGACACAGCATCCAAACCAATCTTACTCATGTTTTATTTGATTTGATTTGAATGGGAATTGGATGTTTTTTGAATATTAGGGGTCCAGAAACTCTCATGCCAAATGCAAACTATAGATACTAGATGTGATTTTATCTCCATCTATAACCTAATTTCCTTTTAACCAAAAGTTTCTCCTAAGGGAGCTAGCGCCTTTCAAGCTTGGTACCCTGCAGTGATAATTTGTTTACCAGAAACTCGCGTTTTTATTGCCATCACAAGCGTTGAACGTGACAAGGGCAACGTGCAAACTGGTTACTGGATAAAAAATTCCAATTTTTTCTGAAAAATTTTGTTTTGCGTTTACTCAAAACGGAATTTTTAATTTACAAAATGCACATCATTATTCCTGCATTGGTGAAAATCCGCACGCCATAAAGGAGATAAAGCACCAGCAAAGATTTAGCATAAATGTCTAGATAGATGTAATCAGCAATCAACTACTAGGACCAGTAGAATTACCTGACCGTTTAACAGGTTAGAAATACCTTAACTTATTGCAAAATAATTTACCTGATTAATATACGTTTAGTCGAGTAGTTTGTCAATATATTGACAGTACGTATGGAAATCGATGGATTGAAGAGGTGGGCCAAACAATTGGCCTGCAAGAATTCCCGATTTCAATTCATGCGAAATTTATTTTTGGGGCTACTTAAAATCATTAACTTAATATAAAATGGTATTCAGCTATGGGAATAAAATCACATCTGGTATCCTTCATTCTAAGATATTTCGTTTTGACTTATGCCAACATGATTGATTCAAGATCTAAATTTTACCGACTACGGATCTGTTACTGTTTACTGTACAATGTGGGATTTATTATTAAATCCCTAAGGCCATATGCCGAGTCAACGAAATATTGTGAAACGTTCTTTATCTATAGTTTATGTTTCGAATGACAGTTTCTGGACACCCTGTATTTTAATGGATGAAATTTTTTAGATGTTTCAGATACGGAGAAATAAAAAAAATACTCTGGTCCATATTTAATAGTTTGGAACTGTAACAACTTTTTAACAGATCTACAATGTTTAATGTTTGAGTTCACAATATCCAAAAGAGGACTTGAAGTCGAATTTCGAGAATATAAAAAGCTACCCTTTATATTAGCGAGTGTCTGAAAATTTAACAAAAGGAACTTTCGAGTGTTCTCTTCTAAAGAGATTTTCAACGTTTGCCCTTTATCCTCTGTAAATGTTCTGCGTGACGCTCTTGACCTCAACATAAAATTATCCCTTAAATTGTGCGTGTAGGTGGTGCCTGGATAAGCAGAGATAAAAAGGGAGTGTCAAAGGTGCGAGAATTACAACTCCAAATTATTAATAAATTTGCCAAAGACAATATTTGATAAAGTATAACGTGGGATAAAGTCGAAGATTATAAAGAAATGATACGTTCGACCGTAAAATATGACCTAATATTTCTCCCTTGAATATGTAAAAGTGAGTCAATATATGCTGCAACCAAAAATGAAATATTCACTTTTATACCGGTGGTGTAACTCAATTGAATAACGAAGTAGAGCAAAAATTGAACTTATGATTTTTTAATATGGTTTACTGGTGTAGTATTACCAGATATTACCTTAAATAGGATAAAGAACAAGCGAATTACGTTCAATAATAAATTTTATTATGACCATGATACATTTTTAAAAACACTTAATACGAGCCCTAACAACTATATGTTGGAACAAGCAGTTACTTGCGAATAAAATGCCAGTTCACCGAATTTCTTTTATTCTATTTTCTTTCAATTGTAAATATGAAATTAGCAACATTTTTTATGACGTAATTATTTTCATGGTTTAATTATACAGGGTGTTTCATAGTTAAACCACCATAAGTTAACTGCAAGTAGAGGACACTTTGGTGGTTCCAAATAGCCTTGGTTAATTGGTCTAACATAATTGTTAACAGAGATACAGGGTGTTTTATTCATTTAGTCCAATGCTTTTGAAGGCCATATTTTTAGAACCACCCTATATATTTCTTCCATTTTTGGTAAGGATATATTGCATTGATAACACAATAAGATAGTGTAATAAAAATAATTATAATCCAGGTCTGGTTTGAGAAAAATTTGCAAAATTCGATAATCTCCAAAACAACACCCTTTATATCAGAATTTTTAAAATCCAATAGATTATTCGAAGAGAACAGAAAAAATAGAGCGGCACCAAAATATTTTTCGAAGTGCACATCCCGTTTTACTGCTTAACTTTTAATGTCAAAGTTATTTAAATGTATCATTGACATTTTCGTACGTAATAACTTTAGAACCACCCTATAGATTTCTTTCATTTTTTGGTAGGTGTAAGTTACATAAGCATCAGAATCTTGTCATCTAACAAAAACAGTTATAATCCAGGTTCGGGTTAAGAAAAAAAATATTTTATCAAGATTTTTATAAATCAATAGTTTATTCCAAAAGGACAGAAAAAATTGAGTTACACGGAAATGTTTTTCGAAGTGGACACTTCCTAAAATATTCAAGTCAAAATCATCAACAATTATCAAGTAGGTCTAATATTCTAAAGGAACAGAAAAATTATTATCAAATAGGCGTAAACTGTTGAAGTACGGAAAACTTTAGCAGTTCGTTTTGTTATTGGTAGTTAATCGTTTGTTGTTAGTAAATGTCGCACGAAATAATTTAGATCATTTTGAATAATAATTAATTATGCCTCATAAATTTACAAATGTAGAATATGCAGACATACTATTTGTGTATGGCTTTTGTAACGGAAATGGTAGAGAAGCAGTAAGGGAATATGAAAGACGCATTCCTAATCGTCGCACTCCTCATTACCAGACATTTGCGAGAGTATTTGATTACAGTCGGTAACATGGTAGATTTCCTACAGCGACAACCAATGATTATGGTGAAAGACAACACTTGAATGTTGAAGATGATATACTAGGTAAAGTAAAGATATTAAATTTTATTTAATAGATATTAAGAGTCGATTAAAAATTTCCCTTTTGTTCATTACATTAATATGTTATACTAAATTAGTCTCCTCCAGTGCCATAATTTCATTTTGTTCCAGATATGGTTGACAACAACCCAACAATCAGTACATGAAGGATTGGCCACGCATTAAATGTACCCCATACTACCGCTTGGAGGAGATTAAAAAATTTAGCTTTTACCCTTATCATGTTCAACAGGTTCAAAGACTAGAACCACGTGATTTGGAACCGCGATTAGACTTTAGTCGGTGGATACTTAGAAGGAGAAGAATAGTTAGCAGGTGCCTATTCACTGATGAGGCCACATTTACAAGGGATGGGGTTTACAATCTACGAAATTCCCATGTTTGGGATTATGAAAATCCTTTTGCTACAAGACAAACACATTCGCAGTATAGGTTTTCGGTTAACGTTTGGTGTGGAGTTTTAGATAATCACCTTATTGGACCATATGTCCTACCCCGTACATTAACAGGGGACGACTATTTTGCTTTTTTGCAAAATATGTTACCAGTGCTATTAGAAAATGAGGAAATTGGAGGAATGTATTTCCAGCACGATGGTGCATCGCCTCACTTTAGGGTAATTGTGCGAACTTTTCTAGACGAGAATTTTAGAAACATGTGGATAGGGAAAGGCGGGCCCAATAATTGGCCTTGCCGGTCGCCGGATTTTAACCCAGTGGACTATCATATTTGGGGATATCTGAATGCCAAAGTATACTCTACTGAGATAAACAGCTTAGAAGATCTTATTCAAAGAATTGATGATGCTTGCGAGGAAATCAGGGCAAATGCATTAATGATAAGACAAAAAACACAAAACATCTTAAAAAGAGTTCGTAAATGCATAGAACAAAATGGTGGACATTTCGAACAATTATTAAAATAATTTGACATTCCGTGTAACTCAATTTTTTCTGTTCTTTTGGAATAAACTATTGATTTATAAAAATCTTGATAAATTATTTTTTTTTCTTAACCCGAACCTGGATTATAACTGTTTTTGTTACATGATAAGATTTTGATGCTTATGTAACTTACACCTACCAAAAATGAAATAAATCTATTCGGTGGTTCTAAAGTTATTACGTACGAAAATGTCAATGATACATTTAAATAACTTTGACATTAAAAGTTAAGCAGTAAAACGGGATGTGCATTTCGAAAAATATTTTGGTGCCGCTCTATTTTTTCTGTTCTCTTCGAATAATCTATTGGATTTTAAAAATTCTGATATACAGGGTGTTGTTTTGGAGATTATCGAATTTTGCAAATTTTTCTCCAACCAGACCTGGATTATAATTATTTTTATTACACTATCTTATTGTGTTATCAATGCAATATATCCTTACCAAAAATGAAAGAAATATATAGGGTGGTTCTAAAGTTATGGCCTTCAAAAGCATTGGACTAAATGAATAAAATACCCTGTATCTCTGTTAATAATTATGTTAGACCAATTAACCAAGGCTATTTGGAACCACCAAAATGTCCCCTACTTGCAGTTAACCTATGGTGGTTTAACTATGAAACACCCTGTTATATATTTTGTTGATTACTATTTAATTAATTGTTTGATATTCGAAAAAATGCTGATGACTAAATATTGGAACATGTTTTGCTGTTCCCCACATTTCTTGAGTTTTATTAGCCTGACGCGAAGGAGAAGTAAGTGTGTTGTCAACAAAGATTGTCACGCGTTATTTGAGTATTAATAATAATTAAAGTAAGTAGGTATTGTCAGTTTTATTATGAGTAAAATACAATAATGATACGTGGAAAACCTACTGATCCAAAAGTGCGAGAAATGATTATGCATCAGTACAATAAAAGGAAAACAATACGTGAAATTTCCAGTGAATTGGCCATAGCAACAACTACTGTTTTTAATATAATTAAAAAATATGGTGAAACTGCCAGTATACATGTGCATGGTAAAAGCTCAGGACGTCCAAAAGCTGTTCTAACGTTAATTTCGTTCACTTTACTTTCCTCCAGTTAGTCCTTTCTAATGCCCAACACTGAATATATATATTTACTGTCGACAAGAGTCGAAATCAACGTTTTAATACGGGCCGAACGAGTTCCGTCTGTGGTGAAAATAGCCACTGCTATTTGTTAGTCCCACTTCGACATCGTTCTTAACTCTTCTATCAATTATTAATTAAATGTGAATTAAGAATTCACTATTGAAATGTAAATTCCTTTCCTGTTCAAAGCGTCTGAGCTTGACATGAACATGAGACGTAAGTCTATTATCTCTCATATGATTTCGTGTATTTAAACAGTGGCAAAGAGGTTTCATTCTTTCTTTCCTGTGAACATGTGCTATTAAAGCCAAACGTATCTTATCTTTAAAAAGTGCATTCATGTGAATGCACTTTACCTGGAACTTTACGGACTCCATCTGAAACCAGAACGTTATCTGTACCTAGAACTGGAACTTTAACAAGGACTCCATCTGAAACCAGGACCGGATCCAGGATATCTTCACCTTTATCTGGAACCAAGACTCTATCTGGAACCATGACTGAATACACCACTCCAGGAAAGTAACATATATATTTCACCGGGATCGCTTCTTCAACATGGAACAGCTCAATAAAAAAACATTTTTTTTTCCTGTTTAATTTTTTTTTATTAAAAAAGTCAATGTACAACTTGTAAATTTAATAACGTTGTTCATAGTTCCAATCTTCCAGGATTTGTCGCTATAATGCTGATGTGAGTAACAAATAAGCTAGTATTATTCAGGGTGGCGCCCACTTACCTTTCTTAACTTTCATAATTTTTAATTATTAATTTCAGTAACTTGTTTAATAATTAACTTCCTTCAGTACCTTAATTAAAATAAATTTCAAGTAGGATTACCCGAGAACCGGTAAGACTACTCTCTGAATTTTTACTAGTTTGGTCTCAGAATCTACACCTGAGTCTAAACTGAGTAGCGTTGCACTGTTTCTCAAAGGAGTGTTAGGCATTTAATTAGAATATGTAAGTCGGGAAGAAGAAATACACTACGAGAAGTAACTGCAAGGTGGAATAGAGAAATTGGGATAAATGTTACCAGAGAATGCTGTCGCAAATATATCCACCAGAGCAGTCTTAGTTTTTATGAGGTATGTTTGATAGGTACTTCTTTGCGGTATAAATTTTATATTTTTTGTCTTCTACTGGTGGACCAAACAAAAACCATTGTTGACGGAAACTCAGAAAAGGAATGGTTACATTTGGGCCCAATCAAAGCTTTCGTAGACCAAACATGACTGGTACAAAGGTATCTATAGTGACGAAAGGAAATTTGATGTATGTGTGGGAGATTACCGAAAGCGTGTGATTCGGGAAAAAACAGAAGCATTTCATAAGGACTGCCTCAAAAGGACTGTAAAGTTTCCACAGGGTATCATGGTGGGGGGTTGTATGTCGGCCCAGAGGGTTGGGAACTTTACACTTTATTAAAAGCACAGTAAACGCAGCCAAATACGGAGCTTCATGACATATGGCTAAATCTACCAAAAAATGGATGGGGGAGAACATGACATTAAGGTTTTGTCACATCCCTCTAGCAGCCTAAGAAATCATCCTCAGCGTACTTTACCACAGCTACGTGTTAAATTGGAAGAAATATGGGATAGTTTCACCCCTGAACTATGTGAATGCCTAGTAGATACAATGCCTAATAGAGTTCAGGTTGTTATTCAAGCTAAGGGCGACATTACGCCTTATTAATTATTATTTTAATTTGTTAAGAACCACTTTTTCCAATATTTAGTTGTCAGCATAGGTATTCGATTATCAAACAATCAATTAAATTGTAATTCAACAAAAAATATATGATTAAACCGTAAAAATAATTTCATACATCATGAAAGATGTTACTAATTTCATATTTACATTTGAAAAAATTAGAATAAAAAAATTTCGGTAAACTAGCATTTTATTCAAAAAGAGACTGCTTGTTCCAACATATAGTTGTTAGGGCTAGTATTGTTTTGTAAGCAAAAAGCAAAACACGCTAAAAAGTGACCATCTATAAATAGTTACATATATTTCAGAAAGTGAAAGGAACTGCTTTTATTGAAAGTTTGTTTAGAAACTTGGCCACGGGCCATTTTTATTGAAACGTCTCGGTTATTTCCATCTTTTCCAACTTACTTGCAGTAGATTTAAGGATACAAGACCCGTATTTGAAGAATATGTACAGTTTTTTATGCAAATTTATACGAAACAAAAAAAATGCTTATGTCAATAATTATGCAATATTTAAAGCTCATTTACGAAAATCACCTTATCTAAAAATGCTTAATAAAGGAGTTGTTTAAAGATGGCGATTTAATTCAAATAACTTCAAAACGTTAAATAATATCATTATGTACATTTATTTATTGGAAAGCGCCCAATCAAATTACAAGAATACGTTTTTTTAATTGTACTCATTAGCGGCTCGTGATATTTTTATTGCCTCTCAAAATTATTTTTAAAAAATTTCGACATTTAAGAAAAAATGATGCTCTTATCTGAGGTTTCTATGACGAACCGTTTTCTAGAAAAATATATTTAAACTTGTGTTTGTAGCAGCGGCACGTATGAATATATTTTTTTTATTATGGAAAGTAGTATTACACCTGGTAGAGAACAACGACTAACCAGCAATTTTGTCTTATCCTAAATTATATATACAATCCTTAAAACTAAGTTATAACCCATTGATGTCACTCAGTTCTTAACTGTGAGCTTCCACTTATCACTGTGCTGTGCTTTCAACACTTTCACTTGTCACTTACACCAGGTCTGAAGGTTTCGTCCTTTTCAATCTTCTCTTTAGGTTGTGTTGATCGAGTAGCTGGAGCATCTCGATGTTAACATGATTATGTAACCTGTCTTCGTGGTTTTGGGCATATCTCATAATTTCTTCCTTAACTGTTGGTACATTGAGGTCTCTGTGCAGATTTGCATTTCCAATATAGTATGGATCGTTCACAATAGTACGGAGTACTTTGTTTTGACATCTTTGTATGGGTGCTATGTTGGTTGAACTGGCACAGCCCCAAAGCTGTAGTCCGTATGTGCAAATGGGTTTCAGAACCTGCTGATATATGAGCAATTTATTATGTGTTGACCTTTGGGATTTTCTACCTATAAGCCAATACATTTTTTTATATTTTGTATCTAGTTCCTTTTTCTTCTTTACATGATCCTTCCATCTTAGCTTAGCATCCAGAGTTATTCCGAGATATTTTCCATATGGTACCTCCATTTCGTTAACTGCGATTGGTATGTTTTGATTATTCGTATTTGTTTGTAAAATTTATGTTTATCGATTTTAATTCATTAAGTTTTATTCTCCACTTTTTGGTCCATTCGTTGAATTGACTAGTGGCTCTTTGTAACTTTTGAGTAGCTTCTTCCACATTTGTTCCTGTTGCAGGGAAAGCGGTATCATCAGCAAATGTGACCATTTTTATACCATTCATATCTGGTATGTCATTTTTTTTTTATAAGGAGCCGTCCCTTCGCCGGCACCACCTCAGCCTCCTGGGCTTATTGTGGATACTCCTAGTATTCTGACTACAGTCTATTCAGCCAATCCGTTCCCTGTATTAGCTCATACAAGTTCTTTGCTGGTTGGTTGTAGAAGTCTAGGAGTCATTTTCGGTCTACCATACAGTTTCTGCCTCCTGTGGTCCAGCGTCTCACAGTTGCATAGTATATGCAGAGCTGTTTCGGTATCCTTTTTGCATCTTCTGCATGTAAGGTCTCCGTTATACAGCCCTATTTTGTTCAGGTGCTCCTTTGTGGGAAAGTGTCCCGTAAGTAGCCCCGTTATGGTGCGTAGTTTGTTCCTGCTCATTGAGAGCAGTTCTTTCGCTACTTTTTCTGATGGTTCTTTTATAAATTTCTTTCCATGTATTTGCCTGGGCGTATTCTTCCAGTGTTTATTGGGTTGTTCTTTTACCCACCCTTTCAACCATAACCTAGTTGAGCATCTGGGAATGCCCACAGCTGGTTCGGGTCCGTTCATCAGGGTTGACGATCCTGCTCTTGCGAGTTCGTCAGCTTTTTCATTGCCAGCGATTCCTTTGTGACCTGGGACCCACTCCAGTGTTACACTGTTCCGAGTCGACAGTCTTCTAAGTTCTTCGCCGCATTCCCATACCAGCCGAGATGTTACCTTAGAGCTCTGAAGTGCTTTAAGGGCAGCTTGACTGTCACTGTAGATCCTGATCTGCCTGTTGTTGTAGGCTCTCATGTTATTTGCCCTTGCACATGCAAGTATTGCATAGACCTCTGCTTGAAATACCGAGGCGTATTTTCCAAGCGAGACGATTCCTTCATATTTGCTCGACTTGCTGTATATGCCCGCTCCGGTGCCGAGCTCATTCTTTGATCCGTCTGTGTACCAGATCAGTTCATTTGCTCTACTGAGTGGTGGTGCGTTCTCTTCCTCGAGCTCCTTTCGATCTTTGATGACACTCTCGAAGTTCTTGCGAAAGATATATCTAGTGGTCATGTGGTCTGTTGGCATTTTAAAGATGTCGTCATCCACATGCCTTATTTCTGTGTGTCCTCTCCCATGTGCCACGTCATGTTCTGATACTTTCTCCAGTCGGGTTAGAGCTGCCCTTGCTTCGCACATTATGACACAATGTAGCGGAGGAAGGTCTAGCATTGTCTCCAGTGCCGCTGTAGGAGTAGTCCTCATTGCCCCTGTAATGCCAATGCATGCAAGTCTTTGGACCTTGCTTAGTTTTAGCATTGCAGATGTTTGTCTGATCTTTTGCCACCAGACCAGAGATGCATATGTAATCCTGGGGATGACAACCATTTTGTACAACCAGTGTACCATGCTTGGTCTAAGTCCCCATTTAGTGCCGTAAGTGCGTCTGGCAACCATGAAGGTATGTCATATATATATAGTAGATATAGAACTGGGCCAAGCACGCTCCCTTGTGGCAACCCTGCTTTTATTTGTTTTAGTTCAGAGTATCCAGTTTCTTGTTTAACTCTGAAAAATCGATCTGTTATGTAAGATTCTAATAACTTTGCATATTGTTTTGGGAGAATGTTTTCCATTTTCTTTATGAGCCGCTCATGCAAAACCTTATCGAATACCTGGGCAATGTCTAGGAACAGAGCAGCGCATACTTCTTTTTCTTCATAGACTTTTTCTATGTGATCCTGTGCACTTGATCTATTGTCGAAATCCAAATTGGTAGTCTTTTATGAGCATATTTTCTTCTATGATATTTTTAAGTCTCTTTAGAAATAGCTTTTCAAAGAGTTTTGATATCACAGGTAATAGGGAAATTGGCCTGTAAGATTTAGCTTCGCTTGCGTTTTTCCCTGGTTTTAGGATCATAATTACCTTAGCTATTTTCCAGACCCTTGGAATATGCTTCTGTCTGAAAACTGTATTGATCAAATTAGTGAGTTTCACAATGCCTTTTCTTGGTAGTTGTTTTCATATTACTCCTGTGATTAGATCATATCCAGGCGCTTTTTTTGGATTCAGGTTTGTTTTTATTTCATCGGCTACTTCTCTGGGAGTGACCAATTTGATATCTTTTTCTCCAGCTGATTGTCTTCCTCCAAGAGAGTTCTCTGTTGCTTGTTCATTAGGTTGGAATACCCCTTCAAGGTGTTCTGCCTTTTCCATATTATTTTTTGCCCAACCTCCATCTTCTTTCCTAATTGCTGGCGTTTGAGTGATTGGCGTTTTAAGTATTCTTGTTGCTTTCCAGAGTGAGTGTTCTGTATTCTTGTCGTCTGTAAGTTCGTTTAGATATGAACAAACTTTATCGTTTTTTATTTTTTGTATTTCCCCTTTTAACTGTTGGCCGAGTCTATTGGATACTGTTTTGTCATTAGGGTTTATAGAAGTTTGCCATTTTCTATATATGAAGAGAAATTTCCGAATAGAAGACCTCCTGCTTTGCAAACATTCCAGCTCTTCATCACTTAACATGAATCCGTTTTGAAGTTATTTGAATTAAATCGATGTTACAGCGCCATCTTTAAAAAAGCTACAATTAGAGCTACTTAGGAAGCATTTTTGGATAAAACGAACTGAACAATCTAGTTTGGTGCAGTCGGAGGCAGAAACTCTGATTTTTATGCCAGCGGCAAGGTCGCTAGTGCCGCCGGCTTAGGCAACATTATATAGGTATTATTTGAAATATTTAGTGAATAGTATTTCCACAAATTAAAACAAAAGTAAGATATATAGTAGAACGTAGTCCTTCAAGATATAGTTCAAAATCAGAACAATTACTGTTTTTTAATTATTTTTCACACAATAACTAATAATAAAACATCGTGTTAATGTTACATTTGTAATTTGTAGGAATATTTATTTTACAAGAAATTATTTAAAATGCAATTTTCTTCTTCTTCTATATTTTTTGCGTCACTATTTCCATTTGAATCAATAATAAATTTATTTCCAACATTATTGTGGGAGTACCCAATCTCCGTCTTCTTTGGTATTAGCAATTATATTTTAAAACAACTTCAATTACCTTCTTATCAAGTTCAGGAAATGTATTTCCACGACTGTATATAATTATAATTTCCCCTAAATAAATCAAAGATTGTCGCATCGGTTTATTTATAAAAAGCCACTGTTAAAACGGTACATATTTTTTTAAATTAAATATTGTTTATGTGTAATGAAGGATGATCATGTTTTTGTGTTTTTTCTTATAGTTGTACAAATGTTAAAATCAACTTTCGAGAGAAAGAAAAAGAAGTACTGGATCAAATTCTTGGACCCGGCAGATACGATGCCAGAATCCGGCCATCTGGTGTAAACGGCACCGGTAAGTTGTTATTTCTAGATCTAAAATAAAATCATTCACAAACGGCAGACCAGACGATAAAAACCGCAAACGAGAGATGTTACTATAAATTGTATGTTTGTTTCACATATACATATATAAATGTAACACATAATAATCATACCTTCAGATGGACCCGCGATTGTTCAAGTTAACCTGTTTGTACGCAGCATAGCAACAATAAGCGACATCAAGATGGTAAGTGGAGGACCAAAAATATTGAGTAGGTTAGTGTAGAGGTGCTCCACGTGCTATACGAGCCAGCATGGGGTGGCAGCAATTGGTGATTCCTTTTTTTCGCGAAATATGCAACAGTTCTTTCCAAAAATAAAACGACCAAATATAAAAATTATGGGCAGAGAGAGGGATATGCATGAATAGGCTTTGCTTTATTATTAGGCATTACCAGTTCTTAGCATTCATAAAATATTACCATCAACCTCAATAAAATAATTCCAACTGAAAAAAAAACGTGAAAACTCTTATTCTTTTTTTCTTTACACAATTTCTTATACAGAAAATCTCCTACCAAACGCAAACTACAGATACTAGATGTCCATCTAACCTAATTTTCCTTCATCCAAAAGTTCCTCCTAGGGGAGCTAGCGTCCTTTGAAGATGACGCTGTTGAGTCAGTTTTTAAGCATATCTAAAAAAACCGCTAAAAACTACAAACTTGGTACCCTGCAGTGATAAATTGTTTACTACAAACCAGTTTTTTGACAAATTTTACATTAAATTCAAAAACTATGAGGTATTTTCAAATAAAAAACGTCAAATTGCATTATTGTTGCGTAAAAAAGGTAAATTCTAATTTTTTTCAATCAAAATTACTAATTCCTATACAGTGCGGTTGTAAATTGTGCCCCCCCTCATAACTTCTGAAAGTAAAAGATAAAATAATGAAACAAAAACTAGATCAAACTAGAGGAAATCATACTATCACTAGTAATAGTGGCAAGCACTTGACTTCAATTGTGTGATAGAGGGCGTTACTATCTTTAAAATTTGTAATGGAAACTAAGGTCATAAAAAACCTCATTTGGAAGATATTTTAATTATCTTTACGCCAATGAAAACATAATTATGATTTTTTGGTAGTTTTAGTGACATCGTGAAGTATTTATTTTATTATTTCATGAAACGATTTTTATCAAAAAAAGAAGTTAATCTAAAATCACTTAACGTAATAAATGTTCAAAGTGTTCTCCCATAATTTATTGGCAGTAAAAGAGCTTACCAGAGAAATATCTTCTAACATTCTCTAGCATTTCTGGGATTATTTCGGTACATACTTGTGAAATTCGTTGATGGGGGCAGGTTGAGTTACATACACTTTCGATTTTAAGTAACCCCATAAGAAGAAATCTAATGGAGTTAGGTCAGGTGGGCGTGGTGGCCATTCAATTGTTCCTCTTCTACCAATCCATCTATTTCTGAAAGTTTGGTTAAGATAATTGCGAACTTCTCTTGAGTATTGTGTTCATGAAGGCTATACAAGGAGATCGAACTCAGACGGGAAAATTGACAAAAAGTGTCCTCAAAATCGTCAATCTAAGCAGTTTGTTTTTTAAACTGGAACTGGATTCAAACTAAACATCAGATGTACTGAAAAGACTGTTGAGCCTGATAAGGTTCGCATAAGCGGTACAAGCAAGAGCACAAGAGTACCAAGAGTGCCGAACCAATCAATCAATGGTGAAGTGCGATGTAACGCTCGTGCAGCCGATCGAAGATACACGGAACGATTTTCTAACAGACGACATCCCAATCGATCAACATTTACTGCTCTCCACCAAGGCCTAAGAGAGACTGGCTCAGTGGGTTAGTAGTACCGTTGAGTGATAAGGGCTGAAACTAGTAGGCACCCGGATGTTACAGATGAGTACGAAATTGATATTTTGGACGAAATGGAGAATCCGGAGTTTAGTACTAGGAGACTCGCGGCTATGTATCTTGCAATTTCTAAATCGTCCATCTGAAATATTATTAAAAAAAAATCTCTTATCGTTTCCCCTTTCACTTGTGATGGCAATAAAAAACGCGGGTTTGTAGTAAACAATTTATCACGGCAGGTTTTTTTTGAGATATGCTTAAAAATTAATTTTAAATTCCTTTTGCACACAAAACAAAAGGGGTTACCAATTTGAAAATACAGCAACGAGAAAAATAAAATAAACTTATTTCCCTCTGTTCAATTTATCAATTTATATTTCATGAGTTGACATTGTTTGTTTCATTCCTTTTCTCAAATTAGAGACGATAATTTGTGTATAACAGCGAATAAATCAATTTTTTTAAATTCACGGGATTAAAATATATTTAGCTTTGATTTAGTATTGCAGACTAAAATAAATTATAAATAGCTGGAAATTGTAATACAACTTCTTAGTAAACTTCCTTGAATTGTGAATTTATTTGTCGTAAATTTATCTTCGGAAATTGAAGTTTTTCACGTTGACCTAATTTCTACTTCTAAGTCAGACTTTACAACTCCGAGATTTAAACGTAAACATACTTTTTACTGATTTAAATTCTACATTTTATTTCTATTTTATATTTTCATTCTCGATATTTTCACTTTCTCATTGGTTAGTTCTATTGATATATTTTATTTTTCTTCAATATAAAGATTCTTATATCTATACTAGCAAAAAAAACGATGAATATGTTCTGTATCTGTATCTGTAGAGTAGGGAGGGTGAGTTTAGGTCCAAAGCAACTAGAGCACATGTGACCCATTGTACGTCCTCCCGAGGTCCTCCTAGGTCATCGTCCATCCTGTCCTTTCCAGGAAGGTGGACAGATCACTAGGAGACATCTCCTTTATATCGACAAGTGAAGGTCAAGACTCACCGAACACATACGATAACTGCGGGCACTCGCAAAAGACATGCGTGACAGTTTCGTCTTCCTGTTCACACATCCTGTATTGAGGTGTGCCCACTAGCCCCATTGTATGAAGGTGTTTCTTTAGCTGATAAAAATCCTACTGTTAAACGTAGATTTTTCCTGGTCATCGCCAAATATTTCTTCGACGCCAGCATCCCAGGTTCACCCAGGGTGATTCTGGCAAGACTGCATCCTTTGATTTCATCCCATCTCTTTAGGGATTTTGCTAGTTCCTCAATTCCGCAATTATCGAAGTCGTCAGGCCGTAGGTGTCGCTGGGGTCCCTGACTAAAGAATCGGCAATGCGGTTACCTTCACTCCTGTCGTTCCCTTCAGGATAATATTGTTATCTACCGAGGCGTTAGATAAATCTAGATGTCACTCTAATACTACCCCTGATGTTTTGAATATTTTTTTTGAAAACTGATTTTCTTGTAATCTATAAAAATGAGCTATTTTCTACAGGTTAATCTGTTCATATTCATATTTTTCTCATGGAAAGAGAATTCACTATAAATAATATACAGCGTTGCAAGGGATTAACTTTGACACGGATAAAGGGAAAGTTATGAAAGTTGTGAAATTCTAGGACGATGAATTCTGCATATTTTAGAGAAAATGTCTAATGTTTTTGACGTCAGGGTACTGCCGCCATCTTGAATTTTTTGAAATGGCAACCGAGGTCGAGTGACGTATCACAAAGAAGCTTATTTTTTCTCTTTCCAAAAATAATAGCAATGTATTACTTTACTCGGAAATTATAATAGAAACTTAAAAAATATATTAAAATTTTAATATTAAGGAAAACTGGATGTTACAGAAATTTATAAAG
Organism: Lochmaea crataegi; assembly: GCA_947563755.1. Taxonomy (NCBI): domain Eukaryota; kingdom Metazoa; phylum Arthropoda; class Insecta; order Coleoptera; family Chrysomelidae; genus Lochmaea; species Lochmaea crataegi. The sequence goes on from OX387422.1 coordinate 8,196,818, forward strand.
TAAACATTTATTTAAGTTGCAAATACTTTATCACAATAAGTGCTCAAAATGCTGGCCAATTGTTTGTTGACATTGATACAATCTCTCTTCGAAGCTACGAATAGAATCGTTGATCATTTGTGGAATAATTCCCTGTATTTCGAGACGTATGCGATCGTTTAAAACGTTCAAGTTAGTTGGTCTTTCAGATAGCTCCAGGGAAAAAATTCAAGTGGTGTTAAGTAGGGGAATCTTGCCGGCCACTCAATTGCATCTATTCGACCAATCCATCTCTGAGGGAAAATGGTATTTAAATATTGCCTAACGTCTCTTTGATAATGTGGAGGTGCGCCATCTGGTTGAATATTTCAGGTATAACTTCATTTTGGAGTAAATCAAGATATTTAGCACCGGTAAGCGCACCTTCAATAAAAAAGGACTGATCAAATGGTTTTCCACCAAACCCGCCCACACATTAACTTTTTGCATCCTAATTTTCTCTGTAACTGTTCAACAAAATTGTAATCGCCTATCAAAAAAAATCCTCAGTCAATTGGAGATTTTGAACTTTATACGGATCAAAGTTATTTTTTGCAGAATAGTTTGTATAGTATATATATATATATATATATATATATATATATATATATATATATATATATATATATATATATGGCTTAACACCTCATGTGAGGTTGCGCCGCTTTCGCTTTCTAAATCCGGTTATCGGGGTGGATCAGTCCCCATCCTCGGTTTATTATTGTATCCGTTCGCTTATTTGCCGCCATTTCTTCCGGTCTCTTGTTTCTTGCTTCCATCTTGTCACACCTGCCCTGATCAAGTCGTCCTCCACCTCTGCCAACCATTTAGATCTGGGTCTTCCACGCCTTCTCTTCCCTCCCGGCTGCCATTGTAGCATAGCCTTTGTTACTGCTTCCTTCCCTTGCCTCAATATATGTCCCAGCCATTTGACTCTTTGAGTTTTAATTTTCTTTATTACGTCTTCTCCATTCAGTTCTTCTAATATTTCTTGGTTCGTTCTCCTTCTACATTCTTGTTCTCCTATCTTCACTGGACCCAGAATTGATCTTAATATCTTGCGTTCGTTTATCCTTAGTTTGTCTGTCTGTCTGTTTTCGTCATAGTTATAGTTTCTGCTGCGTACATTGTTATTGGCCTTATTGTTTTGTATATGTTCAACTTTGTTTGCCTGGTCAATATTTTACTTTTTAACAAATTTTTGTTAGCTTGGTACGCTCGCTTTGTTGCCATTATTTTTTCTTCGACCTCCGTTCTTCTTTCCCCTTTATTGTCTATCATTACACCCAGGTATTTAAATTTTTGTACTTCTTCGAATTTTTTATTTCCTATTCGTATTTCCCCATTTTGTCCTGTTTTTCCAAATCTCATTATCTTCGTTTTCTTCACATTAATTTTCAGTCCCAACTTCCTCCCTTCCTCCTCAATCTCCCTTAGTAATTTTTCCATGATTTTCCTTTTTTTTGTCACTAGTACTATGTCATCAGCATAGGCTATGAATTGACTTCCTGTTGTTCGATTTCCCTTTTGTAACTTTCTCAAAACAAATTCTAGAGACAGTTTGAACAACAAGTCTATTCGGTCCAAAAATCAATAATTATAGTTCCGGTTTTTAACTTCAGCGCGAAATTTAAAGTAAATTGATTTTACATATTATATATGAATGGATGGGTTTGGAAGTGGTGGAGTGGTTACGGACCGGGGTTCAAATCCCAGGTCCGCCTGACCTGCTATAAGTTTTTCTCGTAGCAATAGGCGAATGCTGGGTCAGTACACACCTCTCAGGCACCTACCACCGTTCCCTCCACTCCCATCCCCTGAACCAAACAATCCTTATTCCTTCCAATATTGGCTGAAGATGCTCCGGAAAGCCTATAGCGGCCCGCTCCCCTCGGGAGGGGGGAGAATGAAAAACTATACTTCCTTTTTTTCGGGCCTCCTATTCATCATTTACCATGGAAGCGAAAGCACCAAGTAGGAACTTTCTTTAAAATATGGTTTGGCAAATTGTCTAAATTTTACTAGGATTACTGCACAGTTCGTGTGAGATACAATTCCGGGGATATATAGTTCCTGTGAGATACTGTTCCTGTGAGATACTGTTCTTGTGAGACACTGTTCCTGTGAGATACTGTTCCTATAAATTTGCGAATTCCCGCATCTATGTATATAACGAGAATTATCGCACAAATCAGAACTTCCAGTAAAAAGATACTGAAATTTTCCTTTAAATAATTTATTGCAGCGAAATCTGTTCCGTTTGTAATATGCATACACCAGAGTCGTTGGAGCACATTCTCTTCAAATGCCCAATTTACAGTCCTCTTAGACATAACAGATTTTTTAATGGTGTGGATGGTATTGATGGTATAGTACATTATTTAAATGTCAATAATGACAATCTAGCAGCGGAGATGTTGAAGTATGGCGGGGAACCTCTTCAGAAGACAATATCCAAACTGATACAACAAATTTGGGCAGGAAATATTTCAATGCCAAACGAATGGAACACTGGAATAATAACATCCATCCACAAAAAAGGAGATAAGGAAGTCTGCAAAAACTATAGATCAATAACCCTACTTAATACCACCTACAAAATACTTGCGAACATAATAAATCAAAAACTGAAGGCATACACAGAAAAAATAATAGGAGACTACCAAAACGGGTTTAGACCAGGAAAATCAACAGTAAGGGCAATACACACCATCGAACAAATCCTTGAAAAATCCCTGGAATACAATAATGATCTACACGTCAGTTTTATAGACTTCAGGAACGCATTTGACACAATCATAAGACACAAGATTATAGAACTAAAAATACTAGGAATCCCAAAGAAGCTTAGGGAATTGGTGGAAATGACTAAAGGGAAAGTAAAATTCCAAGGTGAAATTTGAGAAGAATTTAAAATGAATAAAGGTGTAAAACAGGGAGACTCAATTTCTCCAACACAGTTTAACCTAGTACTTGAATCCATTTTAAGGAATGCAAACTTGAACGAGAAAAATATTATAGTGAACGAGACCCAGTTAATTGCATATGCCGACGAACTCACCATAGTGGCTAGAACTAAGAAAAGTCTAATAAAAGCAGTAGAAAAGCGGGACGCAGAGGCACAAAGATTCGGGCTACGAATAAATGAAGACAAAACAAAATACATGAGAGTGGGGAAAGAAAAACAGAACAATAATACTCTCTTAAGAATCAAAAATTACAAGTTTGGAATTGTATCAAGCTTCAATTATTTAGGAACATCTATAGGATAAACTTGTAAAGACAAGATAAAAGAAAGAATAAAAACAAAAATACAAATCTATAAGACTTTGATCAGACTAGTCATTACTTCGCACTCGAAACAACAACTATAAACAAAAAGAAGAAGAAGATCTAAAAATAATAGAAAGGAAAATATTGAGAACAATACTTGGACCAGACATAACAAGAGATGGAGAAAGAAGATTTAAAAGAAACATAGAAATAGAAAAGGAAGCAAGTGGAGAAAATATAGTCCGATATATAAAAGCAAGGAGACTGGAATGGATGGGACACATTATGAGAAGAGCACCAACAGAAATATTAAAAAGAATAACAACATGGGTTCCATTGAAGACGATAACAAGAGGAAGACCACGAAGCAGATGGTGGGATCAAGTAGAGGAAGATATAAAAGCATTGAAAATCAGACTGGAAAACAAAATGGAGAACTATAACAAATGAGGCCAGGACAGATAAAAAATTATAGTCGCACTGATATAAGAGGAGTAATCCACCTCGTCAATAGGATTAAACACAGCTCTATTGAGCTAGCCATAATCCCTCGGGATTGACCGGCCATGATGATGATGAATGACAATCTCTTCGAGCTCTCTATTCTAGCCCATAGTGTCATTGGTATCTTATAGTTAAGAGCTTTTGCATGCGGAGAATAATTAATTACACAATGCATACTATACTTACATATTTATTGTACTTAATTTATGTACCGAACCCTTGTGAAAAGATGTATCTTATACGCAATAAAACTATCTATCTATCTATCCATCTACTGTTCCTATGAGATATAAAGTTCCTGGAGTCAAGTTCCTTTAAGGCTCAAGTTCCTGGATGACTTCGTTTCCGGGATTATTAGCTAATAGAATCCTCATCAGGAAAGTAAAGGTCAATTTGAAAGGCTTCACCTGGGTTTTTTTTTTATATTTGACTATTTGACTACTAATCCACTTTTGTAAATCTGTAATTTTTAAAGTAATTTGTTTTCCTTATATATATATTTTTTTATCTAGTAAGTTTTATTTACTACATACTAACTATAACTATTTTACATCAGCGTACCTTAGTATTTTTTCATAGGCAGATAACAACAGTTAGCTGATTTTCAATTTGAATATTTTCTAATTTTTTTTAAGAAATAAAATTAGTGGCGCTCTTTGTTTTTTTTTATATTTCTATCAGATTTCTATATCTACCTAAATTCCACTGGTGACAAAACCCTGTGAAGCGGTTCTCCAAATTTTCAAATTCAGTTAGGCAAGAACCTTCGCTATTCATTTTTAAATTTTTTTATTAACGCCCAACGCCGAGAGGTAAATTTGTTTCTTTGGCGCCCAACGTGGTGTAGAAATTTTGTTTCACTAGGTTGCCATTTCAAAAAATTCAAGAAGGCCGCCGTACGCTAAACGCTGACGTCAATTTTAAAGACTTTTCAGCAACGCTGTATATGTTTTTGACAAAAATATTTTGATGATCTCATATTTCCCGCACACCACTGAAGATATAAACAAAATGACTCAGCTAAATTCACAAAATACCTTTGTTCGTTACTACTAAATTTAAAAGTTTAATCCGCTCCATATTATTCGAATTCTCGTTTTCCGTTGACAAGGATAAATGATCCCAGAATATTTTTGAAAGATAGACTAAAGTTTTGCGAAAAAATATAATCATTGTTATAAATGGGAATAATGTACATCAGGAGCAGCCTGGTAGAGCGATTAATTTTCGAATAATGACCCGTTACTTCGTTAAATTTAAAGTGCAATTTTATAAATTAATTCTTCAAGCCACAGTTTCAGTTTTACGTTTCACATATTAAAGAAACACAAATAAAATTTTCTATTGTTTTATACGAGTATGAAAATGAAACTGTTGAAATATCTCGGATCCCATCTTCTGAAATTAATTGTTTGTTGTGTAAAACAAAATTGTAATATATAATAGGCGAGGTTGTTAAGAAAGTGAAAGTTTTATAGGATTTCCAAGACAATGGTGTAGTAAGATAATAGCATAAAAATAGCGGGAGACTTTTGAGATAAAATGAAGGTGAAAGTAAAAGAAAGGAAGTTACTAGAGAGGGCTTCATACAATTTAAACAGCTGCCATCAATCATGGGTTAAAAAAGTACTTCACTAACAAAGGAAGATATTTGACAAGAAATAAGTAGACAAGTCTCATCATCTGAGTGTAATAAATTTGTTCCAATAACCTTACCAGAATAATAAATAATTAATTTCTGAATTTAAATTCGTTTAAAGACTAAAAATGCAAATATAAATAAAAGTTTAAATTTAATAATAAAGTATGGGTATAACAAAAAAATTGAGATATTCGACTTTTCATCACTTTTTTACGAACCCTGTATACAATAAAACAGATTTTGACATGTCTCCTTGACCTTCCTACTAATTAGCCTGACAAGCAATTTTTTTTGGTATTGAGGTTATTCACCTAGAATTTTTAATAAAGAAAAGAATTTTTTTAGGTATAGTGACATTAAAGTTCATCGTAGAATCCGAAACGAATTGGAGGGCTGAGAATACAAACAGTCCAAGTCCAAATTTTTGTATTTCGAGTTATGTACATCTCTGGATACGTTTAAACAAGCTTTATCAATATAGTAATAGACCATGTCACTAAAGGAAGGGAAACCAATAATACAAGCATAATAAAAATAGACCAAGTTCATTTGGACATGTGCCTTAAAATACAAACAGTTCAAATAAAAGATAATGTAGCTACAATGTATATGTGGGATGAGGGCGTAGCATCCAGAAGTCCTGATGAAATTGCCTCTGGTCTGTGGAAACATGTACTTAATTACATCAAAGATTGTGGCTTATAGCGTTGCCTGCGGTGGCCAGAACCGCAATATAAAAATGGTTGATTTTCTCTCTTATGCTGTATCTAACACACCTATTACCAAATTCACTTTCAGATTCATGGTAAGTGGACATAGTATGCTTCCCTGTTATACCAGTTTTGGGGTAGTAGAAAGGGGAAAACCCAAAACTACTCCTGTATATTCTCCAGAGGGCTGGAAAGAAATTGTTCGCAATGCAAAGAAAAAACAACCTCTCTTCATTGTTGTGGTGATGGAAAGGAAAGACATGCAAAGTTTTGGAAAAGTTGTTGATGCTTGTTTAATGCACCGGAAGAAAGACGTTGGTGGTGGTGTCAATTTGCATGATATGAGAACAAGTAAATGCAGTACCAACATGTTTGAAATTTAGATGGGACATTTTACACATTTGACTTAGGTTTTAAAGGGAAAGGTAGAAAAAGATCCTCATTGCTAAACCAAAAACTGGAACTGCTTTATCCAAATGGCCACAAAATTAAGAAATTTAAATATGACGACTTGATAAGCTTGCTCAAGTATATTCCGGAAGAGCCTTATCATGATTTTTATAGAAATATTCAGATAGATGGTGGACATCATGTAAATCAGCTGGGTCCTTCAACAGACGAGGAAGAGACATACTCCGATGATCTTCTTTACCTCAGTGCCGAAAGTGATATGGAGTGAAGCGTTGCTATTCTTATTCTGGGACATACATATTTCTATATTTAATTCGCTCTAGAATATTTCTAATAAAAAGTGTTTTTATTTGAAGAAAGTATAAATATTACAATAGCATTTTGAGTTGTTTTTATGCAATTGGTCTATTTGTATTCTGGTAAAAGCACATACTACAATTTGTCCATGTAGCAAAAAAAAAGATTCAGTAATTTTTTGTCTTTAATATCTATTAAACTAAGAAAATAATATTTTTACCTGATCATTAAAACCAAAATATCAATAAAATTCTAAAATCTCGATTTACAGCGAACCGTGAACTTTGAGTCTATTTTTTGACAAACTGACTGGTCCGTTTGTATTCTTAGCCCTCTAATTCAGGGTGTTCTATTTAAAATAACAATGTTGCTGCTCATGTCTGTCAAAATATTTTATATGAAATGGCCATAACCTGAGTTTTAATACATCTATACATGGGTTGATATTTATAGTCCAGATAAAATAAAATCAATTGTTTTTGGTGGTATTTCATTTCATCATAATGTGAAAATAGATTTTTTCTACGCCCATGTCCGTAAACGTAAAAAATCGCACTGTCGACATTCCTTGTAAGTGACATTTAACAATAACATGCACGTAATGAGATCTCATAACATACACGTGCGTTTAGATAAGAAAACTTAAATTTCTTTGTTTAATTAAATTGCAATCAAATTTTTATCTACTTACTACTTTGTATGGTCTATTTACATAAATTTAGTCAATTGGAAAACATAAAAGATTTTAGCATTAGTGAAATACATTTTAGATTAAAAGAATAATGCCCCTAAATGTCGGCAACACATTATACAATTTCTCAAAAAATAAGTCGCATTTTCTTAGCGTGATATGGAAATAAACGTCATGTCATTTATGTTTGTAACAAAATATAGTATCTTCGTGCGTAATGGGTTACTTACAACTCTTGTTACGTAATATACTATAAATAGAGAAATTTAAGGATATTTACAAATTCTATAAACTTCCTGTAATCTTACTTCAAATAGAATCTATCATTTCCTTTATTGAAAATATTTAAATTGGTGAAATAATTTCCATTAATTTTTAGGGTAAAATCATTCCGATGGTCATATTATGCCATTCTGGTAATTACATTAGTCACTTCAATTGGTTTTCGGGTCGGTTATTCAATATCAAATCCTGTCAATTTTAATTAATTTTATGTCAACATATACCTTTTCTATTTCTATATTAATTCCATGAAAATCTATTGATCCACTTGTTGTTTTTTGTTATTTAACCACAATCTTATTTATGGTTTCATTCCAACGTTTCGGTAGTGTTCCAGATACCGTTATCAAGAATAATTAAAAATTTTACTCTGTATGTGAAAATGATATATTCCAATTATATAATATATAGTATAGTAAAACACAGTCTACATCAATTCGATTATTTTTAATTATTTCAAAATTTAGCAGTAAAATGATTCCAAATTAGCTTCAGTTGGCACAACATTTTCTGGTCTGCTAACACCCTGTATATCCTTCAAGGAGTAATGAATCCAAATTTCGTCAGCATTGTCGAAATCTAAGACATCGATTCTGTATAAGTGATGAACTTTTTCAGACAGAATCAAAATTGTGGCCACAGTATTAAAAAAATGTAAAACCATACTATGCAAAAAAGGGATATTGGATTTAGGCTCTTTGTAACTGGTCTCAAGCATGCTCGATTGGATTAAGCTCGGGCGATCGAGGAGGCAGTGCCAAAAGCAGGATACTCTAATAAAAATTATTCGGTTTAGGTTTCTTTTAATTAGGGTTGACGTTCTTTAAATAAAACACATCTTTCTTCGATAAATGTTTAATTTGAACTCCTTGACAAAACCCAAAGCAACAATTTCCAATCTACACATTCTTTCAATACAGCGCGTGTCTGTTTATCCAGCAATTGTTACTTATATCGAATAACAATTTATAACCAAACTGCTATATATTTCATAATTATAATTAAATTCATTGGTACTAAAGTTAATAACCTACAATTTAACAATAAGCATAAATTCTAACCTAAATAATTAACTACCCATTACAATACCATGGAAGTCAAAAGCGTATTCGACTACTCTTGCACGATGCGGTCGAGAATTATCGACTAAAAATAGGAAAGTTGGTCCAATAGCAGCATGAAACAAACGTATAACTTTTTGTACGTAAATATGCGTAGTCATGTTCCCATCAAGCACTAGCAATTCTGTACGCCCATTAAAACAAATAGCCCTATGTTTGTGAACTTCCCTAACTTTTAGGAGCAGTTTATTAGAAATGTGCTAATTTATCCCTTTCAATTGATACCCAGCATGGCATCATAAGTTCTTGAAAAGAACGAGATGGATTCCAAACATTTGGCGAAGGAAATAGAAATTTTAAACTTTCACTTAGAGTTGCACAAGTTTGACTTGAATGTTTGAGATTGACTTGAGTTTGACTTGAAATTAAGACAAACTCAAGTCAATCTTTCTGACAAATAATTCAAGTCAAATCAAACTGGACAATGGTTACAGGTTTTAAAATTCAAACTGTTTGTCAAACTAGTTTGAAAGAGTTTGAAAAATAATTTATTTAGTAGATATACCTTAAATGGGTAAAATATGTATGTTAAATATATTAAGTAGGTACAACATATAGATTTATTTAAAACAAAAAGAAAATACATTATTTTAAACATTTTTTTAATCAACTCCAACTTGTCACCTCAGAATTCTTCGTGAAAAGTAAAGTTCTTACAAATTAAGTGAAAGCAACAATATATTAGATAGTAACCTCTTCCTGCGATCCTTGTATGATATTTGTTAAGGATTCTTGTTGAAGCCACGAATTTAAACACAATAATGTTCGAATAGACTGGTCATTTAATCGGTTTCGTTTTTTTGTGACTGTCAAAGAAGCTCTAGAAAAATAGCGTTCTATGCAGGCTGATGTTGCTGGGGTGGCAAGAAAGTCTCTCGCCATTTTTGATAAAGTTGGAAATACAGTTTCGTGCCGTTTCCACCACCGTTTCCACTCTTTGTCAGAGTAAGGTGAATAATAATTTTCTTCAAATCTCTTGATGGCTTCATCTTTTAAGGATTGTCCCCATGTCGGTAAAGAAAACGTTTCAATTCTATGACCAGGATCCAAAATCAAAATGATCTCTTCTATTTTCTTTATTATCTAGTTCATGCGCCCATCGTTCTAGTTTGTCGAGTGGCATATTGATCCCAATGACCACCATAGGAAGGGTCGAATATTTGTCTCCTTCTAGAATTGTAGTTAGTGTTTTGAAACTTTGTAAATATTCACATGCTCCTTCAATACAATTCCATTCTGTATCATATATTCCAAAATTTAAAAGAGTATCGGTATTGTCACAAAGGATATTAATCGAACGTTTGAATTGTAACGCCCAGGACAGCATTTCCAATGTATAGTTCCATCTGGTTTTTACCTCCAGCTTGGAAATGGTCATGTGTAAATTTAATGAGTCGCAAAATTTTGCGAAGTTTAATCTTAACATTTCGGAGTTTTTAAGTTTTTCACAAATTACCTTAACCTTTGCAATTGTTGTAGTATTTTCAAATATTGTACTTTCGTTATTAATAGTATCAGAGTCTTCGTCTTCGTTTTCTTCAGACGTTAACTCAAACACTTTCATTAAATCTCGAGCAGCTAAGTCAAGAATGTGCAAAACACACGTAATGCTTATTCGCACCATCAAAATTTTCTATTAAGTTTCCCAATCCTTTTAAAAAAGTGAAATTACTATTAGTGTTGTCAGTAGTAATACCTTGAATTATTCAGTGTGTAATATTAAATTTAGTCGATATTTTATAAAACAAAGTTGCCATTGAAACGCCAGTATGTTGTCCTTTTGCGGGTACAAAATCTAATAAAAAAGAATGTAATGTCCAGTTACTATCAATAAAATCAACGGTTACTCCATAGTAGCCCTTCATCGAATGGGAAGACCATCCATTCATCGTAAACGAAATTTTTGAGTCACAAGCATTTAAAAGTATCTTTACTGAATTTTTCAAAACATCAAATTTGGAAAATATTCGTGACTTCAACTGGTTTCTTGAAGGGACAATTAAGTTTGGATTAATGTAGTTGTATAATTGGTGGGTTATATCAACTTCAAATAAGTTAAATGGCAAATATTTGTACTCCACTAATAGATCCATCAATTTATTTTTCTTCTTATTTTATTAGAATTGGAAATAAACACGTTGCGCAATATCATATTCAAACTTCAAACTGTTTGATGAAGTTTGATTTAAAGTCAAACCTAAAGGTACAGAAATCAAGTCAAGTCAAAATTTTTTACATAAAAAGTTTGATTTTCAAGTCAAGTCAAGTTTGTTGAGTAAAATCAAACTAGTTTGACTTGATGCATCTGTACTTTCACTCGATATGAACTTTTCTTTAATAATCATCTAAAAGGTATTAATTTTTTGTGTGTGTGAAAATATAACTGAAGCTAATCTGATATAAACTTTTAACGAACAAGTAGAAAATGTAGATTGTGTAAGGAAAGATCTGTTGCAATCGTAAAGAAAAAAATCATCCAATCGCTGACCCCGTCTAGCTTGTAGGATAGGGTTTGATTGCTGAATGCAGTTTTACGAGTAGGCTAAGGCCTAGGGTTCTAGGGCACAGCAGGTGCCGACGCGTAAGTGCGGGTGCAGGTGCCTCATTGCCATTGCATCGATCGATTAGCATAGATCGATAGCTCCGGTGATGATGTTCACTAATTAAGCCGTTTTTGTTTTTTTTCTCTTAACCGCCAGATGGTCCGGCAATTGTCAGTGTCAACATATTTGTGAGAAGTATCTCAAAGATAGATGACGTGACAATGGTAAGTGGTATGGATCAGGGAATGGAACATCTCTGTTTGTGTAGTCTTGGATGGTAGCATAGTTTCTATTCAGAGATGTGATACGAGATGTAAAAAAATGCCAATACAGTTGATCAATTGAAATTGGATCTACATTAATTTATCGGAAACTGCAAGAAATATATTAAATAAGAAAATTGATTTTATAAGTCGTTTTAAAAAACAAAAAAGAATAATTCAATAATTTTAGCTGTTTCAAGAAATCTTTATATTTTATTAAATTTTAAAATTCCATTATCACAAAATTAACGGAAATGCAGAACGGTCTTCAAACAATTTTTGTTTTTCTGCGGAATCAAAATAGTACAGTAGTAGAACAAAAAAATTGAAAAAAAAAATTATCATCCATAATCTAAAGTTAGGGCTTCAGCAAACTGGACTAGGCCGGCGGCATAGGCGGCCGGCTTTTGCCGCTGAAACTTTAAAATAATTATATTTTTGTCAGCGGCCAAATATCGGTGATAATCTAAGGAATCGGGTAGCAGACACACATCAGAACCTGCGCTTTCTATGCTTTTTATGATCGCTAATGATTTTTAGAGTAATATACTCTAATAAAGTGTCACCGTCGTCAAACTTTCTCAATAAAAACCAGTCAGCAACGAACTGAACAAGGCAGTTTGGGTTGCGATAAGCCGCTGAATTTTATGCCGGTGGCGATTCCGCTTGTGCCGCCGGCCTACCTCAGTTTTGGGAAGCCCTGCCTTAAAAAGGAAGTTATTTCACAGAAACAAATTAATTTAGAGATAGGGACGTGACTTTATATATTCAAAGTAGAATACAATTAACAAATATTTTTAGAAAAGAAACTGCATTAATTAGATGACATCTTTAGCATTAGAATAGTTAGTAATTGCATAATTATTTTAGAATTGTTTGAAACACTTGTTTCTAATTTATATTCTAAAGCACTAACCTATAGATATCATTATAATTTTTTATTTTTTATTTCCTGGATATTTTTTTATAGTCTAACTTTTTGTCGCAAAGCGAGACTAAAAAATAGAATATTCTGAGATTTCCACTCGTTTTTGAGCCAAAAAAAAACTTTTCTTATTTTGGCTAATGAAATATGCAACTTTTTAATATTTTTGAAAAGAAACTAGCTACAGCCAGATATTATTCATTATAACTTTTATCTAAGTATGTATACATATATATATATATATAATCAAAATTCTTCTACCATATATTATGGTGTAGGAAAGCAATCTCTTTTCATCACTTTAAATTACTATTTTCTTATTTAACTTATAATATATCTCTTTTTGTATCCGATATCTCGATGTTGATACAATTCAAAGTGATCACCGTGTATATACTATTTTTGTATTCCTTTCCGGAGCCGTTGCCTGCGTGTGATGCTTTTCGTGTACTGTGGGTGGCGGGCGACGTGCCGCGTGCTGCATGCGAGATGGCCAATACGAGATGTGATTGGCGTGGCCGTGGCCCGCTTCGCTTTAATGTCTACCAATCTAACAAAAATTGCATCTGAAACTTATTTTGTTTTCTGTGTTAAAAATTTTTTAACCTTTTTTTCACACGCAGTAGGACGGACGGACGGGCCGACCATAGTAAACATCAACTTCTTTCTACGTTCTATCAGCAAAATTGATGATTACAAAATGGTGAGTGCGCGGTCTGCCAGTCATGTCGAGTATTGGATGATGGGTGTAAATGTATATCAACTGTGTTGCAATTACTGTTTTTACTCGGCCATTACCATTGCATTCACTTGCACAGAGCCAACAGCCAACTGAGTCTGATGGTGAATGATTGGTGATGTTGCAATGAGGGCACCAGCACCAGCGCGAGCATGCAGATATTGTGGCGCTCGCTGTCGCTGCAGCCCCGGTGATTATACGCTCTGTAGATCACTTATGTCAGTGTTTTTCTTTGTTTTTTTTTATTTTGCATGTTTTTCTTTGCATGATATGTTTCTTCTTCTCTAACTACTGTACTATATTTCCACAGTCCATCTCAACTAATATTTCCCTTGAGTTTCAACCTAAATCAATCTCAATTTAAAATTATAAAAAATATATATTCGAGATCCTCGCCACAAGCTGTTTAATTTGATACGTCACATGGTACAGTTACATAATTGAAATTTCAAAATTTATATATTAAAATATTACTGAAGAATTTAAAAATATATAGATACAGTCATAAACATTTCTAGCTATAAAATCGCCATTTGTACAATAACGATTGTTAATTTTTTTCAAAATCTGTTGACCAATCGCATAAACAGTTTGTAATATAGCATCATCCGCTGTAGTCACTCGCCGACAATGAGCTTAATTATAGTAATTATTTCAAAGGGATCGTCCATATCAAACGAGAATCAGCTTTGGATGTTGGGTACGATATTGAAGCTTTGTTTAGATGAAATTAAAATGTACTGAATTATCGTAAATGTTGATGCAAATTTCAAAATAATTAAATTAAAATTTTTTTTGTTTGCGACATAATCGCTGCGATCCAAGCGCAGCAATGTGTTGCTTTGATTTTAATACCGCTTTTATGAGCGTTTGTTAAACTCTGCGACAAAAACTATTCCCACAGTTTTATATAAGCGTTCCGAACGCAGATTTCGATATACAGGAATGTATTTGTCTTAGCCCTTCGAGATATATTTCTTCCAATATTACATCAGTGCCAAAAAGTTTCCGGTCCCCAAAAAGGGTGTTTCTCTTTGCTACTTCATCTGCAATTTTATTTCCTTCTATTCCAGTATGTTTTGGAACTCACAGTAAGGTGACGATGCTGTTCTTGCCTAGACCATCGAGCTTCTTAGGCCTTCCCATAGCATTCTCAGTCCTTGACTATCCGACATGATGGAAATCCTTTGCTTTATATATCTATTATCAATTTTGTACTGGCATAAATTTCCGCTTGAAAAATGCTTGGGAATTGTCCCAAGCTTTCAGAGTGTTTCGGTCCTATCCTAGTTTCTCCTATTGCTTTTGAGCCGTTTGTGTATACCACTGAATGGCAATCTTTCCAAGTTTGGTAAGGCTGTTGGGATCCCATTCCGTCTTGTTACTGGAAGTATAAAAACGATGTCGCGGCCGGATGATACAGCGACCGGATCGCAGCGTTTATGTCGTCGCGACAAGATTACAAGCTTGACACGTACTTTTACCTTGTAAGAAAAGAATTTTTTTGAACTGTTGAGGACAATTTTTACAAGATAACGACCAGATCAGAAGCTTAAAATAGACGTTACACATTCTTTTACGTACAAATTTTACTTTTATTTGAAAACCAAAGGACTATGCTTCCATCTTATGGAAAATAAAAGACCACTCAAATGCGGATATTTTGATACCAACTTATTCGTCTTGAAAAATATAACATTTGATAACATTGCGCCAATGTTGTGACTTTGATAATTAACTCACAATTAATGATATTATTTTTAAAATCACTTACGGAGATTGTATGAGTAAGACAGAGAGAAAATACGTAAATAGACATGTATTACAGATTCCACGAAGTAAGGATATCAGCGGTGATAAGAAATGAATAGATAAAACCAGACAGGGTTGAACTGACCTAATTTTATCAGTTAATTTTTATATTTTGTTTTTTCTTTGTAGTATTTTGTAGTGTATTTGTTGGCATCGGTAACTCTTTAAAAAAAATAGGATAGGGATGCGGAAAAGATTTTTTTATATGCAAGATGTTAAATGTCTATTAACTGTTAATGCAAAAATGCTTGTGAAATGTGTGTAGGTAATGAACCCGACGTAAAGGGTGATACTAAAAGATAATGTATAATTCTTAGAGTATTCCCTTTTACGCGCTCCACCTTCCCCCCACTGGCAGTGCCTAAGGACCTCATTACCTATCCGCGAAGTGTAGCTGAAAAAAAAAATTTCATTGGCCTAAGCCGGTTTTTATATTTTTTTGGTAGCTAAAGTCGCCTTTTTGCTTTATTAAATTTTTTTGATGGCCGAAGCCGGGTTTTGTTTAATTTTTGTATTTTTTTGATAGCCGAAGCTGGGTTTTGTTTAATTTTTGTATTTTTTTGATAGCCGAAGCCGGTTTTTATGTTATATATATTTTGATGGCGAAGAGTGTTTTCCCTTGCGTGACATAAAAAGCACTGTTAACTGAAATCTAATTTGCATCATTATATTTCTTCATGATTAGGTATAGTTCGATCAGCAGCGTCAACTACAGTCAACCAGTCTACCTGTACCATAATTAGGATACGTTAAGCCGTCACTCGAGTTCCCGTCAGGGTGAAAACTGACTTGTCTAAAAGGTGTTTATGGTAATTACGGTAAATTCTCTGAATCATCTGATATCTAGCTACACAGTAAACAGTAAAAGTTTTAAGGGAGGTCCGTTTTCAGATGTATGAAATAAGAAATAGTTATAAATGTCTTATGTTTGGTACTATTACACGATATTATTTTATATGATATCATTATTGGAATAAAATACGGAATTTTAATTCTACAATTTTATTGCGTACTACTACTGAACTGAGTCATAAATACATACATGTAAAGAAGCTAACCTAACCTAACCAGAAAGGGTTTACCCTTTTCACTTAGTTTTACTTCAAGCATTTTGTGTATCACTATAGCGTACGACAACAAACGTTCGGAAATATGTATATTAATAAACTGCCGTTTCGAAAATGACAACTTAATATAATAGAAAAATATATTCATAGCAATTAGTACTGACAGACCCCCTAGCCACCCCAATAGGTTATTCAACTTTTTCATTAGAATTCAGGATTACGAATAGGTATTACGATTTACTGGAATTTTCAAAACTATTTAGTTTACCTGTAAGCGGATTAAATAAACTGGACGGCAATTCAAGTGCGGGATTAAGATACCTGCAAGTGTCGGACGGGAACTCATGTGTATTTTATAGTCATTAAGAATCCTGACGGGAATTCGTTTGTACCGGAATTGTTTACGAAATACGTGTCGGTCAGTGTTATTAAATGTACCTATTATAATTTTACTATTATAATATAGAAAACGTTATAATAAACTTCTATTACAAAAGGACAAACTTATGTAAAGTTGTTAGATTGTCAATTGAGAGATGTACCTATTTTACATAATTTGATTGCAATCTATCATATCTTTATACAACTGAAAAATATAATCCTATTATTTTGTTTCAACGAAACTGGTATTCATCGTATGTACAACTATATTCACAAGTCCGACTCTGTTTGACCGCAGCAGGTGGAGTCCTATTGAATGGTTAGATTTTGTAATCGAATCGAAAATTTCTGACAAATGAACTGATTTTGTGGGTTTATTAATTAAATTACAACATTGGCGCAATGTTATCAAAAATGTTCTATTTTTCAAGACGAATAAGTTGGTATCAAAATATCCGCATTTGAGTGGTCTTTTAGTTTCCATAAGATGAAAGCATAGTCCTTTATAACAATTTTCTCCGCCCGTAAAAAAACGTTTTCACTTATTCCGAATTTCTATTTCCCACGTAATACTAAAAGTTATCTAATCTTTTCCCTTTTCTGGTTATTACTGTCGGGTGTATGAATCGGGTACATTTTTGCATTTTCTCTTCTACTAGTATCACGCAAATAAAAAGTTAACGCGATACGAGACCTGACAAATTAAAGTAAGCGATACATTTTTTAATGAATATCAGGTAGATCCGATTACATATCTACATTATATTTCATTCTGTCTAAATAAAAGTGAAAGCAATCTTAACGAAACGGTGAGAACACAAAGAAATTCAATTTTTGCGAACGCTTTCATGTCATACTTTCATTGATTTTCAGTGTTATGATAAATTTTCTTTTCGTTTCGCCACAGACACATTTCGAGCTATACAGTAAAAAATCTGTGGGCTTTGTTTCAAAATGAATAGCTCGGGATAGACAATGCGCCTTCTCAAAATTGAAAGAAAAATCTTTGTAAAACGTAATTAGCAATTAATGTAAAAGTAAGAGCTATTTTTAAATCTCGCTACTAAAAGAAGCCAACACTAATATCCAGATCCATTTGTTTTTCAATAACAAATAATCTAATTTTTTTTCTATGATCCCTTAATACAGTGTGTACAAAAAGTAACGTTGCTTGCTAATATTTCTATTTCTGATAGGCTCACAAATAAAGGGTTCAATAAAATTTTGAGTCACGTAGACCTTTTCGGTTAATGTTTGGATTGGTATTATCGGCGATTGTTTATAGGACGGTTTCTAGAAAATGAGCTTCCTGTGATGCCTTTTGATATAAAATAAAATAAGAAATAAATTCCCTTGAAACTATTTTCAATAAATCATTGAACGTTAAAGAATGCATAAATAAAACCACGAGGCCGACAGGAATCGAGAGTCAAGTTTATCACGTAAATAAACATATAACATTAAATAGTACATATCAGCCTGAACTTGAACCACAATATAAACAGCATAGAAGTAGACGATAACATATGCAGTTCAATTCATATTCGATTCATATTCAATTCAATTCATTTCTAATTCAGTCTTGCAAGACCAAGACCAAGACCGAATATGCAAGACCAAGACCAAATACACAAGACTGAACTAAAAATTCTCACTTCAGAGCGTATCGTCCCCTTTCTACGAAAACTTCGTAACCACATTTTTTTCGAATTGAGATTATTAGTGAAATACACTCCTCAACATTTCTAATAGATGTTTTTGATGATTTCCCGAAAATGGCCATTTTTGAGATACGAAGTTTACATAGAAAGGAGAGGATATATGAATTGAAATATTTGTAACAGCATCAACATATGCTAGGTCTAGTAAATTATTTTAAATTTATAATTCTTTAAAAAAATAACAATAATAAGACAGATAAAATGACCCAGACTAAGACTGGATACGAAAGACCAAGACCAAGACAAAGACCAAGACCAAGACCAAGACCAAGACCAAGACCAAGACCAAGACCAAGACCAAGACCAAGACCAAGACCAAGACCAAGACCAAGACCAAGACCAAGACCAAGACCAAGACCAAGACCAAGACCAAGACCAAGACCAAGACCAAGACCAAGACCAAGACCAAGACCAAGACCAAGACCAAGACCAAGACCAAGACCAAGACCAAGACCAAGACCAAGACCAAGACCAAGACCAAGACCAAGACTAAGAATAAGACTAAGACCAAGACCAAGACCGGACCAATTTGAGCAAGAACAAGACCAAGATTGTCCTAGTCTTGGCCTTGGTCTTGCTTTGTTAATCACTACAATTTTTCATTTTTAGTATAAAACTTTTGTTCCTATATCAAAATAACACCCTGTATAAGCAGAACAACTTGTTAAACTCGATATAAAACTGAATTTATTTGTGAAATATCCAACACATAATAGTTATTTATGCAACAAGTGCATAAAGTGGTGCTTTTTTGCATGAGTGGAAAAAAGACACTTTATGCATGTTGTGCATACACTATTTTTTCTACAATCAAGCAAATGGACTAAAAATGGCGTCGATTTGAATATTTATGTTTGTCATGATGACAAAACGCTAAGTAAAATGTCAGATGAGTGCAATCTGCAGAGCCATTAGCGGACATATTTAAAATTAGCGTTAAAAAAACTACTTTATCTCACCCTAATGTCACTTTATCTCACCCTAATGTCACTTTATCTCACTCTAATGTCTGTTTTACAAATACATATTTTATGTACGAAAATCGATTAAAAAAACGTCACTTTTATTAATGATTGTAGAAAAATAATTTTTTTATTTCCAGGTTAAAACTTTTTCATGTGTGCTGAATTAATACTAAAATTTATTAATTGAATAATAATTGTTGTTCTGTTGTTTGAAGCGCGGCTATCGAATGTTTTAAAATGATACTGTTTAATAAAACAATAATAAAAGCAACAATATTTCTATTTCAATTTCAATTTTCCAACACCGAGTAAAAAATAATGTTTTACCTCAATGCTGATTTAAATAGAAGAAATATTTCAAGGTTCATTATTATTATGAAAACCATTTTCCACTTCATTTTCTTTTTGTATAATTATGTAAAAGCAAAAACGTCTTATTATAAAAGCAATCCAGCTATAAATAAATCGGGTTCTAATGTTTTGCTTTGTTCACAAATTCGCATTACCCTCTTGGTTTATTTCAAAAATAACCTATTTTACCTGATATACTCTAATAAAAGCAGAGAATTTCTAAAATTGGATGTCTCTAGAAATAGCATCCCGTTATGTCAGTAATTATAGAAACACCGGGGTTCATAGAAAAGTGAAATCTGAACGTTCGCTTACATCATAAACTTTAACTAAAAAGAATTGATTACACTGAAAAAACTAATAGTCAAAAATAAGTTTCACAATTTGTTAACCACCAGTAGTTTGATAAGTGACTGCTACTGTCAATTTTTGTGCAAACTTCTCCATTTAGTATGTATTTGACAGCCATAGCAACCTCGATAAATTTTAAGAAAAGTTTGGAAAACTAAGTTTTTTCACTACTAGCCTTTTGTTGAGGTAGAGAAGTTGTTCATTATTAACCAACGTAGAAAAATACAGAGCCTACTTGATTAGAACTAAATCTCAATCCATTTGACAGAATGTGAGTGACTGATGTAAAAACAAAATGAAAAAAATTTTTTTCTACAGTCGCGAGTAAAATGACTAATTACTATATTCAAATGGAATCGTAAAGTCGACAAATGTCGAGGATTTTCACTTTGCTCTAGAGCAAAATAGGAATCTTTTTCGCTCGCCGAATTAACTCAATTGGTGAATATTTAACAATTTATTAGATTAAAAATCAAATAAAAGTATATGAAAATGGTCAATAATTGTTAATTATTGCCAAAAACTGTTAAAAATTAACAATTTTTGTCAAAAACTGTCAAAAATGGGCAATAATTGTCAAAAATGGCCAATTGTCAAGAATTTTTAAAAAAATTTGAAAAATGACCAAACATTTTCAAAAATTGTCAAAAATGGTCAATTGTCAAAAATTTTAAAAAATTTTTGAAAAATGGTCAAAAATTTTCAAAAATGGTCAATAATTGTCAAAAACTATCAAAAATGGTCAAACATTGTCAAAAATGGACAATTATTGTCAAAATTCGTCAACAACTGTCAAAAATTGTTAAAATTTTGAAAAATGGTCGATAATTGTTAAAATTTTGAAAAATGGTCGATAATTGTCAAAAACTATTAAAAATGGTCAATAATTTTGAAAAATGGTCAAAAATGGTCAATAATTGCCAAAAATGGTCAAAAATTTGGAATAATGGTCCATAATTGTGAACAATTGTCAATAATTATCAAAAATGGTAAAAAATTGTCAAAAATGGACAATTATTATTAAAAATTGTCAAACTTTTGAAAAATAGTTGATAATTGTCAAAAATTGTTAAAGTTTTTGAAATATGGACAAAAATGGTCAATAATTGTCAAAAATGGTTGAAAAATTGGAAAAATGGTCTAAAATTTTGAAAAATTGTCAAAAATGGTCAAAAATGGTTAAAAATTGTCAATTATTTTTAAAAACTGTCAAAAATGGACAATTGTTGTCAAAATTGGTCAATAATTGTCAAAATTTGTTAAAATTTTGAAAATGGTCGATAATTGTCAAAAACTATCAAAAATGGCCAATAATTTTGAAAACTGGTCAAAAATTTTGAAAAATGGCCAATAATTGTCAAAAACTATCAAAAATTGTCAAAAATGGACAATTATTGTTAAAAATTGTCAAAATTTTGAAAAATAGTTGGTAATTGTCAAAAATTGTTAAAGTTTTTGAAAAATTGTCAAAAATTTTGAAATATGGTCAAAAATTTGGCAAAATGGTCCATAATTGTCAACAATTGTCAATAATTATCAAAAATGGTCAATAATTTTGAAAAAGGGTCTAAAATTTTGAAAAATGGTCAAAAACTATCAAAAATGGTTAAAAATTGTCAATTATTGTTAAAAACTGTTGAAAATGGACAATTATTATCAAAAACTGTCAAAAATGGTTAAAAATTGTCATCATTTTGAAAAATGGTCGAAAATTATCAAAAATTTGGAAAAATGGTCACTAATTTTGAAAAATTGTCAAAATGGACAATAATTGTTAAAATTTTGAAAAATGGTCAATAATTGTTAAAATTTTTAAGAATGGTCAGTAATTGTTAAAATTTTGAAAAATGGTCAATAATTGTAAAAATTTTGAGAAATGGTCAATAATCGTCAAAAGTTGTCAAAATTTTGAAAAATAGTCAATAAATAATACGAGCCGTTTCCGAAAATCGATTTAAACACGTAAGTTATAAAATCGTTTTACTAAAAATCAATTAATATTACTATAAAAATTGATAATTAGCAAATAACAATCGATTTATATAAAAATCGATTATTTTTTAACATCCCTAATTAGTAGATCTTTTTAAGGTTAATCATGATGAATAGCGAAAATGACGATTATTCTAGCACTCCTATTATAACCTAAGATAATATAAAAAACAGTTTTAATTATTAAAAGGGCGACTGTAGAAAAAATTATTTGTGTTTTTCGAGCGTAAAGTAAAATTGCCGCTTTCGAAAGCGGCAATCTGTTACTTTACGCTCTAAATACACAAATAACTATTTATAACTATAATGGTCATATCCACCTACCTATTTAAAAATGAAAATCAGTTGACTTATCCATGCAGTTTTCATAGCGATTTTTACAAAACAATATTTATTATCAAATCAAAACAAAAATTATTGGATAAATGTGTTATCGGTTGCCTTGTCATGTCATGTGAAACGGGAGTGATTGGTGACCCGTCCAAAATCCGGCCAACATTATAAATTGAAAATAAAATGCTAGTAGTGAAGTAGTGAAAAAAATGCTATATGAGCCACGGTAGAAAAGTGTATTAATGTCTCGGATCCATTAAAGACCTCGACAACAATACCTCACTTTTCTACCTTGGCGCATAATTACTATTACCATGCTTGTTTACACTATTACTCCATTGGGGTTAAGATCTGGACCTCTGGGAAGCCAAGGACTTCTGGTAGCACAAGAAATAGGTGCATCGACACAAATTACAATCCTTCATCTTAGGATGTATTCACTTTGTTCCTAAATATTCAACAAGCCAAATGAGGTGCTGCCACTTTCGTACCTAATGCTTCCTACAATTGTAAAAATCCCATCAACCTTTATATCCAGTTTTGAATGATCTATTGTATGTTTTTTGGAGTAAAATTCACTGAAACATCAAAGCCTTAGAGACCAGAAATTCCTTTAGCTCTATTCTTTGGAGGAAGTTTAGAATATTCGGAGGCTTCAGTTTAGGTTACTCTTACTTAAGCTTAAACTTGGCACTACATATAATTCAAATATTCAAAAGCTATTGCAATTTATAACCCCTGGAACACCTCATATCTCCGATGTTTCGTTATCCATCGCTTAAGGCGCTTAATAGTTATGTTGTTCCCTGTATGCAGATTGCTTGTTACTTTTCATTGGTTTCATAGTTAATCCAATTTCATTATTTACTTGTCACGTTTCAGCATGTAGCTATCTATTTTTTTGGAAATTGATGGTACAGAGTAGACAATTTTGTTCAAAAATTTAATTATATTGATTCTCTTACTATGTTTTAAGCCAGCACTGTCTTAATATCATTGAGTGCTTTCAAGTTGGGTTTTAAAACGAACTTCTTAAAAGCGTAAATAAATTCGGCTTTTATGTACGACTTAAAAGCATAAAGCAGCACTTCTAACGTAATTTTAAGGAAGCTTTTTCAAAATGTATTACAAATTTCTTTACTGCATCTTACCTTTCTATTATAATTATTTAAATAAATATCAATATACTTTTAAAAATTCATTTTCAAAAATATTAACAAACATTCTATACAGGGTGTTCCAGGAGTTCGTACTAAAAACTTGAAGCGGGGATACTGCTTAATAGAAGCTATATTTCGTTTTCGATTGGCCACTCGGTAAAAATAAAAAAGTTTCTGCATTAACTTGGGTGTGGAGAGAAAATAATTAAAGCTCAATTTTTGTTGAAACGCGGAATTTCCTGGATAAAACAAACTTAGTTTTAAAGGACACTTGATATTTAAAATTGACAGCTTTTATATTGTAAATATTCGAATGAATTTCTATAGTAAACAAACACCTGTACATTTAGAAAATAAAGTGGAATCCTCAAGGGAACGTTTTATTAGCTGAGATAGATCTCTTTATCGATCTTTCTGTGTTTTGTGTTATTTTGTTAAACGTTAGTTTTTCTGGTGCAGAAACTTTTCAAAAATATCGTTTGATACCTTAAATGTAACTTGCTGCAGAGAGTATACCGAACAAGTAAGGAGGCATACAATTTAGTATATTACGTACCTAAGCCAGTAAAGCAATAAATGTCTCAAATCACATGTGATCATGTGATCTGAGACATTTCTTACTTTACCGGCCTAGGAATGTAATATACTATTTATCCATAAAAGAAAAGCTCCAGTGTTTTTTGGAAAGATAAATTAACGACCGAATATATGATAACAAAAACAATTATTATCTTTATTGATCAATTAAATTATTTGAATGAACAATAGGGTGTTCAACTAAAAATAGATTCTTGGTAATATTAGTAGATCGTTAATTCTAAGGGAACAAATAACGTCGCACCGTATTTTATCAATTTTAATAGTGTTGTTTTTATCCCCTTTCAGAAAATTCTATTTTAAAAATTTCTTAAAATCCGCCTTTTAGATTTTGACGTCACTAGTATAAGTGTGGATTTATGCAGCAAAATTTAACAATTATCAATTAGCATTTAACAATTAACATTTATCAATTATAAGTTAAACTACTCATTTCACTATGACTCCATTTATGCAGACAATTAACAATAATTATCATTTATCATTTAACAATTACGAAGTTAGCCAACTTTTAACTTTCTTAAATTAAATGTACCGAATTTTCATCTAGTGCGCAACTAGTACGCAGATCCTGAAGTTGACAGCCCATCTCCTTTTCCTGCCTTTGTTTAATAAGAACATTCTTGCCGTCAGCATCATTAATAAAAGAAAAATGTCTCAGCTTCTTCATTTCTACTATACATCTTCAAAATTGTTCCAATGCACAAATAGACATGAAAAAGGGTTATTGTAAATAACTAGAATCTCGGGCTTGTGCGCATGCTTACTATTTTCTCCTAATTTATAATTGTGTTTGCATAAACGATGGCAGTTTTACTAATTGTTAAATGATAAATGTTAATTGTTAAATGATAAATGTTAATTGTTAAATGCTAATTGATAATTGTTAAATGTTGCTGCATAAATCCACACTTAGTTGAAGTTGAAGACACATATTTTGACATGGAACAAAATAATCATGAGAGAGGGTAGTTACTCAAATTGAAGGAGAAAAGAAGAAGTTTAGGTTAGAGTGACAGTGAGTTGTTTGCATTCGCATGTGGTTTCATCTTGGTTTAAATTTTTGATTAGTGTAAGTTAAAGCTTTATACCTTTTATTAATAAAATGCTTGAAATTCAAATTGAACAATGTAAACAACTGATAGATGTCAGATGTCAACATTTCTGCCCTGAACAAGCTTAAACATCCCAATTAAGGAAAAAAAAGAAGAAGCTGAAACATGGAACGGCAAAGGAAGACTATCGACAACTTCACATTTAAACTAGTGACGTATCTGCATTATAATTTGCATAGTTTTACTAAATTTTTGTTTTGCTTTTCTTCTGTTGATCTAAAGACTAAATTTAAAATAATTTTATTTTTGAATATCCCATTTGTCACTTATTAATATCACCTAATGAAACATGGGGTCAAAATTTGAAGTTGAACACCCTATATCACTTTTATCTTTCTTATTCGAGGAACTAATAAGATTTTCGTGATGTTCAGGGTCAATTTAGAGGTAGAACCCAATAGGTGATGATGATGAGCGTCCTGTTATCTTGTTATGTTGCTGGTCACTTACTCGGACACCTTTTTTATCGCTGTCAAAATGACAAAACTGTCATCATTAAATGATACATTTTATATAGATGTAATTTATCTGTTGTTTACACATTCTTCCACAACAAACGATATAAACGAATCATCTTTGATCGTTTTCCCATCTGAAAAAAAATGATAGTTTCGGTTGTCTGTTTCAATGTCGGTAATTATGTATAATCACGCATCCTACACATATCTCAACTGTTTCTTGATATATTAATCAATAATAATTGACCTGCATATTAACACTAACGACATAAATGCTACCACAATACCACGTCATTAGTTACATACATGTCATTCAGTTTTGAATAGTCTGATTAATTGGAAACTATGTTCAAGCAAACATAGATTATAGAATAGAATGAGCGAATCTAAAAGATACAATGTATGTTGAATTTTTAGGGGTGAAAGTTTTCTATTTTTTTTTAAATCGTTTGGTAAACAGCTTGTTCTTTTTGCAACACCGGCATAATAACTTTTTCTAACGCGGCTTTTCGTTTAATCTCATGCAGGTGTTCAAATAAACACGGCCACTTGCGACATTCGATGTTTTTGACTCCTTCCCACAAGTTCTTACGGTTTTTTAAATCAGCCAACTCGAATTTTCCGTTTCCTTCAATCACCTACAACATGTTCTTACGGAAAAAGGAAGAAACAATTAGACATGAAGGCATCCCCACTGCAGCAATGGAAGCAATCTTCCGCCTCTTGCTCTGCTTGTTAAAGCGGAAGCGAGAATGGATGCAAAGAGGCTTGAATGCAATGGGAATTGGCACGAAGGAACCAACACCCATAGTCATTCCAGAATCACAGATGTTATCACAAACTCGCTTTTTGAAATGAGAAGTGATAACATGTTGTCCACAATTAACGACAACCAACCATACCATATCCAGCTAAATTGGGATGGGCTGGAAGCATGCAGTCAGGAAGGAACGTTGGTGTGGTACACAGACGGATCTAAAACTGACATAGGAACAGGAGCCATGGAGTCCATGGTGCCATGTCCACGCATCGTTGGGGAAGTTTGCATCTGTATTCCAGGGAGAAATCTACCCTATCGACAAGTGTTTGCAAATGAACATCGAAAGGGGGCATAGAGGAAGATCCTCATACTCTCAGATAGTCAGGCAGCACTGAAATCTTTAGCATGTCCCCAGATCAGATCTAGACTGGTCTGGGACTGCCTACAAAAACTTTTAACCCTGGCAAACCATAATAGAGTAACTCTTAAGTGAGTCCCTAGGTAGGGTATTGTAGGCAATGAAAAGGCAGACACCCTAGCAAAGCTATGGTCTGAAACTGCATTCACTGCTCCTGAACCAGTATTTGGAATATCAAAATCTGCTGCACGTGGTTGTACATCTCGGTGGATTCAAACTAAACATCAGACGTACTGGAGACACGTGCCAAAACAGGAACACAGCAAACTCCTGGTCAAAAAACCCTCGGTGTCGCTGACTAACGAAATATTAAACCTCAGAAGGGGCCACATGAGGAAAGTGGCGGGATTACTCACCGGTCACTGTACCCTAAGGAAGATTATGCATACAATACATAGGAAGGAACTTATTTGTCGGTTATGCATGGAAGAGGAGGAAACAGCCTCTCACATTATCTTCGAATGTGAAGCACTGTCTCATTGGATATATATAGACTCCTAAGACTAGAGGCAAAAATGTTTGTTGATTATATTTGGATAAATACAATATAAAAATAAATTTCTTCATTCTAAACTTATCTTAGTTTGGTATACACTTTGATGGCATAAAATAAAAATTTATGCATAATTTCTACAAGTAATATCATAAAACACATTTTTAAATTTTTTATCGCGTATCTGCACCATTAGATTAGTAGAGAGTTTGTCGAAATTTAGTTTGTGTATCCTGGCGTCTATCCCGGTTTGTCCAGTATGTCCAGTTTGTTTAGGTCGGATAAAATTACCAGGAAAATTAAAGTGGCTTTTGTCAAAAGCTTAATCTAATTTCCTCTATGTAAATATACGTGATCAATTCATCAAGCAAAGCATCAAAAGATAATATAGAAATCCAATTTTTGAAATGTCAGTTGCAATTTGCAGAAATTAAATTGTAAAAAATAACATAAGTTTCTATCAGATTGAAGCCAATGGGGAGAAAAATTTATTTAAAAAACAGAAAAAATTGCAAAACTTCTTACATCCAACTTCAAGCAACTTAGACAGGCATAGATAAAAATCGAATTGAAGCCGACATACTGAAAACTCCATTGGAACAAACTGAAAAGTTGTTGAATCTACTTGAAGAAGGTTGCTGAAAAGTCTTTGAAAACTCTGAGACGAAGTAAAAGTAATATTTTATTCATTAAAAACTTTTATAGTAAAAAAACTACAAATATAAACGTATACAGAGTCCTGAAACTCCAGATACTAGTTTTATGTCCATCTAACCTAATTCACTTTTATCCAAAAGGGGGCTTAGGAGGAACTTTTAGCTTTACCCAAAAATTAGGTTAGATGGACATAAAATCGCATGTATAGTATCTGTCTGCATTTGGCAGGAGAGTTTCTGGACACCCTGTAGATTGAATCACTTATTGAAGTTTTTACGCGACATTTGATAAAGTTCAAGATTAAAAATAAAACTTTCAAGGTATTAAATCTAATCATCGATTAACTTTATTATCATGATCTCATCGCGTCGGATTAGCTGTCTTTGAGACTGAAAATTTTAATTTTATAGAACTATTTCACAAGTTTCACGTTATTCACTCCTACAGGTGCATTATTAAATTGTTAAAATTAATTAAAGTTCATAAATCAATTTAATATGTTCATTATTTTAACCCAGTCAATAATGAGCTAGCTTAGAGGACATTAAGAAGAAAATCTTTTTTTTCAATAAAATATTAATTCCGTTGGTTTGCAAACTGAAAAATGTCACTAATTGTTGCGTTTTCTAAAACAGGGTGTTGCGACATTTGATTGATGAATTTTTATACAGGGTGTCCGTGTAGTACACCCTTTCTCCTTTACATAAATACAATATCATAATTTTATTCTTTGCCAAATTATAATAAACTAAGTATTGAGAGTGGAAAACTGTAAAGATGGAAAATGCAAAAATTAAATACGATTCATAATAAATGTTGGAAATGATCGCCAACAGCCAAAATACATGAACGTAGTCTACGTCTCATCGATCGTCGAATACGCTCAAATATTTGAGGCATATTTCTTATAGAATCACACATTATTCGAAGACGATTCTTCAAATCGTTGATATCAAGTATTGGTGTGTGGAAACTAATGACTTAAGGTAACCCCATAACCAGAAATCACTTGGAATGAATTCTGGAGATCGAAGAGGCCAGTGTTGCGGCTCTCCTCGACCAATCCAACGGTTTCGATAAGCTGCATCTAGAAATCTGAATGTATTGAGGACAATCTCGAGGTAAAAGAGCTTGAACACATTGGATGTGGTTTAGATACAATTGCTGCACTTTTAAGCCGCACAGATGTGTGGCTGATGTTTAGGGTGTTAGCAATTTTTCTAGTGCTTGTTGCTAGGTGTTGATCCATTTCATCCGAAATATCTTGTTCTACGACCAGTGTTGTTTGAATTTCTTTGTAAACTTCCAGTATCCAATAAGCGTTCGTGAATACGTGCAAATGAAGATTGATGAGGCGTCATTCGTTGCGGATATTTTTCAGGATAAAGACGTCTAGCTTCTAGAGAATTACCATTTGCCAAACCATATATATCGGAAAGACTAATCATAATTTCACACGGACATTCACCTCCTGAATTTTTTTGCATACATTTAGAAGCTCCCAGGATATAAAATTAATGATCAATTTGAAAATTCCAACACCTCTGAGGTGCTATAGCATTGTGGGTCGAATATTTCAACACTCTGTATATATTAGGAAGTAAACAAATTAAATAGTAACATTCCAATAATTCTCCCAGTAACTATTAGGTAGTAGACTGTAAAAATGATTATTTTTCAAAAATTGGATTTCTAGGGTAAGTACAGGAGTTTATGCTTGACATCTAATTGTATAATTGGCATTTCGTATCACTCACTCTTGATAATAATAATTCTAATTTGCTTGTTTTTCTATATTTATATATCTTCTCATCTTAATGTGAATGCAACATATCTGGCATAATCACTTCATCATTTATCATTTGTAAAATTTGTATATAGCATCCACATACCGAGTGGTCAGATGAAAACGGAACAGTCATCATTAGGGCCTATGTCAGTAATTTAAACAAAAGCGTGGACTTGTGAAGTTTTTTTAAACGATTCAAACCTTCGACTTCGACTTCGACACTTTTTTCATGCAATTTCCTCCAACTTTTTAAAATCCACAGTACCCTATTTTCTGATATTATGAAGACGTAACCCGACCCAAAAATCAGAAATAAAATTATGACGTAACTTTTTAAAAAATATCAAGCCAATATTTAGAATCTTCACAAAATAAGATTGAAGTGGTGAAACCGTAATAGTATTTTGTGTCACAAGGGAAGAGAATGAGCTTCACTAAGGCTAAGACTACTGATTACACAAGAACCGGATCGTTCTAAACAATCTCAATCTATTGAAAAATAGAAAACGTTTATTAAAGGTATAGTTTGGCAAGTCTATCTGAAGCTACGGGGCATCCGTAAGGGGGGAGGAAACATGGCCAATATCTGTCATAGACGTACCAATAGCGTACGGTACCTATTTTATTAAAAATAATAATTATTATTATATAATAATTATATACAGAGACTGATTTATGCTTTGCTTTAAAGGTAAGGTATTTTTCAAAACACGCTACCTATTTTTTAAAAATCGTACTTGAATTCAATATGGATACTAAATAATACGATACCAAGTAAAACTGAAAATACGAACGAAAATATTGACATTATAAACGCCACTCGATAATCAATGTCAATCAATTGTCGAAGTGAGAGGGAAGAACACACGCACGCGCTTGCCAATAGGAAATCAGGTGGTTACCTAGCAACGGCGGTTCGATAAATATTCACCAATTGGGCGTGGTAATTATGATTTTCGCACGACGTTGCCGGCTTGAAGGAAACATATTTGGAAAAGTGTTCATCTTTTAAGATTCATAAATTGAAAAAATAATGTTAATAGACAAAATCCAATGAAACAAGCACATTAAAGAACTAACGTTCAATGATTATTGATATATTGTTAATAATAAAAAGTCCTAATCTAATTATTATCACTACATACTTAGCACTTTAGGTTTTTCATAGTTAAACGTGGCAATATCGAATGTTTTCGACCGCATTCCTTTCACAGCTTCAGTTATGTTTGCCAAACTATAGGTACGTTTACATTTGGCAAGTTAACTGACGGAAAGTACTTGCGGCCACTAAACTTGCTTCTTGTTTTGTGTTTACATATTTTCAAGTTTATTTGCAGTGCGCGCTACTGGTAAAGTTGTTGTAAGTGAAATTGCCAATAATTTAATTGTAAAGTTACAACGCAAGAGAAATAGAAAAAACGGGTTTGGATTAGAGACTGGATAAGACACAGGAGTACTCTGGGTGTGTCAGAACGATTCTTAAAGAAGTTATCAGCTGAAAATCCCGATTCTTATAGGAATTTTATGAGGTCATCATACGAAAAATTTTAGGAAGCTAAAACTAGTTTTCGTTTTCAGTATGTTTTCAAATTCCTTTAAACGGTTTTCAAATGCGTTATCTCGTCTTAATTTATTCACGTGTTCTTTTAAATTTACATTCTACAAAATTTCATATTTTTCGTAAATGTTTAAAAACGAAATTATCTAATTTACATCCCACTTCATTGTTACGAACTTTAATTCACTTGAGGACCCATTTAGACTATGAAAGTAGTAAACAAAAACTAGCCAGTCCTTCACCCTCAGCAAGCTGCTTGCAGGCAACTAGCAAGTGCACTTTCCCGGACAAGTTTAGTGGCTACAAGTACTTTCCGTCAGTAAACTTGCCAAATGTAAACGTACCAGGTAATTGAATTATTGCATATTCATAGTACACGACTTTGTAAAGAAGTAAAGCTAGAAACGCATTCAAATGCAATCGACATAACTGAGCATTGGCTAATTTCATTTATATTCAAATGAGTAACAAGAAACTCGTTATTGATTACATTCCCGTGATCCTGCAGGAAACGACGACAAAGAAATTAAAACTTTGAAATATTACAATTTCTTTAGCGATCTTTCTCTCCCGCAGTACACGGTTTCTTGAGGAATACAGGGCAATCTCGAGAAGTATTTCATAACTTACTGTTATTCAAAGATGCAATCAAAATTTCAAAGATATTATTATTAATCGTTGTAATGTGATTATTTCTTAAAAACTTGTTAATCAAACTCATCAAAAACTTTTGTTGATGATAGTTGATGTCATGTGTCCATATTAATTATGTTTGTTTTGTAAGAATCACAGATCTATACACTAGTTCTGTGGTTGTAGCTGACGAAATAGTTAATTACAGGGCTGAATTCGAAAAGTACACTCGAGCGAGCTCGATAAACTCTAACCGTTCGAAAACTACGTTCTCTCATCGCTCAAACGCTCGAGCGTCGTTTTTCCAACCAAGTATTTTCAAAGTTAACATTCATTTGACATGCGCAGTGTTTTGTTCTTGTTTTTGTTGTTATATTTTTATACTTTATTGTTACTGTTACGTTTTGTGTGATTGCAAATTTGCCAAAGACGCTTCCGATTCATAATTATTATTTTTATAATAAACTTGGATTAATTGTTTTTTTTACTTTTCGTCTTTTAGGTTAGGTTATTTAACTGCCACATTAATGCTCACTTGCACCGTTACGTTTATTGACAGCTTAACGTTAAACTGCGATTATACCCTTGCACCGCGTGTTAACCGGACTTTAATTATGTTTTAGCTCTAGTCTAATTAAACTGCCAATTTTCGCGAATTAAGAGCCGGTTTGTACAAAATAAATTATATTCAAAGTTTTCCATTTGAATAAAGTATAAAATATATAAATATGAGCTCTTCAGAATCTGACTCGTCAGAAGATGATAAATTTAACGATGATTTAGACATAATGGAAATAATAGATTGTGGGCATCCTAGAAAAGTATACAAGGGGGTGTCCATTAATTACGTGAGATGTTCAGGGTGGAGGGGATCGAGTCGTATCTTACTAAATCTCATTTGGGGGAGAGGGGGCAAATATCACGTAATTTTTTTCTAGCAGAAAACGATGTAGAATTTCGTGAAAGAAATTAAAATAAAAAACGTGTCTTGAATAAAATGTGACACAACATTACGGTAATATTCCCAAATACTAGTATTTGCTAGTCTTAAATAAAAGTAGGTAATTAAGCAAATTTTTTTTTAAATAAATCCAACGCTTTTACGCACAAATCACAAATTTTGAAAAATCTCACATAAGATTAGGGGAGGGGGGAGGGGGTCGAGAAAAAGCTTACTACATCTGACTTGGGGGAGAGAGGGGTCAAAATATCCTCAAAAATGCCTTACGTAAATAATGGACGCCCCCGAATAGAAATCGGAAAAAATCTAGTTTAGTGAACCAACGCGGATTTTGATGAAATATTTTTTTTAAATCAATTCAAGGTCGCTGAACACGGCGCTCTCTTACCAAAAACGAGTTATGAATTTATGAAGATGAGGTCAGATCAGCACTGCACTGGTTTTATTGTCATATTATATCTGCTTTAAAATGATGCATTATAACTTCTACACAATGTTAAATACACTATAATTGCTTTTTACGATATTCCTCTCACACACACATTTAAAAAACACTGATATTGATATTCATTTCTTGTAAATTCTTTTTTTAATTCCACAATTATTATATATTTTGACATTTTCATGTAACATGACTGGCGCCGTATTACAGCTGAAACATTTTTTTTTCAAATTTTGAGAGATGATGATTTTAGAAAGATGGTTAGTTTTGAGATAAGTTTGGTTGATATTTATCATTTATTTGAAGGATAATGAACCATTCAATTTGATCATTGAGGATGCTGAACAATTTTTTTCTCTGAATTGCACACATCAATTAATTCTTTAAAAAAATTACCTCCTCAGTTGTTGGGCCTCTATAAACACTGCTGACAACGAAAATAGTTGCTGCAGGTGTAATTCCAAATCAAATTTTGAACATACTGCTAATATTATAAGACTTTGGTTATCACAAGCTGTTTCCCCTTTTTATAAAATTTGAAAATTCTACTAATATACTAACACAGATCAAAGTGAAATCGCAATCGCTTCTTATCAGCTTGATACATTTATTACATTGGATTTCCGTTTGAAATAATGAAGTAGATTGATTATCGCGAGCGAAGCGAGCGCGCCGGATCGATGTTTCGCATTTCGCGCGCGCGAATTGCGAAACGTCGATCCGGCGCGCCTTTTTCACAGTATGTTGATAGCTGTTCATTCAATTTTTCCATAACTGATTTCAGTTAAACGAAAGTTGAGCAAAATACAGCGCCAGCTATCGGAAAAATAGGTGTATGTTCATGATGTTCATCTTGTTTATATCTTTTATGTCACAATCATGAAATCGAAAATATTCAGCAAACCAATTCAAGTGGCTAAATATCTAATGGCTGAATATGCTATGAGGTACAAGTTGTACGACTAAGAGGAAACAGACCAAAACTTATATGTCAGTCATGTTACATGAAAATGTCAAATTATACAATAATTGTGGAATTAAAAAAATAATTTACAAGAAATGTATATCAATATCAGTGTTTTTTAAATGTGTGTGTGAGAGGAATATCGTAAAAAGCAATTATAGTGTATTTAACATTGTGTAGAAGTTATAATGCATCATTTTAAAGCAGTTATAATATGACAATAAAACCAGTGCAGTGCTGATCTGAACTCATCTTCAAAAATTCATAACTCGTTTTTGGTAAGAGAGCGCCGATTACTTTTTCATTTTCGTGTTCAGCGACCTCGAATTAATTTAAAAAAAATATTTCATCAAAATCCGCGTTGGTTCACTAAACTAGACTTTTACCTAGAAATCATCATTTTGAATTGGATGAAGTCCTTCTTTAGGCGATTTCGCCTTTCTTCAACTTTTAGACATGATAGAGAGAGAATTGGAGTATCCAAATTATATATGTAAGTAAATGGAGGCACCTGGAATCACGTAAAAATGATGAAGATGCAGCAGCATTAAATTCTTCTTCAATT
This sequence comes from Lochmaea crataegi, assembly GCA_947563755.1. Classification (NCBI taxonomy): domain Eukaryota; kingdom Metazoa; phylum Arthropoda; class Insecta; order Coleoptera; family Chrysomelidae; genus Lochmaea; species Lochmaea crataegi. The sequence continues at coordinate 8,231,780 of OX387422.1, forward strand.
TTCAACCAAGTCCAATTATTTTCATCTGTAGAGGTCTGGTTAGTTTTCTTGTTTTCCACAATGTGTTTGAGTTTTTCTACTATACTGCTGAGCAACAACTTTTCATCGTCAGTAAAATTAGGTCCCCGAGACTTCTATGATGTCATTGGAAGTGTTAAACTACGCTGACTTATAAATAATACTTATTATTTAAAGTTTTTTATTAATTTTCTTACGACTTCTTGAACTGTACAATACAAATAGAAACATCAACAATGTCAAACTAATCAACGTATGACAGCAGTCAATTGAATTACCGAGGTTGCCAAATCAATTTCAAATGTAATCTAAGGTTAGTTAACTAGTTAGTTAACCAATCCTTAAATTTTACCGGTAGTTAACAAACCGCCGCTTAAAAAAGTAACAGTGCAAGGGGCTGTAACAGTTCGAAAATGAATCAGACAACCGAATCGTTCATGGAATGAGAATGATCTCTCGGAGCGTACTTTTCGAACTCGCCCCAGATCAGAAAAATGAAATAAACAATACGATTTGACATAAAACTGACACTTGACTATTTACTAACCTCACACGCGAACTGTCAAAAGTAGGTAGTAGCCAAACAATAAAACATAATAGTTCGTACTCCTTCTCTAGTCTCGATGGGTTTAAATTTTGTTAAGAATTAGAAACAATACAAACTTTCGCATACAACAAAGCTTTTTGAGTATGTTTGTGCGTTATTTTTGACTGAGATCTCAGCATACTTCAGTTAATGTGATCTGAGATAAAGTGATGTGAGTAAGCACCAAAAAGAATGACACACTCAATTGAAACGCGCGATTTGCCGTCGTATCAAAAAAATATTTAAAGTATAAGACAGATTCGTATCAGCATCTGATGAAGTAATTCTTACCATAATCCTATAGATAAAATTTACTCAAACCCAAAGAAAATTAGATTATGTGTTTAAAACTCAAACAAATCAAATATTTGTTCATCTCCTCCACTTTATTTCCGACTCAAGTCTAACTGATACCCCGCATAGCATATCGGTGAAGGGGGAGGAAAAATTTCAGCTCACTACTTAGTAACTAAAAAAAAGGGGGGGAAATTGCCGATGTGAGCTGAGATTAACTGAGATCTCAGTAAAAAAACGCACCTAATGTCGGGTTTTACGTAGTTACCAATTCAAATATAACGAAATAAATAAAATAAGCTATGTAGGAGGTCTAAAAAGGCAGAGCAATCAAAGGCATTACTAAATCAAACAGAATATTATGTTTACCTATATTATCGATTGAGTTGATTGTAGACTTCGAATAAAATATAAATTCCAGAAATTCTGGATGGAAGTCTTTGTAGGAATCTCATTCTAAATGAATTAAAGTAAATAAAAATATTTTCATTAAAAATATACAAATTTTCTTCACATTAAGTGAAATTCATATTCAGATGGCAGTATGGGATAACAGAGTTGCCAATTCTACTGCTATTGTAAGTTTTGCTACAATTACAAAAGAAGCAGGGTCGACTTATATATAGGTTAAAAAATTGTTCTTGATTCTTATTACATGGTTTACGTAACTTTCCCAATGTTCACTTCAGAATTCAATGTTTCAACGTCATTTGATTTGATACTTGAGTTCTTAAAGGACACGTACCGTTTAGTTCTACTCCGCACCATTTCTATTGGTTTCAGTCTACAGTGATAAGGAGAAAGTGAACAATATTTTTCTATTTTACTAATATATCCCGCAATATTACTATTTCATGGGAGTCGAACCATAATGTACGTACCATTAAAGAGTTTGGCAACATCTCATATATAAAGCATTGCGACATCTCTCTAACGCTGCAAGATCGACGAGAGAAAAGTGACCATCACTACCTCGAAGAACACAGAAGACCGCCAGAACTTTTCCCTAAACCAAGAAAAGAAGACGGACTAGCCCAGCAGATTGGACTATGGAATCATCGGAAGAGATGAAGGGAGGAAGAATGCTCTTCTCGAGATACATCGGTGCATCCTGGAAGGGGTGGGTTTGATAGAAGTGTGTGTGTGTGTGTGGCTCTAACGCTGCCATCTGAATAATAATAATTCCACTATAGAAGTTTTTTACAATTTAAAATTTACATTCGGTATATGAACAATGAAAAGCTTGTTCATATTTTACGTATTTCCAAAGACTCAGAGAGTTTTCAAGGAAAACGATAAAATTTCCATGCTGCCAATAAAAATACTTTTGAATTCACGTTCTTTATTTTGCAACATTACTTTGAACGTAGATCGACATACGTTGCTCATTCCTACCTATACAATAATTCTATTTCTCTCGACTCGTCGATTCTCATGGGTATTTTAACAAGTGAAATCATTCTCCTGTAAACTAATTTCTATGCTTTCAATCAGTACATGTAGCAAATAATAATTCAAAAGTAACTGAATGCTCTAGTTCGTGTTTATTGGCAATCATTAATTCAACTGTACTGCAACAAATTTAACAATTCTGGAACAAGTTTCGTTAATAACGATACGAAACATATACAAGTTCATTATGTTGAAAATTATTACGTTCAAGATTAGGCGAAGTAGCAAGTAACTACGTAAAGTTACAACTGATATAAAACAATGTCAATCAAGGGATTGAATGAGCAGGCAAATTATTTGCTATTCAGCTATACAGGGTGTCCCAAGCTTTAAAACGGCTAAAAATTACTTTATAATATTTGGACAGATACCTTATAATGTTAATATAAAATATTAAATGTAGTACTTATTGCCACTATCAAAAATATATTCCATCCGATCTACAGGGTGTCTAGAAACTCTATGCCAAACGCAAATTACAGATACTAGATGTGATTTTATCTCCCTAACTATTATCCAAAAGTTCCTCCTAAGAGGAACTTTTGGATAAAAGTAAATTAGATTAGATGGAATTAAAATCACATCTGGTATCTATAGTTTGCATTTAGCAGGAGAGTTTCTGGACACTCTGTATATTTCCAATTCCATTATCCTTTATGTTCATTGCATGGAATGTGTTATGTTATGTATTGTTGAAACAAGCATGTTTGTTGTTTATAACTCAATGCTGTTGATCTCGAATTTATTTTCGTTTTAATAACTATTTTGTGTATATAAATTGAAGCATTTCATGTAGTAAACGTTCAATGAATATTTATAGATTGGTTGGAGAGCATACTAATCAGTATATTTGCTATTCTCACTTCGTCGAACATAATCAACATATAACGAGGATTAGACTTGACAAAATGTACAATAGACGCAATTGCGATGACCTTACGTTGTTACCTTCGTTGATTTGGTGTTTAATGCTGGAGTCAAAGGAAACCACACTCTCGACTATCTTCATTGTATGTTACTAACAGCATTATTGAGTTTAGGCGCTGGAATAAATCCATTTCGAATTGGAACAAGCCACCCTGTATACAAGAGATTTTTTCTCTGTAACTGGAAACAGCTTTCTACACTCGCTTTTTTATTATATTATATAAGAGAATAACGTGCCTGAAAACGACGACGCTAAATGGATTTCTTTGGAAAAAGAATTTTAATGGTAAAAGGAAACAGTATATTTCTTCAATTATTTTTTTTACATTCGGTTTGCCCCAGAAATTTGTACCAAAAACTTGGGGGAAAAACGCTTTATACTCAATAAGTCTCCGGTCTAATTATAGATACAACTTTATTCTTCAATATAATCTTCTACACAATTATCCTCCTCCTTTTTTTGCAAAACGATTGGTCTTTGCTCTCAAAATAGACCCCAGTTTCGGCAATTCCTTTCTCTGAAGCATCTGTCTGATGTTCGCAAAACTCCAGTATCCAGTAGGATGCAGATCTGGACAGTACGGTAACTGAAGAAGCAATCCGAAATGTAATTTTTACGAATTGTGACACCTCAAGATTAATAAAATACCATACCAGACCTAAAATACGGATTCGATTGCGATCTTTTTTATTCAGGAGTGCAGCAATAGATGCACGTGTCATATTTTCTATTCCGATTGAAAAGCTTGTTACAATGCTTTGAATTCTCGAGGCGTGGTTTGTGTGTGGTCCGGCGTGAGCAGACGCGGCATCCTGACGCATGCTCACCTGACGCTAAAGCATAGCACCTTTCACTTTAGGGTGTTTTAAAACTATTTGGAGAATTTTTAAATGTTTTCTGGAGCAACTGCCGACCTTGGACGACCAAAGCATCTTCGGTTTTTGTATGACAACGGTTAAATTTTAAATTCGCCTTCCCAGTTTCAGGTGCTATCTCCATAAGTCTTTTTTATCTACTGTTATTAAAATTATAAACTAATTATTATCCATTGCAGTATTTATTATATGTTTTGTGTTTGCATGTAAGTGAATGCATGTTCGAGATCACAGCATCGTCTGATGGTGTTGAAATATTTTCCCTAATAAAAATTGAAGCTACGGCAAAATTTTTCAGGAATACAGTGTACAGCTCACTTTTCGAGAGCAATGGTTGGATGAGAGGCTCAAATTTAACGATTTTGGAGGACGGTTGAAATATTTAACGCTCACAGAGGCGAACAGAGTCTGGATGCCGGATCTGTTTTTCTCAAACGAAAAAGAGGGCCATTTTCATAATATCATCATGCCAAATGTCTACATTCGCATTTTTCCTACTGGATCAGTATTATATAGTATAAGGTCTGTACAATATCGTCCACAGGTAAAAAGTAATCAAGCTTGATTTGGACTATTACCAAATACTACAATTTATTTTTAGTTTCAATAAAGTTCAACTAGGAATAAATTATTTATATTGGTTCCATAAAATACAAATGATAGTAAGAAATATTCAATTAATTATTAAACAAATTATAGCGGACTAGTCGACTCAGTTTTCATTTTCAACTTAAAAAGTCTTGTAAATACCACAAAACTATGAATATTAAACTGAAATTTTAGGAGAGTACAATCTACTGGGAAAAAATACCATAACCTGAAAAGTTTTCATTTTATAAATCAGTAAAGTAAAACTATTGAAAACACCTAAAAAACCACTTCTGGATCAAATAACAGCGCGTAATTCCTACAATTCAACAGTTAAAACGTTGTAATGTCCACCAATCGATTCAGGGAAAATTTTTACAAATATGAGTTAATTTTGAATTGATATTTCCAAGCACTAAGGAAATTAACGGAGTGTATTTCAAATCACGAAAAATTTCCATACCTACCTACTACACCTTTGTTCAAAATTTACAACAAAATTTTGTGACATGAAAAATGCTTAAAATTCGTAGAATGGTGTTTTTGGACGAGAAATCGACTGGTTGATAAAATCATTCCTTTTCCTTTAAATAGTGTGATAGAATTTTTTAAAAAACTCATTTACAACATAAAAATTCTTGTAAATCCCACAAAACTAAGAATATTGAACTGACATTTTGGGAGAGTACTTTCAAAAGAACAATGCACTGGGAAAAAAATAGACCATAACCTGAAGACTTTTCATTTTATAAATCCTTAAAATAAAACCATATTCTGGAACAAAACACAAGGTGTAACTCCTATAATTCAAGAGTTAGAACGTCATAGTGACAACCACTATATTCAAGAGAAAATTCTACATACATAAAAGAATTTTGAATCGTTAATTTCTAACATTAAGAGACTTTACAGAAAAAATTTCGAATCATGAAAAATTTCCATCCTTTGTTCAAAATTAACAACGAAAAAAGATTTGGTGACAAAATTCGTAGAATGGTGTTTTTGGGACGAGAAATCGACTGGTCTACTCAGTTTTTTGATAAAATAATTCTTTCTCCTTTAAATAATGTCATGAAATTTTAGAAAAAACTCATTTACAACATAAAAATTCTTGTAAATCCCACAAAACTAAGAATATTGAACTGACATTTTGGGAGAGTTCTTTCAAAAGAACAATTTACTGGGAAAAAATTTCACACGACCATAACCTGAACAGTTTTCATTTTATAAATCCTTAAAGTAAAACTCTTAAAAAAAACAAAAAAACATATTCTGGAACAAAACACAAGGCGTAACTCCTATAATTCAAGAGTTAGAACGTCTCGATTCAGGAGAAAATTCTACATATATAAGTGAATTTTGAATCGTTAATTTCTAGCATTAAGAGAAAATTTCAAATCATGAAAAGTTTTCATACCCCTTTGTTCAAAATTAACAACGAAAAAAAAATTTGGTGACATGAAATATGCTTAAAATTAGTAGAATGGTGTTTTTGGGACGAGAAATCGACTGGTCGACTTAGTTTTTTGATAAAATAATTCTTTCTCCTTTAAATAGTGTCATGGAATTTTAGAAAAAACTCATTTACAACATAAAAATTCTTGTAAATCCCACAAAACTATGAATATTGAACTGCAATTTTAGAAGAGTACTCTCAAAAAATTAATCTACTGGGAAAAAATACCATAACCTGAAAAGTTTCCATTTTATAAATCAGAAAAGTTGAAGTATTGAAAACACCTAAAAAACCAAATTCTGGATCAAATAACAGTGCGTAATTCCTACAATTCAACAGTTAGTACGTTGTAATGACCACCAATCGATTCAGGGGAAAATTTTACAGATATGAGTTAATTTTGAATTGATATTTCCAAGCACTAAGGAAATTAACGGAGTGTATTTCAAATCACGTTTCAAATCACGAAAAATTTCCATACCTACCTACACCTATGTTCAGAATTTACAACAAAATTTTGTGCCATGAAAAATGCTTAAAATTCGTAGAATGGTGTTTTTGGGACGAGAAATCGACTGGTCGATAAAATCATTCTTTCTCTTTTAAATAGTGTCATGGAATTTTAGAAAAAACTCATTTACAACATGGAAAGTCTTGTAAATCCCACAAAACTAAGAATATTGAACTGACGTTTTGGGAGAGTTCTTCCAAAAGAACAATTTACTGGGAAAAAATTTCACAAGACCATAACCTGAACAGTTTTCATTTTATAAATCCTTAAAGTAAAACCCTTAAAAAACCAAAAAACCATATTCTGGAACAAAACTGAAGGCGTAACTCCTATAATTCAAGAGTTCGAAAGTTATAGTGACAACCACTCGATTCAGGAGAAAATTCCACATATATAAAAGAACTTTGAATCGTTAATTTCTAGCATTAAGAGACTTTAAGGAAAAAATTTCAAATCACGAAAAATGTCCATATCCCTTTGTTCAAAATTAACAACGAAAAAAAGATTTGGTGACATGAAATATGCTTAAAATTCGTAGAATGGTGTTTTTGGGACAAGAAATCGACTGGTCAACTTAGTTTTTTGATAAAATAATTCTTTCTCCTTTAAATAGTGTCATGGAATTTTATAAAAAACTCATTTACAACATAAAAATTCTTGTAAATACCACAAAACTATGAATATTGAACTGAAATTTTAGGAGTACTCTCAAAAACCAATCTATTTGGAAAAAATACCATAACCTGAAAAGTTTCCATTTTATAAATCAGAAAAGTTAAAGTATTGAAAACACCTAAAAAACCAAATTCTGGATCAAATAACAGTGCGTAATTACTACAATTCAACAGTTAGTACGTTGTAATGACCACCACTCAATTCAGGGAAAAATTGTACAAATATGAGTTAATTTTGAATTGATATTTCCAAGCACTAAGGAAATTAACGGAGTGCATTTCAAATCACGAAAAATTTCGATACCTACCTCCACCTTTGTTCAAAATTTACAACAAAATTTTGTAACATGAAAAATGCTTGAAATTCGTAGAATGGTCTTTTTGGGACGAGAAATCGACTGGTTGATAAAATCATTCTTTCTCCTTTAAATAGTGTCATGGAATTTTAGAAAAAAACTCATTTACAAGAATAATATTGAACTGACAGTTTGGGAGAGTTCTTTCAAAAGAACAATTTACTGGGAAAAAATTTCACAAGACTATAACCTGAGCAGTTTTCATTTTATAAATCCTTAAAGTAAAACTCTTAAAAAAACTATATACTGGAACAAAACACAAGGTGTAACTCCTATAATTCAAGAGTTAAAACTTTATAGTGATAACCACTCGATTCAGGAGAAAATTCTACATATATAAGTGAATGTTGAATAGTTAATTTCTAGCATTAAGAGACTTTACAGAGAAAATTTCAAATCATGAAAAATGTCCATCCTTTGTTCAAAATTAACAACGAAAAAAAATTTGGTGACATGAAATATGCTTAAAATTCGTAGAATGGTGTTTTTGGGACGAGAAATCGACTGATCGGCTCAGTTTTTTGTTAAAATAATTCTTTCTCCTTTAAATAGTGTCATGGAATTTTAGAAAAAACTCATTTACAACATAAAAATTCTTGTAAATCCCACAAAACTAGGAATATTGAACTGACATTTTGGGCGAGTTCTTTCAAAAGAACAATTTACGGGGAAAAAATTTCACAAGACCATAACCTGAATAGTTTTCATTTTATAAATCCTTAAAGTAAAACCCTTAAAAAAACAAAAAACCATATTCTGGAACAAAACACAAGGCGTAACTCCTATAATTCAAGAGTTAGAACGTCTCGATTCAGGAGAAAATTCTACATATATAAGTGAATTTTGAATCGTTAATTTCTAGCATTAAGAGAAAATTTCAAATCATGAAAAATTTCCATACCCCTTTGTTCAAAATTAACAACGAAAAAAAAATTTGATGACATGAAATATGCTTAAAATTCGTAGAACGGTGTTTTTGGGACGAGAAATCGACTGGTCGACTCAGTTTTTCGATAAAATAATTCTTTCTCCTTTAAATAGTGTCATGGAATTTTAGAAAAAACTCATTTACAACATAAAAATTCTTGTAAATCCCACAAAACTATGAATATTGAACTTCAATTTTAGGAGAGTACTCTCAAAAAATCAATCTACTGGGAAAAAATACCATAACCTGAAAAGTTTCCATTTTATAAAGCAGAAAAGTTAAAGTATTGAAAACACCTAAAAAACCAAATTCTGGATCAAATAACAGTGCGTAATTCCTACAATTCAACAGTTAGTACGTTGTAATGACCACCAATCGATTCAGGGGAAAATTTTACAGATATGAGTTAATTTTGAATTGATATTTCCAAGCACTAAGGAAATTAACGGAGTGTATTTCAAATCACGTTTCAAATCACGAAAAATTTCCATACCTACCTACACCTATGTTCAGAATTTACAACAAAATTTTGTGACATGAGAAATGCTTAAAATTCGTAGAATGGTGTTTTTGGGACGAGAAATCGACTGGTCGATAAAATCATTCTTTCTCTTTTAAATAGTGTCATGGAATTTTAGAAAAAACTCATTTACAACATGGAAAGTCTTGTAAATCCCACAAAACTAAGAATATTGAACTGACGTTTTGGGAGAGTTCTTCCAAAAGAACAATTTACTGGGAAAAAATTTCACAAGACCATAACCGGAGCAGTTTTCATTTTATAAATCCTTAAAGTAAAAACCTTAAAAAAACCCAAAAAACCATATTCCGGAACAAAACACAAGGTGTAACTCCTATAATGCAAGAGTTAGAACGTTATAGTGACAACCACTCGATTCAGGAGAAAATTCTACATATATAAGTGAATGTTGAATCGTTAATTTCTAGCATTAAGAGATTTTACAGAGAAAATTTCAAATCATGAAAAATTTCTATACCCCTTTGTCCAAAATTAACAACGAAAATAATATTTGGTGACATGAAATATTGAATAGATGCGGCTTTTACTTGATGAAGATCCATACTAAATGATGAAATAAAAGAATTTGATTTGTTTAAATCTTCATTTTATTTTGAACTGACGTTCAAATTAAATTAGTGACGCGTTTCGCTACACAGTAGCTTTTTCAAACTAGTGAAGATACAATGAAAAACTTTTAATTTGTATAATGCCTAAATACGGAATTCTAAGATATTGACAAAAGTATTATAATATATTTAAATAGGGATAAGTACAAAAAGTGTCTTAATACGGAATTCTATGAATATTACAAAGGTATTGAAAAAGAGTACAAACAAACTTTGGAACACCATCCTTAAAAATCAAATAATTTTTAGAATATTTAAATATGAATATTTGCTTTAAAACCGACTACAATCTATCTAAATTCATTAAAAATAACAAATCTAAATCCTCAAAATTAAACAAATCATGTGTTTATAAATTAAAATGTGGTAACGACAACTGTGACAAAATTTATATAGGTAGAACTTTTAGGAATTTTAAAACTAGAATTTCAGAACACAAACGCAGCTATGACAACAACAAATTAGATTCCAACTATTCAGATCATCTATTAACAAACCAACATACTTTCGTCTCAAATTTTGATATTTTGCATGTAGAACCCAAATCCTTTAAATTAAATCTTTTAGAAGCCCTCGAGATTAACAAAAACAAATATTCCGGTAATCTGCTTAACGACCAAATAGATATCAATCATTCTCCCTTATTAAACCTTTTTACCTAGAAGATGTGATGGTTGTGGAAAAATTGTCCAGGTACTCTTTTTCAATACCTTTGTAATATTCATAGAATTCCGTATTTAGACACTTTTTGTACTTATCCCTATTTAAATATATTATAATACTTTTGTCAATATCTTAGAATTCCGTATTAAGGCACTATATAAATTAGAAGTTTTTCATTGTATCTTCACTAGTTTGAAAAAGCTACTGTGTAGCGAAACGAGTCACTAATTTAATTTAAACGTCAGTTCAAAATAAAATGAAAATTTAAACAAATTAAATTGTTTTATTTCATCATTTGACATTAAATATGCTTAAAATTCGTAGAATGGGTTTTTTTGGGACGAGAAATCGACTGGTCTACTTAGTTTTTTGATAAAATAATTATTTCACCTTCAAATAGTCCCAGTATAAATGTCGCAAAGGCAATATCACTTTTCACAAAATCAGCAAAATTAAAGGAAATCGTGGACTATGACTAACAGCAGTCTGGATTCAGATATGAACCAATTAGTAAACAAAAAATCGTCCAGTTATAACGGAATGGATTGATTGTTATTTCTAGTTGAACATTAATATAATTACACCTCATGGAGAAAGTTCTTTCTTTTAAATCGTATAAACAATTATTAATAAAATTTTGTAAACATAGTTTGCTTTATGCTCTAAAATTCAAAAACCAAAAACTACCGATCGGGACTATATTGAATAGAGCATAATGATTATTTCCATTAACCTGACATAACTCTAACCATTACAACGCAGAAAGCTGACTTAATACTAACTTACAGATTTCCTGTCTTAATATACGATGTAAGCGTTCTCAAAACTAAAACCCTATAATCTGCATGTCTCAAACTGTTCCTATTATCATTAATTACCGAGTTTAATACTTTGATTTCATTCTCTTGAAATATTTTCCATGTCGATGGATATTTCAATTTTAAACGGTATTTTCATTTAAATTATTCATTGAATTGGAAATATTGGAGATGAAAACAATTTTGTAATAACCAATTGTCAGGTTTATCATTAATAGATATTTTCACGTTGGCGTTTTGATTTTGAATTTATCGTAAATTATAGAGACAGACCTGTCTATGATTTCAGTGTCACAGGTGACTGTGAGAAGATTTCACTGCTATTTGGCAGGGACTGGAACAGACTGTGATTGTGACAGTTGTTCGTGAAATCGCATTCTACACCTCTAGTAACAAGTGTTCCGACAACCATTAGATTATTCTCCAAATCCTACGGCAAACAAAACGATTTCATCCCCAACATTAACGTCATACATTGTGTCTTCGTTTTAGACATCCCCTTATTCTCAGACAACCATCACAAGCACATATTAATTTCCAAATTTCAGTTGAGTGACAGCAAAGCGACGGCTCTCAGAAAGTAAAACTGATGAAATAACCTACAAAATGTATTTTAAAAGGCATTCAAAGTTTGTTAAATTGTGTACACTTTAGCTCAGATAAGATTCAATAACAAAAATGATTGTATTTAGTGTATTTTATATAAAAAAAATGAAAGATATTTTTTTAAACTGATAAGAAAGAACATTCTCAGTGAGGTAAAGTTTTTCCACGTTTGACAATAATTTGTAAATTAAAATGTAAAAATAATGCTCTTACAATAATAGTCGGCAAACTTATCGTGGCACTTGAATAGTGGCTAAGCATAGAAAAACGAGGAGCGTCTCAGTTTTATTTTTTAACCGACTTCTAAAAAAGGAGGTTCTTGATTTCGATTTGTCTTTGTTTTTGTCGTAACTTCTTGGTTTATGAACAGATTTCAATTATTTTTTTGCATTCGATTCAATATAGCTCTAAGGTGGTCCAATTTCTGTCTGTTAGAGATTTATATTTTTATAAATAAGAGCATTATTTTCGTATTTTGTTACAAACTCGAAAGAATTTTATGTGATTAATGTACACGGTATAACGTTTCCAGGATATTTTTTGGATCAATACAGTCTAGTTTTTCACTACAAACATTCAAAATAAATGTAAACTCACTTTTTCATTTTTTTTCATTTGTAAACTTTATAACTACAGAAGATTGGATAGGAATGTAGAAAAACCTAAGAGGATATTAAGTTTGCTTTGATATAGGCTAGGAAAAAATAAAGAAAAGCAAAAAGGTTTTATAGATTTGGTGAGGGCATTTTCATCTGTAAAATGGGAGTTCTTATACAGGCTGTCAATTTTAAAACTTACAATTGGTTGTACATCGTGAACGAAAAGAGATTTCAAAAAAATTTCAAAACCGTCTCTAGGGTAGAGAAAGGAGACTAAAAAGACATGAGAGAGAACGCACCCTCATCAACCCCCTATGCCCCACCTACCCCACCTACAAAAATTTAAATAGCAACCCCTACTTGTGATATGTCGATAGAAAGCCCGTAGAAAATGCTTTCCAACAATCTAAGCCATAATTGTACAGGGTGTAACAATAAAGCAGAAAAATTTATTTGACAACAAAATGAAAAAGTGTTAAATGTCGAACTACAAAAATATTATTTAATTTAGTAAATGTTCAAAATGGTTTCCATCGTTTTGTAAACAATAGTACAACCTATTTTCAAACTCCATACGAACGTTGGCAAATGTTGCTTTAGTAATATCACGACATGCTTGACTAATTCTTCGTCGTAAATTGTCGATTTAGGTGGGTTTAGTTTTATAAACAACCGACTTAAGGTGAACCCACAGAAAAAAATCAGGTGGTGACCTAGGTCCACTCAATGGGACCTCTCCTTCCAATCCATCTATTTGGATAATTATTGTCTAACCAGTCCCTAACTGCTACTGCGTAATGGGGAGGTGCTCCGTCCAGCTGGAAGTGCAACAAATTTTCATCTAGAGCTGGATTGCCATCGCTGTCCTGTTTGTTATCTAATTCATGAACAATTAAGGGCTCAATAGTGTTCTCCAGCATATCGAGGTACATTTCGCCGTTTAAATTTCCCGGTATAAACAAGGAACCAATCACAGAATCTCCTAATACCCCTGCCCAAACATTTAGTTTCTCAGGATACTGAGTGTGGTTTTCTCTAACCAGATGTGGATTTTCATCATTCCAATAACGACAGTTTTGTTTATTTACATTACCATTTAGATAAAATGTGCACTCATCACTAAAACAAATACTTTTTAAAAGTCTAATAACAATAACATTAAGGTAAGTATCAAATAATTTGAATACAGGAAGGAAATGGAAAACAGAATAACAAAATGTGTTGTTTAAAAACTGCAAAGCAAACAAGTTTTTTTTTGAAATACAATAGAACATTTAACTCCTAAATAGGGACCGTACTTGCACTTTCAAAGCGAAGTATCGTTCCACAATTAATTGTTATTTTTGTTGTCAAATAAATTTTTCTGCTTTATTGTTACAACCTGTCTAATTATGACTTAGATAGTTGGAAAGCATTTTCTTTGTAGGTGGGATAGGTGGGGCCTAGGGGGTTAATGGGGGTGCGTTCTCTCTCATGTCATTTTATTTCCCCCTCTCTACCCTAGAAATGGTTTTGAATTTTTTTTTGAAATCTCTCATCGTTCACGAGGTCACAGCCCATTGTTAGTTTTAAAATTGACACCCTGTAGTTCCTGAATGTCGTTTGATTATTGAAACACGTACAAATAGGAGCAAACATTAACTGAAACTACACCCATGGAGCTGTTTCATTACCTCTTGAATAGATGAAAAAAATTGTTATCTAAAAAGCTTCAATATTTTTTTGTTTGTATCAAATATTTTGTAAACGTTATACCATGTATTTCTACTACTTCTTTTCAATTAGACTGGTTCAAAATGTTTTTTTGGTTTTCGAAGTTCTTCTTGAATTCTTCAAAGAAGGTGAAAAGATAGACGCTCTATTAAAAGGGACTCCTATAATTTTTCATTAATCTACTTATTCAAAAGTTATTTAATATCAAATTTATATTTATAGTGAAGTAACTAAAACCCGACGTTGCTGTGGCTCAGTTTGCACTGAAGAATTTCTATTATATATAACTTATCTTGATCGGCATCGATAATAATTATATTATTTGTTAAATGACAACAGCTTGTGTAGCTAAGCTAACAAGATTTCTTTCCAAATTTCACATGTTTACGGTCATTCATGATAATAAATACCGAAATTTATTTTAGAACTAACGTTTTTTTATTAGTATTTTTATAGAGTTGATGATTAATTGCAAGATTATAGTGCTGTTTTACGCAAAAAACCATGTAGAGAACAATAAACAGATTGATGAAAACTATTAAATGATTTCTTAGTAGTTATACTATGCCGGTTCTAGCCCGGTAGCTTGAAAACATTTGGAGATGTTTTCTGAAACCTATTGATGCATTTTGAAGAGACAGTTGACATGACGTTACTGGCATTTGACTTTATGTACATGACGTCGCGTCATATGTCAATTTACTATAAATGTAACCAAGGGCGGATTTAAAGGGGGTGCACGGGGGCCCGGTATTTTTGTGTACTGTGGAGTATCCATCACAGTGCATACTTAGAAGCAAATCAAATTATCAGAGTTGTTAAAATATATGAATAAAATAACAGAAAGAACATGAGTGAAATTCTTGTCTATTTCTGGCTGGAATTGCGAATTTTGTTCGTTGCATCCCTTTCACGCACTTGCAAATGAAAGATGATAATCAGGGAAACTAGCTCGGACACATTCAAAAAACTTTTCATTCAGACTGAGGCCATAGCAAATGAAATTGGAGCAGAAATCACGGTCCGCAGGATCACCGGCCGTCAAACAAATCGGCCAAACATTCAGACTCAGTCAGTTGAAGAATATTACCGACTTTCAGTATATATTCCTTTTCTAGATTATATGTTGAATGAAATGTCATCCAGGCGCTCCCAAATAAAGAATCGGACAGTTGCAAAAGTTGCTGTCCCATATCTTCAGCGACGAAGATGTAGATGATGTTTTCAAGGCGCTGAAGTATATAAAGACCTTTCTTGTTTGTTTGTTTTGAAGTGAGAGCTAAAAATTTGGCAACAGATGAGAGAAAATATCCCAGTATCTTCAGCAGATGCCTACAAAAGAGCAACAGTGCTGCCAATTATTAGAACTCTTTGTCAATTGCTGTGCACGTTTCCAGTTACTACTAGCACTGCCGACCGATATTTCTCCACTTCGCAACTGGATGACAGAATAGCGTTTGAATGGATTGGCTTTAAGCTTTAATGCATATCCATCAATACGTTGCGGCAAAAATGGACGCTAATGAAGTGCTGGACATCTTTAGCAGGAAACATAAAAGAAAACTGTCTTTATAAAACATTTAATTTCTCTAATTCCTATTGTTTTGACACTTTCATAAACCTTCCTATACATGCTTGAACTTGTAGAAATAAACTTGAAGTATGATACTTTAAGTTTATTTCTAACAGTTATTGTTGATTTTTTTGCCCGTCCGCCCCTTGTGCCCCTCACAGAAAAAAATCCTGGATCCGCCCTTGAATGTAACTTTGACATTGAATAACTTTTGAAGGAGTAGATTTATCAATAAATGAGTCCTTTTTTAAAGAGCGTTTACTTACTATGGAAATAAAATATAAACATTCGCGAGGGGTTTCAAGAGGGGATTTCAAAAAACAAAAAATAGTCAATTTTTTTAACTAATCTAATATTTAACCTGTTATAGTTTATCAAAAATCTATATTAACACAAAAAAAATTCAAAGGATCGTGTGTCGGTGCTTTTTGCAGTAGACAAGGGGTTCTTTGAAAATTTTTTTGGTTGTCATGCTGAGATTAAATAAACTATAATAATAATTTCACCGATTCTAATGATAATTATATTTCAGAATTTCACTCACTCTTTCTTGTCCAATGAATCTAAAACTCTACCCATTGGATCGACAAATATGTTCCTTGCGAATGGCTAGTTGTAAGTACATTTTAATTTTACATCTATATTTTAATTAATTTTTTATATTGAGACCTACATCACTTTATCTTATGAAAGTTTTTGTTGGGAAGAATAGATGTGACAAAAACCATGCTGGAAAATCCTCTAAAGGACAATTCAAATACTCGTTTTGAAGCTAGACGAATGCCTTTTTTCGCATTAAAAACACACATTATATATCCAGATAAATAAGGGTCTATCCGTTGAAGGATGAAACACAGTGAAAAAAATATAAAACTTAATTTTTTATTGACTACAATTAAGGCGATCGAAGTGTACATTTCACAATTTTACGAGTGTTCTGTAAAGAAAGCTATGAGAGTCTTTCACTTAAAATATCTCAGTAATGTTAATAAGAAACCCTTTATGAAGATAAAAGGTCCGGAAAATATTTTGCTAAAATAATTTCATCAAAAATTTATAAATACTTGACCCAAAATTTTCAATTTGAATTCTGAATTTCACCCTCTTATTTGTCTCGCTTTGTTCAAACTGACAAACAACTTGAAAGCTTATTAATATTGAGTGATAAAAAAAGTAATTTTCTTGGGCTTTTTTGAGGTCACCTTCGATACTGTGTAACGGAATTTGACGTGAATAAAAATTATCCGTAACTAGATTTTTTTTCAAGTATATAAAGCCTGTGTTTTAATATCATTTACTATTCATGTACGTAGAGTCCTAGAGACAGTTGAATTTTAAAATTTTAAATAACAAAATTGTCTATTCTATTCCAATGTGTCCTGGAACCCACAGTACGCTGATAATATTGTTCCCGCCTAGTTCATTGAGTTTTTTTAAGCATTCCCTATATCATTTTATAACTGATTACACAAGAGCTCAGTGGGTTCTGGTAGACTTCGCGACCCTAGGAATTTTCTGTTCATTTTAAATTTGTTTGATAGCTTACCTTAAATAAAGCAGTTTAGAAGAAAAATTTCGCTGGATCATTCAGTAATTACTTTGAAAATCACGAATTTAGTTCAAAAATGATACTTTTTTAGCACTATTTAATGCTATTTTACGATGAATATTTTCACTTTATACTGTAAAGGTTATTATCTTAAACTAAATGTAAGAAAGTTTCACAAAAAAAAACCGGAAGAAAATACTTAAATTTTGCCAATTTTTTGAAATATATTCAAGCATAATTATTTTCACTTGACACTTATAGGTAATAAAATTGCACCCTAAAATCTTATGTCTAGGGAGCCTAGGTTCAGAAATTATGATTTTTGTGTGATCAGGTGATAGTTTTAGCGGCGTTGTCAAATGGTGTCTATTTTCTTTTAGTTGAATTAATTTTGAATTGTAATAGATTACAAGAATATATAAAAATATAAAATGATTTGCATTTATAATCATGAAAATTGAAATAATAAACATCCTAGAATATAATGTTTATCTTAGATTTGCTTTATACCATATATTGAATATAAGAGTTTAAAACAAACTTACTGCTGGACCACAGTTTTTTCATACATATGTACTATTACTTCAAAATAAATGAAATAATACTTCGGAGCTTAACCTCTTTAGTCTATTAGTGTTGAGTTTCATTTGGTTAATATAAGTTTGGTTAGGTTTTGGTTTTAGTTACACTTTGATCTGTGTCAGTTGGTCGGGAAGCGATATGTGTTGGATTATGATGAAAACTCTTGATTGTCGTTACTATTATTTATTGAGGTTATTTCTATTCTTATTTACTATTTTCTTGTTTGTTTTCTGTTTCTTATTTTCTGATATTGTTATAGATAGTTACACTTTGATCTGTCATTTGGTCGGGAAGCGATGTTGAATTGAATTATGAAAACTATTGTTATGATTATTATTTGTAAAAGATATGTTATTCCTAATTATGCTAATTCGGCACTAAGAAATTCTATTACCATTTCACTACAAATATTTGTGACTGTTAGTCGGGTTATAAGTGGTTCGACGGGTGGAAGGAAATATGTGAATCTTGGTATATTCGCTTCCCCTTCTCGAAAAAATATCAAAGAATTTGTATTCCACATGAAGGGGAAGGGAATCCCTTCCCCTTCTTGGAAAACTTCATGTGGAATACAAATTCAAAGTATTTAAATATTTTTTAAATAAAATATCTGTCCAAATAGTGGTCGTGGTGAAAAAATATTGTTTTTTAGATTTTTCTCTATAAATTGTGAATGTACCACAAATTTTTTAGTAAAAAGATTTAAAACCTTGTGTAAAGTATTTCCAAGCCGTCACGAGTTACGGAAATGAGAACTGGCAACATTGTCCATCCACCGCTCTATTTAAAATTTGTGACCATCTGATATCTAGATATAATTATCAAAAATTGTCAAAATTTTTTAAAAAATGGCGGATTTTTAGTACTTTTAATTGTGATTTTTTCTTTCAAACGTGCATGATCCAAGAATTTTTTTCTTTTAAAATGTTCTATAGCAATAGAGCTTTCTAATAAAAAAAATCGTTGCAAAATTCCGAGGGTCGCGAACCTTACCGGACCCGCTCAGTGCTTTAATGGCTGCTTGACTGCTGATACTCCTTCGCCTTCTATAACTTTTATAATTATTGAACTGGTTACACTTTCCTGTGGCGTGAATTTTCGCTTGAAAGATAGTTGGGGTTTTTCTAAAGCTTTCAAAGTGTTTGGTTCCTGGCCCGTACACTTCTATCCCAATCCCTTCAATATCTTGTAATCAAAAATTATCAGAAAACGGAACTTCTCGTTAAAGGCACCAATAAAAAAACATTGAAACAAGAAGTGAAAAAAAATAGTACGTCAAGTATCAAATTAAATTTGTATTGTGAACAACGCATCGGCCCAAATTATACGAATTTGAAAGCAAAAGCCAACAACAAAAAGACGGCAATGAAATTTTAATTTTAACATTTTTGTTCGAAATAAACTTTTTCAAAGGTAACTTATCAATTGCCGCTCACTATATTTTTTAAATACCAAACGCATTTTAGTCCAGTAAATGAAGGATGAAAAGTAGGCAAAGTGTACAAAATTCCTGTCGGTTCATGAATTTTCCGTGAAGGGTAGGGTTTGACTAGTAATTGAACATCCAGAAATTACACACACCTCATCGCCATTTTGGGGGTTATTCCCGGCCCCAAAGTTCCAAAAATTTTTTTCCGCCAATATCATAAAATATGGCATTTAGAGAATTTTTTTATAGGGGAAAAATGAAGGTCAGGTCATTATCGACAAAAATAGTCCTCATGAGTTTTGGCGCAACATTAATATGCTGAAAAATCCATAATTTTGAGGTTTCATGGATTTCTGAAAAACCACTAAACTCGAGAAATAAAATGAGGGCACAACCAAAAAGGAGAAATTCCCAGCTTTAAAATGACGTATCTTGGAAGACAATCCGATGTACAAACTTTTAGACAGTGATTGTTCGCAAAATATTCCCAACCTCGAAAAACAGCAAAAATTTGGAAATGAAAACACCAACTGAAAAAACAAGGGGCAAGAAAGATGGCCAATAAAAATTTCTGAGATCAATAAAGACCATTAAAGGACCCCTAATAACAAAAAATCGAGAGTGAATTTCTATTATTAAGAAAAATATGAGTAATTTCCCGACACTCGATAAAAAAGTTATTACAAAATCTTTGATCCATTTTATAAATATGGTGGAAATATAAAAATGGGTATTGAATCATTGGATACGATAGCTGTGGATTTCGACTTTCATCTGAATTTTGAATCGTAAAAAAATATGCATTTTTACCCGAGATATTGAATAATTTGTTCGCCCGGTCATGAGTAAGTGCAAAGAACCTGCTCTTTCGACTCCCGAGCGGGAGCTCAACATAAGGATCCCGCTTGAAGGCCATTATCTCGAAAACTATCGAGTTTTCGGCAAAAATCATAAGGACCATTTTTGTAGATAATGACCTGATCTTCATTTATATAAAAATTCTCTAAATGCCATATTTTAGGAAATATTGGCGGAAAACCAATTTTTGGAACTTTTTGGCCGGGAATACCCCCCCAAAATGGCAATTAGGTGTGTGAAATTTCTGGATATTCAATAACTACCCTTCACGGAAAATTCATGGACCGGCAGGTATAATCGCTTCTGGGACCCATTATTTACTGGACTATTTTTATTGCTTAAGCTATTTACGAATGCTCTCAAAGCATCAAAGTAAATTAAAAATTCTACTACACGAATAAAAAAAATTCAACAACAAGCATTATTTCATTCGGGATTATTAATGCAGCACTGGGTATGTCAGTCGTGTCATTTTATTTATTCCCAACATTCGCGGAGAAGTTAGAAAGGTTGATTTGCTGAATAAAAGGTGTCTCATGTGCCAGTCATATTAAGCGGAGTTGTCTATTTCAGATGGATGGACTACAGACGATTTGGTTTTTCTATGGAAACAAGGAGATCCCGTACAAGTAGTTAAGAACTTACATTTACCCAGGTTTACTCTAGAAAAATTTTTGACTGACTATTGTAACAGTAAAACAAATACAGGTAAGATATTTTTATCTCAAATTAGTTAAATTTTTTAAATAAATAAATCTTTATTAGTCATTAATTATCTATATACAATGTAAAGGTATGTTGCAGACAAAATAGCTATTTACATTATTTACAACAAGAATAATCAATAGCCGTAGCAAATGCTACTATGTCGATCTTCAGGCACCATCGTCTGCAACTTCTTTTTTTCCGAATGGCCCTCTCACGCGGATCCTTGCAAGAAGCATCATCCGCATGCTATCGTTGTTCATGATCTACAATCGATCCGGCCGAACCTAACAGTTGTCATTACCTCAGAGATTTTGGTGGTTGGTCCCTGAAAAGCTAGCGAAAAACAGGGTCACATATTCTTTTTAAAAACTACACTAGGCTAAAATGTGGTAAAAATGTTTTAATCTATATACAACCATCTATCCTTCTTTCATTCCTTTGTACAGCCCTTACACCTGATCTGATTTATAGAGTAGGGAGGGTGAGTTTAGGCCCACAGCACTTAGGCCATATGTGACCCATTGTACGTCCTCCCAAGGAGTTGTCCTCCTAGGTCATCGTCCATCCTGTCCTTTCCAGGAAGGTGGACAGTTCACTAGGAGACATCTCCTTTATGTCGGCAGGTGTAGGCCAAGACTCACCGAACATACACTCTCTCATTGATGATAACTCCGGGCACTCGCATAAGACATGCCTGACAGTTTCATCTTCTTGTTCAAGATCCACTGTTCTCGCTGTTTGAATTATAGAGACGTCATCTGCATATAATGCCGTGACATTTGTCTTAGTTCTAGGAAAATCTGACGTAAACAGCCTTGCGGTACCCCTGCTTGCGTAATAATATATGGACCTACTTCAACGTCTCCTATTTTCATGAAAAATTTCCTATCGTAAAGATAAGAGTTGAGAAGTGATACTAAATAGTCCGGAATGCCCAGATCCGTCAGCTTAAATATTAGTCCGGGAAGCCATACTGAGTCGAAAGCTTTTCTAATATCTAATGACCGTATTATGGATGGGTTTTTCTTTCGAAAGCCTTCTCATACGTAGTTTAACACTTGTATTAGTTGAGCTGGGCAACTGTGCTCTGCTCTAAAACTAAATTGCTCTTCCGGTATAATATTCAACACTCTCCAGTATATTCAGTATTACTTTATCAATTAATTTGGCCAAGCTGCTAAGGAGAGATATTGGCCTATAGTTGTCAATGCAGCTCCTTGAATGTGGCGTTAGTTCAATTAAACTGCTCCATAAAAGTTAAGGAAGTCATAAATTCGGTGATGGTATTTTAACAAATTTCGATTTTTGGTCATAATATATTATAAATTTAATGCTTTATCTTTTATATAAGCGTTTGTTTGCCCTTTTGTGCAATACGTGTGCAGTTTTTAACAACAAAAACAACAATTTGAGGTTGTGTAACTTTTTTATTTTATTATAAATTGAAGTACATAATAACGAGTATGGTTTACTCTAATATCAATTAAAGTCAAACAACGCCTCTGCATGCTTTCAATAAGGTATTTGAAGTAGCCTTGATTGATTTGTCTTCAAAATTGGGGTAAAAGCTGTCTAAGTTCTTGGAGTGTCTGTGGGGGTGGTTCATGGGAATTCAAGGCACTTTTTAGCTGGTTCGAAGCATGCTCGTGGGATACCATGGAAGCACAAAGCGTCTTCGACTACTCTTGCACGATGCGGTCGAGCATTAATGTCTAAAAAGGAAAATTGGTCCAATAGCAGCAAGAAACAAACGTATAACATTGTTAATAAATTGTTGTACGCAAATCTACGCAGTCATGTTCCCATCAAGCACTAACAATTCTGCACGCCTATTAAAACAAAAGCCTCCCCAAACAACAACTATACCACCTCTGAACGAAAGAACTTTCTGTACTGCTCTTCGATTTGTGGGCACTAGTAGAGGAAGAGTAAAACAGTTAATAATTTTTAACATAAATCTATTATTTGTGGAGCAGTTTATTTCAACAATTGTTTTATTTCAGGTGAATACAGTTGTTTGAAAGTAGATTTACTATTCAAGCGCGAGTTCAGTTACTATTTAATCCAAATTTATATACCCTGTTGTATGCTAGTAATAGTGTCTTGGGTATCCTTCTGGTTGGACCAAGGAGCTGTACCAGCTCGTGTATCATTAGGTAAGTACAAACTTATAATCTAAAACATAAGCGTGTGTCCAGAATTAGGCTGACAACATGGTTGAGCGGTTAGTACAGCAAAAACGAAATCGACGACAACAAACAAAGGATATCCAGTTAACTTTAACAGAGTCATCCTAAGTTTAACCAAAATCAATTGCACATGTTCGTCTCCTTGCCGACTTTTTCATTTGATTGGGCATATGTCGGACAAACTTTAGAGGAACGCTTACGATCCATCAGAAGTCGGTACATCGAAGTATGGGATCGTAGTTTTCAGTGTCAGAAACGATCTATAGTTAAATTTGACATTCTTAACTATTTCAAATAATTTCTTTTTAACGACGTTGTCAATCAAGATAATATTCAAAAAACCTTTTTTCTACGCTCTGACGTTCAAAAACAATATTTCAAGACCCTAAGATTGCAATGAACTGTATCTATCTTTTCACACATTTACACATACTTTTTTTCTATCTCCGCTAAATTTGGGACACCCTGTACATTGCAACTTCTCATTTTAGTGAAATGCAACTCTTCACTCTTATTACAACTCTCGGTCACTATTTTCCTGTCTGTTATCATCGCCGATCTGTTCGCCGCTCGACTATGTGTTTAGCCTTAGACAATTGCTGTTTCAAATTATTGCTAAGTAGAGTTAGGTAAGCAGAAATAAATGATGCATAGATACAGTTCCATAAGCCGTATTAGGACTTAACTCGACACTGCTAGTGTTGTATTGAAATTACAATCAACCATATTAAGTTATGAAATTCTGAATAGAAAGCGCTACAGTACGCACCTTTGCATTTAACTCAACTGTAACTTTACATATATATTCTTGAATACTTCATAGAGAGATAGTCATGCAATAAATTAAAATTTATGAACGATACTCTTGGAAAGTGTGTCTCATCTGTATACATATAAAATATAAAACCTCAATTCTACTAAGCACTATTAAGGGGTGATATCTCGGAAGGGGGTGGGATGAGGAAATTTTGTCATAGGAAATCACTTCCTTAATGTTTTCGTATGAATTTAGAAGCGCCCTGTATACACATATAGGCCAACACTCCTGTTGTCGGACTATAGGCCGCGCTTTGTGAGCTGTTTTGATCCCTTTTATACGGTGGATCCATCCGCGTGTTATCTTCTGCTTACTACAGCATGCGGTGTGAGTTCGCCATCTTTGTAATTTTTTTCCATTCCTTCCTATCTTCTATTCTTCTACTCCAGGATTCCTATTTTCTTTATGTCATCAATCACTTGATCTTCCCATCTAAATTTGGGATATCCCCTGGGTCTGGGGTTTGTAGGCTTCCAATCAGAGATTTTTCTTATTGGATCGTCCTTACTCCTTCTTCGAAGATGCCCGTACCATCTTAGTTGCTGCGCCTTTATATGACTATATCTTCACAATTCATGTATTGACTTATTTCGTAGTTATATAGTCTTCTGTACCCTTCATTCGGGATCTGTTTTGTCTCTACTCTGTATGATTTTCCACTCTAGGACTCTGAGATTTTCTTCGTCTTTATCAGTTAGGCTCATAGTTTCACCGGCATACGTTTTTACTGGTCGGCTTTATAAATTTTAATTTTAGTTTTTTTACTGATGCTTGTCCCTTAGTAGTTTCTGATTCTTTCAATGCTCTTTGTTTCCGGCTATTATTCTTGCGTTTATCTCCGAACTTCTGTTGTTCTTCTCATCAATTACTATTCCCAGGTATATGAAATGATTTACTCTTTGAAAAGTATAATCTCCCGTATTTATAGTGGCTGTGTTGTCTGTCTTCCTTGAAATTTGCATATAGTTTGTCTTATCTTGATTAACTACCAGTCCTCTCTTTACTGCCTCTTTTATTGAATGTATTTTCTAGGCTTTCTTTGTCTCTAGTAATTATAGCTAAATCATCGGCTTATAATATCCTATTATTTGTGTGGAGCTATGGCTAATCATTCCTTTTATGTCTATTGCTTTAATCACCAATCTAGTGTTATGTTAAAAAGAGTTGTAGGCAGACTATCTCCTTGCCTTACACCTACTTCAATGTTAATGTCTCCTGTATTCCCGTCTCTGTTTATCACCTTTACAGTCGAGTCCTTCATTGTCATTTTCACTAGTCTTTTTAGCTTTTCTGAAATTCAAACGCTTGCTGAAAGTCAATGAATAGTATATGTAGGTCTATGTCATGCTCATAGCACTTTTCGATTGACTGTGTAAGTAGGTGCATGACATCTACCGTTGATCTTCCTTTTCCAAATCCCTGTTGATATTGACCTAGTTTGGATTCAACCTATTTATTTAGTTCTTTTTTTATTAGATTGGTTAATATCTTGTATATAGTGTTAAGCAGAATTATACCCCTGTAATTGTTGCATTTGGTTGGGTCTCTTTTTTTAAAGATCGGAACGAAATGCCCAATGCTCCACTCGTTTGGCATGCGTTCTTCTGCCCATATATTCATCATCAGGTCATATATTCGTTGAAGTAAGGCTTCTCCTCCATGTTGGATGAGTTCGTTATTTATATCATCTGGTCCTGTAGACTTGTTTGATTTGATTTGTTTCACAACATCTATAAATTCTTCAAAATAGGGAATGTACTGCTATTCGCCTATTTCATCCTCAGTTGCTACTTCCTTATAATTTTCATCCATAATATGATTGTTTTGGTATAGATGTTGAAAGTATATTTCTCATTCTTTTTTATTTATTTTTACTGTTGCATTTGCGCTTTTACCACTGTATTGCTTTCCCACATACTGGAAGAGTTTTCTATTATCCTTATTGTTCTTTACTATTTTTACCATTTGTTCTGCAGCCCAATATGATTTTTTTCATCTGTAGAGCTTTTCTGCTTTTCGCTTTATCTTTCTGTATTCGTCCAGGTCTTCATCTTTCCCTGTTTCCAACCATTTACTTACTTGTTTTTTTCCCTACGCTTGCTAGTTTACATTCTTCGTCGAACCATTCTTTGGATATTTTGATTTGTTGTGATCCAATTTCTTTTTCTGCAGAGTCTACAATGCTACTTTTTATACTCTTCCATTCGCAGTCTATTCCTTCTTTTTTATTATGAGTTCTAATTTTGTTTGTTAAGGTTTCAGCATAATTATCTTCAACTTCCTCTTTCCCAAGTTTTTTTTGAGTTCCACATTCTTTTGTGGTGTTTGTAAGGTTTGTATCTTCATATTTTTATATTTAGCTTCGCTATTTGTAAAATGAGGTCTGTATCCGCGTTTGCTCCTCGGTATGACCACGTGTCTTTAACCATTTTCATACATTTCTTTGATATTAAAACATGATCGGTATTTGAAGTGTTGAAATTACAAAAATCAAATTAGAAGTAGAATATAAAAGAATCGATGGTGCATACTAACTAAAAATTATAAATTACGCATAGATACAAAAGTTTTGCATCACCGAATATCTCCAAAAGTATTTTTTTCTCTGTCTCTGTGGTGCTATAAGTTAATCAGTCAGGGTGTGAACTACATAACATCATTTTAACATAAGTTTACTCAATTTGGGTTGTATAATTTTGGAATATTAATTAGTTTAAGCTAAAATCAGTATGTTCCATAATATTATATATCTGTATCTTACCTTATCTTTTTCAGTTGAATTGTGTCAAGTTACACAAACTGAAATATCTTACCTTATCTTTTCCAGTTGAATTTTGTCGAGTTACACAAACTGGAATATTTTCCTTATCTTTTTCAGTTGAATTGTGTCGAGTTACACAAACTGGAATATTTTACCTTACCTACCTTTTTGTGTGCCAGAGGAAATGGCACATGAAAATTATCTTACCTTTATCTTACCGTGTGTCGCAATGAACATGTATCGTATATTAGCTTAGCTTGTTAAAGATAGTTTCCTTTATTTTTGATTCTTATAGCACAACAGCATAAAAATTACCTATTACCTATTACTTAATAATTTTTTTTCAAGTTATTTTTTAAAATTTTCGTACCTCATTTTTATATATCTTTCCTAATTGTTCATTTTATTTGTGTTGTATGTTGGTGTCTCGAATATTTTTCTTTTTATCATAGAGATTTTCCTTTTCTCTGACTAGTAAACGATAATGACTTTCTTTCCCTACTACTGATTAGCAAATAAGCATTCGTGTTCTGGGATAAATAAGTAGAAGTAATAAATATTTTCCTAGCCGGATGGAATTCTAATCTGAGAATTATAATAGAAAATCCGTTGAGAATTTTTAGGAAATTTTTAGATATTCAATAAATATTATAATTTTTGATTTTTTTTTTGCGCAGTCAAATTAAATTAAGTTTAATAAACCTGTTGGTGCACAAGCATAAAGGTTACTAAATATTGGGTCTTCTTGATTTGAAGAAAATATCGGATATACCTTAAATGTTTTAAGGGTGATATTATATCTTCATTATCTTATCTTGTCTTAATTATCGTAGTTTACGTTAATTATCGTATCTTATCTTATCTAAGTGGACAAGGGTAGTAAACTTGTCTACTGTACTATAGATTTTATAGTACTTATCTTTATGTTATCGTTGCAGACAAAAAGGTGTCTTGTCTGTATTTATATACCGAAAGGGTATATAAAAATTTTTTTAAGACCATTGACAATTTGACTTTGCAATTAGCTTACATATTTGTTGATATATCAGGGGATACCGAAGTTATTATCCTAACTCTTTAAAGTCTTATTATCTTAATTATCTAAATTTTTTTATTATCTTGAAATTTTATTATATTAATTGTTTTAAAATTTTCATTATCTTAATTATCTTAAAAATTTTCATTACCTTCATGTTGAAATTTTTAGTATCTTAATTGTTTAAAAAAATTTTTTTTTATCTATTTATTAATATGTTCGAGATGTCAACTTACATTACAAGAATTGTTTTGCTTAACTTCATTCATTCTCTTACCTAATCTTTTGTTTACTTAATTTTTTTCTTATCTCTTTGCTGGGTAAATATTTTTTATTGGTACATTTAATAAATAATAGCTCATCCAAAGTAGAACCATATCTTTTTTATTTAACTAAGGGATAATCAACGTATCTGGTGGGAGTCTCATTTCTCTCCTTATCTTATATTATCTCATGTCATTATCTTTGGGAACCCACTGATGCAGTGATTTATCATTCTATTGAATTTCGTAAATTATTGGTATGTAGATACCTGGTACTGGTTCCACTTTTCTCGGAATTTACCGTTCAAAAGTTTCTGCTGTGTTTGTGTGATGATTTTTTTTCCTAATGTTCTGCTTGCGCGATGACCAATAGCTACTGTGGACGCTAACTGGCAACCTCCCTGGTAAGAGCCTAGGAAAAAAAATTCATCAGGCTTTCCGATGAAGACTTTGGACAGCTCCCTTTCTTTCATTTTTTTATCTTTACTTTTCTTTAAATTAATTATTCGGAATAATCTTCAAATTTGTTCTTTTCCTTCAGTATCGCAGTGACTTGTTCCTTTCTTCTTAATCTTCCTATCGTTCAATATCTTCTTTCCTTCAGTCTCGTAATAACTTAATGATTTCACTTATAAATTTTTTTCTCTGGTTGTAAGGGTGTGTAACGTTAATTTCGTTCACTTTACTTTTCTCTATTTAATTAATAATAAATTATCGTATGGGCGGCGAATAGCCAGTTCTTTCTCATACCCAAAATCGAGAAATGTTCCGAGAACTGGTAAGACTACTCTCTGAATTTTTACTAGTTTGGTTTCAGAATCTACACCTGAGGTGCTCTCTAAACTGAGTAGCCGTTGCATTGACTTTTTATTCTGCTCCCTATATACCACTCCTATTATATAAAAGTTCAACTGCAGTCATTACCCTTGCTCATTTTGAATATTAAAGAACATTCATAGTAATTTAATAAAATGTATCGCTGGGTATTCTATCTAATGAAATTGACTTTTTGTTCTGCCCCCCGTATATACTACCTTACCCCACTCCTATAAATGTTGGAGCACACATACTTTCATCATTCATATACTGATATTTTCAATGATATGTCGGAGCAAATACATACTTTCGCTTCACTCTGAATATTATTTTAATGTTTCATATACATTTTCCGTGTACTGCATACTAACTTCCGCTGCTCTCTTTATATTATTATCCTCCTATTATATAAAGGTTAACTGCGGTCATTACCCGTGCATTATATAAAGTAGGTCAGTTACTTTCGTACTTTACCTCTTTGCACTGTCATTAGGTTTCCTACTCAGCACTTTTGCACTGTCATTTTATATCTACTCATGTTTACAATTTTTTGTTGAAGGGTACATTTTTGGTACGATAATTTTGCTAGCAAAGACAGTTGAATTATATGATTTGGACTCCCAACATGAATCGTCAAGTCGTAAGTGAGATTGACCGTGCCAGAATAATAGGTCTAATTGAAGAAGGCCATTCTGAAAGGTTCGTGGCTAATAGACTTGGTAGATCGCAAAGTGATGTAGATATCTCGTATCTCTAGACCAATTCTCTTCGTGACAGACCTAGGAGCGGTAGAATGCATGTTACCAATGAACGGCAAAACCGCAATATCCACTTGGCGATCCGGAGAAACCCGACCATAGCATTACCAGCACTCCAAACAAATATGAGACATTCCTTGGAAATTTCAGTATCGGTCTCTACATTACGGAGACGAATACTTTCGACAGGATTGAGGTGCCGTCGACCAATGAGAGTACTCCGACAACTACTTGCGCACAGACTTCGCGGTCTACAATGAACACAAGAGCACGCAGCCTTGCCCGAAGAATTTTGGAATTTTGTGCTTTTTTCTTATTCGACAAGAAATTGTTTGGTACATGATAGCCATCGAATACGTGCGTGGAGACAGCCAACGAGAGCAGCCCAGCCGACCCATGCCCGCCCTGTGCTGCCCTTTAGAGGAGGCAGTGCTATGTTTTGGGCTGGGATTATGTTCAACGGCCGCACAGAATTAATCCATGTTCAGGGAACAATTACTGGTGATAGATACCTCAGATTCTACATCCTCACGTGAGTCTATGGCGAGTAGCTTTTGGCGACGCTTTCGTTTTTATGGACGATAACGCCTGTCCTCATCGCACCAGAGCTGTAAATGAGTATCAAGAAACCGAAGGCATCACGTTTGGAGTGGCATGTCTTATCGCCAGACATGATTGCAATAGAACATGCTTTTCAGGGAAGTGGCACCACCCAGGAGTGTACTTGTACTTGTTCATGCCGCTCAGGAGGAATGGCGGAATATCCCGCAACAGCAAATCAGAAATCTGGTGAACAGTATGGGTAGACGTCTCCAAGCCTACATAGATTCTAGAGGTGGAAATACTCATTATTAAATAAGTCCTTATTTATTATTTTTCCAAAAAAGTCATTAATCTGAAAATTTAATTTTCTTACAAAAATCCTTGAAGTTTTTTTTACATAAAACTAATCAAAAAATTAATCTCCAATCCATTCTTGATGAAGAAGAAAAATTACTTTTGGAGATATTGGGTGATGCAAAACTTTTGAATCTATGTGTAGTTTAATGCTTAAACGAGTTTAAGTGTAAGCAGTACATACGGCCATTAATCTTTGTTCTGAGCTTTTTACTCTGAACAATTAAATTTGTGTGTTCGTAATTTCCTGACTTAAGCCCTTTAGCAAACATGAGGATATCTGATGACCAACGTGGATTTGATATTTCGACGCTTCAATTATAAAACACCTAAAACAGATTATGGAGAATAAACGAAAAATGCCAGATCATCAGCTCGGCTGGGACAAAGGGATAAACACCAGATAATTGACTAGGTAAACGGAATTACAAGCATAATAGAGAAATCGCTAGAAGATAAACAATAGCGTCCATATTGATGTTTCTCCAGCAGTTGATGAGGTGTAGAGCATTATGGATTATTAAACAAACCAAACTTGTGTTGGTCAAATATGATGTACAAACAAGTTAGTCACAAAGAACGGAGAAACACTAGTTTACAAATTTGAATTTTATGTATGGTCCAAATGAAAGGAATAAATTCATTATTTTATTAGGGAAAAATCCTGACACTTTTGACTCTTTTATCAACATGACGCTGACTGAAACGGAAAGAACTAAAATCCTAATATTAATTGGTTGTGGAGATAAAACACGTACGCAAAAAGAAGTACGTTATTAATAATAAATATCCCAACCGAGAACCAATTACACAGTCCACACTTGACAAGCTTATATTGGCACCTGAATAACACAGGATAGGTATCTAATTATGTTTAAGGAGCTGGAATCCATAGTGCAATGTCCACGCATCGTTGGGGAAGTTGGCATCTGTATTACAGGCAAAAATCTACGCTATCGACACGTGCTTGCAAATGAATATCGAAATTGGGGTATTGGTATTGAGGCCAAAAGATCCTCATACTCTCAGATTGTCAGGCAGCACTGATATCTTTAGCATGTCCCCAGATCAGATCTAGACTGGTCTGGGACTGCCTACAAAAACTTTTAACCCTGGCAAACCATAATAGAATAACTCTTAAGAGTGTCCCGGGGCACAAGAAACTACATTCACTGGTCCTGAACCAGTATTTGGAATATCAAAATCTGCTGCACGTGGTTGTATATCTCGGTGGATTCAAAATAAACATCAGACGTAGGTACTGGAGACACGTGCCAAAAACAGGAACATCCTGGGAGTCGCTGACTAACGAAATATTAAACCTCAGCAGGGGCCAAATAAGGAAAGTGACGGGATTACTCACCGGTCACTGTACCCTAAGGAAGCACATGCATACAATTGGCATATATAGGGAGGAACTTATCGGTCGGTTGTGCTTGGAAGAGGAGGAGACAGCCTCTCAGATTATCTTCGAATGTGAAGCACTGTCTCATTGGAAATATAGACTCCTAGGACTAGAGTATCCAAGGGAGGATTTCTCAAAGTGAAAAGACTGTTGAGCCTGATAAGGGCTACTGGTCTCTTCACATAAACGGTATAACCAAGAGCACAAAATGCCTAAAGGCTGAGGTGCTGAGGTCTCTAAACCTCTGACTGGTGGTGCCGAATCAATCAATCAATCAATCACTTCGAAGATACACCAAGAAAACAATTCAAATCAAATAGGAAACATAGTGATTGAAGTTTTTGATAATTCCATAACAAAGTAGGTACCTAACTATTATCAGGGACGTAGTAGCTCCAGAGTGGTCCCAATTCAATTTCAATCGTATTGGACCAGAGTCTTCAAAGACACACCAAGAAAACAATCAAAATCAAATAGGAAATGTCTAGTCAAGATTTAAAGCAGATTGAAGATTCAAACAACTATAAACAAATCTATTTTTTATTCTCTTTTCCATTTTTAAGTAAATAAAGCCAGACGTGATAAAATAATTGCAACTTAAGCTAACTAATACTCATTAAATATCTAAAAGACGGTGATTACAGAGTATTTTTCTGATGGTTATAAATATCCCTTCTAAAATATCTTTCTAGCTAATTTTATGAAATTTATAAAAGTGTCTCATATTTTTCACGAGAAAGAGGCTATTATAACATAATATATTTTATAGACACTTCAGACGATTCATGTTTAAAATAAGAAATTTAAAAATTTATGAAAAATCTCTGGAAAATCATCGTTTATACACGGAAACTCTGATAAGATGACATTTTAATGCGTATATACATTATGAAGGTTAAATTGTACTTGATAGTAAAAAGTATGCATGATAAAATAATCTCAGAATAAAATGGAGTAGTGATATCGGATAAGATGAAATTGAAAATCAGATTACCTGGGATTTAAGTCCAAGAAATATTCCCTGGTACTTCTTCCACGTCTGTAGCCTGTGGTTAATCACTTCCGATTAGTGATGCCCACGAGACTTCCATAAAGCGTTGAAATAAGAAGTCACGTCTCGCGTTTTAAAATATAATGAGAAACACTAGACTCGAGACGAGACCAATAAGTCTCATCTCGTATTGTCCGAGTCGAAAACGACTCTTATGGGCATCATTATTTCCGATAGACCAGCGATCTCAAACTTTCATTCCTTCTCTATAAACTCTAAGGTATTCAACCATCAGAAGATGTCCATAACAGACGTGGAAGAGAAATTTACATTAGGTAATGATATTATTTTTATAGGTGTAACAACCTTACTGACCATGGCGACCCAAACTTCAGGGATCAACGCATCTTTACCACCGGTCTCGTACACCAAAGCCATAGACGTCTGGACAGGAGTATGCCTAACTTTTGTATTTGGAGCACTGCTAGAGTTTGCACTTGTAAATTACGCTTCACGATCCGATATGCACCGAGAAAACATGAAAAAACAAAGACGACAATGTGAACTTGAACATGCTGCCTCCCTGGATGCTACATCCGATTTGATTGACACGGAAAGTAACGCCACATTCGCGATGGTAAGTAAGATGAATATTGTATTAACAACCATAATATGTACATGAGTCATTTTTTGACTGCTTTTAAATATACAGCTTGTCAAACGGGGAAAGAGAAGTATTCAGATGAACAGAGATATGCGATACGCGCTGCAAACTTAACTATAGTTTCACTGACTGCACTCTGTGATCTTTACTTCTAACAACTGATGAATTCAGCCGCTGTCCCTTGCGTACTAGAAGGGCGTGGCCATATTTAAAAACACGCATATTTGCCTACGTTTGACAAGCTGTACTATCGTTAACTTTTACTTTCGTCCTGAGTGGAAAGGTCGTACTTTCGTTCTCGCAATGTCATTAGTCAGTTGATTATTGCACTTGACGATTGATACGCCTTATAATATCCTGTTTTAGTTTTCTCCGGTACTAAATGTTGTTCAGCTGTACAATCTCGTGTCCCTGAATGACATTTTTACACAAAAAGATCAACAATTGAGTGCTGCCGAATATTAATATGGGACTTATGTGCTTCTATGAGCCTCTAGATCACTATTGTGTGTGTTGTGCTAGAGTTATTTGTCTAGACCCGTTCTTATTACAAATCCATATTCAAGACCTCAGATCCTCCATATATTGGGAGGGATGTGGTTTTTCCTACCTTACAACAATAAAACCCTTAGCCTAGTCAGACATTCACCGTAGTATGCGTTCATGTGCTCCTGCAGGGCCTGTCAGGAGCTCAACCAAGGTCAAAATTTTAACGTTTATTCAGGAAAAATGAATTATGGTTGTGAATAAAATAATTATACAACTTCGGTGGAAAGTTTCGTTTCTGTGTCGAGCTATAAACAGCGCTCTCCACAGAAAAAACTCTTTCCGCCTGTTATGAAATCTACTATATAAGAATTTCGTTACAGAAACCCTTAGTTCGACACCCTGGAGATCCAATGAGCCTTGAAAAAGTTCGTCAATGTGAGATCCACATGCAACCGAAACGCCCAAATTGTTGTAGATCGTGGTTATCTAAATTCCCCACCAGATCAAAGCGCATCGACGTTATTTCAAGAATAACATTTCCGCTAGTCTTTGCGCTTTTCAATGTAATATATTGGTCTACGTATCTCTTCAGAGAAGAAGCAGAAGAATCCTAAACATCATTACAAACATTAATTATTGTGATTTTTCATAAGTGTAAATATATCAGTTACGAAGAATCTATTCTTTCATTTCTTACACCATTAAAAGTGTAGCAAAAGACGGGAAAAAGGAATCATTTTCGATTTGATTTTTTGAAATCAAATTTCTTAACATAAATAACCTCAGCTGGAATGATCATACAAGTATAAATTAAAATATTACTCGTCGGACAAAGTAGAAAAAAACGAAAAATTGGAAATGACAGCTGATAGCAATACCGATATTGAATACATTTTATGAGAGTCATCCTGCCATCTATTCGTATACTCCAGAACTTGAAATTAGTCAATACTTCCAAGGTTAGCTTAAGCCGTACGTCATCTGTTGGATCATTTCTTCAACCAATGTTAAGTTTATAGTAACCCCTTAAAAAGAATACACATCAATTACAGATGGCGCAACGTTTTTTTTATTTAAATAATTAGATTTTTTGTTATATCTTTGTAAATTTATCAGATAGAAAATAATTTTAATCATTTAATTTGTCACTATGGCATGAACATTATTTCACTTTGCATCACCTCGACAAAATAAAGGCAATAATTAATTTCTCATGTAAACAATCAACTATTATTATTTATTATGTTATGTCTTAATTTGCGAATAAAGCTTAAGTAAGATAAAGTAGCGATTTAGAGGAATTGGCATAGCTATCACAAATACCACAAAGTTGAATTTTGTCAGTTACACTTATTTTTGATAGTGTTTATGCTTATTATTATTGTTTTGAGTATATTTTTCAATTAGGTAGGAACATTAGGCTGTAAATAAGTTGTCTACATTATATTTTGCCAAATAAAAATTGCTACAAATAACATGGAGACATAGGTACTCATGCAGGAATATGGGGAAAATAAATTCTATATGAGCCCCAATTATCTTTTATAATAACGTCATTTCTTTTTCTAGGTATATTAATTTGATGTAAATAACAAAGAATTTTATACTGTTACGCTACAGATACAGAAACATTATGTTAAAATTTATAACCAAACATATCTATTAGCAATATATGATTGGCTGATTTTTTATTATGTTTCATATAAATATAATTAATTAATTAATAATAAAATTAATTCCTTAGCTCAAATAGGTATAATTAGTAAAAATGAGCAGCACCTAACTCTTCTCAGAAACACTTACTTCCTCGAAATGCCCAGAACACACGAATATTTTTCCAAATTATTAATTTAATTAATTTATCACACAAAAACTATAAAAATAATCACTTGGCACTATCGCGAATTCATGGCCTGTTTATTACAGGCATTATTAAAATTGAGACATTTAAATGAAAGGTAATACAGATATCTACAATTAACTGCGTAGGACAAAGGTCCGTATTTCTATGAATGTAGATATAGCACGGTATAGAAGATATGGAAGTAAGAGATAACCTCTATATATTAATTTTTTTTATTTAAGAACAATAACCAAGCGAAAATAGAAAAACTTCGAGGTGGAATATCTATCAGTTATTTAGAGACTAGAAGAACTGTTAATTTTACATATTAAAAAATATTGCGTAAGTATTAATTTTTTTTTCAAATATTAGAACGAAATATAAAAGTAATTTTATAATCACAATTAAATATACCTACTCACTATTCAATGAGATTTGTAAATATCTTTAAAAAATTGTACTTGTATCCGTTACTTATTTTTAGAAAATACAAATAAGCAGCTAGATACCATTTTTAGTTTAATAATTCACCTATCTACAGGTAAAATAGTTTCTATATTATTCAACAAGCATATAATGATGGCTATTATTCACAATGGTGTGACATAAACACCCAAGTGAGTAATAGCCTTTATATGCGAGTAGAATACTATATTTTGTTCACCATTAATTATTACTTGTTTACCCTCCAATTTAGGAGGGGATTATAGGCTTTCATATAGTTTTTTCGACTTTTCTGGCAATAAATTCTGCTTTTCTAATTTTTGGCGGAGTAACATTCATTTCATTGTCTGATTCGCTTTCCATATTATATTTTCTGGTAATTTCAATTTAAATTCAGTATAATAATTTAAATTATTTAAAACGTCACTTTTTTAGTTTTGATATACCTACATCAAACGCTCCATGTACAACATCTTGATTAATAAATTAGTATATGCCAAGTGGTATAGGGATCTGGCTGCGAAAATAAAGAATTGTAGGCGTAGGGTTCAAATCTTGGACACGGTGATATTTTCATTTGTTATATTGTGACATTTGTATATAAAAAAAACCTTCAATATGGGTCCTATTTATCCGTGTCATGTGACTGTGCACACTGTGCATCATTATGCACACTATTATTCACTAATGAACGTCACTATACTTGAAGATGAAGCACACGTAGAATATAAACATTATCAAATAGTCGTGGACAAAGTTATTTACACTATTATTGCTTTGGTACGCAAAATAGTATATTATCTTCTTATTATGTGTTGAGCTCAAAAAAATCTTCTTCTCCAAGTAATATATACTATTTCTTCTTCAACCAATAATATTATTGATTCTATCAAGCTTTTCTCAGATGCCTTAATTACAGCAGCATACACTCACATTGGCAAAACCACCCTCTCCACCCGTTACAAAATTGTTCCTTGGTGGAACCCTCAATGCGAACAGGCAGTGCGACAATCCAAAGCCGCCCTTAACGTTTTCCGCAAACACAATAGTCCCGAAAACCTAGTTAAATTTAAAAGACTTAAAGCTAAAGCCAAATATGTAATCAAACAGAGCAAAATAAACTCCTGGCATAAATATGTAACAGCTTTGCAAAATGATTCAAACCCATCCCAAACATGGAAAAAAATTCGACAGGTTCAAGGACACAAACCTAACACCAAAATTCCCCATCTTTTTTTTAATGGCACTTCCTACAGCCACAGCCAAACTATTTCTAACATCTTTGCTGATAAATTTGATGAAACATTTCAAAACAAACTCAAGCTCCCCTTCACAGCTAACCCACATGAATCTGCATCCCCCAAACTCACGTTACCTCACCAACAAGATTTCGAAGATATTAATTCACCTTTTTAATTCATTGAACTAACAACTGCCTTATCTTGAAGTAAAAATTCCGCCGCTGGTCCTGACGACATCCCCTACATTTTTCTTAAAAATGTATCCACCTATAGTCTTACTAAACTATTAAACATTTATATCACCATTTGGTCCTTTCAATTATTCCCTTCTCAATGGAATTCATCCATTATCGTTCCTGTCCTGAAACCATCTCAGCCATCTACGCTACCACAGTCCTATAGACCGATTTCCCTTATATGCACTACATGCAAATTAATGGAAAAGATGATAAACAGACGACTCATGTGGTTTATCGAAAAACACCAAATCTTCCCAAATGAACAATCCGGCTTCCGTCGTCACCGATCCACAAGAGATAACCTCGCAGTCTTACAAACCCACATTGCCGATGCTATAAATCGTAAACAAGAGGTGTTAGCCTCTTTCTTTGACATTGAAGTCGCATTTATCAAGACAGACGATTATTGATAAACTTTCATTTTATGGCCTTAATGACAACATTCTCTCATTTATCCGACACTTTCTTAGTAATAAATCCTTTAGGGTCTCAGTAAATGGCTACCTTTCATTAACTCATGTCATACAATACGGCGTTCCCCAGGGCTCTATTCTTAGCTCCACATTATTCAATCTAGCTATTAGTCATTTATGTAAAGATCTGCCGTCCCGTGTCAAATATGCTGCATATGCAGACGACCTTGTTATTTACTGTCACGGTGTCTCGACACCTTACTACATGCAAACTCCTCCAATCTGCTGTAAACCTATTACATAGCAGAATATCTTCACTTGGCCTTTCCCTCTCCCATACAAAATCCAAGCTCTTAAGATTCAGCAGAAAAGTCCCATCCCCTTACTCTGAAATTTTAGTGAACAACCTCCCTCTCCCAGTCGTCGAACACTGCAAAATTCTTGGTGTGATATTCGACTCCCGACTTACTTGGAATCACCATATCAGAGAAACCAGAGTACACTGCCTAAAACTCTTGAATATCATCAAAACACTCTCTCACTATTAATGGGGAGCTAGCGAATATTCCCTCCTGAAAGTATAGAGAGCTCTCATTCGATCCAAACTCAATTATGGCAGAATTGCATATATGACATCATCCAAAAACGTCCTGAATACCCTCAATCCCGTACACAATACTGCCATCCGACTTTGTTTAGGCGC
The DNA here is from genome assembly GCA_947563755.1 of Lochmaea crataegi. Classification (NCBI taxonomy): domain Eukaryota; kingdom Metazoa; phylum Arthropoda; class Insecta; order Coleoptera; family Chrysomelidae; genus Lochmaea; species Lochmaea crataegi. The sequence goes on from OX387422.1 coordinate 8,270,662, forward strand.
ATTTTGCTCTAGTCCCGCCTAGAGCCTTGGCATTGGAGCCAATGAACCCCCCCTTTGGCTCAATATCTCCTCCTTTCTTACGCTTCCTCGACCTCCTCCAACCCCTCTAATCCAGTTACCTCTTTAATAACCAGAATTCCTCACATTCCTAGCTCCCCACCACCCAACCCACGCATACTTACCATTCCCCTCCTTTTAAAAACATTAATCCCTCACACTAAATTATCCTTAACCAGCCCTGTTCCCATCCCACGCAACTCACCCTGGAACAAAATACTCCCAAGATGTAATATCTCCCTCACTAAGTTCAGCAAGGAAGAAACCAGTCATGAACTCTTAAGGAAATCCTTCCTAGAAATCCTAAATTCAAAGAAATACGACCGGATCCTCTTCACTGACGCCTCCAAAAACAAGACTGGTATTGGATGTGCTGTTACTTCTTCGCAATCAGCCGTGGGATCATACCGAATCCCAAGCTCTTGTAGCATTCACACCGGAGAACTATTCGCTTTTCTACAAGCCTTCAATTTCTGCGTAACCCCCCATCAACAAGTTGCTATTTGCACGGACTCTCTCATCTATTCAATCAATCAACAACTTATTCACAAAGCATCCACTCGTTCAACGCATCCACGATACCTATCAAACCCTTATTCTATCGCCATTATATGGATTCCCTCACATATTGGTATAACTGGTAATGAATACGCCGATTGCCTTGCCAAAGAAGCTGCTTCATCCACCACTACATCTACTATTCTGCAAATCTCTAGTGACCTAAAATTCACTATGAAAAAACTTATAGGGAAGAAATGGCAAAACCATTCCGTAACATTTTTAAGGAAAATACATCCGACCGTTGAACAGTTTGACATCCCCGATCTTCGAAGAAACATGAAGGTCGTCGCAAGAAGACTGCGTATTGGTCATACCCGTTTCACTCATGGCCACCTTATGACCTCTTCTTCCCAGCCAAGCTGCCAACACTGCCAATCTTCAATTGACATTCAACACATTCTCGTAGCTTGCCCCTACTAGGCTAAAAGACGTCAGCAACTTGGAATGAAAACCAACATTAAGGATATCCTAACTAATGCACATCAAATCACCATCGCCACCCAGTTTCTAAAAGAAGAAAACCTTCTGAATAAAATTTAAAGACTTTTCATTATTGTTTGTAATTATTTTCACAATGTTATATTTATAATCTATTGTAATTTACTGTACCTCGTGCTAATAGGCCATAGCTGTCTCAAGCACGTTAAATTGAATAAAAAAAATATTATTCAAGTTAAATGTAGCGAGCAGACATTTTTTAAATTGATAACGTCAAATTAAATAAGAATGAAAATGACAGTTCCTACCTTACCATCGCAAAACATGAGTGAGGAACATGGTTAGATAAAGTTAGGTTACATTATGATTGTCTATTTTTTAATGTTCATGGCATTTGGGGTAGCTCCCCACCATAGTGTTACATTTACTAACATTAGTGGAGTAATAAAAATCCTGGTTCTACATATTTACCCCGAAAGTAATATAGTTATGATGGTACACAGACGGCTCAAAAGCAATAGAAGGAACTGGGATAGGAGTGTAGGGGCCAGGAACCAAACACTCTGAAATCTTGGGAGAACCCCAAGTATCTTTCAAGCGGAAATTCACGCCATAAGAAATTGTGCCCAGTTCAATATTGATAAAGGATATAGAAGGATTATCATAATGTCGGATAGTCAAGCAGCCATTAAAGCACTGAGCTCTTGTGTAATCAGTTAAAAAGGGTGTGGCAAACTCAACGAACCAGGCGAGAACAATGGATTCCAGGACACGCTGGAATAGAAGGAAATGAAATAGCAGATGAACTAGCAAAGAGGGGGACTGAAACACTTTTTTGGGGGCCGGAACCCTTTTGCAGTATCAGCTCCAATGTAATATTGGAAGAAATAGGCAAAGTCGAAGAAAAAAGAAGATCTGATCATTGGAAAGATCTAGTAGGTCTTAGACAATCAAAGATTCTTCTGGGTGACTACAACCTGTTGAGATCAAATGAATGCGTAAGTCAAAGTAAAACTGCACTAAGAATTTGAACAGGGATCCTAACGGGACATTGTCGCCTGAATGGGCACCTGAAAAAGCTCAAAATAGTGGAGGAAGAAGAATGTAGATTCTGTGGCATGGAAGAAAAAACCTCCATCCACATACTTGCGAGTTCCACAGCAATTCAGAATCCTAGGGCACAACACCTAGGAGATTACTGGATGGAAGAGGGACATTTACCTAAGTTAAAGCCTTCAGATATCCTAAAATTCCTCCGGCAAATAGGACTAAAGGAACTACTAGTCTCAGGAGAGAAGACTTTTCTCAGGAACTACACAATAGATATTTTGGGTCTCAGTGAATGTCACCCATGCCTACATACAATATAGTTATTAAATGTGTGTTATTTTTCTGGTTTTCCTGGGACTTTTAAGATGGCGTTAGAAAAACTGATTTATTAATTATGTAATTAAAAACTTTTTGTTAGATAATTATGATATTAACAAATCATCAAAAAGATAAGACACTATTTTTTATATATTCCTTGTATTTGGAATTTTATGTACAAGAGTGAATCATAAGAAGTAATATTGTAACAAAAATTAATCTATTTTCCGGGCTTGTAATTGAAACGGTTGTTGGTAATAGGTGCAAATATTTTTATTAGCAAAGAAATATTTCATATAACCTAAAAAGCAAGGAAAACATGGGAGAATAATATTGATTGCCAAATTTTTCCATGAATTTAAATAATGCTACTTTAAATAGGGCGTAACTATTTATTTTTTTAGACTTATTTTAATATTTTGCATTGATTTTAAGCGACAATAAATCAAAATCATTCGGATTGGTTCATGGGTTTATAAATTAGTTTTGGTAGTAAGACACTTTGTAACAATAAAAAATGGTAAATGTTTTTAAGAACATTTATTGGAAAAAATATTGTAATAAAAAAACATACAAAGTTTTGTCTTATATAAATATAATTCCCAATTTGCATACAATAGATGAATGAGTATACATAGATCAGATTCACAAATAAAATGGCTCGAATATCAGAAATTCTAAAATATGACCAAATTTGCACACATAAATTTTAATAGTTTTTATTTTATTACATTATCACTATGTTATACATAAAAAAATTTGTAGAATGGTCTACTATTAAGAAAATATCTTAAGCAATAACTAAAATCAGTGTGCTAAAACTATAAATAGTCGGTACCTGCCGCCATTTTAGTGGGAACAAAAAGATTGCAGAATATAATTTTTCAACTCCTGCTGAATATCATAAAACATAGAAAAGCGGTTAAGTTACAAACTCAAGTTAGTACAAACCATATAATTTTTTTTATTACTATGATATTATTTCAGTTCAAGATTTACTTATAAATTCTTTTTTCGTAACGCAATTCACTAATGTCAGAATTTTCATTAGACTTGTTCTGGATTGTAAGTGTTCCAGTTATACCATAGAGAAATAATAGGTTCGTTCCAACTGGCGTATCGTTCGCGCAAGTGCTGTATTTCTTTCGCGTTCCAACTGATTATAGTATCGTTCTTGGGACGGTACAAAAACTACCTTCTGGAAGGGGTGATAAAGTTGATGTGACTCAATACGATTCCAGAACGGCTCCTAAATGCTAGTTGGAACAAACCTAATAATATTTATTTCTCTATGAGTTAGGTATACTAAGTTTATTGAAAGTTATATGAAGGTATTCATTTTTTTTGCTACGTAGGTACTCCTCGCCATTTTTACTGATTTCGTCGTTTTGATACTCAGACACCTTTCTATATTTTTCAATTTTTAACAACAGCAGTATTGAACATTAAAACAAATAATGAAAGTTAACTAGTTTTCTTGAAAGTTGGTAGGTATATCAAAACTTTGTTCTACAATGACAGTTTTGATCATACATAACATATTATACACAGTGTAAAGGATGTCTAATTGAAAAGTATCACATTTCGAAATTATAAAATAAAATAATATCACATCTAATTTTAGTAGAGTTATTTTAATATTTAAAAAATTAGGCACACTCTGGAATTATACAAAGCAGTTTTTTATAGAGAAATTTATTTCTGACATCTGAGATTAGGTTTTCTAAAATTCAATCTTCAAGATGCTATCTGGGAAAAGATTGTGTTTTCATACTTTCCAGAGAAGAATTTTTTGTTCTCGACATCAAGATAACATTTTGATGAAATACATATAAAGTATCTTTCAAATTCTGTCCCGAAGTGTCATAAAGTACTTTATCAGAATTGATAAGAATGACGTTATATAAGTAGATTCAACTATGCAAACATTTCATATAGTGTGTCCACGGTTGGGGTGACCTAGACGAGGAAGGCTGCATGTGACTTGCGCCAATCTACCCGAGTTAATCCTCTGGACTGAAGAGATAGAGATTAAAGCAAGGGGGAGTTGTGCCAAAATAACTTAATGGAGTTTTCCAAAATACTTATGAAACCTTTATAAATATTTTGATTTGAATCCATTACATGTAAATAGGACCTTATTATTATATCGTTTGTCATAGATATCGGTTGTTCTATTTTTTATTGTACAATAACCTAACCACTTAATAGAATTTCAAACGGATGAATATATTAAAATTAATAGTGCAAATAAATACGTTAAACCATTAAAAAGTAACATTAACAAAAAGAGAATTTTGTAAATACATTAAGAAATAAATTAGACAATGGAAAAATAACTGTAGAGTATTTTTTAAGATGTGTACCTATCGTATAAATTTTTACCTACGTGTATATAATAAAATAAAACTGTTTGGAAAAATTGTGTTTTCTTACATATTTACATAATTATTGCAGTAGAAATAAAATTTAAGCAGTAAATTCAAGGAAATAGTTGTCAATCCCCGTGGTCACTTTTCGTTGTCGCAAATCACCCTCCGGATTATTAGGACCGCTCAGGTAAATTGGCGCAAGTCACCTTCACCGACGAGGAACATTTTATTATTTTTTATTCATCGACATTCTAAGGAACGATTATAAAGAATTTAAAAATATAATTGAGCTCTTTTGAAGTTGGTGGAGGCTATGTCGAATAGTTTCTCTACATTATTCTTTATTCTTACATCAAATTGACTATAACATCTAGCAAGTTTTGAAAAACACTTTTCCCTAAAACTGAAAATGTTTCTCCTCTTGGGCACACTGGATATTAGAACAGACCATAAATTTGATGTGCGCCTTTTCTTCCATATCTAAACTCTCAAGGCAAAAGCGATACTTTTCAGTTCAACTTTCTACTAAAAAATTAAACTAAAGATACACATTTGAAGTACTAATATAAATACTGAAAGGAATTTTGGAGATATACGTTAAGATCATACTAATAATAATTATTTATAGCATTTAATAATCGAGTTTTTACAAATTTATCACATATATTTTTTAAAAGTAAATGAAATAAAAGGATCGACATCAAAAGAGTCCTAGCGGTCTATTATCAAACAGTGACATTGTTTGTCGCATGCGAGATTGTACTTTTGTCCATCAAGAATTTTACATTCTCGAATGCGACAAAAAATGTCACTGTTTGCGAATAGACCGCCAGATCGGGAAAACCAGAGTTACCGACCATAGAACTCGAAATGCATGGGCATTGCTGGCTGATATAACACACTCCTATCTCTAAGTTACGTCAAGGCACATCGACGCGAACGGAAAGACACGAAGGAAAGGAATGGGTCCAACAAACTGCTATGCGTGTATTCGTCACGAAAAGGTGGGATTACCGTTCCGCCATGATCAATAAAAAAATGACCTGTTCTATATACATCGTAAAGTAGCAAAGGAACAATTCGAAACTACTGCTAAGGGTTTCGCTAAGGACAGACGATATGGAAATTCAGCACCAGATTCGTGAAGTGCGGAAGACTACATCGGTCCCAATATGGAACAGTCCCGGGAGTTAGCTCCTTCTAGGCGGTAGCCAAGAAGATAATATTTTATGAACACTATTTTAAGAATCTCAACGACTTGAGTAAAATAATAATTATTATTGATATGTGAGTAATTTGTAAATAATCGAAAACTATTATCTCCAATTGTTTCCAAACTTTTCATTTTTTTAAAGAAGATCGGTTATAATCATTGGGAAGATTCATTGCTAATATTATGCATTATCGTCAATAATTCTCGTGAGGATGATGCACAAGCTTAATATTATGTATTATATACAATTTGAAATTATGTGTACTCTTTAACGTTTTTATTCTTTCGAAAATTTCACATACCTAAACCACTAGTAGTCTACAAATTTAAGTTGGCACATTTTCATACATTCCAGACTGATGAAAACAAATATTTAACTAGATCTATACAATATTAAGAAATATTAAAAATGATACGGTGCCGAATGTAGATTATTAAAACGTTTTTCACAGGCCGATGGTGAATTGGAGATAAAAGCTGAGCAAAGAAGAAATCATCACTATTAACAAATGCTATTGACATTAAGATATGAGTAATTTAAACTGTGGTACTTTCTTGAAAAGCCAGTGTCTTAAATTTGGTAACAGATAACAATAGCCGATTTTTAGCCAGTTAAGGGTTATAAAAAGTTAGAATTTTTGCCCCAAACGGTAACTACTAAAATGTCAAATCAGTGACCACGGTAATAACTTCAGTTACTCTGGTCAAAAGGTGGATAACTGGCAGTGGTTCTAACCCCCCATTCTTGTTTTGAAACAGTTGTGAGGTTATGATATTTGAGTACAGTCGTCGTGGAGTTTTCGGTGGAGAAAATACGAATGGTGTATATTTGCTAGAATTGTGAAGGATCAGTTGTTCTTTTTGAGGTGGATGATTACTTTTACAACCAATTATAGTAATCGCTTCATTTTAGCGAGTGAACAATCACTTGTTACCGCAAATAACCGCTGAGTTATAACCAGTAACTCGCTAAAAATCCCTTAATATGTTGAACTGAAATAAACATTATTGATGAAATAAAACAAATTAATTTGTTTAAATCTTCATTATTTATTTTGAACTGACGTTCAAATTAAAATTAGTGACGCGTTTCGCTACACAGTAGCTTTTTCAAACTAGTGAAGCTACAATGAAAAACTTTTAATTTATATAGTGCCTTAATACGGAATTCTAAGATATTGACAAAAGTATTAAAAATGGGGATAAGTACAAAAAGTGCCTAAATACGGAATTCCAAGATATTGACAAAAGTATTATAATATATTTAAATAGGTATAAGTACAGAAAGTGTCTAAATACGGGATTCTAAGAAAGTTACAAAGGTATTGAAAAAAGGTACCTGGGAAATTGATCAACAACTATCACATTTTCTAGGTAAAAAGGTTTAATAAGGGAGAATGATTGATATCTATTTGGTCGTTAAGCAGATTACCGGAATATTTGTTTTTGTTAATCTCGAGGGCTTCTAAAAGATTTAATTTAAAGCATTTGGGTTCTACATGCAAAATTTCAAAATTTGAGTCGAAAGTGTGTTGGTTTGTTAATAGATGATTTGAATAGTTGGAATCTAATTTGTTATTGTCATAGCTGCGTTTGTGTTCTGAAATTCTAGTTTTAAAGTTCCTAAAAGTTCTACCGATATACATTTTGTCACAGTTGTCGTTACCACATTTTAATTTATAAACACCTGACTTGTTTAATTTTGAGGATTTAGATTTGTTATTTTTAATGAATTTAGATAAATTGTAGTCAGTTTTAAAGCAAATATTCATATTTAAAGATTCTAAAAATGATTTGATTTTTAAGGATGGTGTTCCAAAGTATGTTAAGCTTTTAAATTGATTATTTTTATTTTTATCTGAAGGATATACTTGTTCTAAAGTGCGTTTCTTTATCTTTTTATTTATGATATTGTCAATTAAGTTTGGATCGTAATTATTATTAACTGCTATTTGTTTAATGATATTTAGTTCTTTGTTGAAATTATTATTGTTTAATGGGACTGTTAAAAGTCTGTGAATCATACTATTGAAAGCTGCTAATTTATGACTAAATGGGTGGACAGAACTATTATGAATTGTAATGTCTGTATGTGATGGTTTGCGAAATATAGAAAAATCATGTTTATTGTTTATATTTGAAATTGTAAGGTCTAAAAAGTTTATAGACTTATTTTCTTCATGTTCTACGGTAAATTTTATATTGCTATGAATTGAGTTAATATAAGTAATGAAGCTATCTAGTTGTCTAGTAGTGCCAGTGAAGCTCGCTAAAATGTCATCTACATAACGGTGCCAGTATATAAATTTTTTACTAAGGGGGTGTTTATGAATTATTTTTTCTATATTATCCATGAAAATTTCAGCTAATAGGGGACTGAGGGGGTTGCCCATAATCAAACCATCTTTACTACTATAAATCTCTCCATTGAAATGAAAATAATTTTGGTTTAAGCAAACTTTTAATAAATTTATTATGTCAGAATGAATTATAGGGTTAACATTATTATACGTGAGCAAATTATCAACAAGAGTTAAAGTTTCTTTAGGAGGTATACTAGAGAATAGATTAGTTACATCGAACGATATGAATTTAGAATTGTGAGGTAATTTTATATCTTGAATATTATTAATTCCGTTGAGTTTTTAATAGAAAATCGAGGTTTGAAAGAACAATATTTAGAAATTATATCTATGAGAATCTTTGAAACTTTAAATGAAGGTGCTGTGAAAAAAGAAACAACCGGTCTAATAGGGTACCCCTCTTTATGGAGTTTCATTAAAGAATAAAGTTCAGGGTGTTGAGGATTGGGTAAAATTAATTTTCAGAACATACATTTTTTCATAGATTCGTTAATCTTTCAAATACAGTTTATAAATTAAAATGTGGTAACGACAACTGTGACAAAATGTATATCGGTAGAACTTTTAGGAACTTTAAAACTAGAATTTCAGAACACAAACGCAGCTATGACAATAACAAATTAGATTCCAACTATTCAAATCATCTTTTAACAAACCAACACACTTTCGACTCAAATTTTGAAATTTTGCATGTAGAACCCAAATCCTTTAAATTAAATCTTTTAGAAGCCCTCGAGATTAACAAAAACAAATATTCCGGTAATCTGCTTAACGACCAAATAGATATCAATCATTCTCCCTTATTAAACCTTTTTACCTAGAAAATGTGATAGTTGTTGATCAATTTCCCAGGTACCTTTTTTCAATACCTTTGTAACTTTCTTAGAATCCCGTATTTAGACACTTTCTGTACTTACACCTATTTAAATATATTATAATACTTTTGTCAATATCTTAGAATTCCGTATTTAGGCACTTTTTGTACTTATCCCCATTTTTAATACTTTTGTCAATATCTTAGAATTCCGTATTAAGGCACTATATAAATTAAAAGTTTTTCATTGTAGCTTCACTAGTTTGAAAAAGCTACTGTGTAGCGAAACGCGTCACTAATTTTAATTTGAACGTCAGTTCAAAATAAATAATGAAGATTTAAACAAATTAATTTGTTTTATTTCATCAGTAGTATGGATCTTCATCAAGTAAAAGCCTCATCTATTCAATTTATAAACATTATTTTTAGTGAAGAGTCAAAATATACAAAATCCATATATTTAAAAATAAATAAACAAAAATACGACGTAGAGCTGCAAATCCCAGATCCATTAAGAAATTTTTGATATAGTTTGAATCACTACACAAATATACAGGGTGCGCCAGATACTTCCATTCGGTCTCTAGCACCGAAACTAATAGATATAAAAAAGATATTTTGCAGTGTCATGCAGTCTCACAATGATAAGAATTTTAAAATAATTTGAATAATGATGGGTGGTTAGTGTTTTTAGAACAAAAATTAATTCTGTTTTATTTAAATATTATTTTGATTTTTGTCGATGTAAGCTTTACGGCACTGTTTTGTTTTTGTTAATCCAATGAAGCGTTGCAAAGTTATTCATATTTTAAGAAAATTTAATGAAAAATTAGTATTGCAGAAAGCTAAAGCCACATTTCCATAAGAGACGAACATGATGCACCCTGTCTATAGGGCAAGTTCACGTTACGTCATCTGACAGTCGCCCTGAGATAAACGAGCGTTTTCTGGGCCCGTATTCTTAAGGCACTAGTGATAATCTCACCATGAGATTGGTGTTTTGGGGGTTGCGTGAAACGAGAGAGATTCAATCTCTCATGGTTCGGACCGATAGAGAATCTCGCCTAAACCGGTGAGATGCCAAGAAGCATGCGTATTGGATATCGGCCAGCGTAATAATTAAGTTTTTAAATTTTTATTACTTCATTTTGCACCAGAGTTCTAGTCTACTTCTTCCATTATTTTTGTTAGTTTTTCTATTTTTTTTGCTGAATTGTATTGTTTCAAATTTTAGTTCGGAGTTTGTGTTGTTGATATTTTCGATTTGAGTTTAATTTTTTGTTAAGAAATTTTTTTTATATATATTCCATTGACACAGTGATAAACAATATCCAACGGATGAGCCAAAACTGAACATCCTGAATTAATTAGTGGGATATTTACGGGAGGGTTTACCAGGCAGGTTGCCAAAAAACTGTGGCAACAAGTTGCTGAGCAATTAAACTCGGTGATTGGAGGGGCTAAAAAAGACTGGTTGAAGTAGCGGAAGGTTTACACACCGATTAAAAAACCTCAATTTAGACCTAGCAAGATTTTAAAAAAATGCAGTAGTCAAAGAAGGGTGAAACAGAAAAGGAATGACAGGTACTGGTGGTGGGCCAGCAAAACTTGATCCTTTCACCTTGTGGGAACAGCAAATTTTGAATACCTATGAAAAGTATGGTTAAGTTTGTTTAGCGACGTTGCCAGTTGGGCGGCTGAATTTTTCTTTTTATTCTTATACATCAACTACAAATGTACAAAAACATCACTTGCATGCTTGAATCATATGTAATAACAGTAAAACTGGTATTAAATAAATGAGAACAATTAAATGTTTTCAATTTGCATAGAAGTCTGACAACAATACATATCTCACCATTTCTCTTTAAAAATACGACAAATATGGAACTCTCATGTTTTAGGCAACCCTGCAATACACCAATCTCATAGTGAGATTCTCACTAGTCCCTTAAGAATACGGGCCCTGCACAACACGTGGTTCTTAATAATTATTTGATTTAATGCTTTTTTCGACGTTGTTTTAATTGCTTAGGTATTTTAAAAGCTATATATGATTGTTAATAATAAAAAGGATCATTAAATCAATACAAAACAACCAAATTACAAATCTATCCAAATAATTGTTTATCCTCAGGGCTACTGTCATTAGTGTCAACTTGTCAGTTGGTGGAAATGCCCTTTTCGTGAAAACGAGCAAAATTGTATAAGATTGGAATGGGGAAAACAAACCAAATCACCATTAGATTACGTGTATAGTGAGCAAAGTCTTAATATCGTTTTCTTGATTTCTAGAAGAGTTTGGTGGAGTTTGTTGTATCAGAATACTTATTTAGACTCTAATAATGACCAGCTAGTGCAAGAGGTATATTGATCTGTTCGGCAATGTCATCAGTATAAAGATGCGAATGTATCAATACATAGCTTCCCAACAGATCCAAAATTATGCAAAAATCGTGAAACCTATTTCCAAACACACATCAGTGTAGCAGGCACTGCTTAGAAACAGATTATAAAGGTAATTTCACTCATTTCAATAAAATATTTTGATGTTCAGTTCATTTTAATGCTTTGAATACCTGTTCGCCTTCCACCATCGGCCGATTTATGTCGCCAATGTATTTAAAAATGCCCACCAAACTAATTTTAACAAGCACAATCTATCACAAAACACCTGTATCGCTCAAAATTCGAAATTGAATCAAATGGACAAAGACAAACACAAATGGATGTGTTTATTGTTTTTCCCATTCCACTGACAACTTTGACATATACTGCAGCGCCCACTATCGGAAATATTTCCGCGAATATACATATATTATCTAACCCTGAATTATCTGACAGTTCAAGAATATAAAGTTAAAAACAAAAATTGCTGTTTTCAATTAAATACATACCAAAATGTCTTGTGCACAAGGTGTCCCATAACTAGCGCATAATAGAGATACATATTATTTTCGAAAATAGTTAAATTTGTAGTATTTTCTTGCCTCCCATTTTCCAATATTTTCAAACTGAACACAAAATACTTATGAAAACTTACACTTTTTGCGCCCTCCATTTTTATTTCGGGTGCTTTCAATAGGGTGACTTTTTCTTATTTTGTTATTTACGTCCCAATTTTTTTCGAAGTTGAACTTATTTTTACACCGTTTAAACCCCATCGCATTTTGGATTATGGTTCAAATTTTATAAATTCACGTTTGCTTCTTTTACCTCTCGTATTATAAAGAACTTGTATAGAAAATATTCTCTATAGTTTATTAGTTATGGGAGACCATTTATGGAAATCTATTTATTTTTGCCCAGCATTTTCAAAATTCTGACGGCCCGATAACTACAAATATTGAGACAATTCTAGATCCTCAATTATTTCTCTTTTACGTAAAAAAGAAACAATTTACATAAAAACCGTTATTACTCTATTTATATTATATGCTACCTGCTAGAACATTGCACGTAAAAAAGCAACTTTACTGACTTACTTCTAATGAACACCTAAAGACAAGTTTAGCTAACATGATGTCAATATGTATTTGGCAATTTTCCGTTGTAATTGCACCAAATTAAAAAAAATAGGAAAAAATCTAGTTTAGTGAACCAACGCGGATTTTGATGAAATATTTTTTTTTTAATTAATTCGAGGTCGCTGAACACGAAAATGAAAAAAGAAATCGGCGCTCTCTTACCAAAAACGAGTTATGAATTTTTGAAGATGAGTTCAGATCAGCACTGCACTGGTTTTATTGTCATATAATAACTGATTTAAATGATGCATTATAAAGTCTACACAATGTTAATTACACTATAATTACTTTTTACGATATTCCTCTCACACACACATTTAAAAAACACTGATATTGATATTCATTTCTTGTAAATTCTTTTTTTAATTCCTCAATTATTATATATTTTTACATTTTCATGTAACATGACTGACATATAAGTTTTGGTCTGTTTCTTCTTAGTCGTACAACTTGTACCTAATAGCATATTCAGCCATAAAAGATATTTAGCCACTTGAATTAGTTGCTGAGTATATTCGTTTTCATGATCGTGACCATATCGTGACATAGAAGATATAAACAAGATGAACATCATGAACATACACCTATTTTTCCGATAGCTAGCGCCGTATTACAGCTGAAACATTTTTTTTCAAATTTTGAGAGATGTTGATTTTAGGAAGATGGTTAGTTTTGAGATAAGTTTGGTTGATATTTATCATTTATTTGAAGGATAATGAACCATTCAATTTGATCATTGAGGATGCTGAACAATTTTTTTTCTCTGAATTGCACTCATCAATTAATTCTTTAAGCAAATCACCTCCTCAGTTGTTCAGCCTCTATAAACACTGCTGACAACGAAAATAGTTGCTGCAGGTGTAATTCCAAATCAAATTTTTAACATACTGCTAATATTATAAGACTTTGGTTATCAGAAGCTGTTTCCCCTTTTTATAAAATTTGAAAATTCTACTAATATCGCTTCCCGACCAACTAACACCGATCAAAGTGAAATCGCAATCGCTTCTTATCATCTTGATACATTTATTAGATTGGATTTCCGTTTGAAATAATGAAGTAGATTGATTATCGCGAGCGAAGCGAGCGCGCCGGATCGACGTTTCGCAATTCGCGCGCGCGAATTGCGAAACGTCGATCCGGCGCGCCTTTCTCACAGTATGTAGATGGCTGTTCATATAATTTTTCCATAACCGATTTCAGTTAAACGAAAGTTGAGCCAAATACAGCGCCAGCTATCGGAAAAATAGGTGTATGTTCATGATGTTCATCTTGTTTATATCTTCTATGTCACGATCATGAAATCGAAAATATTCAGCAACTAATTCAAGTGGCTAAATATCTAATGGCTGGATTTGCTATTAGGTACAAGTTGTGCGACTGACCGGAAACAGACCAAAACTTATATGTCAGTCATGTTACATGAAAATGTCAAAATATATAATAATTGTGGAATTAAAAAACGAATTTGCAAGAAATGAATATCAATATCAGTGTTTTTTAAATGTGTGTGTGAGAGGAATATCGTAAAAAGTAATTATAGTGTAATTAACATTGTGTAGACTTTATAATGCATCATTTAAATCAGTTGTTATATGACAATAAAACCAGTGCAGTGCTGATCTGAACTCATCTTCAAAAATTCATAACTCGTTTTTGGTAAGAGAGCGCCGATTTCTTTTTTCATTTTCGTGTTCAGCGACCTCGAATTAATTTAAAAAAAAATATTTCGTCAAAATCCGCGTTGGTTCACTAAACTAGACTTTTACCAAAAAATATAACATGGGTACATGGAAGACAGCAGAAGCAAATTTCTAGCCAGTACCCCTACTTTTTCTAGTTTACCTGATTTCCTACGGAATTAAATTAAAAATAAATAAAGAGCTCGAGTTTCAATGAAAACTTAGAACGTTAATTAACTTAGAGTAGGAGTACGGGCCTGGATGATCAAGAGAAAAATGTTGATTAGAACAATCCCAATAGTTTCATAGAAATAGATTTTGATAAATTGTTTTACAATAAACAATATTTTTTTATATTGTCTCAACTAAACATATATAAACTACAGTCAAATAGTATAAAATGTTATGTAATTCAAAAGTCACTAATACTACACAAATTATATTCACTAGAAAATTACATTCCATAAGCTAAAATATTAAATAAATATTTTTAAAAAATTAAACAAACGTATAAATTAAAATTTTCTAAATAATAACACGTGCGCAAACACATTTTAAATCAATTCTTTATATATCCTAAGACAACTGTTCTAAAAAAATTATTCCCAAAAATACAATTTCCTATAAGAAGCATAAAGAAAAATGCAATTAAAGCAATATTAAAAGGGAAAAGTAATTAAACCATAAGGAAGTAGGTAAAAAGGCATCAAATATAATGAATTTTTACAAAAAGCATCGGTAGAATCCTGAAGTCTAACACTGTCATTGTCAAATATGTTTTTCATCATCTCTTACAGTAAAAAAGTTACAGTGTGGCAAAACTGAAACTTATAATAAAACACAGAATACACCACAAGGGGGCGCATGATGTCATTTGTATTGGGTTTCGATATGAATAATACACTACCTATTTGATATACTACATTGTTTAATAACCTCACTTTCTTTGCTATAAGTTTTCCTGTTTAGAGGTTGGTGGATTTTTTCGTTTGTTATATTTCTTGCTCTACAATTATTATTTATTGTATTTATTAAGGACATTCAAGGATTGTTCATGTAAATAATCTTATGACTCAATGAAGTTATACTACTACGATGTTAAATTTGAATCCAATAAGTACAATTACGACTTATGGTGAATTCGACCGTTAAAATGCCCATTTATCTGCATAAGAATAACAGAAAATGATAACCAAAGATTTTAAACTGTTATCATTGAAAATAGGATGCTACCATTACCTTGTGTACAAATCCTTATGTATATTGTCCAATAATAAGGGAAATGGAGAAAGACAAATATTGTTTTTAGTAAATTTTATATACTTACAAGGGAAACATTTACTATATAAATTAGTCAGTTTGAAATTGTAAAATTACAGTATGACTTGTCCTAACCTAGTACCCCCCGGTACAAAATGAGTAAAAAAGGAAGCACTCCCAATTAATTCAGTCTCAACCACCTACAGAATCGAAATTATTACATATTTCGAAAAATTGCCAATTTTTATTGCACTATTATATTCAATTCGTCATACCGTAAATTTTAGTAAACTAAAAATTATAGTTATTATTTTTTAGCCGTGAATAGATCAACAGTAGTTCTTATTTAACAAATATTGTAACTGTATCCATTTTAATGTCGACAAAAATTAAAATTTACTCATTTAACTAATGGGCCTTTTCAGTAGAGGCTTAAATCTCAATGTTCATTTGAAGACTCACCTTGTTCAACTTTGTTTCAAATATAAAGGAATAAGAAAATTAAACATATATCGTGGTAATTTAAACACTCTTTTGACCTTGGGATAGCCCTTAATTATGTTGGCAGCATTTGCCAAAATTGCACCACATCGTACGTTTCGTTGTGGTTTGTTTGTGGATATTACTGGAGGAGAATGATCCAAATAACAAAGATAATTTCAATTGTCAAAATTAATTTCGAGATTAGCTGTCAAAAGTCAGGGAAGCAGCTATGAAAAATCCTACTAAAACACCGGTCTGTCGTTTTTAAGGTTGTAAGGTACTTGACGTCAATAAGTAGGGGGTGCGCAACATCACGTTCAAAGAGCGACAGTTTTTTATAAAATACTATCTATCAAATAAGGCAATAAAAATTACTGTAATTGAAGGAACAGAAATAAATTGAAGAGACAAATGTGGGTTGTACAAATAATAATGATTTTCAGCAGAATTTGAAAATTTTCTGCTGGAATCGGATCAAAAATTGGTTCTCAGATATTTGTATATAAAAAATCGGGGACTACTATGAGGATATAAATTCTGTTTCATACAAATGAACTTCTACTCAAAGGATTGGGAGCGCTCCTAATCATTAAACTGGAACGTCCTTCAAAAGAGAGAAGCAGAAATAATCCAAACTGAACAACTAAATAACTCGAAACGTAATCCAATCCCATAAAAGAAATTAACACCAGAGGCCTACTGGTCATAACCAAAAATGCAGCTGAGCATATAATAAACATATTAACAGTTAGTAACTAGTACTAGGGGAGCCACTGTATAAAAAAGTTCTTGTCAGAAGATCTTGTCGATTGAAGAAAGGGGTTCGGGATGCGACAGAGACCGTTACTTAATTTTAAGCAGAGGCTGCAATTGCGACAGTCTGCGAACTCCGAGGAATCTGAAAAATTACGTTCATTTTCTAATGAAGACACTGAACAAAAGACATTGTCTTCCGTCTTGGTCTCCGTGCGCAGTAAATCACCGGAGTCGTGTGACTGAGTCTTCCATGGCGACTCGAACTGCCACCTTTAGAGAAAAGCCAAGATCTACATATTGAAGAAAAATAACATGGGATTTCTTAGACATGCATTCCGGGTAATAGAAGAAACTTCTCAAGGGAAAACTGAATACAAAAAGAACTGTGTATTTTTTTCTAAATGAGTAAAAGTAGTTTTTCAACAAATTAAACAGATTTCGTTGCAAAATTTGTGAAATACACATCATTTTAGATAAATAAAGAATTGATTTGAATGAATTCACTTAAAATAAATTACATTACAATTTCCAATAGTGAAGTTGCACACAATGTGAAACTTATTGCATTTCAATGTAGAGCAACATTATGCTTATTAAACGGACAAAGTCCGCCTATGTGTGATAAATTATCTATTAAATTAATTATATACAACGACAAACTGCACATATAATTTAAATATATTACATATACGAGGAAAATTTACAATTAGAGGTATTAAAAGATTGCAAACGTAGCAATTACTATACAAGTAATACGAGTCTTTCAGACACTAATACACCAGCCGTCAATACAATTATTATTTGTACTAAGTGTGACTAGCGACCCAAATCATCAACAAAACAACCAACAACTAGTTAAAACTTGCTAAAATGTACAGGTGCACTATCTTTTCTTGTTCAAAAAGGCTTTTTTGTGCGGTGTTGCTGGTGTGTGTGGTCTGGAAGTATGCGGTCTCTTTTTTGCTAAGTTACCATCTTGCGAACCATTACAACATGAACATAGTTTTCTAACACTTCTCCTAGCGCCTCTACCGCTAGGAGAATCTACATCTTCATCGCAATGCAATTCACATTTATCTTCGTCTTTTACATGGTCCATTTTATTTATGTGCACCACTTTATAGTTTTCTCCTTCGCAATTCACCTTCGTCAATCCAGTGCAAACTGCCGTATCTTCTGAACTCGTTACTAGTTCCCCACCATATTCGCTAGATTTGATCCTCTCTCCTTTTTTTCTATTACTGTATTTAAACTTGTATTTATGCATGTTTGCTTCTTGGTACATTTCGGGTGATATGGGCGAATTGAGAGTTACTTCTGACATTGTAGCGCATTTGGGTAGGAGAGTATTATCTTCACAACCTGATATAACAGTTTCTGTAGCATTGCCATTCATTTGTCTAGTTTGATACTCTAAAGCGGTTTCAACGGGTTGATATTCAACGTATTCAAACAAATCTGCGCGAAGCGAGCTCGAATTGTCGTCGTCACTGAACAAATTCATGGTTTCTTTTACCTCTTCTTTAACGTCTGGAGCTTCTCTTTTGATTATATCTTGTGAAGTCTGATCAAACGATGGGGAATGGTTAGAATCAAATAATAGATCAGCCTCGGGAAACAAATCACTTGCGCTAGGTTCGTCTACTCCTAAATCTTCGCATTCTTCAGAAAGAGACTTCTGAAGCCTTAGCTCTCTTTCGATTGCCGCTTGTTTCTGCATCTCGCTGTCCATTTTCTGCGATTCGGCAGCAACTTTTTTGGTTTTATTCACGTAATACGCTGCATTTCCTCGAAAATTTTTCTGGTCACTGATAGGCTGAAAAAATATTCCTCATCAACAACCATTTGAATAATAATAATGTTTATTTACGAAATATAAAAAAGTACAGTGCATAGATAAAAAAAAATATAAACAGACAAACAAAATCACTGAAGTTGTAAGGAGCTGGACGCTTCTTACAGCTTGTACGTGATGTGCACATAAATGGTTAATTTTACTGGACATCATCGGGTTATCTTAGGACATCATCGGTTTTTTTTTTCGGAAATTATCAGGTAAGTGACTCAATTTTTTTTATGTATAAATATTAAATATATAGAGAATAATAGTTTGTGTGCTGTTAGTATTGAATTTCTATTGGTTATTTATAATTTTCTTCAACATATCTCTATCTAGAGTTATTATCCAATTATTAATTTTTGATTTAAAATGTTTAATATTTTTTAACTCTATGGGAACTTGCTATAAGTTTGGGACCCAAGTAGTCAAAACAACGCTGTCCATTTTCATACAATAAATTTGTGTAGCATCCATAAAAACACTTAGATCATAAATATCATGACTAGGAAAAATGATATTTTTTCGAAAAATGATTCTCATTATCCATCTCTGAATAACATTGAATTTTTGTAGGTGGCAGTTATTTACTCCCCCCTCCCTTCCCCCCCCCCTGCAAGAATTCCGTAGTTAATTTGGGATTGCACTAGTGAGTAATACATACTTTTCAAGTTATGAATATCTAAGAATTCTCTCAAGTATCTAAATTTAGACAGAAGACCCCGTAATTTTAAAAGTACATTTTTAATATGCAGCTCCCATTTTAGATGACGATCTATTATAACACCTAAACACTCAATGCTTTCTGTTTCAAGTATTTTCATTTGGAAGTCCAGTGATGTAGGATGAAAATGGCATATACTTTGTTTTATCGACATTTAGTGTAAGTTTGTTGTATTTGAGCCATCATTTTTAGTTGTATCCTTGAGCGCTTTCCACGTTAACTCGGTATAAAATATGGCGGTGTCATCTTATGGTTTTGCCTTTAGAATATAGCTGTAGTAATCTGCTAATGTAAACTGTAAATAGTACTGGTCACCAAAAGTAACAGTTTTTGCTTTCACTTAAAAAAATTCTGATAAAATCATATGCAACACCTATTATTCCATAAAAATGTAACTTTTTAAGCAAAAGTTTATAATCCACTGTGTCAAAGGCTTTAGAAAGGTCAACAAAGACACACACAATGAAGGTTCTCGTTTATCTAATGCATTTTAGACATTTTTCACCAGAGACATAATAGCGTCCTCTGTGGTTTTTTCCTTTCTAAAGCCATACCAGCTAGTAGAAAGTATATTATATTTTTCTAAAAAATTCACTAAGCGATTTTTAAATATTTTTTCCAACTAAATATTAGACCGGCTAGATGATGAACTTAAAAAAATTATAACTAGCTGAATATCTCTAATATAATGGGAAAGGTTTAAACCAATGTTTTTACCTTTTCGCCGTTATGCAGAAAATCCTCTTTATTAACTGGCAGTTCGGAAGTATGTGTCCTTGTGGTATCTGAAGCTTTACGGTATCTAGGGGTAGTATGTGAAAGCATTGGTCCATTTGAAGAACATGCCGTTACCAACACTGACTGCATCCTCTCACAACTCTTTGATTCTGAAAAAAATTATACAATTTTTATACTTGAAAGACAATTAATAGGAATCTGATGGTAGTGTCGTTGAGGTGGGGTTAGACCATATAAATATTGTTTAAAAATTCTCTTAAGCCAACTTTTGCCTATTGATAAGGTTTATTTTATCCAGAAAAAAATACTGATTCCCAGAGGTAGAAAAATTAGTTTTACAGCTCAACTACTCAACCGATCATCATGAAATTTTGTACATATTGTCAAGGGCAAAGAAAGACATAGGGAGTTTTTATCCAGAAATATGGAAATATTATAAACTACTCACCTTTCAAGTTACTTGCAGGGTTGACATTAATGATAGTTTGACCTGAAGTAGCTCCCTCTTGTTTGATGGTAGATGAAGTAGTGGCGATAACTGAAGTTTCTACTGAATTGATAACTGTTTTTTGATACGTTTGATATATTTTTTCATTTGAATTATCCGACTGAGGAGAATCTTCTCTTTTAATATCAATACTACTATCACTAGATATACTTGTGCTACTATCAGGTTGTGGAATATCGTTATTATCTTGAGGTTCTTCCTTCGGATGGGAAATTGTTAAAACCAATTCGTTACTGTCTCTGTCTTCTCCTATCTTCTTTAGAGTTAGGGGCTGACCGAGGGCTACGGCGGTAGCTACAGAATTTGAAGGTAAAATTACGGGTTGCTGATTGACAGTAGCCAATGTTTGTGAGATACCGGAAATAGGTTGAATTGTAGAGTACTTTACTGCAGATATAGCTCCTTTTCTATTTTGATTACTAAAACTTTGAAATAGTAGCATATTCTGGCCTGATCTTGCCGGTACTGTTGCTAGGATCTTACTGCCACCTGATACCACTGCTATTTGTTGTCCACCTTTACGTAAAAAAGAGATCATCATACAATATTTGTTGTACATACATTTTCAAGAAAAAAAAATAAAACTTACCATTTATAATGAATTCCATAATATTAGAAGGAAATGTAGAGTAGGGGAGGAAAAGTAAGGAATCTTCTTAACGGGTTTAATGTATTCATAATTTATCAACAAACTTTCGCTACATTGTTGAACCTTTTGTTTATGTCAAGTATTTTTCTCCAATCAAATGATAGTTTGTTGTTTCCTTAGTACAGAAGATATCAATGAAATTTATGTGAAGCCAGATTAAGTGCTAGTGATATTGGAGATCATAAAATAATTGCTTTATAAAAAATTATTAAAATGTAATGATTAATAGGTGAGCACAGGTTAATCTTAAACATTTGACAATCTCGCAGCGTGTGGACTTCGTTTTATAGAACGTCTAGGCAGATAGCAAAATAATGAAAGGTATATGAAAATTTGACGATCTGGCCGCTATATATAAAACGACGGATTCTGTAATCTGCCTGACATAAATTATGTACTGTGCTGTCATCGGAAATGCGGAAGTGTAAGTACAAGATTTTATAGTTATTGGAGAAATTCAATTGAAATAGTCAAATCTCACAAACTAAGCAATTTTATTTATTGACTATATCTATTACAAGTAAAAACATTGTACAACACAAAAAACAGCATCAAAAATATGCAGTGTACAATTCACTCAAAAAAACGCCAAGGCTTTCAAACATCTACTTACATATCGTGATTCAATTAAACATTCATCTACTACCTATCCTGTTGATAAAAAAAGAATATTCAATGTCTAATCTGTCTAGAATTTTGTATTGGAATAAATTGGTTGAAAATGAGTTTATAATTTGGAGTAATTTATTGTATAAAATATGTGATCTTGATACACTATAGTCTCCGTTTTTACGGTCTATAGTCTCCGTTTTTACGGTGACCAAAGTGGATGTGATAAATATTACAAAGAAGTGTTACTATCAACAAACATTTCTTCAAAAAGTTTAGAGCTTTAGCGCTTTAGACCTTTATATTTAAAAAAATACCATAATATTGTTTCTCTTTTTGATTAAAGCTTAGTTCCCTTTAATAAAATTTTCATCTTTTAATAAAAACAAACTCCAATATATCAAAGCTATAAACTTCTCCATGTTTTTCATTTTGACTGGACTATTAAAATACTCTCGTTTAATTTGGGACGGTAATAACTGGACTATTCCAAACAATTGACGTTCACGAACCACCGATAAGCTGTGCATAAAAACAAAAGGAAAATAAGGAAAAATAAATAAAAATAGAAAAATAAAAAATAAATTAAATTTATTGATTCTAAATACAATAACCACCATGTATGTACGTACAATTAGTAGCTTGGTATTTCCAAATAAAACACAAAAAATAAACAATACTCTGAGAAAAAATAAAAACACAGATATAATGTAGTTAAAATGTGTACTGGAGCACACTAATCTAAAATTTGACAGATGGTATTTAAGTTATTTGCAGGGTACCATAGTACACATATTTGGTACTTTTTCTTTGAAATTTTGGCGTAATTGTTACAACCCCTTATGAACTGGTGACACATAAAAACTTATTTTGTTAAATTTTAGAGAACAAAAACAAAAAAATAGAAAAATAAAAAATAAATAAAATTTATTGATTCTAAATACAATAACCACCATGTATGTACGTACAAGTAGTAGCTTGGTATTTCCAAATAAAGCACAAAAAATAAACAATACACTGAAAAAAAATAAAGACAGATAAAATATAGTTAAAATGTAAACTGGAGCACACTAATCTAAAATTTGACAGATGGTATTGAAGTTATTTGCAGGGTACCATAGTACACATGTTTGGTACTTTTTCTTTGAAATTTTGGCGTAATTGTTACAACCCCTTATGAACTGGTGTCACATAAAAACTTATTTTGTTAAATTTTAGATTGCTTAAAATGTTGAATATAAAAAACAAAGTAATATCGATAAAAACAATAGTTTTTATGAAAAAAAATTCTGCAATGCAGAATATTTTACATATCAGGTATTGCACGTGAACTCATGCGAAATAAACACACAAAAAACAACTAGTACGTATATAATAAAATGAAATACGTAAGAAGAACAAGAAATATAATTTTAGAAAACAAAGTAAAATATTCTCATGGTTTGGAGGCTGTAGATGAGAGACTAAGCGAAGATTCTAATTATTGATGCTATTTCGAATTTGTAACTCATAAAAACACTTTTGTATTTTTTTTTAATTTAATAAAGCAATAGTATAAGATATATTTTGTGTATAAACGATTTTATTAAAGATGGATTTTCAAGCTACTTGAGGAAAATTTGATTAATTAAAACTATAGTCAAAAAATTTACAGAAATAAATTAAATATATTTTTGTTCAGACTGATAATTTCATCTCAAGACAAAGTTTCGTTTAGCGGAAATCACTTTTTTTACAGAATGAATGTTCATTAAAAAATTCTAGCATACTGCAAATGTTTTGTTTTTTAGAAAACTGTATTTTTTATTAATTATTAGTTTGTTTAAGCAGTTCCGTTTATCGAATATCATGAGCTAGTATTTTTATTTAAGATAGTTCTAGAAAACCTTTTTTTGGGTAATTCTGGTGAAGGAGGTACTTCAATACTAAAAAATCGAAACATGACCCTCATACTAGAAAAATGAAATATATATTTTTTTTAATTTTCATGTTCTTCCTACGTGTTGGTAAAATAAATAAATAAATAAATTCTTGACTATATATCTTAGTGGAAATATATAAATATAAAGCACCATTTCACGGCTTAATAAATAAATAAGATGTCGAAATTTGTTATTTCCGACGTACAGCCATACAAACTCTCCAAATGTCAATAAAAAGTAGCAATATAGATTTAAACACAAACTAATTAACTAATTAAAACATCAAAATTCTTTACACATTCTACATTTCATCTACTCACGAGATAATAACAACACATTAAAAGGCAAAGGTGTAAGCTTACCTTTCATCATCGAAACTGGCATAATATAGCTACCGGGTACTATCACAGCGGTATTTGGCATCTTCAAAGCTTCACCAACACTCGAATCAGCAATAATGAGATTTCGAGATTGGTTGGTAGAGGTGGTTCCTTCTGCGAATATGACAGGTCTCGAACTTGGTGGACTAGCATTGTCGTTGGATTCGATGGTTGTAACTGACGCTGAAGCTTGAGACTGCTCATCATCTGTTACTGACAACTGAACCACTCCCCCTCCTGAACTATCTTCGCTGCCGATTGTTAAATCATCAGTATCCATTTCTAGAGAGCTGCTTGACTGTCCTGTTTTTTTAACACCAGAAGAGCTCTTTTTCCTTTTCGAATTTTGACTAGGATTAGTAGGTGGATTAGATCTTCTTCGAGGTGCTGGTTTGTTATTCAGATCAGGAGAATTCCTTAGCTGTTCCGCATACTCGGCAAGTATATCAAATATTCTTTGGGTAGTGTGTTCGTCTTCTTGTGGTTTTTGTTGCGGTTTCGGGATCGGTGAAGACTTTGTAGCAGCAGTATTACTGGTAGTTGTTTTTAAAGTTTTTCCTTTGGAGTTTTTAGTGGCAATTTTTGGCAGAGTGGGTGTAGAAGCAGGCGTCACACAAGGACTCGAGCTACCCTGAGAAGTTACACTTAAAGCTGGTGATGCAGCAGGTTGTAAATTGTTATAGGAACTAACAACAACAACTGGTGATAACTGAGTGTATTTCTGCAACTGATTAACATACGTTACACTGATTCTTTGTGGTGTTACTTCTTGATTATCCCCCGAATTGGTACTTGTTTCAGAGGTACTAGTATTGCTTCTCTCTTTTATCTGCTTATAAACCATATCAAATTCTCTAAGTTGTTCTAAAGTGGTTGAGCTTAAATTTGGTTGTTGCGGATTGGCTCTAACGACATTAGCAGGTAACTGCAACTGAACTGGCTTAACAATTCTAGCACCTTGTACAAGAGTAGGTCTAGTAACAGTACCTTTGACGTCTTCACAGTTGACCTGAATCTCTCCATCGGCATTCTTTGGACGACCTTGTAAGGCAGCAGCTAATAGTGCGCTCATTTTACTATGAATAACACTATCTTTAACAAGGCTAATTTGTTCAGGATTCGTAGTAGCAATTCGAAAAACTTGACGAGTAGTTCCTCCAGGAGGTATGAGACTTATGGTTTGACCCACAGGTACTTGTCGGCTGTATATGACACTTCCTTGTATCGGTTGTACACTTACAGGAACAGTTTTAGTTGTAACAGTGGTTTTTTTAGTTTCAGTATTTGATGCTTCTGTCGTGGTTGGAGAATCTGCTGCTTCCGCGTTAGTTTGATACACTGTTTTCCCAAATGCTTGTTGAAACTTTGGCAAAGCCGATTTGCAAATAAACTGAAGAATTGTACCACCCTGTCCAGTTGTCACAGTAGTTGGAGTCTTGACAATGGAGTTTGTAGTTTTTATTGTGCTATTTAAGATAGTCGGTTCTGTCGTTACCGCAACCTTCACCTATAAAAAATAGAGTGAAAGTACAGTATGAATAAAAATACTAATTACTTTTTGACACACAGTTACTAAAAAAAAAAAAAATAAGATGCAGCTCCCGAGGAACTTTTTAGCGTTACAAATCCACGTGCGACTAAGTAAAAAACATAAAATTTGAAGTCTGGATGTGTCGATAATTGTCCAAGAAATATGAATCAAGGCAGTGCAGAGTGCCGCGTGGGTTAAACGAATGAAAGTGATTAAAAATAAATTTCATTTTCAAGATAAAAGTGGACGTAATTACAAGTTTCACCAGGGTTGTATAAAATTAGGATTAGATTCAGCTTAAAAAGGTGTAAGTAGAATTTTTAAAAATGAAAATATTTTCAAGTTTAAAACTGCAAAAAATTGTTGTCAAATTAAAATCCATTCACAGATTACATTTTTGATAAAAATGATTTTGAATAAAGAATTATTTCTGAGATACCCTGTGTAATTCACAATCTTAATCTAGAAGAAATGCCAAAAACTATGTACGAAATATATCAGCTAACAAAAAAAAATTGTATCTGTTTTTAAATAAAAAAAATTATAACTACTGAAAAAAAAATTACTACTCTTCAAGTACATTTATTTAAATAATAAAGAACGTAATACAAGTCACACGGCTTGGCATATGAACTTACACAACATTAACAAATAATTAAAAAAAAACAATTTCTAGGTTATATATACACTATTACATTTTCAATTCTGATTAAGCAATAAAATAATTTACAGATAAGATTAACTTACATTTATTTTGTGACATAAATAAACTTACTTAATTAATTAAATATACAATTCAATTATTAGATAGTAAGAACAAAATAATCTGCCACAGAACAAAACAATATTCAAACTAAATTTATCGTACCACAGTGGAGAAACATTTTTGGTCTTTTTTCACTGGGTGCACAACAAAATATTCCTACCTAACCATTTTCGATTCGTAGATAAAAGAAAATAAATTTTAAAAACGAAAAATTATTGAAAAAATTCTAAAATATAGATTATTCAAATTACAAATTCTAGGAAAATTAATTATGAGATACTTCCTTTAGTTTACAAATTTGTGCGGTTCGTATGTAACCAGCTTATCATCTTTTCAGAAATAAATTTAAAAAAAATGGCAATACATTACTATTATCAGAAATTTTGACATGCAATTATTATCTGATTACACTTCGTTCTCTGAATAAGTATCTTCGGATTAAGTCGAGCTCTTTCAATAACAATTTTCAAGACTGGATAAACAATACTACTGCAAAAATTATAAAATTTCTAAATTTTACTATTTCGTTAGGTTAAGAGCACTTTGATAGACTCAAAAGTTAATTTTGTGGATTCGAGTGTTCGTACTTATAATGTAAAATTAAATTTAGCCGTAGCATTTTTGCACCAAATTATATATTCAAATAAAGCTGGTATAGACTAACTCCCTAATTAAAAACAATTCTGTATATTTTGGTTCTGTGCAAAATAGTTCATCATCTTACAAAAAGTTTGATGTTGAAATTCACCATTTCCAATACATATATTTTTTAAACACCTTTAACAACATTAAAATCGTTGTTACGTTTAACCCTAGAATGCTAACCATAAAGAAATACTAAAAAAGTTTTCATCAAGATCGTCATCTTTAGTCCAATTTCATTGATACACCACTTTAATTGGTTCTGAACCTAAAAAAACATTTCAACGCTCAAATCCAGAATGAGTTACGGTGAAACTGACAAACTTCTGTTATATAAACATCGTTTATGAATTTGGATTTTCTGTTGGCTGTAATGTTCAAACAATAATGTAATTTTGACAGAAATTTGCAAAAATTATCGCAAAATTGTACAGATAAGAAAAACAAATTGAATAAAGTATATGTCTAGTTTTTCACCGAAACTGGTGTCTAGTCTAGCCTTTTAAAATGATATTTTATACATTGTTGATGTTCCAATTTTAAAATTTACACAGCACATAATTATATGCAATTGTGTTACAAAATTTAGCAAGAGCAAAATATATTTAAACATTATATTACATATATTTAATCCAAACTCAGAAAGTATTATTAACAGTGTAAAATGAACTTTTTATGTTTATCATAGCTATATTATAAATATTATATAACAGAAATAAGTAACTTTCTCGTGATTCATTCTGTGTTAGCTGTTATTGGGTTAGTGTAGTGTAGGTATTAGTATACATGTATTTAGCTGATTTACATAAAGAGTAGGAAAGTGTATCTTTAGATTTTTGGATTGAAAAATGGCATGGAACATAAAATTTTCCTCAAAAGGTCATAGAAGAAATGGATTTGACACAAAGGTAATGAGGACATAAATTGGCTGACATATACAAATCCAGATTACAAAAATTCCACAACCATACATAAACATTAGTATGAATATTACCATTAATTATTTAAATATAATTTAGTAGATGATTACGGAGTCTAGGTGATCATTCAGAAAATGAAGGGAAATAGAAGTATGAAAGTCCAAATCAAAAAGAATTCAACTACTAGAAGAACTGGCACAAGTTTCATAATAACTAAGACTAATGGATAAGAATATAGGATGAAAATAATTCAACTGTCTGAATAAAAAAATAAACAAAATTTGGGTTAAGTTATTAAATATTAGCGGTAGCTGAGTAAACAAATTTGGTATAAGAAAATATATATTTTCGTTTAGATATAGTTTACATACTTTTACTAGTTTTACTTAACCTTCTAATTAATCATAAGTAGTCTATGAATACAGATATCTGGAGTAACCACCCTATACTTTACATTTAAAAATCTACAGGAAATAAGATAATATAAAGCATTCACTTTTTATTGATGTAACATACACTATAACATGCTGTTAGCTTCTTAATAATAACTATCACCTGATAGTTCTACTACATGATCTTGTTCTTAAACGAAACCAGATGGATTGAAAAAATTACATTGCAAGCACTTTTTGTGGTTGCAATGTCTATAAAAGTATCTCCAGTTAATATTGAAAATATCAAGTATATCCCGTACAGTATTAAAGCCGTTGCATGTCATCAAAGTGTCGTTAGCAGAGACGTTCGTTTATATTATGTCATTCGTTTGCCGCTGTCAATCACTATGTTTTGCCTCTCTAAACTCAATAAATATTGAAATTTGTAGCTCGCTTGGTATTAGAAAATATAAATATATATATTTGAAGAAACGTTTTGTAATTATTAATTTCAAATAAAATATAACTCGTTGGTTAATTAACTATCAAATTCAAACTAACGGCAGCCTCAGTTTAACATTAATAAAATTTTATATGTTGGCAATAGTGCACACTGTTGCCGCGCTTAAATTGCTTTATCAGGTAAAATTTTGACATTTCTCAGCTGGTTTCTGCAATTTTTGTGGTTACGTTCGACGTATTTTATTTTGCTGATTTAATTTTTTTATTTGTGCGTTATTAAAAACTGTTCTTATTAGAGCAAATATGCCGAAACAATTAACC
Source organism: Lochmaea crataegi (assembly GCA_947563755.1). NCBI lineage: Eukaryota > Metazoa > Arthropoda > Insecta > Coleoptera > Chrysomelidae > Lochmaea > Lochmaea crataegi. The sequence continues at coordinate 8,299,939 of OX387422.1, forward strand.
AGCCGCTGCAAAGAACTTGTGGCTTCATTAATCAATTATTTTGATACGTGATAACAATATGTTATACCACATACAAGTAACTTGTTTTACTTCGTGGTTTGCTAGGGTTATTTGTATATTTGTAAAAAATTATTTAAACAAAATTCTTGTATTTATCTTGTACAAATAATAGTAATTATGCGCCAAGGTAGAAAAGTGAGGTATTATTGTCGAGGTCCATTAAAGGATCCGAGACATTAATACACTTTTCTACCGTGGCTCATATAGCATTTTTTTCACTACTTCACTACTGGCATTTTATTTTTTTAAATATTAGTTTGTCGACTCCCATTTCACATGACATGACAGCTGTGCACAAGTTAACCTCACATTCTATTAAATGGATTGAGATTTAGTTATAATCAAGTAGGCTCTGTATTTTTCTACCTTGGTTAATAATAAACAACTTTACTACCTCAACAAAAGTCAATAAAGTTAGGTTTAGAGGCTAGTAGTGAAAAAACATTATTAATGGTCCATTGCTACCTTTAACTTCAGTAAGAGAGGTAAGTTAGCAGAAACAACATACTGAATTATTATCTTAATATATGTATATACATACTTTTTTAGCGTGTAGCAGCAGCACTTAAGTTGAATATATCAACTATGAGTAATATTTCACAAGCCGTGAAGAGTCATCAACGTTTAAAGTCGCCTTCAAAAAAACGTATCTGACATATACTAGATTCTCATACTATTTCAAGGGCTTGGCAATATAGTCGAGTTTTGACAGACGTCATGTACAACGGTTTTTAAACTGTACGAGCTATATATTAGTATTATACAAAATAGCTAGACTATGCTAAAAAAACTACACTTTGGTCCAAGCAATTTTTTTAGTTCATAAAAATTAATCAAAAATATTTAGCTTTTTATAAACATACTGCAATATAATTCAATAAAAAGTGAATACATTTAAAACCATATTATACAGGGCGAAGCACCATATTATGATACAGTGTTATTTATGTTTTTACTTCTTCTGCAATTAAATAGAAATGGGAAGAGCATAATCAAGAGTTCGAAAAGCAAATTTTTTCAAACATAGCATATATCAGGCTTGCAAATTCTGTGTAGTATATGATGCTGTGCCCTATATAATGTACCCAAAATATACCACTACCTATCCTTCCTCAGGGGTGCTGTTTTTAAATTAGTTTAAATATTTCCGTTTTCTTTTCTGGATCCTCAGTTACTTCCATTAAATTTAGTTCAAAATGTCTTCATTCAATTCCATTAACATATAGATTGTTTCCTATGTTCCGTAAAACAATATAATGTATGTACATTTAATCTCTTCTTCTAGTTATTTTACAAGTGCTTTGTGTTTGAGAAAGATTCAAAATATGTTGTAGTTACTTAACATTTGATTCAATATTATTATTTCCTTGGATCCAAATGATTTTGTTTCTCAGATAGATTCCAATCCATTGCAAAAAAATTTATGTATTCCAGCCTTTATCCTCTCCAAATTCAAATTATGCATGAAAACTCACCAATTATCTTACATTCTTGATATTTAATGTAATATTTGATGTTTTGTTGTTGTGGAGATACATTTTTAAAGCAGTATTTATTTAGAAACATCCTTGTGAAATAAAGCTTCCTTTACCACATAACCTAAGCTAAATGCACATAAATTCCTGTTTATTTATAAATAAATCACATATTATATTACTACAAGGGCAATACAAGATACATCTTCCTTATTTATAATTGGGGCTATCAGAGAATATGTTATGGAAAAAATGCAAAAAAAAATATTTATAAATTATTCCAATATCTGAAAACAACATTTTCGGGGTTATACCACTATTGCACTGATAGCCTGAGTTACAAATGGAAATAGTAATTTTTTCTTGTATCAAACCACATAGCATATAGCATGATCAAGACTAAGCAGAACGCACTAGTATAGATACAATTAGAAAACATATGTGTTGTATTTCAAAAATTTTATAGTTTTCAAAGTATTTACACTGTACATTACACAAAGTATACAGTAGGGTGCTTAAAAAAAATTTTTTTCAACTCTTACCCTCTCAAACGTTTCTATTTAATGTAAAAAAAATCCTCACCAAACATGAGCCCTATTGGTCAACTCTAAGGGGTCGCTATTTTTATTTTAGTTTCTCATTTAATGAACATGGGAAAAATTCTGTTTTTATTAAAATAGAATTTACTCATAATTGACGCAATTTTTTACAAAAAACCATTTTATAGTCTTAAAGTTGAACTTCACTAAACTATAAGGCCAATTATGATTATATTCACTAGTAGCGTAGCTTCAGCCATTTAAAAATTACTAAATTTTGAAATTTTCAGAAATAGATTGTAATAATTTTTTTTCTTGAATAATTTCTCAAAATTTTTACCTCAGAACACTTGATTAGTTTATCTTTTTTTGATGAAAGAATCACAGTAGACATTAAAAAATTGAAAATGATGAGCGCTATTAAACATCGAAAAAGTGATAACACCAGGGAAATAAGATTTAACGTGAAAGAGAGAGTGATCTGGATACATTAGTTCAAAAAGATCTAAATAATTTTATTAGTGTGGAGACTCTTTTTCTCTCTCAATTGTCGTATGGGATCCTTGATATTCACCCAGATATATGGGAAACGAATCAAGATTACATTGAAGGTAAAAAAAATTGAATAAGTTTAAAAGTCGTCAATGACGTATCGGAGCGAGGTGTAGCTCTTATTACAACTTACAATCGTTGTTTAACGAGAAACGAAGAGCAAAAACAATTTTTACTCCAATTAGTTCAATATCACAGGCAAAAATTCCCGAACTGTACTAAAACAACACTTGCCAGTGAAGAATAAACCAAATTAATAGCGTATCGGAAAGGCGTATTTTTCTTGAGTGCTATATTGTACTCTAATTATCATTAATAGAAAACTATTCACTAAAATAGACATGTTTATTTTTTTGTTGGCTAATTAATGTAAACTAATATATAACAAAATTAAAATCCATGATTACTTGTAATCATATACATAATTCATTCATCTTATTATTATAATGAGTGCTGCCACCTACAGTACAAATTTTGAGAAATTATGCAAGAAAAAAAATTATTAAAAGCTATTTCTCCAAATTTAAAAATTTAGTAATTTTTAAATGGCTGAAACAACGCTTCTAGTAAGGATAATCATAATTATTGTTCTTAGAGTTTAGTGAAGTTCAAAGACTCAACTTTAAGAATATAAAATGGTTTTTTGTAAAAAATTGCGTCAATTATGAGTAAATTCAATTTTAATAAAAACAGAATTTTTCCCATGTTGATTAAATGAGAAACTAAAATAAAAATAGCGACCCCTTAGAGTTGACCAATAGGGCTCATGTTTGGTGAGGATTTTTTTTACATCAAATAGAAATGTTTGATAGGGTAAGAGTTGAAAACAAAAATTTTTTTTGAAGCAACCTAGTATACAGGATGTCCAAAAACTCTCCTGACTAACTACAGACACTAGATGTGATTTTACGTCCGTTCTTCTCGAAAACAGTGCATAATATCAAATTCTTACACTGTTGCATTGTTTCATTTACTCGCGTTATTTAAATTTGATTTTGTTGTGATTTTACGTTTTTTATTTGTGTAGGTATTCTGTTTTAATTATTTTAGTTTTACACATTTTATGCAAAAGTTTTTTTTCAGAACTCTGCTGAGAGTCGCTTGATTGTATTGTAATAATTATTATCTATTGTTTGGTAAATATTATATTTTAATCAAATCATGTAACAGTCCCATTTTGCAATCGAGCAAAGACCAGTATTAATAAATACATACGTACAAAGTAATTCTTCAATCTAAAACTATAACCAAAATAAGTAAATATAAAACTAATTGTTTTAGGAAACCAACAAATACTCTAAAAGATAAGTTAAAATTAAATAACCAAATCAAATAGCAAATGCTTCAAATAAAACTAATAATTCAATATAAATGTGCACTAAATAATTAAAATAACATGACTACAGAAAATAAATTAAATAACAAATCCTCTCAGTAAGTTGTCAATTTTATTATGTTGAAGTGATTGTCTTCTGCAGGTTGTACACTACATCTACAGGGCATCTGGCAGTGTGAAATGAATATGTCAAGATATAACACTGTGGTTCTTCAAATAATGGTAAGATGAGTACGATGTACCCAAAGGGTAAAATAAGAAGGTGTAAAAGTATTGTGATATTACTTTAAAATATCCAGATTTAAATAAAAGAAAGTAGTAAATAAAAAATGGTGAAGATAACGTACCTTTGATGTTGTGTGACCTTTTAGAGGAGATGTTGAATTCTTTGTTATTGAAGAAGTAATATGCTTTATCCAAATTTCAATAAAGATATATTCAGTTGTAATAACGAAGATATTCCTTGTTCAATCCGTTAAAATAATGTGTCCTTGCACATGGAAGTAAGAAACAGGAAATAGTCAAGAGAGGAAGATACCTCCTCTCCTATTCAGGTATAGGAATTTTTGAATTTTGTCATTGGGTAAACTGATTTACTTAATAATTTTGGTAGGTACTAACAATACCAAAAGTGTAGGTGGAGTACCTTAGACATACATAAATATATGTCAAGGGGTTGTGAAATTTGAAAAGAAGAATGACATTGAAGATGTAGGGTTAACCTGTGGAAGATGTAAACAAAACAATTTATCATAACTTTAGTACTTATAATCATGAGAGGACTTATTTTATTTATTTTCTGTAGTCATGTTATTTTAATTATTTAGTGCACATTTATATTGAATTATTAGTTTTATTTGAAGCATTTGCTATTTGATTTGGTTATTTAATTTTAGCTTATCTTTTAAAGTATTTGTTGGTTTCCTAAAACAATTAGTTTTATATTATACTTTATATTTACTTATTTTGGTTATAGTTTTAGATTGAAGAATTACTTTGTACGTATGTATTTATTAATACTGGTCTTTGCTCGATTGCAAAATGGGACTGTTACAATCATTATTTTTGTTTTCCTTCTATTCTATACAATGTTTTAAACATTTTGACCTGATTATGGATCTACAAGTCATGCAGAACTTTTTATCAAGAATATATTTTTTTGTGAAATGTAAGATAAACTTTTTCTCCATTGGTATAAAACTTTTTGGGACACACTGTATATCATACTTAACCAAAAATCATTCCCTTATCCTTTTAGTCATTAAATGGTTTGTGTCAATTATTTGAAACTCATTTCTCTAAATATCATACTAAAAAATACCCAATATTACTGTAATCATCCACATATTGATAACATTGTAAAAATTTTAATATCTAGCGTTAATGTTCGGGTAAATTCCATCCTAGTCTGGCCGAATACTTTCTCTCTCTGCGTACTGGAAGCTCCGCCTTGTCACGAGATACCTGTTCTACTGTAACTTAGGTTAGATGGACATAAATTGACATCTAGCATCTGTAGTTTGCGTTTGACATGAGTTTCCGGACATCCTGTATATTCATTAATATAAACAAACAAAATGAATGTGTTAGTGTGATTGATATATAATGTACACAGACTTTCTCAATATTGTTCTGATAAATATAGTGTTTATGATATCTACGAAGCATCCCTCAATTGTTTGATTATGGTAATTATAAAAAATAAATGTAAGCTAATTAATATTCTCAATCAATATTGCTTGCCTCATACCCTCAATTTTTCCTTTTCAAATACCAGATATGCCTCAATTTAAATTCCTCATTAAAACAGACTCCACAGTTTCTATATTAGATTGAATTTATTATTTGTTTAGTAATACCATTATTAAGGCATGCATTGACATATGTATAATTTGCATAAAGATATTTGGTAATGTTTAATTTAATAACAAAACGAGAATTTTTGACAAAAGTTGATGAGTAACAATGACAGTCCACAACTTTAGAGATTTAAATGATATATAAAGATAACGACATAAATATTTCTGCATTGCTATTTGCTATTTCTTACTTTCAAGTCGCCAAAAATCATTATACTGCACTTGGTTGGAATATTAGGATAAAAATAAGCAAAAAGCAAGAAGCTATAAAAGGTAGTTCAAAACGAAGCACAAATAGCAGTGCAACCTAAATTTATTTAACTAAAAATTTAAATATTTTGTTTTGTTTATTGATAACCATGAAAATATATTTTACCAAATTCGGGGTTTTAATATTAACATGCGATTCCCGGTGCATTCCTATGCAAGTAGCAACCAAGGAAAATTTTGATCTTAATACAGAGAAAATTGAAACATAATACCAGTTTACAATTTTGGCTAATCGTTTGATCGTCATCAAAATTTTTCTACTCCTTTCCATTTCCATGATCAAAACATTTTTTTCGCCCATTCAGGAGTAAAATTCGAAAAATATCCGTATCTATAGTGGTATTCAGTATAGCCAGTGTATTTAAAATTACAGGACGGCACACTGTATTGCCGCTTCTTTTTTCATCAAGGTCCACCGTATTTCAGGCGAAATTTATACCATTGATTTATGTGTGGAAAGACTAGAGGAAACCAATCTTAGACATAAAACAATAAAAATATTACTTTTTTAAATGAAACTAAGTGTTCCTAATTAATTCCACTATTTAATGAAAAAATTATGATATTTTTTTTAAGATACTTATTGATAATTATTTCGATATTGATATATCATCATCAGAATGACAGAAGTGACATTTTATGTGATGCCTACTTGATGTTTCATATTTTGGCCAAATAGTGAGTGGCCTATCTTTTGATTGACTTAATATATTTATCGGCGAGATAGATCTGCACTCACTAATCCTGCAACTAGAGGTGGTGGAACTCTTATAGCAGTGGCTAGAAATATAACTAGTAGCCTGCGGCAGTCATCAGAAGAAATTGAACATGTTTTTGTTCTAGTTGGAAACACTAGGAACAAATGTATAATTGGAGCCGTCTACTTTCCCCCACTTTCCCCTATTGAAGATTATTTATCCTTTACTGAGAACCTAGACGCCATTTCTGAAAAGTATCCTGATGCTAAGATCTGCATTCTGGGTGATTTCAACTTACCTAAAGCAGTATGGTCTGACTTAAATATTTGTTCAGAAGCTATTTCACCCCCTGGTACCAGAGCTGATGATGTGAATGCTACTTATACCGTTTCTAATATGTGTGCCTACCATAATCTGTTTCAAATTAACTCTGTTCATAATGAATTTCACTCACTTTTGGATTTAGTTTTTAGTCATGATCGTTTAACTACATGTATTACAGCAACCGATCCTCTGATTGATGTAGATGTTTGCCACCCTCCTTTAGTAACTGAATAGAACTTGAGCTTGGACCATTGTAATTATTCTCCTGTTGCTGATGAGTTTTATTATGACTACAAATCAGCTGATTTTCACTCTATTGAATATAATCTGGGACTTATTCGGTGGGATCCTTTGTTATTGAATAGATCATTAGATGATATGTTAAATATTTTCTATGATATTTTGTATACCGTGATTCACCTGTTTGTACCTGTTAAGAAAGTTTCATCCAGAAAATTCCCCAGATGGTTCTCATCAGAACTAAAACATCTCATATATTTAAAGAAGCAAGCTCACTTGAAATTCAAACTAACAGGATCTCCTGTTGATTATTTGGAATTCTCTCAGCTGCGTTCTCGGTGTAAGCTCAGGTCTAAAACTGACTATAACGATTATATTAGGTTTACTGAATGTTCTGTTGGTGTTAATTTAAAATCGTTTTGGAACTTTGTAAACTCCAGAAGAAGATGTAATACAATTCCTGATGAAATGTACCTCAACAATGTCAAATATCCCGTGGGAATCGATTTAGCTAACCTGTTTCAAGATTATTTTAGCTCTGTTTATTCTGATAAGACCTGTCCTAGCTATGGTTATATATCTTCTACTCCTTTGAATGCTTCTGAGTATTGTGTGTCTATCTCTGAAATATATGAACATCTTTGTGGTTTGAATGTATATAAAGGTCCTGGGCCGGATGGCATCCCTCCTTCTATTTTAAAATATTGTAGTTTTGTATTGTCTCGCCCCTTACATATCATTTTTAACTACTCCCTCAAACTTGGTATCTTTCCAGATTTCTGGAAATCTAGTTTCGTCGTTCCTATTTACAAAACAGGTGAAAAATCAAACATATCCAATTATAGGCCGATATGTATTCAGAGCGTAATTCCTAAATTATTAGATAATATTGTTACTAAAATCCTTACCAAACTTTTGGATCCTTATATCATTAACCAGCAGTTTGGCTTCCGTTCAGGGAAGTCAACTGAGCTTAATCTCCTTACATATGTGGACTATCTTTCAAGTGCCTTGGACTCTGGTTATCAAGTTCACTCTTTGTACACAGACTTCTCCAAGGCATTTGATAAAGTTAATCATGGCCTTCTGATTCAAAAAATTAATAATATGGGTGTTAATGGTAGTCTCCTAAACTGGGTTCAAAGTTACCTTACTGGCCGTATTCAAATAGTCCGTGTGTGTGGCTTCTTATCATCTGGCTTTGTAGTTCCTTCAGGTGTTCCCCAAGGATCACACATAGGACCACTTTTGTTTAACATTTTCGTCAACGACATCCAGAACTGTTTTATAAACTCTCAATTCTTATGTTTTGCTGATGATATAAAATTGTATTTGACTGTACGTTCATTAGAGGATTGTCAGAATCTTCAAGCAGATTTAGATAATTTATCTCGGTGGTGTACTGCCAATGGCATGGAACTGAATCCAGCAAAATGTCAGTTTATTAATTTTAGTAGAAAGCGTCACCCTATCGTGTTTATCTATAACATTAACCAAACACCTCTTATTAATGTGTCAGAAGTTAAAGATCTTGGTGTTGTGATTGACTCTACCATGTCTTTTCGGCCCCATATATATGTTTCAATTAATAAGGCATTAAGGATGCTTGGTTTTATCAGAAGGATAACTTGTGACTTTCGAAACGTGCAATGTCTTAGAATACTTTACTTCTCCCTTGTTAGACCTCTTATTGAATATGCATCTTCTGTTTGGAATCCCTTCTATACGAACCATATTCACAACATTGAACAAATACAAAGAAAATTTCTAAGACTCATTGCCTATAAATCTGGAATTCATCCTGTTAACACCTACCACCTAAATTACCATGATTTGCATTCCCAGTTTATGTTGGAGCCTCTTCGTTGCAGAAGGAATTGCAAGGATCTTTTCATTCTATTCAACATAATCAATTCTACTCTCGATTGTCCTACTCTTTTGTCGAATATTGGTTTTTCCGCACCAACTAGATCTACTAGAAATAGTGTTACTTTTTCACAACCACACTACTATACTAATTATCGCAATAATTCGTTCATCCCCAGGTCCACAAGATTGGCCAATCGATTGAATCTTGATTTCTTTACATCTTCTTCTGAGTTTCGCCGACAACTCCAAATTTGTAATTTTTAAAAAATATTTTTAGTTGTTATTGTAAGTGATATGTGCTTTATCTTATGTGTTAATTAATGTATCTATAAGTTTATGGTTTTTCTATTTATATATATATTTTTTTTCTTTTCTTTTTTTTTTTTTTTTTGTGTATCAATTATTGTACTCTATTGTATTTAATGGGTTCTAGCCCGTCAATAAATAAATAATAATAATAATAATATATATGAATAGAAAAAATAAGAAGCTATGATATTACAAATATTAAAGCTTAGGTATTATTAGCCTTACAGGGATATCCTGGATATCTTTTTCCCATTTAAGATCAGTATAACTGATATAAATGATATAGGACAATTGTAAAGATCAGCAGATATAGTTTTCCTTGGTTTCCTATATCATTGCACAGTTGTACTGATCTTAAATGGGAAAAAGATATCCAGGATATCCCCATAGGGCTAATAATACCTAAGCTTTAATATTTGTAATATCATATCTTCTTCTTTTTTATATTCATATATATTAAGTCAATCACAATCACTCACTATTGGGTCTAGCCAAAAAATTAAACATCAAGTAGGCATCACATAAAATGTAACTTCTGTCATACTGAATCGAAATAATTATAAATAAGTATCTTAAAATTTTCATAATTTTTTCATTAAATAGTGGAATTAATTAGGAACACTTAGTTTCATTTAAAAAAGTAATATGAGTAGATTCCACAAAGTAAGGGTCCAAACAGTAAATTCAATAAAAATATTCTTAGACAGCCAAGCGGCTTTAATAGCTCTTACCCCTGTGTCGAAGTTGACATCAAACTGCCAAAAAAGAACCTCCTCAATAGCAAAAATCAAGAAAGTGACTCTGGTCTGGATCCCGAGCCATTTTGGTATGGATGGCAATTAAAAGGCAGACTCTATTGCAAGGGAGAGTGCCTTAGGTGGTTTTATGAGGTCAGGCATGACCTACGTTGTCTAACAGGCTCTTTAATAGGTGTAAGCCACAGCCTAATAGACTCACTCATCACAATCCTAACCTAACCTACGACAAATAGACTTCCTCGATCGCAAAAACGTATAAACTAATGTTATAATTTCAATGTTGCTACTAGTTGTCTACACTAAAATGTGTCAATGACTTTCACAACCGTAACCTTCTCCTGATCTTGATTATACCTTGGACCGGTTAGTAGAATGTGAATGACATGCGTCTATAAAATTGTGATCTTACCTGGATAGCTTCTGTGCTAGGCGTAATACTATTGACTGAGGTTTTGGGAGTTAACGATGGAGACGGTCTGATGACTTGTTGCGACAAGATGTTGATCAGCGGTCCCTGTCGCCGAACAGTGTTCGTCTGATTCGAGACTGGTCTAACGATTTGCTGGGACAGGATGTTGATTAGCGTAGAGGGCTGGGAAGTTGTAGTTCTTGAAGTAGCACTTGTGGTAGTTGGTGTTTGAGTTGTCGAAGTAACTGAATTGGAATGCTCAGGTTTCTGATCATTAACTCTCGGTTGGCCGATGCGCTGGATGTGAGGCGTAACTTGGGTGCTAGTCTGAGAATTCTGGATTGAAACACTTTGGGTGGATCTTCCTCCCGATACTTGCACTACGTTTACAACTTGATTATTTCCCAATGGTCTTATCATTTGAAAATCGTTAAGACCCGGAACATTCGATAAAAGGGATTTCAACGAGGATTTTTTTTCATTACCTTTGTCTGGAAACCCTCGGTCCGTTTTGATTTCTTCTTTATTAAAATCGCAGCAGACTTTCGTATTTATTTGAGAATTAACGCGTAGATTTACGTCTTGTAGTGGTGAAAGAATGTGGTTTTGTACTAAATTTGGTGCTTTTCCGACTTTATTTTCAGACTTATCCAAACTTTTGCGTCTTCTAGAATTTTTTGGAGGAGCCTTTCCTCTATCACATTTTTGTTTGATACTAGGATTTTCTTCCTTATTAGCTGCGCACTTTCCTTCAGTTTTCTTGTTGGAAGGTAGGCGGCATAAAATAATTTTCAACTCTTTACTATTGGTCGGGGAATTTTGTACAGTGGAATGTAGATTTTCAGTACTATTTATATTATTTACATTTTTACAATCATCTAATACATCAACACCTGTTGGTGTTTTAACACAGTCTTTATTTTCAACTAATATTTTTCTTTTTGACTTTTTTGCGTAAGTTCTAATCTTTTCAGTCAAGTTTATCTTTGGTAATACTTCATACGGATCATCATTTTCCAGAAATTCTTTTTTCACTAATGCAGAACAATTCGGAGTCTGACGTAACAATTCTAATGGAGTTAAAATTCCGCTGTCAGAAGTTGAACAATCAATCCCATTAGTGTTTAATTGAGCAGTCGTATTGGAGTTTTGGTTTCCAATAAAATTATTATTTGTCCCCTCGTTGCTATTATCTTCAGTGAAAATCACATCAGCCTTAAGAATACTGTCATTATTGCACTTCGAATCCACATTTAATGTTTTCTTAACATCAGCCTTATCATCGTTATAATTTCTGCTTCGTATAATATCCAATGAATTGCAAGAATTCTTCGGCATCGGATAAACTCGCCTGCGATGTGTTTTCTTCACTTGGTGAAATGCTTTTTTGTTGGTTACTTGTCGTGTTTCCTGTTTCAACTTGACTGTTTGATTGTTTATATTGACCGAAACTGCATCCTTGTCCAAAAGAGCCGATTTGATTTCTATATTGGAAGGATTCTGTGTCGGGTGATTTGGTACTATGTGATGCTGGTGTAAAACTTTGTTTTTGTTGAGATCCACTTGCTCCGTATGATCTTTTGATTTGTGATTGATTATTTGAGGACTGAGTTGTGAAATCGGCAACTTGTCTGAATTGAGACAAGGACTGGGTACTTTGAGCAAACTGTAAGAGTTGTTGCGCAATAAACTCTTGTGGGTTAATGGATTGACTGGACGGTTTCCGTCCTTGTTCTGATTTTGAACTGTCACTGATGGGCTGCTGTTGTGCCGTTGTTGTTCGTTGGGTGTACATTTTTCTTTGCTGGTCATTAATTGTTGTTCCTGCTGAAAAGGTGTTTGTATATTGCTTTGAACTGGCTGACTGGTAAATTGGTTGGACTGAGGTTGTTGCTTTTCCAGTATTTCCGAGATGCTTTGATGTTGATTGGAACGCTTCGGAGTTAATTCTTTGACCAGTTGCTGATTTTGACTGCTGGTTGTTGGCAAGGTACAACTGACTTGAGGATTTTCCAGTTTGGTCGTTACTATCATACATACTGGCTGTGAAGTGCTGTTTAGGTTGGGAGGTGTTGACGCTCGGAACGTGTTGGTTGATTTGGTGATTATTGGCGCTAGAGATGTTTTGTCGTCGAACTTGTGCAATTGTGGTGGTTCCTGGGAGTTGAATTTTAAAATTGACACCCGGTTTGCTTGAAGGAGTGCTTGCAGCTGCAACATTTTGTTTGAATTGTTGGTTAATGACATTGTGTGGTTTAAAATTAGAGGTTTTGACGCATGAGTTATACTGATTGACTTGGGATTTGCTAGCATTGGGGAAGTTTGGTTGGGTGTTTTGAGAGCTATTTGTTCCTGAGAAATTTGACTGTTTAATTTGACTGCAGTTGGGGCTTTGGATGAGTTGTTTGATTTGAGAAGAGACGTCAACTGGGGAGTGTTGAATGTGAGAGGTGATGTCGACTGAAGGATGCTGATGTCTGATTTGGGAAGTGGTGACAGCAGATGGGTAGTTGGTATAAGAGGGTGTGGTAACGGTACTTTTAGAAGCATTAATGAACTCACCAGCGTACGTGGTTCCTGTTTGACTGGAGGTATTCGTTGCGGCACATGTTCTTGCGCTTGTTCCTTTTGGAGAGAAATGAGAGACTGATTGGAGCAGTTCTCTAATTGTTTCTTTACTGGTGTTTCGTTTTGGTTGCTCGTCTGCTTTGCTAACGGTTTCTGTATTAATAAGTTTGGCAGTGTATCCGGACTGATTAGTGTCTCTTGGTGTTGAATTAGATTCGGTTTTGTAGTTATTGGTTTGAGACATTGATAAGAGAAGCTCGGCAAGTTTTCGTGATTGCTCACTGGGTTGACTACTTGGGTACTGATTATACAATGGGTTTTGGTTTGTTTCTGATCTTGATTGGGTAACATTATTAGTTCTTGCTGCAAATTGTCTATTTTTATCAACTGAGGTTGCTGATTCGTACTGGGTACTAGGTTTGACAATGGAATCAAACTGGGCACACAACTGGAGAGACGGTTTTCCAATTTTATCTCCTCGGTTTGTTGTTGATTCAGAGTGAGCCGATAGAAATTGTTTGGCTGTTGAGTGTTTATTGAAATATTGCTTGGGTTGATTAAATGTTCCAGTGAAGATTCTGGCATTCGAGCAGGTGGATTGGTTTGCAACATTTCTGATTGTTCCTGCTTGTGAGACTGTGTTGGGAGATTGCATTCTATTTGCTTTTGCTCCAACGCCACTTTGTTCAAAATATGGGTTTTGAGGGGTTTTGCTGGGCGTTGGAGATTGTTTTTGACTGGTTGAAGGACTGGCTGTTGCTCCGGCACCTGATTCTGACTGCATAGAGAATTTGTTTGATGTAAATTCTGGGATTGATGGAGATTTGGTATGAATTGTTGTTCCTGTACTAACTGTGGCTGTAATCCTTGTATCACATCTTTGGAACTGTCCTTGTTGAGAACTGTACGAAGCCGTCTGAAGTCCGAGAGCCGGACTGTTAATACTGGCGGAGATTTTGTACAGCTCGTCGGGTTGGTGTAAACTTTGAGATCCGGAGAAGGAAGACGAAAATCCTGAGCCTTGTGATTGACTATTTTGCAATTGTTGTTTTCTTTCAAACCATTCTTCAAGTACTTGTTTCGCATTTTGGTTTGTTGGCACTTTTTTGTCACTAATGGATTTTTCAAAGGTGGAGTTAAAACTTTTTGTTTTTGCCGTTTGTCGATTTTGTTTACTTGGATGAATGTGTTTTCCTTCTTCGCCACCTGCCCACCAAGTAGAGGCAACGTGGCAGTCCTTACGTTTTTTGAACTAAAATCGGTATCACATGATGTACTCATACTACTACTGCTACTGGCAGCTGCAATCGTCTTAGGAAACGGTTTTGGATATTGTATAGCTGAAAACTTGGGTGGGATTTTATTTAAATTGGTAGATACTTCGTTTTCTACTTTAGAAGAATCAACTGAATGTGTAGCTGCAATATCGGGATTATCGGGATCTGCCTTAAAAAGTTTCTCGGGTATTCCATCGCAAGGTTCTTTTTCTCGAGCCCTCTTAAGATTAGGTCTAAACATTCTAAGGCTTTTTAGAGTGTTTGGATCCGACTTTGTTAGAGTTGGAAGCATCGGCAAATACGGGCCCTCACCTGCTCCATCGCTGCCAAGGCTATAAGGTCTTGAATCTTGAGACATTGAATCTTCACTATTTGAACTTGTTTCTTCATCAGAAACAAAATCTTGATCCAAATACTGTTCATAGCCCCTTTCAATTCCATCTAATTCATCTAGAGGTTCCCGCTTGATACCTTTGAATATTGAATAGTCTATATCAACAAACTTTAATTCAGTTACAATGTTTTTTGTAGCCTGTGGATCTTGTAAATACATTAAACAAAGTCTGTGTAACTCTTCCCACGGCAAGAACCAACTCAAAATTTGATATCTTGGGTTTGACAAACATACAACCAGATCATCGCACAGGGCTTCGGAAATTCCTAATATTGAATTTTGGAGTGCTTCATTAAGGGCCATGTTGATCTTGATAGGTACATTAAATTCTGGTTTCGACATCCATTCTCCACACTCGGAGCACATCCAAGTAATTTCATCTGATGGTAAGATAGGCGGATGTAATTTACACTTCCATTCTTGGCCTGTATCCAACACCACAAACCCACTTCTTTTTGCTAACATTTCAATATTAGAGAGTCGGTCTCTAGTCGGTTCTAAACTAAAAGCAGTAAGCACACATTCTCTTGCCACCTTTACATGTTCATCTAAAAAATCGGCTAGATTACAAAACGCTGTTGCCAATCTGGACGTAATTGCGGCAACTTTATCTACTTCGTTGGCATCTTTCTGGCGTTCTAATTCATTCATATCAGTCGTTAATGCTCGTATATACATTTCGATTACAAAAGGTTTCAGCTTCTGTCCAGCCTGTAATAAAAATACAATCATTAGACTGTTTATGTCGAAAGTTAATGGGGAAAAAAATTAACTTACCTTTCTTTGAATGACAGCACAGAAGACATATAATCCAGCAGCATCTGCCAAATTGCTAATACGACGTATAGATGTTGAAAAATCATGTATCAACGCATCTGAATTGCAAAGAGATATATAAACTTCTAAATAACTTTCGAGGAACTCTTTTAATTCGTCAGTGTATTTAACAACAGCCTGGGAAATGTACATTTGCACAGCTAATATTGCAACTCGTTGACAATTCTTCCAAATTTTTGATATTTTCACTCTTTTCTTAGCAAATCTATTCACCAACTGAAGTCCTTCGCCGAAAGTCAGCTCTTTTAACTAAAACAAAACTCAACCTAATTAAAAGGCCTAAACACATCAAAATAGGTAAGTCAGAATTTCCCTTAAATCTTGAACAAATATTAAATGGTACAATGCCATCTTAAATTGTCAAAAATCAAATAAAAACAGATTGAGATCAGCTTCGAACAACTTACATCAACAAAATTGTTCAAAAATAACCAAAATCTCCGAAAATCAATGAAAAATCATACAACTTTACTGAAACCGTAAAAAAATAAATAAAATTCGTACAGAATTTATCTTAAATTGTCAAGAATCGAAGTGTCTGACAAAAGTATTATTTTATTATAAATTAATTTACAAATGAATTGTATCATTCAATTTTTATTGTGCCGCCTATGTTTTACAAGTGGTCGTAAAAATGTTTGTTGGTTGTTCCACTGAAATCGTAGACACTATACTATTGATATTTTTATTGGTGATTTAAAAAAATGTTCCCAGTCAAATTTCCATAGAAACTTCGAAGACAAAGATTTATCGACTAAAATGAATAAAATAAAATTCTACTTACCAGAACAACAATTTTTTGTCTATCTTGAAATTTGTACAACAACGCAATATGAATGTCATAAATGAACCACATTTGTGTGTCTGTAGCATTAAGGCTGAAACTCTGAGTTTTCGATAATTTTCTGCAGTTCATGAAAGCGGTAACTAAATTCAGGGCTAAATCTTCGCAATGAGATTCGCAAAGTTTCTTCAAACGAACTGATACTAAATAAGCTGTTTCTACACAAAAAAATTCGATTTCTGAAAAAAAATAACACAATTGAATCGATAATGTTGAAGGTAATATCTCTATGGATAAAAGTCCATGTTTATTTAAGAACAAAAAATACCTTCTGCTCCTATCTCAGCGTCATTTGTCTTCATAAGTTTCATTAGAACTGGATCTTCCCAAGGATTCCTAACTACATCTGCCAATTTTTTACAGCGGGTTGCAAACGCACTGTTCAACTTAAGGAGTTCATTCTGCGCCTTTTCTATTTCTTCCAAGAGTTTGGACTCATAAGTTGCTAAAATCGAATATTGTCAATTAGCAAAAACATTATTAGTTAATAAGAAAAATCGCAATCCGCTGGTAGAAGTTGGGTCAATCAACAAAGGTTTTAAGGAGTGTTTAACAAACCAATTAATTTCAAGGACTGGTATTTAACCAGTGCACTGAAATCTCCGTTGCCAAACATTTGCGAGGATGGTAAAATGCATTATTAACCCTCCGAGACCAATATTCAAAAATTTCCAAAAAATATATATACAATGTGCATATTGTTCTTTTTTATTTGATTTGGGTTGAATAAACCCAAATATAGTAATTTTTTATATTTTTAAATGTTATTATAACTTCAGTCTTACAATAGACGCAAGCACATAAAACGTCCGTCACAAAAAAATCTTTAAAATTTCATCTCAAAATTAAAATTTAAAAAAAAGTCTGAAATAATTGAAAAATAATAGGTAATTAAACAAACATATACTAAAAGTAAATTGCCTTGTATTACAAACATACATGCTCTTATAATTTGTAAAAATCAGAATAATTTAGGTGACCATGTTTGCGCTACATTCTAAGGAAAGTGAGGTCAAATGTTCTAGGCACATAAATTTATTGCAAAAATGGCAGCTATACATTGTTTTTCGGTTCTTTTTAGTTGAACAATAAGTACAGCGACTATATGAAACTTCTTTTGGTGCTTTATTTTGTTCGGTGATTCCATAAATTTCACAAATTCCTACTAACATTGGTCCACAAGACCGAAAATTGTAATAACTGAGTATCGATACGCGCTACACATCTGCCACTTTGACACTTAACGTAAGATGCCGGGAAAAGAAACTACTCATGCGCCCAAAAACGTACGTTTGCCCTGTAGAATTATACTGATGAGAATAGAAGTAGCCGGTCTCACAGACCACATGTTAGTCACGGAGGGTTAAGGATATCAGTCTAGACTTGCAAATTAGAACAGTGAACATAATCATTTTATCATCTCGAAAATAAATTTCTTGTAACTGCCAACACTTTACTGAAGTATTACTTAAAATAATAAGGTTATGTTTATGAAATTACCTGAATACAAATCAGATTAAAAAACTTTTTAGTTAAACTTTGTATATCTAGTTCTGCATTTCAACTCTTTATTTATTATGAAATCTGCTTCAATGCGTTTTACAACAGGTAACAGGATAACAGGATAACAGGTGATGTAGATGGAATTAGATTACTGTAAATAATAAATAAATGAGGGCATATTAGCTTAATCTAAAAAACCCTAATACAAATAGTTAAGTCCATTATCTTTTCCCTGCAAAATTTTTTTAAATGTTTCAAACTCGTCAATAAAAGATAACACAATCATAGTTTGTTTACTACGTAGATTAGGGCTAGCAGCGATCTTTTATTTTTAGATATTTATTTCATTTTAAGTATAATACACTGCTTAACAAGTGGATAATTATAACTTTTGCAAATATTTTATTTAAAAACGTTGTCAAAGCTATCACACTGTATGCTGTGATGACCGTTTATCTATAGTCAATATTTTTTATAATTTTTTTTCTATGCCTTGGCTCATCTTTTTAACTGAAAAATATGGGTATACTGTTTATATTTTAGTCGAAGAGAAAAGCTGATATCGGCTGTATTAGTTGTTTTTACCAATAAGATTTCTTATTACGTTAAAGTTATGCCTCTACGATTATAGGCAGTGCAACTGGAGCAATTAGTGCGTTGTAATGTGTGTCACAGCGTCGGCAGTCCAGCATGGAATCGACATGTTGCAACTGGGAATGCAGATACACATGGAGGAGGACGAGAACGAGCCACAACACAAGCTCAAGACCGATTAATAGTCCTGACTGCTAGGAGAAACCGAGGAAGACTTGTGAACGGCCGGGTAGAACATCACGGGCTTACTAGGATGGAGTGGCCACCCTGCTCACCAGATATGAATTGCATCGAGCAGGTTTGGGCTGAAATATCCAGGCAATTAAATCGACTTGAACAACCTCCACAAAAATTACACCGCATTGCAAGTCATCTGAGCAGGCATTCCACAGCAGTTCATCAATAATTTAATAGATAGTCTCCCAAATCGAGTAACAGCATTAAGGCGAGCCCGAGGTGGTCCTGGTATTAATTTTCACAAACAGCCGTTGTAAATAGCATAATGAAGGAACTTTGTATTTTACTTAATTTGGCATTTTTTCTTAAACACCCATTTTTCTTTATTGAAAATTTGTTTTTGGGTTGCTTTTGTTATTTTCTGAATAAACTTTCATTCTTTCAAATATTTACAAAGAAAATTCAGAAATTTTTATATTATCAGCTTCAATTGTTGAGCACTCTAAATTCAGATTTATAACTAGACATGGTAAAATTGGACTATTATCACATAATAAAATTGTTTGATAAAAAAATAAATTGATTAGAGTGCATTGAATACAAAACATAGAATGGGTGTTGAATAAAATTTCGAGGTTTGCGAAAAGATCGGTAAGACCCTGTACAGGATTTGATTGTTAAACCATAATAATCGATATACTTGAATTTTTCCGACTATTTTGCGTTTTATTTTGAAATTTGTCATTGTATTATATTTATAGCGAGATTTAAATTCCTTATCTTTTTTTATGATTTACTAAAACCAGTCACGCTATATACAGTATTCAAGTTTTTCTATTTAAAATTATTTTAAAAATTGAAATAAACAGAGTTAAAACATTGCAAACTTATCGCTAGCAGGTTGTAGGAAAGTTTTTATTCCAGAGGCGTACCATGACTAAAAGGTCAAAAAATGGTATTTTTTCTTCGTAAAACCCAAATTCCTGAATTCAAAAATATACCACACGACATCTCCACCACCGTTGTTAAGTTATTAAACATTGAAAACGACGCTGGTTATGAATTGCCTTTTGAAAAAAAAAGTTAATAAAAAATTAACAGTAATTCTGTAATAATTACAGTAACTGGCACATATATGAAACAAAAATCATTATTATCGATGCCTATCAAATAAGTTATTCATATATGCGTGTTAATGAGCTCCCTGTATGTTGTAATGGAACAATTTTGCTTTTTATGCAATAGCCGGTCTGAACTGTTGCACCTTACTTTATATTCCCTTGAATAAACCAAAAACTTTTCTAGTTTTATTTTTAGACCTCCCTGTACGACCTACGCAAGTTTCAATTTAATTTCTCAACAAAAGTACATACGAAGCAAAATTCACTTATTAGCAAACAAACATTTCAACTTGAATTATCTTGATAGTGAGTTACCTCACTCAACTGTTACCAGAAACTAATGAAATAGTTACGACAGTCGGGGGGTGTTGTTTGCCAAATAGCGTTCAAGTTAATTCATTGTCCTTACGATGTGTATAATAGGTAGACAATTTGCAATAGCAATTAAATTGTGTACAGTATAAGCATTAACTTCATACATCTGTCACCTGCATTTATTCCAAAACATTAATAAATATTGGACATGTTTTAACATTTATATTCCTTAGTGTTTGTTTTCAATAAACTTATATTCCTTTCATTGAAAAAATCGTTTAGCAGAACTCAAATGTTTTGAAATCAACTGGACGACTCTAAAACTAATCTTACATTACATCCTTTTTAAAGAAATTGCTGGCCTTTGTTGAATAATAATCGCGCATGCGTTTCGTCCCATTTTCACTGCAACTTTCAGGCTTGAAAAATATAGAAATGTTTCTAATTTTCAAGATTATTCACGCGCAACTTTACATATTTTTAGCGATTTTAGATTTTGACAACATAATTATTGTGTTGGTTATTCTGTATAATGGCAGACTATACAAAGTAGAAGAATAATCATAAGAGGGAAGATGGGAGCCACTCCCAGACGCTTGTAAGAGCATTCCCGACAGATTATCTAAACCTGCGCTGGCCATATGCCGTAACGGCGGAGGCCATAAAAACGAAAGAAGAAGAAGAAGAATAATCATAACCATACTTTATATATTTTGTTTTGGTTGTAAACTTTAAATGTCAAAAAAATCTTGGAAATTTGCAATAAATAGGCTCAAATGTAAGGAGACTGGTTTTTAATTTTGCATGAAATTTATATTGCTGCAAAAAGGCTGCAATGTAAGATTAGTTTTACAGCCTTTTTGCAGAAACTTTATTGCAGGCAATATAAATTGCATGCAAAATTAAAAACCAGTCTTCTTACATTTGAGCCTATTTGTTGCAAATTTCCAAGATTTTTTTGACAATTGACATTTGACATTATTATTATCACATTAATTTTGAGGTCGGCAGATAATTTAGGGAGTTTACAACCAAAACAAAATATAATATTAATATAAAGTATGGTGATGATTCTTCTTCTACTTTTTATAGTAGGTCATTATACAGAACAACCAACACAATAATTATGTTATTTATGTTGTCAAAATCTAAAATCACTAAAAATGTGTAAAGTTGCGCGTGAATAACCTTGAAAATTAGAAACATTTCTATATTTTTCAAACCTGAAAGTTGCAGTGAAAATGTCCGAAACGCATGCTCAATTATTATTCAACAAAGGCCAGCAATTTCTTTAAAAAGGCTGTAATGTAAGATTAGTATTAGATTAGTTTCATTTGGAGCAATATTTTCAAATACAACAGATGAAAGTAAATTTTCAAAGTACATCAATTAACTAGGCTTTTAATATTAGTTTTAGTTACTCAATTTTAAAGCCATACTTTTTCATGTCCAACAAATAATATTTATATTCAATCTCTGATTTTATTGGGAAATCCCCTAATACAAAACCTATGAAACAAACAAATTAAATGAATAATATGTCAATGTAAATAAATAATTGAAACACATTATAGAAAAAATAACCGAAATGGATTGCTAAGCAAAACTCATTTTTCAAATTTTACAAACTATTCCTGAAAGATTTTAATGCATCTGCATAATATTAAAAGGTTTATATCAATTCATATTCGGCTAGCCGATGAGATCATGAAAAGTTATTAATTTGATGAGTAAAGACATAGCGAATACTTTTAGATTTCACCATTAATTTGGATTATCCTAGAGATCCTTTGCAACTTTCGTTTTCCCCAAGTTCTATAATGGAATTCGAGGGCATATCTAGTTCTAAAACCATTTATTAGAAGAAATTCCCCTTTGCATAAGTAATCAAGCATAAATGGAGGTATAAAATATTTATACTTTTTTGAAATAATCGAAAAATGCATTTATTTATTTATTCACGGGCAAGCCCAATTCACATAAAAAAAAATTACAGTGTTAAAAAATGATCTAAAAACAAAAACAAACAAAAAAACATGTAAAATTAAATTAGAGAGTGATAACACTACAACATCAATCGACAATCCAAAATTTTAAAATATGTAAGTTTAAGCTCCAGCAGATGTTTTTTAAACTTGAAAGTTGACACATTAATAATTGAAATGTCCTCAATAGAGTCTAAGTGTCCTAGAGAGAAAACTATTCATTGCATAGTTGTACCTATGAAAGGAACAAATAAATATATTTCAGAGAGAAGCTCAGGACTATTACATATTCCACTCATTATATTGAAAAGCTGTATTAGATCTCTTTGCTTTCTGCGAATCTCTAGGGTAGAGATAAGAGTTCTAAAAGATCATAACGATTGTAGACATCCATCTTAAATGCAATATATCTTAAAAATTTGTGCTGAACAGCTTCTAGTTTCGCTTTATAAGTAATGTAATGCGGAGACCATACTGGAGAACAATAAATAATCTAGGTGTGTTCTGACCAGAGAGCAATAAAGAGACAGCAGTGATGTTAGTAAAATCACAAGTGGTTCTCTTTATAAAACCTAACATCTTCAAATATTTTTGAACAGCAGCGGTAACAATGGACTTATAAGTGAGTGAGGAATCTAATATAATACCAAGGTCTTTTATTTGCGAAGCACAATTTAAAGTTTCATTATTACTGCTGTAATCAAAAGATATTGGGTGATGTATTCGATGAAAACGCATAATATAGCACTTGGATTCATTTAGATTCATATTATTTTGTGTACACCAATTTGATAAGCTACTTAAATCAGATTGTAAATTTAAAGCATCATCATTACTATTAAGGGGGCGTCCATTAATTACGTGAGGTGTTCAGGTGGGGTGGGATCGAGCCGAATCTCACCTAATCTCACTTGGGTCTTGGCAAATATCACGTAATTTTTTTCTAGGGGAAAACGATGTGAAATTGCGTCAAAGTTAAGTTACATTAAAAATAATGAATGTGTATTTATGATCCAATTCTATCACTGTGATTTTAGATTACGGTAATATTCCCAAATACTAGTCTTTGCTAGTCGTAAATGAAAGTAATCAAGCAAATTGTTTTTTCTTTAATAAATCCAACGTTTTTACACCCAAAACACAAATTTTGAAAAATCTCACGTAAGATTAGGGGAGGGGGTCGAGAAAAATCTTACTACATCTCACCAAGGGGGGAGGGAGTCATAAAATCTTTAATGCCTCACGTAATTAATGGATGCCCCCTAACTACTTTAAAACATTTGAGGTTGTCAGCAAATAACAAAGCTTTGCTACCTTGAAAACAATACATTATATCATTAATAAATAAATTAAATAATAATGGCCTCAGATGAGACCCTTGGGGAACTCCAGAAGTTACTGGAAAAGTATGAGAATAGTAATGATTAACTGACTATTTGTAATCTATTCATTAGATAGCTACTTAACCATTGTAATACAAGACCTTCCACACTATATAAACAAAGTTTATGTGGCAAAAGTTCATGATTGACCCTGTCGAAGGCTTTGGAAAAATCAGTGTACACAGTATCAATCTGCAAACCCCTCTCCAAAGCATCAGACAAAAAGTCAACATATGTGAGTAAACCCAATTCTGCAGACCTTTTAGAGGTGAAACCAAATTGTTGCAATGTCATAGTGCTCGAGCAGTCGTAGGTAAGATAATCTGTAATAATACTTTCAAAGATTTTGGGAATTATGCTTAAGATAGATATAGGATGATCATTTGTGATGTCAGATTTTCTACCTGATTTATAAACTGGAGTGACATATGATGTTTTCCAGTAGTCCGGAAATTGGCCAGTAACAAGAGACTTTTTAAATATGTGAAAGAGCGGACTAGATAAAATAAAGCTAAATTTCTTAAGAAAAGTGGGAATTATTCCATCAGGTCCTAACCTTTTTTAACATCAAGTTTTGAAAATTTTGCATAAATGTCGAGATTTCAATATTTACTTTTGAAGAAATCTGAACATCTTGCAGATCCAGAGGTTGATTTGAATAAAGTGATGAGAAATGTTTGGCAAATAGATTTGCAATATCATTCCCGTTACAAGCAGTGCAATCTCCAAGAGCCATTTTATCAGGTATAGTGTTGTTCTCTCTTACTGCTTAGAAACTTCCAAAAAAATTTAACATTATTTGTAGCAGAATTTTCAGTATATATTATATAATCTCTGTAGTACTCTCGCGATAAGAGTTTACTCTGAGCTCTTAATCTACTATATTCTACTCTCGCGATAAGAGTTTACTCTGAGCTCTTAATCTACTATATTCTACATAGTTTTCAGAACACCTAGTAATTTTGTGAGCTAATTTCTTTTCGCTTAACAGTCTCTTTAGCTCTGGAGAATACCAACATGGAAACTTCTTCTTGCAAACCTTTTTGAGTGACAAAGTAATTTATTATAGAATACAATATGTCGTAAAATATGGATACCATCTCAGAGAACTTTATTATGTAAGGCATTGTCCCAATCAATTGATTCCAAGGAAAAACGTATTTCTTAAAAATTTGCATGATTAAAATCCTAGTACTCTTCACCGGAAACGTTGTCATTTTCAATCTTAAGTGGTAAGTTACATTCGAGGGGGGATGATGGCAACCTTGCAGGATTAAAATAGCCGCCTTTTGTACCGAGAGCTCAATTGAAG
Source organism: Lochmaea crataegi (assembly GCA_947563755.1). Lineage (NCBI taxonomy): Eukaryota > Metazoa > Arthropoda > Insecta > Coleoptera > Chrysomelidae > Lochmaea > Lochmaea crataegi. The sequence continues at coordinate 8,324,946 of OX387422.1, forward strand.
ATAAAATAAGATCAAGCGTAACTCCTTTGTCATTAGTTACTGCTTTGGACTGAAATAGATTGAGGAAAGCACAGATATTTGACAAAGTATCTATAGAATCAGTATCAGATGGAGATGCCATAGGAGAGGGATGAGCTAATGAACAAAAATCGTCTATTTCCCAATATGCAGATGGAAGATTGGAATTGCCAAAAAGGAAGAAGCTGACATTTGCATGTTGCTTATTTATGGTTATTAGCTGGTTGTAATAGTCTTCATATAAAATAGGTTGAGATCTAGGAGGAAGATATACAGAGCCCAAAATAAATTTGTTTATTTCTTAATAGCAATGAAAACACCTCCTGCCCTGTTGTAAATATTGGATTGAGGCAAGCAATCAGTTCTAAAAACATTACTATTAATATATCCAAGTTTCGACATCTGCATTATTAGAGGTTAGCCAGGTTTCTGTAAAAATGATGATGTCATAATGCATGGCATTAATGATCAGTATAATGAATAATTCATCAACTGGATTTTACTTAATTGAATTGTATTTTATTTCTAGCAAGCTAGAAATTATTAATATCCTGTAATTTACTAATTAAATTATATGCCCATTAGGCATTAAAACCATTTAATTCAACATAAATATATTATATCTGTATCAGATAAGCTTCAATATGTTGACTAATTTAATATTGTGATTGAAAACCACAATGAGCTACAGAATATACACTGGTACTTCACTCTGATTATATATAAAATAACAAATTTTAAACTGAAATAAAAAAACCAAACTAATTTTGAGCTGCTTACATCAGTAAATATATTATTAAAACACTGTTCAAAGTACAGGAGGGGATAAAAATGTGGAACTTTGATCATTGGAAGTTTTAATTGCTCCAAAAAAGAGTGTGGTAACTTATGGGTAACTCAAGATATATTGTAAAATACTAACATTACCATCTTTAGCAATAGATGAATTATGGAAAGAATATTTTGAATATATTTCAAACACTATATACACTAATATAAATATTGAAGAAGATGTAGAAGCTATGACATTTAAAACGAGGGAAATCAAAATTACACAATAATGCAGTAGAAACACAAATATTTTCAACAAAATATGGAACAAATACCTAGTGACTGGGAAATTGGAATAATAGCACTGATATTGAAAAAAGGAAACAAAAGGAATTGTGGAATTTACAGATGCATCATGCTGTTAAGCATCCCATCTAAAGCATAGGAATTCATCCTAGAAAGGAAATTAGAGAGAGTAGTAGAAAATCAACTAGCAGAGCCACAAAGTGGAATCAGAAAGGGAAGAAATTATCAGGACCTTACCTTTACTATAAAACAATAGAGAAGATGAAAATTATAAAAGCTGAAATATACCTGGCACTTTTGGGCAGTGCTTAATAAATGTATAAAAACAAAGTATCAGAAGATGATTCAAATAGAAAAAATATAACATTTATAGCTTCCAAGTGAAAAATGGTTTTCTTACATAAGTTGTTTGTTGGGTTTTTAAAGAATACCACAATGCGAAGGTTTCCAAAAAGGCTGTGTGAAGAATAGTGCACTATTTTTTTAATAAGTTACCTATCATACAAGAAGAATCAATCTATGTATAAATGTTTATAAATCTTTGCTTATGCATGATAGAGACTAACATAAAAAAGTATAGAAGAGAAAAGAATCTCTTACATCTAAGTAATATAGATTAATCAATGTCAAATTTCATAGTAGGGAAAAATAAGTAGACATGATTCATTTACTAATAAAAATATACCTAATAATTTGATATATTTCTTAACAATATTATATTACTAATGATAAATGACTGCTACTGCATAAGCAACAGCTACAGATGAATAAGTATCAAATATAACATCATTCTGATCAATTAATATGTTTGTTGATTTTAGACTTTGTTTACAAACCTTTAGTTTGACTGCATTTAAACATGTCTTTAATTAAACTAAGTATGCAAAATGGGTTAAACTTACCCTTAAAACTATTCCACTCTGCTGTAAGAACAATATTCAAGGCATGTAGCTTAGCCCAGTCCATAATCTGGATAACATGACGAAGATCAAACTGAGATAAGTTCAGTTCTCCGATACTTTTCCAAACATCTATCAAGGATTCGATTTTATTTTCAAATGAATCACTTTTATTGTTTAATATAAATTCATGTTTCTGTAAAAAAATATTTATAATAATAGTATATCATTAAATTTAAAATAAGATATGAACGCAATATACTTATAGCAATATGATACAACAGTTTACTATTTAAAAAAAAAAGGATTATGCATTATATAGCTATAAAATATTACCTAAAGACAAAGTGATTTCACTAAAAACCAAAACCTACATCAGCACTATCGTTCAAACTACTTGCAAACAGTAAAGTATAATTAAAAAAGTAATATAGCAACCAAAAGCATGCTAGCGCAAAATAGGAACCGATACAAATTCTAATGAGAACCAAATAAACTAGATTGAATTTTAGCCTAACAAATTAGCAGGCTTTAATTCCTTTTGAAATCACTTTGGCCTCAAACTAAGAAAATACAAAATTAAGAGAGATACGTGCTTTGAAGGGTGCGAAATAATTTTGGTGTCCATTTATAAAATTCATCTTGATGTAACGTAGAATCAAGCAATTAAAACAAACAACTAGATATAATTGTTTTGAATTGTAGGATACCAAGATGACATATCAATTGAGGCACTTTAATAAAACTCAGTCTACACAAACGAGCTAAAACTCCACTCGACCAAATTCTTGTAGTTTATTTAAGATGGCCAGATTCTTCAATTTTCTGTACATATCACCGATGAAACATGGCGGCCATGCGAATGAAAAACTACACACTTGTCGTCACAATAATCATGCGAAAATTATATAAACTAATGAACTATAAGCACGATAATTGTGTTTTTCACCTTATAAACGTTTAAGAAGGTTCTTTCTTGCTGTTTGTTTATGTTTGAAATGCACTCTATTTTGTTATCGTCCTCTTGTGACGCCATATTTACACCAGTTATATGCACGCAAATGCTTTGTACATACGCATGCCTGCGCCTCATCCTGAATTTAGAATCACAGATCACCTACCTTAGAATTTTGACATTTGAGGAAAGGTCAAAGGCATATTTTTTCGAAAGCACACTTTTCTTTTTTCGAAAGTATATTTTCTCCCTTTGTTTGTAGATGTATCATGTAATTACCCATACTTCTCAGCTTGTTCTGTTATGATATCTAAAACTTCTGGAAAGAGAGTAAATTATTTTTTCTATAGTCCTATAATCTTCAATATTCTTTCCACCGTTGATAAATTTATACGCTGCTTGTGATGTAAATTTAAGAAAGCCATAATTTCTTTGTTCAAATGTACTAATTTGCTACCTATTTAGGTTCGCAAAAAATTGCCTTCAGCAGTCCTATTTTAAGGCTCGTCTCCACTTGCAAGTAACTTGCGATAGTTTTTTCAGCAAGTACTTGCGGGCGTGTCTACACTGTATTGTAATTGTTTTCAAAATTATTGTGGCAAATTACTCTAGCAACCTCGTTTGCTTCAAGTTCCTACTGAAACGTGTATACACAGTTGCTTTTTTACCGAAAAAATGTCGTCTCGGCGAGTGGCTGCTGCGGTTGTGACATATATACGTATACAATTCCCATGTACTTTTATACAATTCATTTGTTCCCTGTCCACTCTTCTTTTTTTGAATTTTTCTCCACTCCTGATTCAGTTGTGTTCTCAAGTTATGTAGCTTGCGCTGAATTTCATGTTCAGATGTGTCGAAAAGTGCTGCTAACGTTTTAAATGCGCCTTGCTTTTTCACTCTATTTTTGGAATCTTTGCAATGTACATTCCACAATTCTGGGTACAGTTCTAAATTTTCAATCAACTTAAAAGTTTCATCCCTATTCCATACACGGCGTTCTTCCATTTTTGCAGAAATGATATTTATTATTTGATTACTTGCTGCAAATATTTCGGGACAGTCTCGAAATTAAAAAGAGCAAACTGATTTGCCTAGATCAGCCGTGTACACAACAAGCTCTAGCAAGTAAGCAAGTACTTGGCGAGCAAGTAAACTTTCAGCAAAATTTCTCTAGCTCTGCTGTTTACACACGTTGCAAGTTACTTGTGAGGCTACATTCGTAATCAATTCGCTGGCCAAGTGGCACTTTGGCACGAAAGCTAAGCAAATCTATTTCAGTGTGATCGTTCACAACGCAATTTGGCGTCAGAGTTGAAGTTGAAGTCGTCGAAATTTCTTGCAAGCTGCAAACTTTCACTTCGACTTGCACTTCGTGCCGGCTATGGGACATGCGCATTAATTTTTGTTATTTGTTTTTTGATATATCTGACATCTGTCTTATAGTCCATCACTACTAAACTCCAGTATATACTGCTATAAAAAATGAATCCAAATCCAAATTATATATTATAACCTCAGACTGAAGTAAATACAGACAGAATCATGCTTCGACCATATGTTGAAGGAATCCTGACAATTATTTAGGTACGAACGCGCTTGCGTTAAAGTCGACTTTGAAGTTATTGTGAATGGCAAATTTCGTGCCGACTTGCGTGCCAAAGTGCCACTTGGCCAGCGAATTGATTACGAATGTAGCCTGAGAGTTGTCTAAGCAAATTTACTTGCAAGTGGACACGAGCCTTTAGGGTGTTCTAAAAGAGAGGCGGATGAATGTCACGAACAATCTGACGTTGCCACATTAATAAAAGTATGAACTGTCAATTTCTTCAAAATAATAACGTTATATTTTCTTGGTTAACACAGATCATTGGTCAATTTATCGAGAAGGGCAAGGATAATGATTAAAGAAGCTATGCAGTGTTGAAAAAACCTCTTCTTCAATCATTATCCTTGCCCTTCTCGATAAATTAACCAATGATCTGTGTTAACCAAGAAAATATAACGTTATTATTTTGAAGAAATTGACAGTTCATACTTTTATTAATGTGGCAACGTCAGATTGTTCGTGACATTCATCCGCCTCTATAGGGCAAGTCCACGTGACGTCACGCCCGGATGAATCTGAAGTTGAAACAAGCGTTCTATGCTATTTCTCTATGTTCTAAGCACAACACGTGGTTTTAGACTTATTTTGATCGTGTTTGAGTTTGATTTAATTTTGAGTTGGTGCTTTCTTCGACACTGCTTTAATTGCTTAGGCTATATCTGACTGTAATAAAAAGGATCATTGAAACACTACAAAACAACAAAAATACAAATCCAACCAAACAATGGTTTATTGTTTTACCTGCGGGCGACTGTCAGCTGTCAGTTGGTGGACATGCCCTATACTTTATACATATACGGCAAAGAGTGGAAAGACATAAAGAGAGAGAGAACATAAGTTGCATAAATAAAAGCCGATTCAGTAATACTAGCGACATCTATCGTAAATATTTTGAACCAAAAAATTACTAGACAAGTAACAAGTTTTTTGTAAGTTTTAAGGTTTATAGACCTGCACGGTGTCGATTTCACTTAAGATGAGTTGCCTTTCTATCTTATTTTAGTGTTCTATGGTTACAACGATAAGTACGTCTACATTTCGATAGATGTCAGTATAAAACATAGTTTAATAGTTTTGTAATGAGTTGCCTTTTTTATCTATCTTATTTTAATTACCCCATAATATGATGAAAACATAGAGAAACGCTCGGAAAACGGTCAAAGTTCAATGTTCAATGGTCATTATTTTTATTATATATTGTTGAAAGTCTTCTCTAAATAAGACATTTCGTTTTGTGTAAAATTCTGAAATATTGTGGTAAGACGAAATATATAGAACATGCCATCCTCTAATAGAAAAATTAATCCGGATCTAGTGAAAGAAAGAAAAAAGTGTACCTTTAATACCTCAGAATTAACTCATTTATTAGATGGTGGTATAGAAAAAACAAATGAAAGGAAAAGCAGAGGTAATGCCATATATTTTATTTTTAAACTATAAAATTCTAGATTAATAAAATAAACGAGCCCTTCTCAATAACTCACTTTTAATAAAATTCTCCAAATCTAAACAAATCCTGTATTAAATATTTAGAAATCATTTTTAACAATTTACCTAGTTTATAAAATTACCTAATCTTTACAGAAAACTTTTTCTTGGATGATAAGGAGTTAGTGTCAAAAGTACCTTTGGAATATTTGAGTCATAAAGAAAAATATGAAGAGGCTGTTCGACAGGCCTGTTTACTATTTAAGAAAGTACAGCAACTTCAAAATGAAGGAAAAGGCGGGATGGAGAATTTCAGGTACTAGGTTTTTGTAAATTATTTACAAAATTTAAATCCTATTCATAATTATCATAAATTTGGTGATTATAAATGCATGCAATGTGTGAAAAATTTCACTATCATCAATTTATCATTAAGGAGATCAATCAGTTATACTTGTAATAATTATCTAATCTTTGTAGAATTTGAAGAATAGTTTATTAATCAAGTACTTTATCATGATTGATTTAATTAAATAGGTGTTACTAATAAATAGTATAAGATTTTTCTTGAAATTTGTTTGTAATTTGAACTTTTTAGATTCCAAATAAATAATTTAATATTATCTAACTTCCTCTCAAATTGGACAAATTTTCAGGAATAATTTTAAAAAAGTTGATCTCTAATTTCAAGGAAATATTTTATCATAATGGATAATTATTAATAGGTTATTAAGATTATTCTGAGAATACTAAATAGTAATATACAAAAAGAAAGTTTTAAAGAATACCTATAGCTGAAGATTGAATATAAAATATTTTTTAATATCTTTTTTTAGTGTATTTATTTCCGCTTTCACATTCGAAGTGAATGACACCAATTAAAAGAGTAGTTTTACATAAAATTTTTCCAGTTACAGCGTGGGCCACAGAAAACAGTCTACCCAGATATTTGGCAGTATTTCTTAGATTTTAAGGAAATTAGAAAACACGTCGATTTTTGTTCTAAGGGGGAAACATTTTTACCATACAGTCATCTGTCATTTGTCAACCCCCTCCCTTCCACTTCACCAACCCCTTATTTTTAAATAGGGAATATACCTTGTGTGGCACATCATTAGAAAGGCATTTAGAAGGAGTATTCAGACATAATGATGATGATGATTTTTTTTCGATATTTTCACCATCTTTGCAAAAAAAAGTCTTAATTTATTTAAAGTACAACACCTCTTAAAAATGAAACGCAACGCCTATGGTTTGCTAATATGTCATTTTTTCTGTCACATCAAAAGTATGGAAGTCGATGGACACTATTTTCAGCATGTAATTCGTTAATTCAATATTATTATATCATAACTTCTAATTTAGTTAATTTTCGTTATAGTATTACAATTAATTATCATATTGTTTTTGCAATATTTGTTTCAATCTTTCAATTTACTTTTGATATGACAGAAAAAATGACACATTAGCAAACCATAAGCGTTGCGTTTCATTTTTAAGAGGTGTTGTACTTTAAATAAATTAATTTTTTTTGCAAAGATGCAAATATTGAAAAAAATCTTGGATGATCATTATGTCTGAATACTCCATCTAAATGCCTTTCTAATGATGTGCCGCTCATGGTATATTCCCTATTTAAAAATAAGGGGTTGGTGAAGTAGAAGGGAGGGGGTTAACAGATGACTATATCGTAAAAATGTGTCCCCCTTAGAACAAAAATCGACATGTTTCCTAACTTCCTTAAAATCCAAGGAATACTACCAAATATCGGGATGGACTGTTTTCTGTGGCCCACGCTGTATATCAATAAAGTCAATTTTGTAATTCATTATTTCAGCTTTTTTCCAATTAAAAACAATAGGCTGTTGAAGTTTGTTGAACAATTTGTCCAATACATTGTTGTTAACTAATGATGCTTTAATTCATTAAAATTCACAAGTACTTAAATTGAACTTTGATTGTAACCTTTACATTATTTGTATGTTTACTTGTAATTATTTCAATGAAATAATAGTGTAGGTGGAATTGACGTTTTTTCCAAAGGCACCGCAAATTTTATAGCAAAACTAAAAATGTATTCTCACTAAAAACATAAAATGTCGTATAATTAATCATTATAAACTTATTTTTCTTTATTTGCTTTTAGAGAAATCTTGGGAGGGCAACTAGGTTCTGCAATTTTGAAAGATGGAAATCCGTTGACTTTACATTATGTAATGTTTATACCAACCTTAATGGGACAAGCCACAATTGAACAACAAACAGAGTGGATTCAGAAAGCATGGAATTGTGATATCATCGGCACATACGCACAAGTAAGTGATATTTGAAGGGTTCAAGAAAAAGGCATGTGAAAATGTCATGGATGAATGAAAAACTGTAGATATATATTCTACATGAGATTACTTCAATTTTTAGACGGAATTAGGACATGGTACATTCATTAGAGGACTTGAAACTACTGCTACTTATGACCCAAAAACCGAAGAATTCATTTTAAATAGTCCAACAATAACTGCGTACAAATGGTGGCCTGGAGGATGTAAGTTGAATACAATTTTCTTAATAATTATTTTTGAGTTGTTGTTTTTTTTAGTGGGGCACTCAGCCAACTATGCCATTGTTGTTGCTCAATTACACACTTTGGGAAAGGACTATGGAATTCATCCATTTATAGTTCAATTAAGAGATGAAGAAACACACATGCCTATGTCAGGAATTAAAATTGGGGAAATAGGTTGTAAGCTTGGAATGAATAGTACAAACAATGGATATTTGGGTTTTGAAAATGTTAGAATACCTAGAACTAATATGTTAATGAAAAACAGTAGAGTATTACCAGTGAGTATCCTATATTTTACTTTTGTTGCACAACTTGGACGAAATCTTACAAATGAAATACTTAACGAAGTTTTTTTTAGGATGGTACCTATGTTCAGTCACCCAGTAGTAAACTAACATATGGCACTATGATATTTGTAAGAGTGGTTTTAGTACAAGATGCAGCAACATATTTGAAAAAAGCCTCTACAATTGCAACTAGATACAGTGCTGTTCGACATCAGTCACAAATAAAACCTTCGTAAGTAGCAATTAGATATTTACATCATAGTTGTTTAATTATTTCGAACTTACTACTTACAATTTATTGAAATTTTACTTGAAGATTTTTTAGAACATACTCAATAAAATCGTTAATATATAAAACCGTTTAATATGCAAATAGAGAAATATTCAATGGCTCTAATCAAATAATAGCAAATTTTAACGGTTTTCGTAGATTACGTCGTAACACTAAAACTTTTTATTGCATTTCTCTCCGATCTGACACTTAATAATGAATTTCTTACAATCTAGTCGGAATGATAAATAAATGTCAATGTGTCATTAGTATAAAATCAAAAATATAATTTTTTCATCATAGAATCCATACACATCATTTTTAATTATTTCGGCGAATAAACTCGCCATCACGACATTGAAGTTGCTGCTTTTTGTTTCTGTTAATTATAGTAAACTATTTTTCAATGTACACAAATAACTATTTATCAGTTTTAATTAATATTCAAGAATTATTTCTCTAAGCATTGAATTAAATCAATATTGTAAATTAGAAATTGTTTACTGCAGTAGATTCGCAATAATTCAATAGTCTTAAATGAGTTTTCTCGGACGACGACAGAGTTTTTTTTCTTTAAACATTACATGCTCATGTCAACTTGGAAACAAAAACACTAGTCATAAGTCAACATTCAATATATTCCAGCCAAAACCTTGGTGAATGAAACAGTTAATAATGTTTAACATAAATCCAATAGACAAGGTATATGTTCTCGGTTCGAGAGCTCTAAGAGCCTAATCCCGGACTGATTTTGACACTAAAATCACAATCAATACATGTCTTCCAGAAAGGGAAATGTTAAAGTTCTGACAATAGCGACATCTTCACCTCCAACCGCAAAAATTCGAATTTTGGTACTGATGAGGCGCAAATAAGCCGAAACCGGTTTGCAAGTTATGTTGTCCCTTCTAATTGCAAACCAGAATGGTTGATTAAATCTTATAGATCATACCGACCCCGTTTGACTTAGAAGTGTAATTCAATGTCTGTAGGGGCATATAGCCCGGGAAGTAGTTGTTTCTTCTAGTTGAACGGTCAATGTTTTCGAAAAACATTTTTCAAAACTTTGTTGTAAAGCGTTAGTATATATATTATTCGATATCTATTGGTAACACGCTTTACTAAATACGACAATTTTACAGGAAACTGTAATAAGACCTTCATAAAATCTATATACTCTTCAAATTCAATCATGTTTCTTTGTTTTAGTGAACCAGAAGTCCAGATTTTAGATTTTCTTACACAACAATACAAAATATTTCCTTACATTGCATCTTGTTTCGCCTTTCAATATGCTGCTACATCGCTTTGGGATACTTACAACAATGTCAGCAGTGAATTGGAGACTGGCCAATTAGACAATTTACCCGAAGTAAGTTATATAAATTTAGTTTTCATGCACATCACATTTCTATTTTGTCATAATTTTCAGCTACATGCAACAGCCTGCGTTCTAAAAGCAGTATGCACAGAAGATTGTTCTCGAGGCATAGAAATTTTGAGACTGTCTTGCGGAGGTCATGGATATATGACAGCTTCAAACTTGCCAGCTACTTATGGTTTAGTTACTGCTATGTGCACTTATGAAGGTGAAAACACTGTTCTTCTCTTACAAACAGCAAGATTCCTTATAAAAGTTTGGCAAAATAAAGAAAATCTTCAATTACCTACAATGAAATATTTACGGGATGCTTTACAAATTAAAGCGCCTTTCGAGAAATCTGTTAACTGGGTGTTAGTAGCTTTACAAAAAACTGCAGCAGGGTAAGTTGCACATAATAATTCTCCCTTTAAAGAGAATGTAGCACTAAACGATTCATTTTTATTTTTAGTAAAGTTGATCTAGCAAATAAACATATAAATGAGAGAATTAACAAAGGTATGGCATATGAAGATGCTTGGAATAATAGTTCAATTGAATTGGTACAAGCTGCCGATATGCATGGCCGAGTATTTTTGGTAAAAACTTTTACCACTGCAGTACAAAATCTGAAATCTAAAGTTTCACGGGAGTTATGGATAGTTCTAGATCAACTTCTCCAATTGTTTGCAGTGAATACAGCTTTACGATTTACAGGAGACTTATTGAAGGTAATTTAACAATGAAATTTTGATTCTAAATGTAATTTACAAACGTTTTAAATATTTTCTTATCCGTGACATGTTTTATGTTGCAGTTTACTGATCTTCTAGGAAAAGACGTGGAAGTACTTCAGACTTGGCTAGAAGAACTTTTAATACTCATAAGACCAAACGCTGTAGGTATTGTGGACAGTTTCGATTTCAGAGATGAAGTTCTATCATCAGCTTTAGGATCTTATGATGGTGACGTTTACAATAGATTACTTGAAGAAACTCGGAAGAGTCCACTGAATGCTGAACCAGTAAATAAGTCGTTCAGAGAGCACTTGAAACCGTTTTTAAAAGCACAACTATAATTTTCTCAAACCACGTCTTATATTATTAAATAACTCGGAATAAACATTCAGAAGACAAAAATGTCCATAATAAACTTATATATTAATATATTTTTAAATTAGTTTGTAAGACAAGCTCTATTATTTTTGTTGAATTTTAATTCCTGTTCACAAAATTATTACTTTTGGTGGAAAACAATTTTATTGATGCCTTACAAAGTTTTTTACTAAAAATTAAAAGATGCGAAGTGCCAAAAATTTTTGACTACTGAATGTTTTTACTGTGTTTACTACAAATAGGTAATTTGTACAGGGACCAACGTACCGTATATTTTTTTTATTTTTAATTGACTATTTAACTATTTTTTTTCGATGGAATAATTTTTTTATTTGCAACAATTTTTGTTGTATTTTAACTAGTCCAACATGTAGTTATTATCCAGTATTGATCTCGAAACTGGCAAAGTTCTTACATATTGCGTTTTGGATACATGGTAAGTGTAAGTGCTACATTTTGAGAAATTTTACTTATGTATTTGGGACAATTTCATTGAAAATCGCACAAGATTACTCGATAACACACAAAACCACTCAAAATACTTGAAAATATCCGAAATCGTGCAATTAGGCAATTTATCATTCAATAAACCACAATTACCTGCAATAACAATCAATTGCGCACAAGAACACTAACATAGTTTTTCAATTACAGCGCATAATGCGATTAGTGTTAAATACCTGGGAGTGACCCTTGATTCCAAACTGGAAGGCATACCTGGAAAAAATTACTACCAGGGCGACTAGGCTTTTTTGACAATGCAGAAAAGTTATGGGCAAAACATGGAGAATACGACCTGAGGTGGTTCACTGGCTTTACAAAACTGTGATAAGGCCATCAATCCCCTATGGAACAATAGTCTGGTGGAGGAGGACAGAAGTGACCTCTACAGTTGATATATTAACTGCAATCCAAAGACAAGTACTTAGACGAAAGCACTTTGGAGACAAATTAATACAACCATTACAACTACTGAAAATTCCTCCAGTCAAACTAGTTGCCTATATAGAAGACACGAAGCTTTTGGAATGGAAGTAGGTAACATGGGAAATGGTACAAAGATTCAGTTCAAGTGCCTGGGTTGATGAGCACAACCCAAACGAATGAATGAATGCGACTCAGAGGCGCACAATGCCGAGGTGTGTTGATGCTTAATTGGAACGTGCATTAGTTTTCAAGTGCACCGGCAGAGTGCACAAGATTCAGTGTTGTGGGAAAAACATGCATAGACTTAGCATCCTTGTGTATTAATTTAGTGGTATATGTACAGTAATAAGAAGAATACATACAAGAATATGAAGAATAATAAGAAGTTCGGTACCTTCATCCATATTTAGATTTACTCTTGAACACAATGTGAATTCGGTTTTTAATCTTCCAAAAATTACGTCGAAAGCTTTAGAAATTATTTCAACAATAAACAACATTATTAATATATATATATATATATATTATCAAAAACCCAATTACCATAGTGTATGGTTTAGGGTATACTTTTACAATTATACTTGTTTCAACTACATAGTATTATGCTTAAGACATATATCCATTTTTTTATCGATGCTTTGGTCCAGATAGAATTTTATTCATGTACAAATTTAGCCCATTGTTTTTTATCTTTTGCCATTGTTTTTGCCTCTGTCCATGTTTTTCCTTTTTCTTGTAGTATGCCTACCATAACACCATCCCATGTTTGTTTTGGTCTTCCCTTTTTCGTTCTTTTTTGTATTTTTGATTGCCATACTTTTTTAACTGGTCTTGTATCGTTCATTCTTTGTAAATGTCCCCACCAGCTTAATTGTCTCTTTTCAATAAACTTAAGTGTTGATTCTATGTCAAGGTCTTCTCTTATTTTCGTATTTCTTAGTTTGTCTTTCTTTGTGACTCCTTTAACTCGCCTAAGATACTTCATCTCAACTGCTTGTATTCGACTCTTTTGTCTCTTTGTTATACCCAAGATTCACATCCGAATGTTAATATTGGCCGGTAAATTGTTTTAAATACATTTAACTTCGTTTTCTTGGAAATCTCTTTTTTATTTATAAATGTCGAATTCATCGTGTGATAAAGATTCATCGTTTTTTGTACTCTATTGGTAATTTCGACTTCCTGCGTTCCATTTTCTTCTATTTCTACTCCCAAGTATTTATATCTTCTAACTTGCTCAATTTTTATTCCATCTAATTGTATATTCAAATGTTTTTGTTGCGGTCCTATAACCATAACTTTGGTTTTGCTTTGATTAACTGTCATTCCAAATTCTTCAGATACCGTGCTCCATATTTCCATATTCTTTTGTAAATCCTTCTCTTTCCCTGCCATAATTATTAAATCATCTGCAAAAGCTGCTTCTGATATATCCACTCTTCCTAAATGTCTGTATCCAACGTGTAGTTTTGCCATTTTGATTGACGATTTTTTAATTATTTCATCAATAAAAATTGTAAATAATAATGGAATTAGTCCCCCTCCTTGCCTCAATCCTTCTTGTGTTGAAAATGATTCTGATGCTTTATTTTTGTATATTACACAATTTCTATTATTTTTGTAAATGTTTTTGATTATATCTATTATTTTGTAGTTTACCCCCCTTCCTTCTAGTACTTTCCATAACTTCTCCCTTGGTACTTTGTCAAAAGCTTTTTCCATATCTATAAATCCCATATATACCTCTTTTTCTTGTTGTGAGAACTTATCAATTATCTGTTTCACCGTAAATATGTGGTCTCGTATGCTTCGCCCTCTTCTAAATCCACTTTGCGATTCTTCGAGAGTATTTTCTATCAGTGGTCTTAGCTTACTGTCTATAATATTCTCGTAGACTTTCATAGCTGTACTAAGTAGATTTATTCCTCTATAATTATTGCAGTCTTGTCTATCCCCCTTTTTATATATTGGAACTATTAAGGCTGTCTTCCAATCTTCTGGAATCTGTTCCTCACTCCAAGCAGTGTTGTATATTTTCAATAATATTTTTGTTCCTGTTTCCCCTAAATTCTTGAACATTTCTGATGTTAATTTATCAATTCCTGGAGAGATTTTCCATTTTTCAATTCATCTATTATTTCCTGTAATTCTTTTAGTGTTACAATGTCTTTATTTTCTATTATTGCATCCTTTTTTTTTGTTAATGTCCTGAACTTTGTCTGCTCCTAGTAATTCCTCAAAATACTCTTTCCATCTATCAATTACTTCGTTTTCATTTCTTAGTATATCTCCTTTTTTATTTTTTATCCAGGTTATTTCTTGTGTTTTTTCCTTTCTTAATGACTTCAATGTTTTGTAAAACAGTTTTTGATTTGATTTACTATTGCTTTCCATTTTTTCGCCAAATTCTTTCCACTGATTTCTTTTAGCTACTGCTACCATCTCTTTTACATTTTTCCTCTTCTCTTTGTACATTTCATAGTTTTCCGTTGTTTTGTTATTTATATACATTTTCCACGCTTCTTTTTTTAATTTTACTTTTATTTTAATTTCGTCCGTCCACCAAGCTGTTTGTTTTTTCTTATTAGTTTTCTTGCTACAACCACATATTTCTTTAGCGGTTTCCAATACGGTTTTTTTGAAATAATCCCACATTTCTTCTAAATTACCATTTTTCATTATATCACAATTATTTAAGAACTTTCCTGATAATGCTATTTTGTATTTTTCTGCCATATCTTTGTTTTGTAGTTTGTATGATCTGACCGATTCATATTCTATTGTTTTTTCTAATTTTTGTCTATTATGATTTGTAATTTCTACTTGTTCTCTTATTTTTGTTACAAGTAAATAGTGGTCACTTCCTATTTCCGGTCCTCTTCTAACTTTGGTGTCCAATACTTCCTTTCTATTTCTCTTTTCCACTAATATATAATCTATTATTGACCTTTCATTTCTGATTTCCATCACACGTGTATATTTATGTATGTCTTTATGTTGGAAAAATGTATTAGTTACAATAAAATTGTGTAATATGCAAAAATCCAGCAGCCGTTTTCCATTATTATTCCTAAATGTTTCACCATGTTTTCCTATTACTGCTCTATAAATGTCATCTTTTGTTCCCACTCTGCTATTCAAATCTCCAAGTATAATTATTTTTCCTTTTGCATTTTCTGTAGCCATAGTTAGATCTTCCCAAAACCTATCTTTATTTCCTACTGTATCGTCTTCATTTGGTCCATATACAATTATTATAGTTTTTGTGTTCATATTTTTATCTTTCATTTCCATCACCAATAATCTTTCCGACCATCCCCTCCATCCAGTAATTTGTTCTTCTAAGTTTCTATGTATTATGCATGCAACTCCTGCTGCTGCTCTTTTCTCATTTTCAATACCACTATATATGAGTATATGGCCATTATCCATTTTCACTATCCCCTGTCCTTTTTTTTTGTCTCTGTTATAGCTAGTATTCTCAAGTTTGTATTTTCAAACTCTTCTTCTAATTCTTTTTCTTTTCCTAAAATACTTCTTACATTCCATGTTCCAATTCTCCACATTTCCGTTGCTGATTTTACTTTATTCATATCCAATTCCGTTGCTGTGTCTTTTTCTCTGTTACCATGAATATCTGTTTCTTTATTTAGTTTTTTGAATGTATTTTTTCCAGTATTCTCATTTTATTTGTTTCTTTATCCCATCTGCATTCTTGCCCATTTACCGTTACCTTATTGTATCCCGTTTTTACGTCTTTTCCCTTTTGACTTTCTAATTTTGCAAACATCCTTATCTCTTTTTGTTTTTCTCTTTCCTTCTTGGTCATATCATTATTTATAAAAACTCTTTCTTCTTTCCTCTCCTTTAATTTAGCTTTATTTGCCATAATTTTTTCTTTATCAGCTTCTTTTTGACATTCCACTATACACATTGTCTCCCCTATCTTGTTAACTGCTTTAGGCTCGATATTTATTTTTAGTTGTTGACTCAAAAAGTTTCTGACATTTTCTACCAATTTCGACGGCTCATTAGTATCAAGTTTTAATCCATTTATCATCACATTATTCTTTCTTCTTTCTTTATCTATAATTTCAATTGTTTTTTTAATCTCTTCCATTTCTGTTTTCATTTCTGCATTTTCTTTTTTAATTGCTTGGTTTTCTTTTCTCAATACTTCGTTTTCAACTTTCAACTTTAATATTTCCTCATTAAACAGAGCCTGTTGATCTTTGGTTTCTTTGATCTCGTTTTTAATCAGTTGTTGTTCCCATTTCATATCCTTTTGATCTGCAGACATTTCCTTCATTAACGCTATGATTTGATCTAACTTTTCATCTTTTTTACTTTTAGTTGGGGTTCTGCTAGTCCTCTTGCTAACTTCAAATACACCATCCATTTTTCTTTTCTTTGAATCTTCTGTAGAATAATCATCACTATCCATTTTGTTTATATTTTGTATTCAATTACTATTTAATTATATTATTTTCGTGGTAGCGTAAGACCAAGATACCCAGATCTACTCTTCGGAGATACTTGATCTATCCAGCCACTTATTATATATATCTAATTTCTTTCTTTATTTTGTCCTTTATTTTTTAAATTTGACAATTTGGTGGCAACGGTGCGTTGAGATAATAAAGTGTTTATAAAATTCGCCTGCATTTATTTCGATATATCGGAAAGAGCAGCGAAAATTAGTCAAATAGAATTTGAATTGTATCAACAAAAGGTAAAGTACATAGTGCTACAAAAGAAAAAAAAAACAAAAAAAACGTTAGATTTTGTAAAAACAATTAAATAAATAGGTTAGTGTTAGGTTATTAAAATAAAAAGCAATTGATTTAAGGCGAGTCCAAAACAATATAATTTGCGACGTTGTCAAATTTAAAAAAAAAAACATTAATAATAGTGTAAACAAAATTCTAATCAACGCTAACTTGAAGAAAAAACAATTCTGCGCGCATCACCCCAAAGCAGTACTTTTCAAAGTGCTCGATTGTGCGAAATGTTGCTGTAGTTGAAACATTCACCGTTGCACTATGCCGCATAATGCGCTTTAATGCTGTAATTGGAAAACTACCTAAATTACACATGGCACCACTCAAGTACACATTAAAACAACAGAAATCGTGCAGTTCAATAACATTAAAAAACTCTAAATTTCACTAAAAACCACTCAAGTACAATCAAAAATACAAGAAAATATCCGAAATCGAGCAGTTGACAATATTTCATCCAATAACATACAAAAACACTGAATATTATAGAAAAACCTCACAATTTTACGCAACAACACATAGAAACATTTATAATATTAATATTTCCGTTGGTTCCATTACAGATACTGCACTTATCAACTAATTTGTTTAGTTGTGATACTGCAAAATTTTATACTTTTTTTTCGGAAAGTGAGAATCGAACCCGCATTCCTAATATATCAGTATCAGTAAATTTAATTTGGACTTAATCAAACTTGTGATAAGTACAAAATAATTTTTAAATATTTATATTTTAGTATGACTATTTTACTAAATATGTTTTTAATGCCAATCTTTTTATTTTGCTATAATAATAGTAGGAGGTTGAATTATAGAGAATTTGGTGGTATACACATTATTAAGGTATGCATGATAATAACAGATGGACGAATTTTATATATTTTTGTATTATATGGATATTTGCATAAATTAGTTATTAATATTAATTTAATTATGTTTTACTCTTAAGCTGTATTCACACTTCGTCAACGCGGTCGACAAAAAATTGTAGTGTGGATTGGGCGATGCAGTGTGTGTACAGCTTAACTAGTTTGACTTGATATTACAATATATTTACATGAACTTTATTCTGTGTTATAATAGGCTAGATTTGGTCGAATGGTTACTTTATCAAAGTAATATTAATACCCAAGGTCTAGTCATAATATTTTTCCGACTTTTATATGATAAGCGACTTTGGAATGGTACATTATTCGAGTATATCTAGCCTTGTTAAATTTTTACTTGAAATTTTATATCATTTGTTATTATTTATTGCAAATAAATAGCAATTATTAGGTGGTGGTTTTATTTTCAAACGATACGCTTACCTTTGGTTTCTGAGTGGATCATTTTAGAACAATATTGCCTATTATGCTTCAATCCACCTCTTTATGTTCAACCTTTCCATAGAAGTTGAAGATCTGTGAAGGAGTAAGTCTTAATATCCCCAGGGCTCACGAACGCAGCTCCTAGGGTCTGCAGCTACAGCACATCATGTGTTTTCTCAACAATGTCCCTTGACGGTACAGATAAGCCACTAAATTCAGCCTTCTTTGTCGTGTAAGTTTTTATATTACAGAAAAAAGCAAAATTCAAGCAGGTTTTACATGAATGTTGTATTAGAAATCTTTTTAATAAATACCCCGTAACATACTATTAAATTGGATAAAAAAAAATTGATAACTAATTTAATACCCACCTCTCAACGTTTTTGGGACAACGATAAAAGGATATTTCTGGTTTTCCCACCTTGATGGAACAACCCATTACAGCACTGCGCACAGGCATTTTAAAATGGTACTTTTGGAAGATAGGAGTTAAAATAATACGAACAAGAAATTTTACTTCCAGAACGTTTCCCGAAAGTCTAAATGAAATATAAAAAATTTTTAGAGTCTGCAGGCACATTTCTGGCCCTTAATTTCTGCTTAGTAACCAGTACAGGTGAAATATCTTATATATTTTTTTGTAATATTTGTTATTGTAACTGTAAAAGTCAGTTGTCCGTCAATTACTTGGGCGCTAGAGTGCCCTCTCGAGAAAGATGCCGGCAAGAGACTCCTCTCAAGGGTGGTTCTACTCCATGTTAGTGTTGCACTAGGTATGCCAGAGGGTTGTCAAACTATAAGAAGCTTTAGGGCGCCACTAACTTTTAGACGTCGACGAAAGAACAAAAATATATTTGAATAAAAAGAAAACTAAGGTGAAAACGGTAGAAACACCTTGTAAAATTTAATTTAATTTTTCTATTTGTTAAAAAATTTTAAACACGTTAACCTTAAAACATTAATTTTATTTTGCCAGGGAAGAACAAAAAAATGAGGCCTGCACTTTTTAGGTACTTATCTTTGATTTTTCTCAGGAAGGGTGGATGGGAAACTTGTCCTGGAGGTATCCCAGAGATGGGTCGTCAATAAATTTGGAGGTAGATGTGTCTTAGAGATGTCCTAACTGCGTTCTGGCGGTATCTTAGAAGGTAGGTGTCTTGATATTTTAACGGTATCTTTGAGGATGGGGTATTTACCTAAAAGTTTAGGCGGATTAGGAATATGTGGGAAACTTGAATGTATAGTAAAGCACATAATGTCGGTTCAGCTTTTGAGGTAAAAAAGAAAGGCAGTTGTTTAAAATTAATAAAATATTGAGTTTACCGAAAGCGTTCCAACATATATGTCCCATATTAAGATAATAAAAAAATGAATGAATAAAGTTAACTTTCTAAAGAAGAGAATATGCGAATAATTTAAAAAGAAGCTAAATTATAGCAACACGTTACGTTGTAATATTAAGCCTCCGTGACTAGCATGTGGCAGAAATAATATACATAAGGGTGCGTTTATGTTGGAGCTGCGATAAACAATAAGAGCTGCCCAAAATTCGTTTCTATGATATGCCGTTTATAGTGAAGCTTCGACAATATATAGCGATGATCTCCGCTTCTTAGTACACATTGAGAGGTTGATCAAACCAATCGATTGAAAATATTATTTTTAAAATGAGTGATTCTGAAGAAGAAATACTCTTAGATTCAAATGCAGTTAAATATTATATTGTTAAAACAGCAGAAAAAAAACGCAAATTCTCTGCACACCCTATAAATACAAGAAGGTACATGTTTGGAGAATTTCATCATCTTTATAAACAATTAAGGGAACACCCTGCAAAGTTTATGGAATATATGGGGATGAAAATAGAAACCTTTGACTACATACATTCGCCGACCTCACTTGATATAAAAGCAAAGAAAATAGACTAAACAATTATCGGCGCTCTTATCGTTGCTCGGCTGCCAAGCATGTCTCAAAGCGTCGCTCCTATATAAACACCTGCATAATGCATATAAAATAATGAAATACTACTACTTCTTTTCTCATCAGTATAATCCTACTGGGCAAACATACGTTCTTGGGTGCATGAGTAGTTTCTTTTCTCGGCATCTTATGTTAAGTGTTGAAGTGGCAGTTGTGTAGCGCCTATCGGTACTCAGTTATTACAGCTTTCGGTCTTGTGGACCGAAGTTAGTTTGAATGTGAGTGATTTGCTGAAAATTTCAAGATCTATCCGTGTAAGAATTTGTGAAATTTATGGAATCACCGAAGAAAGTGAAGCACCAAAAGAAGTTTCATATGCGGTTGTAATTATTGTTCAACTAAAAAGAACCGAAAAAGAAATTATGGCTGCCATTTTTGCAATAAATTCATGTGGTTAGAACATTTGACCCTACTGTGCTTAGAATGCAGTGCAGAAATGGACACCTAATTTTTGCATATTATAAGAGCATGTATGTTTATAATACAAATAAGGCAATTTACTTTTAGTATATGTTTGCTTAATTACCCATTAATTTTCAATTATCTCAGACTTTTTTAAAATTTTAATTTTGAGATGAAATTTTTTTGAATTTTTTGAGACGGACTTTTTATGTGCTTGTCTCTATTGTAAGACTGAAGTTATAATGAAATTTAAAAATATCAAAAATTACTAACCCAAATCAAATAAAAAAAATGTAGATTGTATACCTATATATTTTTTTAAGGTTTTTTGAATATTGGTCTCTGAGACCGATGTTAGTAATGAAGTCATGTTAGTCCCCGAGGGTTAATGAATAAATCATTACTAAAAAATATCATACTTGGTAAGGCCGACACTGGCAGAATTACGGTATCCGCCAAAATAAACAGTACCGAAACAGAGAGTGCTGTGGAGTTGTTTATGTAATATGGATTTGTCATATTTGACTTAATTGTCATTAGTTGATATATTAATAGTACGCTGCAGTTAAATTTGATTTAAAAATGGTTCTAACAACGGAAGAAAAAGTGTTTTTGGTAGAGCATTATTTTCGTTCATACGGAAAATAGAATAATTTCTCGGGGAACAGACTTCGAATATCCTTCTCATTCACCTGATCTGACGCCACCTGACGCATACATTTGGGGCATAATGAAGGACAAAGAAAATCCGCCGGCGAATATTGCCGAACTACGGGAAAGAATACAAAATATTTTTCGGCAGTTACATCAACCACTTTTTATAAATATGTTTATTGACTTACAAAATCGATATGAAGCTTGTTTGCGTCGAAATGGTGAACATTTTGAACACTTACATTACAGAAATTAAAAATGAAATGCATGAAATTTTTTCGATTTTTTTCCGTAAAAACTGCTGACAGCTAAGTTGACAGTTGTTAAGTAATTTTTCCCAAAATTTATATTTGACATACCAATTCTTGATAGAGATTGGTCAAAATTAATAGGAAGGAAATAATCGATATAAAAATCCCTAAAAACCATAGAGAAATAATAAGAGAGGTTTTAAAACATATGGAAGGAGCTGGAACAAAGTTTGTGCGCAACCTGTAGCGCATGGCGCTTCACCGCAACTTGCTGAACTAACAAACCCTGCCTCCCACTACACGAAACTTGTCATTTTCAAATTTTCAACATTATTTACATTTGATATTTATCGTTGGAATTTTTCAATTTATTAATTTCTTGGCATTTCTGCAAAGTGCATCAACTATTCTAATTATTAGTATTAGTTATTATCACAGGATTCATTATCATTTATCATAGGTTAGTTAAAAAAGCATATTTTAACGTTTGAGGTTAGGTTTTCATAAAATAATGTAAAGATTATTTTTCATTTTATCGTTTTTTTTTTGCAGACAATAACGAAGATTTTCCATAAGTTCTTGTCCCAAAATATGTAGGAACTAAGTACGGTATACTAGATGTAATAATGTAATTTAGGATGTAGTTGTAGGTTGAAGGTACCTGCAAAGACTGCAAAGACTAATCTAAATAGTATTCGTAATCTGAGTAATCTGATTCTTCGGAATCCGTGAAAAACGAAACTAAATCCTCCAAATCATCTGCCAAAGATTGCCACGGAAAGTCACGCTCATCGAGAAAGTCCCACAGCATCACCTGCTGCAAAAAATATGCACATATTATACTCAATTTGAACAATTCGTTACAAATTTACGAAAAATCATTTATAACAAAGTTTATAGAGGAATTATATCCTAAAAGGAAAATAATTTGAGCTTCCCTCTCCCAACCTCCATGTCACTTGCTATACAACGGAAATTGAATTAAAAATAAAAGCATATAAATTAGACGGTTTAAAAAAAATCAATTACTTTTTTTCCCTTAAATATTGTTCAGTCTAGAGCCGATCTTGTCAAGCTATGGTGTCGACTGTTTTTTGATTGCTATGGTAACATGCGATTTTTGTTGTAAAGAGAGCTGTCATGAAAAAAATTCATTGTCACTTTATTTTTTAAAAATAAAATAATCTAATCTAGTACAGCAGTTATTCCAACTCAGTCATTCTCTCCGTTTCGTGGTTTCACGATCAGACATATTTGAATCGTCCCAGGAAACCCCACATGGTCTTTCGATAGTCGGTTGTTGAAAGCTGTTGCACTGGGTGTAGAAGAGGAGCAAAAGATCGACAATTTGGATAGTGTGAGTCTTTCAACTTGATAATATAGTTTTCAATTTTTAATTGTCTTATTGACGCTTGAAAATATTTCAATGAACGTATGGCATTTTACATTGATCTTTATCTGTAGAATCGTTCTAGTTCGGACTAATTAGTCCTAATTACATTGATTTTTATCTGTATATTGGATAATTAAACAAACTCTCGCAATTTGCATGAATCTTTATCTGTAAATTCTATCGGCACCTATTTTGCATATTTTTCAAGAAACAAAATTATATTTGTATTGAATTATTCCTAAACAAATTGAAAGGGACACTACCTTATTAGTTATTTCGCAGGTTTACTTTTCATATTTATGAATTTTTGCATTTAGAATAGTCGTTATCTAATTTATTTTGCATTTTTAATATCTTTATTTGAGAACACAATCTCAAATAGACCATATTCTAATAAACAAAAGAAGGCAATCCTCAATTAAAGATGTAAGATCTTATAGAGGAGCCTGCGCAGACTCAGACCACTTCATGGTAATGGCAAAAATAAAATTAAAAACAAGAAGACACAACCTCAAGAGTGAACAAGAAAAATGGGACATTGAAAAATTAAAGGATAATCTAGTAAAAAAGAAATACGTAGAACAACTTGAAAATTATTTAACAGAAGATGGGAGGCAAGAACGCAATGATATGAAAGAAGAATGGTGCAATATAAAAAACGGAATACAAGTAGTAGCGGAAAAAGTGATAGGTAAAAAGAAGAAGGAGAGCAAAAAAGAATGGTACAATACCGAATGCCAAAAAATAGCTGAAACAAAAGCAGAAGCTAGGCTAAAATGGATAAGAACAAATAAACCAGAAGATAGAGAAAAATATCAAACACTAAGGAAAGATAGCAAGAAAATAATCAGGAAAAGAAAAAGGCAATGGATGGACTTAAGGATACAGGAAATAGAGAAAGAGAAATGGAACAGAAATTCAAAAAAATTTTATAAAAAAATAAAAGAAAATAATAGGACTTTCAAAAACAAATTGAAAGGAATAAAGAACAAACAAGGAAAAATTGTGGAAGAGGAAAAACAATACAAAGAAATATGGACAACGTACTTTAAGGAATTACTAAATGAACCAGTGATAGAAGATGAAATAGGAGAAGAAGCAGAAGAAGAAATTATTACACAAGAACCAACATTAGAGGAAGTAAGAGATATTATCAAGAGAGGAAGTAATGGAAAAGCACCTGGGAAGGATGGAATCAATTTAGAGCTGATAAAACACGGAGGAGACATGTTACATGAAAGAATATATAGATTGGTTAAAAAAATATGGGAAGAGGAAAAAATGCCAAACGAATGGGAAACTGGACAAATCATAACGATACACAAAAAAGGAGACCAGCAAGAATGTAAGAACTATAGAGGCATTACACTATTAAACGTAGCCTATAAAATATTATCATCACTAATACAAAGACGACTAATAACTGAAACTCAAAATATTATAGGACAATATCAATGTGGATTCATAAGAGGCAGATCAACAACAGATGCAATACACACTATTAAACAAATTATGGAAAAAGCATACGAACATAAATATGAAATAGAAATGTTATTTTTAGACTTTGAACAAGCCTTTGACTCTCTAAAGAGGAACGAAATTATGAAAGCTTTAAAAGAACAAGGGGTAAGCAAAAAACTAAGAAAACTAATAGAGATGACAATGAGACATTCAAAGGTTAGTATCCTGACACAAAAAGGAGAAACGGAAGAGTTTGAAATAAACAAAGGTGTAAGACAAGGAGACTCACTGTCAGCTACGCTGTTCAATCTGTCTCTAGAATTTGTTTTGAGAAAGTTACAAAAGGGAAATCTTAGAACAACAGGAAGTCAATTCATAGCCTATGCTGATGACATAGTACTAGTGACAAAAAAAAGGAAAATCATGGAAAAATTGCTAAGGGAGATTGAGGAGGAAGGGATGAAGTTGGGACTGAAAATTAATGTGAAGAAAACGAAGATAATGAGATTTGGGAAAACAGGACAGAATGGGGAAATACGAATAGGAAATAAAAAATTCGAAGAAGTACAAAAATTCAAATACCTGGGTGTAATGATAGACAATAAAGGGGAAAGAAGAACGGAGGTCGAAGAAAGAATAATGGCAACAAATCGAGCGTACCAAGCTAACAAAAATTTGTTAAAAAGTAAAATATTGACTAGGCAAACAAAGTTGAACATATACAATACAATAATAAGGCCAATAACAATGTACGCAGCAGAAACGATAACTATGACGAAAACAGAAGAAGACAAACTAAGGATAAACGAACGCAAGATATTAAGATCAATTCTGGGTCCAGTGAAGATAGGAGATCAAGAATATAGAAGGAGAACGAACCAAGAAATATTAGAAGAACTGAATGGAGAAGACATAATAAAGAAAATTAAAACTCAAAGAGTCAAATGGCTGGGACATGTATGGAGGCAAGGGAAGGAAGCAGTAACAAAGGCTATGCTACAATGGCAGCCGGGAGGGAAGAGAAGGCGTGGAAGACCCAGATCTAAATGGTTGGCAGAGGTAGAGGACGACTTGATCAGGGCAGGTGTGACAAGATGGAAGCAAGAAACAAGAAACCGGAAGAAATGGCGGCAAATAAGCGAACGGATACAATAATAAACCGAGGATGGGGACTGATCCACCCCGATAAACGGATTTAGAAAGCGAAAGCGGCGCAACCTCACATGAGGTGTTAAGCCATATATATATATATATAAGACAATCTTGTTTCCATGTTATTTAAATGGAAAATAGAAATTATCAATGTGGCACCTCTTAATATAAATATTAAGAGTTCAAACTTTTACATTATCTTATTTTCGTCATTTGCAACAATATTTTCAATATATTTAAGGAAACAAAATAATCGATTTTTTTGAAACAGTGTAATATAAATATATTTGAACGATTTTACCTGAAGGACATCCATATCTGCATCAGCATTTCTAGCACGTCTCTGTCTTGGTGGTGGGCCAACATCACATTTGCTGCCATCAGGGAAAGCGTGGAGGTAAAAGCATTTATTGCCAAAGGGACATTTGCCTTGTCCTTTTTTAAAGTATTTGCAGTCTTTTCTTGCTAGTGCTTTTTTGTAATCTTCGATTAGTTTATCTTTGTCTTCCTTGGTGTCGACCCAATACATGCTTGGACAGACAAAATCTGAAGTGACTCTACATTCTGGACAAGCTCTACAAAGTAACGGCTGGATAAAATATGGCTTAAGGATCATTAAATTAAGCAATAAATTAGAAAACTGTCCAAAAGTATATCGAAGTACTTATAGTAAAATTAATACCTATTTAGAGGTACCAGCCGTTTTAGTAACTTAACGTATGCGGCTTCTTGAACCATCTGAACCCGCATGAAAAAAATTAGGTTATGACCTTTGTCATGTCAAATGCTTGACATATTTCTTATTGCATTGGCGTAGTGACTTGAAATTTCATATTATCAGTGGCGGTTTGTAATAATACAAATTAATTTTATGAAATTCATAAAATTCTAAAGATGTTGACATAATAAAAGAATATAAAAGAAGCGCACTAATTTTAAAAACATTGTTTTATTAACTAGATACATAGTTTTCTTCAAAAAATATGGCAATTCAGAGTTCGATTAAGTACAAATTCTAGATTTTAAAAAAATGACAACGTGATCTTCAAGGCAAAGTTTAATTAGTTTCTAAATCAGAATAACTTTCGGAAAGTGATAGTTCATCATCGGATTCATTGGATACAGAGATCACCATAGGTTCGATGTTTAGTAGGTCCAGTTTGTTTTCTACTTCCCATGCTTCAGAAATAATTTTCTCTGTATGATTTATGTAATTCTGCCAGTGTTGCTCCGGTACATTTTTTACAACGTCATTCCATACTTTTAAGACTTCAGTAGGTGACCTTGCAGTTTTCGTAATAGCTTGGTCATAATGCCTTTTAGTTTCTGACCATACCATTTCGATGGCATTAAAATGGCAATGATAGGGTGGTAGCCTGAGAACACAATGACCATGCTCGGCAGCGTATTTGTCTAAATGATAATTTTTTTCTGGCAAAACTTGCTTTTCAATTATATTCCAAACAGCATCCTTTAAAATGTGATCTGGAAAAGGAATATTCTTTTTTTTGAGCCATTCTAACATGCGTGTTTTACTCCAACTTTTTCTTGGGATTTCTTCATCCAGGCGACTGTGATACGTTGCGTTATCCATTATAATTAACGATGGTTCTTCCAAGTTTACAATTAGTTGCTGTTTAAACCAATTTTCAAAATTTTCGGTGTTCATGTTATCATGGTAATCGCCTGTTTTTTTATTGCATTTAAAAATAAGCGATGCATTTGCCACAGAACCTTTTTTATTACCGGCATGAACAATTACATATCGTGTCCCACTTCCAGTTATTTTTAATTCAGTTCTGTAATATAAATTATCTTTTGTTCATTTCTATTTAAAAATATATATTTAAAATCTTTGATCGTGGAGAAAGTATAGTCTGCTACTCGGTTAGAATGAAAATTCGTGATGCTCGTGGTTTCCACTCGCATCGAATTTTCATTCTAACCTTGTTACAGAATATACTATTAATTCCATTTACCTTTTTTCCAATCATTTCTTTATTTTTTAATACTTTAGGGGAGTCTTCCCTATTATTAAACATAATCGTCAAAGGGCGATTTTTTCCAGGCATAAACTTTCCTATCCTTGATGTTTAAAAGATCGAATATTTTCCACGCTATAGAATAATTCCTTTACAGAAGTAACCTCCTCGGATATTCTATCACTTCGATTTGCTCCTGTAGTTTCTTTAATATTAAAAATAACATTGTTCATTTGATTTTGTCGTTCCAACATTTCGTTAATAATCTCTTCAGAGTCAAAAGAAGATTTCTCTATATTTTCTTCTTTATCTAAAATTTCATCTATGCTAGCTTTTAGTTCAATAATTTCTTGCTTCAGAGGAGCACAAGAAGATTAGTTTGCTTTTGGTTTTGAGCAATGAACACTTAATTGAAGTCACCACATGTACCACAATAGTATAAAAAGTACTTTCCCCACATGTTGCACACTATACTTTTTCTACAACTACACAAGTAAAGTGTTTTTATGGTTAGTAAAACAAAAATAACACTAAAGTATCCTATCTCTAAACTGTTAAATACTTTTATTTAAAATTATAGTTGATGGTGAAATTTGTACAATTTTCGTTTCACTAAATTCTCCGTTATATTAATTAAGTTTTGTGACAACTAAGTAGGTATTTAAAGATGACAGTAGCCTACTAAGTTTTTGTCGATTTTATTTGATTCTCCATATAAATGTATGTGGCGTGGGCAAAGTGCCGTGAGAAATAATATTTCTCACAGTATGAGCAATATTTGGTTCTGTAATTAAGTAAGGTATGAGAAATACGTCACTTTCATAGCAGTTGAAGAAAAAAACACATGGAAAAACTTGATTTAGCTCATTTCTTTACACCTACTACATTTATCCATTTTAGAAGTCAACCCCTGGCCTATTTGTATTAATACAACTTACTCACTTCATCAGAACCAGTTTTTGCGATTGAATTTTATGGATGTTTTACAATTTTTATGTGCAATTTTAAGTTTATCAATATACAATTAAGGAAACTTAACAAGATTAACATCAAATGAAAGTATGCACAAAGATCAATAAATTGATCTAAGATTTAAAATTGTTGATGAAGAACTTCACTAGCTATTTACTTTTATTTCTAAATACGATAAAACACGTCTGTTCACATCGACGACTCTGTTGATGTGTTTTGAGGAGACAATAACTTACAAAAAGTTTTAAATTTGTAATTTCATCCCCCGAGAAGATATGCAATAAAATGTGTACTTCTTCCGCACTCTTCAACAGCCTGTATCTCACAAACTAAAAAGGTTAGAGAAAAGTTGTATTTGGGTATTTTAAATATTTCTTAACGATCTATCATGTTTCTAATGTACGGTACTTATTTACGGGACACCCTGTATATGTGTGATGAATCTATACCAATGATTTCCAATATTTTTGTCATATTATTGATACTGTAGTTACTTTTATTTCCAACCATTGGTTATACTGTTTATGATGACGTTTAAGTTTATGAAAACGTCGATATAAAGTGGACGTAAGTTATTCGGTATGTTAATCTCATTTCGTTTAAATTACTACAAATTTGATAAAAAAAAACTGTCCGTCAAAAGATGAAGATTAGAACGAAGTATGACAAATTCAAACGTTCATACCATGTCCGTTAGATGTATTATATTCGACCAAAATGTTGTTATTACCATAGCAGAACCATATTGATAAATGATATAGAAGGCAAAGGATTATCATAATGTCGGATATAGTCGAGCAGCCATTCAAGCACTGAACTCTTGTGTAATCAGTTCCAAAATGGTGTGGGAATGCCTAGGCAAACTCAATGAACTAGGCGAGAACAATATAGTCACCTTACTGTGGATTCCAGGACACAATGGAATAGAAGGAAATGAAATAGAAGATCAACTAGCAAAGAGGGGGACTGAAACACCCTTTTGGGCGGTATCAGCTCCAATGTAATATTGGAAGAAATAGGCAAAGCCGAAAAAAAGAGAAGATCTGACCATTGGAAAGATCTAGTAGGACTTAGACAATCAAAGATTCTTCTGGGTGACTACAACCTGTTGAGATCAAATGAATGCATAAGTCAAAGTAAAACTGCACTAAGAGTTTTAACAGGGATCCTAACGGGACATTGTCGCCTGAATGGGCACCTGAAAAAGCTCAAAATAGTGGAGGAAGAAGAATGTAGATTATGTGGCATGGAAGAAGAAACCTCCATCCACTTACTTGCGAATTGCACAGCAATTCAGAATCCTAGGGCACAACACCTAGGAGATTACTGGATAGAAGAGGAACATTTACCTAAGTTAAAGCCTGGAGGTATCCTAAAATTTCTCCAGGAAATAGGACTAAAGGAGCTCCTAGTCTCTGGAGACTTTCCTCAGGAACTAAGTAGAAGTAAGGGGGCACAATAGATCTTTTAGGTCTCAGTGAATGTCACCCCAATATACATACATACGAACAAACAACAGAACCATCGTCTCTTTGTCCACTGTAAGCTTTTCCTTTCTATGCACGTGGATGAGGTTGCTGTAGAAGACACGAAAGGACATATCATAACGAACTGTGCACGGTTACATGCGCGAACGACCATTTAGAAGCAATCGTGTACATAAAGATACAAAGGTCTCTTAATTCAATACGTTGCTGAGTAAAAATGACTGTAATTGATATCGATCTACTCGAGAAATGTCGAATTATATGACCGGCGTGCGGTAGAGTACTACGTAGTACTTAGACGCTTGTAGAAAAAATCCAGCATTGTATAACTTTTTCCCGTTCCAACAAGCATCGAAATACTTTTAAATACATTTTGTACCTTTCTAGGATTCACGAAACCAATTTCATATAAAAATATGAATACTCCCAGGGAAGTTAAATGTAATGTGGAAAAAGAATTTGATACTACTTTAAAAAAAGTCGATAAAAAGAAACGCAGATCTAAATATGAAATAACTTACAGTGAACAAAAAGCAGAAGTAGAAGCGTTTAGAAAAAAATGCAGAAATCTTGTACGTGCAAACACAACGAACGTTGACGAATTTTATGAACATCAGGAGAATCGAAGGAAATATTCTTCGATGGTAGAATCTAAATTTCGCAGTAAGCCTATTACTAGTAGAAATTATGATTTCGATGTTTCATTTGATCGTAAGTGGCAATATCTCAAAGAACATTCGATTAGAAAACTCTGAAAATATACAGAAAAACTTTTGAAAATTATTTAATTTTTAGGTAGCGAGTGGGCCGAATTTGAAAATATCTTATCACGTAAGCATAGTGATAACAGAAAAAGTTTAGCAAATGAATATTTGAAAAATCGTAAGTTGCTTTCTCTTAATTAATATCCTTTTCTATGTTCTGTGCTCTGAAGTGAGGTTAGCCTTTCCACCTGTAAACGTTCTCTGTTTTTTGATATGATTTTAAGTAAATCTCAGTATGTTTCTTTAATTATAGGTAAATATCCAAGCAGGAATAATCTTTCTAAATCATGTCCCAAGAAAGAAGTGCCCGAAAATAAAAGAATTAACATTATTTCGAATATTTGCATACAACCCAAAAATATTCCACAAGATGCTGATAAATATGTACGTTTTTAAATTTTATGAGCGATTCGAAACTATTCAATGTTTTTAATTTAATTTTAGTACGAAATAGAAAATAACGAGGAAAGTGGACACAACATCAACTACAGTTTCCAAAGAGATCAAGAAAACGTACCAAAAGTGGTGCTAACGAAAGGTAACAAATTTTCGATTTCCTTTTACATAGTAATTCGGGTTACAGAGAAGCAACTGCAACGCTAAAAAATGGCAAGGCAGCAGGGCACGATAAGGTCACAGCGGAGATGTTAAAGAATATGGGAAAAACTGGCATGGAACTTTTAACACTCATATGCAACAGGGCCTGGCAAGATGGGACAATACCCAAGGATTGGGAGGTGGGAATTATTCTACCTATATTTAAAAAAGGAGACAAGCGAGATTGCAAAAACTATCGAGGAATAACTCTACTCAGCGTGCCCTCAAAGGTATATGAAAAAATCCTACAACAACGACTAACAAAAGAAATAGAAGAGCAACTAGAAGAAACGCAAAGTGGGTTCAGGAAAGGACGAAGCATTAACGATCACATTTTTACAATAAAACAAGCCATCGGAAAAATCAAGGAAGCAAATTCTGAATTATATCAGATCTTCATAGACCTCGAGAAAGCTTTTGATAGTGTGTCAAGGAAAACAGTACTAGAAATTCTGGAAAAAAGAGGTGTAACAGAATCCCTAACAAGAGCTATAATGAGCCTACATAAGAAGAATGGGATGTATGTAAGGACTGATAACATGGAATCAGAAGAGTTTACAGTAGATGCTGGACTGAAACAAGGAGGGGTACTAAGCCCGACATTATTTAACCTGGTGATGGACGATGTTACAAAGGAAACGAGAAATAAAACGAACAAGCTCTACATTGGACATAGAGAATTAAAACCAATATATCTAGAAGAGTGCCTATTCGCCGATGATCTAGTTATATGTGCAAAGAATGAAACAGAAATGAAAAACAATTTGCAGATATGGGAAGAAAAACTAAAATCTAGAAACTTAAAAATCAATAAAGAGAAAACAAAAATAATGATCAGTAGCAAAGAAGAAAAAACAGTAGATATAAAAATAGATAATTATAAGATAGAAAGAGTGGAGAATTTTAAATATCTAGGAGTGTACATAAATGATAACGGAACACAGGAAATAGAAATCAACAAACGAATTGGAAACGCCTCAAAATTGTACCACTCCATTAAAAATAGTTTCATCGGGAGAAAAGAAATATCATGGAAGACCAAAATAAACGTATACAACTCAGTATTTGTACCAATACTAACTTATGGGTCAGAGAGCTGGGTACTGACAAAAAAGCTAAAATCAAGAATACAAACCATGGAAATGAAGTACCTGCGAAGAATTTTAGGAGTGACGAGGAAAGACAGAATAAGGAACGACCATATCAGAGAAAAACTAGGTGTAAAGCCAATTTCAAAGACAATCGAAACCAATCAGTTAAGATGGTTCGGACACCTAATAAGGATGAACAGCGAGAGACCGGTAAAACAGATATGGGAGGCAAAACGACCCACAAAAAGGAAAAGGAGCAGACCAGTTATAACATGGGATGACACCATCAATAAAATATTAGAACGAAGGGAGATCGATAGAAGAGAAGCAATCAAATTGGCGAAAGACAAAAAGAAATGGAGGAAGTTCGTCCACGAGGAAGAATAATGGAAACCTCACGCCCTACACCTATCCTAGGTAGAAGGGTATATGGATTATATATATATATATATATATATATATATATATGATTCCAATAGAGGTTGTTGAAAATAAAGAAAATAGTCCCCCCTACTAGAGTGGGATGGGTTAAAAGCATGCAGTCAGGAAGGAAACGTTGGGGTGGTTCACAGACGGATCTAAAACTGACCTAGGAACAGGAGCGGTGCTAGACCCAGGTGCAATGTCCACACATCCACGCAAGGCCAAAAGAACCTTGTACGCTCAGATAGTCAGGCAGCACTGTAATTTTGAGCATTCCATCAGATCAAATACCTGGCAAACCACAATGGGGTGACAAGGGTACTGTAGGCAATTAAATGGCAGACACCCTAGCAAAACTGGGGTCTGAAACTACATTGGTCCTGAACCAGGATTTGGGATATCAAACGTGCTTGCACATCTTGGTGGATTCAAACAAATCATCAGAAGTACTGGAGCCACGTGCCAAAGCGAGCTGACTAACGAAATAATAAACCTCAGCAGGGGCCAGATAAGGAATGTGACAGGATTACTCACTGGTCACTGGACCCTAAGGAAGCACATGCATGCAATTGGCATGTATAGGGAGGAACCTATCTGACGGTTGTGCATAGAAGAGGAGGAAAGAGCCTCACACAGTATCTTCGAATCTCATTGGAGATATAGACTCCTATAGGACTAGAGTACCCAAGAAGGACCTAGTGAAAAGGCTACTGGTCTCTTTACATAAACGGTATAACCAAGAGCACAAAAAGCCTAATGGCTGAGGTGCCGAACCAATAAATCAATAAGTCCCCCCTCTTAGACCTCTCATTACTCTTCAACTTGATCAATTTCTTTCTCTTTTCCTAAATCGTAAAATACATATAAATTTTATGAAATGTTCGGATAGGACTTCCGCGGTCAGAAGATTGAATACCAATAGAGACTGTCCAAGAGTCCAAGCTGGTCAACCCAAAAATTTTGCAATTTTCTACCACTGGGGAAGGGATATTTCAAAACGAATTTGTCATGTTAAGGCTCGCGTTATTGATTGGTTAAAATGTATATTAGAGCTCCTGATTTTACGTCAATATATCAATCAATCAATATCGTCGTTGGATAAAAGATGGCGCAATTGATATTATGAGTGCTTTTAACACTAGTGTTGGATGGGCTGTGGATAAAACAGATACATTATTATTGTTGATTCTTTTGTTCCAGGGCTGTGATAATTATCAATCAAAAAGGAGAAGTTACAGTTAAAACTGTTGTTGAAGTAAATTTAGAAATGGTTTTGGCTGACATATTAGAATTCATAACATTACAAAGAGTCTCCCCTTTTTATTGAAGAAATATTAAATACGAAATGTTTGTTTTGTTTATATGCTAATTAAAAGCTGTTGTTGTTCTGAACATTCGTTCAGAAAGTTTAAAAAAATATATTTACGTTATACGAATTAAGATATATGTTTGTTTTCCATTGAGAATTGAATAAAGTTGTTTAAGAAAATACATTTTTTAATTTATTGATTATTTTATCGTCTATTACTGAGAAATGTATTTTGGCTGCGCAATGTCCATGTTTGGAAACGCAGATCTAAGGAGTTTTAGAAAAATTTACATGTATCCACACAATTTATATTTAAAAATACACTGCCGAGCATAAAATTAGAGTCGCCCAGTAATTTGAAGATATTGTAGAAATTTTAATTTTTTTCGGATTTTTCTCGGTTTATAGTAAAATTAATACCTATTTAGAGGTACCAGCCGTTTTAGTAACTTAACGTATGCGGCTTCTTGAACCATCTGAACCCGCATGAAAAAAATTAGGTTATGACCTTTGTCATGTCAAATGCTTGACATATTTCTTATTGCATTGGCGTAGTGACTTGAAATTTCATATTATCAGTGGCGGTTTGTAATAATACAAATTAATTTTATGAAATTCATAAAATTCTAAAGATGTTGACATAATAAAAGAATATAAAAGAAGCGCACTAATTTTAAAAACATTGTTTTATTAACTAGATACATAGTTTTCTTCAAAAAATATGGCAATTCAGAGTTCGATTAAGTACAAATTCTAGATTTTAAAAAAATGACAACGTGATCTTCAAGGCAAAGTTTAATTAGTTTCTAAATCAGAATAACTTTCGGAAAGTGATAGTTCATCATCGGATTCATTGGATACAGAGATCACCATAGGTTCGATGTTTAGTAGGTCCAGTTTGTTTTCTACTTCCCATGCTTCAGAAATAATTTTCTCTGTATGATTTATGTAATTCTGCCAGTGTTGCTCCGGTACATTTTTTACAACGTCATTCCATACTTTTAAGACTTCAGTAGGTGACCTTGCAGTTTTCGTAATAGCTTGGTCATAATGCCTTTTAGTTTCTGACCATACCATTTCGATGGCATTAAAATGGCAATGATAGGGTGGTAGCCTGAGAACACAATGACCATGCTCGGCAGCGTATTTGTCTAAATGATAATTTTTTTCTGGCAAAACTTGCTTTTCAATTATATTCCAAACAGCATCCTTTAAAATGTGATCTGGAAAAGGAATATTCTTTTTTTTGAGCCATTCTAACATGCGTGTTTTACTCCAACTTTTTCTTGGGATTTCTTCATCCAGGCGACTGTGATACGTTGCGTTATCCATTATAATTAACGATGGTTCTTCCAAGTTTACAATTAGTTGCTGTTTAAACCAATTTTCAAAATTTTCGGTGTTCATGTTATCATGGTAATCGCCTGTTTTTTTATTGCATTTAAAAATAAGCGATGCATTTGCCACAGAACCTTTTTTATTACCGGCATGAACAATTACATATCGTGTCCCACTTCCAGTTATTTTTAAATCACTGTGTTTAGTACCATCTTGCCACATTCTTCTGTCCCCGCTTTTACTAAAAACCCATGTCTCATCCAGAAAAACAGGTGTAAAGAGCTTTTCGCTTTTAGCAGCATGGTATTTGTTCAAAAATAATATTCTTTTTAATCTGACTGCAGGCATTTCCAATAAATGTTTTCTTCCATCCTGTTTTTTGAAACGAAAACCCATTTTTTTAATTCCCAAATATAACGAACCTTTGGAAATCTTAGTTTCTGGAGACTCTTCGATAAATTGCCGTAAAATAGTTTCTACTGTGATTTTATCCTTTCGCGCATACATTTTATAAATTACTTCCCTCAAACAATGAAGGGTATTTTTTGTAATTCGGGTTTTGCTCCGGGAAACGCTTGCAGACATATTTCTTCTAAATTCGAAATCTGTAGCTCTGTTTGGTTTTTCAAGATTATATAATGTGCTTTCTGGAACTTTTAGTGCTTCGGACGCTTTTTGAATTGCCTTAAATCGAGATCCTAAATCGTTTTGAAAATAGTTTACTACATTAAGCATAAGTTTTTTGGATTCATCAGAATATCGCATTTTTATATCTTATTTTGCGTTATGACATTAACATGAAATCAAAATTTGACGTAACTTCAAAAACGTGACATCTAATAAATTAGTTACGACGTTCATTTTTGTTGGTAATTTTTTGTTTCAACCGATTTATTAATAATAAATAAGGATGGTCTTATTCTAAATGGGTATAAAATTTACTATACTTACATATGTGAAGTGCTTCAATATTTTGAACATTGTATCATTTATGTGCTTGCTGTCTAATATTTGTGTGTGCTTCAAGATGCCTCCAGGTAGATTAGTGTATAAGTGTGCAGATGAGAATCAGTTTCTAGTCCTAGGTATTTAACCTGATACCTATTTGATGTTAATTTTTATGAAATGTCCATGATTATTGATGGTAAGTTCAGAGAATTCTGGTAGACTATTTGAATAACTGGCAAATGGAATGGCAACTATTTGTTCCATATTAAGATATAATTGTAATTATGACTCAGTATATTTGGATCAGTTTTTGACGAGCATAAATAATGGAGACAAAAGACAAATCTATAAAACAAAGGATATAAAACAAGTGTTTACCGTAACCGAACACACACTAATAGGTATTTAAATTTTGATACAAGAAAATTAAATTAATTAAGTCAAATACTTGATGTGTCAATTCATACAATACATACATACAATACATTCATACATACATACAAAAAGTAAGACAATAAGAAGTTAAAAAAAATTCAGCATTTATCTTGAAAACCAGTGCATACTATAAAATTCATAGACCTTAAGACCATATTCTTAAGATAAAACTAGTTTCACATATTTTTCTTCGTGCCTAGTATGTATATTAAATTTTTTATTGCTGTAAGCTGTAAGAGGCCAAGATTTACATGTTTTTACAAAAGTATTACTACCTAGTGAATTAAAATATATTGATATTTATTAGATTAAGTTGGAATTTGTTATTATTTTGTTTATTTTTAAATCTTTTGGGCTGTTTTTATAGAAATAAGTATTGTTTTTTTTATCGAGACCTAGTTTGTTTAAACTTAAGAATAAAACTGTGATTAATTTGATTATTTGTTGAAGGCTGTTTTTTATGTATTCGATTTATTTTATATTGACTGTTTTTTTAGTAAGATTATTTGTTGAAAGCTGTTTTTTGTGTATTTGATTTATTTTATTTTAACTGTTTGTGTTTAGTTTAGTTTAGCCTCTGACTGATGGTGCCGAACTTATCCATCAATACCTAGTGAATTAAGATATATTGATATTTATTAGTTTAAGTTGGTAATTGTTATTGTTTTATTTATTTTTAAATCTTTGAGGCTGTTTTTTATAGAAATAAGTATTGTTTTTTCATTGAAACCTAGTTTGTTTAAACTTAAGGCTAAAACTGTGATTTATTTGATTATTTGTTGTCATCGTTGTTGTTGTTTTTTATGTATTTGGTTTATTTTATTCTAACTGTTTTTTGTAGTAAGATTATTTGTTTGAGATTATTTTTTTTGTATTTGATTTATTTCATTATTTATTTTCTATTGACTGTTTTAGTATGTTATATTAGATATTTTATTTTGTGAAAGATGTTAAATTAATATTTTCTCACTTGCAAAGGGTTTTTTTTATTCTCCTACCATAATTCCCTATAATATTATAATATAGCTAATAAAATATTTGCAGCTGAATGATTTAGCAAAATAATGTTATTTTTTAGTCTTTTAAGCCTCGACTTAAAAGACTAGAAAACAAATAATATTAAAGTGCAAAATCATTTAATTGCAAATATTGTACAATATTACGCGTATCCTGAAAGCTTAAAAATTCAAAAAGCGCGCGTCTTAAGTGATAGTTCATACCTGTAGCCAAGGTAGGCGCTAGTGGTAACTCTGTGCCACAGAACACTACACGTTTAACACCTCTCTTATTTTTTATTTCTCTATGCTAAAAACCAAAAAAGAAGAATTTATTTAGGTTATGAACAATACAATTGACGTATCTCAAAATTCTGTCATTTATATTTCAAATACGAATGAAGAGTATAGTATTATGTCAGATTCAACAAGAATAAACACCAGAGACACAAATGGTTTGTGTCCTTTGCTTAAACCAGTCCCTTTGTCCCGTAAACGCAAGATGTTAGACGCGTTAGATATGAAAAAATCCAACAATATCAAAAAATGTAATCATCATTCGACACATCCATCTCTTTTAGGAACCAGTCCTGAAGCCAGTATTATCCCAACAAGTTTAAACGAACAGGATATGTCCAATAAAGAAAACTTGTAGTTCGTATTTTATACAAGATTGAATGTTTAAACTTGTTGGGATAATACTGGCTTCAGGACTGGTTCCTAAAAGTAGTGGATGTGTCGAATGATTACATTTTTTGATCTTGTTGGATTTTTCCATATTTAACGCGTCTAACGTCTTGCGTTTGCGGGACAAACGAGCTGGTTTAAACAAATGACACAAAGAATATGTGTCTCTGGTGGTTATTCTTGTTGAATCTGACATACTACTTTACTCTTCATTCATATTTGAAATATAAATGCCAGAATTTTGAGATACGTCAACAGTATTAATAGGCAATCTAGATCACGTGACTTAATATGGCCGTCCAGGGCAAACAATGTCAGCTGTCAGCTGATCAGTTTTGTATTGTCTATTCAACGATAAACAGTGTTCAAGTATTTTTTCGTCTATTTTATTAACGTGGTTCATATAATGTATACCTACGCTGTGGTTTGACTTTGTGTTTATTTGAAAACCTCCATTGGATTTTAACCACACTTGAGAGTTATTTGGTATTGTCACACAGATTTTACACCAAATAGCACATGGAAGCATTCAAAATTTTTCATGCCTACATTGCAAATAGTTTGCATTTGGCTTAGTGCTGGAAGTAGGATCTACTTTGAGTCAATGGAGTTTTCGTTTTAGTATGCAAGGTAATATTTGAGTTTATCATTTTGAATGTTATATTAGCAATATCCTATAAATGAAAAAAATGGTACCTGAGAAACCCTAGAACATGTAGAGGAAGTTTCCATATATGAATAAGAATAGCAAGGTTAAGAGATAGTTCAAACTTTTATTGCAAGCGTACCCTCATCCCATGCAGAAGTTTGACGAGATAGAGAAGCTCTTTTTGCAATGATGATGATGGTAGACTAATAATATTGTGTGAACAAGTAAATGATAAAATGATTCCATTTTGATTACATAGATTCAAAAACCTGTTCCCTACGACTCATGGTATTACAGTGTGTTTAAAAGTTTAATTTTTTTTTATGTAAATCAAATGACTGAAAATTATTATTAAATTTATTCGTTTCTACTCAAAATCAAGGTATGTAATAATGATTTTATGTTTTTGTATTATAATTCTTTATTAAATATGTTTGGACAGATAGCAAAACTTTTCACTTAAATTACCTTTTCAGTACCTAATCTAGCTTTTTTGAATTTAGTTTTAGTTTTGTAGAACTATGTCATCAGCTGCACAAACACTCTTTAATATGACTCATAATAAAAATAAATAATAAAAGGATTATTTGATTTACATCAATTAAACTAAAACCAAATTGAAAAATATTTTACTGTGAGCTTGAAAAAATACATGCTCCTATTTAAACTAGCATTTATTTGAAGCAAACCAATCATTTTTAAAAAGTGGGGCATGATTCTTTTTTTTTTTAATCCATTGTTTGATCAAAACAACTCGAGTTTTGATGCAAGAAATTATTCAGGAATTTTAAACAAATGTATTTTTTGACTGAAACAAATCACAATTAAAAAAAAACGGATAGTCTTGATTTTAAATTAAAAAATGTTTGATTCTAAATAGTAATACTTTGAAGTAAACAACTTGGGTTTGCACAAACGAAATTATTTTGAAGTTTTAAAAAAATCCATTTAAACTTGTAGTTGTTTAAAATAACGTTTTACAGAAATTAATTGTTTATATTAAAATATTAATTGTTGGAAGTAAACAACTTGAGTTTGGACTAAAGATATAATTTCCTTAAATTTATTCACTTGAATGTATACATAACCCTACAATTAGTTAGAATGATACCAAACTCTTGTTTGAAATTTTAAACAAACCGACATTTTAACTTAACACGTCTGTTTGGTTGACTCTATTCAAACTTCAGATTTGTTTATCTTAAACAAATTTTCTTTCATTCAAGAAAATCTTTTTCAGAGTGATAGGGGAAAGGTATGTATAAGCCTAGTAGGATTCTTAGAAAGACTCTGATAAATTTGAGGTATTTTCAACATGTCATACCATTGAACAATGGGAGAGTTTTCCCATACCCACGACTGTGAACAGCGCTTCTGGCGACAAATTATTTGAATCGGAAGCATGTAGTGCTTATTTTTCAAGACTCAATCTATCCATCACATTTAACTAGTTGATTTCTAAGATGCTCTGAACTCTTGTAGGAAGAACTTCTTATACTTTGGAATCCAAGTTCTTCACCGAATCTACTTAGTAAATGAGACCACAAGTTTTAAACAAATTCATATTGCTGGAAAGCCCACTGGCTTAGTAGTACCATTAGAACTGGTACCGTATCCTGCACATCAACTGATTTCAATTAGTATCCTGAGGAAGAACTTTTACGAACTGTAGGGAATCCTTTGTAGTGTAGCTGAGTATAGAAAGAGAGAGCTAAGTAGAGTATTATAGAAGCTGAGTGAATCGTACCGTAAGGGTCTTGCAAACCACAGAGTCACCGTAGCACCTACTTCGGGGAAAACAGATAAGCCATTCCTAATATTTCTTATAATTGTGTTGATATTATTATTTTGATTTATTACCTGAATTTACTTACTCTTTTCACCTATCTTATATGTGTTAATTTACTGCTATACTGTTAAGAATAAGGGTTGTACTCCTTCAGAGTCACGATCGTGCGCTACTATTTTTTTTAATTATCTCCTCTTTATTGGTTTATGTATTGTTGGTTGTATAAGTACTGTTTGGAATCAATAGAAGTCCTATAGAAAAGTTTTGTGGTTTTATTGCAAGTACTAGCATCTACAAGAATCCAATAGAGTACAAAAAGAGTACAGACCTCCCCTAGGTAGCCTCATACTGGAAATTTTGAGCTAGCCTAGCAATATTTCGCTTTAAGGTTCCTCCATTATTGGGGTATCCGGTGATGAGTCTAAGCACCTCAGTGATCGAGTGTAACAACGGTAAGCAAACCTCTCACCCGAGTTCTCAACAAAACATCCGATAAATATCATGTTGTTTAGTGCATGAAAGTACACAGTTCCGTACCATGGGTACGCTCTCAATTATAAATTTTAGTTGAAAAATAAATGTAGTTTTTGTTAAACTTTTTTCCATGTGTGTATTGTGAAAATTCCCGTTTTAAGAATAATAATTTCACAGTATTTCTTAGGGTAACTTTTGATATTTGCTTGGTTTTAAAAATAATTCTTAAAGCTTCCGCAGAACAGAGGCAAAGTGGTTTTGAAATCTAAATTTGTATTTACATTAGTTATCTCGAAATCCGGGAGCCACCACCCGGACTCGAGAGTCCGTAGAGGATTTCAATACATTTACATAGTATGTCGACTTTTATTACTTTTCTTTTGGGATATTTGGAATCCCATTTATTTTTATTAGCACTTTCCGACTCGCGTCGACCGACTCAAGCAATGTCTAATTGATTCGGTTTCCGTTTTTTTTCCAGTCTACGTGGATTTGGAAATGTTATTGTTTCAAAATGTAATTGAAATGAAACCGTAAATTGAAAAAAAAAATACAGAAACACGCTTTTATAGTAATTTGAACTGGAAAGTGAAAAACAATATTTAGGTATAAAGCGTTTGTTCAATATCGATAAAAAACTGATGCGTTGATATAAAAAATGTAAAGTATACTTTTCAACTATTTGACAGCAGAATCCGATTGCGTACGTCAAGTAGATGCACGTTTTTTTTTAATTTGAAACCAATTGTCCTTAAACCTTCTTTATCTTTTGTAATTTTCGACGTTAAAATTTATTCTACAAAACTCCCTAGGAAATAGGGCTCTATTTTTATTTTCGGTACTGTTTATTTTGGCGGATACTGTATATTGTCGTTTTTACCATTGAATAAATAGACCAAAGTGTAGGTGCCTCTTCCATTACCAAATTTGATTAAATGAGCGAGCGAAAAAGATTCGTTTTTTCGCTCGCAGTACGTAAAGTAACAATCCTCGGCATTTGTCGACTTTACGATTTCATTTGAATATATAGTAATTAGTCATTTTACGCGCGACCGTAGAAAAATGAATTTTTTCCCACCACTTTAAAATATGCAGTTTAAAGAATGCACTTTTCGATGCACAAATGCATTATCAAATCGTTGCAAAAAATGAGCACAAAGTTTTTAACTGAGCTAACGAAGAGAATGCAAAAAACCGCATCTCAATCCTGGTTTTTTTGCCAAATTTCCTCGCCTATTTAATAAAAAAGTAAAACACTTATTTTAAAACAAAAAAATCAGAATTAATTTATCATTATTTACATAATTTTCATTTTATTTAAACCAGAATTAGCAAACAAAAATATAAGTAACCTACATACCTTTCCAAGAAACGGGTACTGCATCTTTTCTTAGTAGTTTTCTTTTGCCACTGAGGTAAACATCATTTTTTGAAAAATGATTTTCCCATATACGGATATTTTTTAGCAATGTCTCCTCCATCATAAAAAGATCCATATTTCCACAGTTCTGTATCCACTCAAAAAGTATATATTTGATTTAAACACTGGGAATTTAAAAAAAAACTGATTATATTATCCTTATTTTTCTTTTTGTTACAACGTATCCCCTATAACAACAGGTATTTTGTTTTTTCATATCCATAATTTAATAGATAATAAATAAGAATAATAATAAAGCGCAACGAAACTAAAGAATGCAAACACTGCTGATACCAGAGACAACCAACCTGATACCTACCAATCAACTGCCGACTAAAAGTGCAAAACCGAGCGTATATCAGCGAAGTGATCTGTCAAAACGTACCGGGTCTACTGGTCAGAGCTCGCCTGACAAAATTCTCGGGCTCAACGATAGTATCGCCATGCCGTTCTCGGGCACTTTTCGCGCTACTTTTTGGCCCATAAGGTTGCGTATCTGCCCAAACTTATCAATCAACGGTGTACTGTACAGAGTGTGTTATTGAAAATCAACCTAACCTAACGCATCCTTTATCTATCTGGTTTTGCCCATCACTACTTGGTTAGCCTTATCATTTTTTTTAACAAACTCCAAGGTGGTCCCATTTCAATTTTATGGGTACTGGTACTGGAATTCGCAGTTACAAATCATTCAAAAAAAAACTTGACCGACTCCATTTAAAAAACACATTACCTAAAAAGAAATAAATAAAAGTTTTATACAATTTAAAACTTATCTGTTGTTTTGCTTATTGTTTCTTATGTAATTATCAATTAATTTATCATTTTTGAAGTAGGTGCCTTCACGTTGCGTCGCACAATTAGTTGGCATTCGGCAATTTTAAATGAAAACTCGTTAGTAGCAAGGTATCGACTTCAAAATTATAAAACAATTAATGATTAGGGAAAGGTCTCGTACCTTGGGCAGGTTTTCTTTATATGAACGCCATTTTCAAAATATTGGCTTTTTGGTACTATTTTTTATATCAAATCATACCTTATATATAACAAATTATAAATGTACCTTAAAATTTTTTTTATGACGCTTAAAATTTTATTTTTTTAAAATTGGCCCAAGGTACGACTCTAGTTTGTACCATGGGCCAGCCAAAACGTACCTT
Organism: Lochmaea crataegi; assembly: GCA_947563755.1. NCBI lineage: Eukaryota > Metazoa > Arthropoda > Insecta > Coleoptera > Chrysomelidae > Lochmaea > Lochmaea crataegi. Next base: position 8,369,359 of record OX387422.1, read on the forward strand.
GGGCCATTGGTGGAAAAAAATTAACGAGGAATGTCTTTTTAAACAAAAATATAAAAAAAAGAACAAAACGTATTATGAAAATATAAAATAAAAAAAATAATTCATAATATAAGAATATAAAATAAAAATAAACTCATTCAATACTAATTTTTAGTGATGAGAAATCGACTCCGAAGCTGAGGTCACCAACTCAAAGCCGGCCCTGTCTCTCGATTATAAATTTTGGTGAATGAGCTTTCGAGAACATTCTCGAGAAGACGCTTTGTTTGTGCATAGGACGAGCGCGGAAGGTACTGGAATTTTCGAGAGTTGAGAAGGACTAAATATGCGCGGGCTTTTGAGTGAGTTGACAATTAGTGAAACGGGCAGTAAAGAGTTAGTTCACTCAAGTTTTTAGTAATCGGACAGTGAATGAAATAGTGAGGATAAATAGTGTAATACTCAAGTGGTAAAAATAAATTAGAACTGTTATACTAGTGTAAATAAATGAGTAGTCATTAAGTAAAGTGTGTATATAAATTAAGTTTAATACAGTGTGTGTTTCTTTAAATAAATAACAAAAACATTACAATATTTTGTTGCCTCGCTGAACCGCTCATCATATTCGGATCAGGCAACACCATGACGATGTCGTCTTTAATAGTGTCATATGTATCATCTTTATCACTTATGAATTTAAATGAGTCTTTATATCTTTTCAGATACTTCACTTTAATTTCATTACCATATATTTCAACAATTTCAGCAACATAATAATGAATCTTCTTTTTTCCAGGAACTGAAGTTATACAGAATTTCTGTTCTGCAATTTTTTCGTTCAGTAGGTCGGGAGAATCGTCTTTTAGCAGTGAAAAATCTGAACCCGTTTCTGAAGCAGACGAGTAGTCCGATTCACTCAGCTCTGAGTTGGATGATTCCAGGAAAAATTTTTTCTTTGCTGCTTCTCGTTTGGCTTTTAATGTAGCTTTTCCTTTCAATTTTTTTTGTCGTTCAAGGTAAGCTCTTTCAATCTCGTCTTTTTCCGGTGTGTCCGTAAGAACACGACATGAACCTTTTTTTCTATTTTGTCTTCCTTTGCGAGGAGCAGCTTTTGGCAGTGGACGAATTTCAATGGGAGATCGATAAAAACTTGAGGTTGAGGGCTGTTGAGATATTTGTTGGGAAAGCGAGTTGTCTATTGCGTCAGTTGCAGTGGCGGATTAACGTATATAATTAACATTATAAATTATAATTGGTGTAGCTGGATGGGATAACATCCATTCTTCTGCAGCAGAATTATAATAACACTTGTAAGGCCCAAATATACTGCCCGACCTAGAGGCTGAAGTTTGTGACTCGTATGTAAGCATCACTATCCCGTTTTCTTTGGCCAAAAGTAACAGCTTCATATGACACATGAGTTTCATGATTGTTGAGAGTCAGTAACTTTTTTTCATTAAGGGATGGCTTGACATGTTTAATGAAATGTTTCATCCATTCTAAGAAAATTTCGGTGGTTATCCAGCCGCTTGGAAACGCTGTCCCTTTTGCACCGCTGGGGCACCATGCATCATAATAGACTCTCTTTAAATGAACACGGGGAAAAATTAATATGAGTGGGATGCTATTTCCGAGTGCATTTTTGCAGGAAATCATTGTGACATTAACGCCTCTTTTTCACCTGATGTTGCGCTCCCAATTTGTCTTTCTCCCCTGACGGCTATTACTTTTCCTGGAACATGAACAGTGCTGTTACCAGTTTCATCCATATTGTAGATGCTTGCAGCCTCGAATTTGTTTTTTCTTATTGTAGACTTTAGCTTTGAAAAAATAAGTTTACGTTGTGTTTATTAAAGCTGGGAGCCCCAAGCTCGTTGCTTCGGGTTTTCTTAAACTTAGCGATCAGGGTGCCTGCGCATAAAAAATCTAAACCAATTTTTTCCAGTCTTTTGTTTTTCGTGCCATGGCTGCATGTGGCACTATCCTCTTGTTTGATTTAGCAAATTGATAAGCCAGTGCTCTCAGTTGGTTTCTCTCTAAACCGTGGTGCATTTTAGAGGAAATCTTAAGATACTCAGCAGCTAAGTCGTTTTCTTCATTAGGTGTGAAGACCGTTTTCACTGCACATTCTAAATATGACTTATAACTGCCTTATAACTTTAAATAACGCTGGCCGGGCCAAGGTACAATCCACAAGGAGGCCCAAGGTACGAATATCAACACCTCAAAATAATTCACCTAGCCTAAGCAAAAAACAACACTTTTAAACTGTAGAATCGGGCTAGGAGTTTTGTCAATATATATATATATATATTGTTACGCGAGCTACTGCAATAATATTCTCACTTAGTGCCCCCAGTGAAATCCCCGTATGAGACGACTATGGCTCCTCCGCCCAATTTTCGAGAAGCATCCAGAATACGAAACATCGAGAATATCCAGTGAACCCGCCAGAACGCCGAAAGATTTCTAGAATTACGGCGCGTGAGTATAAATAGGCCACAAGCATCGCCGCAGGCAATTAGTCAATCAGTCAGTGTTGATACCGAAGGAAAGTAATCGCGCATCGATAAAGTGTTTATTAAGTGACTCTCATATAAATTATAATTAGTGTGTTTAGTGTATTACATAAATTATTAAATAAGGACTGAATTACATATAAATCTGTAAATATAAATTAATTGTAAATATAAATTAGAATAAACGTTACATTGGTGTCAGGTGTGGGGTTAAAAAAAATAAATAAATATACAGGAAGATGGCGAAGAAACTTTGTGAATTAAAAGTTTCAGAGCTTCGAAGAGAGTTGGAGGATTACGAACTGGACACAAGTGGGGTCAAGTCAGTGTTAGTGGAACGACTAAAAAAAGCTATGATTAACAATGGATTGGACCCGGAAACGTTTGAATTCACCGACGAAGCGTCCGCCTCTATAACCTCTTCCATAAAAAACGAATTGTCTTCGATAGAAAACAAAATTTCGGCCATGGAAAGTAAACTCTCGGCGGACATGGAAAACAAATTGTCGGACGTGGAAAATAAAATTTCATCCATGGAAAGTAAAATTTCGACGGACATGAAGACTGATATTTCTGCCGTGGAAGAAAAGATTAAAAGTATGGAGCAAGAAATGAAACAAAAAATCAAAGAAATCGAAAGGAAGACTAGTAATAAACCGGATATTACAACTAGGCAAGCCCCGAATAACGACGAACTGGCAGAGAAAGTAGAGTTGAAACCGAAAATGGAAAACGATATTAACAGCCGAGTGAAACTGCCAACATTCGATGGTAAAACGTCATGGCCGAACTATCAGAGTTCAGAGCTTGACTGAACTAATATTACTGTTTGTGTGTACATAGCAATAGTTTGTTTTTTATATTTTATTTGTATTTTTGTTATTAGTGTAGTTTTTGACTTGTCCTATACATTTTCATGTCATCAGAGGATCAATATACATTATTATTATTTCCAACTCAAGTGTACTCTTGCTCAGCTCTTGCTGGTAATGTTCACCTATCCCGAGCGTTTGTAAACGCAAATGGGATTAGGCAGAGCAGTTACATATTTAGAAATTTACGGACAGTGTGACAAGTATTCAAAATTGCAGCCTTCTGCAGATCGATGTATGTGTTTTTGTGAAGACCTAGTTTGGTGAGGCCGTCTTGTAGAGTTTTGGGGATTAGTCCCGTAGATGAAACGATGACCGGCACCACCTCTACTTTCTCTGCATGCCACATCTGTCCTACCTCAATTGCAAGATCGGTGTATTTTGCAATTTTCTCGTTGTATTTGTCCAACATATTGTTGTTATTGGGTACAGCAACATCCACTAGAAGAACCGAGTTAGCTTTTTTATCCACAACTACAATATCAGGCCGGTTATTCGTCACCCGTCTATCGGTGATAATTGACCTATCGTAGTATAGTCTAAAATCAGCATTCTCTAGAACTGCATGAGGATGGTACTTGTAATAAGGCGTGTAAGTGTTAACTAATCCAAATTTGTTGGCCAACTTCTGATGAATGATGTTGCACAGTTGGTTGTGCCTGCGTAGGTAATCAATGTTAGCCATGGCTGAACATCCCGACGTAATGTGTTGTATCGTCTCTGTTGTTTGTTGACACCTTCTGCACTTGTCCGACACGATGTTTGGATCTCTTATAACAAATTTCTTGTAATTGTTGGTATTAATAACTTGGTCTTGGATCGCCATCATAAATCCTTCTGTTTCTGGAAACAATGTTCCATCAGAGAGCCACTTATTTGATGCTTCCTTGTCGATATATGGTTGATTGAGGTCGTGATGATGTCGACCATGAAGCGCTTTCTGGGCCCACTCCGCCTGTTTGTCAGAGTCTGTAACGATTTCAAGTTTTTTATCAGGGTTTACAAGATCTAAGGGGGAATAGTTTTTATCTGCTTTCGCGACCAGCTCATGCAATTTAGATGTTTGAGCCTTGCCAATGAAGAACTTTTGGAGTTTAGATATTTGATTATAATGTAAATTAACTATGTCCGTTAAAGCTCTCCCTCCCTCTTATCTTGGTAATGTGGTCCTAATAACTGATGATGTCGGGTGGTGACATTTGTGTTTGGTCATCATGGTTCGCGTTGTTCTTTGAATATCTTCCAGTTCTGTTTTTGTCCACTTCAGAATTCCAAATGAGTATATCAGGATCGGTATGGCGTAGGTGTTAATTGCTTTGGCGAGATTTCCTGCGTTCAACTGGGATTTCAATAAAGCAGATATCCTTTGAGTGAACTGTCCTCGAATTTTGGTTTTTGCTTGCTTCTGGTCAAGTAGCTTAGCTTGCTGAAATCCTAGATATTTGTAGGTTTCACCATTTTGCATGGCATTTATAATGTTCCCATTAGGTAGTAATACATCTCCGTTAACGATTTTACCCTTCTCGATATTTAAGGTTTTGCACTTGTCTAATCCAAATCCCATTTGTATATCACTGGAAAATTTTTCAGTAATATTAAGTAAATGTTGAATTTGACGCTGGTTTGATGCGTATATTTTGATGTCATCCATGTATAAGAGGTGGGAAACAGTGCAGCTAGTGTTTCTGTTGGCCTTGATTTTAAAGCCGTAATCCGTATCGTTAAGTAGATTGGAGAGTGGGTTCATTGCCAAACAAAACCAAAGTGGACTCAGGGAGTCGCCTTGGAAGATCCCCCTACGGATAGAAATTTCATCAGTTTCGAGGTATTGACCATTTATTTGTAAATGAAGGTTCGTTCGCCAGTGCTTCATCGATGATTCAAGAAAAGTAACAAGAGTGGGGTGTACTTTGTAAATTTGCAACACTTTAACAAGCCAGGAATGTGGAACGCTATCAAATGCTTTCCTATAATCTACGAAAGCCGTGTAGATGTTGCGCTGTTCCTTTTGCGCCTGTTTTAGTATTACCGAATCGATGATGAGTTGCTCTTTGCAGCCTTGGTGATCTCGTCTGCACCCTTTTTGTTCTTCCGACAAGATGTTGTTTTGATCGGCATGTCTGTAAATACGGTTAGTAATGCAAGACGTTAATATTTTATATATAGTTGGAAGGCATGTTATAGGTCTATACTGCGTAGGATCGTGAGTTTGATGCGTTTTGGGAAGCAAGTGGGTCGAACCCAGTGTCAGAAATGGTGGTGTATCTTCTGGATGCTGCAGAATATGTGTAAATGATCTTGCCATTGCCTCATGCAGACTGTCAAACTTCTTATACCAGAAGTTTTGGACATTGTCAACTCCTGGTGTCTTCCAACTACTGGTGCTCTTTATAGCTTCGGTTACCTCGCTTGTTGTCAAGTTAACGAAAGGCATTGGTTCAATGTTAATTTTTTCCTCCTCAGTTCTAATCCAGTGAGCGTTGGATTTATGTTCGATAGGGTTCGACCATAAAGAAGACCAGTACTCCGTTAGCTCATCTTTATCTGGGAGACTTTGGTTGTGATTGTTTACAGTACCGCTTAGTTGCCTGTAAAATAACTTCTGATTGTTATTGAATAAGTAGTTCTGTTGTTTCCTTTTCGTGCACTTGACATATCGTGACAAACGTTTTGATTTTGCCTTTAACTTTTGCCTGAGTGAATCGATATATTCACATACATGTTGTTTATGTTGTGGGTGACCTGTATAAGTGTTGATTCTTCGATAGATCTTCCTCACTCTGTTTGTTAAGCGCCTAGACGGTTTCAAGTTGTTTTTAAATTCTGTAAGCTGCCCCAATTCCCTTCTGATGTCATCAATGGACTTTTCCAGCCGGCGTTGCCACCAAGGCTTGAGCTGTTTGTAGTCTTTACCTCGATTGTTCTTAGGGGATTGGATCTGTTGATTGTGACTTCGAATCACTGCTACCGCTCCACAATAGATGAGAGTGTGAAGTTGTTCCAGCGCTTCGCAGACTTTAGCATAGTTCTGCAGTAGTAAGTTCACAGCTGCTAGTATGCTGTTAGTGCTCTTATTGGTTCGAAGCTTGGGTAGTTTTGGCCGGTGTATTGGGTTGGTGCCATTAAATTCCGCTAGTGCTTTACAAAGTTCGGTATTATAGTCATTATCGGTGGTTTTGTCGCAATCATTGTTTATTTCCTCAACGTCATTGTGGTCTCCTTGTGCATTCTCCGATTTATGTGTATCCTGATCGGTAATTATGTCATTCTCGCCATCTTGAAGGTCAAGAAGGACTTCACCTCGAATTTGTTGCAACGTCGGACCGGGTAGTAGATTGTTTTTCACAATACTTCGACGTTGGTCAGCAATACGCTGTTCCGTGAGATGGTGAAATTCTGGAAAATGTTCAACGAATGCACGGTGGAGGGCGTATCTGTATGTCGTCATATCAGTTTCCATATTCGTGATTTTAAAGTAGGAGCGCATAATGAATGAGTTTAGCTCGATAGTCCACTTCATGCGCTTCCTGGGCTTTCCGGCTTTTGTGGTCGTAGATGTGCCGACTTGCGTCACTCCAGAAACATCAGAAGCCGGTGGCGGAGGATCGATGTTGTTTTCCCCCTGAGTGTGGTTCGCAGTAGCCCTACTCGGAGTCACGCTGCGCCTACCGCTAACCGAGGAAGAAGGTAAATCATTTTTCGAACAAGCCCTTCTAGCACCAACTTGAACGCGACAAGAGTTTAAGGTGTTGCAATGTCGATTCACCTGACGATTCCTGAGATTTAAGGTCCCGGAATTTACACTCGAATTATTGCTCCCCCCAGAATCCGTGGAGCAGACAGCCGATGTACTAGGTACACAAGCAGTGTGGGATTCTGAGCATTTAGCTCTACCCACCTGGGGTAATCTTGTTTTACAATTCGACATCGTGATTATCGCATTTTAGACCTACTGCCAGGTGCTGATTCAGCCGCTCCTTACATGGAGAACAGACGCTGTCGGAGTACCGCTCCTTACATGGAGACCGTCGTGTCCTGAAACTAACTGGTTTTGGTTCGCTCCGAGGTATTTAATTTCCTCGATACCTTCTATATCTAAAAGGCATTCCCCGATCCACCACCTGGGGAAGCGCCCGATAGGGGACCAGTACCCCCACGGGTTATTATTATTATTATTATTATTATTATTATCTTAAGCAATTCGAGGCGGCATCAAAAGCAAACAACTGGAGTGAGAAGGAAAAAGCGTTAAATTTAACTCTTGCCCTTAGAGGAGACGCTATGGATATCCTCCAGACCATTCCAGTGGAAGAGGCCGAAGATTTTGAACAACTCAAAAAGCGATTGAATATGAGATATGGCCTGGAACACCTGGAGCATCTGTACCAGTCGCAGCTGAAAAACCGCAAACAAAAACGCGACGAAACTCTGCAAGAATTCGAAGCAGACATTGCGAGGTTGGTGCGGTTTGCCTATCCATCGGCACCGGAGAATGTCATGGAATGTTTAGGGGTACAGACATTCATCGACGGAGTTCGTGACCATGAAATGCAGAGAACTCTACGCTTGGCTCGGCATAAGACACTGGTCGGCGTACTCTCTGCAGCCTTGGAGTACGAAGCAGCTACACAGGCTTCCGGAGTATACGGCAAGGTGAGGGCTGTAGCAGACGAAGAAGTTGAGAACAACATGATGAAAAGCATCTCAAATGGAAAACTGAAAGCTGTGAGATGCTGGAATTGTGGAGAAATGGGACACGTACGCAGTTCGTGCAAGCGACCGAGAACTGCTACAAACGAAGACGCCCAGCAGGAAAACTAGGAAGGGTCGACCTTCAGAGGGCAGCTTCGACCCGAAGACCTTCCAAAGACCCTCTCATCCTAATAGCCTCTCTGAAATGTCGCGATGATAGTGTATACGTGGATGGTGAAGTTAATGGAAGGAAGTATACACTATTGGTGGACACTGGTGCAACGAGGACTATTATTCGCCCCGAGACTGTCAACACCCGGAAAAGACTTTTACCGACGAGACTGCGACTCAGGACTGCCACAGATGAAAACGCCAATGTCCATGGAGAACTACCGGTGCAATTGGGAATTGGCGCAGAGAAGTTCACCCACACTGTCGTTGTCGCCGATATCGAAGAGGACATAATACTCGGAATGGACGTTATGAACCTACATGGCTTCCAGCTAGATTTCAAAAACCGAGTGATTAGAGTAGGTTCTGAGGAGGTATTCCTTCACCCACACGAGGATAAGACTGTTCAGGTAGCCGTACAGGAGGATACAGTTGTACCCGCAAGGAGTGAATTTTTCACTGTGGCAAGGCTACAAGGAACCGTCGAAGAAGGAACACCGGTCATGATGGAACCGTGGAATCACGATGAAGAGGTTGGTCGAGGAATCCTGGTTGGAAAAGGGTTAGTCATGACTGCCGAAGAAATACCTGTACGCATTATAAATGTAAATGACCATCCAATAACCATGAAGAAGGATACCAAAATTGGAACTTGCATACCAGTGGCGTCGATAATTCATCAAACAACAACCTCCAATGATGCCAACAATAAATTTGAACAAATGATAGCAGTGGCTGGACAATCCCTTAGCCTTCAAGAGAAGAAAAAAATCAGAGAACTCCTGCTACAATACCGATCTCTTTTTGTACCAAAAGGAGGAAAGACAGGAAGAACATCTGCTGTCAAACACAAAATTGACACCGGCGACGCTAAACCGATAAGACAATCGGCTCGACGGCTACCACAGGCCAAAAGAGAGGAAGCGGAGAGAATTGTTCGCGAGATGGAAAAGGACAAGGTAATAGAACCTTCTACCAGCCATTGGGTCTCTCCGGTAGTCCTGGTAAAGAAGAAGGATGGAACCACGAGGTTTTGCGTGGACTACCGGCAGTTGAACAATGTTACAAAGAAAGATAGCTATCCTCTGCCGAGAATCGACGACACTCTGGATACGCTGGCCGTTAGCAAATTGTTTTCCACCTTGGACCTGAAGTCTGGATATTGGCAGGTAGAAATGGATCCAGCCGATAGAGAAAAGACAGCGTTTACCACCGGATCTGGTCTATGGTATTTCACCGTTATGCCATTTGGGCTGTGCAACGCCCCCGCAACGTTCGAAAGACTGATGGAAAACGTATTGCGAGGGTTGTCCTGGACGACATGCTTAGTGTACCTTGATGACATCATAGTCTTGGGAAGGACATTCGAAGAACATCGAGAGAATTTGGAAGGCGTCTTCAAAAGGTTGCAAGCTGCCCAACTGATGCTCAACCCCAAGAAATGTCAACTATTTCAGAACAAAGTCAATTACCTAGGCCATGTAGTCAGCAAGGATGGTGTAGCTGTAGACGAAGAAAAGGCTGCTGCCGTACGAAAGTGGCCAAGACCCACCGACAAGCACCAAGTTAGAAGCTTCCTTGGACTCTGTACATACTACAGGCGATTTATAAAGAAGTTTGCAGATATCGCTAAGCCCTTGACACGACTTACAGAGGAAGCAAGGGAGTTTCGCTGGGACGAAGATTGCCAAACTTCGTTCGAAACCTTGAAGAAGCACTTGACTACTGCACCTATACTCGGTTATCCACTTCCAGAGGGAGAATTCATACTAGATACTGATGCTAGCAATGTTGGAATTGGAGGATTGCTATCACAGGTTCAAGGAGGACAAGAGAAAGTTCTGGGATATTTTAGTAAAGTCCTTTCCAAACCAGAACAAAACTACTGCGTCACAAGAAGAGAGCTCCTAGCAGTAGTGACGTCCGTGGAGCACTTCTATCAGTATCTGTATGGGAAGAAATTTGTGATCAGAACCGATCATGCAGCACTTAAGTGGCTTATGCAATTCAAGAACCCTTAAGGTCAAATCGCTAGATGGATCGAGCGGCTCCAAGAATATAATTTCACTATTGAGCATAGAGCCGGAATAAGCCACAGAAATGCAGACTCCCTCTCTAGAAGACCATGCCCTGCAGAGTGCTCTCACTGCAGCAAAACAGAAGCTAAGGAAGCTGCGATTCGAAGAACCACGGTGACCACCGACGAATGGACACCAGAGAAGTTGGAAGAGGAACAAGAGAACGATCCCGACTTGAAGAAAATCCGACATTGGAAAAAGGAGAACTGTCGACCTACTTGGCAGGAGATTTCAAGGTACTCGCCAACGATGAAATCGTATTGGGCCCAGTGGGACTCGCTGGTTTTAGAAAACGGTTTGCTACAGCGAGTAATCGAGAACGATGAGGGTTCCGAAAGTAGAAGACAGTTGGTGATTCCAAGAACAAGGATAGCAGCAGTACTACGGAAATTACACGACAGTCCGTCAGGAGGACATCTAGGTGTGAAGAAAACCCTCCAGAAAGTGCGAGAACGGTTTTATTGGATGCACAGTTCCGAAGATGTGAAGGACTGGTGTAAGAAGTGCACTACCTGTGCTACGACCAATGGACCGCACGGGAGAAGAAAGGCTCCTATGAAGCAGTACAATGTCGGAAGCCCGTTTGAACGCATTGCCCTGGACATTGCCGGACCGTTTCCACCGACAGCAAATGGCAGCAGGTACATTTTGGTGGTGATGGACTACTTCACAAAATGGGTAGAAGCGTATGCCATTCCAAACCAAGAAGCCGCAACGGTTGCCGACGTGCTTGTGAATGAGTTCATTTGCCGATATGGAGTGCCCCTGGAAATACACAGCGACCAGGGCAGAAACTTCGAAAGCCAGCTGTTCCAGGAAGTTTGTGAAAAGCTCGGCATGAAGAAAACGAGAACTACGGCTTTGCACCCACAGTCGGACGGGATGGTAGAGCGAATGAACAGAACTCTTGGCAAATACCTGTCTAAAGTGATATCTAACCATCAGCGAGATTGGGACCAATATCTCTCGCTATTCGCGATGGCCTACTGATCCGCCATCAATGAGTCCACCGGCCAAACACCAGCAAGAGTTCTGTTCGGACGCGAAATGAGATTACCCTGCGACCTCGAATTTGGATGCCGACCCGGAGAAGACATGGTTGGTGAAGATTACGTGACCCAGCTGAGAAAAAGAATGGACGACGTACACGAGCTGGTTCGATCGAATCTTCAGATCGCTAGCGATAGGATGAAGAAAAGGTACGATACGCAAGCTACGGAAGGAGGTTTCCACGAAGGAGACAAAGTCTGGCTGCATAACCCAAGAAGACAAAAGGGTTTTTCTCCAAAGTTGCAGAGAGCTTGGGACGGTCCGTACCTCGTAAAGAAAAGAATCAACGATGTCATCTATCGTATCAGCAAGATCCCAAATGGAAAGCCAAAGGTGGTACACCGTAACCGATTAGCGCCATTCGAGGGTGACCACGATGAGGAAGTAAACCAGCTTCAGGAAGTAGCCGATCCTGCTTTTGTAGAATTCATGGGTGCTTATGGTGGTACCGGAAAAGCAAGATTCGCCGTCACCACTGAGAGACGACAAGACCTGCTTACCGTTCCGGAGGAATACTCACTGGCAATAAACATCCCTGCCAGCGTAACCGATGCGCGCGGACTGGCATCTCTGTTTATAAAGAAGAGTGGCGCACGACCTTTGGTAAACCAGTTACCAGTACCAGGTAAAGCTCTGAAGCTGCAAAATGGCTCCCGCTACAATTTCCACCTAGTGACGAGGAACACCTTCGACGAAAGACCAACGTACGAGGATGTCTGGGAAGCATTGCGAAGCCTGAGGGAGCATGTGCTTGAATTGAACGTGTACAGGCTAGCCATGCCCAATATTGAATGTAGGCATTTAGATTGGCGAATAATCCGTAACATGGTAGAAGTAATCTTCCGAGACACCGAAGTGCAGGTACTGGTTTGCGGCCATGCTCGGGAGACACAGCCAACAGAGAAGACGGTCGCATGTTACTTCCATACAAATGGAAAATGCAACAAGGGGACCAGTTGCCGATACAGTCATCTCGTTCCAGTTTCCTAGCTAGTTCCAGGAGGAACTGTCTCTTAAGGAGGGGGCAATGTTACGCGAGCTACTGCAATAATATTCTCACTTAGTGCCCCCAGTGAAATCCCCGTATGAGACGACTATGGCTCCTCCGCCCAATTTTCGAGAAGCATCCAGAATACGAAACATCGAGAATATCCAGTGCACCCGCCAGATCGTCGAAAGATTTCTAGAATTACGGCGCGCGAGTATAAATAGGCCACGAGCATCGCTGCAGGCAATTAGTCAATCAGTCAGTGTTGATACCGAAGGAAAGTAATCGCGCCTCGATAAAGTGTTTATTAAGTGACTCTCATATAAATTATAATTAATGTGTTTAGTGTATTACATAAATTATTAAATAAGGACTGAATTACATATGAATCTGTAAATATAAATTAATTGTAAATATAAATTGGAATAAACGTTACAATATGCTCAAATTTTAATCAAATTGCAAATGACTGCGACCTTCACTTCAATTCATTAATGCAGATTGTTGATAAATCTAATCAAAATTTTTATTTTTATTTACAGTTAGGGTAGGTTTTTAATTAATGGTTAAATAAAAGAATTACATTATTTCTATTATTTTTGTTTTAATCTTATATCATTGTTGCTACTTTCTAATAATATTCTTCTGTAAGTGGATTTTCTGTTGGACAATAAATTATTATTATTATTATTTAAGACGTTTTAGTTATCATATTATTTATTAATGTTAAATGTCAAAGTGACATTATCATGTATGTACGGTATCCGCCAAAATAAACAGTACCGAAACAGAGAGTGCTGTGGAGTTGTTTATGTAATATGGATTTGTCATATTTGACTTAATTGTCATTAGTTGATATATTAATATAGTACGCTGCAGTTAAATTTGATTTAAAAATGGTTCTAACAACGGAAGAAAAAGTGTTTTTGGTAGAGCATTATTTTCGTTCATACGGAAAATAGAATAATTTCTCGGGGAACAGACTTCGAATATCCTTCTCATTCACCTGATCTGACGCCACCTGACGCATACATTTGGGGCATAATGAAGGACAAAGAAAATCCGCCGGCGAATATTGCCGAACTACGGGAAAGAATACAAAATATTTTTCGGCAGTTACATCAACCACTTTTTATAAATATGTTTATTGACTTACAAAATCGATATGAAGCTTGTTTGCGTCGAAATGGTGAACATTTTGAACACTTACATTACAGAAATTAAAAATGAAATGCATGAAATTTTTTCGATTTTTTTCCGTAAAAACTGCTGACAGCTAAGTTGACAGTTGTTAAGTAATTTTTCCCAAAATTTATATTTGACATACCAATTCTTGATAGAGATTGGTCAAAATTAATAGGAAGGAAATAATCGATATAAAAATCCCTAAAAACCATAGAGAAATAATAAGAGAGGTTTTAAAACATATGGAAGGAGCTGGAACAAAGTTTGTGCGCAACCTGTAGCGCATGGCGCTTCACCGCAACTTGCTGAACTAACAAACCCTGCCTCCCACTACACGAAACTTGTCATTTTCAAATTTTCAACATTATTTACATTTGATATTTATCGTTGGAATTTTTCAATTTATTAATTTCTTGGCATTTCTGCAAAGTGCATCAACTATTCTAATTATTAGTATTAGTTATTATCACAGGATTCATTATCATTTATCATAGGTTAGTTAAAATGTATGTAAAGATTATTTTTCATTTTATCGTTTTTTTTTTTCAGACAATAACGAAGATTTTCCATAAGTTCTTGTCCCAAAATATGTAGGAACTAAGTACGGTACTAGATGTAATAATGTAAGTAGGATGTAGGGATGTAGGATGTAGTTGTAAGTTGAAGGTACCTACTACTTACATATGTGAAGTGCTCATAGGTAACATAAATAAGAAGTGCTTCAATATTTTGAACATTGTATCATTTATGTGCTTGCTGTCTAATATTTGTGTGTGCTTCAAGATGCCTCCAGGTAGATTAGTGTATAAGTGTGCAGATGAGAATCAGTTTCTAGTCCTAGGTATTTAACCTGATACCTATTTGATGTTAATTTTTATGCAATGTCCATGATTATTGATGGTAAGTTCAGAGAATTCTGGTAGACTATTTGAATAACTGGCAAATGGAATGGCAACTATTTGTTCCATATTAAGATATAATTGTAATTATGACTCAGTATATTTGGATCAGTTTTTGCCCAGCATAAATAATGGAGACAAAAGACAAATCTATAAAACAAAGGATATAAAACAAGTGTTTACCGTAACCGAACACACACTAATAGGTATTTAAATTTTGATACAAGAAAATTAAATTAAAAGTCAAATACTTGATGTGTCAATTCATACAATACATACATACAATACATTCATACATACATACAAAAAGTAAGACAATAAGAAGTTAAAAAAAATTCAGCATTTATCTTGAAAACCAGTGCATACTATAAAATTCATAGACCTTAAGACCATATTCTTAAGATAAAACTAGTTTCACATATTTTTCTTCGTGCCTAGTATGTATATTAAATTTTTTATTGCTGTAAGCTGTAAGAGGCCAAGATTTACATGTTTTTACAAAAGTATTACTACCTAGTGAATTAAAATATATTGATATTTATTAGATTAAGTTGGAATTTGTTATTGTTTTGTTTATTTTTAAATCTTTTGGGCTGTTTTTATAGAAATAAGTATTGTTTTTTTTATCGAGACCTAGTTTGTTTAAACTTAAGAATAAAACTGTGATTAATTTGATTATTTGTTGAAGGCTGTTTTTTATGTATTCAATTTATTTTATATTGACTGTTTTTTTAGTAAGATTATTTGTTGAAAGCTGTTTTTTGTGTATTTGATTTATTTTATTTTAACTGTTTGTGTTTAGTTTAGTTTAGCCTCTGACTGATGGTGCCGAACTTATCCATCAATACCTAGTGAATTAAGATATATTGATATTTATTAGTTTAAGTTGGTAATTGTTATTGTTTTATTTATTTTTAAATCTTTGAGGCTGTTTTTTATAGAAATAAGTAGGTATTGTTTTTTCATTGAAACCTAGTTTGTTTAAACTTAAGGCTAAAACTGTGATTTATTTGATTATTTGTTGTCATCGTTGTTGTTGTTTTTTATGTATTTGGTTTATTTTATTCTAACTGTTTTTTGTAGTAAGATTATTTGTTTGAGATTGTTTTTTTTGTATTTGATTTATTTCATTATTTATTTTCTATTGACTGTTTTAGTATGTTATATTAGATATTTTATTTTGTGAAAGATGTTAAATTAATATTTTCTCACTTGCAAAGGGTTTTTTTTATTCTCCTACCATAATTCCCTATAATATTATAATATAGCTAATAAAATATTTGCAGCTGAATGATTTAGCACAATAATGTTATTTTTTAGTCTTTTAAGCCTCGACTTAAAAGACTAGAAAACGAATAATATTAAAGTGCAAAATCATTTAATTGCAAATATTGTACAATATTACGCGTATCCTGAAAGATTAAAAATTCAAAAAGCGCGCGTCTTAAGTGATAGTTCATACCTGTAGCCAAGGTAGGCGCTAGTGGTAACTCTGTGCCACAGAACACTACACGTTTAACACCTCTCTTATTTTTTATTTCTCTATGCTAAAAACCAAAAAAGAAGAATTTATTTAGGTTATGAACAATACAGTTGACGTATCTCAAAATTCTGTCATTTATATTTCAAATACGAATGAAGAGTATAGTATTATGTCAGATTCAACAAGAATAAACACCAGATACACAAATGGTTTGTGTCCTTTGCTTAAACCAGTCCCTTTGTCCCGTAAACGCAAGATGTTAGACGCGTTAGATATGAAAAAATCCAACAATATCAAAAAATGTAATCATCATTCGACACATCCATCTCTTTTAGGAACCAGTCCTGAAGCCAGTATTATCCCAACAAGTTTAAACGAACAGGATATGTCCAATAAAGAAAACTTGTAGTTCGTATTTTATACAAGATTGAATGTTTAAACTTGTTGGGATAATACTGGCTTCAGGACTGGTTCCTAAAAGTGGTGGATGTGTCGAATGATTACATTTTTTGATCTTGTTGGATTTTTCCATATTTAACGCGTCTAACGTCTTGCGTTTGCGGGACAAACGAGCTGGTTTAAACAAATGACACAAACCATTTGTGTCTCTGGTGTTTATTCTTGTTGAATCTGACATACTACTATACTCTTCATTCGTATTTGAAATATAAATGACAGAATTTTGAGATACGTCAACAGTATTAATAGGCAATCTAGATCACGTGACTTAATATGGCCGTCCAGGGCAAACAATGTCAGCTGTCAGCTGATCAGTTTTGTATTGTCTATTCAACGATAAACAGTGTTCAAGTATTTTTTCGTCTATTTTATTAACGTGGTTCATATAATGTATACCTACGCTGTGGTTTGACTTTGTGTTTATTTGAAAACCTCCATTGGATTTTAACCACACTTGAGAGCTATTTGGTATTGTCACACAGATTTTACACCAAATAGCACATGGAAGCATTCAAAATTTTTCATGCCTATATTGCAAATAGTTTACATTTGGCTTAGTGCTGGAAGTAGGATCTACTTTAGTCAATGGAGTTTTCGTTTTAGTATGCAAGGTAATATTTGAGTTTATCATTTTGAATGTTATATTAGCAATATCCTATAAATGAAAAAAATGGTACCTGAGAAACCCTAGAACATGTAGAGGAAGTTTCCATATATGAATAAGAATAGCAAGGTTAAGAGATAGTTCAAACTTTTATTGCAAGCGTACCCTCATCCCATGCAGAAGTTTGACGAGATAGAGAAGCTCTTTTTGCAATGATGATGATGGTAGACTAATAATATTGTGTGAACAAGTAAATGATAAAATGATTCCATTTTGATTACATAGATTCAAAAACCTGTTCCCTACGACTCATGGTATTACAGTGTGTTTAAAAGTTTAATTTTTTTTTATGTAAATCAAATGACTGAAAATTATTATTAAATTTATTCGTTTCTACTCAAAATCAAGGTATGTAATAATGATTTTATGTTTTTGTATTATAATTCTTTATTAAATATGTTTGGACAGATAGCAAAACTTTTCACTTAAATTACCTTTTCAGTACCTAATCTAGCTTTTTTGAATTTAGTTTTAGTTTTGTAGAACTATGTCATCAGCTGCACAAACACTCTTTAATATGACTCATAATAAAAATAAATAATAAAAGGATTATTTGATTTACATCAATTAAACTAAAACCAAATTGAAAAATATTTTACTGTGAGCTTGAAAAAATACATGCTCCTATTTAAACTAGCATTTATTTGAAGCAAACCAATCATTTTTAAAAAGTGGGGCATGATTCTTTTTTTTTTTTAATCCATTGTTTGATCAAAACAACTCGAGTTTTGATGCAAGAAATTATTCAGGAATTTTAAACAAATGTATTTTTTGACTGAAACAAATCACAATTAAAAAAAAACGGATAGTCTTGATTTTAAATTAAAAAATGTTTGATTCTAAATGGTAATACTTTGAAGTAAACAACTTGGGTTTGCACAAACGAAATTATTTTGAAGTTTTAAAAAAATCCATTTAAACTTGTAGTTGTTTAAAATAACGTTTTACAGAAATTAATTGTTTATATTAAAATATTAATTGTTGGAAGTAAACAACTTGAGTTTGGACTAAAGATATAATTTCCTTAAATTTATTCACTTGAATGTATACATAACCCTACAATTAGTTAGAATGATACCAAACTCTTGTTTGAAATTTTAAACAAACCGACATTTTAACTTAACACGTCTGTTTGGTTGACTCTATTCAAACTTCAGATTTGTTTATCTTAAACAAATTTTCTTTCATTCAAGAAAATCTTTTTCAGAGTGATAGGGGAAAGGTATGTATAAGCCTAGTAGGATTCTTAGAAAGACTCTGATAAATTTGAGGTATTTTCAACATGTCATACCATTGAACAATGGGAGAGTTTTCCCATACCCACGACTGTGAACAGCGCTTCTGGCGACAAATTATTTGAATCGGAAGCATGTAGTGCTTATTTTTCAAGACCCAATCTATCCATCACATTTAACTAGTTGATTTCTAAGATGCTCTGAACTCTTGTAGGAAGAACTTCTTATACTTTGGAATCCAAGTTCTTCACCGAATCTACTTAGTAAATGAGACCACAAGTTTTAAACAAATTCATATTGCTGGAAAGCCCACTGGCTTAGTAGTACCATTAGAACTGGTACCGTATCCTGCACATCAACTGATTTCAATTAGTATCCTGAGGAAGAACTTTTACGAACTGTAGGGAATCCTTTGTAGTGTAGCTGAGTATAGAAAGAGAGAGCTAAGTAGAGTATTATAGAAGTTGAGTGAATCGTACCGTAAGGGTCTTGCAAACCACAGAGTCACCGTAGAACCAACTTCGGGGAAAACAGATAAGCCATTCCTAATATTTCTTATAATTGTGTTGATATTATTATTTTGATTTATTACCTGAATTTACTTACTCTTTTCACCTATCTTATATGTGTTAATTTACTGCTATACTGTTAAGAATAAGGGTTGTACTCCTTCAGAGTCACGATCGTGCGCTACTATTTTTTTAATTATCTCCTCTTTATTGGTTTATGTATTGTTGGTTGTATAAGTACTGTTTGGAATCAATAGAAGTCCTATAGAAAAGTTTTGTGGTTTTATTGCAAGTACTAGCATCTACAAGAATCCAATAGAGTACAAAAAGAGTACAGACCTCCCCTAGGTAGCCTCATACTGGAAATTTTGAGCTAGCCTAGCAATATTTCGCTTTAAGGTTCCTCCATTATTGGGGTATCCGGTGATGAGTCTAAGCACCTCAGTGATCGAGTGTAACAACGGTAAGCAAACCTCTCACCCGAGTTCTCAACAAAACATCCGATAAATATCATGTTGTTTAGTGCATGAAAGTACGCAGTTCCGTACCATGGGTACGCTCTCAATTATAAATTTTAGTTGAAAAATAAATGTAGTTTTTGTTAAACTTTTTTCCATGTGTGTATTGTGAAAATTCCCGTTTTAAGAATAATAATTTCACAGTATTTCTTAGGGTAACTTTTGATATTTGCTTGGTTTTAAAAATAATTCTTAAAGCTTCCGCAGAACAGAGGCAAAGTGGTTTTGAAATCTAAATTTGTATTTACATTAGTTATCTCGAAATCCGGGAGCCACCACCCGGACTCGAGAGTCCGTAGAGGATTTCAATACATTTACATAGTATGTCGACTTTTATTACTTTTCTTTTGGGATATTTGGAATCGCATTTATTTTTATTAGCACTTTCCGACTCGCGTCGACCGACTCAAGCAATGTCTAATTGATTCGGTTTCCGTTTTTTTTTCAGTCTACGTGGATTTGGAAATGTTATTGTTTCAAAATGTAATTGAAATGAAACCGTAAATTGAAAAAAAAAATACAGAAACGCGCTTTTATAGTAATTTGAACTGGAAAGTGAAAAACAATATTTAGGTATAAAGCGTTTGTTCAATATCGATAAAAAACTGATGCGTTGATATAAAAAATGTAAAGTATACTTTTCAACTATTTGACAGCAGAATTCGATTGCGTACGTCAAGTAGATGCACGTTTTTTTTTTAATTTGAAACCAATTGTCCTTAAACCTTCTTTATCTTTTGTAATTTTCGACGTTAAAATTTATTCTACAAAACTCCCTAGGAAATAGGGCTCTATTTTTATTTTCGGTACTGTTTATTTTGGCGGATACTGTATATTGTCGTTTTTACCATTGAATAAATAGACCAAAGTGTAGGTGCCTCTTCCATTACCAAATTTGATTAAATGAGCGAGCGAAAAAGATTCGTTTTTTCGCTCGCAGTACGTAAAGTAACAATCCTCGGCATTTGTCGACTTTACGATTTCATTTGAATATATAGTAATTAGTCATTTTACGCGCGACCGTAGAAAAATGAATTTTTTCCCACCACTTTAAAATATGCAGTTTAAAGAATGCACTTTTCGATGCACAAATGCATTATCAAATCGTTGCAAAAAATGAGCACAAAGTTTTTAACTGAGCTAACGAAGAGAATGCAAAAAACCGCATCTCAATCCTGGTTTTTTTGCCAAATTTCCTCGCCTATTTAATAAAAAAGTAAAACACTTATTTTAAAACAAAAAAATCAGAATTAATTTATCATTATTTACATAATTTTCATTTTATTTAAACCAGAATTAGCAAACAAAAATATAAGTAACCTACATACCTTTCCAAGAAACGGGTACTGCATCTTTTCTTAGTAGTTTTCTTTTGCCACTGAGGTAAACATCATTTTTTGAAAAATGATTTTCCCGTATACGGATATTTTTTAGCAATGTCTCCTCCATCATAAAAAGATCCATATTTCCACAGTTCTGTATCCACTCAAAAAGTATATATTTGATTTAAACACTGGGAATTTAAAAAAAAACTGATTATATTATCCTTATTTTTCTTTTTGTTACAACGTATCCCCTATAACAACAGGTATTTTGTTTTTTCATATCCATAATTTAATAGATAATAAATAAGAATAATAATAAAGCGCAACGAAACTAAAGAATGCAAACACTGCTGATACCAGAGTCAACCAACCTGATACCTACCAATCAACTGCCGACTAAAAGTGCAAAACCGAGCGTATATCAGCGAAGTGATCTGTCAAAACGTACCGGGTCTACTGGTCAGAGCTCGCCTGACAAAATTCTCGGGCTCAACGATAGTATCGCCATGCCGTTCTCGGGCACTTTTCGCGCTACATTTTGGCCCATAAGGTTGCGTATCTGCCCAAACTTATCAATCAACGGTGTACTGTACAGAGTGTGCTATTGAAAATCAACCTAACCTAACCTAACGCATCCTTTATCTATCTGGTTTTGCCCATCACTACTTGGTTAGCCTTATCATTTTTTTTAACAAACTCCAAGGTGGTCCCATTTCAATTTTATGGGTACTGGTACTGGAATTCGCAGTTACAAATCATTCAAAAAAAAACTTGACCGACTCCATTTAAAAAACACATTACCTAAAAAGCAATAAATAAAAGTTTTATACAATTTAAAACTTATCTGTTGTTTTGCTTATTGTTTCTTATTTAATTATCAATTAATTTATCATTTTTGAAGTAGGTGCCTTCACGTTGCGTCGCACAATTAGTTGGCATTCGGCAATTTTAAATGTAAACTCGTTAGTAGCAAGGTATCGACTTCAAAATTATAAAACAATTAATGATTAGGGAAAGGTCTCGTACCTTGGGCAGGTTTTCTTTATATGAACGCCATTTTCAAAATATTGGCTTTTTGGTACTATTTTTTATATCAAATCATACCTTATATATAACAAATTATAAATGTACCCTAAAATTTTTTTTTGTAACGCTTAAAATTTTATTTTTTTAAAATTGGCCCAAGGTACGACTCTAGTTTGTACCATGGGCCAGCCAAAACGTACCTTGGGCCATTGGTGGAAAAAAATTAACGAGGAATGTCTTTTTAAACAAAAATATAAAAAAAGAACAAAACGTATTATGAAAATATAAGAATATAAAATAAAAATAAACTCATTAAATACTAATTTTTAGTGATGAGAAATCGACTCCGAAGCTGAGGTCACCAACTCAAAGCCGGCCCTGTCTCTCGATTATAAATTTTGGTGAATGAGCTTTCGAGAACATTCTCGAGAAGTCGCTTTGTTTGTGCATAGGACGAGCGCGGAAGGTACTAGAATTTTCGAGAGTTGAGGAGGACTATATATGCGTAGGTTTTTGAGTGAGTTGACAATTAGTGAAACGGACAGAAAAGAGTTAGTTCACAGAAGTTCTTAGTAATCGGACAGTGAATGAAATAGTGAGGATAAATAGTGTAATACTCAAGTGGTAAAAATAAATTAGAACTATTATACTGAGTGTAAATAAATTAGTAGACATTAAGTAAAGTGTGTATATAAATTAAGTTTAATACAGTGTGTGTTTCTTTAAATAAATAACAAAAACATTACAATATTTTGTTGCCTCGCTGAACCGCTCATATTCGGATCAGGCAACACCATGACGATGCCGCCTTTAATAGTGTCATATGTATCATCTTTATCACTTATGAATTTAAATGAGTCTTTATATCTTTTCAGATACTTCACTTTAATTTCATTACCATATATTTCAACAATTTCAGCAACATAATAATGAATCTTCTTTTTTCCAGGAACTGAAGTGATACAGAATTAATTTCTTCTTTCAGTAGGTCGGGAGAATCGTCTTTTGGCAGTGAAAAATCTGATCCCGTTTCTGAAGCAGACGAGTAGTCCGATTCACTCAGCTCTGAGTTGGATGATTCCAGGAAAAATTTTTTCTTTGCTGCTTCTCGTTTGGCTTTTAATGTAGCTTTTCCTTTCAATTTTTTTTGTCGTTCAAGGTAAGCTCTTTCAATCTCGTCTTTTTCCGGTGTGTCCGTACACGACATGAAACTTTTTTTCTATTTTGTCTTCCTTTGCGAGGAGCAGCTTTTGGCAGTGGACGAATTTCAATGGGAGATCGATAAAAACTTGAGGTTGAGGGCTGTTGAGATATTTGTTGGGAAAGCGAGTTGTCTATTGCGTCAGTTGCAGTGGCGGATTAACGTATATAATTAACATTATAAATTATAATTGGTGTATCTGGATGGGATAACATCCATTCTTCTGCAGCAGAATTATAATAACACTTGTAAGGCCCAAATATACTGCCCGACCTAGAGGCTGAAGTTTGTGACTCGTATGTAAGCATCACTATCCCGTTTTCTTTGGCCAAAAGTAACAGCTTCATATGACACATGAGTTTCATGATTGTTGAGAGTCAGTAACTTTTTTTCATTAAGGGATGGCTTGACATGTTTAATGAAATGTTTCATCCATTCTAAGAAAATTTCGGTGGTTATCCAGCCGCTTGGAAACGCTGTCCCTTTTGCACCGCTGGGGCACCATGCATCATAATAGACTCTCTTTAAATGAACACGGGGAAAAATTAATATGAGTTAGTATTTTTGCAGGAAATCATTGTGACATTAACGCCTCTCTTTCACCTGATGTTGCGCTCCCAATTTGTCTTTCTCCCCTGACGGCTATTACTTTTCCTGGAACATGAACAGTGCTGTTACCAGTTTCATCCATATTGTAGATGCTTGCAGCCTCGAATTTGTTTTTTCTTATTGTAGACTTTAGCTTTGAAAAAATAAGTTTACGTTGTGTTTATTAAAGCTGGGAGCCCCAAAGCTCGTTGCTTCGGGGTTTCTTAAACTTAGCGATCAGGGTGCCTGCGCATAAAAAATCTAAACCAATTTTTTCCAGTCTTTTGTTTTTCGTGCCATGGCTGCATGTGGCACTATCCTCTTGTTTGATTTAGCAAATTGATAAGCCAGTGCTCTCAGTTGGTTTCTCTCTAAACCGTGGTGCATTTTAGAGGAAATCTTAAGATACTCAGCAGCTAAGTCGTTTTCTTCATTAGGTGTGAAGACCGTTTTCACTGCACATTCTAAATATGACTTATAACTGCCTTATAACTTTAAATAACGCTTGCCGGGCCGGGCCAAGGTACAATCCACAAGGAGGCCCAAGGTACGAATATCAACACCTCAAAATAATTCACCTAGCCTAAGCAAAAAACAACACTTTTAAACTGTAGAATCGGGCTAGGAGTTTTGTCAATATATATATATATATATATATATATATATATATATATATATATATATATATATATATGTCTAACTATTATTGTGGGGGATGCGGCAATAATAGTTAGACCTAACTAGTATCGGCAACGAACTATTTCCTATATATATATATATATATATATATATATATATACATATGTGATAAAAATCATCTCCACGATTACTTTGAATGAAACTAATTCATTATAAAATATAATTTTGGACTTACCACAGCAATTTAGATAAAAACGATATAGAAAAGATAAGAAGGTCGATAGCGAAAAAGAGCTTTGCTCGTGGCGGCCGTTGGCAGATGTCTATTGTCTTATGGTCAGGGTTGAGGATTGGAAGTGGCTAATGAGACGACGGGCGGGAATTAGAGAAAGATTTGCGATATAAATGTAAGGGTCGATAGACATGTTACAATATAATCCCCTAAAACTTTCAACAAACAAAGAAATAATAAGAAATCAAACGAACGAAAACAACGTCGGTTATAGTTAGAAGTTGAAGTATGATTGACACTTACGTTACAGATTGAGTTACCGACACAACGTAGCCATAAGTTCTGTTCCAACAGCAATCATAATCTGTCAGAAACGATCACAGAATAGTCTTCCATTGGAATCAGTGATAGGAATTACGCGAAAGTAAACTCATTGTGTGTCCGCTCGTTTAGTAACGGTGCCGTCATGTCTTGTCTCGTCTGGTTCAGTTGTGAATACCAACGGAGCCGCTGCCGTGACGGGACCGTTATCGAAACGATACCGTTATTTTATGTTTCTGAATACGGGTGTAAAAGTGTAAAAAGTGGTTAGAAAATAAATCAAAAATAAAATTATGGAATACATGTTTAATAGAGTAAAAAAATATCACTAAACAATACACTTTTATATAAAAAGCTTTAATTCACGATCACATTACCAAAAAGTATTAGAAAGTCTCAAGCTGCTTGAAAGGAATATATTACAATAAAATTGGTAAGTAAAAAATAGAATTTGAAAAAAACAAATAAAATGCATATAAATAACTGTATTTTCACTAACATTTTGTATCATTAAATTTGAAAATTGAGACATCCATATTTTAATTATAAAAATTTATCAAGGCTCATTTAGAATGTGTCTGCTATTAAAATATCTCAAATTTAAATAGATTGATTGCAATAAAAATAGTATGGATATTATATATCATTTTTTGGTAGCCACATTATAAACAAGCAGTTTACTACATGTATAAGATTTGTAAAAATTGTTTACAATAAAAAATTATACCTAACACAATCTAATAACTAAGCTCGCGCCTTTCGAGAGAAAGTCATATGTCACAATGGTAACAACAGAAAAATCGATTTAATCTAAAAACAATAAATAACGTATTTCAGGTATACATGCCCTTCAACCAACTTAGGATAAATTATATTCCTGTAAATTTACGACACTGTTATATTTTTACTTTTAAGGCTCCATATACAACTGTTTTCAAATTTTACATATATTAAAAACATAGACACGTTAGAAATGTGGCTTTAGAGACATCTCTGTGCTGAACTCGTCACTAATAAGACAGTACCGAAATAGCATATGAACTTTTTGAAACATGTAATGAGTAATGAACGAAGATGTTAATTGTTTAATTGGTGCTGCAAGGCAAAATGGACGGAGAAAAAGGTCCTGGCAGGAGGCGCATATAGGCTAAATAATTTAAGATAAGTTTTTAAAAACAAGAGTCACGATGACCAGTTCATTGATTAGCAAAAAAATGTAATTATCAACTTATTTGATGTCTACATTGTTAATATATACTCAAATATACAGTTTTCTTACTTAAAGCTAATAGTAATGTTGAATAAATCAGTTTTCGTACAATTATTACCAATGTGACATTCCTATAGTTTTTTTTCCCGAAAGACACCAGCCTACTAATAATGTATTATCGATGAATGTACGCCTAATTATAAACACTTTTATAAATCCGTTAATAATCTATATGCACAATTTATATTATATTTACAAAAAAAATATTAAGATACAATGCATTAATTTATATTGAACAAAATTTAAATAGTAACGTACAAATCACTGGACTTGAAGACTATTCCACGTTAAATAAAGTTCCGGCATAGATCACTATTTCCCATATAAAAGACTGACTGTACATTATGTGATTCCCAAAATTCGTCCTATTTGTATAGACGATGCCTTTAAATACAAAAATATTTATATTTAACATAATTGTTGGAATTAATGGAGTAAACTATCCCATATAAATAATGGATCAAAGTCGATGAAAAAAGACATATCACAATAAGAAAATTTTGTCATATTCATATAAATCCTTTCCAATATCTTACTGTTATAAGTAATAAATAAATTGGAAACTATTAAATAATATATAAAGCTAAATTTGCAATTTTCTTATCTAGCTAGAATGCTCAAGGATCTATGAAGTCTACTACTCAACATTTGTAATTTATATAAATATTCAGTGAGATTGTATAAAAACTAAAAATAATATTATTTAAAAGATTATGCCTTTACAATAATAAAGAGAGCATTTATGAGATTATATAATATCAGAAAAATCAGCTAACATACTAATGAGGATAATTTTTTTTTTATTGCGGATTCAAATTGAGAACGTATCCAGTGGCGACTATTGAACTACTTTGTTGTACATTGTTTATGACCTCACTTTGCCAGTAGAATATAGTCAAACCACAGAATACACCAGCAAACAAGAAGCGAAGCGGCCTATCCTTTTTTGTATGCGCATATCTGAAAGACGCCATTTTTATAATAAGTTACTTGTCATACTTCACTTCGTCGACCATTTATACCGCCAATATTTAAAAATTTGATCATTTTCTCGGTGTATTTACTAATTTATCTAAAGCTCACACCAAGTAGTTGATTAGCTGTTTGATTGTACAACGGATCTTAAAATTCTTATTTGCCGAATCTTCATTGTAAAAAATTTAGAAGCTTGCGATTTTAGAGTTTTAAACGTTTATTATTGGTTTTTTAAATGGAAAAGGACTATGCTTCCACCTTATGGAAAATAAAAGACTACTCAAATGCGGATATTTTGATACCAACTTATTCGTCTTGAAAAATAGAACATTTGATAACATTGCGCCAATGTTGTAATTTAATTAATAAACCCACAAAATCAGTTCATTTGTCAGAAATTTTCGATTGGATTACAAAATCTAACCATTGAACCTGCTGCGGTGAAACAGAGTCGGACTTGTGAATATAGTTGTACATACGATGAATACCAGTTTCGTTGAAACAAAATAATAGGATTATATTTTTCAGTTGTATAAAGATATGATAGATTGCAATCAAATTATGTAAAAAAGGTACATCTCTCAATTGACAATCTAACATCTTTACATAAGTTTGTCATTTTGTAATAGCAGTTTATTATAACGTTTTCTATATTATAATAGTAAAATTATAATAGGTACATTTAATAACTGACCGACACGTATTTCGTAAACAATTCCGGTGCAAACGAATTCCCGTCAGGATTCTTAATGACTATAAAATACACATGAGGTCCCGTCCGACACTTGCAGGTATCTTAATCCCGCACTCGAATTGCCGTCCAGTTTATTTAATCCGCTTCAGGTAAACTAAATAGTTTTGAAAATTCCAGTAAATCGTAATACCTATTCGTAATCCTGAATTCTAATGAAAAAGTTGAATAACTACAAAAGAAAAACTACAAAGAAAAAACAAAATATAAAAATTAACTGATAAAATTAGGTCAGTTCAACCCTGTCTGGTTTTATTTATTCATTTCTTATCACCGCTGATGTCCTTACTTCGTGGAATCTGTAATACATGTCTATTTACGTATTTTCTCTCTGTCTTACTCATACAATCTCCGTAAGCGATTTTAAAAATAATATCATTAATTGTGAGTTAATTATAAAAGTCACAACATTGGCGCAATGTTATCAAATGTTCTATTTTTCAAGACGAATAAGTTGGTATCAAAATATCCGCATTTGAGTGGTCTTTTATTTTCCATAAGATGGAAGCATAGTCCTTTCGCTACTATTCCAGCACTAAGAGGTACACCAAAGAATACACCAACTAACAAGAAGCGAAGCCCGACGCAATCTCTTTGATGTTTTGGTAACAAATATTTATGACCTTGAGAGACCGACGTTGACAGATAACTTAGTAAATACACCGAGAAAATGATCAAATTTTTAAATATCGGCGATATAATTGGTCGACAAAGTGAAGTATGACAAGAATCTTATTATAAAAATTGCGCCTTTCAGACATGCGCATACAAAAAAAAGGATAGGCCGCATCGCTTTTGGTTAGTTGGTGTATTCTTTGGTGAAACCCCTTAGTGCCGGAGTAGTAGCGAAATTTACATTCAATGTAATATATATGGTGTTCCATTTAAAAAACCCATAATAAACGTTTAAAACTCTAAAAACGCAAGCTTCTGAATTTTTTACAATGAAGATTCGGTAAATGAAAAATTTTAAGATCCATTGTACAATCAAACAGTTAATCAACTAGGTACTTGGTGTGAGCTTGAATGAGAATGAAATTTGTAGGTAACTAGTAAATATTAATTCTCTCTACAAATCGTACACTACTCTAAATCACATCGAATAAAGATTCTATTCAATCTTCTTCAGGCGCAAAAGTATAGTCCACTAATAATTTATGTGCTTTCTAATAATCTTCGCCCAAATGTATCTTTACTCCTCTTTTACCCCTACAGAGCATTTATTTTAAAAAATACATCACTGATATACAGTCAGTCAAATATATGTTGAAGAAAATTCTATAAATTTCTACTTAACTAGGCTAACCGGACCGAACAGAAGTACGCAAAAGTATTTTGCGCCATTGCGAGTATACACTGTCCTTGTCACGTCCCATCAGCGTAGCGAGGCACTCGAATAAAGGAAACTAGCGGCCGCTGGAGGGTAAGTACGCATCCAATCACAGTCACCTGATCATGCGCCATATCACAGTATAACACGCTCAAAAACACAAACATGCTTTTCTCTATTACCTGGATTTTTTTTATTATATAATAACAACGTACAACATACTAGAGCTACTAATTAAATTAATTATAGACAAAACAGACGTCAAATCAGTTACTACAAAAAAATTATTGACCGATTATTTCAGCCGGTTTATTTAGTGCGTATGGCTAATTGCACACTCACCGATTTTATACCGGTTGTCCAAATTCCAATCGTGAACCACATGTGGGAACGGGACCTGGCACACACACCGATCGCTGATCAGTGCCGGTAAAATGCCGATCGCTGATCAGTGCCGGTAAAATGCCGGTGAGCAGACGTCCACTGCAGTGGACATTGCCAAATTATCCTCGAAAGGAACTCAAATTATCCTCTTTTATCCTCCGAATATTTGCAAATATCCTGTTTTTATCCACACGATTTTTACTGTACGTAGACCAAAAAATATTATCACATGACTACAATTTCTGATAAAATAATACATAATCGGTTAATCAACACCCCAGAATAGACATCACACAGAAGCGATAAAACCGATTCGGTCCAAAATTTTTAGGTGGGGGAAATGTGGGACAACTGTCGATCGAGAATCGAATAAGAATCGATAAGGAATGAACAGTGAACTGTAGATTGTAGAATGAATCGTTGTTAATAAAAACAAAAAACCGAAAATAAATCCTATTTATTATTATTAAATGTACATAAATATATTTTATGTAGCGAAAATCTTGATTCTCCGTGACACCTAATTCCCAATTCTTCTTTTTTAAACCAAGTTCATAAGGAATGCAAGGGTGACGTCATTTGACATTCATCATGCCTTTTCGTTGTTAGAAGTATCGACTCAATAATCGAAACATCGATAAAAATCGCGAGATCACTTCAACCACCGAGAGAATGTATGGTAACCAAAACAGTCAAAAATTCTCCGCAAATTATCCTCAAAATAAAAATATCCCCATCATTATCCTCCAAGCTTCAAATTATCCTCTTTTCGGATAATTATCCTCCAAACGGCAACGCTGGTCCACTGTCACTGCATCGCCGGCAGTACCGGGAAGTAGTGCCGTACGTGACTAAATACACGCTTGCACACGCACCGATTGTTTACCGACGATTACTGCTCGGTGAAATTGTAGGTAGAGGTAATGGATTTTGAGATGAGCCCTGCGTGATTCCGTCGCAGTATACCAGATTGCGTTCGAAAAAAATGTTACTAACCATCCTAATAAGTTCAGCGCTTCAATTTCATTCTTTGACTGTCCTCCGTTCAGGTTGTTTCGACTCCGAATCTTTTAATAGTGCAGTACATTTTGTTTCCTTTTTAGTTCCTTGTAGTTTAGTTAGGATTTTTGTAGACAATAATTTGTGAAAATATTTTGTTTAGTGAATTAATTTACTTTGACAGTAAGGTATGTATGAATTTATTTTATTACATGTTTAAAATTAAAAGTTTGATTTTTGGCATGTTATTACCTAATCAAAAAGAATGTTATTTTTACATGGGACATTAGGCAGAAAATTTTTTTAATTGATGCATATGTAAAACTTGAAACTATAGTTTATATTCATATATCTTTATTTTGTGTATTAATTTTTAAAATATTTTGTTCTAGAATAAACCTGGAAACATGAGTGGTTCCAAAAAAGTTATACATAGTCAAGGTCCACAAATAATATACAGTGTATATAAATTTATGAAGGCAGAAAAAGAACAGAAAGACCTAGATGTCCCTCTGTTCAATTTGAATGAAAGAGTAGCTAAAGCTTGTGATGTTTCTAAGGCCACAGTGAAACGTATTGTGAGCGAAGCTAATAAAAAATCGCCTGGTGAACGCTTCAAATCACCTAGGAGAAGCGTCAACAAACCTTCAACTTCCAAAGGATCCGTTAATGGATTTGAGGAAGAAATAATTCGAAGAATTATTTATTCTTATAATGCTATTCATAAAAGAATTGAAAAGAATTTTTGAAGAAGTGAGAAATGAAGAAGGGGTGAACTTTACTGGTAAAATTGATAGTTTCAGAAAATTGGTTAAAAGAATGGGATTTAGATGGAGAAAAACTGAAGATAAAAGGAAAGTTTTAATGGAGACATATGACATTAAAGCTAAAAGAACTAAATACTTAAGAAAGTTAAAACAATACAAAGAAGATGGACGGCCGATTGTATACTGTGATGAAACCTATATCCACAGTTCACATACCGTACCAAAAGCATGGGACGATGGTACAAAGGAGTGTTTAAAATCACCCGTAGCTAAAGGTAAACGGCTAATTATTTTACATGCTGGAGGTGAAGCAGGATTCGTACCCGAGGCACTTACAATTTTTAAATCGGGAATGAAAACCGGAGACTATCATGATGAAATGAATAATACAAATTTTGTCAAATGGTTAAAAGAAAAATTCATTCCTAATGTACCGAAAAAATGCGTCTTAATATTAGACAATGCCTCATATCATAACACACTCCTAGAACCCATTCCAAATTTTTCATGGAAAAAAGATGCAATGCTGAAAGAAATATATTCTTTCCTGAAAAATCAACTAAAGCAGAACTATTCACAATTATAAAAATCCACAGGCCAGTTTCTAAAAGATATGTAATATACCAAATTCTATCAGAACATGACATTTTAACATTGCGTTTACCACCCTATCATCCAGAGCTAAACCCAATATAAAAAATTTGGGCATTGGTGAAGAACGAAGTAGCTGCCTGCAACATAACTTTTAAAATGGATGATGTATGGAAGTTAACGTAGAAAAAATTTAGTGAGGTAACGGTAGAAAACTGGAAAAACATTTGTGCCAATGTAATAAAAGTTGAAAAGGACTATATGGAAAGAGAACATGTCGTGGATCAAGTGGCGGATTTAATAATAAACGTAGGAGAGGATAGCTACAGTGAAAGTGAATTTTCGGATGATGAAGACGATGACGACATATAAATTTATATAGTTGATAATAAATGCTTATAGTTAAGAGCTTTTCATATAATTTTCCCAGTTATATTACATAGGGTTTTTCTAATTTTGATTTTATTATTAAAATCAGGTAAAACATGGTATTATTTCTTTAAGGGGCTAGGGCTCCTAAGTGGTATTTAATAGCTTGTAATCCATAAGCTGTCTAGGTCATTAAAATATCAATTAACTGATTACTTTGTAATTATATATCATTAGTTTAACACCCTGTATTGCTTTGATTTTATTTATCTCTAGACATTAACGCAATTTTTATGACCTATAATAAATGTAATTCCGTTGAGTATGTATCATGTTTTAAATTATATTTTACAATAAAATTATAATGTTATTTTCAACATACTTCGCCTGGGCTATAAGAATACAATCAACCGAAGCGGACTTTTTCAGTTTTCACTTTTCACTTTACGAATTTATTGCATTGTTGCCTTTTATATCTACGCAACTATTTACATGGTTAGGGCTCATCTCAAAATCCATTACCACTACTACGTTTTAAACAAGTTTTGGTAGTGCGTGCTAATTACGATTGCAATGGGCGATTTGATTGATATTGATGTTGGATTTCATTTTTCAACTTCTCATGGAGTTCGTCCAAGGATGCAATAGACATTCTGAAGAAGTTGAAAAACTTACTACCATCACGCCTTAGTGTAGAATGTTCCCGTGTGTTCACTGCTTTTATCGATAGGATGAATCCAGCTCTTGCGCTTAATCCTACGGCGATACAATAACCATATAGCAACAACTCGTTTAGGATTCATTATTATTCAATAACCTCGTGTCACGACAACAAAGCAACTGATTGTTTGACCGGTAAAAATCGGTTTGTGTGCAAATAGCCCAACTTATTATAGTGCTCAAGTCCTAACCGACCACAGGGGCAATTATTATAGTAGAAATAGGGCTTAAACTTGATAAATTCATGAAGATCTAAAAGTTATATTGTTCGGATGGAGAGAATTTTTATGGAAGAGGAAACGGAAGCACAAAACTCATCAAGTGACCTCCGTAATTAATGATTTACAATAATTTTCTACCTTCCTGTAGTATTTTGGTCTCAAAAATATGAACTATAATTTACATTTTTGAAGAATAACTGATTTGCTGGCTGTCTACTTGTGTAATACGGAAATTAATTGTGTAACCGAAAAGTTAACAAATCTTATTAAACCAGTTATTTTCATGTGTTCTGCTCATGTAACTTTAACACTATTTGAAATAGAAACCAACTGGATGTCTTCCGCTAACGAACTACTGGACCAACTTGCCAGGAAAGGTCAGTTCCAGTTTATACGCCGGAGACTGGGAATCCATTTAAATCTGGTAATCTCGGAATTACAGATGTACTGTAAAGCGGAATGGACACCAAGCTTAAGACAAGTCACGACTTTAATGAAAGGACCTTCAAAATTCAAAGCAGAATCCTTGCTAAACATAGACAGAAAGGAGATCAGGTCTATAAGTTGAATCCTTACTGGACACTCCAATTTTAATCTGGGCAGAAAAATCGACTGGTCGGAAACATCGAGAGTTGCTGTTTTCTGGAAATTAGATTCTCAAACTAATAGGGTACACAAAATATAAACACTTCTCACTCATTATGCCACTATATATCGGGTGTGACCAATTTTAACTAGGAGTCATTAATCTGATAGAGGGTGTAATAAGGAAAAAGTAACTATAGTGTTAGTTGCACTATAAGGGCGGATATTCCAAGACGATTTTCTCGCGACGAGATTTCAGCTGAATTTGTAGCTACGAAAAAGAGTGCGTTTTTGCCGTCGAGTACGTTCCCGCAAAACAATTTAAATGATTTTTGCTACTCGCTGGTTACAAAATCGCATAAGCCTCGTACCCTACAATGTTTTCTATTTTGGGTGAGTTGCAGCGACGAGTTAATGTTGAAATTGGAAATACCGAGTGAGAAATGTTTGGACAACCATAAATAAGCAAAAAAATTAAACTTATTATATAAAATGGAACGACTGTGAAATGTAATAGATAAAAATACTACTTAAATATATACTTGCGTCAATACATCAAATCTCGACATTATAATAAATTTTAAATAATGAAAAATAAGAACCGTAGTTCTATCCTGTTTTTATAAATATTTATGTTTGTTACATATTTAGGTACATAAAGTAACTTGGCTTTAACGCATAGGAACTTTTAAGCATTCAAAATCCTCTAAATGTTGTAATAAATAACTCGAAGCATCGTAAAAACGTTAAAAAAATAATTATGGCTTAACATTTACAATAAGACGGCAGCACAAACCTTTCAAAATTGACTTTCAGTTGTGAACCAAACAAATATACCAGCGAAAAACTTTCACAACTTTAGTTTGGAAACTACAGAAAAGTATGCAGAAATCGTGATTTAAATGTTTATAAAAATCCAATTATTAATTAATTTAAACGTTTATTATTACCTTCACCTAGAATGGTGTGCTCCTCAACACTTCATTCTTTTGTGCAATTTGTACGTTTTCGAACTACAAACACATAATATTTTTAGTTATAATTTCTGGCATGTTTTCATTCAGTTCCCTATAACGTTATTATAATTATTTTAATTTAATCTTGTATATTTGTTTGGTCGATTGTTTGGGTTAGCGAAAAGCATGTATGTGAACTTATGCTTGGAATCAGGGCGCCAAGGTTCTAGGCAGCAGAGGATCAGGTGACCGTTGAGGTCAGCAGGTTGAATTCTCATCCCCTCCTAATGTATAAGCAACGTTTTCCAATTTTTGTGCCAGATGCAGACGCCGGCAATTGAGATCTGTGCTAAATGCTTCTAGAATCTGAAATTATAAAAGAATTTTGTCATTTTCAAGAAATATATTTGCACATGACGCGATTGCAGCGGCACCTACCAATTATGGATATAAACCATCTAGGGACTCGCTAAAACACACATAAAATTTTTCATGAAAATCGGTTCATCCGTTTAGGAGTTCCGGTGGCTTCTCATCGCCTCGTACAAGAAATCGCACATTTCCCAGGCAGTCACACTGAGCTTTACAGTTTTCTCCTCAACTGCAACCGCAACCGCAACTGAACGATATATTCTATTCAATTTCTTCAACAAATCATTCAACTAGGAGAGCATAAACGACATTGACAATGAAATTGACATTCATAGTTCTTTTTAGTGTTGCAATAAACTTGAAAACAATATATATATATATAATCCATATACCCTTCTACCTAGGATAGGTGTAGGGCGTGAGGTTTCCATTATTCTTCCTCGTGGACGAACTTCCTCCATTTCTTTTTGTCTTTCGCCAATTTGATTGCTTCTCTTCTATCGATCCCCCTTCGTTCTAATATTTTATTGATGGTGTCATCCCATGTTATAACTGGTCTGCCCCTTTTCCTTTTTGTGGGTCGTTTTGCCTCTCATATCTGTTTTACCGGTCTCTCGCTGTTCATCCTTATTAGGTGTCCGAACCATCTTAACTGATTGGTTTCGATTGTCTTTGAAATTGGCTTTACACCTAGTTTTTCTCTGATATGGTCGTTCCTTATTCTGTCTTTCCTCGTCACTCCTAAAATTCTTCGCAGGTACTTCATTTCCATGGTTTGTATTCTTGATTTTAGCTTTTTTGTCAGTACCCAGCTCTCTGACCCATAAGTTAGTATTGGTACAAATACTGAGTTGTATACGTTTATTTTGGTCTTCCATGATATTTCTTTTCTCCCGATGAAACTATTTTTAATGGAGTGGTACAATTTTGAGGCGTTTCCAATTCGTTTGTTGATTTCTATTTCCTGTGTTCCGTTATCATTTATGTACACTCCTAGATATTTAAAATTCTCCACTCTTTCTATCTTATTATTATCTATTTTTATATCTACTGTTTTTTCTTCTTTGCTACTGATCATTATTTTTGTTTTCTCTTTATTGATTTTTAAGTTTCTAGATTTTAGTTTTTCTTCGCATATCTGCAAATTGTTTTTCATTTCTGTTTCATTCTTTGCACATATAACTAGATCATCGGCGAATAGGCACTCTTCTAGATATATTGGTTTTAATTCTCTATGTCCAATGTAGAGCTTGTTCGTTTTATTTCTCGTTTCCTTTGTAACATCGTCCATCACCAGGTTAAATAATGTCGGGCTTAGTACCCCTCCTTGTTTCAGTCCAGCATCTACTGTAAACTCTTCTGATTCCATGTTATCAGTCCTTACATACATCCTATTCTTCTTATGTAGGCTCATTATAGCTCTTGTTAGGGATTCTGTTACACCTCTTTTTTCCAGAATTTCTAGTACTGTTTTCCTTGACACACTATCAAAAGCTTTCTCGAGGTCTATGAAGATCTGATATAATTCAGAATTTGCTTCCTTGATTTTTCCGATGGCTTGTTTTATTGTAAAAATGTGATCGTTAATGCTTCGTCCTTTCCTGAACCCATTTTGCGTTTCTTCTAGTTGCTCTTCTATTTCTTTTGTTAGTCGTTGTTGTAGGATTTTTTCATATACCTTTGAGGGCACGCTGAGTAGAGTTATTCCTCGATAGTTTTTGCAATCTCGCTTGTCTCCTTTTTTAAATATAGGTAGAATAATTCCCACCTCCCAATCCTTGGGTATTGTCCCATCTTGCCAGGCCCTGTTGCATATGAGTGTTAAAAGTTCCATGCCAGTTTTTCCCATATTCTTTAACATCTCCGCTGTGACCTTATCGTGCCCTGCTGCCTTGCCATTTTTTAGCGTTGCAGTTGCTTCTCTGATTTCGCTCTCAGTTATCTCATCTCCATTTCTTTCTATTTCAGCTTGGCCAATCTCCTCGCTTTCTGCTGTTGTTTCGTTTGTGGTCAACAGATTTGCGAAGTACATTCTCCATCTATCCATTATATCTTTTGCGTCTGTTAGCACTTCTCCTCGGTTATTTGTAATCTGCTTAACTTCTTGGAATACCTTTTCGCTTCTTAGATTTTTCAGCGTTTTGTAAAATAGTTTTTGATTTGACTTGTAGTCCTTTTCCATTTTTGTTCCGAATTCTTCCCAAGTTTCTTGTATAAGATCTTTTACTTTCTTTCTCTGTATTTTGTATTCTTCGTATTTATTTGCCTTTTTAGAACTTAGGTAAGCTTGCCACTTTTGTTTTTTGATCTTGACCTCATTTTTTATTTTGTTGTTCCACCAGTGTGTCTGTTTCTGTTTCTTATTGATCTTTATCACTCCACATACTTCCTTGGCAGCGTTTAGGATCATGGTTTTGAATATTTGCCATATTTCTTCTATGTCCATGTTTGGTCCAATTGATAGGTTTTCTGCGTCTTTTTGTGTTTTTTGTCTAAATTTATCAGCTATTTTCCGATCTTTCAGTTTGTAAGATCTAATAGACTCAATAGTTTTCGGTTTAGTAGTCTTGTCTTTGCGGGTGTTGTCTTTATTTGTATGTGTTATTTTTGTTTTCGCCGTTACTAGGAAGTGGTCACTGAAGATTTCAGGTCCTCTTTTCACTCTGACATCTAATATTTTTTGTTTGTATTCTCTGTTGATCAGTACATAGTCTATAATTGACTTTTCGTTTCTACTTTTAACAACTCTGGTGTACTTATGGATGTTCTTGTGCTTGAAGAAAGTATTCATCACTAGCAGGTTGTTGTGTATACAAAACTCAATAATTCTAGCTCCGTTACTGTTCCTGGTTTGTTCTCCCTACACTCCGATTACATCCCGAGATCTGTCATCTTTAAGTCCCACTCTTCCATTCAGGTCACCTATAACGATTACTATATCTTTACATTCATCTACTACTTCTGTTGCTTCTTCCCAAAAATTGTCTTTTATAGTAGCTTTGTCATCTTCGTTGGGTCCATATAGCACTATAATGTTTATCATTTCCTCTTTTTCTACTTCTATCTGTATTTTTAATATTCTTTCTGTCACAAACTCCCACTTTTTGACATATTTACATATATCATTTTTGATATAGCATCCTACTCCACATCTGGCTCTTTCTGTTTTTGCGACTCCACTCAGTATAAGCATGTGTCCATTTTCTGTCTCTATCACCTCTTTTCCTTTCTTTTTTGTTTCAGTTATCGCAAGTATGTCTATTTTAGCTTTTTCAAATTCATCTAAGAGTTCTTTTTCTTTTCCACTTAGTCCCCTTACATTCCACGTTGCAATTTCCCAGCCTTTGTTCTTTTTTGTTTCTTTAAATTTATCTTCTGCTTTATTCATTTCCGGTAAATCATAATCCTGTCCATAGCTATTTCCGTCATCGTTGCCCTTGTGTTTATCTTTATTTATTAGTTTTTTCGGTTTATACGGGTTATTTTTCTTAATTGTTTCTCAAATCCGCAGCCCTCTGGAGACCTGTCATTTACGGTTCTCTTTTGTGTGCCACTGCTTCCGCCCTCCTCGTTTACATCTTTCTCTTTTTCTTCTATGTCTTTTGCCATGTATGTTTCGTTGTTTATTATCAGTTTGTTGTATCTGATATGTGCTTTGTATCCTTTGTTTCTTGCCTCTTTCATCTGCGGTATCAGTAGTCTCCGCTGCTCTTGGATATCTTTAGGAAAGTCCTCATCCATCCATATGGTAGTGCCTTTTAGTTTTTTTGCGTTATCAAAGATTTTTGATCTCAAGCTTTCTTTGCTTAGTCTTTTCTTTCCAGCGTTGTACTTCCCGATTCTTCTTGTTTCATCTAGGTTCTCTTGTGTGTTCATGTTGACTCCTATTTTTTGTAGTATTTCGCAAATTTTTCTCCTTGTTTCTGTTTCATTCTCCATTTCATTATCTTCTATTCCTTTTACTATAATGTTTTTCTTTCTTATCTCCCTCTCCAAAAGTTGTATTCGGTCTTCCTGTCTCTCTATCTTTTCTTTTATTTTCGTGTTTTCATCTTTGATCTGCTTCATCTCTATTGTTAGAGCATCCAATTTATCATTCATCTGGATCATGTTCCCCTGTATTTGTTGGAACATTATTTCTATTTTTCCCATGTCGGACATCTTTTGGTTCGCTATTGATCGCGTTAAAAGGCAGACCCCGGTCGACCCGTCGGAGGTCCAGCTTTTATCAATCTTTAGCTTATATAGCGACTTTTAGGAACGTCTGGCAACACCGCTTTAAATTTCGACAAAGTTTTGCTTTGAATCTTGTCTGTTATCAGCTCGTTTGTTAGCCTCGCTTGCACTTTTGTTTTTAACACTAAAGTTTTTAGGCGTTTTTATACTAGTTTTACTGTTTATTTTCACTTTGCGCCAAGATTACCACTCTGGTTTCACTGTGAAGTGTTTAAATGTAATTGATTTCCTCTGTACCTCTCGGTTTCCGAGTTTGATTCAGGAGGAGATACAAATACGTATTTATCACTTGACACAACGTTGCCGTCCGTTGAAAACAATAACATTTTTGAATAGAGAATGAAGTGACCTTTCGAACGATATATCACAAGCTTATACTTCCCATTTAAACAATTGGGGGTTGTACCTGTCATTCGAAGGGGGTTGAAGGTAGGCATCGCATTTTCACGTTGAAGAATGTCAATTTATAATTTAAATTTAACGTGTTTCGGGATTTTTTTATAAATATGTACAGTAACCGAAATAATCAATTTATTCTGTTTGGCTTTTACACACTGTATATAAGGATCTACTTACTGGTTCTCTATATTTAGTTACATAAATGTAAAGTTCTTTTAAAGCTGCTACGGTGTCAAATTCCTCTGCTTGTTGTGCAGATAACTGCTGCATGGCAGATCCCATTTCTTGATCTGTTATAACTGGCAACATAGCAACGTCACTATAGAACTGAGATACCATCTCTCTATACCTCGGTATATCCTGAAAATGCAAGAAATCATTTATTATGTTAACTAAATCAACTTTTGAAAATATTAGAATAAACTGAAAATTACAGTTAAAACTTACCTTGGCAAACAGTAACTTATTAGATGGCGAGTCTTTTCCTAACCTATGTTCAGTAGTGGAGCAAGAATCCATAAACGTCTGAGCAATGACCGACAAACACGAGTCCAAAGTTGTTGTTTTGTTAATATCAAAAATGAAATCGGGATTTTTGATGAAGTTAACCCAAAACCTCAACGGAAGACTATTGGATTTCCATGCATGTACAACTTCTGGATCTTGAATGCCATGTTTTCTAGCAGCGTCATCTAACAAGTCAAATAACCATTTCACAGCTGGAGGTAAAGCTTCGTTCACAGTAAGAATTGTCATGAAGAAATCGTCAACAAATTTCTGAATAGTACCCTTAGTAGATAACAGTCTTGTCAAAAATATTTCTGGAATGGCTTTGTGAGTTCTCTCTGGCATTTTATTATTAGGAAATTGGTGATCATCGATCGGTTTTATCAAGTGATATATTCTAGGGTTGTTAGCTGCTTCGATATCACCATTGGTTGTTATAATAGGCGAATGAGAATTGTTAAGGTACATTCCAGTAACACAGTTATGACAGGGCTGTTTACAGTTGTTAAAACTGTCATTTTGTCTTGATATCAAAGACATAACGGCACTTTCTTTAACTCCATAATGAGCTAAGGTATTCAATTTTTTCCATCCACATATCGTTTTCGTCGTCAGATCTTCATCTTGTAAAGTTAAATGGCCTCCTCTTCCGTGCCTCCATTCTAAATCTACTTCGTAGATAGAGGGCCTCAAGGAAAAAGGAGTGTTTTTGAAAAGAGCGTCTAGTATTTTAGATTTTACTTGACTGATAGTATCACAGTCTAAAACTTTACATTGAATTTTTTCGTCAAGATCGTCTTGGACAATGTGCAGTGTCTGAAAATAAAATAACCATCAACATAAGATATCCAATAAACACTAATTTTTATTTACCACAACACTGTATTCCACGTTTTCCCTCAATAGCCTTTCTTCGGACAACGAATATCTGGCATCATGAGTTATTGCATCAACTAGTCCTTTCTCTATTTGATGTTTGATGGCTTTAAATAACAAAAAGAGCGAAGAGCCAGCATACTCTTTGAGATAGTGGTACATACATAGTGCCATCCAATTTGTTAACATTTTTTCTACAACACTTTCAGTTCGTCTTAACATTAGTTGTGGATGTTTGGTATTTACAGATTTTTCAATTAAACGTAATAATAAACTTTTTAGAATATCTGTTGCGTATTCCATTTTACCCATTAGAACTACCATTAGTAAGGACGCTACATTTACTCTAAAAAAAATCATAAATTATATTTCTTACTAAAAAACAAGGTTGATCAACTTACTTATTTCTAATATTAAAAGACTTTTGTGACTCCAAAATATCTATAAACGTAAGTATAAAATGTTTATTATTTATCAATTGCTCAAATTGTAACATCGCCGTGTCATAATTTGTTCTTGGACCATTTAATCGGACCTAAAAACGAAAAATACATTAAGCTAAAACATAATCTTCGAGACAAAATCGTTACATTTACCTTTGGTGCATTTAAAATGGGATGATCGCTAACCCCAGGAAAGAACACTTTCATTATGTAACTGGTGTGATCTAGAGTGGGTATACCAGAATTTTCTAAATCGGCAGTGAGATCAGTCATATCAGTTTGGAGTTCAGCAAACGCTAAAAGCATATGTATTCCTAACATTTCATTTATTAATTTTGAACTAGACTTAAAACAAGGACTAACAGAAAACAGTTCAAATCATATAGGCAGCACAAAAAATTTCATGACATAATTTAAACAAAAGTGAAATATTTATCCAAAATTTCTACAAAAAAATGCAGGCCTCTGTTTATGGTAGATCTTAACATATGTTTAAGCTTGAATTATAAACTCTGTTGTTCGTGATCTCCGCTGTTCGAAAATGACACACACTTGGTGACTTTAGGCCAACAGTTCAATCTACAGCCTTGTCACCTGATTTAGAATCTGCTGCTTCGTCGAAGTGGTAGTCGTCTTAGGTTTCTTGGTTGTTTCTTGTGGGATTGGCTTCAGTGTCGTCCAGTTTGTCTCTCGGACTTGAGCACTCGTTGGAACGGTATGGCTCTCCGTATTTGGTGTTCACTCAGCATGCCGTCTATCCGTGGTGGAATCCCTGGCAGTTGTAGCGTTTCCTCATCGTAGTTCTTCCCATCTTATCTTCTACATATAGCTATGATGTATATGGGAAGTGGTCCTCTTTCGCCGTACCTTGAGAGGATCTGGTTGATTTTGCCGATACTTTTCGATGTCCTCGCTGTTTGTCAGTCCTCGGATAACGATCTCCCCTTCTTTTTCTTATTTTGACGTGTATGTATACCATTTTACTTCCTCCATTTCTTCGTTCAGGTACTTGGTTAGGTTCCTGTAATTCTCGGGTCCTTCGCTGGAGATTGTTTGACTCCCTAGCCCGTGTAATCCTTTCTTCTTATTTTCTTTGATGGCTTCGTCCAGCATTTTTCTTCTCTTGTGTTCTTTTGGGGGGCTTCCTTCCTTTGTTGTTTTTGATGAACATCACTTCCATGAAGTCCATCTACTCGGCCATTCGGTCCTCGGCATTTTTTTTTCCTGTTGCATGTTTTCCATCGCTTTTCATTTTCCCTTCCATCTCTGATTCCATGTTCTTCATTTTACTATCCTGCTAGCCGACGATGTAACGAGAACAGCCGACATTAAATTGGAAAACATGGCGAGCAATGAACAACAGAGTTTAAAAATACATCTTTAAAGCTGCTTATATGACATTTCCTTCAATTCTGAGGAATTACTTACCTAATTTACATTCAGATCTAACATTACTCTCTAGAGTATCCATTTGGATTTGTATTCTTTTATATTCTCTTTCAGCTTGAGTGGATTTTCTTCGGTAAACAAACAGTACAGCAACAAAGAATAAAACAAATAATATCGTACCGACAGCAATCATAGCGATTGCTTCCGGTGGGAAAGTGAAAGACTTGAAAATATCGTATTGTAAATATCCAATCGGGAACCTTAAACTTTTTCCTACTCTAACTACTACTAATGGAAGGTTATTTTCAGTCTAAAACAGAAAATAAAAAGTGATTAATGGATTTTTATACAACCACAATTAACTTGACTTACCTTAAAGCCATTTTCGTCGGTTCCTGGAGGTTGGTGTTCCGGTGGAACACAAACAAGTTGTATCATTGCCAGACCTGTGACATTGCATGACTTAGTACCAATTGTAACAACAACATCAGACTCTTCACTAGCTGCATTTAAATTTTCACCCTCTATCACTAGCCTATCACCCTGATATAACTTAATTTGATTAGGAAACCGAAAAAAGTTTGGATCTTCAACGTACATCAGATGAGATCTGAGATTCGGGAAATGCTTCTCCAAGTCTCTGACGGACTGTACATTGTCCATAACAAATCCTATCCTAAGATTCAGTTTAGGTTCTTTCATCTAAAAAAAAAATCATTTGTTACCTACATTAAATGAGTACATTTAAGCAAACATAATACCTTTATAGCTGAAGGTTTCCTCAGGGATCTAGGTCGTCTGCTGCTATAAATATTAAACTGCTTATTAACTGGAGGACTTGGGCATTCCATCTGTGTACCGCTTAGG
The DNA here is from genome assembly GCA_947563755.1 of Lochmaea crataegi. Lineage (NCBI taxonomy): Eukaryota > Metazoa > Arthropoda > Insecta > Coleoptera > Chrysomelidae > Lochmaea > Lochmaea crataegi. The sequence continues at coordinate 8,412,999 of OX387422.1, forward strand.
ACTGTACACATTGTTCTGTTAATAGGAACATTGGGTTCCTCAACTGAATAAACCTCCATTTCTGGTTTTTGAATACTATCTAAATTTGTACCATGTACGAAGATCATTTTTCCTCCCGACATAAAACTATTCAATGGTTTTATTTCCATAATTGTAGGATCCTGTGTATAATTAAACGGATTGCCTTCTAGAGTTCTGTTAGCGCCATCTATACTGAGTGTTAATCTAACTATATTTGTAGCTCTGTGAGCTCTGGATGTTATGCAAGTAAGTCGTCCACTGGATGCCTGAGTTATATTTACTTGACACACATACTCATCCAGGTACGCAGTTATTTCTGAGCCTACATTCAAATATTGTCCCGTAATTGCTAGCTGGGTACCTCCAGATTGCGGTCCCACTGATGGAAATATTCCAGATAATCTAATATCTTTGTAACTAAACTCCACCGATGATTTTGTGTAGCCAGCTTCATTACCTACTCGAATTGACGCAATCATTTCAACTCCAGAAGGCCCTGTGATACACTGGATACGAACAGAAACTTCATAATTAACTAACTCACATGGAATGGAACCTATTTTAATTTTTCCTTGTACGTCTTCTTTTTTGAGACCAAGATTACTACCCTCTATCGTTACTAAAGTGCCACCTTCTATAGGACCACTTAGTGGTTTGATCATATCAATCCTAGGTCGGGGACATTCGATGTGGGGGGTATGCTGACATGACTCCGAGTATTGACAGGTATTACCGCACCAAGTGCAGTTATATTTTGAGTTTCTGGTTACACACAGGGAACAATCTGCGTGCTCTCTGTGAGAGCCTAATATATCACATTTGTACAAAGTTACATTAATTGAATCTACATGATGTTTGTGGTTCCAAACAACATTTACACTTGCTTCATACTCTCCCTCATTGGCTTCATATGAATACTGGAAATAAATAAATAAATTTAGCATACTGCTAGTGACTGAATATTATGCTTACTGTTGTTTTATCGCAGACAATATTTTTGCCCTCCACTGTGGCTGGAACAAGCATAGTAGCACCTTCGATTATTATTATACATTGGAAACCAGTGTGTACAGGAGATGGTTCAGGAAGATTTATTACTTCAAATACAATTTTTTTCAAAACGTTATTCGGTAACAAAATCATCTCGCTTTTTCGTTTAAATTGTGGACAAAAGGCGAATCCGTGTCTATTTAGATGAGTCGGGTTCTGAAAAAAATAGAATGTTGGGATCATTATAAATTTTTCCATTGCGATCATGATCTCCACAAATAAAATTTTGTCTTTCAACGAAATTCAATATGTGACCGATAGGATTACGAGGTAGTGCTTCCATGTTAAATATATTACAAAAATGAGAAACCTAGAGAAAAAGGAACAGAATTGCTTTTAGATATTTGTAATAAATCATGGTCTGAAGAAAAAATACCAGAAGATTGGTAGACAGGAATACTTTTACCAATACATAAAACAGGAGATGTTAGAGAGTGCAGCAATCACAGGGGGATAATGTTGTTAAGTTCAGCCCTGAAGGTGTACAAAAAAATTATTGATAAGAAATTAAAAATACATATAGAACCAACACTGGATGAAGCACAAAGTGGGTTCCAGGATGGAAGAAGTGTACACGACCACATATTTACAGTTAAGCTAATCATAGAAAAAACACAAAATAGCAAAACAAAGACATACTTCGCATTTATAGACTTGGAGAAAGCTTTTGACAGAATTTGTAGAAAGAAAATATGGAACATACTAGAAGTAAGGAAAGTTGATATAAAACTAATAGGAGTGATAAAAAGTGGGATTAAGGGATTAAGGCAAGGTGGAGCTCTAAGTCCAACTTTATTCAATATTTTCATGGACCACATAATAAAGCGAACCAAAACAGATACACAGGGGCTTTCTGTAGGTATGAAGCAACTTAGACCAGTAAAGATACGTGAATGTGCATTTGCTGACGATCTAGTTATAATGGCCAATACAGAGAAAGGTCTTCAAAAAATTATAGACATATGGAATATGACTCTAAAAATGAACGGAATGAAAATAAATGCAAGTAAAACAAAAATAATGATGATAGCAAAAAATCAAGAAAGGTTGAATATACGAATTAACGAAAGTATAATCGAACAAGTTATCTACTTTAAATACATAGGAACAGCACTGGTAACCAGGAAAGGGATATTATGGAAAGAACGGAAAAACCCATAAAAACTTACCACATGCTGAAACCTGGATTTATTAATAAAAAGGAAATCTCAAAAATAACCAAAATGACAGTATTCCAAACAGTTTTTAGACCGATTCTTACTTATGGCAGCAAAACGTGGGTACTGGTCCAAAAAATGAAGAGCAGAATACAAGCTATAGAAATGAAATACCTGATATCTGTGGAAGCAATAACAAAACGAGTCAGAATAAAGAATGTAGACATAAGAGAGGAGATAGAAATAAAATCCATGCTAGGCCATATAGAAGAGACAACTGAGCTGGTGGGGACATCTACAGCGAATGGAGGATACTAGACTAGTTAAAAATGTATGGGAAGCAAAGGTGATTATTAAAAGAGACAGAGGTCTGACCAAAAGAATCCTGGGATAACAACATAGCCTAAATATTAAAGGTAAGAGGGAAAACAATGATAGAAGCAAAACAATTAGCAACAAATAGAAAAGAATGGAAAACTTTTGTTGAAGAAACTTAAAATTTTGAGAAATCTCCCTACACCGAAAGGTAGAAGGGAATTTGATTATATAGTATATAGAAACCTAGAGACATTAGAAAAATTATCTACAGTTACACAAATGTATAAAAAGTATAACTTTTCAAACAAATTCGGTACAGAATTAAGCAACAAGAAGGAATGGGATCCAAATACCATTACCAGACTTGGAAAGAATGCCATTCAATGGTACACAGACGGCTGAAAAGCAATAGAAGGAACTGGGATAGGAGTGTACGGTCCAGGAACCAAACACTCTGAAAACTTGGGAAGGAAAACCCCAAGTATCTTTCAAGCTGAAATTCACGTGTTCAGCTCAATATTGATAAAGGATACAGAAGGCAAAGGATTATCATAATGTCGAATAGTCAAGCAGCCATTAAAGCACTGAGTTCCAAAATGGAGTGGGAATGCCTAGGCAAACTCAATGAACTAGGCGAGGACAATATAGTTACCGTACTGTGGATTCCAGGACATACTGGAATAGAAGGAAATGAAATAGCAGATGAACTAGCAAAGAGGGGGACTGAAACACCCTTTTGGGGGCCGGAACCCTTTTGCGGTATCAGCTCCAATGTAATATTGGAAGAAATAGACGAAGCCGAAAAAAAGAGAAGATCTGACCATTGGATAGATCTAGTAGGACTTGGACAATCAAAGATTCTTCTGGTTGAGATCAAATGAATGCATAAGTCAAAGTAAAACTGCACTAAGAGTTTGAACAGGCATCCTAACAGGACATTGTCGCCTGAATGGGAACCTGAAAAAGCTCAAAATAGTGGAGGAAGAAGAATGTAGATTCTGTGGCATGGAAGAAGAAACCTCCATCCACATACTTGCGAATTGCACAGCAATTCAAAATCCTAGTGCACAACACCTTGGAGATTACTGGATAGAAGAGGGACATTTACCTAAGTTAAAGTCTGCAGATATCCTAAAATTCCTCCGGGAAATAGGACTAAAGGAGCTGCTGGTCGCTGAGACCTTCCTCAGAAACTAAGTAGAAATAAGGGGGCGCAATAGATCTTTTCAGTGATTGTCATCCCAATATACATACATACATACACAAATGTATTTATGATGATAGCATAGCAAGGAAAAAGGAAGATAGTAACACAGATAATAGTAGCAGCAAAAAAGATGGGTCTGGAAATAAAAGCAAATATATGAAACTAAGGAATAAAACTATAAAGGAAACCAGAAACGTTGCAGATGAAAGGAAACAAATATGAGAGTTCAATGATGAAAGCGATGGAGAGACATAAATTGATCTTAAGACTGGCCAAGGGCAAGAAAGAAAAGAGTGCACAAAACAATAATAAGACATACATTACTGTATGAAAGTTAAATATTAAGAAAAATCTATGGTGGAAAAAAAAGAAGAAAGTTAGGAGCGGTGCCCAAACAATGCAGTTTATGAGATGTACAATAAGACAAGGGACGTAAAGGAGGTAACATGGAAAATAGAAAAAGAAAAGATAAGGATATTAAGGTCAAGAAGAATGTGCAAAGAAAAATGTATCAAGAGATCGAAGCAAGTAGAAAATATTTACAAGGTTATAATCAAATAATAATTTTCATACTTACGTTTTCTCCACTAATGATACTTCTCTGACAAATGGATATATTATGAGTACATTTATTCTCATAAACACACCAATTACAAGCCCACTTCGACCGAACACATTCTCCGCAAGTAATGTGTTTACCGCAATCGTAATAAGCAAAATTCCTAGATACGAAGTCCTTATTAGTTTCAGATGATCGTACACTGAGTGGTACCAGTACATGATCCATTTTAGGAGGTATTCTTGGACGTCTCGATATTTCAGGGGTGAAACAAGACAAGCCATTTTCTGTGACTTCAGCATCTATAGGTTCTGCGTTACCAAACACGCATTTATACTTAGCACCAGGAGGAAGAGCGGGAAGAGTTCTTATGGTGAGGCGCACGTTTGTCATTTGATTTATGGGTATTCTTTCTGGGAATACTTGTTCGAAATCTATACATTGTTGTCCTGTTCCTAAGGATACCCACCGGGGAGCACTATGAGATGCTTTTTGACAGGCACTACGAACTGTACATCTGAAAAAATGATGATATACAATAAGATAAGATTTGATTTATATATGTAATGTATACAAACCTCTTCTCCAGAGAACACCAACCGCAATAGGGATCCTTAGATTCCAGACATGATGAGCAATTAGTATACGTACTGCAATGTTCTACATTTATTTTTGATATCTGGAAAAATAATGTTCTATTAATTTTTGTTATAAGCCTACAATAACTTATGGAGGTTTATAACCTTACAAAAACTTCATTTTTATAGGGCATATCCACCAACTGACAAGTTGACAGTAATGACGCTCTGAGGATAAACAATTAACTGGATAGATTTTAGATTTGTATCGATTTAATGATCCTTTTTTTTATAAACAGTTATTCAATCATTCGTATGGGTTGTGCTCAACTGCAGAGGACCCTTTTGTCCTCCTCCACCAGACTATTGTTCCATAGGTGATCGTTGGCCTTATCACAGTTGTGTAAAGCCAGTGAACCAGCTCAGGTCGTAATCCCCAGGTTTTGCCCATAACTCTTCTGCATTGCCAGAAAAGCCTAGTCGCCCTGGTAATAATTTTTTCCAGGTGTGCCAAACATCAGTACTCTACCCTGCGGGAAAACTCTTCTATTCGTAAAAGTAACTAGTTTTTTTTATTAACTGAAAGGTCCTCTTTAAGGCACCATTCCTACACAATTCGTAGTGCTTCCTGTAGGACATTCATAACTACCTCTGGGAATTTTCCGTTGGTATGTCGTCCGCAATGGCGTCCATATGCCTTGATCATTCAACCTGCAGATCAAGTCATCCACAGTTCAATAAAAGTGGTGAAAGTACTCCACCTTGAGGACATCCTTTAGTTGTCCTAATGGTGTATGTTTTATCATGCATATGTGCTGATATTCTCCTATGCTCGAGCATGGATCCTATTCAGTTGCATGTGGTGCTGTTAATCAATCTTTTTTCAAGGGATCTGTTTATTGATGACATCGATGTGTTGTCAAAAGCACCTTCGATGTCTAGAAATGCTGCAATTGCTACTTCCTTATGATTGAGATTCCTTTCAAGACCTGTGACAAAATTATGCAGGGCAGCTTCTCCTGATTTCCCTCCTTGATAAGCCCATTGTAGTCTATGTAGAGGGATGCTCTTAAGCGCTCCTTTGTAAGACATTTTCCATGGTTTTCACCATGAATGATGTCAGACTGATCGGTTGGTAGGACTTAGCCTGGGTGTACGTTTCTTTTCCTGGTTTAGGAATAAACACCACCTTTGACTCTCTCCATGCAATTGGTATATACCCTAGAGCATGGCTGCTTCGAAGTATCAGAACTAAAGGACCCATTATGATGTCTAATCCCTCTTGCAGGATCTTGGGGAATATGCCATCTGGTCCTGGAGTTTTGTAGGGGTCAAATGAGTTTACAGCCCATCTAATAAGATGGGGACTGAAGAGCTCATTTGTGAGTTCCCAGTCCTCTTTGGTTGCCTTTATTTTGGTAACCGGCTAGTTGTTATAGCTTGACTCTTTCTTTACCGAACCTGGAAAGTGCACACCGAAGAGCTGCTCTAGAGCCTCTGCCTCAGTATTTGAAAACTTTCCTCGCGGCAACTGAATAGAACCAAATTTGTTAGAAGTATCTCTTTTGAGAATCTTGTTGATTCTGTCGCTGTCAGGGACACCTGGCGTGTCGATTACAAACAGTCACATATTTTAAAATACCTATGCGTTTAAAACAACGTCGAAAAATGCACTAAATCAAAATCAAATAACTATTAAGAACCACGTGTTGAGCAGAAAACGCTTGTTTATCTCAGAGCGACTGCCAGATTACGTAAAGCCCTATACAATGTGAGGACTAATAAGTCAGCATTACATAAGCCAAGCTCAAAGTGCTGATCATCAGAGGCTACTCGAGGAACTAACAACAGATAGAATCATGAGGCAGTCGATTAAAGAAGTATATCTTTACAAGCAGAAGCTGCCTGGTATATGGATAGCTCAAAAACCTCAAAGGGAATAGGAGCCGAGGTGATAGGAAGGAAACAAGGGATATCTTTCCCAGTAATCCTATCGAAGGATGTCTCAATTTTCTAAATATTAGGCAGAAAATAACATAATGTTCAATTGCCATCTTCAAAGAAAGCAGTCGATTCCATAGAGGGCGACTCCAAGGTAGTATGAGATTGTATATGTGCTCTGAATGTACTGAGTGACCATAGCAAGGTTACGGTAGCTTGGGTTTCAGAGTACAAGTGCCATAAAGGCAATTAAAGAGACAAGCGAAACAGTTCACAAAAGAACATTCGCCAAAGTTTATGGCAGAGTAAAAACAGGAATACTGTCAAAAATGAGGTGAGTCTGCTAACTGGGCAGATGATAAGATTGACAAACCAATTCATGTGCAGATTATGTCAATTAGAGGAAAAACCGGCACAACACATTCAATGACAGTACAATAAGCTGATAAATGTGTTGTTTGCACCAGGAGGTGAAAAGACACTGGCAGAACTGTGTAAAAGATTCAGTGTTGAAACTGATGGACGTCATTAAGAGAGTCGGGATGGGGAAAGTTATAGTTCTGAAGGGTTGCAGTGGAGTAGGGCAGTAGCCACGTCATAATGTCTAATCTAAATCGGGAGGCTACTGTATGTATAATTTGAAGTTGATTTATGTTATACTTACTCTTGCTGTAGATAATACGTAAAGAAAATCGCCAGAAGGGGATAAAGTTGTATCTGGTAAAATTGGATTCCCATCATCAACAAACACTTCTTCATACTCTGGGGGTTCTGGTCCAGATAACAAAACTTTTTTAATCCTACCGTCTGTCGTTCCAAGAAATGCTAAGACGTGTCGTCCTGTTGAACCGGTGGTTACTGCAGATAAGGATATATTTGGGAAAGCAAGTGATGCAGTGGTTACCAATGGTGTAACTCCACTAATTTTTAGTCCAACTTCACAGAAGTTCGGAATATTACCAGCAGATCCACTGGTGGGACATTTTCCATCCAAAATAGGTCCAGAGACGTAGCCCATATTTCGATATTTAACGCTCCCGTTGAAGCACATGTGAATGTTTTCTATAAATTTTCCTTCTATGTCACGTAATGGATAAAGACACAACGCTGAGTGGTTTTGAGGTTCGTTTGTTATACTTCTTGAAGGTCTGAAAATAGCTACCAACACCGGAGAACCAACGGTTATACCTAACGCCGAAGCTAGTTCTTCTTTGGCGAACGCGATTTTAGCATCTTGTACTAGGTTGTATTTCGTGTCTCCGTCCACGCACTGTAACGTAACCTCTGTATAGCTGTCATAGTTGGGGTCGTTTATACATGTTCTTGAAAGTCGCGAAACGTATCCCTGTTCCTCCTGTCCAGGTAAATGCGACTGTTTTTGAACAATAACAAAGTAGGCGTATTCACTAGCATTAAAACCGTATACGTACTGTACAATAAAATGATCTCTGTATTTAACGTCAATGCTGATTAAAGATTGTTTACTAAATGTTAATTCCGCGATATCTAATGTCTCCAGATCACGACTAGCTATTGCTGGTACGTCATGTCGAAAATCACCGTTGTTCGTGAACGTGGTTCCCACGTAGAGAATATTGGAACGTCCCCAGAGGTTGTATTTCTTGGGGCCTATATAGGCATACGTAGATGCGTTGGCATCGTTCGCGGCTATACTTATTGGAATAAATTGATATTCTGCACTTATGTTGTTTAGTTTGTATTTGTAGCAAGCACCCTGGGACAAGGAACCACACGATATTAATATTCTTGATTCCGGTTCTATGAGTAATATTTTATTGTAATTATCCATCAACGATAGAGGTACACTAGGGTCGTTACATCCAGTGGCGTGACAGGAAGGACTGTCGTTTTTAGGGCCGGTGGTCACCACTTGTTCGAGTCGAAGGTTTCCATCGAGTTGCAAAAGGCGATTCGTGCCGCCCACGAAGACTCTCTGAGTTTTTTGATCGATAGCCATATGCCAAAAGCGCTCAGGGAGATCGTCGGGGCCAGGGTACTGCGCCAGCAGTGTACCTGCAGAAGCGCGCCCCCACAGCCCCGCCAGTAGCAGCAGCCAAATGCCTGCCACGGTGCTGCCCACCGTTCCAACATGAACGGTTTTTATCACCATGAAGACTTCAAGTGCATACTCCTGGAGCAGGAGAAGCTGTGCACCGCTTCACTTCTCCAGATCTTCATCCCTGAAATTCAAAAAAAAACATCAATATAAAAATATTTTTTTTGCAATTTGAAATTTGTTTTGCCTAGTTAAAATGAAAATGTTTGTTACTTTTGTCCATAATTTAATCATCTACAAATTTGTAATAAAAATAAACTATCATTTTTACAGTTTCCTGTAAAATTGTATTATTCAGTAAAGCGTGTTACCAATAGATATCGAAGAATATATCATTCTAACGCCTTACAGCAAACAGTGACCGTTCAACTAAGAAACAACTACTTCCTGGGCTATATGCCCCGACAGACATTGAATTACACTTTTAAGTCAAACGGAGTCGGTATGATCGACAGGATTTATCCAACCATTCTGGTTTGCAATTAGAAGGGACAACATAACTTGCAGACCGGTTTGGGCGTATTTGCGTCTCATCAGTACAAGGTATATGTTCTCTGTCCGAGAGCTCCAAGAGCCTAATCCAGGACTGAATTTGACACTAAAATCACAATCAAAACATGTCTTCCAGTAACGGAAATGTTAAAGTTGTGACAATAGTGACATCTTCACCTTCAACCGCAAAATTTACAGGAAACTGTAATACTACTTTATTGTTTCAAGCTTTGGGCCTGTTGTCAAATTTTTAGAATTTTGGTTTGCGGTTGCTATTGCCTCAACTTCAACATTTCCTTTACTTGAAGACATATATTGATTGTGATTCAAGTGTCAAATTCAGTCTGGGATTAGGCTCTTACAGCTCTCGGACGGAGAACATATACCTTGTACTGATGAGGCCCAAATACGCCGAAACCAGTCTGCAAGTTATGTTGTCCCTCCTAATTGCAAACCAAAATGGTTGGTTAAATCTTGTAGACCATACCGACCCCGTTTGACTTAGAAGTGTAATTCAATGTCTGTAGGATATAGCCCGGGAAGTAGTTGTTTCTTCTAGTTGAATGGTCATTGTTTTTGAAAAATACTGCTCAAAACTTTGTTGTAAAGCGTTAGAATAATATATTCTTCGATATCTATAAAAATAAACTGCTCCACAAAAGTGAGGGAAGTTCACAAATATTGGATTTATGTTAAACATTATTAACTGTTTCATTCACCAAGGTTTTGGCTGTAATATATTGAATGTTGACTTATGACTAGTCTTTTTGTTTCAAAGTTGACATGACATGACCATGTATTGTTTAAAGAAAAAAAAACTCGTCCGAGAAAACTCATTTAAGACTATTGAATTATTGTGAATCTACTGCAGTAAACAATTTCTAATTTACAATATTGATTTAATTCAATGCTTAGAGAAATAATGCTTGAATATTAATTAAAACTGATAAATAAATAGTTATTTGTGTACCTTGGATAATAGTTTACTATAATTAACAGGAATGTTGTTCTAAACAGAAACAAATAGCAGCAATGGATACAAAAATAACTTCAATGTTGTGATGGCGAGTTTATTCGTCGAAATAATTAAATAATTAAAAATGATGTGTATGGATTCTATGATGAAAAAATTCTATTTTTGATTTTATAGTAATGACAAATTGACATTTATTTATCATTCCGACTAGATTGTAAGAAATTCATTATAAAGTGTCGGATCGGAGAAAAATGCAATAAAAAGTTTTAGTGTTACGTCGTAATGTACGGAAACCGTTAAAATTTGCTATTGCCCCATATTATTTGATTAGAGCCATTGAATATTTCTCTATTTGCATATTAAACGGTTTTAACGGAAAAAGCACTACTTAGAATTATTGCTACATAGTATTTAATCAGCAACCCTAACAAATAACGTCAGCTGATTTATGGTGTCTTATCTTTTGTATGGTCCTTGTGGTATATTCATTATTTGGTTTGTTTTTAATAGGGCAGAATCGTATCCTAAGAATAGCAAAAAATTTTCAGAAAAACTCGTAATACAAACAGAACTCATTAGATCAAAATTAAAAACTGATCAGACACTTTCAATAGAACGAACCAAATTAAACATAGCAGCAATAATAGAATTATTAAAATGATGTATAACAAAATCATATTTTCAATTTAATAAAAATTTTAGTATGTGAGTAGAAAAAATAGTGTGGGCAACTCACATTTAATGGCTATTAAGACACTCATTAAATGCTTTATAGGTAAAGTTACCAGTAGTGAACACGTCTCCCAAACTGTAAAACTAAAGTAAACCTACATTATTTAAGAAAAGTAATTCATTTGGGAACTTTGCGGAAGCTTGTTACATGCGTTACCATGAACTACTGCCATCTTGTCATCTTCTTAGTTGAAATCAAGGAGGTTTTAAATCTGACGTATAGCCCGTTCAGTATTAAAACCGTTGCACGTCACATCTGTCATAACTGTACTATGTTGCCAAGCCTTTGAAATAATATGAGAATCTAGTATATGTCAAATGAAGTTTATCAAATATTCTAGGTTAGGTTTAGTTATTGACGGTTATTGAGTGCAAAGAAACTTCGACTTATTTCAGTTAAATACAGAGATGTTACATATAAAACTTTAATTTGTATGTTAACCATACAGCACTAAGAAATTCTTATTTTAAAAAGTATGGAATTATTTTTAGCACTAAAAAGGTATGTATGGAATAGTTAACACTTTTATTTGTATGTTTATACCACACACTTAATTAGTTAGTTCTAGTATTTAAAATGCATGTATATATAATATCAAGGAAAAAATATTATCTAATAAAATTTTTAGGTTACAATTACCTAAGTACATGTTGGCTTCGAGAATGTTGTCACTACAATATGAAAGATTGATGTAAGGTTTACAGACATCCTATAAATAAAAAAGTTCTGATAACCTGGATCTACCTCCTTTTTAAAGGTAGGCAATTTTATTTTATATTTTGGTGAAATAAATCTTAAAATTTTTTTAGAAAAGCCGGGATGTGAAGCTTTAGTGTATAGGTCATTTTCAACAAGGAAAATCATCCTGAGATATATGATCATAGCAAAAGAAAATTGTGCAGCAAGCACCACCACAGCTCAGAAAAGGATAGCAAATCCATTCTATTCTCCGAGTGAAGGTATATGCGAATGATTGACTAAATCGTAGAACTGAAATCAATACATATTATAATTATCAGTATATTGGTGAATTATTTATCACTCCATCATCTCCTAATCAATCCAAATTTATATTTACCATTTTGTTTTAGCTCTCCAGCTTCTACCGCAACTGAAAGTATTGCTAATAAAACGATTGATCAAATGAGACGTTTCAATTCAATAAAAACTATTAAATTAATTCTTTGTAGTTTTTATAAAACTTTGCGATATACACATTTACCTTTAGAAAATGCTGCCTGAATTACTTATTTTGAATATCGTGATTAAAATAAAATAATAAATAATGCCACCCCAATTTTTATGGAATTGTTTTATTAAAAAGAAACATTGCAAATTTATAAATTAGTTACTACACCGAAAAGATTGTAATACTATTTTTTTAAATAAGGTAGAACAATAACTGTCAAATAGAAATCTTTCAAATTTGATAGGTTCACGGACAAACCAATTCCAACCCGCAACTTCTGGAATGCATCTATCGGCTTGCTTGGCAGTATCCTGTATTAACTCAATAGGATTTTTAAAAAGATGGTAGGTAATACTTTATTGTGACTATCTGTTCTATCATATCCACAATGTATTTTGTTGGGGGGTTTGTTTCTGAAAAAAACATTTATTGAAAGGGCAGTATTCAAATAACCAATTCATTTCTTTTCAAATATACCTATATTATTATTTTTGTGAAAATAAAAGTAAAACAGCATTTATTGTCTATTAGGTATAATTTGAAGTAAGAATTTTGAATGTATTAAACTAGTTGTGTAGTCTTCTGAATTCTAACATATAATTTGCTATATCACTGTTCAAATACAGTTTGTATCTACTTACTATAGGCTGTAATATAAATAAGCTCAGCTTCAACATTTGTTGATTGAATTCTATATTGTGTCACATTAACCTAATATTATCGAAAAGCATTGTCCATAATTTATTGAAGGTTCAGAAAGATTCAATAGTAAGTAATTGGTTTTCAAACCATTTAAAAACATGTTCTTCATTCATTTTCCCATGATAATCACTCAACTGAGATTCATATAAAAATATACTTTCTGCTCCATCAGTACAACCATCTCCATTCTCAGCATGTAATACAAAATATCTAGAATAAAAACAATTTTGCATTCTAAAATTTTACATAATCATTGTAACATACGTTTTGACATGAACAGCCTACAGCACCATTTTGGAAAATTCAGGATTCATTAATAAAAACAAATTTATACAGTGGTTTATTTTTGTTGAAAGTTCCATAAGTCCTCTTTGTGGATGTGTATCATATTTTAGTAAACTACTCAGGAACCTTCTACATTGAATAATTATTTATTGTTCTTCCTCCAATTACTGCAGTAACATTCCTAAAGTGACATGATTATCTATAAAAAAATGTCCATGTATAATTGCCAAGTATTAAGAATAATGTAACAGAATATAATAAATACAGTTGATTGGGTATAATATTAAACTTATACTTACTTGCTTCATAAACGCTGTAAATAGTATCAGGAGTAAATGCATCAAACTATTGCAGTATTATTAAGTTTCATTTATACGTTTTTTTGGATGTGACTTTAACTTTAATAACTCATCATTACCTGTGAAAAATTACTCACAGTTCTTTGCAGTTTTTGTCACAACATAACCCCAAAAATGTCAAGACGTCAACTGAACCAGAAATAAAGCATTTTAATCGCGGCAACAGCGCGCATTTTTGCCAACATGAAAAGTTTTTATTAAGACTGACGTTAGTTTGAGTTTAATATTTAATTAACCTCCGAGCTGTATTTGATATGAAATTAATTACGAAACCTTTCTTTAAACATATATTTATATTCTTTAATACAATGCGATCTACAAATTTCAATATTTATTGAGTTTAGAGAGGCTTAACATAGTGATTGACAGAGGATTGACAGCAGCAATCGAATGACATGATATAAACGAACGTCTCTTTTTCGACACTTTGATGACGTGCAACGGTTTTTGTACTGAACGTTCTATAGTCAATTTGTAATTTATGTTGTGATTTGTTAGGTGTTTAGGTAAGTTATATTTTATTTAAGTTTATGAGAGTTATACACTTACTGTTCCATTAATCTATTAAAAATATTTCTGAACATTCAATTAGGGATTATATTTTATGATTAAAATCAAAGTACACAGGGTGTTCACTACTAGAACAATAAAAATAGATGTGTTCCTACAGTAAACCTTAAGAATTTGAACAGAAATTGACTTAACTTGTTACTTGTATGTAAAACAAATAACAACTCATACATTTTAAGTTTTGTTAACAACCGAGGTTGGGATCCAGTAGTGTTCATTATTAGGTCCACTATTGGATCAAATTTCCATACATATTTATGATAATGTTATTCACTTGAAATAATACAAAAATATATTTAACTTCCACATTGAAGAAAATCTAAATAATATTTTTATTATCATTCTGTTTTACAATATTTTAATATTAATGCTTCATTAATTTTTTAATGGTACCAGTTCATACGTAGACGTATAAAGAAGCATCTTTATATTTTAGCAATTGTTTAGGTCTTTGACGTTTTTATGTATTTAAAGGTGAATATGGAGCATAATTTTTCTTAAATATCCAGAACAGAGTATGCTAGATGTTGTTGAGGCTGTGAACAGGGGGATGTCCTATAAAGCTGCAGCAAAAATGTACGGTGTGCCCAGAGCGTCATTATTGCACAAGCATAAAGGCATAGTACCCCTAAAAAGAAAAACGCAAATTGGCTAGAGAGGAAAAGAAAAAGAATGCTCAGAAGAAAGCAATAGAGGCCAAGAAACAAAAAGTACAAAAGCTGGATGATAGAAAACGACGAAGATCTACTTCTTCATCTTCTTCCCAAAGAGAATACTCCCTTCAAGGGTCAAGCCGGTCGGAATGGGAAGAAGAGGATGAAAGCAATGATGAGGAAAATGCTGCCCCTACTTTAAATTTCAATGACTTGAAGGAAGGTGACTAGATACTCGCAGAGTTTAAGGGTGGCAAAAAAAATACGACAACATTTAGATATGCGTGTGTTATCCAAACATTAACTTCATGCCCTGCGATCTCTTATTACCACTATTGGACTGCATTTTTAACGCCATCTATCCGCCTGGAAGGTCACTAATAAACTTTATTTTACAGATTGTTGTAATACCGTCATCTGTGGATTAATCAAACCATGCTGTTTGGATTTTTATGCTAAAAATAGTTTTTATATTCCATAGCATCTTATTCATGCCGGAATTCGCCATTGTTCAGTGAATGTTGTGAGTTGTTTTGTGCTTTGTGTTTTTGATAATTTTAAATTTAAAGACTATTTCCTAGTTTTATATTTGCATTTTTTGGGGTAAGTATTAACATGAATAATAAGGCAGAGCAATCCAACATGATTTCAAGAGAGATATTTGAAAGTGATCAGGTTTAAACTATGTTTATTCTTATAATTATTTGTGTGGTTCCTTGCAAGTCTTCATACATATAAAAAGGATCAAAATAAGTGGATTTAAGTAAACTTGCCAAAAATTGAAAGTAATGAAGCTACATAAACATTTTTCCTTATATCTTCCAAAGTTTACTTAAATTTATTTTCAACCATTATATATCTGGTGGAGCATTGACAAGACATCTTAGAAACACTGTATAACTTAAATAATTTTTGTTCCAGAGTATATCCAGCTAGCATATTTGAGTCATGCCTTCACTCTCATGCTGTGTTAGTGGTTGCTATAAAAGCATCTACTCTAAGCATCGTTTTCCCAATCCTGCCAAGAACAGTAAAACATTTTTTGACAAATGGGTAAATTCATGTGGAAATAGAAGGTTGAAGGAGAAAATGACATCCCAAAACATTTATGACAATTGTAGAGTGTGTGCCTTACACTTTTTACCCGAAGATTTTGGTCCAAATAAAGTTCTGAAAAGAGGAGTTTGCCCATCGGTCAATTTACCAGGTAAATCCATAATAATAAAAAAACAACTGACTAGCATACATTTATTCAATTGTTTATATTTTCTAGAATCTTTAGAACCAGTAACTGATGATGTGCCTTCCTTAATAATTGAAGCACAACCCTCAACCTCTTTGGCTGTACCACAAATTGGTGCTGAATCTGAAACTGAGAGTCCTAGGACTTTGAAGTTACAGGAAGCTTTAAATGATCAGTTTGCAAAACTGAAAGCTAAAAAAGCACAAGAATTCTGTGCTGTTAATGAGGCAAGTTGTAGCTATTTAGGTTGAACCCGAGCTGAATTTAACAACATATGCTGCTCAAGATTTTACTGATGCTGCACTAGCAGACTTGACTACTGCTGTTACTCCAAAAAGAAGTGAGTGATTAATTATTTGATTTATTAATATAGGTGTTTAACAAAGAAATTTTCACAGAAATGGTAGATATTATAGGCAAATATTTTGATTTATTAAAAAACATGGAAAATTATTGCTTAAAAATCCATTCATAAATTTTTATATTATTTACTTATGTCAAGTTTTGACTGTATACTTCTATTAGAATATTGTCTAAAATAGGGTTGAAAATTTAACATTGAAAAATGCTATATCTATATGCAAAGTATATTGCATATTGATATTATTAATTGCTAATGATATTATTTCTTACTTTAGAAAGATCTGATTTACTTGCTGAGGTGAATGTCTCAAGGGTTAAAGACAACACCAAAAGCCAGACGTCTCTATCGAAGAGCCACCCAATTTAAAAAAAGGGCAACCGAGTTTAGAAGAAGTCATCTGTTGCTGAAAAAAAGGTTGTATGCTGCTGAAACCTTTAAAAAATCCGAACTTTTTGAAAACTGTGTATCCAGTATGGATCGCATTCGCAAACGATTTTTTGAAAGTCAAATTGAAAATGTTGATAAAAAACCAAAAGGAAGAAGGTACACACTCGAAGACAAGATATTGGCATTAGCTTTATACAAACAAAGTGGATATGGGTACAGATTCTTGTCTAAGCTATTTGCATTGCCAACAAGGAAAACAGTCATGAAACTCCTTAATAGAATTCCAATTCAACCTGGTATACATGACGAAGTTTTTGCAGTTCTCAAAGCTGAAACAAAAAACTTTAAAAAGCAACTAGATAAACAGTGTATTATAATGTTTGATGAAATAAGCATACAACCAAATCTGCACCCAAATTGGTATGAGGGAAATGTAATTGGCTTTGAAAACCTATGATTTAAGCAAACACCAGAGATAGCGAATCATGCTCAGGTAATACTGTTTGGACACCTCACTTGTTTTGGATAAGATTATTTCAAACCAAGCACTGATTAACTAAGAAGAAACAACTACTTTCCGTGCAATTTGATGTTTGTAGGGGCATATAGCTCGGAAAGTAGTTGCTGCTTCTTAGTTAAGCGGACATTGGTTTGAAATAAACTTTTTTAAAGTTTGAGGTGGGTTTGGTTAGTAGGCATCCCATTGGGGATGAGTCCAACACTGGTTGGGTCCTGGACCCATTCGAACATGAGTTTCCCACCTCGACCCGAAAAAAAAAATTTATGAAGATTCTTAGGAAGGCTTATAAAAGAAGATATTCCTGACAGCTGATTGATTGCTAACACTTTTTGGTTCTTTTTACATTTTGTAAGTTTTTAATAAAGCTGTTTATGTAAAAATTATAAAATAAGGTTTTGTTCAATTAAGAATTCTATTTTTATTAATGATGAAATAAATCAATTTAATTTGTTTGAATCTTCATTTTTATTTTGAACTAACGTTCAAATTAAAATTAGTGACGCGTTTCGCTACACTAGCTTTTTCAAACATAAAAATGAAGATTTAAACAAATTGAATTGTTTTATTTCATCATTAGCATGGATCTTCATCAAGTAAAAGCCTCATCTATTCAATTCTATTTTTATTTTCAGGTGGTGAAGCTTGGGGAAAGCAAGATCTGTAGAGGTCTTTGAAAAAATAACAAATAATGACAAAAGTTATGGAAAGTTGTTGATAATAAACGTATTTGCTTTTTCTTGTCGAGGTAAGCTGTAAAATAAACCCATAATATAAGCAATTTATTTCATAGTGTTTATTTTTTAGATCTAATGTGTAACTTTTAAGTTTAATTAGAAAATAAGGAAAATCACCTGTATTATTTTATAGAAAAAATGTATAATAAATTTTTTCAAAATATTTGTTGAAATAAGTCTTTTAATAAAATGTCCTGGTTAATAAAAATAGTCGCACAAAGTTTAAACGGCTTTTTGAAACAACCTATTCTACTTTTGAGCCAAAATAAAATAACGGGTTGCTTCAAAAAGTGTTTAAACTTTGTGCGACTGTTTTTATTGGTTTATTTAAGAAATAACAATATAGGCATAATTTAAAAAACCCGCCAATATTTGCTTGGTTTGCCATCTAGTAGTAACTAGTTAACTGTGCCTGATCATGCAGGTCTCCTCCTTTATTTTTTCCCCGTAAGTGAATACTAACCTTCCACCATAATAGATGGCGCAACACTCGACAAAACTTTGTGGGTTCGGACTTGAGTTAAGGAGGGTCCATTCTTCCCCGTATATAGTATTTATCTATGATTAACTTCACCACGGTCGATAATTATAATGGGATATAAAAGTATTGACTGCTCAAAAGAAGAATTTCTGGCAAATGATAAAGATATATCAGAAATCAACTTGAATCAAATTGTATGTGGACTTCCCCCGCCTGAACTTCTGGTACGTGGTGAAAGGTTCATCTTTAAATTTGAAAAATCGTTAAATTTTAGATATTAGATTAAAAATAAATTAACAGGTATAACAATTAAATGTTTTTTATTCCAGGATTTTTATTTATGCCAGAATGATTACCTATAGCGTTTAAAATAAACAAAAATCCACTATTGGAAGACAAACAGTGTCCACTATTAGATAAGTTTTAATTTTGTGTGTTCACTACTGGAGCATAAATATGAATTCCTGTTTTATTGTTTTACATAAGAATGACTTAATATATTATTATTTAATATTCAGTAATGCAATTAAGGAAGCCTAATAATATGCTCTTTTATATGGCATCGGCATTATTATTGTTTTTTGTCTATTAAAGATCAGAAACACACAATTATTCTCTTAACATGTCCACTACTGGCAACTGTACTTTTACTATAATGATCAACATTTCGAGAGAATTTTGTGGATTCTGGGCTTTCTATAGTTAATTTAAGTACCTATTATCACAACTTTAATAAACTTTAACAGTAAATTTTTTTGTTCATACAAATTAGTTCAACTCGAACACAATTTTATTCGAAATATCAATTGAAATAATCAATTTAAAAACGCAAACAATAACTGCAGCTAGTCATAACATGCTGACGTTGAACATTACCCTTCTTTTCTATTGGATTTCAATCTATATCAAATTTTATTTAGACATTGACGCCAACTCAATATTAAACATGAGATTTGTTTAAGACAAGGATATTTCTGTCTTCTGCTTACGTATTATTTCAAATATTAATCACATTAAACAAATAAAGGAAATGAATTTGACGCATTTCAATGGTTGAAAAGAAATCAAGATGGTAATTGATTTGATAGAATTCAGAACAGAATCGGTCTTTCTTTTCAGATGAATAATTTTGTACTATCAATCTGCCGAAGAAAAAAAAACAATCTTAACCAATTTCAAAATATTCTATATGTAAATGGTTTTTGTTAGACACCCTTTATATATAAATTGAAAAAATGGTTGTTTTTTATTTACTTTTTTTCAAAGAAAATAATCTTGGGAAGTTTTAGCTAGTCTATAATTTAAGAGAAAAAAAACTAATTGTTCAGTTTTATTTTGTCGTATTTCAAGTTAATGAGACATAAAGATCGTCGAAATTATCATTTACTCGCCAGAGTTTAATTTATCTGTTGTTATGTGGTTTTTACATTGTATTTTGTACACATTTTATGGTCTTTGTTGTAGGTTCTCCAAAAGAAAACCCAACTGGTTTTTGTATTCGATTACGGAGATTTGGTGTAAAATATAAATATCTTTTTATACGAATAATAAATACACTTGTTAATAAATTTTAGCAGTCTTGTTTTGGTGACTTCCATCATGTTAGTACAAAATTCGAAGGTCCTTAGGGTTGCCGAAAATCTGCTGTTTGACACGGCTAAACATTCACGCGAAAATTTTTCAAGTAAAAATATAAAACATGTTATGTAAGGTAAAATGCATTTGTCTCATCAGAGCTAGTGATGAGCAAAATTAGTCTCGGTCAAGACCAAGACTATCATTAGACTAGCAAGACCAAGACCGAATGAACAAGAACAAATCAATACCAAGGCCGTATATGCAAGACCAAGATCAAATACCCAAGACTGGACTAAAAATTCTCACTTCAGAGCGTATCGTTCCTTTCTACGAAAACCTCGTAACGACATTTTTTTTCGAATTGAGATTATTAGTGAAATACACTCTTCAACATTTCTAATAGATGTTTTTGATGATTTCCCGAAAATGGCTATTTTTCAGATACGAAAGGGGACGATATATGAGTTGAAATATTTGTAACAGCGTCAACATGGGCTAGAACAAAATATTTTTGGTATTTGCAATCGTCAGTTTTAGCTTTAAGTATATAAAAAAAGAAACTTTACCACTGTTTGAAAATAAAAAGGATCTACAAAAATGTTCTTTCTATAGAGAGAAACTAATTTTTTTTTCTATATTTTCACTTCTCTCAAGTACTTTTTTTTCGCTAAAAGGTCAATTTATGCGTTGGAGGAAGGGTAGGTTTTTGAGTTTTCATAGCTCTCAACAACTAGAGATATCATTCTCTTGACAAGCTCGCATATATAACAGAATTGAAAACTATTCTTGCGTCGATAGAATACTCTCTAAAACTCCCCGGAAACGTTCCAGGTTCAATCCGCAATTTACCGGAACTACCCACCTCTAGAATACATAAGAAGACATAAAAAAAGAAAAGTGAAAAAATAATTGTGATTAATTGTCTTTCTCATATTTTATGTTGTTTGATATTTTTCAAGATTTTAATAAAATAAAGTATTTTGTTTGTAAATTATTTTAAATTTATAATTATGACTATCTTAAAAAAAATAAAATGACCCAGACCAGACTGAATAAGCAAGTCCAAGACCAAAATTGTCCTAGTCTTGGTCTTGGTCTCGCTTTGCTCATCACTAATCAGAGCTCTAGATCTAGGCATTCTTTCGAGCTGCACCTGAACGTATTTAGGGCATTTTCTTCTTTTTCTATAAACTACTACTAAACTATAAGTTTTTATGACACCATATTGAACAAATTCCACCTTGTCAATAACAAAAATAATGTATTCATTGAATTTACTGTTTGGACCCTTACTTTGTGGAATCTACTTATATTAAAAAAGTAATAATTTATTCAGTTTGCAAGACATCAAATTCGAGTAGAAATTTCAGAGCAAATATTTCCCTGTATAATTTTGCACATAGGTAAGTAAAGTTGGACATTCGTGTATCGTTGGATGACATCTTATAGTCGGACAACCTTTATCTTCCACAAACGTTTGTTGCAGTTAAAAATATGAGGATACATAACGATGTTCTATATCAATTCTTTTCACCATTCAACTTTAGAAGAAGTGTTTTATTAAAAATACCGACATTTAAGGGTTTAATCAATATACGTTCTCGAATGAAACATTCTTTTATATTACTTAATGTACATTTCAACGAAAAGCATGTTTTTCTTTTTACCACATACAATGGAATCCGCCAAATATAAATTATAAAGAAAACCATCAAATAAGAAAACAAAAGATTCAGCATTAATCTTGCTGAAGGAAGATTTCTCAATGGTCCAATGTTTTCATAATAATCAGAATAATAAACAGGTATATAATTGTTGATGTTTTTATTTGTTATTATTTTTCTTTCATCCTCAAATTAAATAAGTGTTTGGATTATTACAAATGATAAATATCCACGCCCATGGTCGACTTTTTTGCTGGTTCAATTTACGATAGTGTGAGGACAATAGTAAACTAGACTTACTAAAATC
The DNA here is from genome assembly GCA_947563755.1 of Lochmaea crataegi. NCBI lineage: Eukaryota > Metazoa > Arthropoda > Insecta > Coleoptera > Chrysomelidae > Lochmaea > Lochmaea crataegi. Next base: position 8,435,144 of record OX387422.1, read on the forward strand.
ATAGTTCCCGTGTTGTAACGAGTTATTTTTTTTTGCAAGTTTGATTCTTATTTTTTCCCGTAATATATTTTATTTTACCACTAGGTTATATATAACTCGTTACTTTACAACCCTTTCTACTACCGCATTTATTTTTTTTCGTTATTAACGTTGTATATTTTAGTATAAGTCCGAGTTACGCAAATCCAAATTCTACTATACACAATTTATTCATTTCCGATATTTAAATTTTTCAACTGAAGGGACGCCCGGTATATACACCATTTTAATTAAAGCCGAAGCCGTTCAGTATAGGTACAACTTTTTGTTGTAAGTAGATAAATTTCACGTTTAATTCCCTCACCACAACTACGGCCGAAAAATGTAACTAGGATTTTAAATATAAATTAGCGAACAATTGATAGAAGGTCTCTGATTCATTCCGGCTCTCAATTAGTATTTCGTGATTCTTCGCTCAACTTTCTTCCGAAAACCGATAAACCGTATTGTGAAAATTTAGTGCATTAAGATTGTGTGTGGAAGCTGTATTTTATAAGGTAAATCATTTTTACAAATAAACTGTGTGTTCGAAACTTTCAGTACCGCCGCTTAATATTAAATTGTTAAATGTATGGTTTTGAAAATTTTCCGACCGGTTATTTTTTTCTTTTGTTGTTGAATTGAAATTGGGTTTTTTTTATTTGTTTCTTTTATATGGAAATAAAGATTTGTCAACTGTAATTTGATTTCGAATTTTATTTACAGCGTTTATTAAATAGTAATTAACTGATATAAATTATTAGTGGATTCTCGAATTATTTTATGCTTTTGGTTCTCAGTAGTTTTATATTAAATTGATATCCAAGTGGATTTTAATATTTTAATTTTATGCTAGTACAAATATTTTTACTCTGTGTGTCGATAGCTGGGTACCGTTTCACTCGTGGGAAATTTTTTTTTGTTGGAATAATAGTTTGTAACGGTAAATGTGTGCTTTTAGTTGGGCGCCAATTTGTAACTGTAAATGTCTGTACCCCACAGGGCACCAGCTCGAAGGGCTCCGGCTAGAGACTCCTCTCAAGGGTGATTCGACCCCAAGTTTATGCTGCACAAGGATAACAGAAGGGTTGTAAAAGTTGAGGGCGCCACTACCTTTTTGACGATAAAAACTACAAAAAACTAAGGCGGAAAAGGTAGAAACGCCTTGTAAAATTTAAATGAAAGTTAATAATTAAAGTGACCCCGGGCGGATCTCCCTCAACTTTTATAGTTGAGGATTTTAATAAAAAAAGAATGAAAAACAAATTTTTAATTTATTCTGCCACAGGAAATGAATAACGGAATTTAATAGAGGAATTTGTACTTTTATAGGTACTTAGCTTAGATGAAGTGGTTTCCTGGAGAAGAAGTTAGGTCTTGATCTGAACTGATGAGTTCTGTTCTAGGGCGGTATTTTGGGGTTCTATCCTTGGCTTTATATCCTCGGGTTGTATCCTAGCCTAGGGTTATATTCTTGGGTTTATATCCTCGGCGTTATATTCTAGCCTAGGGTTATATTCTCGGGTTAAATTCTTGGGTTATATCCTAGCCTAGGGGCTGTGCTTACCTAGAAGTACAGGTGGATCAGGGATATGTAGGAACTTGAATGTAATGGCACATTATGTTGGTCAGCTTTTCAGGTTAAAGAAAAGGAAGGCAGTTATTTGAAAGTCAAAAAAATTGATTAAATTTACTGAAAGCTTTCCAACATTATATGTTCCATGTTAAAACAGTAAAAATAGCAATTATCGGCTAAATTAAAAAAATATACTAATGATCCGAAAGAAACTAATCATAGCAAAAAGTTATTTATTTAGTTATAAGAAAAAATATCGTGCTTAGGAAATATATGAAACCGGCACTGGCGTTACGAAAGAATATTTTATAGGTTAACAGTAATTAATAAAAATGTTATCTTATAATTAAAAGAGTTATTTCGCAACTGAAAAAGCTTGAAAATGTTTGTATAAAAGTAAAACAGTGAATTATAAAAGAATATTTGGCTTAAAACTACCATATTAGTATAAAAGAACAGTTTATGACCACGTGTTGAATTTAATTTCGTCTACCTCTATAAAAAATAAAGAATTCATACGAAAATTATATCAGACAGTACTTTAGAAGAAGCTTATTAATTATAAATTATGATTTTGAACTTACCACAGCAAAATTCATAAGATAGGTACTTAAGATATGAAAGATAGCGAAAGATGATCTCTCCCCTTAGGCGGTCGTTAGCAGAAAGGAAAGGGGTGTCTCTCGTGGTGTTGTGTAAAAAATGGAAGCGTCCGTTGGCAGACGTCAATTGTCTTACGTTCGGGGTTGAAGAGTTTGGGATCACAGAACTATAATTGGATGTGGCTAGTGACGACGAGCGCTAATTAAAAGGATTTATTCTCTAAAATCGAAACAGGTCGATAGACATGTTACAAGTTACCGGCTTTATTTAGATTCAAGGGTTAATCAGACTTGGAAGAGGCTTAGACACAATTTGTTTGATTTCCCGGCAGATCTAATTCGTTCTTGAATTTTATTTTTTTTTCGGAATAATAGTTACCGGTATCCTTTAGGTTCAAGGGTTAATCAGACTTGGAAGAGGCTTAGCCACAATTTGTTTGATTTCCCGGCAGATCTAAATCGTTCTTTTCCCGTTTCGTAGAATCATTATTTATATTTGGTTTTTTTCTTATTGTCGGAATAATAGTTGCCGGTTTCATTTGGATTCGAGGGTTAATCAGACTTGGAAGAGGCTTAGCCACAATTTGTCTGATTACCCGGCAGATCTAAATGGTGCATTAGGGACCCCGTTAAACCCGGTAGATTTGAACCGTATTTGATAATCTGGCCGTTATGTCCGTCAAAGTACCAAGTATATGGTAAAGATAGCTTATTTTCTTTTCCCTGTTAATTTGCTTGTCACTAAAGAATTATTCGTAAAATAGACCACAGAGTATTAATACACTAAAAGTTTATTTTTGATTATTTTGTTATATACCGACCTATTGTGTGGTGGTAGGTATACCCTAAACCGTAGACAGTATACAATTCTGCTGAACCCCTGTTTCCTTCATTAACCCGTAATTTATAAATTGGAGGATCCATATTTGATTGTAATTAGGTAAATAAAGTTAATTCAACAAGACCCCTGGAATTTTCCGAAACCTACATCTGAGGCTATCTGGAACTCTTGACGCTAAGGGTCAAGGGGCCGTGGAGCAAACCACGTTAATAATCTGGCGCCCGAGATTTAAAACCCGAATTTTGCATATAGGGTGTCCAAAGTGACGTGTTCTTGTGGCAGGAGCCACGTGTAAGAAGGTAGGCACGTTACAGTGTTCGTACTCAAGTGGCTTGTATATACGAGCCGAGCCCCATCCTGTTAAGTTTATTTATTATAATAACATAAAATATCTAACTAATTACATAATAAAAATTAGAGTTATATTCCACCTATTTTTGCTGTAAATATTCTGACAGAGAAATGACTAATTTACGAATATCCTTAGTTTCCGACTTTCCAAGGACCATTCTTGGTTAACTCGATGTATTTAGAGAATAGTTTTGACAGATGCTACTACATATTTAGAAACATATTTGAACTGTTTCAATTAAGCATGGCTAACTTAATTATACAATCTAGCTAAAATGCCTAAGAAGGAACAATGTAAATAGGAGAATTTAGTTTTGTCTTCTACATAATTTGCTTTGATATAAATACCTTAGAAAGTTGAATAGATTTACTTAATGAAAATCCATACTGACACGATGAAATAAAACAATTTAATTCATTATATGTGAACCTATGTAGTCCACACAATATAGAGTTGTGAGCATTGTTTCCCTCCTGGTGGCTGATTTTGCTTGACAAGAGGGCAAAATTGATGTAGAATAAGATGCACTCACCTCGATCTCTGAAGTTGTTGCGGAAAATTGTTTAACGAGGTAAAAAGGGTGTGATTTCAGTGAAAATAACGTTTTACAGAAAAAACGCCAAGAACTTTTTTTTCTCCTCAAAAGATCTAGAAAACTAGACTTTGCACGTCAAAAAATATCGTTTAGGTCCGAAGTTATGAGCAAAAAACCATTATTTACAATATTATTAATAAACAAATTTTAAACCCGATGTTATTATTATAACGTCTTTATATTACACCTAATTATGTCCTCAAATTCACAAATGACGTGTACGAAATCTGGAATCTATAAAAAAAGCTTTAATCTGAAAAAAGATTCGTCAAGATGCTTTGAAAAATAACAGAGTTACAAATCGTCAAAGTTGAAGGCTTATTGTTCAATGCTGCATTTTCGAAAGTTCAGGCAGTGCTATCATTTTTACTATCTGGCTCGTGGCGAGGAGAGAAGATAAATTTTAATGATTTCCAATAAACATTATAAATGACAGCGGAAAAAATACCGTAAACTTTAGATATTTCATATAAGCGCCATTGACGATTCGGGATGTGAAATTTTATAATTTTAGATAATAAAAATGGATTTCTCTAGTCGAGTAGTATGAAATAAAAAAAAACCATCTGGATAGTTCTCGAGAAAAGTACCAATGCAGCTCGGGGGGTCGAGTTTGAAGGCGCGCAGCGAGAAATTTTCTCGACTGAGTCGAGTCCCCACTCCGTTGCCACGAGGCAGATAGTAAAAATGATAGCGTTGCATGAAATTTGGAAATGTATTTTTAGACCAGGGTAGAAGCCTTATTCACCTTATTTAGACTTAATATCGAAAAAGCACCCTAATTTTCAATCGAAAATTCTCCCGTCAAAATATCAGCTTTTTTCAAAAAGTTGGTGTGCTTTCTGTTCGTTGGTGTAAAAAAAATAAATTACTATAGTAAATGTTCTCAGAAAATGCAAAAAATCGAAAATGTTTTTTTAATCATTATATACAATTTCATCTAAAAAATGTGACTGCTGCAATTTTTTTCAATTAAAAAGTTGATTTATATATTCTAATTACATTTATGTCATAGAAATTCTCATAATATATAAATATACATGTAAACCGTACTATTGAATTTAGAAACTTTATTTTGATTACGTTATTCATTACAATATTTTTAAATAAATGAATCTTGTTATTCATAAATACTTTATCTTGAATTCTAATCACTTATCCGTTAGTTTTTGTCTCTTTGGTGGCATTTCTTCATCGTTAGATTCGGCAAACCTTTCCGATTCTAGTACATCTTCGAAATCTTCATGACCATCACCTCCTTCGTCTCCAATATTATTTCCAGTCTGCGTTGGTTCTTCATCCACAATTTCTTCTGAACCATTAACTTCCTCGTAGGTTTCTTCTTCCATATTGGAGCATTTTTTAGAACTATGACAATTTGAGCATACATTTGTGCATTTTAAACCATGTTTTCGGCAGCCACATTTTAAACTGTTACATACAGTTTCACAGCTGCAGCAAATAGTTTTGAGCAATATTTCCGGAATTAATTCCTTTTCTGTAAATTTGGGCATAATGCCACGTTGATGTTGCTTCCAGCCCTAATCTGTTCAGTTCATTACCCAACCAAGTTTGAAGCTGATAATATGTCCTGTAACAATGTTGTTCTGCTGCTCCTTCTGTGGGTGGGTGATTTGCGCCAATATGAAAGATGAATTAATTTTTGCCAATTGATAATATCGAAATCTTCGTGATATAATATAATTTTTGCATTTATAAATAGATTTGATTAATTGTAATCCATTTTTTTCGATATCTTCTTTTTCTTGCATCTTTTTTATAAAAAATATTGGCCAAATTTGACAAATTTTTATTGTCTAATAATGAATTTACGATACTCTTATTTGCTTTTCCGGCAAATCCAGATGTTGTACCGCAACCAGAAAAGCAATGCAGAAATGTTGAAATAACAGGTATGTAGTAAGTCCCAGACCCTCCTAGCCCCTTCCCCACTTCTCTATGAAATACCTTTTGATGGGCTAAAATTTTCCGTAGGTCACTCAGGTATATAAGTTATCTTAAAATAAGCAATCTACGCATATAATTAAAAGAAGATTCTACAACTTTCTCAAAATATTGTAGATGTCTTATTAAATATTAACTTTATTATCTTATTTGTTTGTTAATTGTAGTAGTATATTTCGATTTGCAATTTTTTTGTTCATCAATGTAACATGTAATCTTACGTTTTTCGTAATTAAAGTGTAAATTTTGATAAATAGCTCAAATTTGTACATGATGATTGAAAACAAATTTCGAATTCGAGTTTTTTTCGATTTTTTGCATTTTCTGAGAATATTTACTATAGTAATATCTTTTTGAAAAACGCTGATATCTTGATGGGAGAATTTTCGATTGAAAATTAGGGTGCTTTTTCGATATTAGTCAAAATAAGGTGAAAAAATGAATATTTCAAATCAAATAAATTACAGTGTATTTGGGATATAAAAAGGTAAGTCTTCACCAAATTTCGTGAAAAAATTTTTTTTTTGTAAAAGATGAAAATAAAAAACCAAAAACTTGATTTTTTGAATTTTTCACATACATTTTGAGGTTATGTGAAAAAAGTGCAAATACAAAAGTTGTAGATCTTTTTATTACCTACAACTTTGCCATTTGACTTCTTCCATAGGACTTGTAGTTTTGCCGGAAATCGAGATAAACCGTTTTTTACCCTTAAAAACTCACCCCCTTCCCCTTTCCGAGCTCAGATCACCCGTGAATTATTTTTTCTACAGTCGCGCGTAGAATGACTGATTACTATATTCAAATGAAATCGTAAAGTCGACAAATGCCGAGGATTGTTACTTTACGCTCTAGCGCAAAAAAGGAATCTTTTTCGCCCGCCGAATTAACTCAATTGATAAACCTGACTTCCTATTGACAAGCGCGTGCGTGTGTTCTTCCCTGTCACTTCGACGATTGACTGATATTCTGATTCGAATTCTGACAAGTCAGTAGATCTTTTTAAGGTTAATCATGATGAATATAGGGATGTGAGATTAATGGAAAAGAATCGATTAAATAAAAATCGATTTTTCTTCATTCAAAATTAATCGATTTGTTAACATTCTTTTTTTCATAAAAATAAATCGATTTCCACGAAAAAAATCGATTTTTTTGTATTATTTTAAAAAGTACATGCTTTTCGTGACTAAATAAAAACATAAATAAATAATAAAAATAGAATTATATGAAAAATTGTCAAAAAATTTGAAATATTGTCAAAAATGGTCAAAATTTTGAAAAATGGTCAATAATTGTCAAAAATGGTCAATAATTGTAAAAATTTTGAAAAGTGGTCAATAATTATCAAAAATTGTCAATAATTATCAAAAATTTTGAAAAATTGTTAAAAACGGTCAATAATTGTCAAAATTTTGAAAAATGGTCAAAATTTTTGGAAAATTGTTAAAAACTGCCAAAATTTTTGGAAAATTGTCAAATATGGTCAATAATTGTCAAAAATTTTGAAATATGGTCAAAAAAGGTAAAAAATTGTCAACATTTTTGAAAAATTGTCAATAATTGTCAAAATTTTGAAAACTGGTCAATGATTGTCAAAAATTTTGAAATATGGTCAATAATTGTTAAAAACTGTCAAAATTTTTGAAAAATTGTCTTTAATGGTCAATAATTATCAAAAATTGTCAAAAATTTTGAAATATGGTCAAAAATTGTCAATGATTGTTAAAATTTTGAAAAATTGTTAAAATTTTGAAAAATGTATATAATTGTCAAAAATTGTAAAAAAAATTGGAAAAATGATCAATAATGATCGAAAATCTGACTTTCTGAAGCCAGTTGTCAGTTTGACGTTTAATTAATTTTTAATACAAAAAAAACACCAAACTGAAAACACCACATGTAGGGTATTATCGCTGTAATCCAGAGGTGATTGGATGAAATTTGACACAAAATTAAGTAATTTGATTGGTTACTATATTTAGTAAAAAGTTATCGGGGGTAATATCCCTAGTGCATTTAATTTTTCCGGAAAAATTCGGAAAAACGAGTTTCTAAGTAATTTGTTTTAACAAATAGCATGAGCGAGAGTGGTTTTAAAAATCCGAGTCGAAGATGAGGATTTTTCCACTTTCGCGAAAGCTATTTGTTAAAACAGATTACTTAGAAACGAGCGTTCCAATTTTTTCCACAGGAAAAATTAGGTGCACGAGGGATATTTGGTAAGATTATTTCCTGAGTTAAATAAACATTTTATTTTAATACAACATTTTTTTTAATTAAAATAATAAGAACAACATAACTTTCAAGCTAGGAAAGGTAATTACTTCAAACTCATTTTAAATTACAATTAATATAAAAATTACAATTATTGTAGGTTACAGGAGTATTGTTAGCCATATTTGGTAACTTGTCAAACTTGCATGAAATTTTTTTCGATTTTTTTTTCCGGAAAAACTGCTGACAGCTAAGTTGACAGTTGTTAAGTAATTTTTCCACTTAAAATTTATATTTGACATACCAATTCTTGATAGCGATTGGTCAAAATTAATAGGAAGGAAATAATCACTGAAATCAGACCCTTCTAACCTCGTTAAACAATTTTCCGCAACGACTTCAGAGATCGAGGTGAGTGCATCTTATTCTACATCAATTTTGCCCTCTTTTCCCCAATTTTCAGGTTATATTTCCTGGACTTTAAACCGTTTCGCTAACACGGTAGCTTTATCAAACGGATGAAGGTATAATGGGAAATTTTTAATTTATACAGTGCATTAATACGGAATTTTAAGGATATTAACAAAAGTATTGAAAAGGTATACCTGGAAACATAGGTTAAAATATAATGAAGATTTAAACAATTTAAATTGTTTTATTTCATCGTGTCCTCAAAGTTATTATAAAAGGGAACACGAAAATCGTAATTCATAATTCTAGTATCTATTCGTATGAAATTTCATAATTAACACACTAATAGGTATTTAGATTTTTAGAGCAAGCGTAAAAAAAGGAATAGTAAAATTTTATTTTTAAAAATGTTTCGAATTATTCGCAAATATGTACTGTATACAACAATGCACTTCTTTCTAATTTAAAATTCAGTATCTTCAGATATTGTTCTTTTAATTGAATCCAAACCCTAAATGAGAGAATTAACAATTCTGGAAGCTTCTACCGACCCATACCGCAGCTATCCTGGGAACTCTTAACAGAAACAATTAAACGAATTTAATATAAATTTCCTCCTCGACTTAACATAGTGCCTATATCCGATGTCTAGATTAACAGCGGGACCTCATTATCTAAGGTTATTAAAAACCGAGATTCCTAATTTAAATAATTTTGATGACCTTAATTCAACTTTATGAAATTAACACTGTAAATAAAACGACAGTTTAAGATAAATAACGACCAGCCTAGCTACAGGGTGTCCTAAACGTTTATCACATTTTACGACCGTATTTATTTGGTGTCGGATATTTTTATTGAATACATAACCTAAAGTTTCTTTTACATTAAAACACTAAAAACTTTTTATTTATCGACTACAAAAAAACATTCTCCTTTTTTTACGAATTTGTCACTGAAATTTTCAAACCGCTATAACTCGGTCTGTTGGTTCTGTCAGAGGAGGAAGGAACTTTGTCACATGGAAGATAGACAATGTTTAAGAAAGAAACAAGTATATTTTGTAAGGTATAAGTGTAAGAGGTGAACAAATTTTGAAACGGACTTCATTGCTTTTTTTTTCTTTTTTTTTGTTCGCACATGATTTTACTATTGAAATTAGATTATCCTTCATTGGATTGCAAATTGAAATCTACCCTGTTATAGGATTAAGTCCTCTCAAGGGTTTGAAATTTTTAAAAAAGGCAAGTGAATTTACGGTCGCGGTAGATCCAAAGTTTCATATATAGTGGGGATTTTAAGCATTGTATCAGAACTGCTTTTGAACTAGTCGACCAACATCCAGCTTCAACAGATTAAAAACACGATTATTACAATCGTTTATTTGGACACCTATAACATATCGTACAATTCCCACCACTCCGTATTCTCAACTGTGGGCGGTCCTTAATTAGCGTCAGACAGTCAGTAAACAGCAGTCGATAGGTGAGAGTACAATTTAAAAAATCTTATTTTGTTTTATTTACGAATTTATTTTTATTTTGAAAGCCGTTATGGCCAAAAGAAATCAAAACTTATTATCTTAACTCGAAACATTAATTCTTAAAGAGAATTTAACAATTAATTTTCGATTTTAACAACATAAAACGTAAGCATATTGTATCAATATGTAGCGACTTTTACTACCCCCATCAAATAATTATTTAATACTAAAACGCAGTTCGCACTCACATCGCAAATAACTAACAAATTTTGGAAGGAGAAGGGTTACAGTGGTTCTGAATCCAGCTGTCCAGCTAAATACTTGATATTCATTGGATTGAATTTATAGAAATGTTTTGTTGGTGGACTATTTAGATCGGAGAATACATTAAACTGCTATGATCCGTTTGTCTTTGCACGTTATAAGAAATATTAGATGGTGAAGGGAATACAATTAAAGAATTATTAATAATTTTAAATAAAGGGCTAGTTTTACTAATGGGTATTTTCATTAAAATCTTTGACGTAGAGGTCCATATAAAAAATTAGTGACAGCTGTGGCTGTGCACCCAAAGGATGGCCATTTGGTTAAATAAGTGAAAAGTAAATATAGTTCAAAAAAACTAAAAAACACGCTTTTAAATAATATCGGACTAAAAAGTTCAAAATAATTGTTAAAAAATTAGCTTAAAGCAATAATGAACGAAAAATACTAGTATTATTGTGAAAAAAGCATCGGGCGCTCGATATACCAAAAATATGGCACAAAGCGCCCACGCTTTTTTCACAATAATACTAGTATTTTTCGTTCATTATTGCTTTAAGCTAATTTTTTAAAAATTATTCTGAACTTTTTAGTCCGATATTATTTAAAAGCGTGTTTTTTAGTTTGTTTTGAACTATATTTATTTTAATTTAACGCTGAAAATAGCCCTCCGCGCGCCATTGTTAGGTTGCGCGCACGGCCTCGAAAGCGAGTACTACGTCACTTGAAACAATTTTTTTTAAGTACTTAAAGTTAATTGAAAAATCTAAAAAAATTATAGTATAATCTAAACACTTTAAAGAATTGATTCCCGTTGAAATTTTTCATAAAACAAATTTTTCAATATGCTAGACGATTGTTAATTAGCAAAATTTTTTCAAACTTCCTTCATCGTTCTAAACTAAAAAAATATTTAAATAATTGCCGTAAAATTATTTTGATTCGTGGAGCTCTTCTTATATACATATAAGACAAGATTGCGTTTGTCTATAATAAGTAATGTAAGTTAGCAAAAAATGGCAAATCAGTCATTTATTGTTAACTTGAAAAAATTATTATAAACAAAGTATTAACATTTTTAAAACTTTGATGACGCAATCTTGTTTTGTATGTATATAAGAAGAGCTCCACGAAGCGGAATAATTTAAACATTTTTTTTAGTTTAGAACGATGAAGGAAGTATGAAAAAATTTTGTTAATTAACAATCGTCTAGCATATTGAAAAATTTGTCATTAATTTTTCAATTAACTTTAAGTACCTAAAACTTTTTTTAAGTGACGTACTCGCTTTCGAGGCCATGCGCGCAACCTAACAATGGCGCGCGGAGGGCTATTTTCAGCGTTAAATTAAAATTATAAATAATGGAGGTACAGTTCCGGGAGTTGGAACTTTTTTTTACTAAATTTCCTCCTCTATAAGGATCTTTTTTTCAAATTTCGAAAATATTTATAATTTACGAACAATAAGCTACAAACCAAACACTATTTTTTGAAGGTGTTTAATTGTTTATAAGTTTTGGAATTTTTTATGGGCTAATTTAATTATTTGGCACAATGATCTAGACATTATTCCGGATCGAATGAGCTAAACCACATAATTTTAATAAAAGTATGTAGAATTAACACCATTTTAAGCTCATAGACTAGACTATAACAAAGTCTTTGTTAGAGAACGGTGACAATAGGTCGGCTTATATTGATTTACGACCTTCTTAGATCTCTGGTCGTACTTTAGTGGGAGATAATTCGATAACGTAATTGAATTATTAATATCGTTGTTGGATCAAATCTGGAATCTGCTTCGTTTTCAGATTTTTATTTAGTAAAAGAAAAATAATACCGAAACTAGATCAGAACCTAAAACAAAATTGTCGGCAAATGTAACTATTCCGTTATTCCGTAATCAATAATACAATCTATTTTCAAATTCTTCTCGTATTGTTTGGCACGTTTTCTAAGTAATTCTACATTATTCAGTTATTCTAAGATACACAAAGTGGGTCAATATGCTTTCCAGACAGTGTTTTTCCCAAAAAAAAAACGAACGAGATACACTTTTTATGTAACAGGAAATAAAAATGCATTTTCGATTTAATAAATTTATTACAGCCCCTGTATACTATTAATAAAATTTCGTTTGTAATGTAATAACACACATACTTAGAAAGTTGCCGAACAGTTTGATCCTACTTTTTGACCTACATTAAAGGAATAACTTGTCATTCCGAACTTCCTAAAATGAGCAGGGTTTCCAGTACACTGAGTGAATTATGCATCGTATTTAATACTTAATGTCGAACGATTTTGATTTTCCAGCACCCAACTGCAAACTTGTTCCATTAAATTGATTCTATTAATTTTAAGACCACGAGCGCACTATAGACTGCTACATTCCTTACATTAAAACAACTTGATGAATGAAAATCATTTGAACTAAGTTTTAATCTAAAATTATATACAGGGTTTTCAGTAACGAATGAGAAACTTCAGATGTAGTTAGTTCCGACAAAAATAACTATATTCAAGTCAATTTACCTCAGTACAATTTTGCTTCCTTTGAGAAGTTACAGGGTTGAAACAATAATTTTTTAAACCAGTGTTTCTCAAACTCATCTAAAGCACGACCACTTTTTGGTAAAAAATTTGTTTCGATCTGGAAAAACATTATTGGATGCAAAAGATAAAAACATTTGGAATAGCGATATAAAGAGATGCCAAGAATATTCGGCAACCGGGAGATGATAAATAAATTGTGAAAGGGTTGTTTGGATATAGTTTTGCCATGTAAAAATCAAGTTCATTTGCAACTAAACTTTTCTGTTCCACACCTTCATCTTCATTTTCTGCAGCGACTTCCTCAAAACAATTCCAGAAACTATCATGTATCTCAATGGTTTTGTCATTTTCATTGACATTCCTTTTCTTTCGAAGTTCAGCTTGTAGTGAAGATCTCATTCTCAATAAGTTAAACTCGTAAGTGACGAGTTGTGACTTGTCACCCGCGGAAAGTACTAAGTGTTGCCGAATATTCGGCGCTTCGGTCACGAGCCTAGCCGAATATTCGGTCTTCGGCCAAATATTCGGACACCAAAAATATAGTAAATAGGGTCCCGATTATTAGATGTTTCAGCAAAAAATGCCAGTCATTACGGTAATTTTTCATACAGTGTGGAAACCACTTATGGAATAAAATTCTTTATGTCATTATTTTAGAAAATTATAAAAAATGCCGAGACACGTCAACTTTTGAATTGAGTTGTGCGTTATGTAAACATAAATTTAAATGTACAGGGTGATTCACGCAAGTATGCCATAGTCGGTGTTGTTTTTTTTTAATGAAACACACCCTGTATATTTGCATATTTTTGAAATCCCCTTAACGAACCGATTTCAACAAACTAAATAATGTATGGTCAATTATGAATTATACAGGGTGAAATTTTTATTTTTACAGTTATTAAACACATACATAAAATACCTGATGTATTTGATTTTAATACATTAAAATAAATGCTCAAAATGTTCTCCACCTAGTTGTTGGCAATAGCACAGTCTCCTATAGAAATCCCCCTTAACTTTGTTTAAAGTTTGAGGTAAAATATTCCGTATTTCTGTAGTTATCCTGTCTTTGAGGTCTACAATGCTAGTTGGTTGTGTTGCATATACTTTGTTCTTGAGATAACCCCACAGAAAAAAATCTAACGGCGTAAGGTCTGGCGATCTAGCTGGCCACTCAATAGTACCTCTTCGTCCAATCCATTTATTGGGGAAGATTTCATCTAAATAAGTTCTTAGCATTAAAGCATAATGGGGTGTTGCCCCGTCTTGCTGGAACCAAACATTTTCATTCGGTAAGCTAGGATCTATTGCGTTGGGATATAAGTTTGCCAACGCAGGAATAACTTCATTTCTAAGCATATTTAAATATTTTTCAGCTGTCAAATTTCCATCTATAAATATAGGACCAATAATATGGTCGCCTATGATACCGGCCCAAACGTTCACCTTTTGAGGGTACTGAGTATGTGTCTCACGCATCCAATTAGGATGATTATTTTCACGGGCAATTTGACGTGTACTTGAAGTTGGATTCTCTTCGACACTTAACAGAATATCCACTTTCACATCATCTTCAACGAAGTGTGGTTTTCTTTTCAATGGTTTGACATGTCCAAGTTCTCTGAATTGTGCATGAATTTTAGACACAGTACTTTGTGAAATATTAGGCAATTCGGGATACCTGTGGATTAAATAAGTTTGCCACTTCAACTTGACTTCTGCAGTTATCCCCGTACCCGATCATCATTAAAATCTCAATTCGGTGAGTCTCAGTTAAATATTTCATTGTTATGTCGACAAGGAAAGAGTGTTTGACAAAGATTTTACTTTTTCAGTATAAACTGTCAACACATCAACAACTGACAGAATAGAAAACAATCCACATTATTTACCGATTTTGTCTAATTATTGGCGTTTTTAGGCAATTTTTAGGTATTTATGATAAAATTCATGGGCGTAGCTGGTTTTGTTTCATATACAAATACGTCTAATAATTAGTTAGTTTAGATTTTTGATAAATCCATATTTAGCTAATTTAAAAAAGTACCAATATTTCAAGTGTAATAAATTATTAATTTTAAAATTTCACCCTGTATAATTCATAATTGACCATACATTATTCAGTTTGTTGGAATCGGTTCATTAAGGGGATTTCAAAAATATGCAAATATACAGGGTGTTTCATTAAAAAAAAACAACACCGTCTATGGCATACTTGCGTGAATCACCCTGCACATTTAAATTTATGTTTACATAACGCACAACTCAATTCAAAAGTTGACGTGTCTCGGCAATTTTTATAATTTTCTAAAATAATGACATAAAGAATTTTATTCCATAAGTGGTTTCCACACTGTATATAGAACCAATGTAAATATTTTTTGAAAAATATGCTTGATGTAAGCAATTTTATAAAAAGTTACCCTCGGAAAAATTGTGGTTGTTCCGCCCATGCTCCAAGTATTCCAATCTCGAAGTGCAATTCAAGTTTGTCCAGATTTAACAGTGTTGTCTAATTGTTTAATCAATTGTACCACTATAGGAATTGTTTAAGTCACAGCTTTAGTGAGTTAAGATTGTATTGACCTTTGCTCAATTAATTTTCCAGAAAAACAATTATCCCTTTAATCTCAGAATACGGTCGTTGAAAAATTCCATTGTCTGGAGTAGTTGTAAGAGAAATTATAAAATTTAAATAAGAAATTTGAAGTAAAAAAAAGGAATTAATTTATATAATTACCACATTTTGTTTTTTTTTGGAAGAATTGAGACTACTCCGTTTCCGAATTGTAGGGCTCCAAAGTTCGAGTCTTTAGAGTAGTTCATCATTTTTACATAAAAATTAGCAGTGTTCACGGCAACATAAAAACAGTTATTAGCTGTTAAAATGTGTTGCATTTTAATAGGTCACCCCAAAAACAAGTGCATTTGATAATGCTCCCGTTCCTCAGAAAGTGATTGAGAAAATATTTGGAATTTCTATGAAATAAAATAGAGGATTTTACTTTTGTACTTTCTAAATATGCCCAGTTAAATATTTGTTATCAGCAATAAGTAACGGCGTATATTCGTGAAATAGCCTATACTTCTAACAGATATCAAAGAATATACAGTATTCGCCAGCTAACTTGATGTCTTAAATGCTTTCTAGGGAGCTATTGACGCCGCCCATCCGATAACTGTAAACAGTGCCGTGCAAGTTCTGAGGATACGCTTTATGTTACAAATTAACACAACTTGTACAATTAATAAAGTAAATATATGATCCTAACTTAATAAATAATATTAAATTATTTGTTATAATTATTGGTATATTGATTTTAATAGAAACGGATCTGCTTTATACCTGAATTCTGAGTACATAAATAATATTTTAACAATAAGGTACCCATTACAATAACATGTTATTTATCTAATTGAAGATTATAAAGTTAGTATCTTATATTTCCGGACGGACTATAATTAAAATTTGTTAGAAACTAAATAATTTCTTCCAGGTAGTAATGAGAATAAAAGAAACACAAGATAATGGGAATATAGGTATGTTTCTAAGAATAGATATAAACAGTTTTTATCTTTACGATGAATCTGACTCACTGCCGCTACTGGAATCACTTTCATCTAGAGTAATCACAAGAGGGTTGACGTCATAAAACATATCTGTTTGTTTTACAAACACTTTATTGTACAAAGCAGAAACAATAACTGTGTGACGCTACGCTACTGAAAATCTTAACACCTGATAAGGTTCGATGCAATTGGCGTTTGTCAAAATTTTACCACCAATAGCAGCCGAGTAGGCAGGGCATTATTACTATGTCCCTCTTAGATGGTAATTTATGGGACATCAAGTTAGCTGGCGAATACTGTAATATATATTATTCTAGGCTTCACAACTAAGTTTTGAAAAATATTTTTCAAAAACAGTGACCGTTCAACGGTTCCCGGGGGCATGTAGCCCGGGAAGTAGTTGTTTCTTCTTCGATGAACGGTCACTGTTTTTGAAAAATATTTTTCAAAACTTAGTTGTGAAGCGTAGAATAATATATATTCTTTGATATCTGTTGGTAACACGCTTTACTAAATACGACAATTTTACAGGAAACTATACTTCTATCTTTTATTTTAATTTGACTTCGATCTTGTGCTGCAAACCCAGATAAAATCATATTTATTGTGTATTTTTCGATTGCATGAGCTTGAACCTATTTTCGAGTCACTTTTTCAACTTTCTCAATATCAATAGGAGACTTCGATCACGGTATCAGTACAAGACTTCTGTATCAATTCGATAGCGCTGTGAAAGGCTATATAGTAAGAAATACTCTTAATATAAAAGACGTAACGGTAAATTTCATTAGATGCGTGCAAGAGCAAGACAAAGAGAAATATTCAATATAAAATCCAAATTGAATGCAAATTCATGCAGGTAAAGTGTATGTTTATACATTTTACATATTTTTTTGAAATGAAATTGTCGCCGGAAGCTGCTAGATTTTTTTTTCAGCGTAGGTTATACAAATATTTGAGTTTTAGTATAAATTGGAATTAAAAGAAAATACTTAAAAGATGATTTGTCAAAAAAAATCCGAGCACGTGATATGTAAATATA
Source organism: Lochmaea crataegi (assembly GCA_947563755.1). Classification (NCBI taxonomy): domain Eukaryota; kingdom Metazoa; phylum Arthropoda; class Insecta; order Coleoptera; family Chrysomelidae; genus Lochmaea; species Lochmaea crataegi. Next base: position 8,452,639 of record OX387422.1, read on the forward strand.
GCCCGTTCAGTCCAAAAACCGTTGCACGTCATCAAAGTGTCGAAAAAGAGACGTTCGTTTATATCATGTCATTCGATTGCTGCTGACAATCCTCTGTCAATCACTATGTTAAGCCTCTCTAAACTCAATAAATATTGAAATTTGTAGGTCGCATTATGTTAAAGATTATAAATATATGTTTAAAGAAAGGTTTCGTAATTAATTTCATATCAAATACAGCTCGTAGGTTAATTAAATATTAAACTCAAACTAACATCAGTCTTAATAAAAACTTTTTATGCTGGCAAAAATGCGCGCAGTTGCCGCGATTAAAATGCTTTATTTCTGGTTCAGTTGACGTCTTGACATTTTTGGGGTTATGTTGTGACAAAAACTGCAAAGAACTGTGAGTAATTTTTCACAAGCAGTAATGAGTTATCAAACTTAAAGTCACATCCAAAAAAACGTATAAATGAAACTTAATAATACTGCAACAGTTGATGCATTTACTCCTGATACTATTTACAGCGTTTATGAAGCAAGTATGTATAAGTTCAATATTATACCCAATCAACTGTATTTATTATATTCTGTTACATTATTCTTAATACTTGGCAATTATACATGGACATTTTTTTTATAGATAATCATGTCACTTTAGGAATGTTACTGCAGTAATTGGAGGAAGAACAATAATTATTAAATGTAGAATGTTCCTGAGTAGTTTACTAAAATATGATACATCCACAAAGAGGACTTATGGAACTTTCAACAAAAATAAACCACTGTATAAATTTGTTTTTATTAATGAATCCTGAATTTTCCAAAATGGTGCTGTAGGCTGTTCATGTCTAAAGGTATGTTACAATGATAATGTAAAATTTTAGAATGCAAAATTGTTTTTATTCTAGATATTTTGTATTACATGCTGAGAATGAAAATGGTTATATTGATGGAGCAGAAAGTATATTTTTATATGAATCTCAGTTGAGTTATTATCATGGGAAAATGAATGAAGAACATGTTTTTAAATGGTTTGAAAACCAATTACTTACTATTGAATCTTTCTGAACCTTTAATAAATTATGGACAATGCTTTTCGATAATATTAGGTTAATGACACAATATAGAATTCAATCAACAAATGTTGAAGCTGAGCTTATTTATATTACAGCCTAGTAAGTAGATACAAACTGTATTTGAACAGTGATATAGCAAATTATATGTTAGAATTCAGAAGACTACACAACTAGTTTAATACATTCAAAATTCTTACTTCAAATTATACCTAATAGACAATAAATGCTGTTTTACTTTTATTTTTACAAAAATAATAATATAGGTATATTTGAAAAGAATTGGTTATTTGAATACTGCCCTTTCAATAAATGTTTTTTTCAGAAACAAACCCCCCAACAAAATACATTGTGGATATGACAGTATAGTCACAAAGTATTACCTAGCATCTTTTTAAAAATCCTATTGAGTTAATACTGGCTACTGCCAAGCAAGCCGATAGATGCATTCCAGAAGTTGCGGGTTGGAATTGGTTTGTCCGTGAACCTCTCAAATTTGAAAGATTTCTATTTGACAATTATTGTTCTACCTTATTTAAAAAAATAGTATTACAAACTTTTCGGTGTAGTAACTTATTTATAAATTTGCAATGTTTCTTTTTAATAAAACAATTCCATAAAAATTGGGGTGGCATTATTTATAATTTTATTTTAATCATGATATTCAAAATAAGTAATTCAGGCAGCATTTTCTAAAGGTACATGTGTATATCACAGTTTTATAAAAACTACAAAGAATTAATTTAATAGTTTTTATTGAATTGAAAGGTCTCATTGCGATCAATCATTTATTAGCAATACTTTCAGTTGCGGTAGATGCTGGAGAGCTAAAACAAAATGGTAAATATAAATTTGGATTGATTAGAAGATGATGGAGTGATAAATAATTCACCAATATACTGATAATTATAATATGTATTGATTTCAGTGCTACGATTTAGTCAATCATTTGCATATACCTTCACTCGGAGAATAGAATGGATTTGCTCTCCTTTTCTGAGCTGCGGTGGTGCTTGCTGCACAATTTTCTTTTGCTATGATCAATGATCATATATCTCAGGATGATTTTCCTTGTTGAGAATGACCTACACACTAAAGCTTCACATCCCGGCTTTTCTAAAAAAAATTTAAGATTTATTTCAACAAAATATAAAATAAAACTGCCTACCTTTAAAAAGGAGGTAGATCCAGGTTATCAGAACTTTTTTATTTATAATTTTTATGTAAACCTTACATCAATCTTTCATATTGTAGTGACAACATTTTAGAAGCCAACATGTACTTAGGTAATTGTAACCTAAAAATTATATTAGATAATATTTTTTCCTTGATACTATATATACATGCATTTTAAATACTAGAATAGTTCCATAACTTCTAACTAATTAAGTGTGTGGTATAAACATACAAATAAAAGTGTTAACCATTCCATACATACCTTTTTAGTGCTAAAAATAATTCCATAGTTTTTAAAATAAGAATTTCTTAGTGCTGTGCGGTTAACATACAAATTAAAGTTTTATATGTAACATCTCTGTATGTAACTGAAATAAGTCGAAGTTTCTTTGCACGCAATAACCATCAATAACTAAACCTAACCTAGAATATTTGATAAACTTCATTTGACATATACTAGATTCTCATATTATTTCAAGGGCTTGGCAACATAGTACAGTTATGACAGATGTGACGTGCAACGGTTTTAATACTGAACGGGCTATATATCCACGAGGAGACAATTCAGTTAGATTAAAATTGGGATCGATAAATTCGGTTCCAATGGAGTGTGGAACCATTTTGGAGTTATTGAAACGAAATTTGATACGTAGACCAACAGATTAACTAAAAATACTTTTCAGATGCAAAAGCAAATATCTCTTGTATACTGTCTATGAAGCATCGTGCTCATGGGAATGGTGAATGGAATTGTACTTGCAACACTCTCAAACTCAATTGGAATCTGGGGCTAGATAAAGCTAACTCAATACAGAAATTGCAGTTATACTTCTAAATTTACACGGCACACCCAACTGTATCTACCGTGTTGAGACCGTTTCATACAGTGTGTTTTGTTAAAATATGTTCAAATCAAATAAAACAATTTTTATATTTTTCTGTTTAGACTTTCCTTATCGAATATCCATACTATTACTTTCGGTTGGTGAGAATTATTATAAGAGTTTTGCTTATATCTTTTACCTTACTAATTCAAAAACTAACTTTCAATTCACTGAAATATCCAATTAAAACTTTTTTTTATGAAAATATATCAATTGTGTAATGCTCGTAAATGGGATATTTTATTATATTTGTCTTATCCCTCCTCGTCATTTCTATAGGGATACCCACAAATATTCTAATTAAAATGTTGAGGACACTTTTACAAATGAATACGTGAAAGTTTTGAAATACTGGTATTTTTTTTTATCTTATAAACTCAATTAATCAAGTTCTGATTAGGTTAAACATAAGGTGTTTCATGTAAATATGTTTTTCTACTCCTGTTTTATAATATACTTATTAAAAGACCAAAATCTGTACCATAATGATATTCATTATGATACAAATTTTCATTATGATACAGATTTTTAAGCCAATAGGAATGCGACATTCACACAATATTTAATATAGCCATGGATACCTGGTTGACATTTCTGAAATTAATTATATTAGGTGACACTTAATTTGACAGCTGTCAAATAATTTTGATTTTCAAAAGTAACTATATGATAATTATTAATTAAATAATTCTTATTAATCGGAGTAGAAAAAATATTGTATGCAACTTTCATGTAATGGCCATTAATACACTCGCATATTATATACGAAACTCGCCTGCGGCTCGTTTCGTATCCTACAACATGCTCGTGTCTTAATGGCTATCATTACATGATCGTTGCATAAAATACTATTATATAACCATAAACAACATTAAAAAAAAATATATATAGTTTAAAAAAACTTAGAAAAATCGGGCGCTCGATTTACGAAAAATATGGCACAAAGCCCCATGCTTTCTTCACAATAATACTAGTATTTTTCGTTCATTATTACTTTAAGCTGATTTTTTAAAAATTATTTTTACTTTTTAGTCCGATATTATTTAAAAGCGTGTTTTTTAGTTTTTTTAAACTATATTTATTTTTCACTTTTTAGTTTAATATGATATGAAAGCGGTTGCGTTACAAACAAACAAATTACTGATTTCAACTATAAATTCTGTAAAATTTCCAGTTTCAACTGCAAATTCTGTAAATTTCCAAATTTAAACTGAACGTTTTGTAAAATTCCCAATATCAATAGTGAATTCTGTTAAATTTCCAATTTAAACTGTAAATTCTGTAAAATTCCTAATTTCAACTTTATATTCTGTAAATTTCCCAATTTAAACTGGAAATTTTGTAAAATTCCCAATTTCAATAGTAAATTCGGTTTAATTATTAATCTCAACTTTAAATTCTGTAAAATTTCCAGTTTCAACTGCAAATTCTGTAAAATTTCCAATTTAAAATGTAAATTTAGTGATATTTCCAATTTATACTGGAAGTTTTTGTAAAATTCCCAATTTCAATAGTAAATTCTGTTAAATTTCCAATGTAAACTTTATATTCTGTAAATTTCCCAATATAAACCGAACATTTTGTAAAATTCCCAATTTCAATAGTAAATTCTGTTAAATTTCCAATGTAAACTTTATATTCTGTATATTTCCCAATATAAACTGAACATTTTGTAAAATTCCCAATTTCGATAGTAAATTCTGTTACATTTCCAATGTAAACTTTATATTCTGTAAATTTCCCAATATAAACTGAACATTTTGTAAAATTCCTAATTTAAACTGAACATTTTGTAAAATTCCCAATTTCAATAGTAAATTCGGTTAAATTACCGATTTCAACTTTAAATTCTGTAATCTACCCAGTTTCAACTGCAAATTCTGTAAAATTCCCAATTTAAAATGCAAATTTAGTGATTTTCCCAATTTACACTTGGAGTTTTTGTAAAATTCCCAATTTCAATAGTAAATTTTGTTAAATTTCCAATGTAAACTTTATATTCTGTAAATTTCCAAATTTAAACTGAACATTTCGTAAAATTCCCAATTTAAACTAAACATTTCGTAAAATTCCCAATTTCAATAGTAAATTCTGTTAATTTCCCAATTTAAACTGAACCTTTTGTAAAATTCCCAATTTAAACTGAAAATTTTGTAAAATTACTGATTTCAAGTTTAAATTCTGTCAAATTTCCAGTTTCTACTGCAAATTCTGTAAAATTCCCAATTTAAACTGTAAATTTAGTGATATTCCCAATTTACACTGGAAGTTTTTGTAAAATTCCCAATTTCAATAGTATATTCTGTTAAATTTCCAATGTAAACTTTATATTCATTAAATTTCCCAATTTAAACTGAACCTTTTGTAATATTCCCTATTTAAACTGAACATTTTGTAAAATTCCCAATTTCAATAGTAAATTCTGTTAAATTTTCAATTTAAACAGATATCAAAGAATAAATATTATTCTACGCTTTACAAACTAAGTTTTGAAAAATATTTTTCAAAAACAGTGACCGTTCAACGAAGAAGAAACAACTACTTCCCGGTCTACATGCCCCGACAGACATTGAATTACACTTCTAAGTCAAACGGGGTTGGTAAATCTACAAGATTTAAACCAACCATTCTGGTTTGTAATCAGAAGGGACAACATAACTTGTAGGCGTATTTGCGCCTCATCAGTACAAGGTATATGTTGAACGGTTGAACGGTTACTGTTTTTGAAAAATGTTTTTCAAAACTTAGTTTGTAAAGCGTAGAATAATATTTATTCTTTGATATCTGTTGGTAACACGCTTTATTAAATACGACAATTTTACAGGAAACTGTAATAATTCCAATTTAAACTTTATATTCTGCAAATTTCCCAATTTCAATAGTAAATTCGGTTAAATTACCGGTTTCTACTTTAAATTCTGTAATATTCCCAGTTTTAACTGCAAATTCTGTAAAATTCCCAATTTAAACCGTAAATTTTGTAGAATTCCCAATTTAAACTGATATTTTTTTAAAATTCACAATTTCAATAACAAATTCTGTTACAATTCCTAATGTAAACTATAAATTTTGAAAATATCGCAATTTAAACTGATTATTTTTTTCACTTATCAAAATCCGACATTTTGGTGGTTTTAACCAATAGCAATACATTATTATAGCCAATCATTCGGTATTATACTGATAAAACTGCTTCCTCATCGATAATACCTTGTTTACATTGAAACGTCAAAATTTTACTTTGAATTTGTCATTATTGACAACTAAAAGTGCTTCGAAGTTTATTGAAAAATGAACACAAACCGATTCAGTGCCATCACCCAAGAGAATATTGAACATTTAATACAAAATCCTTTTAAATTGTTGAAAAAAATAATCTTCCCAAATACAACTCGTTCTTCAAATTTTATCACATAATTTTTTATTTTCATCACTCAAACTTGTTTATTTGAGGCAAAAACATTCAAACAAACCGAATTTAGATAAAATCACTCGTCCTAACGGACTCGTGATTTTATCAATCGGTTTGTTTTCATATTTTTGCCAAATAAACAAGTTTTCGTGGAAAAGAAAAAATTATGGATAAAATTTGAAGCACTCGTGGTATTTACCTTTGAAAATTTAATATAATTTAGTGAGACTAGATTGAATTATCAAAGTATAACGTACATTCCAATAATATAAAAAAGGAAAAAAAGTTAAAACTGTAAATTTTGTAAGCTTCCCTATTTCAATTGTAACTTTTGTAAATTTCCCAAAATAAAACGCAAATTTAGTGATATTCCCAATTTAAACTGGAAATTTTGTAAAATTCCCAATTTCAATAGTAAATTCTGTTAAATTTCCAATTTAAACTTTATATTCTGTAAAATTTCCAGTTTCAACTGCAATTCTGTAAATTTTCAAATTTAAACTGAACATTTTGTAAAATTCCCAATTTCAATAGGGAATTCTGTAAAATTCCGTATTTAAACTGTTCATTTTGTAAAATTCCCAATTTAAACTGTAAATTTAGTGACATTCCCAATTTAAACTGGAAGTTTTGTAAAATTCCCAATTTCAATAGTAAATTCGGTCAAATTACTTATTTCAACATAAAATTCTGTAAAATTCCTAGTTTCAACTGCCAATTTTGTGAAATTCCGTATTTAAACTGTTCATTTTGTAAAATTCCCAATTTAAACTGTAAATTTAGTGACATTCCCAATTTAAACTGGAAGTTTTGTAAAATTCCCAATTTCAATAGTAAATTCTGTTAAATTTCCAATTTAAACTTTATATTCTATAAATTTCCCAATTTAAACTGAAAATCTTGTAAAATTCCCAATGTCAATAGTTAATTCGGTTAAATTACTGATTTCAAGTTTAAATTCTGTAAAATTTCCAGTTTCAACTGGAAGTTCTGTAAATTTTCCAATTTAAACAGAACATTTTGTAAAATTCCCAATTTAAACTGTAAATTTAGTGACATTCCCAATTTAAACTGGAAGTTTTGTAAAATTCCCAATTTAAACTGGAAGTTTTGTGAAATTCCCAATGTCAATAGTAAATTCGGTTAAATTACTGATTTCAAGTTTAAATTCTGTAAAATTTCCAGTTCCAACTGGAAATTCTATAAATTTTTCAATTTAAACTGAACATTTTGTAAAATTCCCAATTTAAACTGTTAATTTAGTGACATTCCCAATTTAAACTGGAAGTTTTGTAAAATTCCTAATTTAAATTGGAAGTTTTGTAAAATTCCCAATTTAAACTGAACATTTTGTAAAATTCCCAATTTCAATAGTAAATTCGGTTAAATTACCGATTTCAACTTTAAATTCTGTAATATTCCCAGTTTCAACTTTAAATTCTGTAATATTCCCAGTTTCAATTGCAAATTCTGTAAAATTCCCAATTTAAACTGTAAATTTAGTGATGTTCCCAATTTGTTCTTGAAGTTTTTGTAAAATTCCCAATTTCAATAGTAAATTCTGTTAAATTTCCAATGTAAACTTTATATTCTGTAAATTTCCAAATTTAAACTGAACATTTCGTAAAATTCCCAATTTCAATAGTAAATTCGGATAAGTTACTTTAAATTCCGTAAAATTTCCAGTTTCAACTGTAAATTCTGTAAAATTCCCAATTTAAACTGTAAATTTTGTAAACTTCCAATTTAAACTGTAAATTTTGTAAAAGCCCAATTTAAATTGTAAATTTTGTGAAATTCCCAATTTAAACTGTAAATTTAGTGACCTAACTGTAAGTTTTGAAAGATTCCCAATTTTAACTGTAAGATTTGAAAGATTCCCAATTTCAATAGTAAATTCTGTTAAATTTCCAATTTAAACTTTATACTCTGTAAATTTCCCAATTTCAATAATAAATTCGGTTAAATTACCGATTTCAACTTTAAATTCTGTAATATTCCCAGTTTCAACTGAAAATTCTGTAAAATTTCCAGTTTCAACTGCAAATTCTGTAAAATTCCCAATTTAAACTGTAAATTTTGTAAAATTCCAATTTAAACTGTACATTTTGTAAAAGCCCAATTTAAATTGTAAATTTTGTAAAATTTGTCAAATTTCCAATTTAAACTGCGAATTCTGTAAATTTTCCAATTTAAACTGTAAATTCTGTAAAACTCCCACTTTAAACTATACGAACATTAAAAGAACAGTATTTATTGTCTGAATATAAATATTTTTTTACTTCAACTGTAGATTTTTATTAATTTTTTTTATCTACACGCTTCATTTCTTCTCTATAATAAATAACACAGTAAAAATAAATAAAAAATAATTATATACATTAAAACTAACACTTCTATTAATAAAACATAGCCTAATCAATCGGAGAATTAAACGTTGATATATGTAACCAAATACGATAACCTTTTCACATCAATTTATAGAAATGAAACAACAGCAGAAGATTGATTGAAATAGCTCAAGTGGCGCACTTGTGTTCTTAGCAATTCAAACCGAGATAAGATCCACAGCTTTACGATTTATCGTTACGAAATTATAGATTAATGTTTTGTTACGAGTATACATCCATATAGTTATGGAAACACTCACTATTTAAAGCTCCATGCGATTGAAAGCTCATGTCAAAGAACGCAAGACAAGATGTAAACATTTTCAAGTTGCAACTTGAGCGCGTTAGATAGACCAAGCAAGCCGGATTAAAAATTAAAACTCTTTGAATTAATTAAAAGTGAGTCTATGTCTCAATAGTTATGAATCATCCACTACACAGAATGTCCATAAATGCATAAACACACTACCAGAAATACATAATAGATATAAAAAAATCCAGACCTAACCCAAACAAAATTTTTATTTCCTGGTCTATTTTTAGTAAAACATCAAGAATAATATTCTTTGGTAAACAGTCGAAACATAAGGCCATTAGTAACGTGACAAAATATTAATGAGAAATTGGACTTGCAAAAAATTTTCCTCGGTTAATAAACAAGGATTATTAGTGTTTGAAGTCACGAAAAGTCATACTTACAGACAGGATGTTATTATGTTTCAGTATTTCATTTACCAATATGATTTATTTGAAAGTAGAAGCAAATATTACAAGATAAATATTTATTTGGTAGAACTACCAATTCGAATTTAAAAATAAAAAACTCACAATACAATAACTTTTAACTTTTTTATTGAAGATTATCGTCTAGGGTAAGTTGTTTCAGGAAAAAAAGTTATTTACCAATACGGAAATAATTTTCAAAATGTATAGAAGATTGATAAAAGTAAAGAGCTATAAATTATGAAATACAGCAAAAAATGTATAAACATAAACAATAACTGAAAATTATTGGATCCATTACAAGTCTAGCGTTCTACTGGTTTTTAATGTACGATGTAGAAACACGATTCTTTAAAAACAGAGTGTGTATATCAATAAAAAGAATCCTTTGAAAGATATGTGAATAATGTTCCGCTTAATGATGGTCGATTTAATGTCAATGATATAAACGAGATTACTTTCAAGAGAGTAAAATGAAAAGACTGAAAATACTTACACTGACATTAATTCAGAGGCGAACTTCAACATACCTGAAACAAAATAAAAGAATTCGTTAAAACGGTTTTTCATGTTGATAGTAATAAAATTAATGGTGTATATTACAAATTATTCCAAGAAAAACCGATTTTTATAAACGCTTTTGTCTGGCGGGAGAAATATTTTTATGTATTTCGTTCTACCTTGACCTTGTCGATCTTTTATTAATAAAAATTAAATTTACACATAATAAAACAAGATTATTATCGTGGCTTCGAGAAACCACTGCAACAATGGCGTAGCGTGGGGGGGGCGGCAGGGGCTATGGCCCCGGGAGGCATATGAAAGGGGGCGACTGCAAGCGCCACGATTTTTTAAATTGGAAAAAAAATATTAACTACAAATCGCGCCCGCAATGTTATTTTCCAAGCGAAACCGCAGGATGAAGTCGTGCTGCCAAAGTGTAAGTGACTGAAAACTTTCCCCCCAAAGCATTTCCCAAAACCCCTAAATTCAAACCAAAACTCCCCAACTTAGATTTACTCATCATCCAATAGATTACAAAAATATATATATATATATATATGTTTATTTATTTATTTTTTTTTAAATTATTATTTGTATATTATTTAATTTTTTTTATTTTCTTCATTTTATTGTTTTAACTTACCCTTTTATAAGCTAGCTCACCTATAACTCGGTAACATGAAACTCTGACTCTCTTTGGGTTCCGGCGCTGATGGATTATTTTGTTTTATATAAATGTTAAGAATTTGAATCAACTATATTTGTTATGGACCCAACAATTTTATTAGTTTTAATAAACTAGTTTTTTATTTTTTTTTATATATTAAATGTTATCAGAAAAAAATTTTTATTACGCCCATGGAAAGCATTCCTTACTATCTTTAACCTGACCACGTGTTTTAAAATTTTAATATCTATGATCTGTGTTGTGAGTTGCAAACAGTTTAGTTTGAAGTGATTTACTGGTCTGTCTGAACAAAATGAAAGTTTCACTATTTAGACAAAATATAATGCAATGGATCTCAATTAAACAATTTAATAATAATACTATGAGTGCATTTATACGAAAAATTACATGAATATAAATTCCACTTTAACTAATAACGTAACAAAGAAAAACAATGAGAACACACAAACAAACTTAACCTAAAATAAAATGGTTCTTTCGATTTCGAGGTAAGTTATAATTTAGAATTCCATTAAAATAAAGCTTGGTAATGATTTTAATTTTTTTTTATAGATGTACATCTGATTAAATTCTGATTCTGTCACTTTTATTGGTACCAATAAATATCACTAACCTTCCACTACATTCGGAGTACTGACTCGATGAAGGTTTTTCAATTTACAGGATTGCAATGTAGACTGGAATATTGAGAATGAACACAGGACCTACTCTACGTCGTCCTACAGGTATGTGCCTTTTTATATTTTTTTAAATTCTGACTTTCACTTTCTTTCTTGACTTTTAATGCACTAACCTCAGTTTTTTTTTTACTTTCTAACTCTTTTTCTTTAATTTTTATACTTTTTTTAATACTCAAATACCTTTTCTGCCTCCCTAACTACTTTTCAGTCAATAATCCCCGTTGCTAAGTGAATTTTTTTCACTTGTTTTTTTTCTTCTTACTTGTTAAAATTCATAAATTTCTTATTTAATGTCCTTAAATCTGTCTTTTCACTAATATATTTCTTCTTACCCTTTATACCATTAATAAATTCACAATTTTAAACCTTTAAATTGTCCTTTTTAAGAAAAATCCCTTATAATATGAGTTAATCTTTAACAAGTGATACAACATATCCTACAAACAATAATTTAATTTGCATTCATGTAATCTTTTAAAAAATGCCCAATGAATCTATACTATTACTTGTCTTAAATAAACTCTAAAGTCTAATTTTTATTATTATGAACCTCTTTTTTAAAACTCTATAATAATCTTCCAATCACAACACAGCATTATTTATTTTCAAACGACAATTTCTGATATTAAAATTCTTTGATTCTGGCTAATCGTTCTTTGGTAATAATTCTGTCAAACTATATTTTCAAATTTTCATGATAAAATATTATGTTTTCTAATAATTTGATTTCAGGTGTAGGTTATACATTTCTGGGATTAAACAATATTTTTCCTATTCAAGATAATTTAAATGAAGAATTATGAAATCAATTTGTTTGTTATTTCAAATAATTGTATAAAGAATTATTAAATTTGTATCAAAATTATGGTAAGTCTTTCCTTCTCCTATAAATAATGATATTTTATAAAGATTTAATTCTTGCATTCGGTTTTATTGTAAGTTTTTCAAGAATAAACACAGTTGATTAAAGTCTCATCATCATTAACTGGTATTTCCCCACTATATTCTTTCCCAATTTCCCTATTTTTGTTATTATTCTTATTTTAACGATTTGATACCATTTCAATATGATATATTGATTATGGTAAGTATTTTTTCAAAAAGTACAAATAAAATTTCATCTCTAAGAATACCCCTGAATAATTTGACCCCCCCCCCAAAATAAAACAGATTTTCCCCTCTAATTTAGGGAGAAAACCCCGGAGTTGGCATCACTGGTCAGGCCGGCCGGTGCGGCGGCACCGAGTTCTCTTGAAAAACCTGAAAAACCTCAATGTTCACAATCAGGTATCCCTTTTGATAGAAACATAGAGATATGAATTATCCATCTAAGTGAGATGGAAAGCTTTTTTGGAAAATTTTGATTTTGTGAATTAATAAATAGGAAAAATGCAAGTGCAATCAGCGCATAATTCAAATACGTTTCGCAACAATGTCCGATTCATTTTGTTCATGGAAACTGATTAAACTAATTAATAAATTAATTATACAATTAGGAAAACGACATTCGAAAATTAGGTATTCGGTAAATAATGAGCTCGTATGGTAGTTGGGCATTAATTTTGTTAATTTGATAAATTATTGGTATGGGCCTTATACAAACTGTGCTTACAATAAATAAAGCTAATATCACATAAATTACGTATTAAAAACGGTAGATGAAAAGCTTATACAGGGATTGGTTATATGTTTTTCGAAAATCCTCAGTAAATCTTTTAAGAAAGTCAAATTAAAAGAAGGGATATATTTATCGTGCCACAAATACATCAGTAAATGAAATACCAAAATTTCGAACGGACGTTAAATAAGAAAGTGTTGAAAGTTTAACTGAAAAGTGTTATAAATTGCTTTTTAGGGATACCTAGTCGAGTATTAGACAGGGTTGACAACTTAGGAGTTTTCCCCCAAATTTAGTAGGTTTAAATGTCAAATGGGATTTTTCATTTTTAGGGTTTTTTTAGCTTCGAATATTTATTTTTTTAACTTAACAAAAATGAAGATGTGATATTATAGGCCCAGGAATAACCAAATTTAACCAATCACATTTACTTCTGATATAGCGGCTTAGTGACATCTATAGCACCAACGAATATAGACGCTTATAGAAGGACAGGAAATGTCACTATGGTGTTTACTACAAACATAAACACACCATCGGATAGCAATTCATTAACATACCTAAAGCTACACATAAGAAAATATATTGTCCAATATATACCAATACTATTATTGCTTTAATTATTTATTTTATTAATAATAATGTTTTAGGGGAGTTTTCCAGTAATTGTAGGGGTTTTTGGTTGGAGCTTTAGGGGGAAAATTTTTTGAGAGTTGGTAATACTGGAATTAGAATTTAGTTAACATGAGGTCCTTTCCAACTGATTATAAGTATCGTTCTTGGGACGGTATAAAAACTACCTTCTGGAAGGGATGATGAAGTTGATGTGTCCATCCCTAAATCGAGTTTGCGCACTATACAGTACTCGATATGAATCCAGAACGGTTCCTAAATATCAGTTGGAACATACCCAGTATGTGAAAGAAATAGGGGGATGTAATAATAGTCCAAGAATACGTAAAAAACAAATTGTGATTTTTTTTTAACCCCGGGGGAGGGATAAAATTTTGAACAAAATCTCAAATAAAAGTTGAAGAGAAAAAATATTGCACAAAAATGGTATCTTGTTTTTTTACATGCGAATCAACAGAGATAAGGGTCAATTCTATAAGAAGTGGTTAAAAATTAAAGGCACGCCGTTATATTTGACGAAGTTTCCGCTATTAGAAATGTTTTAATCTAAACATAGTCAAGATTAGGATTTAAATTTAAACAGGTATCCTGTCAAATTAAGAGTTTTCCGTTGATATTTTAAAGTTTATTATTTATACAAAATAGTAAAATGGAGTTAGCAGATTGTCTAATTTTTAACCATGCGTTAAAATTCAACATTTCTTACAGAATTGCTCCTATAAGCGGCTGGAAAGTAAGGAAAGATAGTGACAAATTTAAAAATCATAACTAGCTGAAAAATATCCTTTTTCTGTCAGTTTATAATGTTATAACGATTGAACATTTTTAGTTGCCAATTTAAACGACTACTCTGTGGAATCAATTTTTTAAATATTTCGTTTAGTATTATTTTTTTATCTATTATTTGTTATAAATGATAAAAAAGGAATCTCTAAAATTAAAGTTTTGCAGCTAATTATGATTTTTAAAGTTGTCACTAGGATCCCCTAGGTTTTAGAAGAAGAAGAGGAAGAAAAAAGAGGAAAAATTACGTAAAAAGTTTCTTTTTTTTTTTATAATTTTTTAGGAAAATTAGTTTTGCCCATAACTTATTTTCGGAGGGTGGGAAAAATAATTTTTTGGTTGGGCAAATATGGACTAACATTGGGCAATCCAACTGCGTGCAGTTTTCTGTGGAATTCGGAAAAAAAAAATTTTTTTCGAAAAATTTGTTTTGTTCATAACTTTTTTTGGGGGGGTGGGCAAAAAAATTGATTGGATGGGCAAATAGGGGCAAAACTTGGGCAATCCAACTGCATCAAGCTTTTTGCCAAATTCAAAGACGGGGGTGCTGGAACTAATTTTTTTAGAAAAATTAGTTTTGCCTATAACTTTTTTTTGGAGGGTGGACAAAATAATTTATTGGTTGGGCAAATGTGGGCTAACGTTGGGCAATCCAACGGCATAAGGTTTTTTGCAAAATTCGAATTTGGGGGTGCTGCCGTCACGCACCAATCCCAGTTCCTTCTATTGCTTTTGAGCCATCTGTGTACCATTGAATGGCATTCTTTCCAAGTCTGGTAATGGTATTTGGATCCCATTTATTAAAAAACAGGATTGAAGTACTTCACCTAACACTCTTCAGTAAAAACATTATCAGTGTTCCAGCTTGAAATTTTTTTAGTTTCGAATGCAATAAATTAATATAGGAAGGTAGATGTACGTGTGACAAATTATCGTTTGTCTGTTTGTAAAAGCTGGACATTATTGCTCTGGCTGGGGACAGTGGGACCGACAGCATGAAAACGGGACTGTGCCGTCCAAAAGGTCACGTTAGTTATATGCCACATTTTAATTTAAAAATTCTCAGAAAGAATTTTTCCAAAAAAAAATAGCAGAAATTGATTTAGCCTGTAAACCAACATTTAGTTTTTGGCAAATAAGGACATGACAATAAGAGGTTTTTAAACCACAGCGGCCTTTTAAAAAACGTTCAAAATCGCGATAAAATTGGACATGAAATTGTTTCATGTACAACAACGGATCAAGTTTCTTTAACGGAAATCCGTTGAGAAATTTTTTTTAAGATTAAAGTACCTCCAAAAAAATCAGCACCTCATGATTTCTTTTTTTATGTAGAATCAGTCTATGGAATGTTTCTGATTTCCGGTAAACGAAAATACTCAATAGATTTATAAGCAAAGCATTTGCGAGCCAAAACAAATCATGATATGCTAGTTATTTTATGTACGATCGTTGTTTAAAACATTTTTTTTTGAATTGATTTCCGCCTAATTAAAAAAAAAAATCAAATTTTCTAAAAACAAAACATTTGCGAGTAAAAAAAGATCGCTAGGATTTTTTTTCATAAAGAACCATTCTGTAAAAGAATTATGATTTCCGCTAAATGAAACTAGGGCCGTACAAACGCACACATTAATATTTTCAACAATAAAAACTATTTTGAAAAAAGCGCGATATGAAATCTTCAGATATTATACCTCACAATAAATTTTCGCTATAAGTATTAAAGCAAGTTCCATTCCAATATTTCATCAACTTACTAATAATTCACAATATAATTTTCCACCAAACAATCCAGAATATTCAACAACCCACCACACTCTCCTATCACAAAAATTGCACTTATAACTCCGTATTTGATTCCTTTCAAGAAGAACCCCGCGAATGAAAATGTCGGCTCGTAGTGCGCTATTAACAGCTGATCCTTATTTTGATTCTGTTTCGCACAATATTCTTACACGTTCGCCTATCGACGCGGACAAACTTTGACATATGCCAACCCTGCACTGGACAATCTCGTTCGGGCGTTGGGTTCGAGGGTGTGAACAAGAAGTTGAACACAATATTTTATTTTTTAGATACAGACAACCAAAGAAATACAAAACAGTTATAATACTATCGGAGTTTTAACATAACTTATTAAATAAACATCAGCCACCTATTACGGTCGGTAGCTGACTGCCGCCGCGCACTCCCCATGCCTAGCTTCTACCGTCCCCTTTCCACAATGTCTTGGTACTGTCTACTCGGCCATGGGCCGTACCACTACACAACCCCCCACTTAAATATGTGTACATTAAATATTTAAGTACTTAAATGACAGATACCAATGGACAAAAACAGAAGTAGGAACAATCTTTAAGAACCGATCATTCTCGCAATATCTATTAAAACTCAAGGTGATATAAAATAATTTAGCAATAATATTTCAGCTGAAAAAACTCAAAAAATAAAATAAATGTACAGCCTCAGAACAGCTCCTAACTGGAGATGTCTGTTTCTAAATCAACCGGCATGGGTTTATACGGCTTTAGATTTATAATATTTTGTTTGGAACTCCCGGTTCCATCGAGATTTCCTACAATAAAGGAATTCGGTCCGGCTATTTTTAATATATAAAAAGGACCTTCGTAAATTAAAAACAGTTTTTTAATAGTTTTTTGAATAGCGGAAGACTGATAATGTGTCCTGACCAAAACAGCATCTCCCATCTTAAAGTCCGTTGTTTTTACTCCCTTATTCGCTCGTTCGGCTCGTTTTTGCGCCTTCGTACGAAGATTGTTTAAGGCTACCTCCAATATTTTTTTTCGCGAATCGGTACCGTCTGAGTCAAAAACCGGATAGTTCACAATTTTATGTATAGGAAATTCGTCCCTTATACCAGTTTGCAAGAAGTTAGGAGTAAAACCGGTGCTTAAATTTATAGCATTATTTATACTAGTTTCTACAAATTCCAACATATTGGGCCACTTTGTATGTCTCTCGTGACAATATGCTCTGAGCATTCGAACCACCTCCTTGTTATAGCGCTCTGTCATATTACCTGCAGGATAGTACACCGAAATTAATTTCACCTTTATACCCGCGGATGATAATTCGCGAAGCCATACCCGACTAGTAAATTGTGAGGCATTATCCGATAAAATACATTGTGGTTTTTGCACGTCCAACATGTACCCCTTGAGAATTCGGTTTAAAATAGCTCTACTAGTCGCCTTCCGTAGCGCATATAACTTTACATACTTAGAGAAAGCGTCCACAATAACCAACACGAATGTAACGCCCCCCCTACCTTCTGGGATCGGGCCTACTAAATCCAAACACACTAGTTCCCCAACCTTCGTTACAATTATAGGACTGGCGAGACCCCGACTTTTAGGAGACGTTTTCGATTTCTGGCAAAGGTCGCAGGCCGCTACCAGTTGTCTGACGTGACGAGCCATTTTTGGCCAGTAAAAAGTTTGTCTCATATAATAATAAGTTTTCGTTTTTCCAAAGTGTCCCATAGCACTGTGATGGGATAGAACCAGCTCTTTAATTTGAGCCTTTGGTACGCATAACTTGTACCCAGGACATTTACTGTCCCCTTTTTTAAATAGTAACCCCCCGTGAATAGAGAACCATTGAACTCGCATCCTTTCCCTACCTGAGAGCAGCTTAGTGCCACTTGTTTCACCTTCCAGCAGTTCAACCCTATCCCTTATCCATTTTTCCTTCAATTGATCCTCCCTTAGAGTTTCAAAATTTTCCTCCAATTTCGCAAAATCCAGTGACAGCTTACAGAAAAATAAGCGAATGTCTGAATTATTCGGTTGCACCGGTTCTGTATTGCAACTGGCAAATCGCGATAAAACATCCGCGATAACGTTATTCGCGCCACTGCAATGCTGAATCGTAAAATCAAACTCCTGGATGAACATGATCCAGCGAGTTAACCTTGCTGATCGTAACTTACACGTAAGTAAAAAATTCAATGATTTGTGATCACTGATAACAACTAGATCCCTTCCTAGTATTAACGTGCGCCACTGGCGTAAACACTGAATAACAGCATACGCCTCCTTTTCCGTTGTGGTATAGGATAATTGACTTCCTTTAAGAGTAGCGCTCGTATATGCAATGACGTTTCTCTCGTTGTCGTCATTTAATTGAAATAGAGTTCCACCGACTGCAACATTGGAACTGTCGCACTGTATATAAAAGGTTCTGTCAAAATCCGGATGTGACACCATTGTGACGGCCACATACGCTTCCTTAATAGCTTTAAAAGCATTATTTTCGATCTGACTCCAGCTCCACAATTGTCTCTTTTTCAATAATTTCAAAAGAGGTACACTCAAATCCGCATAGTTTTTGCAAAACCGTTGTTCATAATTCACGAGGCCCAAAAAACCGCGCAATTCCCTTAAATTTCGAGGTACGGGAAAATTCATTATACTCTCGACACGTTTCGGGTCTAGTTTCATACCGTCTTCAGTCAGGATGTGCCCCAAAAAACATATCTCCTTGCAAATAAAATTCGATTTTTTCAATTTAATAGTTAATCCGGCCGAGAGTAATTTTTCAAAAATGGTTATCAAATGTTTAAGGTGTTCGTTGATTGAATTTGAAAAAATAATAAGATCGTCGACGTATACTAACGCGAAATGGGCACAATCCTTACCAAGCACCTCGTTTAGGGCTCTCATGAGACTAGCCATTGACACAGACAACCCAAAAGGAAGTCTCCGAAAAGTATACGACTCTCCTTCGAAAATAAAACCCAAATATTTAGTGTGATTATTGTTAATTGGCACTTGCCAATAAGCCGCGGTTAAATCAATAGTGCTGAAAATTTGCCCCTTTTTGAAATTAAAAAGCAACTCCGATGGATTAGGAGGATTTAAAAAATCCTTTTTCAACCGTTTGTTAATAAAACGTGCGTCTAGACACATCCGAATACTTTTATCCTTTTTTCGAACACAAACTAACGGTGACACATACTCGGTTTTTTCCTTTTTAATTATTCCCCAGTCAAACATTTCCTTAATTTGCTTGGATACCTCCTCCCTATGAATAAAAGGTACCGGATACATTGGACAATTAAATGCACTGTAATCATTTAATTCTATATCTTGAATATAATTTTTAACGCAGCCAGGATTATCAGAAAAAACATCTCGATATTGTTTAAGAATTTCCGTTAGTTCGACACGTGTCTCGCCGTCAGTATTTGCCTGTTGTGCTTTCGTGATAAAATCACTACCCTCATAGCGAGACATAGGCGCGCTTCCTTGGCTTGCCGGCGGAATCAAATTCTCCCCCTCGGCTTTATATTTTTCATACTTGCAGACGTTGATGCTTACATTTTTTTCATTAATTTTGTACGACAAATTAATACATATTACGTGATTATTTAAAACTAAGGTTAGGACCGATCGGTTAAAATCAAGCACAGCTTTATTTGCCGAAAGCCAATTAGCCCCGATTAACATGTTCGCATTTAATTTGGGAACTACTAAAAATATGACATCATTAGTTTTACCCCCCAATAAAATAGGAACTAATACTTGAAATTTAATCTTTTGTGACTTACCGCCTATAGCTACTGAAACGGAAGTATTAGTTACCGGCAGCA
This sequence comes from Lochmaea crataegi, assembly GCA_947563755.1. NCBI lineage: Eukaryota > Metazoa > Arthropoda > Insecta > Coleoptera > Chrysomelidae > Lochmaea > Lochmaea crataegi. The sequence goes on from OX387422.1 coordinate 8,472,802, forward strand.
GAGGTAGCTCAATAGATTGCTTAAGGTATTCATAAAAAGTTTCTGACATTGCGCATACATCAGAACCTGAATCAATCAACGTTTCAACCGGAAATCCCCCGATTTTTATATTTATAAAAGGTGAAATTAATTCACTTTCAGCTGGTTCATCCTCGCAATCCGATAGTAGTTCGTCTGGATCCTGATTAAATTTAGTAATAGTGTAAACTCGTGAATTTGAAGCCTCCTGATTATCCTCGGTAACGGCCGCTTGGTCTCTATTATTGTTGTTATTTCTGGGAGGGTTGTGACGTCGCCAATTCCTTCCATGACTTTGGTTTGGCTCCAATTTATATGTGTTGTCAATCTTTTGTAAGTAAGATTCGACACTTTCGAAATTATCAAATCCGTTTGTTATAATGCCTCTCTGAATTTCAGGGGTAAAATGTCTAGAAATCATTTCGATCAATTTTTCGGTCGGGATTTTTTCTGACAAAAAGCCTGCTTGGTTAAATAAATTTAAAAAGTATTCGGCACGACTTCCTGTACTATAAGAACCATAGCAAATTTCCAGATAAAGTTCGCGTTGTTTTTCTACCCCCCAAAATCTATGTAAAAACGCATTTTCAAACCCGTTAAAATCAACAAAAGAGCCTTCCTTCATACTAGCCCATTCCGCTGCACTTCCTCGCAAGCACGTCACTGCTAATCTATTTTTAGACTGGTCGGGGACACCTGCTTCGTCAAATAATATTTTTAATTTGTTGAGAAATGCTGCTGGGTGTAATTTACAATTTGGGTAATATGTTAAGAGATTACCACCTAACTCTTTGAAATTAGCAATGTATGTACGATTATTTTGACTTACACTCGGTACTGAACAACTAGATATTTGATTTGGAGCATTTTGAATAGCCGGCGCCGTTGCCCCTTGTTTATCCTCTGTTTTTACCTTAATTTCTTGAATATTTACGGCAAGATCTTTAATTAATTCTCGCAAATTGTCCATTTCAAGGGACAGTTGTTTCACCGAACTATCAATTTCTGGTTCTACCGGAGAATCGGAACTGTTTCGATTTTTCCTACTTTTGCCTCTTGAGCCCATTTTATATAAAAATTTACAGATACTTATATATTATATATACATAAAACAGAATAAAATATCATCAGAATGTAACTATAAAATATGAAATACTTCGGTTCTCAATTTTTCATAGGTTCGTAACATTAATAAGTATTACGTGGCAAAAAAAACACAATACAGTTTTATTATTATGCCAAAAATAGTCAATTATGTCTACCCCCCAGAGATAGGGTCTAACACTATAGTTTATAAGTATTTTCTTTCAAGAATACGATCGTGGGAAGAAACTTTAATCTTTAACTTATTCTTGATTCATTTAAAAGAAAAATATATGAAACGATCTCACCAATGGAATTCCTATCCTCGTCCTATCTGATCACTTCGCTGGCGTGAACAGCTCTTGTTAAAGCCTGCGCTAGTTTTTTCTTCTTAGCAACAGCGATGTATCTGCCTCGTTTGTGAACTAAACCTTTCTTTGTTTCACACGCCGCTAGTTGGGGGCCAAAATGCACTGGACAATCTCGTTCGGGCGTTGGGTTCGAGGGTGTGAACAAGAAGTTGAACACAATATTTTATTTTTTAGATACAGACAACCAAAGAAATACAAAACAGTTATAATACTATCGGAGTTTTAACATAACTTATTAAATAAACATCAGCCACCTATTACGGTCGGTAGCTGACTGCCGCCGCGCACTCCCCATGCCTAGCTTCTACCGTCCCCTTTCCACAATGTCTTGGTACTGTCTACTCGGCCATGGGCCGTACCACTACAACCCGTCGAGATTCAACGATGGAATGAATAACAACTGTCCGTTGACACAGTCACACTGCGCGTCCAAATTAACGCACAATTAATAAAACTAAATAAACAAAAAATATATGCAGGATGGGTTGGAATTTATTTACATGGTTCGTACCAAAACTTGTGAGATGGAAGTGGAGATGAAATAAAGGTAGTTTGTCTAAAATCAATTGCAGAAGATAAAATACGTGTTCATCACCAGGGTATGGGCAATCTGGGCGCGCGATGGTACTGCCACCTGGAGAGCCAGAGCACTTCTAAAATTGCGGATTTAATGAGAACTGTAACGCCGTTAATAGTGTCTCTGGTAGTAATTCCAGATTCTTCCGCATATGTCACCACTAATAACTTTCGATCCGATAAAAAGTAAGATTACTAGGAGAATACATAATTAAAAAATCGGAAAAGTTTTAATAGTAAGTTAGTGCTTCGTAGGGAGGCAAAGTGCAAAAACAAATAACTGTAAGTACCTTTAATTAGTCACTAATTCAACGAAACACACAAATTCAAATAATAGTAAATCATAAAAAACAAGCAAAACTGGACACAGCTTATCAGTAAACACTAAATTGTAGAAGCGATAACTACAACTGAATAAAATTAGTACAGGACCAAACTAAGAAGCAGAAGTAACATTTTAATTTATAAAAATTAGATCCAAGAAGTAAAAAGAAAATCAAAAAGCCAAAAACGGTATTGGTCAGTTTGTATAGTAGGGTGGAGGCTGAACGAAGTAGGTTTACACTATATCAAACTACGTATGAAACACCAAAAAAGTTGAATGAGCCAAAAAAGGAATAAACCAGAACACGACGAGTCATTAGAGGAAGCAAAAATATTTAGAAAAAGTAAATTAACAGATCACTTAGCAGATAAATCAGATAAACAAAGAGAAATGGATGAAAATATTACAGGGATTTAAAGAAGACATCAAGGGAGAATTACAAACAATAAATACCGGATTAGAAGGAATGAAATATAATCAAAAAGAAATAAAGAAGGAAATACAGTAAATCAGAGAAGATCAACAAGGATTTGGAGATAAGATGATAAAAATAATGAGAGAAAATGAAACAATAAAAAAGGAAAATGAGCTAATAAAACAAGAAAATAAAAAAATTAAAGAAGATTTGATTGAAATGAAAACAACACTAGAATGGATAGAGAAAGACAAAAAGAAAAACAACGTGGTGATGAGTGGGCTAACAATAGATGATGAAAATCCTGCAATATTAAAAGACGCAGTAGAGAATTCTGTTAAGACAGAAATTGAATGTCAATGTACAGGTGAAAGCAGCTACTAAATTAGGACCCAGAACATGCCTAATACAACTCAATGAGGAGAAAGACAAAGAGAAAATAATGCAAAATAAAAACAAACTAAAGGATAACAAGAATGAAAGAGTTTACATTAACAACGATCTAACGAAAAATGAAAGATTCAAAGAGAAGCGAATGAGAGACATAGCAAGAGAAGAAAGGCAAAAAGGAAACATAGTCAAAATAGGATATAACAAGATGATCATAAATGGAGATGGGACAACAAAGAGAATGAAATAAAGAAATCTAATCCAAAAAACTAGCAAATGAAGATGAAACTGAAAAAAGAAAACAAGGAATGACAAATAGGCTCGAACAAGGACATGAAAAAGTATTTACTGAAAGACAAGCAGACGAAGAAGATAAAACAAGGAGAAGAAAACTGAAGATAAAACAGAACTCGAAAACCTTTAGAAATATGGTAAAGAGGAAAAGGAATAGAAAACGCGAAATAAGATTATGTACATGGAATGTAAGAACAATGTTGGAAGCGGGAAAAATGGAGCAGATAGCGGAACAACTGATGCAATATAAAATTGATATAGCAGCTTTACAGGTGGTGAAAAACAAGGACAGCATGGAGTAGCATTTATCGTGGGAGAAAAATTTGTAACATGTCTATCGACCTGTTTCGATTTTACAGAATAAATCCTTTTAATTAGCGCTCGTCGTCACTAGCCACATCCAATTATAGTTCTGTGATCCCAAACTCTTCTACCCCGAACGCAAGACAATTGACGCCTGCCAACGGACGCTTCCATATTTTTTTGCACACCGCCACGTTAAACAGCCCTTTTTGTTAACAACCACCGAAGGCGACACATCTTTCGCTATCTTTCATATCTCAAGTACCTATCTTATGAATTTTGCTGTGGTAAGTCCAAAATCATAATCTATAATTAATAAGCTTCTTCTAAAGTACTGTCTGATATAATTTTCGTATGCATTCTTTATCTTTTTACAGAGATAGACGAAATTAAATTCAACACGTGGTCATAAACTGTTCTTTTATACTAATATGGTAGTTTTAAGTCAAATATTTTTTTATAATTCACTGTTTTACTTTTATACAAACATTTTCAAGCTTTTTCAGTTGCGAAATAACTCTTAATTATAAAATAACACTTTTATAAACCGCTAACCTATAAAATATTCTTTCGTAACGCCAGTGCCGGTTTCATATATTTCCTAGGCACGATATTTTTACATATAACTAAATAAATAACTTTTTGCTATCATAAGTTTCTTTCGGATCATTAGTATATTTTTTTTATTTAGCCGATAATTGCTATTTTTACTGTTTTAACATGGGACATATAATGTTGGAAAGCTTTCAGTAAATTAAATCAATTTTTTGACTTTCAAATAACTGCCTTCCTTTTCTTTAACCTGAAAAGCTGACCAACATAATGTGCCATAACATTCAAGTTCCTACATATCCCTGATCCACTTGTACTTCTAGGTAAGCACAGCCCCTAGGCGAGAATATAAGCCAAGAATATAACCCTAGGCGAGAATATAAGCACAGCCCCTAGGCGAGAATATAAGCCAAGAATATAAACCGGAGAATATAACCCCAAGAATATAGCCAAGGATACAGCCCTAGCTCAAACTACCGCCCTAGAACAGAACTCATCAGTTCGGATCAAGACCTGACTTCTTCTCCAGGAAACCACTTCATCTAAGCTAAGTACCTATAAAAGTACAAATTCCTTTATTAAATTCAGTTGTTCATTTCCTGTGGCAGAATAAATTGTAAATTTGTTTTTAATTCTTTTTTTTATTAAAATCCTCAACTATAAAAGTTGAGGGAGATATCGCCCGGGGTAATTTTTAGTAGTTTTTATTATTAACTTTCATTTAAATTCTACAAGGCGTTTCTACCTTTTCCGCCTTAGTTTTTGTAGTTTTCATCGTTAAAAAGGTAGTGGCGCCCTCAATTTTTACAACCCTTCTGTTATCCCTGTGTGACATAAACTTGGGGTCGAATCACCCTTGAGAGGAGTCTCTAGCCGGAGCCCTTCGAGCTGGTGCCCTGTGAGGTACAACTTTTACCGTTACAAATTGGTAGGAAATATATTGGAGTTCCGACCAATAAATGAAAGAATCGCTTATATGAAAATCGGAGCAAAGCCTTTTAATATATCAGTACTAAATGTATATGCCCCAACAGAAGTGGCATCAGATGAAATAAAAGAAATATTTTATGAGGAAATAGAAGGGGAATTTATGAAACTACCAAAACAAGAAACAATAATATTATTAGGAGACCTGAATGCACAAATTGGGAAAGAAGAATATAACAGATATGTAGCCGGCATACACACATTACATGAAGTAACAAATAACAATGGACACAGACTTTGCAGCCTAGCAGCAACATCTGAATTGACTATTAGTAGTACGAAATTTCAACATAACAAATGGAACAAACTTACATGGAGATCACCTGATAGTAAAAGATTCACACAAATAGACCATATTTTAATATCAAAGAAAAGACAATCATCAATAAAAGATGTGAGAACGTTCAGAGGAGCGTGTGCAGATTCCGACCACTTCATGGTCACAGCCACACTATTTCAGAAAATCAAAAGAAAATGTAAAAACAAGACATATCTGAAGAAATGGAATATTGATAAACTACAACAGAAGGAAGTACAAAGTCAGTACAGAGAAAGCATAGGGAAGCAAATTAGAGAAATACCAGCAGAAGTTACAGAAATACAGTCAGGATGGAAAATGATTGAAGAAAGATGTATAAACGCAGCAGCAAAAGAAAAAATAGGTATTGTAGAAAATACAACACAAAAGAAATATTACAAGAGACAGGTGGGATAGCAGGAGAATACCAATGTGGGTTTATGAAAGGAACATCTACGACAGATGCTATACATACATCTGAAACAGATCATAGAAAAGGCCAACCAATACAATATTGATTTTGAAATGCTATTTATAGACTTCCAGCAAGCATTTGATTCAATACACAGAAATCAATTAATAAAGTCATTAAAAGAACTGGGGGTATGCGACAAGCTGAGAAGATTGATAAAAATGACACTGGCAAAAACAGTAGCGGAGATAAAAACCCAGAAAGGAACAACAAGAAAATTTGAATATAATAAAGGAGTCAAGCAAGGTGATTCATTGTCGGCGACGCTATTCAATTTGGCCTTAGATTACGTATTAAAAAAGATAAGTAAAGGAAACTTGAGAACAAAGGGAGGTCAACTAATAGCATACGCTGATGATGTTGCACTAGTAACAAAAAATAGAAAAATTATGGAAGAAATGCTACAAGAGATAGTAGAAGAAGGGAAAGAAATTGGTCTTAAAATAAATGCCGATAAAACCAAGCTATTGAGATTCAAAAAGAAGTGTGAGTACAGGCATATCAGGACTGGAGACTATTCGTTTCAAGAGGTAGATAAAATAAAATACTTGGGAATAACAATATCTAATGACGGAGACAAGGAAACTGAAATAAAGGAAAGAATAGCAGCAACAAATAGAGCATTCCATGCCAATAAAAAACTGTTAATAAGTAAACTAATAAGTAAGAAGACGAAAATAAGGATATACAAAACAATTATAAGACCTGTATTAATGTATGGATCGGAAACTTTAACAATGACCAAAGATATTGAGAATGATATTAGGGCCGAAAAAAGTAGGAGATGATTATAAAAAACGAACAAACATAGAATTAGCACTTGAAATAGGAAAAGATATAGTACAAAAAATTAAGGAACAGAGAATAAAATGGTTGGGGCACATATGGAGGGCAGGTACAAAGTCAACAATATATGCAATGATTGAATGGAAACCTTGCCATAAGCGAAAGAGAGGAAGACCCAAAACAACGTGGTTACAGGAGGTTATAAGCGACCTCAATACCATAGGAATAAGGCAGTGGAACGAGAAAACAAAGGATAGGAAGAAATGGAGGCAGATTGCTGAAAAAATATAAGGAAGAAAAAGAAGAAAAGGGGATTGATCCACCCCGAAAAAAGGATTTAGAGAGCTTTTTGAAGCGGCGCTACCCCCTCGGGGGTGTTAAGCCAATATATATATATATATATATATATATATATATAATAACAACCACGTTTACGACGATTAGTTTTATTTCTGGGTTAGTTCAATTTCAAAAAATTGTAAAAAATTGTTTTTCTTTAATATATATATATATATATATATATATATATATTTTGTTCAGGTCGACAGGGTGTGTTTAGTTCATTGTTTAGTGAGAACTTTACAGACAATGTATAGTGAAGGACTGTAATGTGGGGTGTACCCGGTAAGCTTTATATTTTTATAAAATAAAACATGTTTCACTAACTAAAATGTGACAAAATATTGAAGTAGTTATTCTTTTATACAGCCTTATACTTCCCAGCCTCGAAGAAGAACGTTCAGTTTGGCTGGAAAGAAGTGGAAACCAATCTTTGGATTTAACAAGGCGAAAACATTGGAGAATATGCCCTCGTCATTTTGGCCAGGCCTGCTTTTTAAAAGTAGAAGTAGTCGAAGGCAAACTATTGAAAAGGTTTTCTTTGCCATCCCTGTTTTTTCCTAGTATGTAATTCTTTTTGTACATATATTTATTGAATGTTATTAAATGTTATTATGTTTTTTAGATTACAATCCAAAGGGGATTCCGATTTTTTGTTCCCCACTATGGTGCCCTCACAGGAAACAACTCCCGAGAAAATTGAAGATATTTATTTTCTAGAGTTTGAAAAAAAATTTACTTTTATATATAAAGATTCTGTAGATATGATGGAAATGCCCTCCACATCAGCAACTTATTCGCCAGTTGGGAAGGTATAAATACCAACAAAAACTTATGTACGGAAATTAATTAATGGTGAGTTTTATGCAAGTCGTTAGCTATAATTTTGGCAATCGTACAGTGTACCTAAGAAAAAATAAACACCTAATCTTTATGTTATAGCTATTCAATTCACAAGCAAGGGGTTTGAGGAGGAAGGATTGAAGGGCATTAAGCCATTATCAGATAATGGTATGTATAAAATAAAATAAAATATCATCTGTCTGTTCCTTTTGTTATATTATTTGGTTTATTTAACTCCTAATTTTTATGTTATAGCTATTCAATCCACGAGTAAGGAGTTAGAGGTGGATGAATTGGAGAGTATCGAGCAATTATCAAATGATGGTATGTATAAAATAGTATATCTTCTGTATGTTCCTTTTGTTATATTATTTGGTTTGTTTAATTCCCATCAAAAACTAACTAAATTACATATTTTATAGTATTATATTAGTAAATGAATAAATTGTCTACAGGTACTGAAAGGAACAAAAAAAGGATTTCCCGAAGAAAGATCCAAGCATTTTTCGAAGGTAAGCAGTTTCGAGAAACAAATATGTAAATGTTTACAATCATATGTATTGTGTGTTTGAGCTAATTAAAAATATCCTAATAAATTATATAGAAGTAATGATAGTCATAATCTTGTAAACTAAGTTTTTTAAATGGTGTGCACATTTTAGTTATCAGTGTTATTAGCAAACTGTAGAAATGTGCTTCATGTTTTTTTAATATAAGCTATTTTTTGATTTGTATTAAAAAATGTTATTCTTTATAAATATTTTTGAAATACATTTGTCAGTTTCCTCATATAACTATCTTTATTTGCAGAAGCCGGTTCAGCAAAGATTTTCATAAGACAGTGACTCTCATAAAAAATCTTAAAGGGGTTTTGAAAGATATTGACATGAGAGTGATTAACAGAGATGGTCCATTTCAATTGGCCCATAATAAATATCTTAAACGCCGTAAGAGACCGGAAAAGAGATCATTATGAGTTATTTTGAAATAGATCAGCTTGATGATTGGTCTTTTATCAACATCATACAAAACACATGTCAGTTTCTTTTTCATGTTCCTTGTATATTCATTATTTTGTTGGTATTTTTAGTTTAATTTTCCTTTTTAGCCCATTTTGTAATTATTTTCTCATATTTGTGTATTACTAAAAGTTATTTGTTTGCAAACAATTTTACCATCTCCTTGCTTTTTATTTTAGTATTTATTTTAATGATTATTGATTTTCATTAAATGTTTGTGACTTTTTAACTTCACTATATTATATTTAATTATTTTTGCATTCCAGAATATGCTTCTTTTTCTGTTTTTCAATATTAAGAGTGAGAGGGTCACTGTTTCACTATTTGTTCTAATTTGCGTCGTTGATCACTGTTAATAATTGTTAACTTATTAAGACTTCTTACTTGAAAAAATCGTTTTACCTTATATCGCATGCTGAGATTTTTCAAAGTTATTTAGGTACTCAGTTTATTGCTTTGTTGTTAAACTCCTAACATTTATTGTTCTTCCTGTTTGTCATTCAAAGATTTAAAAAAACGTTTTATTTATTGTGTACTTCTTTATATTGAATAAAATATATAAACTTGATGATTATTGCTCTATTTTTTCCACCTCAGGCATTATATGGTCCATTTTTTGATATTTCATTTAATTTAACTTGACTATTTGATTGTTATTATTGTAATATCAATCAAATGTTGAGTTGATTTGAATGAAATATCAAAAAATGGACCATAAATGCCATTTTGCAATAAAAGTAAAATTACAGTAATTTTGAATATGCCGCCAAAAACTGTAAAATTACAGGAATCTTCTTTTTCTGCTGTTAGCGAAGATCACAACCATGTCAAAGGTGCTAGAGCTACTGCTCAGGCTCTCAAGGTGGCGCCACCCGTACAATTAATTCGCCATATGAAGCGCCACGGGTCAGATGCCTATCTATAGGTAGGTGATCTGTGTTCATCACCCTTGCTGACTTTTTCCTTTGATGCTATGAAACTAACAGTAACACTAAAGGTCGAAACACACCTATCAGATCCTTATCAACTGTTCAAACGGAACATTGGATATTTTTCGAGAAGGGATAGGACAAATAGGATAATTCATATTCAAGAAGGCATACAGTGTTGCCGGATTGCTGAGGGATATCTGACAGGTTTCCTGTAACATCTCGATAAAAAAGAATTTTTAATTTTCAACTTTAGAGGACTATATTTCGTTAAAGAAGGAAGTAAGGCGCAAATTTTATTTGAAGTACTGTCATTATTTTTAGCCCCTCTATAATATCAGAACTCCTGGGACGCTCTGTATATTTTAGGATATGGTGTTGCCAAGTAATATGACATATAAAGTTGTATTGTTTACAGTGTAAAAGGTCCTATAACAGTTGTGGCATCTGAAAACGTTCAATAATTTAAACTAAGGAAATTATCAAAAAATACAATGCTGGTGCTTGAAATCAAGATGTGACAAGTATAGCGTGTAATGGTAAAGGCTCCAGCTAGAGACTCCTCTCTAGGGTGATTCGACCCCAAGGATAACAGAAAGGTTGTAAAAATTGAAGGCGCCACTACCTTTTTGACGTCGATAAAAAGTACTAACAAACTAAGGCGGAAAAGGTAGAAACGCCTTGTAGAATTTAAATAAAAGTTAACCAGAAATCAAATAAAAAAATTACTTGAAAAAGCAGAAAATTTTACCCCGGACGATATTTCCCTCAACTTTTATAGTTGAGGATATAGAGAAAGATAAAAAAAAAGATTTTAAAACAAATTCATATTTATTCTTCTGCCACAGGAAATGGAACAAATGTGAAGACTTGTACTTTTATAGGTACTTGGCTTATGAAGTGGTTGTTTCCGGAAAAGGTAGATAGATCTTGCCTCTACGAAGTCTTGAGAAGATGGAGACTAGATCTCGAAGAAGATAGGTAGATAGAGTCATGATTTGAACGGTATTCTAGCAGCTGTGTCCTGGTCTAGGGCGGTATCCTGGTCTAGGGCGGTATCCTGGTCTAGGGCTTGTATCCTAGCCTAGGTGCTGTGCTTACCACAGCAAAATTAATTAGATAGGAAAGGTATAAAAGCGATAAAAAAAATGGAGGTATTTCCTAGAAGAGAGTCGATAGCGGAAAGGGCTGTCCCTCGTGGCGTTGAAAAAATGGAAGCGACCGTTGGCAGACATCAATTGTCTTATGGTCAGGGTTGAAGAATTTGAGATCACAGAACTATAATTGGAAGTGGCTAATGTGACGACGAGCGGTAATTAAAAGGATTTATTCTATAAAATCGAAACAGGTCGATAGACATGTTACAAGCGTTAGAGCAATGGAGAAATCTGAATTCTGAATGGTATACAACCATTTTTTTCTTCAGAAATCGCCAACAAAGAATATGACAAACGTTCACCTTTGAAAAAATGTAATTTTTATTATCAGAAAATAATAATGGTTGACTACACCGCCCTCACGTTTATGTTATTATTATAATGAAATTGCTCTAACTATTCACTCATTTGTGCTATCGCTATTAGAATCATTAATGCCAAAACCACTGCCTCTATTCTCCATTTCCCGATAATAACGAATATCACGTCTTAACAACAGAGTGTGTCGAATGACACTCTGACACTAAATATATCGATACCCATTTATACACGCTTTCGTTACTTATCGATAACGAATATGTAAATAAAATTTCACCAATGCGTCGTCGAGGATAAGATGATGTCGCAAAAATATATGCGAAAATAGATAATTTTTTTTAAGCTCGTCTCATATAATTTACTGTCATCATTAAAAGTTGTGCTTCACACACAAGGCAATCGAATTAAATTCAAACTATAGCACAGTACATAAACAATAAATAGTAGGTTCACTCTAAGCTCCTCCCAGCGCAATGTCTATCTCACTCAGTCTCCGATGCTACCTATTTTTCGGGATTTTTAAGTTCCAACCGACCGATAGACAGATACTTTTGTAGTTTAGACAGATCTTTTGTAGTTTAAAGGTACAAGCTGTGAAACTTGTGATTAGAGTAGAGTAAAGAATCTGATAACATGCTAGAAAACTCTGTAGTGTAGTCACTTATTATTTCTCCAAACCTTCAAGTTACCCACCCTGTTTTATGGGTCCTGTAATTGCAAATTTAATTTTATTACCCCAAAACATTAGTTTTGATTTCCTCCAGATATCACTGATGGCAGTCATGCTGCTGTTCTCAGTCAGATCACCGATTTTTCAGTCCCAACTTTTTTGGACTTGCTTTCACCAGGACTGTTCCTGTATTCAGCAAGCTTCTCCTTTGTTTTGCCGGTCTAGTTTCGATTTTCTTTGGTTCATGTACCGGATCCCATTTTCTGGGAGTTTTTTTAGCACCCATATCGCTATCCATCGCTTCACCCTCGATTTTTTACGTCACAGTATTTACTGCTGGCTTTCTCCAATCTGTATCCTTACTTATTTGTTTTTCTTTTGGTTAATTCTTAATTCCACAAGATCTAGAAAATGTCTTTCCAGTCAAAGCTGCAGGGTAAGGTTGGATACAACAGAATGCTCCTTGTTGCTTTGAGCTATTCTCATACCTTCGTCGTTATCCGTGGCTCCACCCTCGTTTTCTGCGACACAGTCTTTAGTCTCCTGGTTGTCTTCAGTCTTTATCCATCCTAATTTGTTTTTCTCTTGGTTCATTCTTAATTCCACATGCACCTGGTAATAAGACTGGATACAACTGGATAAACCGTGACCCCTCCTCATTAGGTTCGGTTGTAGATCCATCAGTATAGATTTTTATCTAATATTGTTTGAAATTACTTTGTTAAATCTTTCACAGACAACAGCATATCTCTTTATCTTAAATATTCAATTATTTTGAAATTAACGGTTTAAGCTTGGATGTTAGTACAGAGGAATATTCTGTCGTGACATTTTAATACATCGTTTTTAAATTTGTGGTATGATAGGAACTAGCAATTTCCGCTACTCCACTGGGAATGGTGTGCAGATCGAGTTGTGTCGTTTGCGTATTTGTAAGGATTCCTGGAGTGAACGATTTGAATTACCGTTTTCGAAATTAAACGGGTTTAAGTTTATAACCTAGTAGTTCGCGATAGATATATCGTTTTCGATGTAAATATTTTGCGTGATTAAATCTTTGGAAATATTTATCGATATTACTCCTTATCTGCTTTGAAGCTGAGTTGTTGAGGAAAATTTCAATTCCATTTTAAAATTAGAAAAATCATTTTTTAATTATCTATATATAGTAAAATTAATACCTATTTAGAGCTACCAGCCGTTTTAGTAACTTAACGTATGCGGCTTCTTGAACCATCTGACATTAACATGAAATCAAAATTTGACGTAACTTCAAAAACGTGACATCTAATAAATTAGTTACGACGTTCATTTTTGTTGGTAATTTTTTGTTTCAACCGATTTATTAATAATAAATAAGGATGGTCTTATTCTAAATGGGTATAAAATTTACTATATATACATATATATTATTAAAAACCCAATTACCATAGTATATGGTATAGTGTATACTTTTACAGTTATTTCAAGTACATTGCATTACGCTCAAGACATACAGGGTGTTTCTAAGTTCATGCTACAAAATTCAGGAGGTGATTGCTCGTGTGACATTAAGATGGGTCTTTCCTATAACAAAATTTCCTCAGCTCACCCCTTTCCGAGATATCACCCTTAAAAGGTGGTGACTAAAATTGATTTTTCATTTTTTTTCTAAAATTTCAGTAAAGCTAGAAACTAGAAATTCTGTCATTTCTAGCATTTATTATGAATCGTATTACATTTTACATCTTTACTGTTTTCCACTCAATTTATTAAAAAATATATAAATTATGGTGTTTATTTTTTTTTCTCTGCAGCTATTGATTTTGGGAAAAAAATTTAAGAATAAAAATTTTTTTTAAATAAAACAATGATTTTAAGTTTAATTTTATTTCATAAAACTTCATCTCGAAAAAGAGTTTTGATATGAAATAAAGTAAGGGTTGCTAATTTCACCCCCGTATAATGTAACAGGAATATTGAAAAATACCCGTGGTTAGTCCTTTGCGAGTGCACGAAAATTACAGAATTTCAAGTTTCTAGCTTCACTGAAGTTTTAGAAAAAATATAAAAACTCTATTTTAGGCACCTCCTTTTAAGGGTGATTTCTCGGAAAGGGGTGGGCTGAGGAAATTTTGTTATAGGAAAGACCCATCTCAATTTCGTACGAGCAATCACCTCCTGTATTTTGTCGCATGAACTTAGAAACACCCTGTATATCCATTTTTTCATCGATACTTTGGCGGTCCAGCTACAATTTTATTCATGTAAAAATTTAGCCCATTGCTTTCTATCTCTTGCCATTGTTTTTGCCTCTGTTCATGTTTTGGTCTTCCGTTTTTCGTTCTTTTTGTATATTTCATTGCCATTGCCATTTTGTTGGACTACTTTCGGTTTTCCATTGGGGATCTTGCTTATGCGATAGATGACGTCATTGATCCTCTTCTTGATCAAGTACGGACCCTCCCACGATTTTTGTAATTTTGAAAAAAAGCCTTTTCTACTCCATACTTTGTCTCCTTTTTTGAAACTGCCTTCTGTGGCCTGCGTGTCGTAACGTTTTTTCATTCTGTCGCTGGCAACTTGAAGATTCATTCGGACCAATTCGTGCACATCATCCATCCTTTTTCTCAACTGGATCACGTAATCTTCTCCAGGTCACAAGGAAACCTCATCTCGCGTCCAAATAGGATTTTCGCAGGTGTTTGACCTGTGGACTCATTGATAAGCCAATGAAAACAGGGAAAGATATTCTTCCCAATCTCTCTGGTAGCTGGAGACTACTTTGGACAGGTATTTTCCAATAGTCCTGATCATTCTCTCGACCATTCCATCTGAGTGTGGATGCAACGCCGTTGTCCTGGTCTTCTTAATTTCCAGCTTGTCACAAATTTCCTGGAATACACGGCTTTCGAAATTCCTTCCTTGATCGCTGTGAACTTCCAAGGGCACTCCAAATCGGCAGATGAATTCCTTCACCAATACATCCGCGACAGTTGTGGCTTCTTGATTCGGGATCGCGTCAACTTCTACCCACTTTGTGAAATAATCCATCACAACCAGGATGTAAAGTGCCTGGGCTGATGAGCACAACCTAAATATATGAATGAATGAACCAGGATGCATTTACCACCATTTTCTGTCGTCGGGAATGGTCCATCGATGTCTAAAGCAATTCTTTCGAATGGGCTTCCAACATTATACTGTTTCATGGGTGCCTTTCTCTTGCGATGTGGTCCATTACTCGTAGCACAAGTCGTACACTTCTTACACCAGTCCTTCACATCGTCGGAGCTGTTCGTCCAATAAAACCTTTCACGGACTCGCTGAAGGGTTTTATTCACTCTCAGATGACCTCCTGATGGACTGTCGTGTAACTTCCTCAATACCTCAGCTACTCTCGTTCTCGAGATAACTAACTGTCTTCTATTTTCGGAACCATCATCGTTTTCAAGGATTCGTTTCAACAGGCCTTCTTCTAGGACAAGGGAGTCCCACTGGGCCCAATATGCCTTGAGTGTCGGTGAAAATCTTGACACTTCTTGCCAGGTGGGTCGCCGATTTTCTTCCTTCCATTGCCGGATCATCTTCAGGTGAGGATCATTCTCCTGATCTTCTTTGATCCTGGTGGGTGACCATTCTTCATTGACTACTGTAGTTCTTGAAACTGCAGCTTCCTTAGATTCTGCCTTGTTGCAGCGGGAACAGTCTGCCGGGCTCTTTTTTATTTGTATATTTATTAAGTTACCTTAGATAATTTTGTGTTTTGTTTTCTGTCAAAAGTTATTAAGAAGTGTGAAACGTGAATGGTCAATAATTGTCAGAATCTGTCAAAAACTGTCAAAAATTGTTAAATATTTAAAAAATGGTCAAAGATAGTCAATAATTGTCAAATTTTTTGAAAGTTGTCAAAAATGGTCAATAATTGTTTAAATTTTGAAAAATGGTCAAAAATTGTTAAAATTTTGAAAAAATGGTCAATAATTAGAAAAGACTGTCAAAAATGGTCAATAATATTGTTAAAGATTGTCAAAATTTTTGAAAAATTGTCAAAAATGGTCAATAATTGTTAAAATTTTGAAAAATGGTCAATAATTATAAAAAAAGTCATTGCATTTTGATAATCAAAAAAGCTGCAAAATACCCCGGAGTTCGTTAGCGAACTATAGGTCTCTAAAGTTAGAAATTAAAAATAATGGGAAATCTGAGAAAAAATAAAACATGTATTTTATTGTATACTATGCCCAATAAGTAGACATTAAAACAAGCCTACGCTTACGCCCCGGCTCAAATTTCCAAAATTCCCAGATATTAGATATTCAAGTGGTTGTGAGTCTTTTGTCTCGTGTTGTGTTAAGAGTTTTTTGTCAGTTAAATTACCATTTCCCCATGAAATAATGAAAATACAAAAATTAACATTCCGCTAAGGGTCATAATATTGCTCTCTTCAGTAAATTATAAACATCGAATTTTATTCAGAACTTGTCCATTAAAAGTTTTTTGAAAGGTCTTGGAGGTTGCCATTGACGTAGAATAAATGCGGATGGGATGTCACAATATTTCATCGCTAGAAACTCTGATTCACTTTTTGATTTGGTCCTTTATTGTTATGATAATTTCCTGAGCTTTTCTAACGAGATTTATTATTATATATGAAAATAAAAATATCAAATTTCCTGCATAGGTACAAATAAAATCATTTAGAATATCTTCTGGATCTTTTCATTATTTTATTCATCTGCTACTTTTTCCGATCAAGACGTATAAAATCATTTTCAGTTATTGGATTCCATCTCATTCTGGCCGAATAAAAACAAATGCTCATAGTTGCTGTCAGTGTCGGCATTGATAATCAATGGAATTTACGGGGAAAATCAATACCGAGAGTTGGTGGTAATGAAAAAGTAATCTTGTTTAGCTGCAGGATAATAATTATAAGAATGTTCATTTTTTTTTGGTAAATTAAGTTTAACGTTTATTATGGTGATTTATAAAGATCATCGAAGTTATTCTGGAGTATCTAAAGACCAATTGTGAGTATTTTTTCCACCCGGAGGGATGTAAGAAAAATCCAAAATAAAAGATGAAGAGGAAAAATTTTTTTCTCTTGATTATGATTTTCAATAAATTATTTCTTAAGAAACATTTTTGAAGCTTGCTTCTTATTGCACGACATAGGACTTTTGTGAAGAGTAGTGAACTCGTGAAACGTGTAATGTTACGAAAAAGCGTTCATCACCTAACAGTGCTGCCAGATTTCTGAAAAGGCTAGTGAACTCGTGAAACGTGTGATGTTACGAAAAAGCGTTCGTCACGCGATGACTCATTCTTCGTCTCTTTCTCGGCCGCCCGCTGCGCTAAGTCTCTCCCCTCTCTTCCTCTGTCGCCTTCTTCTTCTCTCTTTCGTAGGCTATACAGCGGCACGCCTCTCTCTCTCTCTCATACACGCCGGCACGAGGGATTCCCAAACGGTCGGAAGAGAGACAGAGACAGAGTATCGCGCGTCTCTCTCTCTAATTCCAAATATGTTAAAATTTTTGAAAAATTGTCAAAAATTTTGAAATATGGTCAAAAATTTGGAAAAATGGTTAAAATTTTTGAAAAATTATCAAAAATGGTCAATAATTGTCAAAGACCGTCAATAATTGTCAAAACCAATAAAAAATCGTCAAAAATTGTTAAAATTTTGAAAAATGGTCATAAATTGTTAAATATTTAAAAAAAAGGTCAATGATTGTCAAAATTTTTGAAAAATTGTTAAAATTTTGAAAAATGGTCAAAAATTGTCAAAATTTTGAAAAAATGGTCAATAATTATAAAAGACTGTCAAAAATGGTCAATGATTGTTAAAAAAATTTGAAAAATGGACAAAATTGTTGAAAAATGGACAAAACTTTTAAAAATTGTTAATAATTGTTAAAATTTGGAAAAATGGTCTAAAATGGTCAAAATGTTTGAAAAATTGTAAAAAATGATCAATAATTGTTAAAACTGTCAAAATTGGTCAATAATTGTCAAAAATGGTCAATAATTGTTAAAATTTGAAAAATGGTCAATAATTGTCAAAATGTATGAAAAATGGTCAAAATTTTCGAAAAATTGGCAGAAATTTTGAAAAAATGGTCAATAATTATAAAAGACTGTCAAAAATGGTCAATAATTGTTAAAAATTGTCAACATTTTTGAAAAATTGTAAAAAATGATCAATAATTGTTAAAACTGTCAAAATTGGTCAATAATTGTCAAAAATGGTCAATAATTGTTAAAATTTGAAAAGATGGTCAATAATTGTCAAAATGTTTGAAAAATGGTCAAAATTTTCGAAAAATTGTCAGAAATTTTGAAAAAATGGTCAATAATTATAAAAGACTGTCAAAAATGGTCAATAATTGTTAAAAATTGTCAACATTTTTGAAAAATTGTCAAAAATGGTCAATAATAGTCAGAATGTGTCAAAAACTTTCAAAAACGGTCAAAAATTGTTAAATATTTAAAAAAATGGTCAAAAATAGTCAATAATTGTTAAAATTTTGAAAAATGATCAGAAATTGTTAAATATTCTCAATAGTCAATTGGTGAATATTTAACAATTTATCAGATTAAAAATCAAATAAAATTATATGAAAATTTTCCAAATTTTGAAATATGGTCAATGATTGTCAAAAATTGTCAATTATTGACAAAAACTGTTCAAAATGGACAATTTTTGTCAAAAATGGTCAATAATTGTCAAAAATGGTCAAAAATTGCCAAAAACTGTCAAAAATTGTCAATAATTGTTAAAATTTTGAAAAATGGTCGATAATTATCAAAAATTTTAAAATTTATTTGAAAAATGGTCAAAAATTTTCAAAAATTGTCAAAAATGGTCGATAATTGTCAAAAACTTTAAAAAAAATTTTAAAAATGGTCAAACATTTTCAGAAATTGTCAAAAATGGTCAATAATTGTCAAAGACTGTCAAAAATGGTCAAAAATTGTCAAAAACTGCCAATTATTGTCAAAATTGGTCAATAATTGTTAAAATTTTGAAAAATGGTCGATAGATATAAAAAATGGTCAATAATTTTGAAAAAGGGTCAAAAATTTTGAAAAATTGTTAAAAGTTTTGAAAAATTGCCAATAATTGTCAAAAACTATCAAAAACTGTCAAAAATGGAAAAATTTTGTAGAAAATTGCCAAAATTTTGAAAAATAGTTGAAGATTGTCAAAAATTGTTAAAGATTTTGGAATATGGTCAAAAATGGTCAAAAATTTGGAAAAATGGTCCATAATTGTCAACAATTATCAAAAATGGACAATAATTTTGAAAAATGGTCAAAAACTATAAAAAATGGTTAAAAATTGTCAATTATTTTAAAAAACTGTCAAAAATGGACAATTATTGTCAAAATTGGTCAATAATTGTCAAAAATTGTTAAAATTTTGAAAAATGGTCGATAATTGTCAAAAACTATCAAAAATGGTGAATAATTTTGAAAAATGGTCAAAAATGGCCAATAATTGTCAAAAACTATCAAAAATGGACAATTATTGTTAAAAATTGTCAAAATTTTGAAAAATAGTTGATGATTGTCAAAAATTGTTAGTTTTTGAAATATGGTCAAAAATGGTCAAAAATTTGGAAAAATGGTCCATAATTGTCTAGAATTGTCAATAATTATCAAAAATTGACAATAATTTTGAAAAATTGTCAAAAATGGTCAAAAACTATCAAAAATGGTAAAAATTGTCAATGATTGTTAAAAACTGTTAAAAATGGACAATTATTGTCAAAAACTGTCAAAAACAGTCAAAATGGTCAATAATTGTCAAAAATGGTCAATATTTGTTAAAATTTTGAAAAATGGTCAATAATTGTAAAAATTTTGACAAATGGTCAATAATCGTCAAAAGTTGTCAAAATTTTGAAAAATAATCAATAAATAATACGAGCCGTTTTCGAAAATCGATTTAAACACGTAATTTATAAAATCGATTTACTAAAAATCGATTAATATTACTATAAAAATCTATGACTAAAAATCGATTATAAGATAATAATAATCGATTTATATGAAAATCGATTATTTTTTAACATCCCTAGTCAGTAGATCTTTTTAATGTTACTCATGATGAATAGCGAAAATGACGATTATTCTAGAACTCCTATTATAACCTAAGATAATATAAAAAACTTTCAATTATTAGAAGGGCGACTGTAGAACAAATTATGGGTGTTTTTCGAGCGTAAAGTAAAATTGCCGCTTTCGAAAGATCGCCGCGCTCCGATTCTTTCTCAAGCGGCAATCTGTTACTTTACGTTCTAAATACACAAATAACTATTTAGTGTCTAATAGTTTTGGCACCCAACTTTAAGTTAATCTTTTTGAGGGTTTCATATTTTGGCGCTCATCATCTTTTTATGGTTTCACTTGTGGAAAGTTTTGCTCTCGGCAAGTTCTTAATACATTTTGCATATTTCTCTTGGCAATAGTACGGCACGTAATTTGTTAAATAATATGCAGGTGCTTTATATTTTTGAAAAATAATTTAGTCTCTACATTATTTCGAGCTTTCGGAAATAAGCGAAAACAATTTCTTTGATCCAAGCCGACAAGGTTTTTTAACATCCCATGTGTAATTTCCTAATTGAATTGTGATTCAGAAATTTTAAAAAAAGTTTACGGTTCTGAAACAACGGAAATTCAGTGTTTGATTTACGAAAATATGTATTTGCAATTAATATATTTACATAATTTGCTAGTCAGGAAAAAACATGTTTGAACTATGATATTGAACCGCAAAAAATTATGTTTCGTCCTGGTTTAGCAAAACTTTAAAGTTGTCTATGCATAGAAGCCATTTTTTAGTATTATCATATCGCGATTAACTTGATATCGAAAACCTAGACACTATCCACAAACTTTAATGAGATTATACGTCCAAAGTAAACTTGAGTCACTGTTGATTTTGTAACCAAAATGTATGAGAGGCACTAGATGTACAATTTTCCGATGATTTTGTGCCATAAAGAGGGGTAGAACGAATTTTATTGGACGATAAAAATTCATTTTAGTATGTAACACTGATCAACTGTTGAGAAAAAGGCGGATTTTTTTCCTTTTTAGGAGAGAAACTGAAATAAAAACTATTTGACACGAAAACAAAGGATGGGAAAAGTAAAAATGAACAGGGTGAAAGGTTCGACGCTACTGGCTGAATTAGTGATTATACTTTCTTTCTGAATTTATCATTTCAAAGAGAATTAGTAAGATAACTTTTTACTGGACACAAATTCATCTCTTTCAGAAGGAATTGGTATTTTTTGTAGTCTGAAATAAATATTAATGTATTATCTTCAGGTAACTGATTTTAAAAAATGTCGGATTTAATTTACTCAACTGTTTTCAAATTGAAAAAAATGAGATACATTTACTTCATTCTTCATGATAAATGTTCGTTAAAAATCTTTCTAAAGTTTATATACAGGGTACGTCACAATTATTCAACAGAGTAGGTATTTGATTAAAAAAATTAGATGTTGATTATAAACTGCTCCACAGTTAGAGAAGTTTACAAATATTGGATTTATGTTGAAAATTATTAACTGTTTTATTCACCAAAGATTGAATGTTTACTTGATTATTTGACTAGTTTTTTTGTTTCCAAGTTGATAAGTTTAAGGCAAGTTCATTCATTTGGGTTGTGCCCAACAGCCCAGGCACTTAAACTGAATCTTTGTACCATTTCCCTTGTTATCTACTTCCATTCCAGAAGCTTCGTGTCTTCTATAAAACCCACTAGTTTGATTGCAGGGAATTTCAGTAGTTGTAATGGTTCTATTAATTCCTCTCCAAAGTGCTTCCGTCTAAGTACTTGTAAGTTCTCGCAGAAGCAGAGTATGTGAGTAGGTGTTTCATCATCAAGTTCACATTTTCTGCACATACTTTCACTAACTTTGCCCATTTTGTGCAGTTGTTTCCTCATCGTGCAGTGTCCAGTCACCAGGTCGGTAACTGTCTTCAAATGTCTCTTACCTAGTTTCAATAGCCTGGTTGAGATTTCCTTGTCTACCTTGTTCAGTAAACTCTTTGTATGGAGGTGCCCTTGTGTCAACCTCCATTTGAATTGGTGTTCCCTATCTAGCCAGTTCCGATTTCCCCTCTTATGCATTCCACAAAACGGTTCCGGACCTCCTATGAAGTCTCCTTTAGCTAACTGCTCCACCATTTCATTACCTGCAATCCACTCATGTACCGGCACCCATATAGAGACACTTTGTTGCCTCTTGTCAGCCTGTTAAGGGATTCTTTGCAGTTTTTTACCAGACTAGACCTAGACCTAGAAACACAGTCGTATATCGACCAAGGCTAAAAAACATTGTCTTTCTAGGTCCTTTTATACCAGCCCCAGTACCATGGTTTGTTTTGAAGATGGGATGATGTTCACTCGCTCAGTGAATATATTCTCGGGTGTCATGCTATATGTGAAATATGGGTTCATCTAGTATTGTCCCAGTCGTATCAGTGTGTCCTTCTCGAACATTATTCGGGGACCATAAGTCTCCCGATTTCAGCCTAAGAATTGTCATCATTGCCTACGCCCTTACAAAAAGTGCCTAAACGTAAATTTGGTGCGGATGAATCTAGTAGAGAGAGCTATTGGTATGATTGTGTAACGGTTGAATTTGTCACTACGTCTATTGTATATATTAAGTATTTCTATATAGTAATTACCTGACCGATATTGTCTCTATGTTTCTAATATCATTTGATCACTACGAAAGTACTTCAGTAGTTAAATAGTTTCTGTCAGCCCAGAGTTTTAGGGACTACTCTGCCATCATCCTTCCGGTGAAGTGGTGCAGGCTGTAACCATACCTGTCTTCACATCTTGACAACAATTTTATATTTTGTCGCTAGGTAAGGTAAATAATAAAACTAGCGCCTACTTGGTAAATGTCCGTATAGATATATTCATGTTAGTTGTTTCTTTTTGTTTGTTATATTATAATTCATAATTAAGGGTAGCAAGGGGTTTTCTCTCTTGTGGATTTTACTTTAGTTTTTAGTTACCGTGGGACTACTGATTTTGTTTCCGGCTTCGATTATATCACCTTTGGGGTGTAGCCACAGTAGTCCAAATACTTTGTCCGCTTCAGCTTGATAAACGCTAAAGTTTATTAGGGTTCAGTTATAAATTATTACTGACTCCTTGACTTGAAGTCTAAAACATTTAAAGTAGTAATTAGGTTTCATAAAACTTACTGATCTATAAAGACATACTTTACTTTTGAGTTAAAGGTATATTTTCTTCATTTATCTACCATATTTTGGCTTAAGCAAATACATACTAGTTAGAAATCTTCCATGTAAGTTGGCAATCGAATATATTCTGAACATCTATTTATAATATATTAGCTGTTATCGCCATGTGTTTTGTATGTTAAATCCGAGTGTTTGATCTTGCTTTGTTTACGTTGGTTTGGTATTGTGGTACTATGTTTACTCAAATTTATTTGAATAAGTTTTAATACATTGACTTTATCATTTATCTCCAATGTTTACAAGTGTTTATTTGTAGGATGACATTGACATTTGGACCGTGGCAGCTGTGTCTTTGGATAAAAGCGTTCGTTCGTCATGACTTACATAGAAGTGTAGCACTTTATGACTTGATCTGTGCGGAACACGCTCGGTGTAGTGAGCAGTGTAGTTCGGATGTATGTTTCGGCTAGGTTTCTCTGTGGTAGTATTCTGTATTGAAGTTGAAGATGTGTCACTCACTTCCTCTTTCCGGTGTGTGCTCCTACTTGATAGTTGGTTTCCAAAAGTGCATGGAACTTGAATCTGAATTTTATTAATGACTGGGTAGTCATCTCCTGCTGGGATTTATAGGTTCTCGTTCTGAATGAGTTGTGGAATATACGGCTAGTATTTTGGTTCTACGGGAGTTCGTATTGTTGAAGAATTCCGTCCTGTTCTGGAAGCCGTTTTCACAAACCTTATAGGGGATATATTGCACTAAAACGATTGTAAGTATTTTCTCTACTTACTGATTTCGCATCACTATGTATTATCACTATTTAAAGGAAATCGCCAACGTTGAAGTTTTGAAATTAAAGGTGTGCCACATGCTGTTGTTGGTTTGTTATTTGTTGGTAGCCGTCCAGTAAGAGGAAAATTTTGAGTATTGGACCCTTTTTGGAAAAGGTATGTCTCATAGATTTGTAGTTTTTGTAGATAAAACAGTTGGTGGTAAAATACTACCTGTTGATTGTAAATTTTTGATTAAGACAGTCTATTCTGTTACCCTGTGTATATTTTGTTTTCTTTGCCCGCTTTAGTCTAACGAATACTATAATTCGTGGGTGGTTCTTCAAACTTACCCTGGCTACGACCAAAAACAGTTTATTTTAGATGCTTATCGCATTCTTATTATTTGATTTAAATTCAGTGTAGTATACTGTTACTGACACTGTTCATTGTAAGTAGGTCTTATGGCTACTTTGATTCAGTTAATTTGGGGTTGATTTTGATTTGTACGTACTTGTAAATTCTTATAAATTAGCTTCTGGCATAGGCCGAGACAAGCTTAACTTGTCGAGGTGTTGGATTGGTTCCTGTATAGGCTCAGTTTTTAGCTGACACCTGTTTTAATTTTTAAGGGTTCACTGGTGGGGCCAGGGTATACTTACCACCCTCAAGATACACACTTCACCTGTGGGGCCAGATTATACACACTTCACCTGTGGGGCCAGATACACACTTCGGGATGTTTGGAGTTTACCTGGTAGATCGATGATGATGTCTTCTGCAGTTTGCTGCTACTCTTCAACGATTTCTTGAAGAAGACCACATTGAGGGTAACCTGGTATCGGGGGTTTTTCTGGTTTATTTACTTATTTTTACTTTAGGCTTTACGCCAATATGTATATACATTAGCTAGGTAGTTCCTACTGATTTATTTTATTATGCAATTGTAATGGTGGAAATTAATATTTTGCGGTGAATTTTCACCATTTAATTTTCATAATTTTATCCACTTGCGCATGCGTCTCTGCCTTGGTACCAACGCCTTGACTACGGTGTCGCCTTATATGGAATTGTTTTTTTTATAAACTTTACACTACTTTTCAGGTAACATATAATTGAAAGTTTGTATTGAATCTGTATTGGTACGCTCGAACAGCCATATTAATTTCCCACTACGTAAGGTCAATTAACTGGGATATGTTGGACTTTAAATGTTAATCATTTGGTTTTTTTTATTATGTGTGACAGAGGTTCTCACTATTTTCTTTAAGTGGGGGGGCATTTACTAGGGTTCACATTAGCTATTAATTGTAAAATATCCCTTAAGGATATTAGGTATTCTATTTTAGTTATTATAAGGAACATAAGCTGAGGTTTGCCTTTGATTTTCATCCCTTGTTTTACTGGGTTATCGGGGGAAATTCGTCGTGCTAGGCCAAAGTGGAAAACTCAGTTGGCGCCCACACAAGTTGTCTACTATTTTGTCCGGAAGATCAATAAGAGGGATCCACCCCTACCTCCGTTCTGAGCGACGTCGAAGGCCTAAGGTTGTCACCGGAGCAACCGAAACTTATGTAACCAAATAGACAAATTAATTCACAATCTTGCACTTTTTTTTAATTAAATTTTATGACTTTATTCTTATTTGGGCTTGAGCTCAAATTTTTAAGGTTACAATTGACTGCATCGTGTAGGAGTAGTCGAAAACGTTTTGGACTTCCAAAGTATTCCGCATTTGGCACTGCCCCCTTGATCGCCAGATCTCAATCCCATCCAGTATGCTTGGGACCAGTTACAAAGAGCCTTGAATTCCCATGAACCACCCCCCACAGACACTTTAAGAGCTTTTACCCAAGCTTTGGAGACAAATCGATCAAGAATACTCCAACGACCAAAGTTTGAACAAAATATATCACCCTATTCAAAAGTTACTGGAGTGGCCCATGACTTATTTACACCCGGTATTACGACGTTTCTAAGGAGTAAACGACGATGCAATACAATTGAATGTTGTTCTGTTTGAAAAAGCTGAATATTTTATAATATGTATATGAACCAAATAGTCAAATGTCACACCCCCAATAAAACGAATTCATTGTAGTCGAATCAATAGTGTCTTAAAATAGATTTGTTTACCGCTACAATAACGAAAAGGTATTCTAATACTCATAAGTTATGTAATATTTCATATTGTTGCAGGATTCGTAAAAAAAATTCTATTCCAACGTATTTCTCAAAAGTTTTGACATAAATTACTTAATTTTCTATTTATATATTAATTATAATTATAAACAACAAAATTATCAGCACAGGTTTTTGGAAAGCTTCGCCATCTATATCTTTCATTTTTCTGTAGATTCTACACCTTAATTGCTCTTCAGTTGCAGCTTGCTATAACTCGCCTAGTGTAAGTTGGCACTTGGACTTTGGACTTCTGAGATGCGCGGTAGAACATCCGATCGCTCGAGGCTCACTGAAATGGAGTCCCCCCAGTCTCTGTTTTGACCGCAAACGGTTAATATCGCAGTAATTCCAGTGGCGTAGTAGTATTTAGTTCCGGTATTTATTATCAGTAGTTAGTTTATAGACGGTGTGCATTATATAAAGTAGGTCAGTTACTTTCGTACGTTACCCCGGTGCACTCTCATTAGTTTCGTACTGTACCTCTTTGGTCTCTCATTTTATATCTACTAATATTGTACACAATGTAGGTAGACTTTTTCTTATTTTCCTAATAAAAATTTTATAGACTTGAAACGGGACTCTCGAGGTGCACCATATGTGGTCTCGGTGTCCCCTAAAGCTTTTCCAAAAGTGTCTCGTCTCGTATCGTCTCGCTTTTTCATTTTGGTCTTTCAAAAGATATGTTACATTAAATTTTTTAATTCGTTGTGCCTGGCACATATTTGCATTGTTACAAAGAGTGTCAGGAAAAGAAACAGGAAGACTAAGGAAAAATGGATCTAGAAAATAACAGAGGAAGTAAACGGAGAAGAATGGATGCACTAAAAGAAAATACGAGAAAAAGGAAAGTATTAAGGATGAAATCCATGAAAGTATCAAATTCTGGAGAATTGAAGGGATAAAAAGAGAAAATGAATGGATAGGAATGATTTAACTCCTATCAGTTCAAAATATCTATATACATTACGATTATGTCCTTGAATAGCTACATAATTACAGTGGCGATTATTTGCATTTAACTTAACAGTCGTAGAATAAAAGTAGTGTGCAACAAGTGAAGAAAGCACCTTCACCGCTCATATATTATTTTTTAACACACAACTTATTTTGTAGGAACCTGGCTCATTCGGATCCATGGTGGAATTATCTTGGAAAGGAACGAAGCCTCACTCTACAATATGAAACTCAAAGGACATTCCTTCAAGATGGTGATACCGTTACAATGGAAGCTTCTCATAACAACACAACTTTGCCATTTCCAGAGCTACACATATCATTTCACAACGTGATTAAAAAATCACGATATCGCTCATCACTAATCGTCCGAGAGTTAATCCCGTACTGACTATATCTCTAACATCACCACCAATACATGTCTTCCAGTAACGGAGATGTAAAAGTTGTGATGATAGCGACATCTTCACCTCCAAACCACAAACCAAAATTCGAAATTTGACAACAAGCCCGTTAGTTTGAAACAATAAAGAATACTTAGTAATACTTATTTTATTAATTTAAATTTCAATATCATCACCAGTTCTTGTAATGAGATATATATTCTCAGAAAAAAAGAATAATAGATCAATATTGAATTAGAAATACATATTATTATTAGGTATAATGGGCTGTTTCTGAAATATCACAATAGAGAGGGTATTTGTATTTGATTATTCTGTTGGTACGCTACTGCTACTTTCTTCGCGCTCATCCAACACTCTAGATGTTCTGGTCGAATTATAATTAGGGTTGGCAAGAAATATGTTCTTGTAATAGGTTAGTTATGTTTACATTATCATAATAATCTAATTGCGCACGACGATACAATATTGCGTCCATTGCACTTCCACTATAACCAGTTTACTTTTTTATTAAAAATGTACCACATCCCGAGATCTTAAAATACCTTCCGCATTTTGATTTCAGCGATCATATCTTGTTATTACGTTTTACATTGTCCCCGAAAAAACATTAAAGGAGACATTTTTTAATAAAGGATCAGTCATGTAACGTTTTCTTTTCAAATTAAACGAGGACCTCCCATGGCGTGTCACAAGCTTTAAACAGTACAAAATGAATAGTAATGAAACTTGCGCCACCAGCAGCATCAAAAGTTAATTCAATTACCGCGTTTATTACATTTTATCATTTTCAAAGAAAAAACACGTTAAATAATAAAACCGATATTCTATTAACTAGAAAGGATTACTTACTGATTTTGTATTGGTATGAGGTCATTTTCCACTTTCCAATTAAGTAAAGCACGTACGCTCGTGCATGTATTTATACAGGGTCCGCCAAAACTACTATTTTAAAACAACCGTATTAATTCCGAATAGAAATTATCTCTTATAAAACTGAATTTACTGTTTGGACCCTTACTTTGTGGAATCTACTCATATTAATGTTATAAATGAAACTGTTTCTAATTAATTCCACTATTTAATGAAAAAATTATGAACATTATGAAAGGATATTGATAATTATTTCGATATTGACATATCATCGTCAGAATGACAGAAGTTACATTTTATGTGATACCTACTTGATGTTTGATATTTTGGCTAGACCAAATAGTAAGTGACCTATCTTGTGATTGACTTAATATATATGAATAGAAAAAAGAAGAAGATATGATTTTACAAATATTAAAGCTTAGGTATTATTAGCCCTATGGGGATATCCTGGATATCTTTTTCCCATTTAAGATCAGTGTAACTGTGCAATGATATAGGAAACCAAGGAAAACTATATCTGCTGATCTTTACAATTGTTACTTAAGAAGACAATTTATTAGTGGAGAGCTCCCTAGATTTATCTGTTCATTGACAACTTCATTTTGTGGGTCTCTTAAGTGTCTTCTTATTTCTAGTTCTTCAAGGAAATCTAGTTCTTGTTTCTTATCACAAATATGCAGTACTTCTAGTTCTGTGTTAGGTGTTAATGAATGTTTTGTGTCAAGAAGGTGTTTTGCGTAATGTGATTTATCTGGCTGTTTTAATCTGTATACTCGTGAGTGTTCATTGTATCTAATTTCAAAATTTCGAATCGTTTGACCAATATAGACAGCATTACATTCTGGACATTTAAGTTTATATATTCCAGACTTTTTTAAAGGGGGTATTTTTGTTTTTACATTTAACAATTTTTTACTCACATTGTTTTCTGTTTTAAAAGAAATTGCTGTATTTGTTGAACAAGATATTATCTTTGAAATATTATTAGAAATATTACCAGCATATGTGGTGGTTTTGTAATTTTGTATTTCCCTAGTCTTCTCAGGAAATATTAATTGTAAGGCCACTTTTTCCTCTTTTTTATTAATTAATTTATTTATTATATGTAATGGATAACCGTTGGATGTGGCTATTTGTTTAATTATATTAATTTCTCTATCAAAATTATATTTGTTCATAGGAACTGAAAATGCTCTATGTATCATTGAATTATATGCTGCTAATTTATGTGACATGGGATGATTGGAACTATATGGTATAGTCACATCAGTATGTGTTGGTTTTCTGTAAATTGAAAAATCAAGTATATTATTGACTCTTTGAATTTTAATATCAAGAAAATTGATTGAGTTATTTTCTTCAACTTCTAATGTAAATTTAATTTTTGGATGTAAATTATTAATATGATTGAACAATATATCTAATTGTCGTTCACTACCTACAAAACAAGCTAATATGTCATCTACATACCTATACCAAAATAATATATTTTTTGAAATGTTGCATTCAAAGATTTTTCTTTCTAAACTGTCCATAAAAATGTTTGCTAAAATTGGTGATATAGGGCTTCCCATTGGTAAACCTTCATTTTGAATATATACCTTATTATCAAAAGTAAAATAATTCTGATTAATACATACATCAAACAAATTAAGTATATCTGATAATATTCCTGGATTGATATTTTTATCCTCTAGTAATTTTTTAACAAGTGTTATGCACTCTTTTGGAGGAATTTTAGAGAACATATTGGTAACATCAAATGAAATAAGTTTAGAGTTATCTTGTAACTTGTATGTTTTTAATTTTTTGATTAGTTCTATTGAATTTTTCAATTGAGTATTCCAAAGGGGGAAGTCCAATGAGGGCTTCCATTGATGCCGTCCCCGTGCTGTTCATTGCCCCGGTAATACCAAGAAGGACTTGTCTCTGGATTGCAGTTAATATATAAACTGCAGAGGACACTTCTATCCTCCTCCACCAGACTATTGTTCCATAGGTGATCGTTGACACAGTTGTGTAAATCCAGTGAACCACCTCAGGGAGTATTCACCAGGTTCTGCCCATAACTCTTCTGCATTGCCAGAAAAGCCTAGTCGCTCTGGTAGTAATTTTTTCCAGGTGTGTCTTCCAATTCAGTTTGGAATCAAGGGTCACTCCCAGATATTTGACTTCTTTGGTTATTTCTAGTTCTTCTCCGACATCAGTACTATACCCAGTGGGAGAACTCTTCTATTCGTAAAAGAAAGTAGTTTGATTTTTTTTTTGATTAAGTGAAAGGTCCTCTTCAAGGCACCATTCCTCCACAATTCGTAGTGCTTCTTGTAGGAGATTCATAACCACCTCCAGGAATTTCCCATTGGTGACAATCACTATGTCGTCCGCAAAACCCTGCGTCCATATTCCTTGATCATTCAACCTACAGATCAAGTCATCCACAACTAGGTTCCACAAAAGTGGTGAAAGTACTCCACCTTGAGGACATCCTTCAGTTGTCCTAACGGTGTATGTTTTATCATGCATATGTGCTGTTATTCTTCTATGCCCGAGCATGGATCCTATCCATTTCCTGTTAATCCATCTTTTTTCAAGGGATCTGCTTAATGATGACATCGATGTGTTGTCAAAAGCACCTTCGATGTCTAGAAATGCTGCAAGGGCTACTTCCTTATACTTCAGACTCCTTTCTCCTGATTTCCCCGCTTGATAAGCCTATTGTAGTCAATGTAGAGGGATGATCTTAAGCGCTCCTTCTTGCAAATCCATTTGTATACCAAACTCGTTAATGACATTTGCTTGAATCATTAAATTGAAATTTCGTTTTCTTTAATTGATTATTAAAATACCACTTAAAGCATTCCTTCCATTAGTAATTACCGAGTATTTGCAAATTTAACTCCACTGAAGAAAACCAACTGATTCATGATTATTAAAAACTCAATAAAATTTTATTATGGTTGATATTCACGTTCGGTTAATGGTTTTATAATCGTTAATGTTTTTTATAGTCGCATATTTACAACCGATCACATTTATATTAAAAATTTACAGTGATACACATATCTGTCATTAGCTCGGAGCGAGGTGGACAGACATCTTTGATAATACTGAATATAAGAACCAGATATATTCTTAATTTATAATGTCGTTAAAATAACCGACGTAGGTAGATATGACATCTACAGGGTGTCCCAGACAAATTTATCCAGGCTATATCTCTTAAACTAATAGAGATTTTCGAATGGGACAAAAACTTATCTATTCCATTTCTAATACACTTTAATATGGCGTAGAAAAAATCATCCCCTAAATATGCATCCCTTAGTTACAACCCCTAACTTTAAATTTTTTAATAGCACCTTGTAATTTTTTTATAATTTTGGATATGGTCTTCCATCGTCTATTCAACAAATTTTTCAAAAGTAAAATGGGTTCGTAAGTAATCAAGAAACAAGCAACAAGACGGAGCTCCTCCACACAATGCGAGAATCGTTAGCGACCACCTACA
The DNA here is from genome assembly GCA_947563755.1 of Lochmaea crataegi. NCBI lineage: Eukaryota > Metazoa > Arthropoda > Insecta > Coleoptera > Chrysomelidae > Lochmaea > Lochmaea crataegi. The sequence goes on from OX387422.1 coordinate 8,504,870, forward strand.
AAACCGTTTCGATAACCACTGGATACCAAGTAACTCTCCAGAAATTATGTGGGCGGCACGTTCACCTGATTTGTCACCTCTTGACTCTTTCTTTTGAGCAGGGGGTTTACGTTGGCAGGGGGGTATTGTGGTACTATCTATTGCTCAAATTTATTTGAATAATCCTTAATACAGACTTTATTATTTCTGTCCATTGTTTACAAAGTGGAATTATTTGTTGGATGACATTGACAATTGGCCGTGACAGTCGTGTCTTGGATAAAAGCGTTCGTTTGTCATGCCGTGGCTTACATATAGGGAAGTGTAGCACTTTATGGCTTGATCTGTGCGGAACACGCTCGGTATGGTGAGCAGTGTAGTTCGGATCCATGTTTCGGGTAGGTTTCTCTATGGTAGTATTCTGTACTGAAGTTGAGGAAGTGTCAGTCACTTTTTTCCGCTGTGTGCTTTCTACTAGATGGCTTGGTTTCCAAAAGTGCATCGAACGAGAATCTGAATTTTGTTAATGACTGGGAAGTCATCCCCTGCTGGGTTTTATAGGTTCTCGTTCTGAATTAGTTGTGGAATATACGGTATAGTATTTTGTTCTACAGCAGTTCGTATTGTTGGAGAATTCCGTCCTGTTCTGGAAGCCGTTTTCACAAACCCTTATAGGGGATATATTGCACTCAAACGATTGAAAGCGCCAACGTTGAAGTTTTGGCATTGGAGGTGTGCCACATGTTGTTGATGTTGGTTAATTATTTGTTAGTTGCCATCCAGTAAGAGGAAGATTTTGAGTACTGGACCCTTTTTGGAAAAGGGTTCACCTGGCCAGGGCCAGTGATAAAAGATATTGTTTATCAATGAAAACCGCAAAATGTAGACGAATTAAAAGAAAACATAAGATAACCATGTCGCCAAATTACTCCTGCAATTCAAGCCATGTATTCTTTATTACATTCATTTTTATTGTTCCTTTAAGCTTTAAGGCTTTCTTGATTAATTTAACAAAAATAAACTGATATTTTCTTGATTACTTATGAACCCATTTTATTTTTGAAAAATTTGTTGAATAGACCATGGAAGACCACATCCAAAATTATAAAAAAATGTACAGGGTGCTATTAAAAAATTTAAAGTTAGGGGTTGTAACTAAGGGATGAATATTTAGGGGATGATTTTTTCTACGCCATATTAAAGTGTATTAGAAATGGAATAGATCAGTTTTTGTCCCATTCGAAAATCTTTATTCGTTTAAGAGATATAGCCTAGATAAATTAGTCTGGGACACCCTGTATATATACATATATACAGTGTGTATCGCTTCTAAGATTAAAGCAAAACGATATTTTTTATTTATAATGTCATAAAACTTTTCTATCTATTGGGCTCTTTTAATGGTATGTTCATTGAACATGATGCCTCTCTTCCCAAGCTTGTTTGCAAATGCAAACTCTCTATCTTTAATGTACAGGGTGGGCAAATAACAACCACCCTCGGTCATATCTTAGGGTTGGATTGTAGTACAGCATTGGGGAAAAAATGGCCTCGAGAAGAGCCTGGAAATTATTTACTATCTACTCAGATGAGAGGTGAAGGAGAGTGGGAACTTAAAAAGGTCGAAACTCACTTAGAGGAACAGCGACTGATCATCTTATGTGTATTTAAATGTAAGCGCGCATACCTAACAACATCAGCACAGCACCGACAAGGCACGTCAACGCCTCAACCGCAACATATTTCTCAGAGAGATATTTTGCGGACGGCGTGCTTGTGGTGTGCTGATCCTTTGCCGACGTCGCGACGTCACTCAGTTATCAGCAAATTTCGGTTAGTACAGTACAATACACTATCTCTGACAATACTGTAGTCGGGTATCGCGGCGGTGCTGATCCCGTGTCGATGCGTTAAGTGAACCCATACACAATCGTCAAGTTGACCACTCGACGGTGCAGTGACGATGCTTGTCAGGTGCTGTGCAGTTAAGTGAGTTTCGGCCTTTATTCTGAAAAATCTACGGTTCTATTTAATCGAATTACCTGTTTTTTTAAATTCCTTTTTTTATCCCCTTATTAAGTATTAACTAGTCAAAATTTTGTCGACTATTATGTGGTACAGCTTTCATTTAATAAATAAATACATGAAGGATTTACAACAAAAGACTAACGAAATCCAATTAAAAAACAATAGGTGGATAATGTACACCGATGTTGAAAATGAATGGATTCAATTATAATTTTAGGTGAATGAAACTGAGCTTGGAGATTTTTAGTTTCGATAAAAATGGACTGTACCAGCGAGTAAATAGAACGGAAGAAATGTAAATATTACGTTTTGTAGGAAGTACAATAGAATTCATATAATTTTTTTCACGTGTACAATATCTAATAACAAATTATATGAACATAACCTAAAACGGTAAAAGTTTTAGCAAACATGACGACACAACAGAAAATTGTTATAAAAACAAGCACACTAGAGCCTGTTTGAAAATTATTGATCGCACAGTGCAATCGAAAAAAGTTTTTATACAGGTTGTGTCATTATAGTGAGACTTTCAGATGCCCACCCCTAACAACGCTATACCGAACTAATGTAGGTACCCTTAAATCCTGATAAACTTTTCTTTTTTTCCATATTATCAACAATAAAGGTACATTACTCTTGAGAGAGACAAGTAAAAACGAAGAAACTTTAAGGATTCCGAAAGGAAAGTATTAAGAAAAATTTTTGAACCAGTCAGAACAGAAGAGGGTGATTTCAGAATTATGATGAACCATGAAATTAGACAAAAAATGGAAGGACAGGATGTCGTAAAGTTCATAAAAGCCCAACGATTAAAATGGTACCGACACGTAATCAGAAGAGAGCAGGCAACAATAATAAGAAGAATAAGTAATTGGACAACTCAAGTAGGAAGACCGAATGAGACTCTTTATTATATTATTTTAAAATTATTTTGTAAATTTATATAAACTATCTCAGGGAATTATATTTTTGTTTGTGAGTTCAAATTTTTGTGAGGCCAACTCTGTCCTTTGACCTTCAAAAGGTTCCAACGTTGATAACCTGTGTTGATTGTAAAATATATCATAGATACAAAAACAAACACATGCAATTTCAAATAAATGTTCAACAAATTAAACGTTTGGATTTATTGTTTAATTCTGCTTAACGGCTTAATTAACTTCAAAAATATTCAAAAATCATTAACACTATTTACTTCTTATCTAAAATTCATTCACTCTCTCATTCACAACAAAATTAAGTTTATACTTATCAGAGTCGATGGTTTTAAAACTACAGAAAAGATGATTGATTTTACACGCGAAGAAGTGACATTTGACAACGTTCTAGAATAAAATGGAATCAAAATCAATAATAGTCAATGCCTTTTTGATTCTTTTGAAAATTTTTATCAGTAAGTATAATCTTATGTAATACTTTTTAAATTTGAATAATTTAAATTTTATACATCAATAAATTCAACATTAATTTATATAGATAAATGATACCTGATTGTCTTTCGTAATTAAAGTATTCATTTCTTTTCTTCTCTTGAAGGGCACACTGAATTTCAATGTTCTTGTTCTTGGATCAAAATTCTGGGTCACTTGGAATGTTTTGTCTGTGCTGGATAAACGATTTCAATATTTTTCTGCTTTTCACTTGAGATTTATTGAAATTATCCCTCAGATATGGGTATAGTATATGGCTTATACCAGTTTTCACTTAGCAACAAAAACTTTATGGTAAGTATTACCTTTCACTTACTTATTTATTGTTATAATCACTTTATATTAGTTTAGTTAACTTTATATTTACAATTTTTTTTTCTTTTTGAATATTTCTGCATACATTTCAAATTTATTTTTTTTTACTTCGAACAACCTCCTCCTTCCTTCTTAAAATCTCAACCCGTTGTTGATTTTTTCCTTTGTTTTTTCAACAAACACTCTTAGATTTTATTTTAAAATTATTTCTACTAATGACTGTCTTAGAAAGATTTAGTTACTAAATTATTATTTCTATTTTTAATTATATTGATAGTTTATTTATGCTAAGTTATATGATTAATTTTATTTTATCTATAGTTAAATTTTAGGTTATAATTTTCTATATTGTGGTGTTCATTTTATTTTTATTTCAATTTTACAATCATCACTTTTTTTTAGTTGGTACTCTGTTAATTTTTTATTTTTAAAGTTCGTGTTCCTGTTTTACTGTTTGTCATTGTACGACTTTAATTATTCAGTGTACAGGGTGTATCAAAACTAATTTAACATATTATTCTTTTTCTTTCTAAATGTTTCTAACTTTTGTATGTTTATTTTAGGCTTGTGACGGACTTATTCAATATATTTTATATTCTTCCACTATGGAAAATAAATGATTCTGAATACCAAATGATAGAGTTTGTTGTTCAAGTATCAATAAAATTTTATGATTATTCAATATTTAAATTTATTATTAAGTAACTATTCATACCATAACAATATATATATACTCTTGAGTAAAATTTATATTTTTCGGGTAACCGCGTATACGACTGAAATTTTTCTATATCTGATGATTGTATTTTGGGTTTTAAGTAATGCAGAACTTTTTGTAAAGAAAAAGTTTGTTCCTAAAATTAATATTAAAAGTTTTCCATATGAGTCACACTGTATAAAGTAGTATTTATTTTTCCGGTACTATTCAGATAATAATTAAAGAAAAAAACGAATTAGAAGATTCATTTTTTATTCAAATTGTTTCATTTCCGTTTGGCATTTAAATTTTCAGTCACAGTCTATCGTCAATAAAATCACAAAATTAAATGTCACTCTTACCGCAGATGAAAAATAAAACCGTGTCTAAAGCCAATTTAGATTCCCAAAATATCCAAGCGAAGAAGACATTTCCCGAGATACAGGAGGATATTTTTTTAAATTCAAGATTTTTAAGGTAGTTGCCCAGTTATTTTCAACCAAAACTTTTTGGCCGTGGATTTGAATAAAAGAGGAAAAAAATGCTAGTTCCATTCAAAAATATTTGACATTTGTGAAGTTCAACTATTTGACGAACCCTGTATACAATAATTAGTTTTTGACATGTCACCAATTACCTTGACCTTCCTACTAATTAACCCTACAAGAAATTTTTTTTTGTATTGCGACTGTTCACCTAGAATTTTTAATAAAAAGGTCAATTTTTTATTGAAAAAATTAATATTTCGAAAAGTATACATTTTAGGTATAGGGTATTTCACACAAAGTGGCATTAAAATTAAACGTAGAATACGAAATGTTAAAATATACAGAGTGTTCTATTTAAAATAACAAAGTTGCTGCTCACTTCCGATGCTTATATAACCAGAAGTGTCATGCCTGTCAAAATATTTTCTATGAATTCGCCATAACTTGTGAACCATATATACCAATTTTCATAAAAATCGCGTAGGTACAGTATTCGCCAGCTAACTTGATGTCCTAAATGCTTTCAAGGGAGCTATTGACGCCGCCCATCCGATAACTGTAAACAGTGCCGTGCAAGTTCTCAGGATACGCTTTCTGTCACAAATTAACACAACTTGTACAATTAATAAAGTAAAGTCCGTCCGGAAATATATGATCCTAATTTAATAAATAATATTTAATTCTTTGTTATAATTATTGGTATATTGATTTTAATAGAAACGGATCTGCTTTATACCTGAATTCTGAGTACATAAATAATATTTTAACAATAAGGTACCCATTACAATAACATGTTATTTATCTAATTGAAGATTATAAAGTTAGGATCGTATATTTCCGGACGGACTATAATTAAAATAACACAAGATAATGGGAAATTATTTAAGCTAGGTATATTTCTAAGAATAGGAATAAACAGTTTTTATCTTTACGAAGATTTTCACGTTTATTAAGGTATCTTCATCACTTTTTAATGTCTTAAAATAATTAAACACTCTATATATCACTTGACGAGTTTGTCCTTCAGTACATTTACGATTTTCTTCATTAACGGCTGACATTTTTACAAACACTTTATTGTACAAAGCAGAAACAATAATTGTGTGACGCTACGCTATTGAAAATCTTAACACCTGATAAGGTTCGATACAATTGGCGTTTGTCAAAATTTTACCACCAATAGCAGCCGAGTAGGCAGGGCACTATTACTCTGTCTCTCTTAGTTGGTAATTTCTGGAACATCAAGTTAGCTGGCGAATACTGTAGTTTTTAATAATATAGATAGTATAAGCTCGTCGTGACAGTCTGTACACACAATCTGGCAACGTCGTTCGTGCTTAATCTCTGTCCTATTGAATCTACTGCTCACATTATACTAATATACTCGAGTACAGTGTTGCAACATGTTTCTGTTCGTCCCGCAGCATTTATATTGTTCATAATTTTTTAAACTTTGCGGTATTATATCTCAACAATGGCAATTTTTTTTCTAGGATTGAAAAAATAAACTCTATGTTTGATTACGTTTATCACGAGTTAAAGACAGTCAAACGACTTGAAATTGTAATGTAATCACCAGCAGATTTTATTTATTATGTGTATTTAAATGTAAGCGCGCATACCTAACAACATCAGCACAGCACCGACAGGGCACGTCAACGCCTCAAGCAAAACACATTTCTAAGAGATAATATTGTAACATGTCTATCGACCTGTTTCGATTTTACAGAATAAATCCTATTAATTAGCGCTCGTCGTCACTAGCCACATCCAATTATAGTTCTGTGATCCCAAACTCTTCAACCCTGACCGTAAGACAATTGACGTCTGCCAACGGACGCTGCCATTTTTTGCACAACGCCACGTGAAGCACCCCTTTTTGTTATCGACCGCCTAAGAGGGCAGATCATCTTTCGCTATCTTTCATATCTTAAGTATCTATCTTAGGAATTTTGCTGTGGTAAGCACAGCCCCTAGGCGAGAATATAAGCCAAGAATATAACCCTAGGCTAGGATATAACCCCAAGAATATAGCCTAAAATACAACCCGAGGATAGAACCCCAAAATACCGCCTTAGAACAGAACACAACATTTCAGATCAAGACCTGACTTCTTCTCCAGGAAACCACTTCATCTAAGAGCTAAGTACCTATAAAAGTACAAATTCCTGTTCATTTCCTGTGGCAGAATAAATTGTAAATTTGTTCTTAATTCTTTTTTTATTAGAAATCCTCAACTATAAAAGTTGAGGGAGATACCGCCCGGGGTCACTTTTCTTTATTAACTTAAATTTAAATTTTACAAGGCGTTTCTACCTTTTCCGCCTTAGTTTTCTTAGTATTTTTACCGTCAAAAAGGTAGTGGCGCCCTCAATTTTTACAACCCTTCTGTTGTCCCTGTGTGACATGAACTTGGGGTCGAATCACCCTTGAGAGGAGTCTCTAGCCGGAGCCCTTCGAGCTGGTGCCCTATGAGGTACAGGCATTCAAAGTTACAAATTGGCGCCCAATTAAAAGCAACATTTACCGTTACAATATTTTGCGGATGGCGTGCCAATACAATATCTCTGACAATATAAAGTGAGGCCTATAGTCGGGTATCGCGGCGGTGCTGATCCCGTGTCGATGCGTTAAGTAAGCCCATACATAACCGTCGAGTGGTCAACTCAGTCGCTGTTCCTATGAGGTGCTGATAGGTGTGTTTCGACCTTTATTGTATTATAAAATCCCTAATAAGTATATGAAAATTTAAAACTACCTTAATTAAAGGGATTTATTGAAATATTTCTTACATTTCATGTATCCTGATATAACGACGACTATGAACTGGAGTATACCTGTAGATAGCAAGGACTCATATAGGACAATTTTATTATCTGCATGCATTCAATTCACGATGAATTGCACAGAGTTAAATCAACCACGTTGGCATTTTTTTATATCAGGTGAAACTGGTATACTTCGCCCTTTACATACATACTCACTGCAAATATCGGTCCGGTGGTGTTCACTCACAACATGTATACTGATTATACAGAGTTGTTTTTATATACAAAGAGTTTTTTGATTTGGAAAATTGAATTTCGCTTCGTCAGGAGACGTGACAGAAATGCACTATTTTAATGTATCGCCTGTATCTCTAAACTCAAATTTATTCTGCTGGGAAACATGAAAATGTTTAATGCCATTATTTGGTTCATCGAGGTAAAAATGGATAATAATTTTATATTAAATAACGAGTGGGAAAAATCACTGTCGAACAAGTGATGTACAATATTTTTTTTCTACGATTATTTAATAATTTTACCAAATAATCATAACGTAAAATCTGTTAGAAATTGTCACTCTCAATTCAAAAGTTGACGTGTCTCGGTATTTTTTATAATTTTCTAAAATAATGACATAAAGAATTTTATTCCATAAGTGGTTTCCACACTGTATAATTATCAAATTATTTATTAGAAATTATTCAAACTTTAACCGTTTATAAACAACATAAATGCACCCCTGCTCGCGTTATAAACAGATCTGCACTAAGGTAAAGGCACCAATAATTGACAGAATTATGGCATTTAAATGTATTTTTGGAGATCCAGTAATTGACACCTATTATTCAGTTGTTGACACCCCAGTAATTGACAAGTACCAATGATTGACACACCAATTATTGACAAAAACTTCAATTTTTCCTTATTACATGAGTATATAAAATTATTAATGGCTTAGTAATAACGAAAGTAGGCATAAAATATGAGTAATAATATAAAAAAAAAGGTGAGCGGTCGTCGGACCGCGAACTCTATGCACAATAGAATGCAAGGTTGGGAAAACCATCAATAAAAATACGCGCAATAGAATGCAAGAACATCATTATCTTCACTTCTAAAAGGAATGTGCAACAAAACCATTTCTCGTCGATAATCATTGAAATTATTGGCCTTATCGTAATTGCGATATCTTATGACCTTTTTTCAAATTTCAACAATTATTGACCATTTTTGATAATTATTGATAATTTTGACAGTTTAGACAATTATTGATCATTTTTGACAATTTTTCAGAAATGTTGACCATTTTAGACCATTTTTCCGAATTTTAACAATTATTGACCATTTTTGACAATAATTGACCATTTTTGACAATAATTGACCATTTTTGACAATTTTCAAAAATTATTGACCATTTTTGAGTTTTTTATAATTATTGACCTTTTTTCAAATTTTAACAATTATTGACCATTTTTGATAATTTTGACAGTTTAGACAATTATTGATCATTTTTGACGATTTTTCCAAATTTTAACAATTATTAACCATTTTCGACAATTTTCAACAATTATTGACCATTTTTGAGTTATTTATAATTATTGACCATTTTTTCAAAATTTTAACAATTATTGACCATTTTTGACAGTTTATGAGAATTATTGATCATTTTTGACAATTTTTCAAAAATTCTGACAATTTTCAACATTTATTGACCATTTTTGACAGTTTTTTATAATTATTGCTTTTTCGTAACATCACAGGTTTCACGAGCGACTGTGCGCATGGCGGTGTGAAAAATTGACAAAAATTGACAAAAATTGTCAAAAATGGTCAATTATTGTCAAAAATTATCAAAAATGGTCAAAATTTTGAAAAAATGGTTAATAATTGCCAAATGTGTTAAAAATTTTGAAAAATTGTCAAAATTTTTCAAATATGGTCTAAAATTGTTAAAAATTTAGAAAAATGGTCAATAATTGTCAAAATTTTGAAAAAATGGTTAATAATTGCCAAATATTTTCAAAAATTTGGAAAAATGGTCAAAAATTGTCAAAAATGGTCAATATTTGTAAAAATTTTGAAAAAATGGTCAATTGTCAAAATTTTTGAAAAATGGTTAAAATTTTTGAAAAATTGTCAAAAATGGTCAATAATTGTCAAAGACGGTCAATAATTGTCAAAACCAATCTAAAATTGTTAAAATTTTGAAAAATGGTCAAAAATTGTTAAATATTAAAAAAAATGGTCAATGATTGTCAGAATTTTTTAAAAATTGTCAAAAATGGTTAATAATTGTAAAAATTTTGAAAAAGGGTTAAAAATTGTCAAAATTTTGAAAAATGGTTAAAATTTTGGAAAAATTGTCAAAAATGGACAATAATTGTCAAAGACGGTCAATAATTGTCGAAACCAATAAAAAATCGTCAGAAAAATGGTCAAAAATTGTTAAATATTTAAAAAAAAAAGGTCAATGATTGTCCAAATTTTTGAAAAATTGTCAAAAATGGTCAATAATTGTTAAAATTTTGAAATAGGGTTAAAAATTGTCAAACTTTTTGAAAAACTGTCAAAAATGGTCAATAATTGTCAAAGACGGTCAATAATTGTCAAAACCAATCAAAAATAGTCAAAAATTGTTAGTTTTGGAAAATGGTCAAGAATTGTTGAATATTTAAAAAAATTGTCAATGATTGTCAAAATTTTTGAAAAACTGTCTAGACTGGTGAATAATTGTTAAAATTTTGAAAAAATGGTCAATAGTTATAAAAAACTGTCAAAAATGGTCTAATAAGAGAAGAAAGGTCGCGAACCTTACCGAATCCGTCTTAGATTCTGACAATTCAAAATAATGATTGTAATCACACACGCAATACACTTTCTTTCTCTCGCATTTCTCTCACTTTTTTAATCTGTTCTTTTATGCATATAACTTATACAAAACAATACAAACTCGGGACAGTCAGCTGCTCTTCACTGTTGTGTCGCTGTTTAGTATATTCAATTCATACCTTATAATTGTCTCTGTTAATTTAATAGTTATTATTGGTACGTAATAATAATTATTTTAACAAAAAAGCTTGAAGAAGAAAATTGGGAAATAAACATTGATGACAATTCACCGCCACTACAAGTTCAAGCACATGCAACGGTTGCTCCCACTTCTCAATTCAACAGATCATCGACATACAGTTTTCACTTCTGCCGAGCGGTCTTAAGCACACACTCTAATTTTTTTCTTTGTTTCGTTTCTTATTTTTACATTTGATTTCTTCTGGCCAAAACAGAGCCTTTTTAAATGGTGTTGGTACATTTTGTTTGAGAACTGACAAAGTCGTGGGAGATCCAAACGGATATTTAATTATTTCATATAAAGGCGATGAAGGCGAAAAAGTGAACAGAGTGTACAATTATTTTTGAAGGTGTGGCCTCCTTGACTGAGTTAGTTCTTACATTAAGTCCAGAACAGCCAGGCTGGGCTACATCATTTTTTTCCTTTTCTCTTCTTTGCTTTCTGCCCTTTCAATATTTTTCTCTTCTTCTAACAATTCTGTTCTATTCTTCAGTGCTTTCCAAACGGCAAATTACCTTAACTAATCTCTTAAATTTTCACATCCGACTGGTAACGAAACTTTTCACATTTTGAAATGACAGGCAGTTATCAGCTGATTTGTTTAATAGCTGGTACAGTGTTGCCGAATGTCATTTTTATTAAATTTTGTATTGAAAATGGCTATGAAACGTGCTTATTTGGTGAAGATTTACCTTTAAGTGTCAATTATTGGAACACTGTCAATAACTGGTGCATTTACCTTACCCTTGTGAACACAGGTACGGACTAAGTACAAAATTTATTCGCTTTTTATCCGCTTTCCTGGTACACCCTGTATGTTGCTTTCTTGAATGGCCGTAGGAAAAATGTTTAAATCTTCCTGCCCTAAACTCCGTAAAAATTGAAATCCAACCTCTCATAGAAGACATTTTATAACGAAAATTAAAAAATAATTGGAAAGTAAATTAGCAAATTTACAATTTTCTCTACCCTTAATAACTGGGACTTCTTTTTACTCATAATCGGATAAAAGTTAAGAAGCAATCTTTTTACAAAATCGATTTTCGTTTCGACCCTTGACATCTTTCTTGTATTGTCGCGCCTAAATGGTTTGATGATATTTTTGTTAGAAGCCCCCGCGGTCTCTTGAGAGATCTTTTTTTGTACTAAAAAATAATAAATTGTCCCAGACCAATGAATCAAAACGCAAATGATTTCATCGATATAACTGTGGCATTTGAAAACATTTCTGTATCACAAATTTTAAACGCATATACAGGGTGAATCATGAATATTATATATGAATCATACATAATTTTTTATTCTACTATTCTATACTATTCTACTAATGTACAGGGCGAAATGTGAATTTTGACTGAAATTTCTTTGGGTCATACCTTTTGAACGGTAACTACTTATACTATTTGTCTCATATTTTGGTGAAATATTACACTATTACCAACTTATTAATTAATTCATTGAAACTAGAAAAAACAGGACCGGTTTAGTTCAAATTATTTTTTTTTCCTGTATGTCAAGAGGTTGAATAATACTAAAACATCGCTCTGTATAATATACTACGAAAGTGTATTCGTTTGATAGTAAGAAATCTAGGAATTTTCAATCAAATTAAATCCTCGTTATTTTGTGTACGCCATAAAATGTTTATGTGTACCAATAAAAATCTGTGTAAATTTTTTCAATTTTTAATACTTTGTATTAATAGACCTGTTGCATAAGCATGGATCAGAACAAAGAGAAACACAACAATGGAAATTGTTATGTGCAGACTATTCAATATTTATCGTATATTAAATAAACAACCTTCAGGTAATAGAAGAAAATGAAATATCTCCAATGCCACATGTGGTGGCAGATATCATTGTGCACTTGGAAGGCCTCAAAAATGCTTTAAGAAGTATTTCTCTGAAGATTATTCAAAAGTGGACTTTTTCGGGAACCTCACCAAATGAATAATGAATTGGAACTAAAAGAAAGTTGTATCGATCTTACAGAAGATAGTAACATGAAAGATTATTTTAAAAAGAAATCTTTAATTAACTTCTGGATCGGATGTAAAATAGAGTACCCTTTGTAACCCAGTAACCTTGTCATCAAACGCAGGGTCTACTTTGCATGAAATGGGGTAGTAGGTTTCTTTTTTTATGTTGTCTGTGATTGTCCCGAGATGCTAAATTCAAATTTTCGACCTCGGCGACCTTCCGGACCGCCGCCAAAAAGCGTAAAAATCGGCTGAATTTAGCACTTTTTTACGTTTGGCCAATTTTGACCTTAAAGCATCACTTTTTCATAAACAACAACCATAATTATTTTAAAAGTAGATTAAATTACCTACAATTTAAGACCAAAATGGTTATTATAGGCCTAATAGTTTCCGAGATTTGGCTCCGCAAATAATTGTTAAAATTGCCAAATTTGGAACTTTTTTAGGTTAGACTAATTTTGACCCTGAACCATCATCACGTTTTCATAAAATTTAACTATTATAATTTTAAAAGTACGTTAAATTACCTACAATTTAAGACCGAAATGGTTATTGTAGGCCAAACAGTTTGCGAGAAGTTAATCAAATATTCCATCAATGCTATACTACGCGGCATGAAATTGCGAAATTCAAAGTTTAAACAGCTGGTCATCCCATATGATCATATTGGAAAATTTTGACAATTATTGACCATTTATCAAAATTTTAACAATTATTGACCATTTTTCAAAATGATGACAATTTTTAACCATTTTTGACAGTTTTTGACAATAATTGTCTATTTTTAACAATAATTGACAATTTTTAACCATTTCTCAACATTTTAGACCAAATAATTGATAATTTTTGACAATTTTTCAAAATGATGACAGTTTTTAACCATTTTTGACAATAATTGTCCATTTTTAACAGTTTTTAACAATAATTGACAATTTTTAACCATTTCTCAAAATTTAAGACCATTTTTCAAAATTATTGACCATTTTTGATAATTATTGACAATTATGGACCATTTTTCCAAATTTTTGGCCATTTTTGACCATATTTCAAAATTTTTGGCAATTTCTCAAAAACTAACAATTTTTGACAATTATCAACTATTTTTTTGATAGTTTTTGACAATTAGTGGCTATTTTTGACAATTTTTCAAAAATTTTTACAATTTTTCAAAATTATTGACCATTTTTGATAGTTTTTGACAATTATCGACCATCTTTCAAAATTTTAACAATTTTTGACGATTTACCAATTTTGACAATAATTGTCCATTTTTGACAGTTTTTAAAAATAATTGACAATTTTTAACCATTTTTGATCATTTTCACAATTTTTCAAAATTTTAGACCATTTTTCAAAATTATTGACCATATTTCAAAAACTTCAACAATTTTTGAAAATTATCAACTATTTTTCAAAATTTTGACAATTTTTAACCATTTTTGACAATAATTGTCCATTTTTAATAATAATTGACAATTTTTAACCATTTTTGATAGTTTTTGACCATATTTTTGACAATTTTTCAAAATTTTAGACCATTTTTCAAAATTATTGACCATTTTTGATAGTTTTTCAAAATTTTAACAATTTTTGATAGTTATTCAAAATTTTAAGAATTTTTGACCAATTTTGACAATAATTGTCCATTTTTGGCAGTTTTTGACAATTTTTGACCATTTTTGATAGTTTTTGACAATTATTGACCATTTTTGAAAATTGACCATTTTTGACAATTTTTCAAATTTTTTTAAAAATTTTGTGACAATTTTTGACCATTTTTCAAAAATTTTTGACAATTATCGACCATTTTTAAAAATTCAAACAATTATTGACAATTTTTTGACAATTATTGACCATATTTCAAAATTTTTGACAATTTTCATTTAATTTTTAATCTGATAAATTGTTAAATATTCTCCGATTCGCGCTAGAGCGTAAAGTAACAATCCTCGGCATTTGTCGATTTTAACAATTAATTACCATTTTTCAAAATTTTAACAAGTATTAACCATTTTTGACAATTATTGACCATTTCGACTGTCTTTCAAAATTAGTGACCATTTTTCAAAATGATGACAATTTTTAACCATTTTTGACAGTTTTTGACAATAATTGTCCATTTTTAACAGTTTTTAATAATAATTGTCAATTTTTAACCATTTTTTATAGTTTTTGACCATTTTAGACCATATTTAAAATTTTTGACAATTTTTCAAAAACTTCAACAATTTTTGAAAATCATCAACTATTTTTCAAAATTTTGACAATTTTTAACAATAATTATCCATTTTTGACAGTTTTTGACCATTTTTGATAGTTTTTGACCATTTTTGACAATTATTGGCATTTTTGACAATTTTTCAAAATTTTTGGCCATTTTTCAAAATTATTGACCATTTTTGATAGTTTTTGACAATTATCGACCATTTTCCAAAATTTTAACAATTTTTGACAATTATTGACCACTTTTGACAATAATTGTCCATTTTTGACAGTTTTTTAAAATAATTGACAATTTTTAACCATTTTTGACAATTTTTCAAAATTTTAGACCATTTTTGATAATTATTGACAATTATGGACCATTTTTCCAAATTTTTGACCATATTTCAAAAACTTCAAGAATTTTTGACAATCATCAACTATTTTTCAAAATTTTGACAATTTCCAACAATAATTGGCCATTTATGACAATTTTTCAAAAATTCTAATAATTTTTCAAGATTTTTGCCCCTTTTTCAAAATTATTGACCATTTTTGATAGAAGTTTACAATTATCGACCATTTTTCAAAATTTTAACAACTTTTGACCAATTTTGACAATAATTGTCCATTTTTTACAGTTTTTGACCAATTTTGATAGTTTTTGACCATTTTTCAAAAAAAATTTGACAATTGACCATTTTTGACAACTTTTGAAAATGTTTTCTGAAGAATTTAATTCAAAAAGCCTTTGAGCACTTTTAGAAGAGTAAATATTATCCGTTCATTAAAATATTTAGGTCTGGTGGTACGCCAATAGTTATGTATTTGTGTATTTAGAGCGTAAAGTAACAGTATTAACTATTTTCAAAATTTGACGATTATTGACCATTTTTCCAAATTTTAACAATTAATGACTATTTTTCAAAATTTTAACAAGTATTAACCATTCTTGACAATTGACCATTTTGACTGTTTTTCAAAATTAGTGACCATTTTTCAAAATGATGACAATTTTTAACCATTTTTGACAATAATTGTCCATTTTTAACAATAATTGACAATTTTTAACCATTTTTGATAGTTTTTTACCATTTTGACAATTTTTCAAAATGTTAGACCATTTTTCAAAATTATTGACCATTTTTGATAATTATTGATAATTATTGACAATTGTTGACAATTATGGACCATTTTTCCAAATTTTTGACCATTTTTGACCATATTTCAAAAACTTTAAGAATTTTTGACAATCATCAACTATTTTTCAAAATTTTGACAATTTTTAACAATCATTTTCCATTTTTGACAATTTTTGATAGTTTTTAACAATTATTGGCCATTTTTGAGAATTTTTCAAGATTTTTGACCCTTTTTCAAAATTATTGACCATTTTTGATAGAAGATGACAATTATCGACCATTTTTCAAAATTTTAACAACTTTTGACCAATTTTGACAATAATTGTCCATTTTTGATAGTTTTTGACAATTATTGAACATTTTTGACAATTTTTGAAAATGTTTGACCATTTTTCAAATTTTTTTTAAATCTTTGACAATTATCGACCATTTTTGACAATTATTGACAATTTTTGGCCATTTTTCAAAAAAAATTTGAAATTTTTGACAATTCTCGACCATTTTTCATAATTTTAACAATTTTTGACAGTTTTTAGCAATTATTGACAGTTTTTGACAAAAATTCTCCATTTTTAACAGTTTTTGACAATAGTTGATCATATTTCAAAATTTTTGACAATTTTCATAAAATTTTATTTGATTTTTAATCTGATAAATTGTTAATTATTCACCAATTGAGTTAATTCGGAGGGCGTGGTTTGATTAAATAAGCGAGCGAAAAAGATTCCTTTTAAAGTAACAATCCTCGGCATTTGTCGACTTCACTATTGCATTTGAATATAGTAATTAGTCATTTTAGGCGCGACTGTAGAAAAAATTACTTATAAAGTCAAGTGATACGCAGGTGCAAAAAGGTTGGGAACCGCTGATCTAAGGCATTGAAAAATTGCTAGTTTTCGAAATTATTGATCATTCTGATTCTGATTGATCATTTCATCACACCCAAGATTTTCTAGCGAGTTTTTCATGACTAGAATTCAAAATTTATTTTCTGAAATATTGGTGCATTTTTCTTTTATGGTTACTCAAAACAAAACAAAAAATTGTGATATTTGTTGTTCTGAAAGAAATATTTTGTTCCACCCCCAATAAACCCACGACCAAAAACTTGAGTCTGCAATTCGGCATTTGTAAAAATTCGAACTACAGTTCACCGGCACCGGAAAGAAATGTACTTTTGGTTTTAATCTCATAATGGTTTCAGAGGATTCGACTCCACGGGGGTGAGTACACCAAATTTGTTAACACTCCTCGTTTAATAGTACAACAGCCTATGTCAGGGACGGAAAATGAATTAAACAACGTTCTTGATTTAATCTCGAATTCACTTTAAATATAACATACCCCATTCGAAAATTAATAGCACAGTGTTTATGACAGTGGTTGAAAGAGTTTTCTACAGGTTGGTTCAATTATTATTTTACGTTACACTAGACCCAACCGAAAAACAATAACATCAAAAAATGTTAATTTTGATACTTGCTTCTTTTGTGATTTTATTTTAGGACAATTAATCCTGATTCTGGATTAAAACAGGATTACTGTTAGTACCTCAAGGACGCTTATATATACAGGGTGTCCCAGATTAATTTATCCAGGCTATATCTCTTAAACGAATAGAGATTTTCGAATGGGACAAAAACTGATCTATTCCATTTCTAATACACTTTAATATGGCGTAGAAAAAATCATCCCCTAAATATTCATCCCGGCGTCGGTGATTAGCCTAAGTTGCGCAGAAATAGACCGACGTTAAATAACCGAATAAAAAAAAATAAAAAATATTCATCCCTTAGTTAAAACCCCTAACTTTAAATTTTTTAATAGCACCCTGTACATTTTTTTATAATTTTGGATGTGGTCTTCCATCGTCTATTCAACAAATTTTTCAAAAATAAAATGGTTTCATAAGTAATGCAAGAAAATATCAGTTTATTTTTTATTTTTGTTAAATTAATCAAGAAAGCCTTAAAGCTTAAAGGAACAATAAAAAAAAAGTAATAAAAATTACATGAAAAAAATAAATAAAAATAACAATTAACTAATTAATATTATTTACATTAGATGTTCGAATTGTAGTCCACCTGCTTGCAACACATATTTCGAATCGTGCCTGAAGATTTCTGGTATGTAGTTAAATCGTGCTCGATATGTAATTTTTCGGTTTTTCACACTTTCACAAAAATGTATCGATTGAAGAGAAAACTTCAATTAGAAAAATGTTCTTGTTTTACTATTATACCTACGTGCCTACGTTTGTTAATTTTTTGGTATTTAATTTTTTATCTCCCTTATATCTTCCAAATGCGTGTGCAGAAATTCACAAAAAAATCTCTTATAATAAAGTCACAATATTTGAAAAACTTTTGCGGTTATTTTACGTTTTTGTCCCATTCTAAAATCTCTATTCGTTTAAGAGATATAGCCTGGATAAATTAGTCTGGGACACCCTGTATATACACACACAATACAATAATGTTGATTGAACTATATACGTATTCTAGAAATCTCGATATTGTGGGAAAATTTCAACTGAGATTCCTGTAACATTGACAATTGAGATCCTCATCTCTAGACTAGGAAATTCCCTTTATAACCTTGATCAATGCGATTATATATCAACTCTGTAATTCTCTCCTGGGAGAAGATTTGTCGAGGGAAGTGGGAGGAAGAATAGTTGTCGCTACAGGTAATAGGCTACAGACCAAATAATACTAATTATTGGGGCATTGAGAACGGTAAGTTTGACAAAGTCAACGCAATACATCCAAATGTATGATTTTATTTAAAAAAAATTAGAGTGTGTGCTTAAGACCGCACGTCAGAAGTGAAAACTGTATGTCGATGATCTGTTGAATTGAGAAGTGGGAGCAACCGATGCATGTGCTTGAACTTGTAGTGGCGTTGAATTGTCATCAATGTTTATTTCGCAATTTTCTTCTTCGCGCTTTTTTGTTAAAATAATTATTATTACGTACCAATAATAACAATTATAAGGTATGAATTGAATATACTAAACAGCGACACAACAGTGAAGAGCAGCTGAATGAATCTTTCTCGCTCGGGTACACTCGGCGGTATTGTTTTGTATAAGTTATATGCATAAAAGAACAGATAAAAAAAGTGAGATATGGAAGAGAGAGGAAAATGGGAAAGAAAGATGGAAGAGAGAAAGAAAGTGTATTGCGTGTGATTACAATCATTATTTGAAATTATCAGAATCTAAGACGGATTCGGTAAGGTTCGCGACCCTTGGAATATTGTAAGACTTTTTTCTCTTATTAGACCATTTTTCAAAAATTTTGACCATTTTTCGAAAATTTGGACAATTTTCAACAATTATTGACCATTTTTGACAGTTTTTTTACAATTATTAAAATTATAAATTATAATTAATAAAAATTTTGACAATTTTTGACCATTTTTCAAAATTTTAACAATTATTGACAATTTTTCAAAAATTTTGAAAATCATTGACTATTTTTTTTAATATTCAACAATTTTTGGCCATTTTTCAAAATCTTAACAATTTTAGACCATTTTTGACGATTTTTGATTGGTTTCGACAATTATTGACCGTCTTTGACAATTATTGACCATTTTTGACAATTTTACCAAAATTTTAACCATTTTTCCAAATTTTAACAATTATTGACCATTTTTGACAACTTTTCAAAAATTTTGACAATCATTGACCATTTTATTAAATATTCAACAATTTTTGTCCATTTTTGACAGTTTTTGACGCTTTTTGATTGGTTTTGACAATTATTGACCATTTTTGACAATTTTAACCATTTTTGACAACTTTCAAAAATTTTGACAATTATTTTAAATTTTTCAAAATATTTAAAAATTTTTGATCATTTTTCAAAATTTTAACAATTATTGACCATTTTTTTTAAATATTCAATAATTTTTGGCAGTTTTTGACAATTTTTGAGAGATTCTGACAATTATTGAGCATTTTTGACAATTTTTCTAAAATTTTGACAATTTTTAACAATTATTGACCATTTTTGACAACTTTCAAAAATTTTGACAATTATTTTAAATTTTTCAAAATATTTAAAAATTTTGATTATTTTTCAAAATTTTAACAATTATTGACTATTTTTGACCATTTTTTTTAAATATTTAACAATTTTTGGCAGTTTTTGACAATTTTTGAGAGATTCTGACAATTATTGAGCATTTTTTACAATTTTTCAAAAATTTTTACAATTATTGACCATTTTTTCAAAATTTTTACAAATATTGACCAATTTTGACAGTTTTTGACAATTATTACCATTTTTCCAAATTTTTGAAAATATTTGGCAATTATTAATTTTTGACCATATTTCAAAAATTTCGACAATTTTCCAAAAAATTTTAACATATTTGGCAATTATTAACCATTTTTTCAAAATTTTGACAATTTTTCACACCTATGGGTGTGCGCAGGTAATCGCTTGCGCATGGCATCGCGTTGCCCCATCTCACACACTCACAATGTAAACCATATAATTGTGAAAATAATTATTATTGCGTACCAATAATAACTATTAAATTAACAAAGACAATTATTAAATATGAATTGAATATACTAAACAGCGACACAACAGTGAAGTGCAACTGAGTGTATATTTCACGCTCGGGTACACTCGGCGGTCCCGAGTTCACCCGATCGAGCCTTTCACCTCAGAGTGTGACGGATCAGATCAGCCTAACTTAATACCTACGGAAAAATCTGTGTGCGGTGCGCCAAAAGAAGTTTTCACTTCAAAAATTTGTTCCGGAAGTTGTATATCCTACAGCCGGCCAAATATAGCATAAGCCATAGTGATATCAGCTGCCTGAACAAAGTTATGACCAGTGCGCATCAGAAGGCGTGGCTGCGTCAGGGACTAAGCTTAATTTGACCGGCTGTATGTCCATTTCTTTGATATGCGCTTTAGGCTAATCGGTTTGACAGATTTCGACATATGAGGTGCCATTAGATTCGTCTTAATCGTGGGAGAGGCGTAGGGTGTTTGATGATGGGAACATGACTGCGCAAGTATACGTACAACAATGTTATACGTTATACTCAAATTGTTGTTATTGTTGTTTGAAATTGCAAACGTATTTTACAAAAGGATAAACAAAAGCTTGAATAAAAAAAAACAATCTCCGAATTTATGAGGAGCCTTTTATTTAGAAAACTGAAAAATTCTTCTACATTTTTTAAAGGGAATTTACTTTATAAATGAATTCATGTATTTTTCAAATATACTTTTCTATGAATAGTTATTGAATTTGTAAGTAATTGACAAAAATTGTTCTTTTAAAATGTATTTATCGATACTCTTAAAAAAAAGGCGAACCAAGAAATTCTTAAGCACACGTGTCCGACATTTTATCTTAATTGTCACGTACCCCAGACGTTTTCATATTACTCACCAAGGAAACGAGTTGATTTACGATTACTATCTACTTATTAATTTGGGGCTTTTATAAAAGATCTCAAATTGAGTAAAAATTATTCAAGGCATTCTGTTATTGACTGTGTTTCAAAATTGTGGTTTAGATTAGTGTTCCGAGAAATTATTGTTATTGTTAGATATTTTGAATTTGTGGGTGATTAAACTGCAAGATATTCAGGTGAGCTTTTTCACTGAGTGTTCTTTCTTTATTGTTGTATGTCTCTATATTAATGCCGTAATTATTGATTGTTATTTATCTGTTGAATTTATTGAATATAAAATATCTGTGCTTTTATAGTGATTGAATAATAATTCGTTCTCACATGACAAATGTATCTGGAGCGGGCAAATGCATGTTTAATCCCTTTTGTCCATTGCACCACTCAGATTCGACCATAGGTCAAGCTCTAGTAGTTGGAGCGAGCATGTCGCGAGTCAGCCCTTCATGTTCATTGCACCACTCAGTACTAGTAGAATGTGTAGCGTAATGCGAGTTTAATCCCTTTACGCTAGATGGTGTAACATGTCTATCGACCTGTTTCGATTTTAGAGAATAAATCCTTTTAATTAGCGCTCGTCGTCACTAGCCACATCCAATTATAGTTCTGTGATCCCAAACTCTTCAACCCCTAACGTAAGACAAATGACGTCTGCCAACGGACGCTTCCATTTTTTGCACAACGCCACGTTAAACACCCCTTTCTGTTATCGACCGCCTAAGGGAGATCATCTTTCGCTATCTTTCATATCTTAAGTACCTATCTTATGAATTTTGCTGTGGTAAGTTCAAAATCATAATTTATAATTAATAAGCTTCTTCTAAAGTACTGTCTGATATAATTTTCGTATGCATTCTTTATTTTTTTAGAGAGATAGACGAAATTAAATTCAACACGTGGTCATAAACTGTTCTTTTATACTAATATGGTAGTTTTAAACCAAATATTCTTTTATAATTCACTGTTTTACTTTTATACAAACATTTTCAAGCTTTTTCAGATGCGAAATAACCCTTTTAATTATAAAATAACACTTTTATAAATTACCGCTAACCTATAAAATATTCTTTCGTAACGCCAGTGCCGGTTTCATATATTTCTTAAGCACGATATTTTTTCATATAACTAAATAAATAACTTTTTGCTATGATTAGTTTCTTTCGGATCATTAGTATATTTTTTTTATTTAGCCGATAATTGCTATTTTTACTGTTTTAACATGGGATATATAATGTTGGAAAGCTTTCAGTGAATTAATTCAATTTTTTGACTTTCAAATAACTGCCTTCCTTTTCTTTAACCTGAAAAGCTGACCAACATAATGTGCCATTACATTCAAGTTCCTACATATCCCTGATCCACCTGGACTTCTAGGTAAGCACAGCCCCTAGGCTAGGATAAACCCAAGAATACAACCCTAGGTTAGAATATAACCCTAGGCTAGGATACAACCCGAGAATACAACCCTAGGCTAGGATAGAACCCGAGAATACAACCCTAGGCTAGGATAGAACCCGAGAATATAACCCTAGGCTAGAATATAACGCCGAGGATATAAACCGAAGAATATAACCCCAAGAATATAGCCAAGGATACAGCCCTAGCTCAAACTACCGCCCTAGAACAGAACTCATCAGTTCGGATCAAGACCTGACTTCTTCTCCAGGAAACCACTTCATCTAAGCTAAGTACCTATAAAAGTACAAATTCCTCTATTAAATTCCGTTATTCATTTCCTGTGGCAGAATAAATTAAAATTTTGTTTTTAATTCTTTTTTTTATTCCTCAACTATAAAAGTTGAGAGAGATCCGCCCGGGGTCACTTTTCTTTATTAACTTTTATCTAAATTTTACAAGGCGTTTCTACCTTTTCCGCCTTAGTTTTTTGTAGTTTTCATCGTTAAAAAAGGTAGTGGCGCCCTCAACTTTTACAACCTTCTGTTATCCTTGTGCAGCATAAACTTGGGGTCGTATCACCCTTGAGAGGAGTCTCTAGCCGGAGCCCTTCGAGCTGGTGCCCTGTGAGGTACAGCATTTACCGTTACAAATTGGCGCCCAGCTAAAAGCATACTTTTACCGTTACATGTTATAGGTAAGCACATGGTAGAGCCTCGACGAATCCACTATGACCTTTCCAATTAGGTAAACGTTTTGTTCTTAATTCGTATTTTGTTTTAAATAATATTATTATATCATTTGGTTCTTATATCTATTTCTCTCTTCATTGATTGCCCCCCCCCCTTCTTCTAAAATCAATGTTACAAATTTATGTAAAGGAATCGAAATTGTAGAATAACAGCAACGTTGAGAAACTGATCCGATTATAACCAGCATTGCAATACGAAATCGATACGGAAGGAAACGTTTTACTTTACGTCGGGGATCCCACAACTCGTTATGGAGATTGTCAGATGTGAGGATGAATATGTATCTACAGCAAAGTTTGTGATTTTTAGCCGAGTTTACGAGGCAATTCGCTACAGTTTAACAAGTGTTTAAAATTTTATGATGGCAATATTTCAACATAAAACACGAAAGTTCGTAAATACTGTTTTTACACAACTCCCACTAATATTTCAATGGATGAGCGAAGAAGTAATTGATAGTTAGACGAGCTTTGTTGAAAATATAAAAATGCAATTTTAATACATTTTACAAACTTCGTAAACGGATAAAAGGAATTTTTTTACAACCACTGGCAATTGTCTAGATTTCAACAAAAAATGACAGAATAATATTTGTGCGGAAAAGTGACATATATACAGGGTGGTCCTTAAGTAATTGTACATAGAAGTACAGTATAATCTTCACTTTAAAATACTGCGATTTAAACCTACTAGCTTTAATAAAATGTTGATATTAAGACAGATACAGGGTGTTAAACATGAAATTTAAATTTTTGTTTTTTACAATAACTTTAACGCTTTTTGACGTGTAAGCACAAAAATTTGACGGTGGTGGTTTTTGGATATGAGAAATCATAATTTTGTACCCCTATTTCGATGTATTTTGTAGGCCACGTATGCGGCATAAATGTACGCAAAACTTTTTTGCTGTTTAAATTAGCGCTACTTTTGTAAACAAGCCACATCATTTTAACAAAAAAAAGGTATATTTGTTAGTATCCCCAAATCTTGAAGGTTTTAGAAATAATCACATTTTAGCTATTAGCTGCATGATCCTAATATAATTATCAATTTCGAAAAATGTTAACGTACCTAGTAGGCGGGCGTCTGATAATTATTAACATAATAGGTGGATATCACAAATAAATGATTTTGACAGAACATTATTGTTTCGATAATCTCTGGGTTTTATAATACTTAGTTTGTATTTATTTGGGTGAAATACAGAAAAAAAATCAAATGCCCAGACATAATAATTGTTACTCTAATACAGATAAATATGAGAGATATGATTGCTATTTACTATCAGCAAAATTTCGTGCTACGAAACGAGAATATTTGGGAAAATATCCAGCCTAACCATCATACGGTTAAAAATTTATTTAGGAATTTAGGCGAAAGTGGTTCATGGTTCAAATTGGTGGACATATCGAACATTTACTTTGGTTATAATGTTATTTGTGTAGTTTACTTTTTCTTAATTTGTTGTAATAAATAAAATGTATCCTAATTAGTACTTCAGTTTAAAGTATCATACATAGTTTTGATGTTAACTGCTACTATACTCCAATACTGTAAAAAATTTATTACCGTACACAAAACTACATTTTTCGAACAAAATTTAATTAAATAATAATCATGTTGTTAATCACTAAAATGTGATTATCTCTAAAACCTTTAAGATTTGGGGATAATAACAAATATACCTTTTTTTGTTAAAATGATGTGGCTTTAATATTTTTTTACAAAAGTAGCACTAATTTAAACAGCATAAAAAGTTTAGCGCTAGTTATGCCGCATACGTGGTCTATGTGGCGCCCTCTACAAAATACATCCAAATAGGTACAAAATTATGATTTCTCATATCCAAAAGCACCCACCATCAAATTTTTGTGCATACACGTCAAAAAGCTGTAAAGTTATTGTAAAAAACAAATATATAAATTTCATGTTTAACACCCTGCATCTCTCTTAATATCAATATTTTATTAAAGCTAGTAGGTTTAAATCGCAATATTTTAAAGTGAAGATTTTACTGTACTTCTATGTACAATTACTTAAGGACCACCACGTATATACATATACAATGGCTCATGTGGGGTTACGCCGCTTTCTAGATCCGCTCAATTGTGGTGGATCAGTCCCCGTTGTACGTTTAAATTCTTTCACTTATGTCCTACCATAATTTCCTATTTTTTGCTTTTTATTTCCAGTTTGCTACTCCTGCTCTTTTTAGGTCCGCCTCTACCTTATTTTGCCACTTTGACCTGGGTCTAACGCGTCTCCTCCTTCCTCCTGGGTTCCACTGCAAGATATTGTAGGTTACTTATTTAGCTCCTTCTCGTTGTACTTTTATTCTTTTTACAATTTCTGTTCGTCCAAAATTTCACGATTCGTTCAAATTCTATATTCGTTCTCATTTATTTTTACAGGCCCCAATATTGTTCTCATGATCTTCCTCTCAGTTATTCTTAATTTTTCCTCTTCCTTCTTCGTTAACGTCATTGTTTCTGCTGAGTACATCATTATTGGCCTTATTATCGTTTTATATATATTTAATTTTGTTTGTTTTGTTAACACTTTGCTTTTAAGTAGTTTCTTATTAGCGTGGTAGGCTCTATTTGTAGCGATTATCTTTTCTTCAATTTCAGTGCTTCTATCTCCTGTGTTGCTAATCATGACCCTCAAATATTTATATTTTTTAACTGCTTCAAATTCATAAGCGTTGATTTTTCTTCTTAACACGCTTTTATTAACTTCATCTGTATGTGAGTTTGTGGATTTGTGGGTTTGTGAGTTTGTTTGTAACTTTCCTAGCAAGTGGCTTATATTATAACTGTTAGTATATCCAAACAAATTAAGTACGTTCGTTGGCCGAGCGGGCTAAGGCGCGGATCTTCGACGACGTCGGATTCACCGGTCGTGGGTTCTAATCCCGACCACGACATTTTTTTTAAATTAAGGTTCACTTGTATGTATGTTTGTTTGTTTGTAACACAACCGCTTTCATAGCATATTAAACTAAAAAGTGAAAAATAAATATAGTTCGAAAAAACTAAAAAACAGCGTGGGCGCTTTGTGCCATATTTTTCGTATATCGAGCGCCCGATACTTTTTTCACAATAAAACTAGTATTTTTCGTTAATTATTGCTTTAAGCTGATTTTTTTAAAATTATTTTGAACTTTTTAGTCCGATATTATTTAAAAGCGTGTTTTTTAGTTTTTTTGAACTATATTTATTCTTTTTGGCTTAGGTTACCCAGTCTCTTTAGCTTTGTTTTGGTTTCATTAACTTTTAGCCCCATTTTCCTCCTTCTGTGACTATCTCCTTCAGCACAATCTCCATGATACTTCTTCTTTTGGTTACAAGCACGATATCGTCCGCATAGGCTATTATTTGGCTGCCACTTGATCTTAAGCTACTCTTGTGTAGTTTTCTCATTGTGTATTCTAATGATAGATTAAACAGCGTTGTGGACAATGAGTCACCTTGTTTTACCCCTTTATTAACCATAAATTCATTTGTTTCTCCTTTTTGTGTTATTATACTAACCCTTCTATGATTCATTGTCATTTTGATTAACCTTCTTAGTTTCTCGTCTACTCCTTGTTCTTTAATGCTGTCATGAGTTCACTTCTTTTGATTGAGTCGAAGGCTTGTTGAAAATCGATGAAAAGCATTTCTAGTTTAACCTGTATTCATGGGCTTTTTCCATTATTTGTTTTAATGTGTGTATAACATCAGTTGTTGATCTGCCCTTTGTGAAGACGCATTTGTATTGCCTCCTTTGTACTTCTTACAAGTCTTCTGTTAATTAATGTTAATAGTATTTTATATGCAACGTTCAATAATGTGATTCCTCTGTAGTTTTTACATTCATGTTGGTCTTCTTTTTTATGTAGAGTGACAATTTGTCCAGTTTCCCATTCTTCCAGCATCCTTTCCTCGTTCCATATTTTTTTAATCAGATGATATATTCTTTCATGTTCTCCATATTTAATTAGCTCTATGCTTATTCCATCCTTTCCAGGGGCTTTTCCATTTCGGTTTTTATTTATTATTTCCTCAACTTCCTCAATTGTTAGTTCTTCTATTAATGTCTCTTGGTTATTATCTACAATTACTTCTTCATCTTCATCCAAGTAATTATGGTTCAGTTAATAGTTCCTTAAAGTGCTCTATCCATATTTGTTTATACTGGTGTTCTTCTTCTGTCAGCCTTCCTTCCTTGTTTTTTATTCCTTTGTTTTGCCCTTATACGTTTTGTTGTTTTCGTTAATTTTTTTATAGTTACTCTTCGTATTTCCCCTCGACTTTTCTGTTTCAATCCGCGGTGATATTTTCTCTTTCTGTCAAAATTCATTTTTATGTTTTCTGAGTTCACAACTGGTGCTGGGAATATTTGACTTCAAAATGTAAACTCAAGTTATCAAGTCAAGCAAGAAGCGACACTGTCAACTGATATCACATGAATTACGTTAAGAAAAATGAGCACCCACCAATACGTTTCCAGGGGCTGCCCACAAGGCGGAGTACTATCTCCCCTACTGTGGTCACTCTTGATGGATGACTTGCTCAGCGCTCTCGAATCAGGTATCTGATGTTTGGTAGGGCCTCTCTCGCCCTCGGACCTGAAATATCATTCACCAAACAAACTAATCGGCTTTGTTAAGAAGCTGAATTTGTTTTGGTGAAATCTGAATAGGTTTGAGCTACAATAGACTCTTGCGAGTCGCAGTGGAGGTAGGGATGCGCGATACTATCCGATATTCCAGTGTATCGATACTTTTACTTCCGATACTCGATATTTTGTATCGATACTATGCTTTTCGATGCATTCCAAGTATCGATAAATTTGTAGTGTATCGATACCTTGCGATACGGGATTTTTAGTGGTAGCGGCAAGTAGCGTTATATATAGTGATGAGCGGTATCGTGATTTTTTAATCACGTTGTGAAATTATATCGTGCTTTTTTTAACGAAACTAAAAATAAAAAACGAAAAATGTACAGTTTTTTGCGTTTTTCGAGCTAATTTTGAGGTTATGTGGAAAAGTGACTAATGTAAAAGTTGTAGATTTTCTCAAGATCTACAACTTTTATAATCAACTTTTTTTCCTAGGATTCTAACTTTTGCCGGAAATCGCAATAATGTATTTTTTTAACCCCCCAAAAAGTGTATTTTACCGATTATTTCCTTCCTATTAATTTTGACCAATCGCTATCAAGAATTGGTATGTCAAATATAAATTTTATGAGGAAAAATTACTTAACAACTGTCAACTTAGCTGTCAGCAGTTTTTCCGGGAAAAAAATCGAAAAAATTTCATGCAAGTTTGACAAGTTGCCAATGTTTATTTAACTCAGGAAATAATCTTACCAAATATCCCTCGTGCATCTAATTTTTCCTGTGGAAAAATTGGAACACTCGTTTCTAAGTAATCTGTTTTAACAAATAGCATTCGCGAAAGTGGAAAAATCCTCGTCTTCGACTCGGATTTTTAAAACCACTCTCGCTCATGCTATTTGTTAAAACAAATTACTTAGAAACTCGTTTTTCCGGAAAAATTAAATGCACTAGGGATATTACCCCCGAAAAAACGTCAAAATTCGAAAAATTTCCAATATTTTAATTGAAATTTTTTTTCGTGGTTTGTGACTATGAAAACTACCTTTTACCAAATTTTCATCAAAATCGAACATTTTTTAACGAACCTAAAAATCAAAAACGAAAAATGCAGTTTATTGCGTTTTTCGAGCTAATTTTGAGGTTATGTGGAAAAGTCACTGATGTAAAAGTTGTAGATTTTCTCAAGATCTACAACTTTTATAATCAAGTTTTTATTCTAGGAGCTCAACTTTGGCCGGAAATCGCAATAATGTCTTTTTCCATCCCCCCAAAAATGTGTGTTTCACCGAAAAACCGTCATAACTCGAAACATTTCCAATATTTCAAATTGAAATTTTTTTTTTCATGGTTTGTGACTATCAAAGCTGCCTTCTACTAAATTTTCATCAAAATCGAACATTTTTTAAGGAAACTAATAATAAAAAACGAAAAATGCAGTTTTTTGCGTTTTTCGAGCTAATTTTGAGGTTATGTGAAAAAGTCACTAATGAAAAAGTTGTAGATTTGTCCAAGATCTATAGCTTTTATAATCAACTTTTTATTCTAGAACCTCAACTTTGGCCGTAAATCGCAATAATGTCTTTTTCCACCCCCCAAAAAGGTGTTTTTTACCGAAAAAACGTCAAAATCAGCAAAATCTCGGATCGTTAACGTATCGATACTTCGAGTATCGATAAATTAATATTCGATATTCTACTGTATCGATATTTTACGTCCCGATCCGTATCGATACCTAATATCGATACTTTCTAGTGTATCGCGCAACCCTACTATCTATATGTATAGTAGGTATATATTATTTTTTTAATTCCTTATTCAACTATTTTTTCAAATTATTTTTTAATGGGAGGTCATTGACCCAATGACCTAATGGGGGTGCCGCCACTGTCTAAATTTTACATGATAATGAACAAGACCCG
This sequence comes from Lochmaea crataegi, assembly GCA_947563755.1. Classification (NCBI taxonomy): domain Eukaryota; kingdom Metazoa; phylum Arthropoda; class Insecta; order Coleoptera; family Chrysomelidae; genus Lochmaea; species Lochmaea crataegi. The sequence continues at coordinate 8,535,099 of OX387422.1, forward strand.
GATCTTTGAACGTTCGACTATTCGCGAGAGAGTCGAATGGATTTTGTTCGTACGAATGATTTCACCCGAATCGAACATTATTCGAAAGTTAAATAGCATCTTACTGTAATGTTCTTGTTATTTATTTAAATAGTTTTTACTTGTGGGATAAGATTATACACACTACTCTGGCTAATTACTATTTATTTATTTAAAGAAACACACACTGTATTAAACTTAATTTATATGCACACTCTACTTAATGTCTACTAATTTATTTACACTCGGTATGTTAGTTCTAATTTATTTCCACCACTTGAACTTTACACTATTTTTCTTCAATATTTCATTTACTGTTCGATTACTTCTGTGAACTGTCTGTGTCTAGAACCTCAACTTTGGCCGTAAATCGCAATAATGTCTTTTTCCACCCCCCAAAGAGGTGTTTTTTACCGAAAAAACGTCAAAATCAGCAAAATCTCGGATCGTTAACGTATCGATACTTCGAGTATCGATAAATTAATATTCGATATTCTACTGTATCGATACTTTACGTTCCGATCCTTATCGATACCTAATATCGATACTTTCTAGTGTATCGCGCAACCCTAAGTGGAGGGCCTTATAGACCCACTCACCACAAACCTAACGTAAGAAAAATTATCAACTCCCTTTTTAGAAGTCGGTGAAAAATCAACTTTTTTCGACAGTCGTAGAAAAAATATTGTTTGTAACAAGTGAGTAAAGTATTGTGGTTACTCCTAAAAAAGTACTGCTATTCACTTATTACATAAATGACTATTTCTTTTATCGATTATTTTTTATTCTACTTTTTATATAAGATTGTTAAGAAATGCATGGTTTTTAAAATTATTTGTTTGTATTCTAAGCTTGTAGTAACAGCTTGTGAATTACTTTCTAAACGATTTTGTCTATTTTGAATATGTTTTTCTTGTCGATTCATTCAACATTAAACAATAGTTCAGAGGATGTAAACATTTTTCCTTTCAAATCTTTTATATTCTATGGTCGAAAATATAAACAACCCTTTCAAATAGGTTTTTTTGTCGTTAGTTTGATAAAAAAAGGACATAAAAAGTATTTTCAAACACCAACTCAACTATGCCCAGTCAAATTTAAGGAAAACACTTTTAATAGGAATTTCTTGAAAGCAAATAATAACTTGTTATCCCTTTTTTTATCCGAGAAGCCTTTCACACTGTTTTCTGATCGCGATATGAAAGTGCCAGGAAATTCCACTGAATGTACAAGCTGTTTACTCTTTTGTGGTAAATGCAAATACAAAAATTGATTTTCATGGTCGTGCCTGTGGCTAAAACTTTACTCGGGTTTGATTTTAACGGAGCTCGTTCGATAACATTTTTCCATTTAACTGAAAAGTAATATTTAAAGGGAAAAATTTGTGTTTTTTTTGTATTTTTGTAGTTTGATTGTTCATTTTGAGAAGTAGCATTTTCCTCTTTAATCTTATTTAGTGTTTTAAAAAGCAATTTCCTCCACAAAAAGGGTTTTTCGAACCTTTTAGTTAGACGAACAAAGTGTATACATACGTAAAATCGAAAAATAACAAGATAGCTAATATCCTGGAGAAAACCCCGAAGATATAAAATAAAGAGTACGTTTAAAGGCCGGGGCACACATAACCGTATCGTGTCCGATCCGAGTGTTGATCATAACTCGGTGGAACTGTAGGTTCTTGAATTATTATAATTATAATCAAATGGTAGACCTATCCTCAAATATTAGAGAAAATAATTCACGAATTTTTCTTACCGTATTATTCTTTTTTTTTCTAAATTCAGTGGCGGCTCGTGGTTAATTTGATAAGGGGGGTCATAGGTGATGTGACCAAAATCTTAAAATACGGAACGCCACTGACCCTGGAGGATTTTTCGAAAAACCACTTCCAATTTCTGCCCAGAAGTCGTTAAAATAGTTAAAAAAGCAAAATTTGTGGAGTTCCTTTCCAAAACCCCAGAGGTAAAACATTTCTTTGGGCCACCCTTGTTTTATATAAAAACGAGGCTCTCATATTTTATTCGTTTCTATACATATTTAATACGACAAACTTGAATTAAATGATAATTAGTCTAAATATTTTTAAAATTTAAGTGAAGCCTTCGATCTTTTGTATTTGCAACAACTTATTACATCAAAACACAGCTCATTATTCTCATTATTTCGCTTCAAATGCTCTCCTTTAAATCAAAATATAGCGCGGCCTTCCAACTCCTCTACTCATCTCTCTTCTAAGCGTGTAATAATCAGCCGATGTAAGTCGATTCATCGTCGATATTAAACCGGGCTTTTGACCCATCACTTGTAAACTTCGGGCGTGTTTCTCTCACGCCGCGAAGTTCGTCAGCGCTCGGCAAATTCCGTTCCCATATAACACCTTGAGGTCAACGGTGGACTCCAGCCCGCTTTCCAATTTTGGTTTTCGCCGAGTACTTGATGCGGAATAACGTTTTGAAACGTTTTAGGTACATTTTATTTAAGAGGAATACTATCTATTAGGGATGCGCGATACTATCCGATATTCCAGTGTATCGATACTTTTACTTCCGATACTCGATATTTTGTATCGATACTATGCTTTTCGATGCATTCCAAGTATCGATAAATTTGTAGTGTATCGATACCTTGCGATACGGGATTTTTAGTGGTAGCGGCAAGTAGCGTTGTATATAGTGATGAGCGATATCGTGATTTTTTAATCACGTTATGAAATGATATCGTGCTTTTTTAACGAAACTAAAAATAAAAAACGAAAAATGTGCAGTTTTTTGCGTTTTTCGAGCTAATTTTGAGTGACTAATGTAAAAGTTGTAGATTTTCTCAAGATCTACAACTTTTATAATCAACTTTTTTTCCTAGGATTCTAACTTTTGCCGGAAATCGCAATAATGTCTTTTTTTAACCCCCAAAAAAGTGTATTTTACCGATTATTTCCTTCCTATTAATTTTGACCAATCGCTATCAAGAATTGGTATGTCAAATATAAATTTTATGTGGAAAAATTACTCAACAACTGTCAACTTAGCTGTCAGCAGTTTTTCCGGAAAAAAAATCGAAAAAATTTCATGCAAGTTTGACAAGTTGACAATGTTTATTTAACTTAGGAAATAATCTTACCAAATATCCCTCGTGCATCTAATTTTTCCTGTGGAAAAATTGGAACACTCGTTTCTAAGTAATCTGTTTTAACAAATAAGATTCGCGAAAGTGGAAAAATCCACGTCTTCGACTCGGATTTTTAAAACCACTCTCGCTCATGCTATTTGTTAAAACAAATTACTTAGAAACTCGTTTTTCCGGAAAAATTAAATGCACTAGGGATATTACCCCCGAAAAAACGTCAAAATTCGAAAAATTTCCAATATTTTAATTGAAATTTTTTTTCGTGGTTTGTGACTATGAAAACTACCTTTTACCAAATTTTCATCAAAATCGAACATTTTTTAACGAACCTAAAAATCAAAAACGAAAAACGCAGTTATTTGCGTTTTTCGACAAAATTTTAAGGTTATGTGGAAAAGTCACTGATGTAAAAGTTGTATATTTTCTCAAGATCTACAACTTTTATAATCAACTTTTTATTCTAGGAATCCAACTTTGGCCGGAAATCGCAATATTGTATTTTTCCACCCCCCAAAAAAAGTGTGTTTTACCGAAAAAACGTTATAACTCGAAAAATTTTCAATATTTCAATTTGAAATTTTTTTCATGGTTTGTGACTATCAAAGCTACCTTCTACTAAATTTTCATCAAAATCGAACATTTTTTAAGGAAACTAATAATAAAAAACGAAAAATGCAGTTTTTTGCGTTTTTCGAGCTAATTTTGAGGTTATGTGAAAAAGTCACTAATGAAAAAGTTGTAGATTTGTCAAAGATCTATAGCTTTTATAATCAACTTTTTATTCTAGAACCTCAACTTTGGCCGTAAATCGCAATAATGTCTTTTTCCACCCCCCAAAAAGGTGTTTTTTACCGAAAAAAACGTCAAAATCAGCAAAATCTCGGATCGTTAACGTATCGATACTTCGAGTATCGATAAATTAATATTCGATATTCTACTGTATCGATACTTTACGTTCCGATCCGTATCGATACCTAATATCGATACTTTCTAGTGTATCGCGCAACCCTACTATCTATATGTATAGTAGGTAAATATTATTTTTTTAATTCCTTATTCAATTATTTTTTCAAATTATTTTTTAATGGGAGGTCATTGACCCAATGACCTAATGGGGGTGCCGCCACTGTCTAAATTTTACATGATAATGAACAAGACCCGGATCTTTGAACGTTCGACTATTCGCGAGAGCGTCGAATGGATTTTGTTCGTACGAATGATTTCACCCGAATCGAACATTATTCGAAAGTTCAATAGCATCTTACTGTAATGTTCTTGTTATTTATTTAAATAGTTTTTACTTGTGGGATAAAATTATACACACTACTATGGCTAATTACTATTTATTTATTTAAAGCAACACACACTGTATTAAACTTAATTTATATGCACACTCTACTTAATGTCTACTAATTTATTTACACTCGGTATGTTAGTTCTAATTTATTTCCACCACTTGAACATTACACTATTTTCTTCACTATTTCATTTACTGTTCGATTACTTCTGTGAACTGTCTGTGAACTAACTATGTACTGTCCGTTTCACTAATTCTCCCGAACTAACTGTTTCAATAATTATTCACGCACTCAAAAACCCGCGTATATATATTCCTTCTCAACTCTAGAAAATTCCAGTACCTTCCGCGCTCGCCCTATGCACAAACAAAGCGAATGTTCTCGAAAGGAGCGCAGCCACCAAAATTTACAGTCGAGGGACAGGACCGGCTTTGAGTTGGTGACCTCGCAACATTACAAACACACTGGCCAACAACTTTGTAGAACTTATGTGTCATTTTTTAGGTGATGTGTGTATGATGCAACCTCTAAAATAAAAAGGCGGCAACTGCAACACTGTGTCGCCACCTTGATGTACTGGAGGATGCAATAGCTTTGATCCAGGATCCCTGGATAATAAAGACCAAAATTACTGGTTACAGTAGCCTAACTGGTGAAATTTTCAGCTTACCAAGCAATCAGCAACCTAGGACACTTTTTTACGTTCCTAGGATATACAGAGCCCTTCCGATGGCAAAATTCTGTACCTCAGACCTTACTGCGGTTAAAGTGGAATGTCCAGATGGAAAAGGCAAATATACGGCATCGGTCTACCTCCCTTCAGATGTAGCCACCCTTCCACCGACTAGAGAGATGGAGGTACTAGTGGATCACTGTTTCAACCAGAGAGTGGAGCTTATTTTGGGTTGCGATTCAAACTCTCACCACTTGAGCTGGGGCAGCAAGGATATCAATGCCCGTGGTAAGTCTCTATATTAGTACACGGTATCTATAAAGAATCCTGTCCGATGAGGATGGTCCAGACAGATGGCAAAACCAATACTTGGTGGTGCCCTGAACTGGAACACCTCAAAAAGACAGCGAGAACGTCCTTTAACAAGGCAAAAAGAACAAAACTCAAAGAGGACTGGGGAGTATACCAAGCCAACCTCAAAGAGTTCAAAAACAGACAAAAACAAAGAGCAACCTGGAGGTGAGGCAGACGAGGACTTCCCACAAGTTTATAGGCTACAGAAAGGCACTCTCAAACGACCAACATAAGAGTATCGGCATCCTGACGAGGGAAAATGGCGACAAAGCCTCCAACCTCCAAGAGAGCGCTGAGATTCTTATGAAAACTAACTTCCTAGGTTCTATCTTTCCAGGAACGATGAACTGGGCGGAAGTACCAACAACGCCCTAACAATACGACTGTCAATTTGCTAGTGCAGTAATTGATGAGGACAAGATAAGGTGGGCCATTTCGGACTTTTCCCCTTTCAAGTTTCCAGGACCTGACGGTATAAGACCAGCCCTACTTCAGTGGGGAATGGATATCCTTATGCCGCACCTGGTTGGAATATTCAGAGCCTCTTTAGCTCTGAGGTATATTCTCAGAAAGTGGAGAGAAGTACGAGTGGTATTTCTACCCAAACCAGAAAGAATGGATTACACCTTACCAAAAGTATTCCACCAAATAGCCTAACATCGTTCTTTTTAAAAACAATGGAGAGGCTATGTGAGAGGTATATAAGAGATGAAGTGCTAGTTCATAACCCACTTAATCCCAATCAGCATGCATATACTCCGGGAAGGTCCATTGATTCGGCCCTTCACCAAGTGGTTGGCAGAATCGAAAGATCATTGGACAATAAAGAATCCACCCTGGGTATATTCATAGATATTGAGGGAGCGTTTGATAAAGCAACCTTCCCAACAATTACCCAGCAACTTAACTCCAGGAATGTACCCCTGGTACATTTTGTTTTATGATGATGATATTGATTGAATTAAGATCATTATTACCAGACTTTTGTTTGGAATAGCGTGTGTATCAAACCAAGTTTCAACCAAATACAATACTGCCAATAAATATTCATATCTCCACTTCTTAAGGCGCACAGATTCCATTATGATTTTTCTGCTACTAGTGTATGTAGAGCCTACTATTAAATGCCAAACTATTTCATGAGATATTTTAATCCGGACCTGGGAATATTTTAAGGTACACACTTTTATTGCTTAAATATATTTCGAACAATAGGTAATAATGAGGGTCGTCGGCTTATATTGATTTACGACCTTCTTAGATATCTGGTCGTACTTTACCTAAGACTGGTAGAAAAAATGTATTTTATTGTTGAAAACCAGATGTGCTGATGGTCGACCCGCCCGAATATTTTTTTTCTTTATGTTTTATCTTACAGTTCATTAGGTAAAGAGGGATTATTAACATTTTATTTTCCATGATAAAATATTCCTCTGTTCGGTTAATCCTAGCAATAAATTTTAACTACCCACTTTAGCAGATAGATCAGGGTTATAAATGACTACGGGTGTAAAATCATGTGCAGGGGCGGCGGCGAGTTGAACCAAAAAGTAGGAAGCACCAAGCTACAAGGTCGATAGAAATTGCGTACCGGAAAAAAATTAAATTTGTCTAAATTGCAAGGAAAATATTGATAAATTTACACACAAAATTTTTTCCACGCTCACATGATATTAAAGATATATATTTCTTAGTTTTTACGAACAGATTCCGAACACTAGTGTGAAATGATAATGATCGTACGAAAAATGAAGTGACTATTCGGACACTTTTTTAAATTTCCATTTACTAAGGATCAAGTAGGTTTCTTAAGAAAGAACGACGATATGGAGAAGTGACCCAATAGCAGTGGAGCTAGTCAAAATGCGGACTGGCTACAAGGATAACAAGGCCAAATAGAATAAGGTGAGCCATAAGCAAATTTCAACCATACAAATCCAATCCCCAGGAGAAGATGGAGTATAACTCATCCTACTCAACCACAAATTCCACATCTAGGTAGAATATTCTATACTATATTTCTTTTTCCGTAGGAGCAAGGTAGGTGCCTCATTATTTATTCAAAATTACCTACTATAAATATAGGGTGAGTCTTTTTTTTTTCTATGTAGAATAAAATGATAAAACAGGTCGGTTTTACCACAATTAAATCGACAAGTCCTGTATCGCCTCAAATACAATAAGGTCTTAAAATTCGGCACAATGGTTAAGGATTCATTATTATGATAAGCCGGTGACCAGTGTCGTGCAGTCAGTTTAAGGGTAGGGATGGGGCTAAATTTTGACGACATTCTGACTACAAAAGCACAACAAATATTGAAAAATATAATTTATTTTTAGGATATATATTGTTATGGTATACAATAATTCAATGTGTGGTGATTTTATTTTATTGAATAGTATTATATACCACATATATCAGTATCAACCAGAACCTCAAATCAAACAAATTTTATATTTAAGTTGTATTTATTAGTCTGAAATATTTGAAATTTAATATTATATCATATGCATGTCTCAGTATCTCAGGGTATATCTTGGGTAAAGTGTGTTGTCTAAATTTAAGGAGTGAAATTTGAAATATAATAACCTTTAACGTCAAAATTAAATTAATATTAATTAAACAACTATCTCCAGATTGCAATCCGTGGATGGTCTCTTAGCCTATTACAACCTATATTAAAAATAAAATTAACACAATTCCGCACACAAAATAAATCTCTTAATATCTTATTGAAATACTGCCGGTTGCTGTATTATTTAGATAGAAAACGGCTTGTTTTCGGAAGCGAAGAAATTCTGCCTTGCGCAAAGGAAAGATTACTGGTAAACGTCTCGGACCTCGGTACTTGTTTACAAGCAGCTGTTACAAGTTTTAGTATAAAATGTTTTATATTACCATCGTTTATTGCTGCATGATCTCTCTTGATCTTGAGTTTGAACAACCTTTACTGGATTCAAATCGAAGGTAAGTTATGTAAGATATTTCTAACTCACTATTTATTTCTTTTGTTAGTTTTTTAACCCTTCGGCGGGCGCGCTATGGCACTGTGTACCGAAGTTTAACTGTTTTGAACGTCACGCGTCTCATGTTACCTGAAACACCTTATGCTTCTGAGTATTCCATGTTGACTATATCCGTAAGAGACTGCTGAAGCCAGAAATATTTTATATGCACTCATTCAGTCTCAGTTCAACGTCAAACACTAGGAGTTCAGTTTTCGGCACTGCGTACCGTTGCGCGCCCTATAATGTAAGTATTTTTGTATGATGATTTTTTTATTTTATGTATAACTATTTATCATTTCTGTTATTATTTTATTTTTATATTGGTCTTACTTGTTAATTTACATCAGGTGTTATTTCAGGAAACAAATGTGGGGTCGAAAATACCTCAATCCAGACGAGCTAGAGGAGTTGGCAAATCATTTGTCAGATGTGGAAGACATACCAGACCTGATAGATGATAGTGAAGGCGAGGAAGAGGTTATAATAACTGAAGAAATAAGTGAAACGTCTTCAGAACAATCCGAAGAGAGTGGTGATGAAGAATTTGCCGAAGAAGCATCTGATTATCAATTTTATATAGGGAAGGACAGTGAAACGCCATGGATTAGCGATTCTTTGGCTACTGTAAGCAAAACTAAGTCGACAAACCTAGTGAAAATATTACCTGGTCCTGTCAGAGAAGCAAGAAATACTGAAAAAGAATTAGAAGCATTTTTAAAATTTATATCTCCCGAAATAATAGATGATATCGTTAGCAATACAAACATATATATTCGAAAAAAGCAAGAAGATGTACAATACAGTAGAGATAGAGACTGTAAACTAACAAGCAAAAGTGAAATTTTGGCTTTGTTTGGAGTGTTATTTCTTATAGGAGTGAAAAAAGGTAATAGAAGTAATGTTACGGAATTATGGTCTAAAGATGATACTGAGAGCTACTTTTAGTTATAAAATATTTCTGTTTTTACTTCGTGCTGTCAGGTTTGATAACATATTTACAAAAAAAGACCGTGAGGCAACAGATAAGCTTGCAGCGATTCGAGACGTATTTACTAGATTTATTGAAAACTGCCAAAAAAATTATGCCATTGGTGAATATGTGACCATCTACGAAATGTTACATAAATTCCGAGGACGTTGTGGGTTTGTACAGTACATGCCCAATAAACCTGCCAAGTATGGCTTAAAATTTTAAGCCTTGTGTGATAGTAAAACATACTACACCTGGAATTTGGAATTATACTGTGGGGAACAAAAGGTCGGACCTTATAAAAATTCTAATAAACCGCTGGACATAGTAGATAGATTAGTACATCCACTAAAAGGTAGTAACCGACATTTAACAACCGATAATTATTATACAAGCTACCCATTAGCTGAGCATTTATTACAAAATAAAATAACTTTGACCGGAACTCTAAAAAAAATAAGGCAGTAATCCCTCCACAATTTATTAACTTCATGAATCGTGAAATTGGATCAACACTTTTCGGGTTCCAGGATAATATGTCACTTGTGTCATATAAAGCAAAAAAAAGTTGTAATACTGCTATCAACTATGCACGATACTGGTGAAATCGATGAAATAAGCGGTAAAACCGGAAATAATACTGGACTATAACAGAAACAAAGGGGGCGTTGATACTGTAGACCAGTTATGTGCTACTTACTCAACGCAAAGAGTCACAAGAAGATGGCCATTGGCTGCATTTTTCAGAATATTGGACATTGCAGGCATAAACTCACAAATTATGTATTGGGCAAACAAATCATCGGAGAAACAACCAAGAAGAAGAGTTTTTCTCAACAATTTGGCTTTTAGTCTCATGGAAGATCGTTTGAAAGGAAGAGCCCAAGAAAAGTCACTTCCTAAAGATGTATACCAATTTCTTTCAAAATATCGCAGTCCTGAGAGAGAGTCCCCTCCTCATATAAAAAGAGTTGGAGCCTGTCACTTGTGTGGTACAAAACTAAATAATAAAACTACTATATCCTGTATTTCGTGTAAAAAGTTTGTTTGTAAAAACATAGTGAGCATAATGTTTAATTATATTTTTTTTAGAACGGCATTTGTATTTTATTTCATGTCTAAAATGAATAGCAGTACGGAGTACCGCCGCGCGCCTGCTCATGTGAAATTCTTAGGCGCGCCCGTCGAAGGGTTAAAGTCTTCGTACATTTAAACTTCTAACGTAAATTACTTTTTTTCGTCTCCCCCTTAGTTACCGATCACCTCACAAACTTCCTTCCCGTTGCTAACGAATATCCTTTTGTTTCTTCTTTATTTATTATAGAAATTACTAATTTTTGTTGAAATCCAGTTACTGACAGTTCATATTATTTAATCAAATAAAAATGTCTGTAACAACCAATGTTCTTGTACTGACATTTTCCAATATCAACTTTATCAGTTAATTTATACAGGGTACATAAAAATATCTAACAGTAAGTATCTAATTTAATCATTTTAACGTTATTGTTAAAAATGATGGACATAACATAAGACTCTCATGTACATATGATATAATACTTTCTAAAAGTAATTATTTTATTTTATTTATGATCATCTCAATTTCAGTACAATATATATTATATACCAGCAGATAACTACCTAATTATATTAAGGATTGCACAATTCAAGTATCTATCTACATTTATAGCTACCTGGAATACTTTGTGACCGAATAGTTGTCAAAAAATTCATTGTTAGCAGTACCTAAAATACCTAGTTAATACCCATTTTCAGTAATGGATTGATTATGGCAGGTATTTTGGCCCAATTGAATGGTCTCCGTAAAATCGGCTCTTAATACTGTAATAATTACCTACTTACTAATAATATGATACTTGCCTAACTTTTGCACTATTAAATAAATCCGACAAATGAAACCATTCAGGTCTTTATCGAAAAATGTAACGCCAATGGTTTATTGCCGCTTTATGGCTATCGACCCTTTCTTGTGCTCCTATGCAATAGAATATCCAGTATAGGCTTATATAGCTATGCAATACATTCCTAGGGAGTGGCAAACTGACGACTAAGTCATATCGTCACTCAGTAAACAGACTTGACACTGGCTACTAACAAAATCCTTAGAGGACAAAGAGATAGCCATAGAAACATTTGTAGACATTGAGGGTGCTGTGGTCTCTCCTAGTAGGCGAATTACCCAAGGCATGCATTGCATGGGGTACGAAGACGATCTTGCGATTGTTGCAAAAGACAAATTCGCAGGACCAGTTTCGGAGCAGTCACATACTACCCTATACAGAATAAACAAATGGTGGCAAGAGGAGGAAATAATTGTAAGCCCTCTTAAAACCACGATAGTAGTAAAAAGTACTGAGAAAATTGAAGTCACCAGTTCTTAACAGGTTGGAAAATACATGGAATCAACACCTACAGAAAATGGTCGAAAAATGTACGATAGCCATCAATTTGTGGAGGCTACAAGCAAAATTGATTATATGCTATATTAATCATCCTACTCCAAAAGGGACAGGAAACACAAATTCCATATCTAGGTTAAGTTAGGCTTGTATAGCTATGCAATACATTCCTAAGGAGTGGCTAAATGGAGGAGTCATTTATATTCCCAAGGTGGATAGATCAAGTCATACCGTTAATAAGTCAACATACTTGACTCTGGCTACCAACAAAATCCTTAGAGGACATTCTCTTTAATATTTCTGTTGGTGTTCTTCTCATAATGTGTCCCATCCATCCCAGTCGCCTTGCTTTTATATATCGGACTATATTTTCCCCACCTGCTTCCTTTTTTATTTCCATGTTTCTTTCTCCATCTCATGTTATTTTTGGTCCAAGTATTGTTCTCAATATTTTCCTTTCTATTATTTTCAGATCTTCTTCTTTTTTGTTTATAGTTGTTGTTTCTAGTGCGTATGTAATGGCTGGGTCTGACCAAAGTCTTATAAATTTGTATCTTTGTTTTTTTGCTGATCCGTTTAGATTTTAATAAGTTCCAAGAATTTGGTTTCCTTTAAATATTCTTTCTTTTATCTCGTCTTTACTAGTTTGTCTTATCGATGTTCCTCTCTCGAGAAGCTCTACTCCCTCAGTCAAAGAATCAGGCCCCAGGTAGGCATCACATCAAAAGTAACTTCTGAACTTCTGTCATTCTGACACAAACTAAGTAAATTCAATTAGCCTAAGTAGTTTACGACAAGTGGTGCATAAAATATACGGCGAAAGAAAGCATGTATAGGCAGAAACAATTCGTGAGGGGTTTCGAGAAGAAATGTCTGATGTACTATCTAGCAAAAGAACCATTATTAACTGGATACAAAAAATTGGTTTTAAGTTAAAAAAAAATTTTAATGGAGCTTCCTGCGGTACAATCCAAGAAGATACAGTTTCTCACGTCTATAAAGTTAGCACAGCCAAATGAGCACAATCGATTTTAATTAGCACAACGATTTAGTGCTTTTTTTGTGCTAATTATTTGCGCAATTTTTAATTTTTTTGCTCTTGCCATTTCGCTAAAATAGATGGCTGCGTCAGCTTCAAAAGAAGCTAGCACAGCCATATATGAAAAATTATTTATTTTGATTTTTTCTGGCACATCGATTTAGTGCTAATTATGTGCTTTCAGAATATGCCATAGAAAAAAAAATTTCGGATCACGATTGGTAAAAAAACCACCCCCAGCCCGACGAGGCGCAAGAATAAAGTCCTCGAAATTCTCAGCACAATCGAACTTGAATAGTCGATTTTAAATGCATTAATAATGGACTTTCAAAATACTTATGTAGAGTTTTATTGCTCGGGGTGGTTTTTTGCCATAAAGGGTTGAGCAATAAAACTCTACATAAGTATTTTGAAAGCCCATTATTAATGCGTCAGAAATCGATTATTCAAGTTCGATTGTGCTGAGAATTTCGAGGACTTTGCTCTTGCGCCTTGTCGGACTGGGGGTGGTTTTTTACCAGAAGGGTTTGAGCAACAAAAACTCTACATAGGTATTTTGAAAGCCCATTATTAATGCGTCAGAAATCGATTATTCAAGTTCGATTGTGCTGAGAATTTCGAGGACTTTATTCTTGCGCCTTGTCGGGCTGGGGGTGGTTTTTTACCAGAAAGGGTTGAGCAATAAAACTCTACATAAGTATTTTGAAAGCCCATTATTAATGCGTCAGAAATCGATTATTCAAGTTCGATTGTGCTGAGAATTTCGAGGACTTTGCTCTTGCGCCTTGTCGGACTGGGGGTGGTTTTTTACCAGAAGGGTTTGAGCAACAAAAACTCTACATAGGTATTTTGAAAGCCCATTATTAATGCGTCAGAAATCGATTATTCAAGTTCGATTGTGCTGAGAATTTCGAGGACTTTATTCTTGCGCCTTGTCGGGCTGGGGGTGGTTTTTTACCAGAAAGGGTTGAGCAATAAAACTCTACATAAGTATTTTGAAAGCCCATTATTAATGCGTCAGAAATCGATTATTCAAGTTCGATTGTGCTGAGAATTTCGAGGACTTTGCTCTTGCGCCTTGTCGGGCTGGGGGTGGTTTTTTACCAGAAGGGTTTGAGCAACAAAAACTCTACATAGGTATTTTGAAAGCCCATTATTAATGCGTCAGAAATCGATTATTCAAGTTCGATTGTGCTGAGAATTTCGAGGACTTTATTCTTGCGCCTTGTCGGGCTGGGGGTGGTTTTTTACCAGAAAGGGTTGAGCAATAAAACTCTACATAAGTATTTTGAAAGCCCATTATTAATGCGTCAGAAATCGATTATTCAAGTTCGATTGTGCTGAGAATTTCGAGGACTTTATTCTTGCGCCTTGTCGGGCTGGGGGTGGTTTTTTACCAGAAAGGGTTGAGCAATAAAACTCTACATAAGTATTTTGAAAGCCCATTATTAATGCGTCAGAAATCGATTATTCAAGTTCGATTGTGCTGAGAATTTCGAGGACTTTGCTCTTGCGCCTTGTCGGGCTGGGGGTGGTTTTTTACCATAAAGGGTTGAGCAACAAAAACTCTACATAGGTATTTTGAAAGCCCATTATTAATGCGTCAGAAATCGATTATTCAAGTTCGATTGTGCTGAGAATTTCGAGGACTTTGCTCTTGCGCCTTGTCGGGCTGGGGGTGGTTTTTTACCAGAAAGGGTTGAGCAATAAAACTCTACATAAGTATTTTGAAAGCCCATTATTAATGCGTCAGAAATCGATTATTCAAGTTCGATTGTGCTGAGAATTTCGAGGACTTTACTCTTGCGCCTTGTCGGGATGGGGGTGGTTTTTTACCAGAAAGGGTTGAGCAATAAAACTCTACAAAAGTATTTTGAAAGCCCATTATTAATACATTTAAAATCGACTATTTATATTCGATTGTGCTAAGAATTTCGAGGACTTTATTCTTGCGCCTCGTCGGGCTGGGGGTGGTTTTTTGACCAATCGTGATCCGAAATTTTTTTCTATGGCATATTCTGATTGTGCTCATTTGGCTGTGCTAACTTTATAGACGTCAGAGACATTGCGACAAATTATTTTTGGGAGACTGGGAAATAGAAAAATTTTTAGACACTTCATCAGAAGAAGATTTTTTAGATATTATATTTGTTGGATCTTTCGTTTTTTATATATGTAATTTTTTGTGACAGAGATTTTGTACAACTTTTTGTTGCCCCAAATGGACCTCTTTTGACAAAATTTGTAGGCATTGAGGGTGCTTTTAATAATGCATTCCCAAGGTCAGTTATCGAAGCTATAGAAAGAAAACTGCAACAGTGAATAAACGCCAGGTTATAGAAAAGGATAATTATATCATCCATTGACGAGACCACAGTCACAGCTAGTGCAGGTAGGGGTTGTCCGCTATCATCTCTTCTGTGGTCTCTCCTAATAGCCGAATTACCTAAGACATGCATTGCTTGGGGTAAGTAGACGATCTTGCGATTGTTGCAAAAGACAAATTCGCAGGACCAGTTTCGGAGCAGTCACATACTGCCCTACACAGAATAAACAAATGGTGGCAAGAGGAGGAACTAACTGTAAGCCCTTTTAAAACCACGATAGTAGTAAAAAGTACTGAGAAAATTGAAGTCACCAGTACTTAACAGGTTGGAAAATACATGGAATCAACACCTACAGACAATGGTCGAAAAAAGTTCGATAGCCACCAATTTGTGGAGGCTACAAGCAAAAATGATTATATGGCTACATTAATCATCCTACACCAAAAGGGACAGGAAAAACAAATTCCACATCTAGGTTAAGTTAGGTTAGGCTTGTATAGCTATACAATACATTCCTAAGGAGTGGCAAAAGGGAAGTGTCATTTATATTCCCAAGGTGGGTAGTCCAAGTCATACCGTTAATGAGTCAACATACTTTATTCTGGCTACTAAAAAAATCCTTAAAGGACATAGAGATAGCCATGGCAACATTTGTAGGCATTGAGGGTGCTTTTAATAATGCATTCCCAAGGTCAGTTATCAAAGCTCTAGAAAGAAAACTGTAACAGTGAATAAACGCCAGGTTATAGAAAAAGAGTAATTATATCATCCATAGACGAGACCGCAGTCACAGCTAGTGCAGGTAGGGGTTGTCCGCTATCACCTCTTCTGTGGTCTCTCCTAATAGCCAAGACATGCATTGCTTGGGGTAAGCAGACGATCTTGCGATTGTTGCAAAAGACAAATTCGCAGGACCAGTTTCGGAGCAGTCACATACTGCCCTACAAAGAAAAACAAATAGTGGCAAGAAGAGGAACTAACTGTAAGTCCTCTTAAAACAGGTCGGAAAATACATGGAATCAATCCCTACAGAAAATGGTCGAAAAAAGTACGATAGCCATCAATTTGTGGAGGCTACAACCAAAAATGAATATATGGCTATATTAATGTTAGTAAGGGTAATTTTTAATTTTAAAGGATTCTATTTATAATAAAGAGGATTTGCATGAAAAGGATTTTATATTTACACGCAAAGGATCATTTTCCCTTTTTACATTGTGCTGAAATGTGAATTTTAGAAAACTCATTAAAAAGGATTCCACATTATACCTGATCATTTTGTGGGTTACTCACCAGAGAATAATTAATGGAATTGTGTAATTTGCGAAAGTAGGTAAATCGGTTAATAGAAAATGTAAGGTATGGAAATGACTGAGTTTTCGCGAATAAAAACTAATCAATTCCAAATTAGAAAACTGCAGAATGCTAATTAATCTCGTCGAGACAATCGGGGTTGATTGAGACCAATACAATAATCGAAAAGACGACCTGTTCGGGACATTTGAATAAAATCGAATGTAGATTTATCATAAAATTCTAAACGCCCTATTTCTCCAGATTCAAATGTGTTCCGTGCAATTTCCTGATTTCACAGCGGTAAATAAAATCCCAGGTTTTCAACGTCCCGTCACAGTTTCCAAATGCGTAGCGGTGTAATATCGTTATAAATCCGTTTCGAAAAATGTAATGGCTACAATTATAATACCTACGAACAGAATTGACTTTTAAAAGCGCATATTTTTCGAATTATTTGAGATCGAAAAATACAAATTGCAATTTTATGAACACACATCAACCAGATAATTTATTATATAAGATCCGGCATCTGACACATGCAATGTCAGAGCGTTGAATTGAAAACTCTGCCATAATAATGAAAGGAAAAGATATAAAAAATTTCAATAAACATTGTCGGTGAGTAGGAAAAATAAATTTCCTTCATGTACAGAAAGTCCCAGGATTTCGTACTCCCTTTGTTAACGAATTAAAGACCTCTAAAGTTAGAAATTATAATTATTAATCAGCATATCTCTAATCAAAGTCGAAAAATCCGGCAAGGGAGACGAACACGTGCTTCAACTTCTGCAATTGATTTTAGACAAACTTGACATTCCTCAGTTTATTTTAATTCTGTCACGTATTAGTAGCAGCGCGACAAACGTAAGTAAATACTGTTACGCGAGCTACTGCATTAATATGCTCACTTAGTGCCCCCAGTGAAATCCCCGTATGAGACGACTATGGCTCCTCCGCCCAATTTTCGAGAAGCATCCAAAATACGAAACATCGAGAATACCCAGTGCATCCGCCAGAACGTTGAGATAATTCTAGAAATACGACGCGCGAGTATAAATAGGCCACGAGCATCGCTGCAGGCAATTAGTCAATCAGTCAGTGTTGATACCGAAGGAAAGTAATCGCGCCTCGATAAAGTGTTTATTAAGTGACTCTCATATAAATTATAATTAGTGTGTTTAGTGTATTACATAAATTATTAAATAAGGATTGAATTACATATAAATCTGTAAATTTAAATTAGAATAAACGTTACAATGTCAATGAAGATCCATATTTCCTGAATACAAGGATTTGAAGTTTGAGTGGACGGAACTGGAGCAACACTAATTGATAGTGATGAAATTATTTGCTGGAGACGGTCAGTGATGCAATTGAACCCAAATTTGTGTTTAACGAACCCTATAAAATATAAATAAAACATAATACGGAGTCAGATGCTGCAAATGCAATACGCATATATACAGACGGCTCAAAAACCAAAGAAGGCTCAGGATGTGGAGTTTACTCCAGATCACTTAGCCTAAGAATTAAGTGAGGAATGGGAAAAAAATACCAGCGTAGTTCAAACAGAACTGGCTGAAACTAACCAGAAAAGGAATTTCTGGCATAAACATAATAATCTGCACTGGCAACAGACAAGCCAGCCCTCTTAGCATTGAACAGACAACGTGTTACATAAGGGCTAGTATTAGAGTGCCATCAAGATTTAGCTAACGCCTCGGTAGATAACAATATTATCCTGAGGTCGGTTAAAGGGCACGACAGGAGTAAAGGTAACCACATTGCCGATTCTTTAGACATCGAAGCAACTGGAATAATACTTTTAGAACCCAGCGACACCTACGGCCTGACGACTTCGGTAATTGCGGAACTAGCTAAACGTTACACCCATGCTCAATCCCTAAAGAGATGGGATGGAATCAAAGGATGCAGTCTTGCCAGGATCACCCCGGGCAACCCTGGGAAGCTGGCGTCGAAGACCAGGAAAAACCTACGTTTACCAGTAGGATTTCTGACTGGCCACTGTCAACTAAGGAAACACCTCCGTACAATGGGGCTCGTGGACACACCTATATGCAGGATGAGTGAACAGGAAGAAAAACTGTCAGGCATGTCTTATACGGTATCTAGTTTGGCTTTGGTATATATATATATATATATATATATGTTTAGGTTGACTTTGGTATCTACATAGGTCAGCTTGGCTTTGATATCGTCAATGAAAGAGTGTGTGTTCGGTGAGTCTTGGCCTTCACTTGCCGATATAAAGGAGATGTCCCCTAGTGACCTGTCCACCTTCCTGGAAAGGACAGGATGGACGATGACCTAGGAGGACAACTCCTCGGGAGGACGTACAATGGGTCACATGTGGCCTAAGTTCTGTGGGCCTAAGCTCCTCCTCCCTACTCTACAGATACAGAACCTCACTTTTTGAATTTTTAAAATTTCAAAATTGACATTTTGATATATGGAAATCCATTAATTCGACCCCGTAGATACCGAATATCCCCACAAAATTTTTTTAAAGTCTTTAATTAAGGTACTCTATATTATTAAACAATGCTAATACACAGTTAGCTGCAGTTCGTAAAGGTGGGTTCTTCAGGACCAAATGACAATTTTTTTTTAATCCAAAAACTAAATTTGTTTTAAATGTTGTAAATATGTTCAACAATAGTATAAACCAAATTGAATGCAACATATATAGAAAATATACTGGTCAGTGTTATACAGGGTAAGTCAAGATGAACTGTTAAAGCTTGTGATGAAGAATTAAACAATCTGAGAAAAATAATTCTGTCATTTATGATAGTTTTGTTTAGTCCTCTATGGCCAACTTTGAAACAATTAAATTCTCTTTGGCTATTTTTATCCTTGGAGTAATGTTGCGAGGTCACCAACTCAAAGCCGGCCCTGTCCCTCGAGTGTAAATTTTGGTGGCTGCGCCGGGATTCTCTCCTTTTGTGTTAGAATGCACCCGAACATTCTGGAACGGTTTCGTTCGTGCATAGCCCGAGCCCCGAAGGCACTAGAGTTTTCCAGAACCAATAAGGACTATATATACACGGGTTTTTGAGTGCGTAAACAGTTAGTTAGTTAGTTAGTTAGTTAGTTAGTTCGAGAGAATTAGTGAATGGACAGTAAAGAGTTAGTTACAGAAGTTCTCAGTAATCGAACAGTGAATGAAATAGTGAATATAAATAGTGTAATAGACAAGTGGTGAGAATAAATTAGAACTAATATACCGAGTGTAAATAAATTAGTAGACATTAAGTAGAGCGTGTATATAAATTAAGTTTAATACAGTGTGTGTTTCTTTAAATAAATAGATAGTAATTAGCCATAGTGTGTATAATTTTATCCCACCGGTAAAAACTATTTAAATAAATAACAAAAACATTACAGTAATTTAGAAAGCTGGAGCAAACTATCTAAGCTGCTCCCCTTGGTGGCCGCCCTGGGATTTCACTAATTCTATAGTCTAGAATTGATAGATAATTAAGTGATTTAATCTAAGACAAATTTTAAAATTTTGCTACAACAAATACTAATTTATTGTCTAATTTGAGTCCTTTTCCACATCATCCATGAGGTAGAGCTTTAGGCAAGTTCATTAGTGGTGTAGGTACCCAGTAGCCCCATTAAACTAACATTCATATTTTTACACGTTCATTGGAACTATATCACAACTTCAAGATAGAAGTTTCAGAATAGAAACCGGCAGTAAGTACAGGTTATGAAATAGTTTCCGTTTTTTTTTCCAGCTCCAGTGCATTGGCTGCATAATTTTCTTACCAAGAACTTGGTAAAATGACCGTAAAGAATATTGTTTAATACTGCATGGGCTGGTGTTAATCTAGATTAAATAACAGCAATATTAAAAGATGTGAATCTGTAGTTATTCAAAGAAGTTTCTCACCGTTCAGCTTTATATAAGACTAGTGTGAATTTCTCACCAGCACTTTCAATTTGGTTTTTTGTAGATGAACAGGGTTGCCTATATGGATTACTGGAAGAGATATCAAATGAAGAGGATCCAATGAACGAGTAAAATTTGCATTTTAGTGTAATAGGCCTTCTGGGGACACCTCTAAAGAAAGCACACCAAGAGACCTCATGGGTGCTCAAATTAGAAAATAAATTAGTCGATGAAATAAAACCATTTTGTTTAAATCTTCATTTTATTTTGAACTAACGTTCAAATTAAATTAGTGACGCGTTTCGCTACACATCAGCTTTTTCAAACTAGTTTGAAAAAGCTACTGTGTAGCGAAACGGGTTTTGAACGTTAGTTCAAAATAAAATGAAGATTTAAACAAATTAAATTGTTTTATTTCATCGTTTAGTATGTATCTTCATCAAGTAAAAGCCTCATCTATTCAATTAATAAATTAGTCACTGTTGTAGCAGCATATTAAAATTTGACATACCTATATTATATCACTTATATACAGAGTGAGTTTTAAGTATGAAACGCGTCTATTATCATGGAAACGGGTAGCACAATTTTTATAGATTTTGGTGTGCTAGGAACTTGTGGTATGGCAGATATTATGGTGGTATTAACATTGTTGTGAGATCTTTTCTTTTTCCGGAATAATAATGAACTTTGTTATTTCAAATGGATCACCCTGTATATATTTTGCCTTTTGAGATCCTTAGGAAATATTGAATGTTTTTCATGTCATGTTCCCTATACCTAAATGCCATAATTTCGGAGTTATAGCTTACATTATCTTCGCCGAAGTTAATATATTACATTTAGATGGCTATGATTAAATAAACTCGTTTAATTTGTATAATCTTTGATACTGTGTATCCTAATAGAAATATCATAACAAGGTCTCTCATTAAATTATTGAAAAGCTTAACGAAACTGGTGTAGTAAGAGGTTTATCCAAATCATGGCGCAGAAAACCTACAGCAACTGACGACAAATCTTTAAATGTTTGTTTCATGTTAGAGGTATGTCCACATTTGAGTAGTAGAAAAATTAGGAATTTTAGAAAAAATACAGTAAATGCGATGCTCAAAATGTTGTCCGTTTACTTCAATACAACAAGCCATGCGATTTTTAAAACTCTGCAATACCTTTTGCAACATCTCTGACTGCTCACTTCTTCTTCTCTGTGGTAATCCCATCTATTGATTCCTGAATATTGGTAGGTATGTTTTGTTTTATAAACGATGTTTTTTAAGTGACCTCACAGGAAATAATCCAAAGGAATCATGTCGGGTGATCGTGGTTTTTTTTTCGAAATTCCGATCCCCTCACTTTTCGGTACACTTGTATACAAAATATCAGATACGTTTTTGCTGTTTTTTTTCCATATTCTTCATTATCTGAGAACATGGTTTTCAAATTTCAGCTTAAAATTTCCATTATTATGGCCTCTACTATTTTTTGACTTGTCGCGTGCATTTAGACCGTTACGTAAACTCAGTTTTTGAATTTTCAAAATTTCAAAATCGGAACTGAGGTCTTTTTGACATTTTTTTATATGGAAATCCACTAATTCAACCCCGTAGATTCCGAATATCCCCATAAAAATTTTCTAAAGACTTAAAAATAATTTTTTTTAAGAAATTCCGATCCCCTCACCTTCCGGTACCCCTGTATACAAAATAACATAGTAACATTTTTGCTGATTTGTTTCCATATTCTTTCATTATCTGAGAATATGGATTTCAAATTTCAGCTTAAAATTTCCTCTACGATTTCTTGACTATGCGCGTGTACTATTGGCCGACTTTCGAATTTTCAAAATTCCAAAATCAGAACTAAGGTCTTTTTGACATTTTTTTATATGGAAATCTACTTATACATTAGAAACATACTTCAACATTTCAGTATTTGCCGATATTTTCGTTTTGGAAAAATTTATCTAGAGAAATTTTTTTTTTGTAATTTCACCCCTGTTCTTGAACTTAACACGCGCCGCCTGTGAACGACATTCATCCGAAAACTTTAAAGATCCAATCCGTACTTACAAAAAGTTAGTTCATCGACTGTGCACTCTCAGATAATCACAATTTCAGATAACATTTTCATCCGAATTTATTGAATCTATTAAACACGAATATATAATGTAAATACCTTGATTTTATGGTCACCGACGTACAGCTTTACTAAATATTACTTTTTATGGCTAAGCAAATTGTTCATAATTAAATAAACCTATAGCTGGGGTTACTAACTATTTTTTAATGCAATTAATTACATTCATTGAATATGGAGCTTATTACAACGCGAATTTGATTGGATCTTATAATAGGGTACATATTTAATTCGGAGAGGTTCCGGTATTTATTTCAATCTCAGTTTTACTGCCATATTTAATAATGTTAGCAATATGCGTAATTGCCGGGTTGTTATAGGTGGCTCTTTTAAGAGTTGTTATTTCAATATAACTACTCGTCGGGCTACAAGGATTGCAAACTTCAACAAAGTCGAATATATAGATAGTGTAAGCTCTTCGTATAGTAACAATAAGCCCTCGTTCACACTTACGGTTTTCTTAACGTGACTGTGTACGGCAACCGTGCCGCGTGTGATGGTAGTAACGATGGAGAACTATCGATAGCACTATCGATAGTTTTTTTTAACTATCGATAATATTCGATAGTTTACTTTACTGTTTACTGTCCATTCCTGGGCTAAA
The DNA here is from genome assembly GCA_947563755.1 of Lochmaea crataegi. NCBI lineage: Eukaryota > Metazoa > Arthropoda > Insecta > Coleoptera > Chrysomelidae > Lochmaea > Lochmaea crataegi. The sequence continues at coordinate 8,558,291 of OX387422.1, forward strand.
GCTGGGTTAGAGTAGATCTCTGCGATGGAATACGCCTCTCCTGTGTAATGTATGTATACGTTAACACATCGTTTCTCAACCATTTTTATGTGGCGACCCACGAAAAAGCCAAAAGGTTAAGTAAAAAGTCTTGCGACCCTGTAACTATTTTGTTGGGAATAGATTAATAATAATAAAATTCGAACTGGCAACCCTAGCGAGGCCGAGCTTCATTTTTAGGGAAGTAGTATAGGCCAGGGAAGCAAGTAGGTTCATACTAGTGATGAGCGATATCGTGATTTTTTAATCACGTTGTGAAATGATAATATATAATAATGTATTTTTCCACCCCCCAAAAAAGTTTATTTTACCAAAAAAACGTCAAATGTCGAAAAACTTCCCAAATATTAATTTGAAATTTTTTTCCATAGTTTGTGACTACCAATGCCACCTTTTCCCAAATTTTCATCGAAATCGAACAATTTTTGACGATACTAAAAATAAAAAAACGAAAAATGTAGTTCTTTGCGTTTTTCGAGCTAATTTTGAGCTTATGTGAAAAAGTCACTGATGAAAAAGTTTTAGATTTTTCCAAGATCTACAACTTTTATATTCAATTTTTTTTCTAGGATTCTAAATTTGGCCGGAAATCTCAATAATGTCTTTTTTTACCCCCCAAAAGTGTTTTTTACCGAAAAAACGTCAAAAGTCAAAAAACTTCCCATATATTAATTTGAAATTTTTTTCCATAGTTTGTGACTACCAAAGCCACCTTTTCCCAAATTTTCATCGAAATCGAACAATTTTTGACGAAACTAAAAATAAAAAACGAAAAATGCAGTTTTTTGCGTTTTTTGAGGTTATGTAAAAAAGTCACTGCTGAAAAAGTTGGAGATTTTTCCAAGATCTACAATTTTTATATTTAACTTTTTTTCCTAGAACCTCAGCTGTGGCCGGAAATCGCAATAATGTCTTTTTCCACCCCCCAAAAAGTGTTTTTTTACCGAAAAAACGTCAAAATTCGAAAAACTTCCAATATATCAATTTGAATTTTTTTCCCATAGTTTGTGACTATCAACGCCACCTTTCCCCAAATTTTCATTGAAATCGAACAATTTTTGACGAAACTAAAAATAAAAAAAACGAAAAATGCAGTTTAATTTTGAGGTTATGTAAAAAAGTCACTAATGAAAAAGTTGTAGATTTTTCCAAGATCTACAACTTTTATATCTAACTTTTTTTCTCTAGGACTTTAACTTTGACCGGAAATCGCAATAATGTATTTTTCCACCCCCCAAAAAGTGTTTTTTACCGAAAAACCGTTATAACTCGAAAAACTTCCAATATATTAATTTGAATTTTTTTTCCATAGTTTGTGACTATCAAAGCCACCTTTTACCAAATTTTCATCGAAATCGAACAATTTTTGATGGAATTAAAAATAAAAAACGAAAAATGTAGTTTTTTGCGTTTTTCGAGCTAATTTTAAGGTTATGTAAAAAAAGTCATTAATGAAAAAGTTGTATATTTTTTCAAGATCTACAACTTTTATATTCAACTTTTTTCCCTAGGATTCTAACTTTAGCCGGAAATCTCAATAATGTATTTTCCACCCCCCAAAAAGTGTTTTTTACCGGAAAAACGTCAAAATTTGAGAAATTTCCAGTATTTTTATTTGAATTTTTTTTCATAGTTTGTGACTATCAAAGCCACCTTTTCCCAAATTTTCATCGAAATCGAACAATTTTCGACGAAATTAAAAATAAAAAACGAAAAATGCAGTTTTTTACGTTTTTCGAGCTAATTTTGAGGTTATGTAAAAAAGTCACTAATGAAAAAGTTGTAGATTTTTCCAAGATCTACAATTTTTATATTAAACTTTTTTTCCTAGAACCTCAGCTTTGGCCGGAAATCGCAATGTCTTTTTCCACCCCCCCAAAAAAATGTTAGTATTTTACTTTGTTTATAATAAGTAATGTAAGTTAACAAAAAATGGCAAATCGTTCATTTATTGTTAACTTGAAAAAGTTATTATAAACAAAGTATTAACATTTTTAAAACTTTGATGACGCAATCTTGTTTTGTATGTATATAAGAAGAGCTCCACGAAGCGAAATAATTTTACGGCAATTATTTAAACATCTTTTTTAGTTTAGAACGACTAGGGAAGTTTGAAAAAATTTTGTTAATTAACAATCGTCTAGCGTATTGAAAAATTTGTTTTTATGAAAAATTCCAACGGGAATCAATTCCTTAAAGTGTTTAGATTATGCTATAATTTTTTTTAAATTAACTTTAAGTACTTAAAAAAAATTTTTCAAGTGACGTACTCGCTTTCGAGGCCGTGCGCGCAACCTAACAATGGCGCGCGGGGGGCTATTTTCAGCGTTAAATTAAATTTATAAATAATGGAGGTACAGTTCCGGGAGTTGGAACTTTTTTTTACTAAATTTCCACCTCTATAAGGATCTTTTTTTCAAATTTCGAAAATATTTATAATTTACGAACAATAAGCTACAAACCATCCACTATTTTTTGAAGGTGTTTAATTGTTTATAACTTTTGGAATTTTTTATGAGCTAATTTAATTATTTGGCAGAATGATCTAGACATTATTCCGGATCGAATGAGCTAAACCACATAATTTTAATAAAAGTATGTAGAATTAACACCATTTTAGGCTTATAGACTAGACTAAGACCCACGTTTTAAGAAAGAAGGTTTCTGCAGCCTGGAAAACGCAAATCAAGCCAGTGTGTTATTAGAACAAGAAATGTGTCAAATATTACAAGCAAGAGAAGTTGAACGTAGAAATAAGGAAAATGGAGATGGTCAACCTAAAACTTCTCCCAAGAAGTCCCTATTTTCATTTATTAGGCAAAAAATGAAGCCAAAGTTAAATCAAATTTAGCAGATGCTGTAATTATTAAAAGAGAATACCTAGAAAGACCCAACTCAAATGTAGAAACCGATCCTCTTTTGTTCTAGAAAGTAAGTATAATGTTATCATGTTAATGAATATGGTAAGAGGCTCAACTAAGTGAGGCAATTTAATTTTTTTAACCCCCTCGCCCCTTAATGAGATGTGAGATTTTGCTCGAACCACCCCTCCCTAAACGTCTCACGTAATTTAAGGATGGCCCCTAAGTATGGGTTTTTAAATGGTTTTAAGCTTTATTTCAGATCACTGGAGAACAATTCAACCCAATGCCCCAACTCTGCCAAAAAGATTTTGCATACCTAGTTCATCAGTGGAATCTGAAAGGGCTTTCAGTACAGCTGGTGTCATAATCTCTGACAGAAGATCCCGGCGAAAAGCCAAAAATGTTGAAATGTTGAGAACACCCCCATGGTCTGTTATCAGTGTAATGTTGTTCTGATTGGTTGTGTTCAATCAAATGACCTCAAATTAACTGATTTCATTGGAGCAAAAAAATGTCACTCTATTAGGTACGTTGCCATGGATACATTTTGATTTATTTCGATTTTGACGTTTCAAATATTTAATATTGCAAAATGTCACTATTTTGTCATAATACTGACGAGAACATTTATTAATGAAATTATAAAAGCAAATATAATATGTATTTTTTTCTATAATTAGCAAAAAAAATTTCTATTCGAACATTGATAAATGCTCAAAAATTTTATAACAACTTTCTCAAGCATGTTGCTTATTGGCAACAAGCTTTCGAAATCTGTTATAAAATTTTTTCGAACAATTATCAATGTCCTTGGGTTATTACTACTGATAATGAACTATTAATTACACTTGTTGAATAGCGGCCAGTACTATGGGATAAAACGATTGACCACTAAAAAACAGATACAAAACATTGGAGGGTTGGAAGGAAATTTGTAGGATTTTGAAGGATAACTTTGACGAAATGCCAACAGACATTCGAAAGTAATTAAAAAATTTTGAAAGTGTCTGTTTTGTGTTTTCAAGTAGAGGATGAATCCAAAATTTTCTTGTTTTTCGTGACTTTTTGATGATATATCATCATTAACAAGCGTCTTTTTCTTTCATCCATCCTGGAGCACTTAATACAAAAAACTGAGAGCCGTCTACTACCGTGTGAACACAAACCAAAATACACACGGCACCTTTGCCGTACACGGACACGTTAAGAAAGCCGTGTGTGAAAGTGTGAAAGAGGGCTGAGTACGGTCACCATTACAAAGTCGTTCTATTGAATTTTAAGGTGATAGTTATCAAAACATGAAATACTTTTAGGAGGGCTTGCAGAAAATGATAATACGATTTGTATCGACCGTGATATTATACCTGAGAAGCCTATTTCGAGTAAACGGAAAAGGGGGTTACTTTTAACGATGTAAAAATAAAAAATAAAAACAATTATTTGGGTTTATGCGACGAAAGTGCACTTAACACGCACCATTGGATCTTAATCGTATAGCCGTACAGGAATATAAAAAGGATTCCTCTGAAAAATAAACCATTTAAAAAGCTCTCAACTGTAGTATTTTTATTACATTCACACCATTTAGACACCCCATTTTACAATTCTCTTGAGAATACCGAGATAGTTTTCCTCCAAAATGATGTCCTTACACGTGCTATTCCTATTTTATTGTGATGGAAATGCCTAAATGTACCCGGAAAATGCATTTGCCTATTTATACTCATAAAAGGTATTTTCACGAATAATAAATACACATTAATAACTATTTATTCAAATAAATAGGAAGCAGAAAAGAAGATGTGCTAAAGATGTGATTAAATACAGAAAGTTTTAGTGATCGTGGATCAGAGAATCACGTCGAGTGCTTTTAACTTTAACCACAGTGCTTTATTAAAAAAAATATAAAAATGTTAAACTTCAGACTTCTCTTCTTGTGAATAAAAAAATGTATTATTCTGAATTCACGGTAAACATTTATTCTCCAGATCTTTTAAACCGGTTAGTACTATACCCTGTTTTTATAACAGGAGCGATTTGAATTCAAGTTGGCATTCCTGCTGCCTAGTAATTGGTCAGATCACAGATAATATACTAACATAGATGGGCAACTCTAGCCTTCCCTCTAAAACACGTTTCACTAGCGACGCTCGCGATCTAAGATTGTACTAAGAGGCTCAATGGCGCCAATTTTGAAATTATCATAACTCCACTTCTAAATGAAACCATTTGGGCAAAAGTGGTGCGACTTTAATTTTATGTGTATACGTTTCAATCTTGCAACGGGTCGACATATATGTTGGTTAAATAACTTCAAGTCGATGCTTTTGTAAATTAAATCTCATATACAAACAATTAGAGTCACAATAATTTTGCTCTTATTGCTTCAAATGGAGGTTACGTTGAAATAATGGACTTGGACAAAAAAAAAATGAAAAAGAAAGAACAAAATTTATTATACTTAATAATATTTAGTTCATAAGTACATAAAAGTGATATAGTGCAGTTGACCATTCAGATTTTCCGTTACTCGTTACGTTACCTCGGGATATTTTGGCAAACAACCAGGAATAGAGCAATTATAAACCATCTTGAAAACTAAATGTAAAATCCAAAATGTCTCTTCAAAAACACGATGCAAAATACACAGATAATATGTAATATTAGCAAAATTAAATGAACCAACACAATACACAACACAGTTTGGAAAGAGTAAATATTTATAACGCTACAAACCTTCTTCTGATTTAAGAACTTTAATCTTCTTTTTCGCGGTCTCTAAAGTCTGAGTTATTGTGATCGATGGTAACGACTCCAGCGACCTGAGGCGTAACTAAAAACGTGGATCTGTCAAACATCGAGAGTGAGCACCTCGTGGGTCAGATTGCCGCCCGTTTCACACAGCTCTTTTGATACAACTGACAACGACATTTGTCAGTTTTGTGTTTATTTATATGAAAATTAGGTCTATGTTTATTACTACTTTTTTACGTTTGTTGTTTATTGTTATATTTTTAACAAAGTATTATATTCCAACCAAGTTAATTGCCATTTTTATTATTTATTCAGTTCGATAAACAGATTCTATAGTGTCCATGCTTGTTTTTTTTTGTTGATTATAAATAAAGTTCCAAATAAAATCTTATATAATATACATATATACATCAGCGCTATAGGGCTATCGTTCCTATTTACAAAACAGGTGAAAAATCAAACATATCCAATTATAGGCCGATATGTATTCAGAGCGTAATTCCTAAATTATTAGATAATATTGTTACTAAAATCCTTACCAAACTTTTGGATCCTTATATCATTAACCAGCAGTTTGGCTTCCGTTCAGGGAAGTCAACTGAGCTTAATCTCCTTACATATGTGGACTATCTTTCAAGTGCCTTGGACTCTGGTTATCAAGTTCACTTTGTACACAGACTTCTCCAAGGCATTTGATAAAGTTAATCATGGCCTTCTGATTCAAAAAATAAATAATAAGGGTGTTAATAGTAGTCTCCTACACTGGGTTCAAAGTTACCTTACTGGCCGTATTCAAATAGTCCGTGTATGTGGCTTCTTATCATCTGGCTTTGTAGTTCCTTCAGGTGTTCCCCAAGGATCACACATAGGACCACTTTTGTTTAACATTTTCGTCAACGACATCCAGAACTGTTTTATAAACTCTCAATTCTTATGTTTTGCTGATGATATAAAATTGTATTTGACTGTACGTTCATTAGAGGATTGTCAGAATCTTCAAGCAGATTTGAACAATTTATCTCGGTGGTGTACTGCCAATGGTATGGAACTGAATCCAGCAAAATGTCAGTTTATTAATTTTAGTAGAAAGCGTCACCCTATTGTTTTTATCTATAACATTAACCAAACACCTCTTATTAATGTGTCAGAAGTTAAAGATCTTGGTGTTGTGATTGACTCTACCATGTCTTTTCGGCCCCATAGATATGTTTCAATTAATAAGGCATTAAGGATGCTTGGTTTTATCAGAACGATAACTTGTAACTTTCGAAACGTGCAATGTCTTAGAATACTTTACTTCTCCCTTGTTAGACCTCTTATTGAATATGCATCTTCTGTTTGGAATCCCTTCTATACGAACCATATTCACAACATTGAACAAATACAAAGAAAATTTCTAAGACTCATTGCCTATAAATCTGGAATTCATCCTGTTAACACCTACCACCTAAATTACCATGATTTGCATTCCCAGTTTATGTTGGAGCCTCTTCGTTACAGAAGGAATTGCAAGGATCTTTCCATTCTATTCAACATAGTCAATTTTACTCTCGATTGTCCTACTCTTTTGTTGAATATTGGTTTTTCCGCACCAACTAGATCTACTAGAAATAGTGTTACTTTTTCAGAATCACACTACTATACTAATTATCGCAATAATTCGTTCATCCCTAGGTCCACAAGATTGGCCAATCGATTGAATCTTGAGTTCTTTACATCTTCTTCTGAGTTTCGCCGACAACTCCAAATTTGTAATTTTTAAAAAATATTTTTAGTTATTGTAAGTGATATGTGCTTTATCTTATGTGTTATTTAATGTATCTATAAGTTTATGGTTTTTTCTATTTATATATTTTTTTTTAATTCTATTTTTCTGTGTATCAATTATTGTACTCTATTGTATTTAATGGGTTCTAGCCCGTCAATAAATAAATAATAATAATAATATACATCAGCGCTATAGGGCTATCTGGCCCTCGGCTTCGAGATCTTTCACTCTCTCTTTCCATATTTTCCTGTTCCTCGCCTCGTTTTCCCAGTCCCTTACTCCCACTGTTCTCAGGTCTCACCTAACCTCCTCCAACTATTTTTTCCTTGGTCTTCCTCTTCTCTTTTTACCACCTTCTCCACCTTTTAGCACTCGTTTTACCCATCTATCTTCTGTCATTCTACCTATAGGTATGTCCCAACCATCTCGCTCTCTGTGCTTTAATTATATGGGTTATACTTGGATGCTTATACACTGTTTGTTCCTCTTCTGTACATTCCATCTTCTTTAATCCCACCATAAATCTTTCTCAGCATTTTACGTTCCCATATTTCTAGTTTATTCTGCTCTAACTGACGGTCTTATTATTGTTTCTTATTTTAGCTATTCGTGATATGTCTTTTGAGTTTAACATCTTTGATACCATTCCTCCTGCTTTACTGCCTTTTGTTAACCTCTTTTCTATTTCTCTTTCTTCGTCTCCTTTATTTGTGATAGTGACTCCCAAATATTCGATTTGTTCCACTTTTACTATTCTGTAGCTATTATTTCCATTACAATTTATAATAATATCGGTTACTTCATTGTCCTTCATTACCATGTATTTTGTTTTTTTCTCGTTGATCCCTAGACCATGATCTCTTCCAGTAGCTTAAATACGCTTAGAAGTTCTTTCCTGGATCTTACTATGTCGTCCTCATATGCTAGACATTGATGTTTATTCCCATAAATTAAAACTCGGGTTTTTATACCACTTTCTCTTATATAGTATGATTTCTTGAACTAGGTTAAAGAGAGTTGTGGATAATGGGTCTCCTTGTCTCAGACCTTTCTCTATCTTGAATTCGTTAGAAGTACTGCCCTACAAAGTTACTTTGCTCTCGGTTTTTCGGATGGTCATTTCCACTAGCCTTCTCAATTTAGCTGGTATATTTAACTTCCTCATTGCATCATATATTTTTCTTCTTTTGATAGTATCATAGGCCTGTCTGTAATCGATGAATAGCATATGCAGACATAGATTTTGTTCGTAAGCATTGTCCTGAAGTTGTTTCATAATGAAAATTTGGTCTATCGTCGATCTACCTGCTTTAAAACCTCCTTGGTATTCTCCTACATATTCTTTGTGATATTTGTCTAATCGATTTTTAAGTATTTTTGCCAGAACTTTGTATATTATATCTAAAAGTTCTATTCCTCGATAGTTATTGCATTCTTCCTTGGGACCTTTTTTGTGGATTGGAATGATTAATGCCTTGTTCCAATTTTCAGGGATATTTTCTTCTCGCCATACTTATTTCAACAACTGCCATATTCTCTCAGTTAATTGTTCGCCTCCATATTTTAAAATTTCTATTGGAATATTGTTGTCTCCTGCACTCTTATCATTCTTCATATGTTTTAAACATTCTGTCACCTCCTCTTTTTTGGGACCGTTATGGCTAGCTCTTCCTCTTCACAATTTTCTTCCTCTGCTTCATTATCATTTTCACATAAAATCTTATTATTGAAAATATTTTTACATAAAGTTTCACATACATTACAGAACAATATTATGGTATTTTTCGATATCAAAAGTTCTGTTTACCTCTAGTTTATACTTTACCTAAGCGTTAAATGTAAATAAATAATAATTTAAACAATTGCATTTTATAGATACTTATTTATCCTCAAATTATTAACAAATTATACATAAACTGGATTATTATAACCATACATTTTTTCACAATAATGTGACATTTGGTTACTTCTTTCGCCATGACCTGTGGCCAATGCTTAGACATGCCTTGATCCCTCATTGGCCACGACAACTGCGGGCAGTACAATAAATATTTCACGTAATTATCAATTAGTACAAAAAGTCTGAACACGACCCTTTCGGAACACACTCCCAATCTAGTTACTTTTAGTGGTGTGTTTGAGGTTTCCTAAAACGCTCCTCCTAGTTTAAAAACAAAGTATAGGATGGTTTAGATTCATAACTGGTCCCGGTAGGTGGCGTTGCAATCAGGTTCACACTGATCTCCTTAACGGCTGAAGCGATTTTGATGAAATTACGCATAAGGATATTTTTTGGTAAGGCCATTCCAACAATGGGTAGAATTTTAAAAAAATTGCTTGTCCAAGAAATTGGAAGAGAATTCAGAAATATCGTTTGTTAATGTGACGCCTATGGATAGGAATTTATTAATTTTTAGATTGAACTACATTCATTTGTTATATGAATCATTTTAACACATCCTCTCATCAAAGGAATGCAATTAATATATCTATCGCACCTTTCATATTACATTTTCAAATGCTAAAATAAACTGGCTCTACCGCCGGAGTTTTAAATATTTAAAATTGTAAAACGCTTTTAAAAGTGTATCTTATAAGACCGCGATCTATTTTTCATTTTTATTATCTTAATAGCGTTAATTAACGCAGTAATGTAGGGATGGGGATTACGACACTGATACTGGCACTGACCCACTTTCCTTTTTATGATTCCGAAACGTAGCGAAACGAAAGGGTGAACAACGAAAGAGTAAGCAAACATTCCACCTTGGGGATTTTAGACTATTTGGCAAGGATAAAGACGCACCTGTTGAATATTTAACAGTCTTAAGATCCAAAATGAATGAAAAATAAGGTGAGAACAGACTTTCTTAAATGTAAATATAGGGTGGGGCGTCGAGTTGAACAGAAAATAGATGCTTGTATTTCGAAAGAGTACACCGTTTATGTTTTAAAAAATTAGACATTATTATTTTTATTATTATTATATGAGAGGGGTTGATAATTTCACCCCTTTATAATGGAACATAAATGTTGAAAAAATACCAGTGATTAGTAATAGTAGTAGTTGCGAGTGCACGGAAATTGCAAAATTTCAAGTTTCACCTCCTGAATTTAGAAACTCGCTGTATGGCGTAGGCATCATGCAAATTTAGGCTTTTTATAAACTTTCTAGCTATTTTACAAAAAGCTGGTAAAACGGGAGCAATCGATGCATCCTTTCGTTAAGACTACACCAATTCAGAAAAATTTATAAAATGCGGTCAAAATAAGAACAGAAGAATCTATATTACCTATGTTGTGATTGATTATTTTTATGCCTTTTACAATTTGCCAGAAGCATGTTGTCAAAACGTGAATACTTATAAGTTGTAGCTCTGTAAAGCTAGTAGTAAACAGTACAATACAAAAAGATGTACTTGTTTTAAAAATAACAATTTATGCTCTTCCAAATGCCATGGAAGTCTGCAATGCAGTAATAAATGAAGGCTTTTTGTTAAAAATATTTATTACATCCACTGTAACTGTATCATACTCGATAGTACTTTTTTATTTCATGCCTAAAGCGGAGGTCACATTGGGCTGTTTTGGGTTCAGATTGTTAAATTAAAAAATCATATTATCATTGCTGCTTTCATATAATATTAACATAATTTTTTTTAATAAAATAATAAAGCGGCGGTCACATAATATATATGTATATAGTGAACAGTGATAAATGAGAATAATTATTGAGTGTGTGAACATTCAAGCATGTCTCCTATGACTGTACGAAGAAAATTATTATTAAAGCAAGTACTAAGAATCGGGGTGAAAGAACTTTCACAAGATCTTAAAGCAAAAAAGTAGAAAATAATAAGGGTTAGATGTTGGATAAGTAGAAAAAAAGAGCTGAGAGCTTCCTCAACACTTTTGAGGGAGGTTAGAGATGCGGACCCTGCATCGTACATGAATTTATAAGACCTATCAGTTGCAAAATTTGAAGAATTATTAAAATTAGTTCTACCACTAATAAGAAAGAAAGATACTCATTTTAGAGAAGCTATTTCCTGTAGATCTAAACTCCTGATTACTTTAAGATATCTTGCAACTGGTGATGGTTTTAAATCTCTCATGTATTTATTTAGTACCACATAACACTATTTCGAGTTTTCTGCCTGATGTATTAAATACTATACTAATAACACACTAAAATGAATAAAAAGATTTAAAAAAGACAGTATCAATCGCAGCTGGGAAAATTTTGGGGATTCACATTAGGCTGGTACCGAGCTGCTACTGGTAAAGTTGAACATGCGCTACTTAGCCAGACGCTGGCAAATGTATTCGCTGGCTGGGAGCAGCAGCGGCTGTTACAAGTTCAGAATGTGCTATTAGGTGGCTACTAATAGCCGCCAGCCACCAGCTGCTGCTAAAACAGCCCAATGTGACCGCCGTTTTAAAGTAATCAGTCACAATTTAATATATATTCTTCTGTTCTTGTTAGGTACGCCGGAATTTTATCAATCTGACCAAATTGTTATCGTCATAACGAAAAATGCGTTGTATTCACCCAGATTTTTGTAAAATTCCTATGAAAAACCTAAATTTGAATTAAAAATCTACTCTTATTTAGAATTCGATTAAACAACAAACACAAATTACTTTATTTCCTAAAAATGTCTATCATTAGAAAAATAACATATTCCTTTGTTGTCCAAACAACCTAAAAATGTACCCTTTTAATATTGTTTGTGTGTTATTTTTTTTTATAGAAACACCTTCAATGGCAATTGTTCGATTTATTTCACACATAGTTTTAAGAAAATTAAACATAAACAACATTCATTTTTTGTTTGGATGTTAAATATTGAAAATAGATTTTTCCTGTCATATGAAGTATGTTTGTCAACACATATCACATTTATTATTTATTCTTGCCACCCTAAATAAATATGGTATACCAGGGATTAAAATTACATTAATTGAGAAGAAACCTGATCTCCAATTTAATATTTTTATTACAAAGACTACTTCGGATTTATATATTAAATTTTCATAGACACTCTTGTGAATAATCAGGAAACATGTGGTAAGATAAATTTTATTATTAATAAAAATCTTCCAAGAACTTCAAAAGTGGATTATTCAGATAATTGTCAAAGCTAATGAGTATTTCAAGAGTCTCCAGTATAAGTAGAAGCCTGGGAGCATTTATTTAAGAACTAAAACAGACAATAAAATTCCTTTTAACACTAAAGAGGCCTGTCGACTCAACTATCCTTGAAGAGCTTTTCATTTAAATATAAAGCGTACTTTTGTAATATGAAATTATTGCTACAGTACTGAATTTTATTAGGATGTATTTTTTGCTCTAATAATGACATTCAAGGAAACATTCATTACAGTTCTGGAACAAAGAAATTAGATACTCAAGTCAAAAGAAGACTTGGATGAGCGTTTTTTTTTACTGAGATCAACCTAAACACAGGGTAATGGCAGATAAAAATTGCAAGAGTGGAAGTTGTAGTAGTTACACTTGTACAGAGTACATCATTAAACAAGAAAAATACCTTTATTTCAAAATGAGTCTATTAACCGTACTTTAATTCAACTCATTTCATAAGTATAGAAAGTTAGACTAAGTATTTACCAAGTTATTAAGTTTGTACTTCATTGTGACTGGTGTTTTAAACTTTGATTTTAATTAATTCACTGCTAATTTCCTGGGAGCCGTTAAATAAAAGTTTATAGTTAGTTGAACTACTGAAGGGTATCTAATGGGAAATTGAATATTCCATTTTATAGAATGTATACAAACGTTTTTATCCAACAGGTTTTCTATGCTTCTGAAAACATTCCTTCTCATTGCAAAGTAAGGGTAAGGGTTATAGAAAGTGACTAAGTTTTAAATGTGTTCATGTATGTATGTATGTATATTGGGGTGACATTCACTGAGACCTAAAAGATCTATTGTGCCCCCTTACTTCTACTTAGTTTCTTAGGAAAGTCTCAGAGACTAGTAGCTTCTTTAGTCCTATTTCCCGGAGGAATTTTAGGATATCTGCAGGCTTTAACACCCTCTTCTATCCAGTAATCTCCTAATTGTTGTGCCCTAGGATTTTGAATTGATGTGCAATTCGCAAGTATGTGGACGGAGGTTTCTTCTTCTATGCCAGAGAATCTACATTCTTCTTCCTCCACTATTTTGTGCTTTTTCAGGTCCTCGTTCAGGTGACAATGTCCCGTTAGGATCCCTGTTAAAACTCTTAGTGCAGTTTTACCTTGACTTATGCATTAATTTGATCTCAGCAGGTCGTAATCACCCAGAAGAATATTTGATTGTCTAACTCCTACTAGATCTTTCCAATGGTCAGATCTTCTCTTTTCTACGGCTTTGCCTATTTCTTCCAATATTACATTGGAGCTGATACCGCAAAAGTGTTCCGGCCCCCCAAATGGTGTTCCACTCCCCCTCTTTGCTAGTTCATCTGCTATTTCATTTCCTTCCATCCTTGTGTGTCCTGGAATCCACAGTAAGGTGACTATATTGTTCTCACCTAGTTCATTGAGTTTGCCTAGGCATTCCCACACCATTTTGGAACTGATTACATAAGAGCTCAGTGCTTTAATGGCTGCTTGACTATCTGACATTATCATAATCCTTTGCTTTCTATATCCTTTATCAATATTGAGCTGGGCACACTTTTTTAGTGAATTTCCGCTTGAAAGATACTAGAGGTTTTTCCCAAGCTTTCAGAGTGGTTGGTTCCTGGCCTTACACTCCTATCCCAGTTCCTTCTATTGCTTTTGAGCAGTCTTGTGAATGGCATTCTTTCCAAGTTTGGTAATGGTATTTGGATCCCATTCCTTCTTGTTGCTTAATTCCGTAACAAATCTTTGAAAATTTATACTTTTTCATTGTATAAATAAAATCTCTCTCTGTACCATCTTGTGGCATGTCCCAGGTTTTCTGATTTCTAAGAAGTGAGGATGTGGTTTTTTTAATGATTCCTTCTGTACTTAGTCTGTATCTTGTTCTTTTTGCAACACTTTTCACCACCATATGTAGTGTTGTGAGATTGAGAATCACTTCCATGGCTGACGGTGGGCATGTTCTCATTGCTCCTGTAATGCACATACAGGCTAGTCTTTGAATTTTGGAGAGGTTTTCTCTCATTGACAATAGGCTAGTTCTACTACTCCACGCAATAGCTCCCTAAGTGATAATTGGTCTCACTAAATGTGTTCATTATTCGTATTATATTTATTGTTATCTAATCGTATTAAAATTTAATGAAACTAATCAAAAATGAACCGCTTTTTATATTTTAATGACTTACATTTTTATTAATACTGTAATGAAATTAACTAGCAATAAACCAAGCTGATAATAAAAAAATTGTTTGTTGAAACCTTTAAAAAGACATCAAAATTGTGGTCATATATTAAAGTTTACACAGGTCTGAGTCATGGAGAAAAAATGTAATATTAAAATTCTCAAAATCAATTATAAAATATCCTCGCCCAACACAAATGTCTAGAGTTAATCACATGTTTTAATTTTTTTATATAAAGGTTGCACATAAACTGTCAAAAAATCTAAATAAATGCCCACGTTATAATTTAAACTGGGTGGTGCTTTATATAATTAATTATTGTAATGGTTATTATTATTTTTATTCAATTCTGTGATATATCAGATATTTTTTCAATACAGCTGTTTTTTTAATAAGCCAATGTCAGATCTCTAACAGTACCTGCCACTTTAGTTGTTTGTTTATCCACATTAAAATTCAAAATTTATTATTTTTACATTTGCATAATTATAGAATAAAAAGTCGGTATAATTAATGGGATTAAATCTGTTGTATTATGTTATGACAAGATATTAAAAATGATAATGAAATATTTGCTACTAAAAATGACAGATGGATGGAAAATAACAAAAATTGTCTACTATTAAATATGTTTCATATAATACATATTTCATAGTTGTTTATTTGGATTTCAACAGATTCTAGTCAAACAATATATGTTTTCAGAAAATCGGTGAATGCTTTTAGAAATCAGACCTCTAGATAGGTATAGGTAAAGTTTGTCCAAAATCAATTGCAGAAACTAAAGAAAAAGTAGAAAAACATATCAACCAATCAACTTCATTACAAGAAAACTAAGTAGAGATAAAATTAAGTACCTGGAAATTTGTGAAAACTGCTACTATAATACAATGGAGATAAAAGACATTTCCTGTAAATATCTACACAGAATTTTAAGATAGATTTCCAAAATCTGAAAGCTTTATACATGAGAATGTAATGGTAAATGTAAATGTAAAAGTAAAAAAATGAATGGATACATTTATATTTAAGAATATGATTTATCAAAAGAGTAAAATATAATTTGAATAATATTGCCATCAAAGTTAAGCTTAATGTTAATCTTACAATTATAACCACACATTTACAGTGGTAATTACAAAAAAAAGTAAGCAATCATTGGCAGAAGTATCAGTAGGTAGGTATTGGTAGATTGCTACAAACATGGAGAAATTTAACAGATGTTGAACTGAGTTAAGTACAATTAAAAATTATTTTACATCTCTTATATTTGGAACAAGGTAAGTGCTAATTTCAACAATTTAAAGTAACTATACTTCCCAGTGTACCAATTTACAAAAATATTATTATTAGATTAGATTATTCCAAAATGTTTATATTTAAAGGCCCAGTTAACAGTGACAGTCGTAATTCTAGCAGTTTTAGATAAAGTTATGACAGTCACATTATTATTGTATGTTACGCCGAATTTGTGTAATTTCAGTTTGTGAAACAATTCAATATTTACATCTACAAACAAAAGGGTAATAGAATTTTGTACTATACCCAAATATTATTATTCTATGGCAAAAAAAATAATTATTCCTATGCCCCACTATTTAGAATTTCTATAAAACAGATCATTGATTAATTTATCGAGAAGGGCAAGGAAAATCATTGAAGAAGCCATTTTTTAACACTGTATAGCTTCTTCAATGATTTTCCTTGCCCTTCTCGATAAAAACTACAACTTTAAAATCTCCTAGCGGTTAAAAACAATGAACAAAATAAACTGACTAACTTTTTATGTGGGTTTTATATAATGCCTAGTCAGTTTATAATTTGTGCTGTATTTCTTATATAGCTGAGTAAGTTCAGGCAATATATATACCGGCTAGAGAAAATGTTTATTGAAATAGGTAACCCTAATATACATAAATTTTACATCTAAAAAAAAACATTAAAAATTATTAATTATGAATATGTTTCATTATTTTCTTTTTAAAAATTCTTAATGCCGAACTAGATTTTATACACATTGGTAATTTATTATAATGATCGAAGCATTTAAAAAATAAGGAATTCATGGACATACGTTTATTTGTTCTAACTATATGTAAGTTATTCTTATTTCTGGTAGAGTAGGTATGAATATTATTGTTAAAAGTAATGTATTCTTGAAAGTAGACAGTATATATAATGCCTAATTTCATATATATTGACTGTAACACATGTTATAATATGACTGTCCTAACTTTATCTACAACCGCTAGAATTACGACTGTCGTAACTCTATCCACGGCCATATTTAAATAGGTAGAATTATCCAGATATTCGGAAATTCTTTTGATTATAAGCTTAAGTGTAAACCAATTATTCAACCACCTATTTGAGATTCTCAGGGTACATATTTGGCACTGAATTTGTATGCAAGTGAGTCGCAGTTCCAAATGTAGTCAATTTCAATTCTCATTTATGAATTAGCAAGTTAAATAATTAAATTAAGAGTAGGTGCAAACCAAATAAATACATATTTTCAACATTTTCAATATGTCATTAGATCTACATATTTGTTTTACCTGCTAGGTACATTATAGATTCGAAGGAAAATCTTGATACTTATTTAAATTTGTTGAAAAAAATTAGCATACTTGATGATAATAATTGCAGAAATATTCACGTGAAGACTAAATATTCTAACTTTCAATTAGTTATTGGTAAGTTTAATAAATAATAAGATAAAATAACGATAATACACTTTGTTATAGTAACTATCCACAAAGATAATCCTTATAGGGAAGAAACATGTAAGAACTTATATAAAACAGTGGAAAATTAATGTTTAACAATTAATATTTTTGATTGTCTTACCTTAAAGTGAAGAATGAATGAAAATACACAAAGGTCATACATAGATCCAGCATCCAAATAGCAGAGTTAATGTTTACTGCAAAAGCATCAATAACACTATTGTCAATTTATAAAGATACTTCACCTATTGGTTGTCCTATAAACAAAAGGACTTAGCTTTTTGTCAGCAGTTTTATAAACAAACACGCACGTTGTCTCCGTAGAACAACAACAAATGAATATCTACTCCATTTTGAAACCTTTTATGAGAAATGTTACAAACGTGATTTCTTTGTGCCTTGCCATCATTCCAAGTTTCTCATCTATAAACTTCACTTTATTTTTCAACTTTTTTCGGGCAGGTATTTTATTTCTTTTCAATATTCATTTGGGAGTGTCTGTTCCCTAACAATTTATATATTCCTGAATTACATCGATGCAGCTATATTTTCACTGCTGATATGCCGACACTGAATGCAAACTAATAAATTAGTTTCTTTTTGTACCATCAGATGATGCTGCTACCACAGAACTGAATATTGAAAAGGTTACTGACCTTAATGTGCAAGGGGTTGACATGAAATTTCTACATCATACAGTTTAAACACTGTTTTATAGATGACGCCACCAACCAATTGATAATTACAAAACTGCCAGCTGAATATTGCAATCAATTTATCAATAGCATGAAAAATATTTATAAATATTATCCGTTATAAACATCACATATTTTCCAAAAATCCCTTTTTATTTTGAATTAAAGCTTTACTTGTCAACTGTCACTTGTCAAATTACGATGCATTCATAGAGAATTAAAGCATAGATAGGTGCTACAAATAATTAGTGCTTGCTCATAGAAAAATGTAATTATGCTGAACGACAAAAATCTAAATTCATAACTATAACGTATTATCACTAACATTTACAGACACCTACAGATTATTTTTAGTGGATGTTCCTTTGAATTTTTGAAAAATTGAATTCTGTTTACCATTATTTGAAATATGCATTCAAAATAAAATCTTTAAATTTACGTTTAAAGCCCGTTTGTAATTATCAATGATTCAGTACAAGTTTTAGTCAATTTTTTAGGATCTTAAATTTAGGACACTAAACATTGAAACTATAAAATTAAATGTATGCAACACTCAAAGTTTTAATAATTTATTTAGGATGTGATCATGCGCACTGCAGTTGGCGGAAACTTTTAAATGTAGGTTAGTTAGGTACACAGTCTACAGTTCTTAATATGGATGTTGAATTTTTGTTATTAACAGCAGCAGCAGCTGTTATTAATTTAGTAATAATTAATGTTGCAAGAAAGAGAAAAGCTATAAACAAGAGAGTCGTAAGGAAACCATGGTTAAAAATAAGGAGCGAAAAAGGCTTAGGAACACTTAAAATGCTGAATGAAGAACTGGCAGTAGAAGATGCAGAATCTTATAAAAAATGTTTACGTGTATCAGAGGAACAATTTAATTATTTGCTTTGCTTGGTTAAAAATGACATTGAAAAAGAGGAAACTCTGATGCAGGAAACTATTTCTGCAAGCAGCAGGTTGGTATATAGAATTCGCTTTTAATGTACATACTTTACCTTATAATTATATATTTACATATATTTATTTTGGCAGGCTACAAATTACTTTACGATTCTTGGCAACCGGAGAATCTTTTCGATCACTTATGTATGCAACAAGAGTTCATGAAAGTAGTATTTCTAGATTTATTCCTGTTGTTTGTGAATCTTTATATCGACGTCTTAAAGATGACTATCTCAAAGTAAATACCTATTTTCACAATAAAATTTAAAATGAATATGATTTTTATTATAGACTCCTATAACTTTGCAGAAAAATGGATGGGTATAGTACAAGAATTTTTTGTTTTGTGGCAGTTTCCACATTTGTCTGGGAGCCTTGGATGGTAAACATATAGCTTTTAGACCACCAAGATCGGATGGATCATACTACTATAATTATAAAGGAGCTCACAGCATTGTTTTATTGGGAATAGCAGATGCTAATTATAAATTTATTTATGTCAACGTAGGATGTAATGGGAGAATTAGTGATGGCGGAGTATTTCGAGAATCAACTTTTGCAACGACTCTCAGCAAAAATACTTTAAATTTTCCACCTGCTGAGAAGTTGCCAGGTAGGGATAAAGCAGTTCCATATGTCATAGTTGCTGATAATGCGTTTCCTCATAAAGATATAATAATTAAACCATATCCCCAAAGAGGACTGGCACATAGTGAAAGAATATTCAACTACCGTCTCTCAAGGACAAGAAGAGTAATAGAAAATGCCTTTGGTATTTTGGCCAATCGATTTAGAGTGTTACTTGACCCTATAAATCTTCGAGCACAAAAAGTTGAAATTATAACCCTTGCCTGTGTGGTTCTACATAATTATCTTGCCACTGAAAATGGTAGTTTATACACAGATATAAGTACAATGAATAATCCATTAAGAACCTTACAGAATATCGGACGACAAAGTGGCAATAAATCAATGGCTGAAGCAAGAAACATTCGAGACGAGTTCAAGGAATATTTCTGTTCACAAGCTGAAGCAGTATCCTGGCAAGAACAAGCATTGAGAAATTTTAATACCTAACACTACAAAGAATACGAAAAACCATGTTTGTATTCTTTTTTATTTCATTCATCATACATAGTACAAAATTACTAAGTTTATTCCACATTTTCTCCAACCAAATATATTTTCTAGTGTTAATGATATTATTGTTCATCAGTAACCCTAAAAAATGATATTTTTTAGAGTAAATATGGAATAAAGTAAATAATATAATGTTACATTGAAACATTGTCTACATCCATTTGATTTTCTTTTTTTTTCGTCTTCAACCCAATATTGCTTTATATTTTATCATTTCTGTAAGCTTGAAATAAAAGATTTGTAATTTTTTCTTCCACTTCATTTCGCACATCTTTGTGAATCCTTCTTAACCGACTCACAACGAAGTCTCCAAAAATTTGTACATCATCAGCTTCTTTCTCTTTTGTCATACTCTGTTTCTTTATTTCTAATGCTGTTACAATATTATTCATTGCATTACTAGCAGCTCTAAGTAATGGTTCATCGTCATTTTGCTTTCTCTTTTTTGAGGAAGTACGAGACAAACGAGATATACTTTGTGGAGTATTATTTGCTTCAGTTGAATTAACATTTTCTATTTCGATAGTAATGTTTTCACTACCATTTTCATCTATGGTAGTATAAAACTGATTACTCTCTTCATCCTATAATACAAGATATTAAATTAATTCAAAAATGCTTTGTCCATGAAAAAAGTTTAATAAAAAAGAAAACTTTATAGAAAATATGTATGTGAGAAGCAGTTCACCGAGTCATTTTTTTGCTTGTTCTTTGCATTTCCCCTACGGCTGAAAGCTCAAAATTTTTACTTTATAGAAATTCCATATCTGGATCTAAACAACATATTTATTATATTAATTTGACAGACTTCATCTAACTGCTCGCATGTATAGGACCTATAAAAATTTTATCACTTACAGTAACATATTCTGTGACTTCGGTTTGTTCTTCAGTTACATCATCTTCATCTGTGATAGAATTTGGATACAGTGTTTCTTCAATGGAATCTATGGTATTTCTTGAAGTAACATGTTCCAGAATAAAATACATATTATCGTAGTACCATAAGGAAGGTGTATATATCTTAAAATTGATAAAAAAATTAGTAAAGTATTGAAAAAAACAAAGCTTACTTACCGAATCTTGACCAGGGATAACGGGGATTTTCAGTCAAAATTTCAATAAAATCTTTTATTTACTAAAAGCCGAGCTTTCGTGTCGTTTTGACACTTCTTCAGGGCAATGTAAAAATTAATTAATTGCCCTGAAGAAGTGTCAAAACGACACGAAAGCTCGGCTTTTAGTAAATAAAAGATTTTATTGAAATGTTGACTGAAAATCCCCGTTATCCCTACCTATATAACATTTTTCAGTCGTTATATCAAACTTTTTATATTTATATATATTATATTGTATACAATTATACAATATTATTAAAATAATACCAACAAAGGTAATAACCATAGAGAAATAATAATTATTTTTTATTTCTCTATGGTAATAACACCAGTAGTGCATCTCATCTTCGCGCATCGGTTGTGCGCTGTTCGCCATTTCGATTTAGAAACCTGTCAAGTTCAGCAAGGACGGCGTATATTCTACTTCGGTTTAGGGACAGTTGAGTTTGGTTTAGTCGCGTAAGCAGTGGCGTGTGTGAATTTAAATTTTATTATTTTTTGAGTGACGGTCATCAAATAAGATGAATAAAGTTAAAGCAGGTGTAGTTTGTGCTGCAAAGAACTGTAAAAGTAAATCATATTTATATATGAAAAAAAGTTATTTTAGATTTCCCAAAGATCCTTTGGGGTGAGTAGATAGGTCTAAAGATTATGCACACGATAGGTCTACATTTAAATAAAGGCCGGTAGTTGCGATTGTCGGTAGTGTGACGTTTTATAGTTACATAAATATGAAATTTTGAATTAGTTAGTTCGGTCTGTTCCTGTTTTTGTTACCGTTTCGTCGATTGACGACCAAATAATTTCCAATCCTTCCCGTTTCGTCGACTATGATACTAGTACGATTCACTAAACATTCCTTCACACTTTATACAGACTTAGGACTGTCAAAGAAAAATATTGCGAATTTACTCTTTTTTTGACATTCACAAGCTTTCACTTTGGCGTGTTTAAAAGTTTATCAACGCAGTTTTGTTTCGTCATAGTAAATCGCAAAATACAGAGTGATCAACTTCTGTGACAAAGTCCGTTATATCTGTTATTAAAACGAGATATCAAAAAAAGTTTGCAAGAAATCTAGTAGGCAGTTTTGAACTGCACATTTTAAAATTATCTCCATAACGCTGTACATCAAGATTATATTTTCTTAAATGAAACACCATGTATTTTATTTCAAATTCAAAATTACCTTCACTTCCCCGTTAGAACAATGTAGAGTTGTAATATGTTATACAGGGTATTTAAAAAGTTATAGCCAATTTTGTCGACCCTGTATACACAGGTATATACAAAAATTCACTCTGTAAATACAGATTTTGTCAAATTTGAACTGGTGTAGCTTAGTCAAACTTTACTATGTAAAGTAATCGTTTGATCTACTGTTGCAGGACTATCTAAAAGATTTTCGATGGTTTCTTTTTTCTTTCATCCAAATCCCTATATTTTTTTCTCTCCTCCTAATTACATTTTCCGGTACAGATAAAGGTATTGTAAACAACCACTATTTCATTTTTAGGAAGGATGGATTAGAAAGGGGAATTATACAGGTAGAAAGGAGAGTCGACGAAACGGTAATAAATCGTTAGTTCGAATACGATGTGGCACATTTAAAACGTATTTAGTGCTTATTGATACTCTATATTCATTTAATTTCAATAAAATGTATACTTTTTAGAGCTAGAACGTGGGCAATAGCTGCTAATAGGGAAGATTTAATAGACAAGTTGCAAAATTTGAATAAAAGTCATAGGCTCTGTAGTGATCACTTCGAATCTTAATTTGCAACTATATATTATTGGATTATGGAATTTAACTAGGTATTTAATGAAAATCAATAAGTATATCCTCTGTTTTATTACAATTTGATTTGTTATATATTTTCTTTGTTGACGATTTCAAATTCTCAAAGAGTTTTTTCCTTGTAACATGTTCAAATTGTATATTATATTATTCAGAACACTAATCTACTCACTAAAATTTTCTTCGAAATATCCTTTACATTATACTAATCATTACCTGTCCAAAAAGTAGAATTGTTACTTATTACGGACCTGGTATCTAAATCCAAATGGCCGTCTCAAGGGCAAATAAAATTTTTGCGCACAACCGATGCGCGAAGATAAGATGCACTACTGATTGTTTTGGTATACTGTGGTAATAACATATAAAATACCTGCTCTCTCTCTCTATGACTGTTCTCTTTTTCTATTATCCTCATTCTAAAGAGTAATTATGCATATCCTATCTATACGCTCTAGAATATCGTTGGAGTCGCCGCAGTCGCGCGGGCTGTTGTTGATCTGTGGCCTTGGGTTGACGATTCTTTCCAAAAAAGATCGATTTTTAAATCGATTCGAATCGTAACCTGATGAATCGATTCATAAAAAATCGAGCTCTAAAAGATCGATTTTTTCCGAGTTTGTATTTACAATGTAAATATAAATCCATTTTATGAAGAATAAGAAAGATACCATAATAAACAATCTCTGGGATCTCTTATCAGTAAAATCAGGGATTTTTTAGTTCAGGGAATTCGACAATAACAATTATTTTTATTACCATATCAAAGAATCAGATCAGATATAAAAGAAGACATTTATTTTCTAAATGTATTTTTTTATTAAAAAGTTAAGAAAATAGATAATATAGCTTATAGTTCCCAAAACCAAACCAGAAAAAATCGAATGTCGATTTTAAAGGGTGAAATATCGATCCTCTGAATCGATTCAGTACAACATATCGATTTAAAAAATCGATATATTTGTCCGAGGAATCGATTCTTAGATTAATCGATTTCAGATCGCCATCCCTACTGAGCCTACTGAGGCCGTTGTTTCAGAAAGGGGAGTACGCTGTACGATATGGTCGAATTGGAATAAGGGTTTTTCAAATAGAAGTTTCGTTAACTAGTTTAATTAAACCTATAGAGAACGCTTCGAATTACTTTATCCATTAGTTATTTAAAGGAATAAGAATATTTTTAGCAGTGTGAACAGATTCGTGAAATGTCATAAGTCTTTTTTTCTGAAAAAAGCAGATTAGTTATATTTTCAATCCGCCAACATGGCGGAGGTAATGCATATTTTCGACAGATATTGCATTCAGTAAGTACATAATATACATATAAGTTAATGAAAGTAGTTTTAAGTAAACAATTGATTAGCGATAGCTTATAAGCTGAAATATAAAATCATTGTATATACCCGTTTTGCTTATAAAGATGCAGGGCCTTCTTACTTGTTCTATCCAATCTTTTTAAGATCATTTTAGTTACATTTGCATTATTTTAGTGCAAATATTTACCAGTGCTATCGGTTTTAGAATATTTTTACTCAAAAAGATTGTGATTAGATATGATCTGTTATGTTCTAGGGTTACTTAATAGAATGGGTCTGAATAGTGGATCCTAAACTAATTTGTTTACTTGTTTTGTAATTGTAAGTACTCTAAATCAATTTTAATAAGTTTTGTATATCATGGGATTGTATCAAAATGAATAAACTTCAATTACAATTGTGGTTAATTATTAGTATATAGGTATTTTTCAGTCTCTATAAAACTACTAAAAATTTAATATGCTTATAGAAATTATTCAATTGAGTATAATATTTATTCAAAGTAATCTAGTTTATAACAGCTGCCATATCTCTTTGAGAAATATCATCTTAATGACATCAATTCTTAATATTTATTTTTGTACCTAAATAATTTCATATTGTATTATTTTAACATATAAATTAAAGCTAATATCAAAAGCAATTATTACTCTCATCTTTAGTTCATTTTAATCAGTGTAGAGTAGATTACAATACAATAATTTTATACACTCATAAAATTTGTGTAAATCTACAGGATACGTGGGTACCATAAGCAGTTCAATGCCATTAATAATATCCATTTGCCGGACTTATAGCATAGCATATTGATTATGGTTTCTGGTAACCGTCCAGGAATAATTTGTTTGATAAGCTTCCTTTTGTATATTTATATATACAGGAGAACAGAAAAAATATGTATCTAAAGATGTTCTTAATTGGCTTTAGGCCTGCCAAGCATCGAATTATACTTTTTCTTTCTATACGAGTCTAGTTATACCTAATAGTGTCATTTGGAACTGTCCATGAATGAATATCTAATGCTTCAAGCTAATGTGGGTACAGACTGATGTCTGTAGATATACCTTGGTGTAAGGAGTCTAACCCTTAATGGGTTATTATAAGGATTGAAAACTTGTTTCAGCTATTTCAACAGCAGATATTGCTCTAATGGAGATCAGTGTTCATATCCACATAAAGCACGTTTTGAAGTAGAACAAATTCACTACTTACCAGGAAACGAATATTTTTTGGGTAAACTTCGAACACACCAAAGAGTATGTCGATTTTTTTTGAGAGGTAATTGCGTCCATCAACAAAATTGTCATTATAGTCACGAAAATGGAAACGAAATGCCTAATGCACCAAAATCAGTAGAAAGACCAGTTCGAACACCAAGAGCAATTATAAAGTAAGTTCTATTTGTTAATTATCTCAAGATCTAACCTCAAAATGCTTCTGTTGTTAGACTCTGAATCTGCTTAACCTTTATCTCCCAATTTAATTGAGAATTTTTAAAACAAAATATGAAATTAAATGTTCGATTTATTTTTAGTACCAGCTGTATGCCATCAACATCACAGTCAGAAACAGTAACCAATAAGAATTCCATAAATAATAGCATAAAAGATTTGCATAAACAAGAAAGGATATCATCTTGGTAAGGTTTTATTTTTTATATATAATTAGTGAATTGAATTGCAATCAGAAATACACAATATGTTTATGGAATTATTTATTAAGAACAACTTATTTTTTCACTTTACTGAAGACATTTTCTGTTTCATAAAGTATTGGACACCTGCACAAAATTATTAATCTATATTTTCCTTATAGCATGGAAGACAATGACAATAAACCACGACCTGATGAAGAGGAAGGTGCGTGTGCCTCCCCTCCATTAGCTGATAATAATGATTCTTGGGTGAATGCCCCAGAATTTGTGCCAAAAAATTATAGACCAAAAAGTTATGCAGAAGCCCTCAGTCCCGAAGCGATTGCTGAAAAGAATGCAACCAGAAGGCTCTGTCCTTATGTCGGCAAAGATGGAGTGTGTAGATGTATGACTGAGTGTCCCTACGTTCATGGGGACATGTGTGATATGTGTGAAAGACTTATTTTACATCCTTATAATGAAGAACAGCGAAAAAGGCATCGGCAGGTAGGTTTAGCTGACTTCACATATCTACTTCTTTAAGATAAACTAATTAAAATTTCATTTTAAGGAGTGCTTAAATCAACACGAAAGGAACATGGAATTGTCATTTGCTGTTGCAAGGTCTCGAGAAAAAACTTGTGGGGTGTGCTTTGAGGTTATTATGGAAAAAACAAATGGCGAACAAAGATTTGGCATCCTGCCTAATTGCAACCATTGTTTCTGTTTATGTTGTATTCGAAAATGGAGACAAGCCCGTCAATTCGAAAACAAAATCATCAGGTAATTGGATAGTAACATATAGTCAATTTTATACCCATTTAGAATAAGACCATCCTTATTTATTATTAATAAATCGGTTGAAACAAAAAATGACCAACAAAAATGAACGTCGTAACTAATTTATTAGATGTCACGTTTTTGAAGTTACGTCAAATTTTGATTTCATGTTAATGTCATAACGCAAAATAAGATATAAAAATGCGATATTCTGATGAATCCAAAAAACTTATGCTTAATGTAGTAAACTATTTTCAAAACGATTTAGGATCTCGATTTAAGGCAATTCAAAAAGCGTCCGAAGCACTAAAAGTTCCAGAAAGCACATTATATAATCTTGAAAAACCAAACAGAGCTACAGATTTCGAATTTAGAAGAAATATGTCTGCAAGCGTTTCCCGGAGCAAAACCCGAATTACAAAAAATACCCTGCATTGTTTGAGGGAAGTAATTTATAAAATGTATGCGTACAGGCGATTACCATGATAACATGAACACCGAAAATTTTGAAAATTGGTTTAAACAGCAACTAATTGTAAACTTGGAAGAACCATCGTTAATTATAATGGATAACGCAACGTATCACAGTCGCCTGGATGAAGAAATCCCAAGAAAAAGTTGGAGTAAAACACGCATGTTAGAATGGCTCAAAAAAAAAGAATATTCCTTTTCCAGATCACATTTTAAAGGATGCTGTTTGGAATATAATTGAAAAGCAAGTTTTGCCAGAAAAAAATTATCATTTAGACAAATACGCTGCCGAGCATGGTCATTGTGTTCTCAGGCTACCACCCTATCATTGCCATTTTAATGCCATCGAAATGGTATGGTCAGAAACTAAAAGGCATTATGACCAAGCTATTACGAAAACTGCAAGGTCACCTACTGAAGTCTTAAAAGTATGGAATGACGTTGTAAAAAATGTACCGGAGCAACACTGGCAGAATTACATAAATCATACAGAGAAAATTATTTCTGAAGCATGGGAAGTAGAAAACAAACTGGACCTACTAAACATCGAACCTATGGTGATCTCTGTATCCAATGAATCCGATGATGAACTATCACTTTCCGAAAGTTATTCTGATTTAGAAACTAATTAAACTTTGCCTTGAAGATCACGTTGTCATTTTTTTAAAATCTAGAATTTGTACTTAATCGAACACAGAATTGCCATATTTAAAAAAAAAATATGTATCTAGTTAATAAAACAATGTTTTTAAAATTAGTGCGCTTCTTTTATACTCTTTTATTATGTCAACATCTTTAGAATTTTATGAATTTCATAAAACTAATTTGTATTATTACAAACCGCCTCTGATAATATGAAATTTCAAGTCACTACGCCAATGCAATAAGAAATATGTCAAGCATTTGACATGACAAAGGTCATAACCTAATTTTTTTCATGCGGGTTCAGATGGTTCAAGAAGCCGCATACGTTAAGTTACTAAAACGGCTGGTACCTCTAAATAGGTATTAATTTTACTATAAACCGAGAAAAATCCGAAAAAAATTAAAATTTCTACAATATCTTCAAATTACTGGGCGACTCTAATTTTATGCTCGGCAGTGTATTTTTAAATATAAATTGTGTGGATACATGTAAATTTTTCTAAAACTCCTTAGATCTGCGTTTCCAAACATGGACATTGCGCAGCCAAAATACATTTCTCAGTAATAGACGATAAAATAATCAATAAATTAAAAAATGTATTTTCTTAAACAACTTTATTCAATTCTCAATGGAAAACAAACATATATCTTAATTCGTATAACGTAAATATATTTTTTTAAACTTTCTGAACGAATGTTCAGAACAACAACAGCTTTTAATTAGCATATAAACAAAACAAACATTTCGTATTTAATATTTCTTCAATAAAAAGGGGAGACTCTTTGTAATGTTATGAATTCTAATATGTCAGCCAAAACCATTTCTAAATTTACTTCAACAACAGTTTTAACTGTAACTTCTCCTTTTTGATTGATAATTATCACAGCCCTGGAACAAAAGAATCAACAATAATAATGTATCTGTTTTATCCACAGCCCATCCAACACTAGTGTTAAAAGCACTCATAATATCAATTGCGCCATCTTTTATCCAACGACGATATTGATTGATTGATATATTGACGTAAAATCAGGAGCTCTAATATACATTTTAACCAATCAATAACGCGAGCCTTAACATGACAAATTCGTTTTGAAATATCCCTTCCCCAGTGGTAGAAAATTGCAAAATTTTTGGGTTGACCAGCTTGGACTCTTGGACAGTCTCTATTGGTATTCAATCTTCTGACCGCGGAAGTCCTATCCGAACATTTCATAAAATTTATATGTATTTTACGATTTAGGAAAAGAGAAAGAAATTGATCAAGTTGAAGAGTAATGAGAGGTCTAAGAGGGGGGACTTATTGATTTATTGGTTCGGCACCTCAGCCATTAGGCTTTTTGTGCTCTTGGTTATACCGTTTATGTAAAGAGACCAGTAGCCTTTTCACTAGGTCCTTCTTGGGTACTCTAGTCCTATAGGAGTCTATATCTCCAATGAGATTCGAAGATACTGTGTGAGGCTCTTTCCTCCTCTTCTATGCACAACCGTCAGATAGGTTCCTCCCTATACATGCCAATTGCATGCATGTGCTTCCTTAGGGTCCAGTGACCAGTGAGTAATCCTGTCACATTCCTTATCTGGCCCCTGCTGAGGTTTATTATTTCGTTAGTCAGCTCGCTTTGGCACGTGGCTCCAGTACTTCTGATGATTTGTTTGAATCCACCAAGATGTGCAAGCACGTTTGATATCCCAAATCCTGGTTCAGGACCAATGTAGTTTCAGACCCCAGTTTTGCTAGGGTGTCTGCCATTTAATTGCCTACAGTACCCTTGTCACCCCATTGTGGTTTGCCAGGTATTTGATCTGATGGAATGCTCAAAATTACAGTGCTGCCTGACTATCTGAGCGTACAAGGTTCTTTTGGCCTTGCGTGGATGTGTGGACATTGCACCTGGGTCTAGCACCGCTCCTGTTCCTAGGTCAGTTTTAGATCCGTCTGTGAACCACCCCAACGTTTCCTTCCTGACTGCATGCTTTTAACCCATCCCACTCTAGTAGGGGGGACTATTTTCTTTATTTTCAACAACCTCTATTGGAATCATATATATATATATATATATATATATATATATATATATATAATCCATATACCCTTCTACCTAGGATAGGTGTAGGGCGTGAGGTTTCCATTATTCTTCCTCGTGGACGAACTTCCTCCATTTCTTTTTGTCTTTCGCCAATTTGATTGCTTCTCTTCTATCGATCTCCCTTCGTTCTAATATTTTATTGATGGTGTCATCCCATGTTATAACTGGTCTGCTCCTTTTCCTTTTTGTGGGTCGTTTTGCCTCCCATATCTGTTTTACCGGTCTCTCGCTGTTCATCCTTATTAGGTGTCCGAACCATCTTAACTGATTGGTTTCGATTGTCTTTGAAATTGGCTTTACACCTAGTTTTTCTCTGATATGGTCGTTCCTTATTCTGTCTTTCCTCGTCACTCCTAAAATTCTTCGCAGGTACTTCATTTCAATGGTTTGTATTCTTGATTTTAGCTTTTTTGTCAGTACCCAGCTCTCTGACCCATAAGTTAGTATTGGTACAAATACTGAGTTGTATACGTTTATTTTGGTCTTCCATGATATTTCTTTTCTCCCGATGAAACTATTTTTAATGGAGTGGTACAATTTTGAGGCGTTTCCAATTCGTTTGTTGATTTCTATTTCCTGTGTTCCGTTATCATTTATGTACACTCCTAGATATTTAAAATTCTCCACTCTTTCTATCTTATAATTATCTATTTTTATATCTACTGTTTTTTCTTCTTTGCTACTGATCATTATTTTTGTTTTCTCTTTATTGATTTTTAAGTTTCTAGATTTTAGTTTTTCTTCCCATATCTGCAAATTGTTTTTCATTTCTGTTTCATTCTTTGCACATATAACTAGATCATCGGCGAATAGGCACTCTTCTAGATATATTGGTTTTAATTCTCTATGTCCAGTGTAGAGCTTGTTCGTTTTATTTCTCGTTTCCTTTGTAACATCGTCCATCACCAGGTTAAATAATGTCGGGCTTAGTACCCCTCCTTGTTTCAGTCCAGCATCTACTGTAAACTCTTCTGATTCCATGTTATCAGTCCTTACATACATCCCATTCTTCTTATGTAGGCTCATTATAGCTCTTGTTAGGGATTCTGTTACACCTCTTTTTTCCAGAATTTCTAGTACTGTTTTCCTTGACACACTATCAAAAGCTTTCTCGAGGTCTATGAAGATCTGATATAATTCAGAATTTGCTTCCTTGATTTTTCCGATGGCTTGTTTTATTGTAAAAATGTGATCGTTAATGCTTCGTCCTTTCCTGAACCCACTTTGCGTTTCTTCTAGTTGCTCTTCTATTTCTTTTGTTAGTCGTTGTTGTAGGATTTTTTCATATACCTTTGAGGGCACGCTGAGTAGAGTTATTCCTCGATAGTTTTTGCAATCTCGCTTGTCTCCTTTTTTAAATATAGGTAGAATAATTCCCACCTCCCAATCCTTGGGTATTGTCCCATCTTGCCAGGCCCTGTTGCATATGAGTGTTAAAAGTTCCATGCCAGTTTTTCCCATATTCTTTAACATCTCCGCTGTGACCTTATCGTGCCCTGCTGCCTTGCCATTTTTTAGCGTTGCAGTTGCTTCTCTGTAACCCGAATTACTATGTAAAAGGAAATCGAAAATTTGTTACCTTTCGTTAGCACCACTTTTGGTACGTTTTCTTGATCTCTTTGGAAACTGTAGTTGATGTTGTGTCCACTTTCCTCGTTATTTTCTATTTCGTACTAAAATTAAATTAAAAACATTGAATAGTTTCGAATCGCTCATAAAATTTAAAAACGTACATATTTATCAGCATCTTGTGGAATATTTTTGGGTTGTATGCAAATATTCGAAATAATGTTAATTCTTTTATTTTCGGGCACTTCTTTCTTGGGACATGATTTAGAAAGATTATTCCTGCTTGGATATTTACCTATAATTAAAGAAACATACTGAGATTTACTTAAAATCATATCAAAAAACAGAGAACGTTTACAGGTGGAAAGGCTAACCTCACTTCAGAGCACAGAACATAGAAAAGGATATTAATTAAGAGAAAGCAACTTACGATTTTTCAAATATTCATTTGCTAAACTTTTTCTGTTATCACTATGCTCACGTGATAAGATATTTTCAAATTCGGCCCACTCGCTACCTAAAAATTAAATAATTTTCAAAAGTTTTTCTGTATATTTTCAGAGTTTTCTAATCGAATGTTCTTTGAGATATTGCCACTTACGATCAAATGAAACATCGAAATCATAATTTCTACTAGTAATAGGCTTACTGCGAAATTTAGATTCTACCATCGAAGAATATTTCCTTCGATTCTCCTGATGTTCATAAAATTCGTCAACGTTCGTTGTGTTTGCACGTACAAGATTTCTGCATTTTTTTCTAAACGCTTCTACTTCTGCTTTTTGTTCACTGTAAGTTATTTCATATTTAGATCTGCGTTTCTTTTTATCGACTTTTTTTAAAGTAGTATCAAATTCTTTTTCCACATTACATTTAACTTCCCTGGGAGTATTCATATTTTTATATGAAATTGGTTTCGTGAATCCTAGAAAGGTACAAAATGTATTTAAAAGTATTTCGATGCTTGTTGGAACGGGAAAAAGTTATACAATGCTGGATTTTTTCTACAAGCGTCTAAGTACTACGTAGTACTCTACCGCACGCCGGTCATATAATTCGACATTTCTCGAGTAGATCGATATCAATTACAGTCATTTTTACTCAGCAACGTATTGAATTAAGAGACCTTTGTATCTTTATGTACACGATTGCTTCTAAATGGTCGTTCGCGCATGTAACCGTGCACAGTTCGTTATGATATGTCCTTTCGTGTCTTCTACAGCAACCTCATCCACGTGCATAGAAAGGAAAAGCTTACAGTGGACAAAGAGACGATGGTTCTGTTGTTTGTTCGTATGTATGTATATTGGGGTGACATTCACTGAGACCTAAAAGATCTATTGTGCCCCCTTACTTCCACTTAGTTCCTGAGGAAAGTCTCCAGAGACTAGAAGCTCCTTTAGTCCTATTTCCTGGAGAAATTTTAGGATACCTCCAGGCTTTAACTTAGGTAAATGTTCCTCTTCTATCCAGTAATCTCCTAGGTGTTGTGCCCTAGGATTCTGAATTGCTGTGCAATTCGCAAGTAAGTGGATGGAGGTTTCTTCTTCCATGCCACATAATCTACATTCTTCTTCCTCCACTATTTTGAGCTTTTTCAGGTGCCCATTCAGGCGACAATGTCCCGTTAGGATCCCTGTTAAAACTCTTAGTGCAGTTTTACTTTGACTTATGCATTCATTTGATCTCAACAGGTTGTAGTCACCCAGAAGAATCTTTGATTGTCTAAGTCCTACTAGATCTTTCCAATGGTCAGATCTTCTCTTTTTTTCGGCTTTGCCTATTTCTTCCAATATTACATTGGAGCTGATACCGCCCAAAAGGGTGTTTCAGTCCCCCTCTTTGCTAGTTGATCTTCTATTTCATTTCCTTCTATTCCAGTGTGTCCTGGAATCCACAGTAAGGTGACTATATTGTTCTCGCCTAGTTCATTGAGTTTGCCTAGGCATTCCCACACCATTTTGGAACTGATTACACAAGAGTTCAGTGCTTGAATGGCTGCTCGACTATATCCGACATTATGATAATCCTTTGCCTTCTATATCATTTATCAATATGGTTCTGCTATGGTAATAACAACATTTTGGTCGAATATAATACATCTAACGGACATGGTATGAACGTTTGAATTTGTCATACTTCGTTCTAATCTTCATCTTTTGACGGACAGTTTTTTTTTATCAAATTTGTAGTAATTTAAACGAAATGAGATTAACATACCGAATAACTTACGTCCACTTTATATCGACGTTTTCATAAACTTAAACGTCATCATAAACAGTATAACCAATGGTTGGAAATAAAAGTAACTACATTATCAATAATATGACAAAAATATTGGAAATCATTGGTATAGATTCATCACACATATACAGGGTGTCCCGTAAATAAGTACCGTACATTAGAAACATGATAGATCGTTAAGAAATATTTAAAATACCCAAATACAACTTTTCTCTAACCTTTTTAGTTTGTGAGATACAGGCTGTTGAAGAGTGCGGAAGAAGTACACATTTTATTGCATATCTTCTCGGGGGATGAAATTACAAATTTAAAACTTTTTGTAAGTTATTGTCTCCTCAAAACACATCAACAGAGTCGTCGATGTGAACAGACGTGTTTTATCGTATTTAGAAATAAAAGTAAATAGCTAGTGAAGTTCTTCATCAACAATTTTAAATCTTAGATCAATTTATTGATCTTTGTGCATACTTTCATTTGATGTTAATCTTGTTAAGTTTCCTTAATTGTATATTGATAAACTTAAAATTGCACATAAAAATTGTAAAACATCCATAAAATTCAATCGCAAAAACTGGTTCTGGTGAAGTGAGTAAGTTGTATTAATACAAATAGGCCAGGGGTTGACTTCTAAAATGGATAAATGTAGTAGGTGTAAAGAAATGAGCTAAATCAAGTTTTTCCATGTGTTTTTTTCTTCAACTGCTATGAAAGTGACGTATTTCTCATACCTTACTTAATTACAGAACCAAATATTGCTCATACTGTGAGAAATATTATTTCTCACGGCACTTTGCCCACGCCACATACATTTATATGGAGAATCAAATAAAATCGACAAAAACTTAGTAGGCTACTGTCATCTTTAAATACCTACTTAGTTGTCACAAAACTTAATTAATATAACGGAGAATTTAGTGAAACGAAAATTGTACAAATTTCACCATCAACTATAATTTTAAATAAAAGTATTTAACAGTTTAGAGATAGGATACTTTAGTGTTATTTTTGTTTTACTAACCATAAAAACACTTTACTTGTGTAGTTGTAGAAAAAGTATAGTGTGCAACATGTGGGGAAAGTACTTTTTATACTATTGTGGTACATGTGGTGACTTCAATTAAGTGTTCATTGCTCAAAACCAAAAGCAAACTAATCTTCTTGTGCTCCTCTGAAGCAAGAAATTATTGAACTAAAAGCTAGCATAGATGAAATTTTAGATAAAGAAGAAAATATAGAGAAATCTTCTTTTGACTCTGAAGAGATTATTAACGAAATGTTGGAACGACAAAATCAAATGAATAATGTTATTTTTAATATTAAAGAAACTACAGGAGCAAATCGAAGTGATAGAATATCCGAGGAGGTTACTTCTGTAAAGGAATTATTCTATAGCGTGGAAAATATTCGATCTTTTAAACATCAAGGATAGGAAAGTTTATGCCTGGAAAAAATCGCCCTTTGACGATTATGTTTAATAATAGGGAAGACTCCCCTAAAGTATTAAAAAATAAAGAAATGATTGGAAAAAAGGTAAATGGAATTAATAGTATATTCTGTAACAAGGTTAGAATGAAAATTCGATGCGAGTGGAAACCACGAGCATCACGAATTTTCATTCTAACCGAGTAGCAGACTATAAATACTTTCTCCACGATCAAAGATTTTAAATATATATTTTTACATAGAAATGAACAAAAGATAATTTATATTACAGAACTGAATTAAAAATAACTGGAAGTGGGACACGATATGTAATTGTTCATGCCGGTAATAAAAAAGGTTCTGTGGCAAATGCATCGCTTATTTTTAAATGCAATAAAAAAACAGGCGATTACCATGATAACATGAACACCGAAAATTTTGAAAATTGGTTTAAACAGCAACTAATTGTAAACTTGGAAGAACCATCGTTAATTATAATGGATAACGCAACGTATCACAGTCGCCTGGATGAAGAAATCCCAAGAAAAAGTTGGAGTAAAACACGCATGTTAGAATGGCTCAAAAAAAAGAATATTCCTTTTCCAGATCACATTTTAAAGGATGCTGTTTGGAATATAATTGAAAAGCAAGTTTTGCCAGAAAAAAATTATCATTTAGACAAATACGCTGCCGAGCATGGTCATTGTGTTCTCAGGCTACCACCCTATCATTGCCATTTTAATGCCATCGAAATGGTATGGTCAGAAACTAAAAGGCATTATGACCAAGCTATTACGAAAACTGCAAGGTCACCTACTGAAGTCTTAAAAGTATGGAATGACGTTGTAAAAAATGTACCGGAGCAACACTGGCAGAATTACATAAATCATACAGAGAAAATTATTTCTGAAGCATGGGAAGTAGAAAACAAACTGGACCTACTAAACATCGAACCTATGGTGATCTCTGTATCCAATGAATCCGATGATGAACTATCACTTTCCGAAAGTTATTCTGATTTAGAAACTAATTAAACTTTGCCTTGAAGATCACGTTGTCATTTTTTTAAAATCTAGAATTTGTACTTAATTGAACTCTGAATTGCCATATTTTTTTAAGAAAACTATGTATCTAGTTAATAAAACAATGTTTTTAAAATTAGTGCGCTTCTTTTATATTCTTTTATTATGTCAACATCTTTAGAATTTTATGAATTTCATAAAATTAATTTGTATTATTACAAACCGCCACTGATAATATGAAATTTCAAGTCACTACGCCAATGCAATAAGAAATATGTCAAGCATTTGACATGACAAAGGTCATAACCTAATTTTTTTCATGCGGGTTCAGATGGTTCAAGAAGCCGCATACGTTAAGTTACTAAAACGGCTGGTACCTCTAAATAGGTATTAATTTTACTATAAGTACTTCGATATACTTTTGGACAGTTTTCTAATTTATTGCTTAATTTAATGATCCTTAAGCCATATTTTATCCAGCCGTTACTTTGTAGAGCTTGTCCAGAATGTAGAGTCACTTCAGATTTTGTCTGTCCAAGCATGTATTGGGTCGACACCAAGGAAGACAAAGATAAACTAATCGAAGATTACAAAAAAGCACTAGCAAGAAAAGACTGCAAATACTTTAAAAAAGGACAAGGCAAATGTCCCTTTGGCAATAAATGCTTTTACCTCCACGCTTTCCCTGATGGCAGCAAATGTGATGTTGGCCCACCACCAAGACAGAGACGTGCTAGAAATGCTGATGCAGATATGGATGTCCTTCAGGTAAAATCGTTCAAATATATTTATATTACACTGTTTCAAAAAAATCGATTATTTTGTTTCCTTAAATATATTGAAAATATTGTTGCAAATGACGAAAATAAGATAATGTAAAAGTTTGAACTCTTAATATTTATATTAAGAGGTGCCACATTGATAATTTCTATTTTCCATTTAAATAACATGGAAACAAGATTGTCTTATATATATATATATGGCTTAACACCTCATGTGAGGTTGCGCCGCTTTCGCTTTCTAAATCCGTTTATCGGGGTGGATCAGTCCCCATCCTCGGTTTATTATTGTATCCGTTCGCTTATTTGCCGCCATTTCTTCCGGTTTCTTGTTTCTTGCTTCCATCTTGTCACACCTGCCCTGATCAAGTCGTCCTCTACCTCTGCCAACCATTTAGATCTGGGTCTTCCACGCCTTCTCTTCCCTCCCGGCTGCCATTGTAGCATAGCCTTTGTTACCGCTTCCTTCCCTTGCCTCCATACATGTCCCAGCCATTTGACTCTTTGAGTTTTAATTTTCTTTATTATGTCTTCTCCATTCAGTTTTTCTAATATTTCTTGGTTCGTTCTCCTTCTATATTCTTGTTCTCCTATCTTCACTGGACCCAGAATTGATCTTAATATCTTGCGTTCGTTTATCCTTAGTTTGTCTTCTTCTGTTTTCGTCATAGTTATCGTTTCTGCTGCGTACATTGTTATTGGCCTTATTATTGTATTGTATATGTTCAACTTTGTTTGCCTAGTCAATATTTTACTTTTTAACAAATTTTTGTTAGCTTGGTACGCTCGATTTGTTGCCATTATTCTTTCTTCGACCTCCGTTCTTCTTTCCCCTTTATTGTCTATCATTACACCCAGGTATTTGAATTTTTGTACTTCTTCGAATTTTTTATTTCCTATTCGTATTTCCCCATTCTGTCCTGTTTTCCCAAATCTCATTATCTTCGTTTTCTTCACATTAATTTTCAGTCCCAACTTCATCCCTTCCTCCTCAATCTCCCTTAGCAATTTTTCCATGATTTTCCTTTTTTTTGTCACTAGTACTATGTCATCAGCAGAGGCTATGAATTGACTTCCTGTTGTTCTAAGATTTCCCTTTTGTAACTTTCTCAAAACAAATTCTAGAGACAGATTGAACAGCGTAGCTGACAGTGAGTCTCCTTGTCTTACACCTTTGTTTATTTCAAACTCTTCCGTTTCTCCTTTTTGTGTCAGGATACTAACCTTTGAATGTCTCATTGTCATCTCTATTAGTTTTCTTAGTTTTTTGCTTACCCCTTGTTCTTTTAAAGCTTTCATAATTTCGTTCCTCTTTAGAGAGTCAAAGGCTTGTTCAAAGTCTAAAAATAACATTTCTATTTCATATTTATGTTCGTATGCTTTTTCCATAATTTGTTTAATAGTGTGTATTGCATCTGTTGTTGATCTGCCTCTTATGAATCCACATTGATATTGTCCTATAATATTTTGAGTTTCAGTTATTAGTCGTCTTTGTATTAGTGATGATAATATTTTATAGGCTACGTTTAATAGTGTAATGCCTCTATAGTTCTTACATTCTTGCTGGTCTCCTTTTTTGTGTATCGTTATGATTTGTCCAGTTTCCCATTCGTTTGGCATTTTTTCCTCTTCCCATATTTTTTTAACCAATCTATATATTCTTTCATGTAACATGTCTCCTCCGTGTTTTATCAGCTCTAAATTGATTCCATCCTTCCCAGGTGCTTTTCCATTACTTCCTCTCTTGATAATATCTCTTACTTCCTCTAATGTTGGTTCTTGTGTAATAATTTCTTCTTCTGCTTCTTCTCCTATTTCATCTTCTATCACTGGTTCATTTAGTAATTCCTTAAAGTACGTTGTCCATATTTCTTTGTATTGTTTTTCCTCTTCCACAATTTTTCCTTGTTTGTTCTTTATTCCTTTCAATTTGTTTTTGAAAGTCCTATTATTTTCTTTTATTTTTTTATAAAATTTTTTTGAATTTCTGTTCCATTTCTCTTTCTCTATTTCCTGTATCCTTAAGTCCATCCATTGCCTTTTTCTTTTCCTGATTATTTTCTTGCTATCTTTCCTTAGTGTTTGATATTTTTCTCTATCTTCTGGTTTATTTGTTCTTATCCATTTTAGCCTAGCTTCTGCTTTTGTTTCAGCTATTTTTTGGCATTCGGTATTGTACCATTCTTTTTTGCTCTCCTTCTTCTTTTTACCTATCACTTTTTCCGCTACTACTTGTATTCCGTTTTTTATATTGCACCATTCTTCTTTCATATCATTGCGTTCTTGCCTCCCATCTTCTGTTAAATAATTTTCAAGTTGTTCTACGTATTTCTTTTTTACTAGATTATCCTTTAATTTTTCAATGTCCCATTTTTCTTGTTCACTCTTGAGGTTGTGTCTTCTTGTTTTTAATTTTATTTTTGCCATTACCATGAAGTGGTCTGAGTCTGCGCAGGCTCCTCTATAAGATCTTACATCTTTAATTGAGGATTGCCTTCTTTTGTTTATTAGAATATGGTCTATTTGAGATTGTGTTCTCAAATAAAGATATTAAAAATGCAAAATAAATTAGATAACGACTATTCTAAATGCAAAAATTCATAAATATGAAAAGTAAACCTGCGAAATAACTAATAAGGTAGTGTCCCTTTCAATATGTTTAGGAATAATTCAATACAAATATAATTTTGTTTCTTGAAAAATATGCAAAATAGGTGCCGATAGAATTTACAGATAAAGATCCATGCAAATTGCGAGAGTTTGTTTAATTATCCAATATACAGATAAAAATCAATGTAATTAGGACTAATTAGTCCGAACTAGAACGATTCTACAGATAAAGATCAATGTAAAATGCCATACATTCAGTGAAATATTTTCAAGCGTCAATAAGACAATTAAAAATTTAAAACTATGCTCATAACAGATATTATCAAGTTGAAAGACTCACACTATCCAAATTGTCGATCTTTTGCTCCTCTTCTACACCCAGTGCAACAGCTTTCAACAACCGACTATTGAAAGACCATGTGGGGTTTCCTGGGACGATTCAAATATGTCTGATCGTGAAACCACGAAACGGAGAGAATGACTGAGTTGGAACAACTGCTGTACTAGATTAGATTATTTTATTTTTAAAAAATAAATTGACAATGAATTTTTTTCATGACAGCTCTCTTTACAACAAAAATCGCATGTTACCATAGCAATCAAAAAACAGTCGACACCATAGCTTGACAAGATCGGCTCTAGACTGAACAATATTTAAGGGAAAAAAAGTAATTGATTTTTTTTAAATCTTCTAATTTATGTGCTTTTATTTTTAATTCAATTTCCGTTGTATAGCAAGTGACATGGAGGTTGGGAGAGGGAAGCTCAAATTATTTTCCTTTTAGGATATAATTCCTCTATAAACTTTGTTATAAATGATTTTTCGTAAATTTGTAACGAATTGTTCAAATTGAGTATAATATGTGCATATTTTTTGCAGCAGGTGATGCTGTGGGACTTTCTCGATGAGCGTGACTTTCCGTGGCAATCTTTGGCAGATGATTTGGAGGATTTAGTTTCGTTTTTCACGGATTCCGAAGAATCAGATTTCTCAGATTACGAATACTATTTAGATTAGTCTTTGCATATATTTATAATGCATGTATACCCAAGATATTTTGAGTTCATTGTTAGATTTTATGTTCAGTTTTTCCCGGTATACTGATGCAGAACATTGTATGTGGAAACATTCTATCTGTCGAATTATTTGTAGTATAATTAATGTATATATTGTTGGTTGATATTTCCAAACAAGTTTATTCTTAGCGGCGCGTAAGCAATGCCTTTCCGTTGCTTTGTATTATTATTTGTCCTAGTTTCGGTTTTTTGGGTGCCTGTTTATATATTCTAGCTATTCAACATATATATTCTGAGATACCAAGGACATTTAAAAAAATATATATGTTTCGGTGCTAATTTCGCCTATTTGCACAGGGCAACAGTGAATATTAAATTGAAAGTACCCTCATAACAATGTTCATTTTAAAAATGATTCTAGGTCAAGTTCTGTTGTTGTTTTTTAAATGTTTTCAAGTGATCAAATTGTAGCAGTTCTTGCTGTCTTGTGATTTGAATAACCAGTCAATTTTCTTTTATCGAAACCTTCTAAGATGTAAACCATATAACTAAAATTTGATTGATTTAATGATTCGGTTAGATAATTTTGTTAAAAATTAAAAAAAAAACAAATAATTTCCTCGCTATTTATAGTTTTTTCATTTGTCGTTTTTTGTTGTACAAAACAATATAAAACTAATAAAAAATTGAATTAAATTATCATCAAATGACTGCCATCATCATTTTCGTTAGTACTTGATATTTGAATTTGTTTCAGAATTTTGAAGTAAATATTATTGCTATTTCATTTGAAAAGGACCCACCCTTAATATTTCAGAAATTCGACATATTAGAAAGAAATGCCGAAACACTTCAACTTTTAACTTGAGGGGGACACTTTTTAGCGCTAATGTCATAAACGCCAGATTCACCCCCTCCCTGCTGGAGATACCCCTTGAATTTTTTCAAGTGGCGTTAGGTATCAAGTCATACCTCATTTAAAAGGTCTGGTAAATCTATTTTCAATAATATTGTTTTGCTTTTGATACCAGCTTTGTTGTTTAAAATTTGCTCTCTCAACTTTTCGAATACACCCGTATTATGTTATGACAAAAAGACTCTGTAAAGAACAAAAAACTTACAAATAGTAAAAAGACAACTGTTAACAAAAAATAACTGTTATTTAATCATGTGGTCAAAGTGACCACCGTTAACATTCAGGCAATAATGAAGCCAATTTTAAACAACGATTAAATAACAGTGGAAGGCAAAACAAAATGATTGAATAGAGATTTACCAGACCTTTTAAGTGAGGTATGACTTGATACATAACGCCATTTGAAAAAAATTAGGGTTATCTCCAGTAGGGAGGGGTGAATCTGACGTTTATGACATTAGCGCTAAAAAGTGTCTGGGCATTTCTTTCTAATATGTGGTATTTCTGAAATATTAAGGGCGGGTTCAAATGAACACAGTGTATATAAAAATTTATAGTATACTTTTCCAAAAATAACAACACAAATACTCAATACACTTCGAAAAATAATAAATAACTTGTTAGTGAATTCAAAATGGTCTAACTTGATAAACTCGTGCTTATTCATTAAATTAAATAGAACATTTTAGTGTTGTGGTTAACGCTGAAGATCGTTATATAGAAAAATATTACGTTTTGACGTTTTAATATAGTATTTTCTAAAAATTTATGTTTAAGCTAATATGGTTTCTAATGGAACCACTCTTTGTTTCCATTATTGCTTAAATTTAAACATTTTTATCTACGATCAATTTTAAAATTACTTAGGGGGCGTTCATTAATTACATGAGGCATTATTGAAGAATTGAATAGATGATGCTTTTACTTGATGAAGATCCATACTAAACTATGAAATAAAACAATTTAATTTGTTTAAATCTCCATTTTATTTTGAACTGATGTTCAATTTAAAATTAGTGACGCGTTTCGCTACACAGTAGCTTTATCAAACACTAGTTTGATTTGAAACGCGTCACTAATTTTAAATTGAACATCAGTTCAAAATAAAATGGAGATTTAAACAAATTAAATTGTTTTATTTCATAGTTCATTATTGAGGATTTTATGACCCCCCCCCTCCCCCCTTAGTGAGATGCAGTAAGATTTTTCTCGACCCCCTCCCCTAATCTTACGTGAGATTTTTCAAAATTTGTGTTTTGTGTGTAAAAGCGTTGTATTTATAAAAAAACAATTTGCTTGATTACTTTCATTTAAGACTAGCAAAGGCTAGTATATGGGAATATTACCGTAATCTAAAATCACAGTGATAAAATTTCACGTTTTTTATTTTAATGTAACTTAACTTTGACGCAATTTTACATCGTTTTCTCCTAGAAAAAAATTACGTGATATTTGCCAAGACCCCCCTCTCCCCCAAGTGAGATTTGGTAAGATTCGGCTCGATTCCCTCCCCCCCTGTACACCTCACGTAATTAATGGACGCCCCTTACTTGGAACCGGTTATACCATAATAAATCAGGTAAATGTTTATTGGGAACTGACAATTTAAAATCAAAGTAGTAATAGCTTAATTAGTCGAGTGTTCAGATTAATAGTCATGTTTATAAAACGATTTAGTATTAAATGTAATTTAGAATGGGAGTTGAATATTTCCAGACCGTGAGAAATCAAAAAATAGAATCTGCTGTTCAGTTAGAGACTTCCTGGGCAAAGCAAATAAAGATCATTTCACCCTTCCAAGATAATAATTCAATAATGTTTACTGGGGGACGTCGGCCCAAGTTGAAAATTTTCTACCACTGGGGAATATAAATTTGTCATGTTAAATATCCATAAACCTCGGCTATTCAAACCAGGTAATTGGAACCAAATATCGATATTTATAAATATTATGTCTGGTTGTCAGAAAGTTGTGTTGGAGCTCCTGGTTTTACGTCAGTTGTCAATGTAATATACTTATACTTTTCCTAATTATATATGCAGTAGATAACAGATGAAACTGTAGAAACTAATTTAAAATCTCAGGCGCAATCATAGATATGAGACATGGCGCAATGTGAACATACTACGTTGACAATTTACATTATTGACGCGAAATCAGTAGTACACATTCCCTAGTTTGAAGAGCCGAGGCGACTTCTACCTGTCAGTTCCCAAAAAAATCTATAAACCTGGTTTAAACTTGCAATGTAAAACCGTTTCTTGAACTAACTAAAAAGTTCGATTGCCGTTGTTTGCCGTTTTTAAATTATATGTTTCTTCCTTTTAAAGAAAAATTCGTTCGTTTTATTTTATAGTGTATCTACTAAGTTTTCTGATATTTTTCTTTTGTATAAAATATGAAGCCCGAGAACAGTGCAAAATTAAGCTTAGGGTTTTTAAGAAAAATGTCATTTCTATACATGTCAATGCAATAGTTTCAAATATCCAATTTTGTAGTGATATTATTAGCCTTTACGAGTTGAACAGTGACCTTTGCCAGTTAAAAGTTAAAGGATAGCAAAGTGATATTCGATTTTAGGTTTAAAATTGAAGATATGAAATGTATCGAGACGCAAA
Source organism: Lochmaea crataegi (assembly GCA_947563755.1). Lineage (NCBI taxonomy): Eukaryota > Metazoa > Arthropoda > Insecta > Coleoptera > Chrysomelidae > Lochmaea > Lochmaea crataegi. The sequence continues at coordinate 8,602,599 of OX387422.1, forward strand.
ATATTGCATCATTAGAAGCATATTCGTACTTTTCATTATTTATAAAATATGAAAGACTAAATAATTAAATTGAATTTCTTATCTTCAGTTACACGTTTGAGTCAGTAGTTTCAAATTTGACATGTATTGTTGTTTAAATATCCAATTTTGTAGTGATATTATTAGCCTCTACGAGTTGAACAGTGACCTTTGCCAGTTAAAAGTTAAAGGATAGCAAAGTGATATTCGATTATAGGTTTAAAATTGAAGATATGAAATGTATCGAGACGCAAAATATTGCATCATTAGAAGCATATTCGTACTTTTCATTATTTATAAAATATGAAAGACTAAATAATTAAATTGAATTTCTTATCTTCAGTTACACGTTTGAGTCAGTAGTTTCAAATTTGACATGTATTGTTGTTTAAATATCCAATTTTGTAGTGATATTATTAGCCTTTACGAGTTGAACAGTGACCTTTGCCAGTTAAAAGTTAAAGGATAGCAAAGTGATATTCGATTATAGGTTTAAAATTGAAGATATGAAATGTATCGAGACGCAAAATATTGCATCATTAGAAGCATATTCGTACTTTTCATTATTTATAAAATATGAAAGACTAAATAATTAAATTGAATTTCTTATCTTCAGTTACACGTTTGAGTCAGTAGTTTCAAATTTGACATGTATTGTTGTTTAAATATCCAATTTTGTAGTGATATTATTAGCCTTTACGAGTTGAACAGTGACCTTTGCCAGTTAAAAGTTAAAGGATAGCAAAGTGATATTCGATTATAGGTTTAAAATTGAAGATATGAAATGTATCGAGACGCAAAATATTGCATCATTAGAAGCATATTCGTACTTTTCATTATTTATAAAATATGAAAGACTAAATAATTAAATTGAATTTCTTATCTTCAGTTACACGTTTGAGTCAGTAGTTTCAAATTTGACATGTATTGTTGTTTAAATATCCAATTTTGTAGTGATATTATTAGCCTCTACGAGTTGAACAGTGACCTTTGCCAGTTAAAAGTTAAAGGATAGCAAAGTGATATTCGATTATAGGTTTAAAATTGAAGATATGAAATGTATCGAGACGCAAAATATTGCATCATTAGAAGCATATTCGTACTTTTCATTATTTATAAAATATGAAAGACTAAATAATTAAATGGAATTTCTTATCTTCAGTTACACGTTTGAGTCATTCTTTATAAACCAGTGATCAAAAAAGCTTCCAGCAATATATATTTTCAAAGTAGAAGACTATATAATAATGCACCCTCTAACATTTATAGCTACAAATGTTTATCAACGTATTATGACAAAACAGCACTAGACAATTATGCCAAACAAAATAGCTTAATAGCCGTAAAGTTGGCCTCAGCAAATCAGCCCAAACAGCTCTCAAACTGCCAGACAAAAAAATATGTGCAATCAAATTCTGTGCACAATGTATCATAGTTTTCAACTTGTCATAATATAGTTATTTTCGAGGTAATCTGAAACTATAACATTTAAATCCAAGCAATTAAATTGTGATGAACAACGGAGTTATTAAATATTGTTAAAAAATGTGCACGACAGATAAAATGCATAAATCTTGTGCTATCTAGAAAACTACACTAATTTTTAAGACGTTCCAAGCTTTCCAACAGACAAAACGATACAGAGCTGGATTCATAAACTGTATTGTTCCCTGCTTGCCAAGTTTTCCGCTGGCGATGATTGGCAGATATTACACAGTTTTCATTGAAAGAGCGACGGACAACAGAGTTTATACATCCAGCTTTTAGGAATGTCAAATGAAGTTTGCATTGTCATCAAGGGCAACTAATTGGCACCTAAAAGCACTAAATTTTTAGGTATCTTAGTCCTGGTTGGGCTGGGTTGTTGAAACCAATTTTATGGAGGTGAAGAAAATTCATTTTTAATGTTTTCTGATTATATATATCATATATTGATTAAAATTACGGATAAAGTGGAATTTTACATAAAAAAAAATTTTTAAATAAAAAAAGTACCAGTAGATGTTCACAAGGGGTGATAAAAGTAAAACAACACTGTTACTAAAGTTGTAGTTGAACTTCGCAAATACAAAACGAAAGATGTTCATCGCATTCAATAAAAAACGTTTGAATATACAGTGTGTGCTTGTCATAAAGTAAAAAGTTTCTTTTGTTTCTGTATCTTGTATAACAACATATCATTTGTTCACCCTATATTGTTATAAATATAAATGAAATAATATACATTGATGGGAAGAATGGCTGATTATGAAAATGCCAAATGTCTGTGTTTGTTTTGTCATAGTGTCGTTTTTGAATTTTTTTTTCCAGAATCTTGAAAAATATCAGAGTTGGTTGTGATAAATCCGATTTGGTTAATAAAATTGAATGTACGTAATTTATTAAATGTTTTATTGCAAGATTTTGTTGTATTCAATTTATTTAAGGTCGAAAGAATTTACATTTTGTAAAAAATCAAACTATTTGTAATAGAAAATTTTAAATATCCCTGATACGTTTACCTTGAAATGAATTTTCGAATGAAAGTTCTTGATGCACTTGAATTATTTTTTAACATCAACTTTTGTTAAGTAATGAGAAGATTGGATTGGAAAACTGCGTAAAAGAAACAAATATATTTTAATATTCAAACTAGATTTGACAACACTGCAAGAGACATTATACAATTTTAGGGAAAAACTCAAAAGTCAAGATGCACATCTCTGATATTTAACGAAAAATTCGATAAAGAACAAAACTAAATCCGCTTACATATTTTCCTACAGGTTTAGATCTGTAATTCATATCAAACAGTCATAACTGTATAAGCCCCCAGTAATATGTACGTATGTAATTTACATATCGTCACCCTAATTATCAAACCTCGTAACTCCAATTTTGGTCAAAAATGAGATTTTGGAGCCATCTGTGAGAGAAAAAAAACTACCTATGATGGTGAAAACCATTTAACCCCACATTACTTTATTTTAATAATATGTAAAGAAGAGAAAACCTCTTAACTCCATATACATCCGCGTGCCCTATAGAATACCTCGCAATTTTTTGGAATGTTTTTTGTGTTTCCTGTAAATTTTGTGATTTTGGAGTTACGAGGTTTGATAATTAGGGTGACGATATAATTAATGTAAACAGTCCATGCTTTTTTATTTCAGAGATTCGACACTTTTGTCTTGACAAAGTACCTTCACAATATGTCCCTTGACAAGTTCTTCAATTCGATCTTCCCATTTATGACTAACGTGACATTAATCTACTTGCATTTAATGTGAATGTGCATTCAAGCTCCATAAAGTAATTTAAAGATATATTCTTGTTACTGCTTAGAGATGATTATTGATTCTTACATGTAGAAAAATCTGAGAACGTTGGTTATTATTTAACACATCCATTATTGCTAGCTACTATTAGCCATTTTTTGCCTATAAACGTTATATTATAATTGAATTTACTGTTTGGACCCTTACTTTGTGGAATCTACTCATATTAATGTTATAAATGAAACTAACTGAAACGAATATGAAAATTATTAAAGGATATTGATAATTATTTCGTCAGAATGTAGCGTACAAAGCACCTAACCAGTGAATTGATACGCCTCAAGGTCCGGAGTTAGTTTCGAAGTTGAAAATATACAAAGAGTTGATGATATCTTTTAAAAACTTATATTTTTCAATATACCTTGACAATCTGTCTCAAAATTAAGAATGACAAATATTGACAACTACTAGTTAAAAATAAAATACAAAGTGTCAAAAAAATACACAAACACTAGCATTTTCCAACATACTCCCACCTTGTGCCATGCTTCCAAGTGGCACAACTTCTTAGGAAAATCTACGACTCAAATCTCGACGGGGGCTTAACTTGTCTTCCATATCTTGTAACAATTGGGGTTCTGCTTTCCCTAACGGTAGTTATTTTTCTTTCCCTCATCGTTGAGTCTTCTTCAGAAATATTAGACTTAGGCTGTTCGTTCTCAATATCTAACCTTTCTAAGTGTCTTTTTTGCAGTTCACATCTCACCGAAGTATCTTCTTCGGTCTCGATTTCAAGGGGGTAAAGTCTTTGAATGGGTCTCATCAAAGAACCCGTTGAAGTACGAACTTTCACCAGACGAATTTTTCCATCTTTTCCGGGAAAAATATCTTCTACTATATCCAAAGGCCAATCAAGTCTCTTCAAATGTTCGTTTTCGATAATCACAATGTCTCCTTTAATAACTTCTCTGGATGTTTTTCTTTTCATGTGCAAAACTAGCTGGCTCAGGTATTCTTCTCTAAATCTTTTTCTTAAATTAATTCTTATCTTCTGAATGTATCTCAGATGCCTTTTAAGAGATGTGGCATCAATTTCGTCCATACAAGGTGTCCCGATTTCCTTGACATCTTGAAGAAACATAGACGGGGTTAGAACAACTAATTCATTTTTCGTGTCGGTAATATAGGTGAGGGGCCGTGAATTTATTACTGATTCACATTCGCATATAACTGAAAAAAGCTCTTCATAGGTCAGACAAGCTTTTCCAAGTTGTTTATTTAACAGCTGTTTCAATATGCCTATCAGACGCTCCCACCATCCGCCCCACCAAGGAGATCCAGGAGGGTTAAATTTCCATTTTAACCACGATAGGAAGTCGTCTTTCATATTTTCAGGAACTTTCGCATCCCATGATAACTTTAAATCCCATGATTTCTGAATCAATAATCGAGGAAAAATTATAACTGGACAACAAAAACCAACAGGATCGAAAAGACGTTGTGTTAAAGAAAGAATTATTCTTTTTGTGATCATATCTGTATTAATATTCCTGAAAGGATCGAAATTCATTTGAAGAGTATCTGTCTCTTTGTTCCAACGAAGGCCTAAAACAGTAGTCAAATTCTCATCACTATTTTCTGTTGATTTATTAGTCATAGTATGCTCCCACCCTCGAAGATCAAATTTACCTTCTAGCATCAGTTGAGTGGATTCCAAAATAAATTCATTGAGATCTTTTTCATTATCAACACTGGTCACACAGTTATCTACGTAAAAGCTATTTATCAATTTTGTTATCACCCAATTAGAAAATTTCAAATATCCTTCCGGCTGTTCAAGAGCCTTTTCTAAATGATATTTAATTACTGCTGCCAGTAAAAAAGGACTAGAAGTAACTCCGAAAACAACTCTTGCATGTCGATAACATTTCAAACTACCTTCCTTATGAAACCATAAGAATCTTAAGAAATCACGATCGTTTTCATTCAAACTTATTTGTAAGAACGCTTTTCTGATGTCTGATACAACACCAATCTTATGGAGTCTAAATCTAATAAGAATCGATGGAATGAGTTCGATAAAATTTATTCCTTTTTCTAAGCAATGATTCAAGGAAACCTGATTTCTATCCCTAGCAGATGCATCGAAAACAGACCTTAATTTAGTAGTGACACTATTTAATTTTACCACATGTCGATGTGGCAAATAGAAACCAGTCTCCTTATCAATTGGAAATATTTCTTCAATTACGCCCTCGTCCTTCCATTCACTTATAGTTTTATCATATGTATCATAATAACCATCTTTTTCTAATTTCTTAATAAGATTATAGTCGTTTTTTGGTCATATCGAAATTATTAACAATTGGAGGATGTCCATCAATCCAAGTCAAACCTACTTCATATCTTCCTTCACTATTGATACAAATCGACTCTAGGAAATTTTCCATTGTATCTTCTTCTATCTTCTTTCGCTGATTTCGTTTCTCAGGATCCGTAATACCCAACGTTTCCAAGTCCCACAAATGTGAGATATCATTATTGCAGAAAAAAGAAGAAACCAACATTGAAGAAGCATATGAATTTCTATAATGGTCTCTGGGAATTTTTCCCATTAGAACCCAACCCAAAAGAGTTTCCATTGCTATCAATCCACATTGCAGAGAATATCGTTTCCCAGTAAAAAGTTTTCCTGCAATATCAGCTCCGATTAAAATTTCTATTGGACCGTCGTTCCTATCTGAGATCGAAACACCTAATTGATGAAGTTCGTTCATCCACGGACTTTCTGATATGGAAGCGACGTGACTACAAATCAATGGTTGATCAAGAGCATCAAAGTTACAAATATACTTCTCGTTCAAATTTTTCAGAGTAATTCGATATCGATTATGATGGCTAGTTTCCGAATTTGTTCCTCCAAATAGAGCATGAATTAATTGTTCTGAACCCAAAGCTTCGTATCCCATTTCAATCGCAACGTGTTTCACAATATATGATCGTTGTGATCCAGTATCAATTATTATTCTGACGATGATATGTCAATATCGAAATAATTATCAATATCCTTTAATAATTTTCATAAATCTTTCAATTAAATAGTGGAATTAATTAGAAACAGTTAGTTTCATTTATAACATTGTTATATTATAAGTTTTATAGTTCAATTTTTAAAATTATATGCTTATTATTTTGCCCCGGTCCTTGTCACAGGTTGTCACATTTTTAGAACCCCCCCCCTGATATGACGTAACAATTTTATGCATGTATTTAAAAATAATCAGAAGAAAAAAATTATTCTAATGTTTATTAAAAATCTAATAAAATAAACATAAACTTATAGCGAGAGTGGTAAAGTATTGACAAATATACACACATATAAATTGGTGACGTCACAAAGATTTTGACCCCCCCCCTGCCCCTTGTCAAACAATGTCACATTCCGGTGATACCCTTCCCTTTAACGTGTGACGTTATTTATGGGGGACCCTTAAGTCTCATCGATAGAGGGCGTCTAGCTCTATCTGAAATAAATTTCAATGAAAGAATTTTAAAAAACTCGTAGAATTGCAAAAGTAGACAGTTTATGTAAACGGATCCCTACTATATAGCAGAAGACGAAAAATATAATATTGACTGGACAATTTGACGTTTCTCCGTTAAGGGTAGTGGTAGTCAATCATAATATTGATCTATCCGACAATCAGATAGGAATTTTAACTAGCGGGACAATTTCTTTGAACAAACCAATAGAAAACAGTATATTATTTAACAAACGTATAAAGCCATTATACACGTTTTGAATACTATACTTTATCCACAACTATATAAGTTTTTTCAAAAAATACAAAAGGTGTCAAATGAACAATGTTTATACAGTGACAAGTAAACTTTCAAATCACGTTAACTCATTATTCAATTCTATAAGGTAATTACCTAATGAAAATCGTATACTTAACAGGTCTATTAATTAATAGAATATCAAAATATTATTTGGCATCTTGTTATACAATACTTTCATCATTGAGTTCATTCACATTATGGTTTTTCTCGAGTTGTAACTATAGAAAGAAAATGGAATAAACATTTAACAAAGAAAAAGGGATTGGCTAATATTTACTTAAATACAAAACCATGATATATTCTTTAGAATAATTGGTTCTAAGATTCAAGCTTCATCCTCAAAACAGTTTAATAAATCTATGTCTTGTTATTTTGGAGCAAGTGAATAACTTACATGAAATACTTACATGGGCACTGTAATTTCGCAAAACTGATAAATGTGCTAAACTCACCGTCTGTACATTTAATAAGATAATTTCTTTGATTTTGCGTAACCCCATATCAGAGGTACCTATGAAATGTTATAATCAAAACATCGTCATTTATACCTTCAGTATTAACTTTGAATCATACTGAACAAAATATAATCTTAACGATTACTGTCCATATTAAATCAAACGAAATATTAACTGTATAATCAATTGTGTCATGATATCACTTTCTACCACTGTTTAGACTATTGTCAACAGTTTTTAAATTAAGCCAAACAAGCTAAATTTAATTGAATTTACTGTTTGGACCCTTACTTTGTGGAATCTACTCATATTAATGTTATAAATGAAACTAACTGTTTCTAATTAATTCCACTATTTACTTGAAAAATTTATGAAAATTATTAAAGGATATTGATAATTATTTCAATATTGATATATCATCGTCAGAATGCCAGAAGTTACATTTTATGTGATACCTACTTGATGTTTAATATTTTGGCTAGACCAAATAGTAAGTGACCTATCTTGTGATTGACTTGATATATATGAATAGAAAAAAGAAGAAGATTTGATTTTACAAATATTAAAGCTTAGGTATTATTAGCCCTATGGGGATATCCTGGATATCTTTTTCCCATTTAAGATCAGTATAACTGTGCAATGATATAGGAAACCAAGGAAAACTATATCTGCTGATCTTTACAATAGTTACTTAAGAAGACAATTTATTAGTGGAGAGCTCCCTAGATTTATCTGTTCATTGACAACTTCATATTGTGGGTCTCTTAAGTGTCTTCTTATTTCTAGTTCTTCAAGGAAATCTAGTTCTTGTTTCTTATCACAAATATGCAGTACTTCTAGTTCTGTGTTAGGTGTTAATGAATGTTTTGTGTCAAGAAGGTGTTTTGCGTAATGTGATTTATCTGGCTGTTTCAATCTGTATGCTCGTGAGTGTTCATTGTATCTAATTTCAAAATTTCGAATTGTTTGACCAATATAGACAGCATTACATTCTGGACATTTAAGTTTATATATTCCAGACTTTTTTAATGGGGGTATTTTTGTTTTTACATTTAACAATTTTTTTACTCACATTGTTTTCTGTTTTAAAAGAAATTGCTGTATTTGTTGAACAAGATATTATCTTTGAAATATTATTAGAAATATTACCAGCATATGTGATGGTTTTGTAATTTTGTATTTCCCTAGTTTTTTCAGGAAATATTAATTGTAATGCCACTTTTTCCTCTTTTTTATTAATTAATTTATTTATTATATGTAATGGATAACCGTTGGATGTGGCTATTTGTTTAATTATATTAATTTCTCTATCAAAATTATATTTGTTCATAAGAACTGAAAATGCTCTATGTATCATTGAATTATATGCTGCTAATTTATGTGACATGGGATGATTGGAATTTTATGGTATAGTCACATCAGTATGTGTTGGTTTTCTGTAAATTGAAAAATCAAGTATATTATTGACTCTTTGAATTTTAATATCAAGAAAATTGATTGAGTTATTTTCTTCAACTTCTAATGTAAATTTAATTTTTGGATGTAAATTATTAATATGATTGAACAATATATCTAATTGTTGTTCACTACCTACAAAACAAGCTAATATGTCATCTACATACCTATACCAAAATAATATATTTTTTGAAATGTTACATTCAAAGATTTTTCTTTCTAAACTGTCCATAAAAATGTTTGCTAAAATTGGTGATATGGGGTAAACCCATTGGTAAACCTTCATTTTGAATATATACCTAATAAATTGTCTTCTTAAGTAACTATTGTAAAGATCAGCAGATATAGTTTTCCTTGGTTTCCTATATCATTGCACAGTTATACTGATCTTAAATGGGAAAAAGATATCCAGGATATCCCCATAGGGCTAATAATACCTAAGCTTTAATATTTGTAAAATCATATCTTCTTCTTTTTTCTATTCATATATATTAAGTCAATCACAAGATAGGTCACTTACTATTTGGTCTAGCCAAAATATTAAACAACAAGTAGGTATCACATAAAATGTAACTTCTGTCATTCTGACGATGATATATCAATATCGAAATAATTATCAATATCCTTTAATATATTTCATTAATTTTTTAATTAAATAGTGGAATTAATTAGAAACAGTTAGTTTCATTTATAACATTAAGCTAAATTTACCTTCCAAGTATAAACGAAAGTCTTTTAAACAACTGAATTTCAAAGAAATTATCTTTTGTGTGTCACACTGTAATAATTGTATGTAATTTTGTGCACAGACTGTTTTTCGTACGTGCATAATGTATGAAACTGATTGTAACCAGTCAAAATTAGAAATTGTGAATACCTTAATCTTCGATTATTAAACAGAAAAGTAAAAGTCGGTGTACTTTTGTTTTGCGGTTTAGTCACACAAGTGAAGCATTTAATGTAGAGAAAAATCTATGCATGTCCTTTATAACTCTTGCTGTTCTTGTGAAAAAACTGTATTTGTGAATTCTTACTTGTGCATGCATCATCATGTGGCTACGTAACGGTCATGCATTTCAAGGTTGTGTTCATTACCACTGCATTAAAAAGATTTAGTAATGAGTTGCAACTAATGAGGCGATTTTTCAGAAAATTTTGAAATAGGTAGACAATCTTCGGAAAATAAATTTGCTTTGTCCTGGATTTAAAAAAACTTAATTGTATCGAAACAGCCATAATATACATATCGATTTTAAATAACACGTCAGTTCACAAAGTTTAAACTTCTTGGAAAACGAATTTTTGTGATACTTTAAAAAAAATGACGTGTGCCTTTTTAACCATCATCGAATTTTTCCATTTAAACTTTCCACTTCAACTTGAAAAGACGTTAGTCTTGCCAGTTTGTTGAAGCACCGCCTTAAAATTTCAGAGACTAATTTTTATATGAAACAGGAACAGCCCAGAATTGCATGAACTGTACTCGACAAACTTTGTAATCAGTATTATTTTAATTCATAGATTCAGGTAATTTTCTAGAGCTAAAATTGTATCGTTTATATATTAACTGAAAATATAAAAACTAGCAAGAAGAAAAAATTTATAATAAATTATTCAATTCTATAATTATAATAATCCTATATTTTATGTTAGGTACATCATTTTTTATTGGGTTTTACGCAATTTTCTTTCTACATATAAGAAAGTGTCCCATAACATTCTTCATGCATAACGTTTAATTTTGATATATATGAAAAATGCAAGTAACATTTAAAATTATTTTAAATTCAATCTACACTAATCGAACGATATAATTTGGTAAACGTTCCCGATATTTTTAAATAGTACATTACTCCAGGGATATGTTACAGAATATCAGACTGGTAAATATGTAGAACCAGGACTGTAGCTCGAAACTGGTCAAAATTTTTTCGCAGCCCTGTGCACCATCAACAAATTATATCCTATGTAATAATATAGCGGGGACGCCATAAAAATTCCTTGCATTTCAGCTGCAGCCCTGGTTCTGCATATCCAGACTTTTTATGAGAATTAATTATTAATTCCAGAGTAATGAATATAATTGAAATAATGTTCCTTTTAGCCTGAGGCTACTACATTTCATTAAATCTGAAAAATATTTATGTATTTATTACAAACATTTCCTTTTCAGTTGTTATATAATTAAAGAACACTATATTGCTTATCTTTTACTTTCCTACAACTAAATGTAATTTGTTAAATTACTAGATGTCAAGTAAACGTTAAGCATAGAGGCACTATAATGTTCCAACCATTAAAAAAACCATAACCCCAGCACAGGCTATAACGAAAAAATAAGTTAGTCATGTTGCGTTAAAGCGGCGTGTGATTTTACACATCTCTCTTGGGGATGATCTGCGTTTAAAACGCAGCGATAGCAAAAAATGTGATTGTTTTGTGCTACTGAATAAATGTAATGTTATAAATGTATCCTGCCTTAAGTGGATCATTAATGTCGAATATATACATTGCAAACTATTATTTTCTTCAAACGTCAGTAAATCTGTCATTTTTCGACTGTGTAGGCGACCGTAAAGTTTCATTTTTCCTCCGCCGAAGCTTTAGTTTTCACTTTCCCGCCGGCGGAGGGAAAATCATAAATCATAATTTCCGGCGGTGTTCACCGCATTTCTATAAATTACTAATTTAGGAACTAATTGGTTATTATTTAAGTGGACTTACTCGATAAAACTGCTTATCAATTCGGAATTGAAACGCAACCGGAGACGCAATAATTGTAAAAAATAAATTATAAATGTTGACAGTGTCCACTGACAGCTTTATGTTACATTACTATAGCAACAACCTGTGCCTACTCACCGACACCGGTCTAAACCGCCTTGCGAACCCAATTATCTTTAAAAATTATTACTATCAAAAAGAGACGTTTTTGCATTAATTTGTCGACATTTGAAGAAAAAACAGCATATTTTATATGGAGGAAAAGTAATACTTTTCATGACTTGCTCTCTATTACCAGCCTCACTCCGTTCGGCTGGTAAACACGAGCGCGTCATGAAAAGTATTACTTTTCCTCCATATAAAATAATATACTATTTCTGACAAGGAAGTTGGATTGGAAGGTAGAAAAACTTTGTAACAACGCCAACAATATCGTATATATTATACTCCTATATGTAAGACGTGTTTATGTCCTTAACCCAAAAATTTAAATTTTAGAATGGCATCCAGTGGCAAGCTAACGTGAATATTAAGTCTAAGGTTGGCTAACTATAGTTTACTATAAGTATTGTTATTATTTTAAATAAAAATATAAACATATATTTTCGTTTTACTGCTAATAACGTTACAAATTCATTTCTGGATCTTAAAACTTTCCTAACATTTTTGCTGGATACTAAATTATATAAAAGTTTATTCCACAGTAATGTTTGCAGACAGTGAAAATGGTTTCAACTAATGTTTGTAAATTAAAAACTGCTCGTACCATTTAATTCCACTATTGTTTCTTATATGTGTAAAATTTGAATTACTTGTCTTCCTATTTTAAAAATTAAAAGGGGAACAACTTAATGTGCACTGTACAATATTTATCTAGCTTCATTATATTTGTTGTTTGTTTAAGTAAAACATAGTTTGTCAATGTAATGGTTATTAATCGACGAATTGTATGAAGATCTAGAGTGTATTGTGGCATAGTTTATAACAATTTGAATAGTTATAGTTACTAACATGTGTGGTGCTAGGACAGATGAACTGGAAACTGGCAAAATTGCCATGTTGAAAAGATCTGTGATTGTTAGCTTGTTAGATGTAATTAAAATTACAGTAGCTTTTGATTTACTTTATCTATTTAAATATTTATAAAATTCCCTTTTTAATTCCTTAAATTCCCGAAATAAACAGTTGATGGTTTAAACATTTGTTTTATTTAAGATCCTAACAAGAATTTATTAAATTTTCATGAATTAGAATCTATTTTTTAAAGGTAGGTACGTATTAACAACTATTTTGAGTCCCAACTTTGAAAAGTATTGTTGTTTTAATACATTTTCTTACTTTTAATTTATAAAGTGAGTGAGTGAACTGCAATTCTCAATAATTTCATTACTTTCCGTGATATAAAATAATTATTAAATAAATGGTAGATCTATATACTTGATAGGATAATTTATTTATTTACAGAGTCCATTTTTTCTACAGCCACTAAGTTTTGTTTGCGTTTAATTTCTTCAAGTGTGGTTTGAAATTTTTTAGATGCCTCAGTTTCTGGTGGATATAATTCACGTTTTGTGTTTACCACCCACTCTTCAAAATATTGCGGTTGATTGAAATAATGGAATAGTGCCACAGGGAATGTCACATAGAGAGCCATTTTGGCAACTTCCAATGTCCAAGTACCCATAGTGTCCTGAAAATAATTAATAAATCAATACATACAAGTAGTACAGTGGAAATTATATAATAAATAAGCTATGTTCATTTCTATATGACATTTCAAAGTAATAGAGTCATATATTGAATGAAATGTTAATTGTACTACCAGCGAATTGTTCATTTAATTATATATTCTCTATATAAACACAAATTTTAAGTTTTTTGAGACAAAAATATAAGCAACTTCTCTTGAATACTATGTTTTGATTCAGCTATTATCCGAGCTGATGTAAAACCAAATTTTATACTGACTAATCAAATGTATTTCTTTTCAACTCAAATGAACATTTATTACCTGATATCAATAATGTTTAGCTTGTTATAATTTCAAATCAAAACCATTTTAATTTTAAAAAAGTCAAGTTTTTGTGGTTATGTTCTCGTGCTCTTTACTAAATACAGGAAAAAGTTCTCAATATTGGCAGATCTTTCAACAGTACTGGTTGCATATCTACTAGGAAACTTTTAAATCAATCTGCTGTTGAAATAGATAGGATACTGTTTTAATCTTCTAATCCGTATACAGTCATACTTGTATGTATGTATGTATATTGGGGTGACTGAGACCTAAAAGATCTATTGTATCCCCTTACTTCTACTTAGTTCCTGAGGAAAGTCTCAGAGACTAGTAGCTCCTTTTTAGTCCTATTTCCCGGAGGAATTTTAGGATATCTGCAGGCTTTAACACCCTCTTCTATCCAGTAATCACCTAGGTGTTGTGCCCTAGGATTCCAAATTTATGTGCAATTCGCAAGTATATATGTGGATGGAGGTTTCTTATTCTTCCATGCCACAGAATGTACATTCTTCTTCCTCCACTATTTTGAGCTTTCTCAGGAACACATTCAGGCGACAATATCCCGCTAGGATCCCTGTTAAAACTCTAGTGCAGTTTTACTTTGACTTATGCATTCATTTGATCTCAACAGGTTGTAGCACCTAGAAGAATCTTTGATTGTCTAAACCCTACTAGATCTTTCCAATGGTCAGGTCTTCTCTTTTTTGGGACTGCTGCCGCAAAAGGGTTCCGGCCCCCAAAAGGGTGTTTCACAGTGGTGTGAGGTTGAGAATCACTTCCATGGCTGCCGTTGGGCATGTTCTCATTGCTCCTGTAATGCACATACAGGCTAGTCTTTGCGAATTTTGGAGAGGTTTTCTCTCGTCGTCAATAGGCTAGCTCTACTACTCCACGTAATGGCTCCATATAAGTGATAATTGGTCTCACTATGGCAGTATACATCCAGCTCAGGATTTTTGGGTTACAACCCCATTTCTCCCTGCCAGATTCCTGCACACCATTAATAGAGCAGTTTCTGCTTTGTATATAATCTGCACAGGAGTTTACTGTTTAGAGTGAAACCTAGATACTTGACTTCTTGTCTTCATTCAACCTCGCTCCCATCAAGTTTAATGGTTTTGAGGTTGAGTTTTCTTTTCTTAGTGAAGGCTATTAAGATGGTTTTGATGTTAAGTCCCACTTACCTGCACCAGCTATTTGTATAGTTCAGACCCTTTTGTACGATGTCACAAAGGGTGTTTTCGAATTTTTCCCTTGTTGTCAAGACAATTTCATCGGCAGGATATTCCGATATCAGTCAAACCACACATGAGTTCGTCAACCGTCAGGCTCTACATTAATGGGGATGCTACTCCCTGTGGACATCCTCTGGTTGTATAAGTAAAATTAATACCTATTTAGAGGTACCAGCCGTTTTAGTAACTTAACGTATGCGGCTTCTTGAACCATCTGAACCCGCATGAAAAAAATTAGGTTATGACCCTTGTCATGTCAAATGCTTGACATATTTCTTATTGCATTGGCGTAGTGACTTGAAATTTCATATTATCAGTGGCGGTTTGTAATAATACAAATTAATTTTATGAAATTCATAAAATTCTAAAGATGTTGACATAATAAAAGAATATAAAAGAAGCGCACTAATTTTAAAAACATTGTTTTATTAACTAGATACATAGTTTTCTTAAAAAAATATGGCAATTCAGAGTTCGATTAAGTACAAATTCTAGATTTTAAAAAAATGACAACGTGATCTTCAAGGCAAAGTTTAATTAGTTTCTAAATCAGAATAACTTTCGGAAAGTGATAGTTCATCATCGGATTCATTGGATACAGAGATCACCATAGGTTCGATGTTTAGTAGGTCCAGTTTGTTTTCTACTTCCCATGCTTCAGAAATAATTTTCTCTGTATGATTTATGTAATTCTGCCAGTGTTGCTCCGGTACATTTTTTACAACGTCATTCCATACTTTTAAGACTTCAGTAGGTGACCTTGCAGTTTTCGTAATAGCTTGGTAATAATGCCTTTTAGTTTCTGACCATACCATTTCGATGGCATTAAAATGGCAATGATAGGGTGGTAGCCTGAGAACACAATGACCATGCTCGGCAGCGTATTTGTCTAAATGATAATTTTTTTCTGGCAAAACTTGCTTTTCAATTATATTCCAAACAGCATCCTTTAAAATGTGATCTGGAAAAGAAATATTCTTTTTTTTGAGCCATTCTAACATGCGTGTTTTACTCCAACTTTTTCTTGGGATTTCTTCATCCAGGCGACTGTGATACGTTGCGTTCCATTATAATTAACGATGGTTCTTCCAAGTTTACAATTAGTTGCTGTTTAAACCAATTTTCAAAATTTTCGGTGTTCATGTTATCATGGTAATCGCCAGTTTTTTTATTGCATTTAAAAATAAGCGATGCATTTGCCACAAAACCTTTTTTATTACCGGCATGAACAATTACATATCGTGTCCCACTTCCAGTTATTTTTAAATCACTGTGTTTAGTACCATCTTGCCACATTCTTCTGTCCCCGCTTTTACTAAAAACCCATGTCTCATCCAGAAAAACAGGTGTAAAGAGCTTTTCGCTTTTAGCAGCATGGTATTTGTTCAAAAATAATATTCTTTTTAATCTGACTGCAGGCATTTCCAATAAATGTTTTCTTCCATCCTGTTTTTTGAAATGAAAACCCATTTTTTTAATTCCCAAATATAACGAACCTTTGGAAATCTTAGTTTCTGGAGACTCTTCGATAAATTGCCGTAAAATAGTTTCTACTGTGATTTTATCCTTTCGCGCATACATTTTATAAATTACTTCCCTCAAACAATGCAGGGTATTTTTTGTAATTCGGGTTTTGCTCCGGGAAACGCTTGCAGACATATTTCTTCTAAATTCGAAATCTGTAGCTCTGTTTGGTTTTTCAAGATTATATAATGTGCTTTCTGGAACTTTTAGTGCTTCGGACGCTTTTTGAATTGCCTTAAATCGAGATCCTAAATCGTTTTGAAAATAGTTTACTACATTAAGCATAAGTTTTTTGGATTCATCAGAATATCGCATTTTTATATCTTATTTTGCGTTATGACATTAACATGAAATCAAAATTTGACGTAACTTCAAAAACGTGACATCTAATAAATTAGTTACGACGTTCATTTTTGTTGGTAATTTTTTGTTTCAACCGATTTATTAATAATAAATAAGGATGGTCTTATTCTAAATGGGTATAAAATTTACTATACAAATGGAGACAGTGTCATACTTAGATCATATGTTATGTGGTGGTTACTGGCCTATTCCACTGGGACCTTTTCAGATCTATTGTGGTCCACTTAATTTAGGTTGCCTTCCCCAGCCCTATTTTTTTAATAAAGTCCACCAACTTTAAGACTGAGTCTTTCATATAGTGCTTTGCCTAGTGCATAGAACCGAGTTTTAGGACTGGCAGTGCTGCCTACCCGAGCATTAACTGAAAGTCACTCTTGTTTACGGCAGTTTCACCCCTGACAACAATTACTATGTCATTTGCATATGAAACCTGTCCTGGACAGTTTGTTGAGGAGGTCATCTATTAATGTTGTCCAAAGTAGTGGTGACAGGACACTCCTCCTGTGAGCTTCCTTCACCTGTTTACTCAGGTACATCCAAGATTTATACGTACCCTTACCAAACATAATAAAGAGTCAAATATTTTGCGTTTGTCAGAAATTAAAAACTGTTAACGTATTTTAAACTTTATTCAAAACAAAGTAACAAGTTAGAAATTGTCAAAGTTTCAACCAAATTGAACAATACAAAAATACAATCAACTGTTTTACAAAAATATAGACAAACGATATCATAACTTTGAAATGCAGGTGAATACTAACAATTGGTCAGCATTTTTAAAGTTTGGCAGTTGCCTCTTTACGACGCAGGAAAATGGAGTCGATATTGCTGAATACTTTATCAGAAGATAAGGATGCATCAACATAGTGATGAATACCTCTGATTTGGTAGTAATCTACCAAGGGTTTTGTTAGAGTATGATATGTTAGCAGACGCTTTTTGAGCGATTCAATATTATCATCTGATCTTCTGATGAGAGGCTCTCCAGTAACGTCATCAGTCATTGGTGTCTTTGGTGGGTTGAATTCTTCGTGATATGATCTTCCACTGGCAGAGTGGATTAAACGACCAGTGATTCTTCGGAATAGGAGATTATCATCAATTCCGAACTCAATTACTGCATCCAACTGAGTATTGCGCTTATCAAGGAGATCGTCCAACTAAAAAAATGAAAAAAATCGATATAATACCAGATGCATTACAAGTGATTAATTTGTTTTCAACAAATATACATATTTTATAAAAAGATTGCACTTCACAATCATAGATAAAGACTACTCCATAGAGCTGAAATTGTACGATTTATAAATGGCTCTAAATAGAATACGGACACTGTAGTGCTCAGATAGTGACCTAAAAAGAAACCTTTCATTGTCATAAAGCAATATCTGACTATGTTTAAGTTGAAATCTGTCAAGGGCTATTAATGCAGCTTCTTCCACTTGGAAACAAAACCTGTCTACAGTAAAGGAAAAGATCAGACCACTGAAAAAATCTATCAGGACACCGCCATCTGAATCGGTACCTCAAGAAACTTAAACTAGTGGAGCAAACACTCCATTCAGATACTTGCGGAATGCATAGCATCACAGAATCCTACTGCACAGCAGCTCAGAGACTGCTGGAGAGAAGTGAAACACTTACCTAAACTACCCAATATACATAGATACAAAATAATACAAAAGCAAATGAGAGATCATTCAAATCAAATAACTTCAAACAGATGCTCTATTTAACCAATATTGAATGGGCTATATATACAGCAACAGCAGCCAACAAACCAACTACTTGGATACATGTCTTAATGAAAATGTCATACTTGCAAGCAATGAAATCCTAGTTATAGCAATTAGCATGTTTATAACTATATATTATTGCTTAATAGAATAGAATCTAGTTACCCTATTTTACTTGATGTTCAACAAATAACACAAAAATTTGCCAGTCCTGAAATTACACATGGCATGTGTCAACCCTCAAAAAATTATCCAAATAGTTTCTTTGACCAAAAACGAGCTATTTAATTTACAATATACTTCACATTCTAGCTTCCCACCTATCTGTTTGTAAAACGAAAGCATATTGAATCTGTAAATAATTCATTACTACATGCACAACTACTTTTGCATCAAAATAAATCAGTTTCGTTACCTTCTCAGCCTGAACTACAGTTCTTGGAAATCCATCCAGCAGAAAGCCATTTTGGCACTCCGGTTTATCCAAATTTTTGTCGATCATATTTACAACAAGGTCATCACCAACAAGCTTGCCTTCATCCATGACTTTTTTCAATTTACTGCCCAGTTCAGAGCCAGACTGAATTTCTGCCCTGAGCATATCTCCAGTTGAGAGGTGGCAAACACAATATTTTTCTTTTAGAAGAGGTGCCTGTTGGTATAAATATTATTATTGAAAATAGTAGCAGACACAAAGTTTATTAAATCTATGTAAAAAGCAAATACAAAAGCCTGCATGTATTAAGCTGACAACGTTGACTTCACAAGTCAAGATAATGTAGTAGTATTTACTTAGTAGTTTATATATTTTTTATTAAATGCATTGATAACAAAATATATGACTTGATAAGACATGTCAACTCATATTAGATAGGTTATAAGTTTTACATTTTATGTAATGTGAAAAATAATATCCAAATTAAAAATTATGAATGGAAGGATTCATGAATCACCTGAGTTCCTTTGCCTGAACCTGGAGGGCCTAATAAGACGGCTTTAATCCCTTCAACAAACTTGTTAACTTGAGCTTCCGGAGCCTTTACAGTTGCAGCTAGGGGTGCCATGCTTGTTATCGATGTTAATTCGCCCCCGAGGTTTTTAACCTTCTAGTCTAAAATGAAATTTTGATAAATAAGGTATTATACAACATTTTATTAACGACCTTTACTCCCAAATGACATATACTCACCGATAATCCTTGTAGAACTGAACTAGCGAAGCGGAGAATTGAAACCATGGGTAACATAAATAAGAATTGAAACCACAGCACACTGATTGAAACTTACGCCACCTTACGCTAGGGATGCGCGATACTATCCGATATTCCAGTGTATCGATACTTTTACTTCCGATACTCGATATTTTGTATCGATAATATGCTTTTCGATGCATTCCAAGTATCGATAAATTTGTAGTGTATCGATACCTTGCGATACGGGATTTTTAGTGGTAGCGGCAAGTAGCGTTATATATAGTGATGAGCGATATCGTGATTTTTTAATCACGTTGTGAAATGATATCGTGCTTTTTTTAACGAAACTATAAATAAAAAACGAAAAATGTGCAGTTTTTTGAGTTTTTCGAGCTAATTTTGAGTGACTAATGTAAAAGTTGTAGATTTTCTCAAGATCTACAACTTTTATAATCAACTTTTTTTCCTAGGATTCTAACTTTTGCCGGAAATCGCAATAATGTCTTTTTTTAACCCCCAAAAAAGTGTATTTTACCGATTATTTCCTTCCTATTAATTTTGACCAATCGCTATCAAGAATTGGTATGTCAAATATAAATTTTATGTGGAAAAATTACTCAACAACTGTCAACTTAGCTGTCAGCAGTTTTTCCGGAAAAAAAATCGAAAAAATTTAATGCAAGTTTGACAAGTTGACAATGTTCATTTAACTCAGGAAATAATCTTACCAAATATCCCTCGTGCATCTAATTTTTCCTGTCGAAAAATTGGAACACTCGTTTCTAAGTAATCTGTTTTAACAAATAGCATTCGCGAAAGTGGAAAAATCCTCGTCTTCGACTCGGATTTTTAAAACCACTCTCGCTCATGCTATTTGTTAAAACAAATTACTTAGAAACTTGTTTTTCCGGAAAAATTAAATGCACTAGGGATATTACCCCCGAAAAAACGTCAAAATTCGAAAAATTTCCAATATTTTAGATGAAATTTTTTTTCGTGGTTTGCGACTATGAAAACTACCTTTTACCAAATTTTCATCAAAATCGAACATTTTTGAACGAACCTAAAAATCAAAAACGAAAAACGCAGTTTTTTGCGTTTTTCGAGCTAATTTTGAGGTTATGTGGAAAAGTCACTGATGTAAAAGTTGTATATTTTCTCAAGATCTACAACTTTTATAATCAACTTTTTATTCTAGGAATTCAACTTTGGCCGGAAATCGCAATATTGTATTTTTCCACCCCACAAAAATGTGTGTTTTACCGAAAAAACGTTATAACTCGAAAAATTTTCAATATTTCAATTTGAAATTTTTTTTCATGGCTTGTGACTATCAAAGCTACCTTCTACTAAATTTTCATCAGCATCGAACATTTTTTAACGAAACCAAAAATAAAAAACGAAAAATGCAGTTTATTGCGTTTTTCGAGCTAATTTTGAGGTTATGTGGAAAAGTCACTGATGTAAAAGTTGTAGATTTTCTCAAGATCTACAACTTTTATGATCAAGTTTTTATTCTAGGAGCTCAACTTTGGCCGGAAATCGCAATAATGACTTTTACCTAATATCGATACTTTCTAGTGTATCGCGCAACCCTAGCTTACGCACAGAAATTTTTAGTTGTCAGATCTAACCTTAAACCAGTGTTGCCAGATATCAAAATCTAAATTTCCCACTAGATTCTCTGAATATTCCCTTTTTAACAGTAAATTTCCCTGCATTATGAAGATTTAAAAAAATTAAGGGATCAACTTTCGTTTAGCTGAAATCAGTTATGTAAGAAATATTCGTTTATTTACTATTTGGAACCTTTTCTAAACAGAAAGAGTCGAAATTTTTTTTGCGGAAATGCATAATTTTCATTTTTTCGACTTTGGAATAGCTGAAACCAATAACAAGAATATACGTTTCTGTTTTACATTTTAGACAATTTTCTAAACATAAACACGCAAAAAGCTTCTTGCGGAAATATACCATTTTCATTTATTGATAAAAACAGGCGTGTACAAAACCGTTTGTCTCTTGAGATTTTTGAAGCGATATTAAGCTGATAAGAATAGATATTATTCATTGATCTGTGTTAAAGGTCGGAAAGAGGATTAAACTCAATTTTTACATAATTTATATTATTTATTAGTTTCAGATATTTTAAAGTCGGGAAAATGATGCATTTCCGCAGAAAGTTTTTTGTGATTTTGTATTTGGGGAGGCATCTGTATCCTGAAAAAAACATTTTTTTTAAACTGGTTTCAGCTAAAAAAAAGTTCACCCAAATAAAGTACTCACTAGTAGATTAATTTTTTATTATGCTTTTATTAACATAATAAATGTTGTATTACCTCAATTTATCTCATTTATCTCAATTTTTTTAATGCTAAAATTCCCTGTTTCCGAGGTAGTTAAGAACTTTTTTCCCTTTAACTATTAAATTTCCCCGCGGCGAGGGAAATTTCCCTGCACCTGGAAACACTGCCTCTACTGCTCTCTCCTCTACGAGAAGAGAACCGTTGTAGATTTTCTCAACTTCTTCAGTCAAATTTGAAAAAAATTCTGGTTCAGGGGATGGAGAGAACAATGTGCTTGAGCTTAAGAGGTAGGTTAGGTATGTTATACCAGCCTTTTGTTGTGAGAGTAAAATCCATCAAATAATTTGATTAATGGAGTGAAGAGATCTATCACTCATCACTTCATTGCTAGAAGCAAAAGCTTCATAACATAATGTTCTACTGTTTATGTAATTGCATGATTATGGAAATCGACGAAGATATGTAAATTTTTGGTTGGTAAGGCGAGAACAATATAGTCACCTTACTGTCGATTCCAGGACACACTGGAATAAAAGGAGATGAAATAGCAAAGAGGGGGACTGAAATACCCTTTTGGGGGCCGAAACCCTTTTGCGGTATCAGCTCCAATGATCTGACCATTGGAAAGTTTTAGTAGGGCTTAGACAATCAAATATACTTCTAGGTGACTACAACCAGTTGAGATCAAATGAATGCCCAATTCAAAGTAAAACTGCACTAAGAGTTTTAACAGGGATCCTAACGGGGCATTGTCGCCTGAATGGGCACCTGAAAAAGTTCAAAATAGAGGAGGAATAAGAATGTAGATTCTGTGGCATGGAAGAAGAAACCTCCATCCACATACTGGCGAATTGCACGGCAATTCAGAATCCTAGGGCACAACACCTAGGAGACTGACTACTGGTTATAGAATAGGGACACTTACCTAAGTTAAAGCCTGCAGTGCAGATATCCTGAAATTCCTCCGGGAAATAGGATTAAAGGAGCTACTAGTCTCTGAGACTTTCCTCAGGAACTAAGTAGAAGTAAGGGGGCACAATAGATCTTTTAGGTCTCAGTGAATGTTACCCCAATATACATACATCTTATCAAAAAGCTAAGTCTATAGTTATAGTAGCTATAAGGAACGGGTCTCTTGCAAGTATACATTCAAACCATTCGGACACCCATCAAACGTTGGAGAAGTAAATTATATGTTTTTGTTTTAAGTATATCCATTTCTTAAATATTTGTAATTGAGATCACATTACACAAGTGTGTTTTGTAAACAATTATTAATAGCGATAAGAATACTATTACATTATATTTACTATACGTCTTCGTCTGACATTGCATAAGTAGGTATTTGGTGGAAAAACTGAAATAAACTTGGTATTTATAAACATAGCTCTCCATAAAAGATATAATTTTGGAAAAAAAGCTAGATATAAATGAAATCCGTAGGTCAGTGGCGGCTCGTCAGGGTGGGCAAGGTGGGCAGTGCCCACCCTGTGAGAATTTAAAGAGGAAAAAATTAGAGAGTCAAAATTACTCTTCTTTATATTTTTTATGAAATTTCTCTTTTCCCAAATACGGCATAAAACTTGTAATTGTTACATATGAAATTTCCCCAAGGTCCGCGAAGACTCAAAGCGCGCCATCTTGGTAACAGAGGTATAAGCACAATCACGTGTGGCCGCACCCATGCCGTCCGATAGTATAAAGACAAGCGTAACTGATATATCTAATGAGAAAGACAAAGAGCGGGTGTGAACCGCTTGTGCTTTGCTCACTGATGATTCGGATGACCAAGAGGGCAAGCCCCAGTTGCGCTCGAAACGGAAATTCAGATTGCTAACATTTGTGAAAAAAGCAATAACAAACTAGCGAGTGCCTATAAAATAAAAGCACCGCTAGTTCAGAAAAAGTGCAAAACAATTCCGAGAGTTTATTTTAAATTAAATATACTTTTGGACTATTGTTTTGTTCTTGTTTTCCTTGCCACTTCAAAAGGTTTGGAAATTGATGTAAGATGTAAGCTTTTTACTTATAGGTACATGTTTATTATCTATATTTACTAAATGTCATTTTCCTATTAACTTTTACACCCAGTCCCAGATTCCTCCATCCTGGCAAGAGAATGCTCTCTAGACCTTCACGCTGGTTCTTGCTGAACAGTATATTTACAATTGTAATCATGCACCGTGAAAATGAGTTGCAAGTATGCTGACTAACATAGAATGACTATAGTGACATCGTTTCAAATTGTAGGTATAAAAATAGGTAATAAGAAAATTTGTAATCTCTGGTCTTCAATTTTGGCTGCCCACCTACTTCCAAACTCCACGATCCGCCTCTGACTATAGTGCTTATATCTGTCATAACTCTACTTTGTATAACTGGTATTGTATGTACCCTATAATTTCCTCTTTGTATGTGTAACTATCGCTTAGTCCCTTCTTTATCTCTGTCTTAGTCCAGCCCTGCACTGTATCTTCCGGTAGAATCGACTTGGAATGCTGGTTGCATTCATCACCGCGTTTTGACCAGAAGAATCTATACTTCTTGAGTCATAAATTTACATAGTTGTCGGTTTGTTTGTATACGATATCGTTGGACATACAGCATACACTATAGTGGAAGAAGACTAGAAAATAAATGACCAAACAATTCTACATAAGTTTAATCTTCCACTTTCTGCTTTATCTTTTAAAATAATAGTTAGGGGAGAGTGGGAATGCCAATTTAATAAATTATGATAACATTAATGCCGTTCAACGGACTTTCAGAAACTTTGAAATAGAAGCATTTAGTAAAATGTTATGTAATTTCGTTGTGATCTAGTATGTAACGGCAACCAGATGGCGTGTTTTGAACAGTTAAGTTTTCACATTTTTCTTCAAAAATTTGAATGGAAAGGTACAAATCTTTTAAATTATTTCTGAAATGATGCAAAAATGAATCAAAATATATATTTTTTATTGTTGTACGGTACAGTGCTGGGTAATTACATGTAGGTACTTTAAAAATAATTACAATTACAATGTACTTTTCCAATAAAGGAATTAATTACAATTACAAAGTACATGTCGTAAAAATAGGAATTAAGTATATTGATTTAATTACAATTACATTAAAAAAGGAATTATCAATTACTTTTATAATTACTTTGCGGATAAATCAACAAATTATGACAGAATGGGGGAGCCAGCCGATACGAATAAAATTTTTAAACGGGTAGTTCAAACTGTTAAACTAATAGCCGATTGCAGCGACTTTCATGAAGATTCCTTAAAGTTAAAGATATATGTTAAGAATTGAATAGATGAGGCTTTTACTTGATGAAGATCCATACTACTGATGAAATAAAACAAATTAATTTGTTTAAATCTTCATTATTTATTTTGAACTGACGTTCAAATTAAAATTAGTGACGCGTTTCGCTACACAGTAGCTTTTTCAAACTAGTGAAGATACAATGAAAAACTTTTAATTTATATAGTGCCTTAATACGGAATTCTAAGATATTGACAAAAGTATTAAAAATGGGGATAAGTACAAAAAGTGCCTAAATACGGAATTCTAAGATATTGACATATGCTTATTACTTGTTAACGTTTTGGGAAGTGCTTGATGGTAAAGTTCATCGAAAATCAACTGCAAAAGCTTGAACACGTGTTCATACAGTCTAAAACGATCGAAAACACACAATGCGACGTTATTTCATCCAATAACGCACAATTAAACGTAATATTACTCAATCACTCAAAAATCCGCAATTTGACTAAAAAGGACGCAAGATGACTCGTTTAATCACAAAACCATTCAAATATACCTAAAACAAAAATTTGCGTGCAATTGGACCATTTCCTATTCTCTTCCACTCAAATACAGACAAGAACACTTAATACAGTCTAAAACATCGAAAATACACAATGCAACTTTATTCCATCCAATAACGCACAATTTCTCGTAATAACACTCCGAAACGGTCAACCAAGCTCCAATTCACTCAAAAACCCTCAATTTGACTGAAGAGGACGCATTATGACTCGTTAATTCACAAAAGCATTCAAATATACCTAAAAAGAGAAAATAGCGTGCAATTGGATCCTCTTCCTCTCAAATAAAGACAAAAGCACATAGGAATACTGAATTCAGTCTAAAAGGATCGAAAACACACAATGCGACGTTATTTCATCCAATAAGGCACAATTTAACGTAATATTACTCCGAAACGGTCAACGGAACTCGAAATCACTCAATTCTACTGAAAAGTACAAGAGTCGACTCGATAATTCACAATACCATTCAAATATACCTTAAAACAAAAATTATCGTGCAATTGGACCATTTTCCATCCTCTTCCACTCAAACACAGACAAAAACACATAAGAATACTGAATACAGTATAAAACTATCGAAAACAGACAATGCGACGTTATTTCAGCCATCAACGCACAATTTAACGAAAATAACACTCCGAAACGGTCAACGGAACTCGAAATCACTCAGAAATCGTCAATTATAATAATAATAATAATGTTTATTCACTTGGGGTATACAAGTAATACATTATATAAAATTTAATAGATGAGGCTTTTACTTGATGAAGATCCATACTAAATGATGAAATAAAACAATTTAATTTGTTTAAATCTTCATTTTATTTTGAACTAACGTTCAAATTAAATTAGTGTCGCGTTTCACTACACAGTAGCTTTTTCAAACTAGTGAAGATACAATGAAAAACTTTTAATTTGTATAGTGCCTTAATACGGAATTCTAAGATACTGACAAAAGTATTATAATATATTTAAATGGGGATAAGTACAAAAAGTGCCTAAATACGGAATTCTAAGATATTGATAAAAGAATTATAATATATTTATATGGGGATAAGTACAAAAAGTGTCTAAATAAGGAATTCTATGAATATTACAATGGTATTGAAAAAGAGTACCTGGAAAATTTATTCACAACCATCACATCTTCTAGATAAGAAGGTTTAATAATGGGGAATGATTGATATCTATTTGGTCGTTAAGAAGATTACCTGAATATTTGTTTTTGTTTGTAGAAGCCCTCGAGATTAACAAAAACAAATATTCCGGTAATCTGCTTAACGACCAAATAGATATCAATCATTCCCCCTTATTAAACCTTCTTATCTAGAAGATGTGATGGTTGTGAATAAATTTTCCAGGTACTCCTTTTCAATACCTTTGTAATATTCATAGAATTCCGTATTTAGACACTTTTTGTACTTATCCCTATTTAAATATATTATAATACTTTTGTCAATATCTTAGAATTCCGTATTTAGGCACTTTTTGTACTTATCCCCATTTTTAATACTTTTGTCAATATCTTAGAATTCCGTATTAAGGCACTATATAAATTAAAAGTTTTTCATTGTAGCTTCACTAGTTTGAAAAAGCTACTGTGTAGCGAAACGCGTCACTAATTTTAATTTGAACGTCAGTTCAAAATAAATAATGAAGATTTAAACAAATTAATTTGTTTTATTTCATCACCATATATGTTAAGGGTGGTTTGTATAAAGCTACTTGAAGTTAAACTCGGTTTGAGATGACACATGACAAATTTTGTATGGCGTAGATACAGTCTAACACCATTTAGCAGTTAGTGCTTGTTGCCCGAAACATTAGACTGCACCTATAGTTATAGATCGGAAATTGACATGTATCACCTAAAACTGAGATTAACTTTAAGTAATCTTTATACAACTTAAAGTCTCCTTAACTTATGGGAAAAGACAAAATCCTTAATAAGTAACAAGTAATTAAAAACGAAACAGGGAAGTTAATAATGAAATGTTTACTTGAAAAGTTTATTGATTCGAACGAAACAAAAATACAAAAGTTAACGAAACAAAAATAGAAAAGTTCGTGTACCTGGGTCTAGGTACATAGATATATTATATATTAGGTATACCTAATCATATCATACAAATCGGGCAACAAATTAGTCTAGGGCCGTTTAATCAAAAAGATAAAATAGTTAACTCTTTACACCACACATTTTATTTACAACTCTAGTCAAAAAGACATCTGACATCTTTTAAAAAGGGAGGACTACTAATGTAAAAAAAATATGTGGTGTAAAATTATTAATATTTTTTACTTTTCGTCAAGCGGACAGAAAGTAATGACGCCTGATTTTTTACAGAATGTTTATATTGTTACTTTTCATAACGATAAGTTTTTCAAAATTGTTGCGAATGAGAATAATCTCTCAACGGGCCCAGAAGAGGGAAACGCCGGATTATACTTAATAAACACTTTTCTCATCTAGGGGTAGCTGTTATTATTTTGGGTTTAACAATTCACTAAGGCTCTTTCCACGGCACAACGCTTTCATCAAATGTATTCAAACAAATGAGATGGATGCGAGTCCGACCGACCTCTAGTGCTGGTTCGAACAGGAAATTTCTTGTTTTTGTACCACGTGCATCTCGTAAAAGTAATTGTAATTAAAAAATGTAATTGGAAATAGTAATTGTAATTGGAAAAGTAATCGTACTGATGAGAAGTAATTGTATTTAGATAATTTAAATAATATAATTACAAAGTACAATTCCTCCACAGATTTTGCTGCAATTACAATTCCAAATTACCTACTTCAAGAAAAAAAAGTAGGTACTTAAGAACAATTACAAATTACATGAAAAAAAAAGTAATTGTAATTATTAATTACTTTTTAACTAGGAATTACCCAGCACTGGTAGGGCAGGTAAATACCTTTTGAGATACAGCCGTTCACCTCGCTTAATCAATCAAACACGTTGATTTACGGAAAAATTTTTACAACGGCAACACTGCATTAAAGCTTCGGAGAAAAAATATGACCTGTCATATCTAGATACAGTGTGGTAAGCTTAATATTCAGATGCCGATTGGTGTTCTTGTTGATATTAAGTAGGGACGCAACAGGTTGGGCCTTCGGTGTAAATACGTTTTAAGTGAATTTTGTGAATAGAATTAACATATTTTAATTCAAAAATGGATTACAAACTAACATTGTTTTTGATTTTCTGTAAGTATAAATAGCATTTTAATTTATGCTCATTGATAAATTGCCTATTTACTTGTTCATTATTAATCATTGGTGTAGATTCATTTCTATTGAAAGGGAAGCCCTTTAAAGGGTATTATTATTTTGAATACATTGGAACATTATTATTAAAAGCTAGTTCGATTCAGGAAAAAAATAAGATATATATTTAAAATCACTTTTAAATAATATATGAATTTTGATTCATTTCCAATAAGTCGCTTAATAATTATAAGTAAATAAAAAATAATACCTTTAGTGGGCTATATTTCCTTAACGAAGGAAGTAAGCGCACAATTTATATGAAGAAATATTCGTAGCCCTTTTAACATCTCCCAAGTTTTGATACGAATTCTAGGGTTACATACTATTTTACTTCATATTAGGTATATTTTTTAGATTGATTAATTAAAATTTTGCACTAGTCTAGACGTTGAATGAAATATACCACACCATTAATTATATATGTCGATTTCTTTTTTATGAATCAATTTCTTAATGTTATTTCCTTTACATTTAAATCATTTGTTATAAATTACGAGTATTTCAATTTATTTACCTGCACGTGTTTCGGACCTTCTTTACATTATGATGAGGCTCATCTTACCCTTAACTTCAAAAGTAACACAAGCCCGACTGAAGCTGTTTGTTTTATTTTTTTTTTTTTTTATTCGGTTATTTAACGTCGGTCTATTTCTGCAACTTAGGCTAATCACCGACGCCGGGAGCACTCTACCCCTAACCGGAAATTTTTGCCGAATCCACTAGTGTTCCAACCAGTGGTAGGGATCTTTATCGAGCCCAACATCCATGGACTCGGGACCTCGGTTTTACGTCTCATCCGAAAGACGGCATATCTCCATTATACCTCGTGCTCATTGGTATAATGCCTGCGAGCTGTGATATGCTACTGACCCTAGTAATCTACGGTGCTTCGCTGCAGGCTGTACGGGCTCTACGACGGTGTTTCCCCAGCGGTCACCCATCCAAGTACTAACCGTGCTCGACCTTGCTTGGTTGTCATTATCGCTTCAGAAGCGTTCCACTACAAAGCTGGGCCGACGCCCTGTTTGTTTTATAAGGGGTAAAAAAGTTTTATAATATTTATTTTTCTAAGAAACTTCATACTACATTGCTTAAAATTCAGTCCTCTATCGATTTCCGATTTCAGAAAAAAGTTCCTACCCCCGAAAAGAGGTGTCAACCCCACCCAGGGTGAAAGCGTTAATCGGCGCTGTATCATTATATGTTTGTTGACACATTGTCTACAAAGTTTCAAGACAATTGGTCAGTTTCAAAGAATTCGGAGGTGAAGAGCTTCAATGACTAACTAATAATAAATCATATTGAATCTTCAACTAATTCAGCAAGTCTTATCTTATTATTCTAATAGTTATCGTTTTATGGTTCGCCGCGTAATTGTTTTAATTATTATTTTGTGTGTGTTTTTATAATCATCCTTGAATTTTTTTTCCGATTTCGCTAGTTTTTATTAAACTTAATATGGTAAATAAAAGGCAGCAGATTTATATAATTTTCCACCATTGAGTGTAATAAAATGTTTTAGGTTGTATTCTTCCTCAGCTGACTTATCAACAGTCCAAATCCATGGTGGATAAAAATCACAGTAAATTTAACAGTGAGTATATTTAACAATAATTATTTTTTTCTGTAACTGTTTTTATTTATTTTGCATATAAACTATTTAATTATGCATACATTTATTTCTCGAATAATTAAAAATTCTGTTGTACGATGCAAACAAATTAATATAGTATGTGAGACCTCATAAAAAAAGACTATAACTAAATTATACGAGGTCTATTAATAACATCAAAATATAACCTATTCCTTAAAAATGTAATTCAACGCATAGTGAGAATGGCTGCACACAGGCTGGAATGTAATGGGAATTGGCACGAAGGAACCAACACCCATAGTCATTCCAGAATCACAGATGTTATCACAAACTCGCTTCTTGAAATGAGATATGATAACATGTTGGCCACAATTAACGACCACCAACCATACCATATCCAGCTAAACTGGGATGGGTTGGAAGCATGCAGTCAGGAAGGAACGTTAGTACACAGACGAATCCAAAACTGACATAGGAACAGGGGCTGGAGTCTATGGTGCCAGACCCAGATGCAATGTCCACGCATCATTGGGGAAGTTTGCATATGTATTCCAAGCAGAAATCTATGCTATCGACACGTGTTTGCAAATCGAAAGGGGGTATAGAGGCCAAAAGATCCTCATACTCTCAGATAGTCAGGCAGCACTGAAATCTTTAGCATGTCCCCAGATCAGATCTAGACTGGTCTGGGACTGCTTACAAAAACTTTTAACTCTGTCAAACCATAATAGAGTAACTCTTAAGTGGGTCTCGGGGCACAAGGGTATTGTAGGCAATGGAAAGGCAGACACCCTAGCAAGGCTTGGGTCTCGAACTGCATTCACTGGTCCTGAACCAGTATTTGGAATATCAAAATCTGCTGCACGTGGTTGTAGATCTCGGTGGATTCAAAATAAACATCAGACGAAGGTACTGGAGACATGTGCCAAAACAGGCACACAGCAAACTCCTGGTAAAAAAATTCTCGCTGACTAACGAAATATTAAACCTCAGCAGGGGCCAGATAAGAAAAGTGACGGGATTACTTACCGGTCACTGTACCCTAAGGAAGCACATGCATACAATTGGCATATATAGGGAGGAACCTATCTGTCGGTTGTGCATGGAAGAGGAGGAAACAGCCTCTCACATTATCTTCGAATGTGAAGCAATGTCTCATTGGAGATAGACTCCTAGGACTAGAGTATCCAAGGGAGGATTTCTCCAAGAAGGACCTAGTGAAAAGACTATCGAGCCTAATAAGGGCTACTGGTCTCTTCACATAAACGGTCTAACCAAGAGCACAAAAGGCCTAAAGGCTGAGGTGCCGAGGTCTGTAAGCCTCTGACTGGTGGTGCCGAACCAATCAATCAATAAATCAATCAATAGACAAAATAACAGGGCGAGCTTATGTACTACTTACTTATTTTCAGTAGCAGATTTAGGTTTGATGGCGCCCTAGGCCCGAGACGATATGGCGCCCTTTTATAAATATATAATTTAAAACTTTTCATTTGTCACTTTCAATTTTTAACGTTATTTTGACGTTTGACATTAGTTTGGTAAAATAATCAAAATTTGAACGTGTTTTCTATAAAATTATTCTGTATTTTTTATTATGATGAAGATTTTTGATATTATTTTTTAATCACGGATTTTGTTCTGATGAAGTTGACGAAGTGCAACGAAAGCTCAACAAAATAAAGTGTGTACTTTGAAAATAGGTATTTTTCTCTAAAAAGCCACAATATATAATAAGAGTTATATACAGGGTGCGCCAATTATTTCCACTCGATCTCTAGCACCGAAACTAAAAGAGGTATCAACAAGATTTCTTGTAGGTTTATACGGTGTCACTCGGACTACAATTGTAAAATATTTTGATGTATACAGGGTGGCTAATTTTTGTGGAATGAAAATTAATTTGGTTTTTTTAAATTGAACACCCTGTATACGATTATGTCTTCTGATTCTACTTAATATTAGCTTTACGGTAGTTTTTTGAATTTGTAAATCCGACGCGGCGTTGACAAGTTATTCCTATTATAAGCAGATTTAATGAAAAAACAGCACTTCAGAAATATTAGCACAATAAACACATTTTTTCAAAAATTCCTCCAAAAGGCTACTATGATGTAAATGAAACATACACCTACCACAATAATTACCCAACATCTTCACCTGTTGCACAGGGTGTTTGCCGATGGCGTGCAAATAGTCTAGTTTTCAAATTGCAATAACTTAATTTTTTCAAATGGGACACCCTGTATATTTTTCTTCAGTTAGAAGCTCTCCTTAATACACATTAAAAAAATATAGGGTTTTGGACATCTAACTTTACTATTTACTTTAATAATTGACGTTAAATGAGAAATAACATATTTTACACAATTTTTAATAAGAAGACAAGTTATCTATGAAAATGACAGTAGGTATATTTTGTTGTAGCATTAATTGTCAACATAAAATTTTGTATTATATCACGTCTACTATATTTAATCGGTATTAGGTATAAAAAATGGATTATAATAAGAATTATAGTGTTCAAGAAAATATTGATATGATATGGATACTGGGTGAATGTCAAAAAAATGCGTTTCTTGCTAGTAGGGTATATCGTCAAAGATACCCAGAAAGACGTCATCCACAAAAGGATACTTTTGAGAATTTAAAGAATAGATTTGATAGAACGGGAACCGTCAAGTATGAAAAACATTCACGTGATGCTACAGCTGTTACTGTTGACAACGAATATAAAGTAATGATCAGTATAGTTGAAGATCCCAATGTAAGCACAAGGCAATTAAGCAATCAGTTAGATATTTCCAATACCACAATTAGACGCATAATAAAGAAGAATAAATATCACCCTTACCATATCCAGCTTCACCAAGAATTGTTACCGCGTGATTTCGCGCGTAGAGAAGAATACTGTAGATGGTTAATAAACAAGATAAATACAGAGCGTAACTTTTTAAACAAAGTTTTATTCTCCGACGAAGCCACATTTCATAAGAACGGTTGTGTAAATAGACACAACTTCCATTATTATTCGGACCACAATGAACATTTATTTAGAACCACATCACAGTATCGATGGTCTTTGAATGTGTGGGCGGGAATAATAGGTGATTATGTAATTGGTCCCTATTTCTTTGATGGGACTGTAAATGGAGCTGCTTTTTTAAATTTTTTAGAACTTGATTTTAGAAACCTTTTGCAAAATGTGCCTCAAAATTATCGCAACGGAATGTGGTTTCAATTAGATGGTGCCACACCACACTACCAATTAAATGTTCGCAATTGGTTAAATAGGGAATTTCAGGATCGTTGGATAGGAAGGGCAGGACCTACAAATTGGCCTGCTAGATCGCCGGGCCTTACACCTTGCGATTTTTTCTTGTGGGGTTTTATTAAAAATATTGTTTACAAAGAAGAGGTTACCACAAAACAAAATATGAAAGACAGAATTACTGCAGCATTTAGACAGGTGACCCCTGCAATGCTAAGAGATGTGCGTAAATCAATGAAAGAAAGGGCAAGAAAATGTATAAATGAAAATGGAAGACATTTTGAACACCTATTATAAATTTTAACTTTCAATATTGTAGTTTTCTTACGATTAAACTTTGTAAAATTTTGTACTTATTAAAAATTGTGTAAAATATGTTATTTCTCATTTAACGTCAATTATTAAAGTAAATAGTAAAGTTAGATGTCCAAAACCCTATATTTTTTTAATGTGTATTAAGGAGAGCTTCTAACTGAAGAAAAATATACAGGGTGTCCCATTTGAAAAAATTAAGTTATTGCAATTTGAAAACTAGACTATTTTCACGCCATCGGCAAACACCCTGTGCAACAGATGAAGATGTTGGGTAATTATTGTGGTAGGTGTATGTTTCATTTACATCATAGTAGCCTTTTGGAGGAATTTTTGAAAAAATGTGTTTATTGTGCTAATATTTCTGAAGTGCTGTTTTTTCATTAAATCTGCTTATAATAGGAATAACTTGTCAACGCCGCGTCGGATTTACAAATTCAAAAAACTACCGTAAAGCTAATATTAAGTAGAATCAGAAGACATAATCGTATACAGGGTGTTCAATTTAAAAAAACCAAATTAATTTTCATTCCACAAAAATTAGCCACCCTGTATACATCAAAATATTTTACAATTGTAGTCCGAGTGACACCGTATAAACCTACAAGAAATCTTGTTGATACCTCTTTTAGTTTCGGTGCTAGAGATCGAGTGGAAATAATTGGCGCACCCTGTATATATACAAACAGACAAATACTATTGAGGTTAGCAGCACAAAAGGAAAAAGTGTACTCTTTTTAAATTTCCAAGCTTTCGTAAATCTTTATTTACATCATCAGGGAACTACAAAAGTGAGAAAAAACATAAATTATAATAAAGCAGTCCGCTACAACAGTTTTACAACTTACGTTAATCGAGAATGATTCCTTGATCTTAACATTGGGAAAAGTGTTAAGATCAACGAATCATTCTCGATTAACGTAAGTTATGAAACTGTTGTAGCGGACTGCTTTATAATTTATGTTTTTTCTCACTTTTGTAGTTCCCTGATGATGTAAATAAAGAGTTACGAAAGCTTGGAAATTTAAAAAGAGTACACTTTTTCCTTTTGTGCTGCTAACCTCAATAGTATTTGTCTGTTTGTGTCCTAATTGATCAGCAACGATCACATGCGTTTATCGCTTTTCAGTATATATATATATATATATATATATAATCGCTTGATTTTTATTTCTTGGGTATGGTTAAACGAAAGCGAAACGTCAAAGATCGTTTAATTTTTCAATGTATTCACATTAACCATACCCAAGAAATAAAAATCAAGCGATTATTATAATAATGGTTAAAGAAAATAAAATTATATATATATTGTTTTATACCACACGTTTAGGATCTAAATGTTACAACGTTGGGTGCCAATTATTTTAAACCATTCATTGATTCTACAAATGTTTTATAGATAAATTCCCTCGAAAATGGGAGGAGAACTTTTCAATATTATATTTTATTTATAAAAAAAAGGTTTATTAACCCTTATCTCAAGATCTTGGATTCCTTTGCCCAGCGCCACCTATTTAAAAAAAATACTTTCTATGCTCACTCTCAAGCACACATATATTATTGTTATTTTAAATAATAATTATTACTATAAAATATAACAAAATGTTGTACAACTGTATTATTGAGTTCAAAATTTATTAATTAACCATGATGACTAACGTCATTTATTTATTAGATCTATGTCCAATAAAAATAATTACTTTATAATGCCAAATATAAATCGATAAATCTACGGTTAGTTATATGTGAATATACTGTTATTGTTTAACTTTATTTTAACAATTTTGAAAGTGAGTTAAAAATTAGTCGCTATGCAAGACATGAATATTATGTTTAAAAAGTGGGTTTGAAATGGATACCTTTATGGTTAATTTTCGAAACTTTCGATATCTCCGTATGTATACCTTATGTATTCTTAACTTGTAGAGAGAATATTTTAATTGTAATTTCAAATATAGGTCATATCTACGAATTATTTTACCTTAAAGTTCATGAATGATGATTCCTTTTATATTCTTGTTCCAGGTTCAAATATTTTTCGATTTGATCCTCTCTTCTAAATATATTCAAGCATTAGATGTCTTAAAATGTCTATAATAAAGAACTTGTGACCTTTGATACAGTTGTTTCTCGAAGTAGGTATTCTCAGGTACGCAAATGAAGCTTCAATTTATGAATTTTCAAATATTTACTCTCCACTTCTGACATATATTGTCACTTTGACAATCGATACTCTCCTTCGGTTATGCAAATTTCCCCTTATTGTAAATTATTATTTTTTTTAAATAAAATGATCCAATCTTATCCTACCACACAGCTTAAATATTTCTGATCATCACGACGAAATTTATTTTTAATAATTTCTTGTAATTTGTTTAAAAAAATCGTGGAGAAAAGATTAACGTCTTCAAACTGTCGGATAAATTTTATGTCTCCTTTGACAGCTTTTTCTATCAAAATGTCAAATAAATATTTTCAATATTTAATTTTATTC
The DNA here is from genome assembly GCA_947563755.1 of Lochmaea crataegi. Classification (NCBI taxonomy): domain Eukaryota; kingdom Metazoa; phylum Arthropoda; class Insecta; order Coleoptera; family Chrysomelidae; genus Lochmaea; species Lochmaea crataegi. The sequence goes on from OX387422.1 coordinate 8,639,493, forward strand.
CAGATGTTATCCTTGTTAACTCCTATAATTATGCTAATTTAATTTTTCAATTCTCTAGAGTATTAATTATTATCACCTACTATAATTTAAGATACTAATGACATTATCTTGAATGTTAAATTTTGAACTCAATTATTTTTTTTATATTATTTAACATTTCCTAATATACTACATAACTATTTACATATACAAAGTTTTACATAAATATACCATACTGGTATTCAATACAAAATATAATACCTAATTTGTGATATCAGCATATACAGGGTTGTGTTCGTGCACATAAATTTCTATTTCTACCAATATTATTCATATATACTACCTTATTTATGATTTAAGTTATTTAATTCGTTCTTTCTGAATTCTATATTTTCATTAATACAGTGTGATACAAAATTTTATAATAATAAAGTTGTTTATTTTTTTATATTATATTATATTGTATAATATGACCAACACATGTCACTAGCATGGAGGTACAACCTGTATGTGACAATATATAAACATATATATACAGTGTGGAAACCACTTATGGAATAAAATTCTTTATGTCATTATTTTAGAAAATTATAAAAAATGCCGAGACACGTCAACTTTTGAATTGAGTTGTGCGTTATGTAAACATAAATTTAAATGTACAGGGTGATTCACGCAAGTATGCCATAGTCGGTGTTTTTTTTAATGAAACACCCTGTATATTTGCATATTTTTGAAATCCCCTTAATGAACCGATTTCAACAAACTAAATAATGTATGGTCAATTATGAATTATACAGGGTGAAATTTTTATTTTTACAGTTATTAAACACATACATAAAATACCTGATGTATTTGATTTTAATACATTAAAATAAATGCTCAAAATGTTCTCCGCCTAGTTGTTGGCAATAGCATAGTCTCCTATAGAACTCCTCCTTAACTTTGTTTAAAGTTTGAGGTGAAATATTCCCTATTTCTGTAGTTATCCTGTCTTTGAGGTCTACAATGCTAGTTGGTTGTGTTGCATATACTTTGTTCTTGAGATAACCCCACAGAAAAAAATCTAACGGCGTAAGGTCTGGCGATCTAGCTGGCCACTCAATAGTACCTCTTCGTCCAATCCGTTTATTGGGGAAGATTTCATCTAAATAAGTTCTTACCATTAAAGCATAATGGGGTGTTGCCCCGTCTTGCTGGAACCAAACATTTTCATTCGGTAAGCTAGGATCTATTGCGTTGTGATATAAGTTTGCCAACGCAGGAACAACTTCATTTCTAAGCATATTTAAATATTTTTCAGCTGTCAAATTTCCATCTATAAATATAGGACCAATAATATGGTCGCCTATGATACCGGCCCAAACGTTCACATTTTGAGGGTACTGAGTATGTGTCTCACGCATCCAATTAGGATTCTCTGCTGACCAATATCTGCAGTTCTGTCGGTTTACCTCTCCATTCAATGTGAATGTTGATTCGTCAGAAAAAAGAATGGTTCCAAGAGCTATCTCATTTCTGTTCAGCTTATTCATCAATCTTTCGCAGAAATCCATTCTACGATCTGGATCGTCTTCTGTTAACTCCTGCACAAAAGTTAATTTGTAGGGATGAAGTTTTTCTTTATGAAGACATCTTAGAACAGTTGTATGAATAACATTATTTTCACGGGCAATTTGACGTGTACTTGAAGTTGGATTCTCTTCGACACTTAACAAAATATCCACTTTCACATCATGTTCAACGAAGTGTGGTTTTCTTTTCAATGGTTTGACATGTCCAAGTTCTCTGAATTGTGCATGAATTTTAGACACAGTACTTTGTGAAATATTAGGCAACTCGGGATACCTGTGGATTAAATAAGTTTGCCACTTCAACTTGACTTCTGCAGTTATCCCCGTACCCGATCATCATTAAAATCTCAATTCGGTGAGTCTCAGTTAAATATTTCATTGTTATGTCGACAAGGAAAGAGTGCTTGACAAAGATTTTACTTTTTCAGTATAAACTGTCAACACATCAACAAATGACAGAATAGAAAACAATCCACATTATTTACCGATTTTGTCTAATTATTGGCGTTTTTAGGCAATTTTTAGGTATTTATGATAAAATTCATGGGCGTAGCAGGTATTGTTTAATATACAAATACGTCTAATAATTAGTTAGTTTAGATTTTTGATAAATCCATATTTAGCTAATTTAAAAAAGTACCAATATTTCAAGTGTAATAAATTATTAATTTTAAAATTTCACCCTGTATAATTCATAATTGACCATACATTATTTAGTTTGTTGGAATCGGTTCATTATGAGGATTTCAAAAATATGCAAATATACAGGGTGTTTCATTAAAAAAAAACAACACCGACTATAGCATACTTGCGTGAATCACCCTGTACATTTAAATTTATGTTTACATAACGCACAACTCAATTCAAAAGTTGACGTGTCTCGGCATTTTTTATAATTTTCTAAAATAATGACATAAAGAATTTTATTCCATAAGTGGTTTCCACACTGTATACACATTAGGGTGTGCCAAAATTATCGATAAATTGAAATATAACGATAAAAATATATTTGAATCAGAGCAATTTTTTTTTCAAGTTTAAATTTTTTTTCGTAATTTGTATTATATTTCTATATATTTTTATGACTTTTCAAATTCATTCTGCGATTTTTTAAAATTGATCATTCATGCTTATCGTTGGGGGCTTTACATTACGTAAAACTATAAAATTTTTACGAAAAATTGAAAAATAAAAAATTTATTGCATGAGTCAACTGATACTTGTATAATTTATCATGGTAAATTAATGTTTCGTTTTATAATAAAGCGCAAACAAATGCTACAATTAAATTTTGAATGAAAAATATCAAAAAAATCTAAATTCGTAAATAAATAATATGCTAGCATTAAAAAAAAGTTTTTTACAATCTTTTTGTTAGATATTTTAAATTTTAGTACTTGCCTGATTAATTATTTTAACAAAGAAATTCTACCCTCAAAATGGTACTATGTTTCTATAGTAAGAGCGCAATAAAATAAACTTTAAAATTTGGTCTTACAGTTTACAGAAAACCCAAAGGATTTTTAATTTTAGTCATCTTAAAAATTTTGGCCTCACGGGCCTATGCCTAAATCTGCTACTGGTTATTTTAAATATTTGTCTGAATTATTACCAGGCTAGCCGTCACTTGTTGATTCAATAAGGTATTCATCAGTAAATGAAAGAAAAACAATATCTGAGCAAAATAATTTGTCTGAATAAATGAATTTGACTTATTATGGTATAAATGTGCTCATTATTTATTATATTTGTAATCACAAAAATACTGAACGACAGTATGCGGCATGAACGACAATGCCCAAAATATTCCGAACAACAGGAATAATACAACCCTGAACGACAGCGTCTTGACACGAACGACAGTGTCTAATATCTGAACGACAGATAAAAAGATCTAAGTATTGGGTAATTGTATACAACAGGTACTGGTATTTTGAGTCGATTTTTGCAGAAAACTGTTTAAAAAGACTGTAGAATGTATTTTGTGCAAGTTTCAACTCAAACTCAACTTGTTATTTTATTTGGTATTAAATTATAATATTTTTCAATAAAAAAAATTAAAAATTAGTAGGGCAACCTCAAAATACGAAGAGAGAAAAGTACTAGAAATAAGATTATCCTGACAATCTGACACAATCGCAATTATAATATGACGTATTAAAACAGATTATTGGTTAATTTATCGAGAGGGACAAGGAAAATGATTGAAGAAGGTATACAGTGTTGAAAAAATTGCCGCGTAAATTGAAAAACTGCAACTTTAAATGCCAATAGCAAAGTAACAAAAAACGCCAAGGATCAACTTTCGTTTAGCTGAAATCAGTTATGTAAGAAATATTCGTTTATTTACTATTTGGAACCTTTTCTAAACAGAAAGAGTCGAAATTTTTTTGCGGAAATGCATAATTTTTATTTTTTCGACTTTGGAATAGCTGAAACCAGTTACAAGAAAATACGTTTCTTTTTTACATTTTAGACAATTTTCTAAACATAAACACGCAAAAAACTTCTTGTGGAAATATACCATTTTCATTTATTGATTAAATATTGTAGAATTTAGAATGATTCGAAGGATCAACTTTCGTTTAGCTGAAATCAGTTATGTAAGAAATATTCGTTTATTTACTATTTGGAACCTTTTCTAAACAGAAAGACTCGAATTTTTTTTTGCGGAAATGCATAATTCTCATTTTTTCGACTTCAGAATAGCTGAAACCAGTTACAAGAAAATACGTTTCTTTTTTACATTTTAGACAATTTTCTAAACATAAACACGCAAAAAACTTCTTGTGGAAATATACCATTTTCATTTATTGATTAAATATTGTAGAATTTAGAATGATTCGAAGGATCAACTTTCGTTTAGCTGAAATCAGTTATGTAAGAAATATTCGTTTATTTACTATTTGGAACCTTTTCTAAACAGAAAGACTCGAATTTTTTTTTGCGGAAATGCATAATTCTCATTTTTTCGACTTCAGAATAGCTGAAACCAGTTACAAGAAAATACGTTTCTTTTTTACATTTTAGACAATTTTCTAAACATAAACACGCAAAAAACTTCTTGCGGAAATAGGTATAGCATTTTCATTTATTATGTGGAAAAGTCACTGATGTAAACGTTGTAGATTTTCTCAAGATCTACAACTTTTATGATCAAGTTTTTATTCTAGGAGCTCAACTTTGGCCGGAAATCGCAATAATGTCTTTTTCCACCCCCCCAAAAAAGTGTGTTTCTCCGAAAAACCGTCATAACTCGAAAAATTTCCAATATTTCAAATTGAAATTTTTTTTCACGGTTTGTGACTATCAAAGCTGCCTTCTACTAAATTTTCATCAAAAGCGAACATTTTTTAAGGAAACTAATAATAAAAAACGAAAAATGCAATTTTTTGCGTTTTTCGAGCTAATTTTGAGGTTATGTGAAAAAGTCACTAATAAAAAAGTTGTAGATTTGTCCAAGATCTATAGCTTTTATCATCAACTTTTTATTCTAGAACCTCAACTTTGGCCGTAAATCGCAATAATGTCTTTTTCCACCCCCCAAAAAGGTGTTTTTTACCGAAAAAACGTCAAAATCAGCAAAATCTCGGATCGTTAACGTATCGATACTTCGAGTATCGATAAATTAATATTGGATATTCTACTGTATCGATACTTTACGTTCCGATCCGTATCGATACCTAATATCGATACTTTCTAGTGTATCGCGCAACCCTAACTTACGCACAGAAATTTTTAGTTGTCAGATCTAACCTTAAACCAGTGTTGCCAGATATCAAAATCTAAATTTCCCACTAGATTCTCTGAATATTCCCTTTTTAACAGTAAATTTCCCTGCATTATAAAGATTTAAAAAAATAAAGGGATCAACTTTCGTTTAGCTGAAATCAGTTATGTAAGAAATATTCGTTTATTTACTATTTGGCACCTTTTCTAAACAGAAAGAGTCGAATTTTTTTTTGCGGAAATGCATAATTTTCATTTTTTCGACTTCAGAATAGCTGAAACCACTTACAAGAAAATACGTTTCTTTTTTACATTTTAGACAATTTTCTAAACATTAACACGCAAAAAACTTCTTGCGGAAATAGGTTATAGCATTTTCATTTATTGATAAAAACAGGCGTGTACAAAACCGTTTGTCTCTTGAGATTTTTGAAGCGATATTAAGCTGATAAGAATAGATATTATTCATTGATCTGAGTTAAAGGTCGGGAAGAGGATTAAACTCAATTTTTACATAGTTTATATTATTTATTATAGTTTATTTATTAGTTTCAGATATTCTAAAGTCGGGAAAATGATGCATTTCCGCAGAAAGTTTTTTGTGATTTTGTATTTGGGGAGGCATCTGTATACTGAAAAAATTTTTTTTTAAACTGGTTTCAGCTAAAAAAAATTTCACCCAACGCCAAAAACTGAGTTGTGTTTAGGGATCCTGAGGGTGTACAGAATAAGTGAGTACAATTTTTTTTTGTGAAATCCAGAAGTTGTATACAATGACCAAGTATTGTAATCAGTAATTTACTGTTTAATAAAAACTCAGTAAGATATTTATTGAGAAATAATTGAATAAAATAGGTAAATTCGGTTTGCCCGTGAGAAAACTCACCTAGTTTGTAAAACGGCAAGCATAACCACAAAAAGTCACAACTATTACAAATCACTTAGGTAACCAATTTTTAAATAGAACAAAATCACTTTTACTCGATAAAGCACTAGGTTAAAATGAAGACGAAATATTCCTTTTAACGCTGATGCGATCGATACAGATATTATGTTAACATAAATAAATACTTATCTTACCCTCTTTTTTTTGTCACCGAATAATTATTATTCGGTGTTTTTGTAACTAACTATCGTGTGATTTATACACACATCAAAAATGTCTAAGGAACACGACTAATATTTTACCTTTTTCAACAAAAACTTTAACAAGTTTTTGTAAATACATACCAATCGATTCGTAAATTTGTTATCTACAATTCAAGATAGGGGGTGACAATTATTCGGTCAATTGTATTGTTTTATTAAGCCAGAAGTGACAGCGCTTCATCTAACAAGGTTTATTGTTTCTAGTTGTATAGACAAATTTCTTCCAATTTTAAAGATAGGCTCTAGTAATCTTCAAATTTATACTCAAACAAGATTGTTAAGAGCAACGGTGGTCATGGAGCGTGGGCATTTATCACGTGTTCAAATGGTAATTGCTGTGAATATGATTGAGGTTGGTGTTTCGCAAGCTGATGTTGCACGTCATTTTAACGTCTCTCGGTGCGTGATTTCGCGATTATGGCATCGATATGAACAATTTGGTGATGTCTCTGAAAGACGTGGAGGTCGTCAAAGTGCAACTACGCCTCGACAGGATCGATATGTGGTAGGATTGGCTCGCCGAAATGTGAATGCCACTGCACGCTAACTTTGTGGGGCCTAATCAAATGCCCACAACATTAATGTGTGTGGCCAAACTTTGAGGAATAGACTACATGATGCTGCCCTACACGCCAGACGTCCATTTAGGGTTCCCATGTCACGTCATGGAAATCGTGGACTAAGGTTAATGTGGGCACAAGAACATGTTCATTGGGGCTTACAAGAATGGAGTTCTGTGTTATTCACGGATGAATCTAGGTTTTGTCTCTATCCTGACTCAAGAAGAGTGAGAGTCTAGAGAGGACCTGGTCGACAAGAAAGACTCAGACGTGTAAAGGGTGTTCGTCCGTATGGTGGTCTACAAGTTATGATGTGCGCTGGAATAATTTTTCATCATCGAACTGTTCCCGTTTTTGTGGAAGGCACTTTGAATCAGTTTCAATATATTGACCGTATCCTAGAACCTGTTGTCCATTCATTTGCCACTGCTGCAGGTCCTGATTTGCTTTACATGCAGGACAATGCAAGGCCACATACTGCAGCAACAGTAAGAGATTGGTTTGATACTGAGGAAATTACCCTTCTACCTTGGCCAGCACAGTCACCAGACCTTAATCCCATCGAACATGTATGGGATATGCTCCAGACATGGATCGCTCCTCATTTGCATAATGTTAATACTCGTCAAGGTCTCCAAGATCTTCTTACACAAGAATGGGCATTATTACCACAAAACGAAATTGATAATTTAATTTTAAGTATGCCAAGACGGTGTCAAGCTGTAATTAATGCTCTTGGAGGAAATACAGATTATTAAGAACATTTTGTGTTTAGATTTTCATGTTTTACATTCATGGATGTGTTAGGAATTTCAATTAAATTAGTGCACCTTTTAATTTTTGTTGAATTATTTCATCAAAGAGAAAATTAATTTCACTGAAATTAAGATGAATTCATTACTGACTAATCAGTCATCATAACGATATGTCACTTTTAAAAATCCGATTAAAATTCATGTATATACGAGGAAAAATATTTGTGTTCCTTAGACATTTTTGATGTGTGTATTTACTTTTTATGAAAGAAGGTTTTTTCTTAGAAAAATGAATTCTTACAAGTATACCGAGCGTAGTTTATCACTCAACGATAGTATACAATAAGCAAAAAGGCGCTATCCTTGAACAAACCGTTCCTGGAACGTGCACTTCTCTAGATCCCATCCCTAGTAAGTTATAATACTAGAAAACTGTGAATACCCAAAATATTTTTTAATTGTAATTGAAAAAATCAGTATATTTTATAATTACGTCACAAAATTAAAATCGATGGATTAATTTCAATATTATATGGATACTATTTGTTGAAGAGCCAAGGAAAATGTTTAAAAACCTCAAAACATTGGATTACTTCATAGTGTTCTCATAATTAAACACATTTCTCATTTTTTCTTTGTTCTCCAAATAATAATATTTGTTTTTGAAAGAAAATACCACATGCCGAATACCCAGTTTACCACTTCCTGTACATTTATAGCAATTTTATCATTAAACACAGTTTATATACGCCAATTACTCAATTTTAATTATAAGAAGATAGAGTAGTGTAACACTTAGTCGTTACTAATTGATAAGTAATGAAAAGTGGGTCATGTATGCATACTAATTACCCAACTTTTTCTAAGATTAAGAAAATGAATTATTATAATTTATTGAAAGTATTTCATAAAATTTAAACTAGTAGGAGATATGGATGATAAATACAAGCTGAGCCATCTATATAAGAAAGAAGGTAATAGCTTATACTTTTTTTCTCGTATTTCGTTTGGGAGGTTAGATACTGGCTCTTTCGATTTTCTCAGGCCACCCTGTATAGTACTTCAATTACAATCATCCAGTAGGTAACGACGTTTACAAATCAATAATGTTTACTATTCAAGTCAAAGGCATAGTAACATATTTAGAGGATAGTAAACTACTTTAAATAAATAAATTGATTCTTTAGGTATTAATCAATAATTTGACACACCACATTTTTTGGTGTGGTACCTAATATCATTGTAGCAAACTAAAAAAGGTATATTAGTCCAAGAAAATAAACCTGCAAATGTGGATTTTAAGATAGGCTCTGGGAGGGATGAAAAAATTAACAAGGTTTTTTTCAAATTGCGAGAAAAGGGTGAGAGCTCGAAAAAAAATTTGGAATAAAAGTTGTGGAAAAAAATCCATGCACCTCAGGATACTTTGGTTATTTCTCTACCAGGTTCATGCACACTATTAGAGCCATGTTTGCTTTTAGTCTTTGAATTCTGGAGAGGTTGACTCTAGTTCTTCAATAGGTTAGTACTACTACCCCTGGGCTGTCTTCATCCACCTCAGGATCCTTGGTTTACAACGCTAATAATTTCTCTGTCAGGTTCCTGCACACTATTAGAGCCATGTTTGCTTTTAGTCCTTAAATTCTAGAGAGGTTGACTCTTGTCGTAAATAGGCTAGTCCTATTACCCCTGGGGTGTGTACATTCACCTCAGGATCCTTTGGTTATTTCTCTACCAGGTTCCTGCACACTATTAGAGCCATGTTTGCTTTTAGTCTTTGAATTCTGTAGAGGTTGACTCTCGTTCTTCAATAGGTTAGTACTACTACCCCTGGGTTGTCTTCATCCACCTCGGGATCCTTGGTTTACAACGCTAATAATTTATCTGTCAGGTTCCTGCACATTATTAGAGCCATGTTTGCTTTTAGTCCTTAAATTCTAGAGAGGTTGACTCTTGTCGTAAATAGGCTAGTCCTATTACCCCTGGGGTGTGTACATTCACCTCAGGATCCTTTGGTTATTTCTCTACCAGGTTCCTGCACACTATTAGAGCCATGTTTGCTTTTAGTCTTTGAATTCTGTAGAGGTTGACTCTCGTTCTTCAATAGGTTAGTACTACTACCCCTGGGTTGTCTTCATCCACCTCGGGATCCTTGGTTTACAACGCTAATAATTTATCTGTCAGGTTCCTGCACATTATTAGAGCCATGTTTGCTTTTAGTCCTTAAATTCTAGAGAGGTTGACTCTTGTCGTCAATGGGCTAGTCCTGTTACCCCTGGGGTGTGTACATTCACCTCAAGATACTTTGGTTACAATCCCAATTTCTCTGCCAAGTTCCTGTACTATTAGAGCCATGTTTGCTTTGTGTGTTATCTCTTTTCGTGTTGGTTCTCCAGGACTTTACTTTTTAGTGTCAGATCTAGATTTTTGTCTCCATCCAACCTCACTTCCATTAAGTTTAACGGCTTTGAGGTTGAGTTTTCTTTTCTTAGTGAAATCATTTTCTTGGACTATATGCGCAGTAAACTAATTTTTATGGGTCAAGAGCAAATTAAAACTGGAAGAAAATTCTGGTTTTTAATTGAAAATTTGTTGTCTGTTAAATTGTAGCTTAGTCAGTTAATGCGGATATATTACGTGTGAGAAAATGTAAACATCGCCACTAAAGGTTAAATATATTATAACAATATAAAATTTATTATACTGTTTGGAGTCTATAAAATCTTAGTGTCTAAAATATATGTAAAATTTCCTGTTATGATGTAAAACCACAATATGATAAGACAGATTATATTACATCTAACAGCAAAATCTAAAGTAGATACCTACGTTTGGCAACTCTGATTTGAATTAAATAAACATAAAATCTTTTAAGTGAAATATAGAATAATTTTAATAAACGTTATAGATTACTGCAAACATTGTAATTGTTTTGTTTTCATTGAGTCATTAAGGAATATGTTACTGACATTCTTATTATTATGTGTCTTTAAATAACGGGCTTCCTAACCGCAGTATGTGTTTTAATGTGTAGAATACTAAGTATACTTATGAATATTAATGAAGAAATTGTTTATACAATACGTAAAGAAATTATATCAGTTTTTGAAAGCAAGGTTTTATAACTAGCGTTATAATTTTTTCCACAATTTTGTTGATGCAGAAACATAAATACATAGACGTAGGCAAGGTCTTATACTATATTAATAATTTTTTTAGCAATAGATGTAATTCCTACGAGCATATTATAGTCCGGAGAGTAGTTGTTTTTTGTCGTAAAATGGTCATCCCAGCACCCAGTGTTCAGTATTGTCATTTTATTTTTCCTGATTTTCACCAAAAAATACTTATAAATTGTTAGTCGGTTTAGACTGGAAAGTTTCGTATTGGCAACACTGAATGGGTACGTTGACTCGTGTTCAGTTTTAATTCTAATTCTGTTTACAACACGAATTTTACCAAATACGGATCTGGGAGGCAATAGGTGTGTACTTGTACTGAATGTAAAATAAGTTACCAAAGATATGTGATAATTATTGAGTAAAAGCAAACAAATGATGATAAAAGATATTAACAAGTCATAAACCTTGCTCAATCACATTGTTATATTCATCTTTTATTTAAAAATTTAATATTTTTAATCCTGCTTTTTATCTTTATTATTTTACAATTTAGAAAAATCTTGAGAATGTATCTCGAAATTTACTCATTGTAGAAATTATATAAGTTTGTAAAGATATGATTAAGGGGATTTTTTAATATCATCAAGTAGAAAACAATTTTCATTTTTATTTCGGTGACGCCCAAAATCCCTGAGAAATTATTCAATGTTTTCAACGTTATCACGAAACTAACTCATAGGCTGCATAGACAAACATGTTATTATTTACTTATTGAGATTATTACTAGTATATTGTTATATCCCAAATTATCACACTCAAATTACATCACTTCTTAATAAACAATAAAAATTTAGTACGGGAAGTTGAAAAAACTACCGGCGGTAACAAAAATCGAATTCAAACTAGTAGGACTAAGTCAGGGTCTTTTTGTTTCTCTTTTCCCCCCAATGATATGAATCAGGTTATTTGGGACAAGCAATCGACTGGCTGACTTAGTTTTTTGATAAAACCATTTGCTCAACTTCAAATAGTGTCATGGAATTTTCGAAAAATCACATTTTCAATTTCAAAAGTCGTGTAAGTACCACAAAACTCTGAATATTGGACTGAAATTTTATATGAATAAAAAGTACTAATAACTCGACCAATTGGAAAGTTAGAACGTCGTAATGACCACCAATCGATTTAGGGGATAATTTTACATGTATATGTGAATTTTGAGTCGATATATTACAAGCATTAAAGGAGACACTAGGGATGCGCGATACTATCCGATATTCCAGTGTATCGATACTTTTACTTCCGATACTCGATATTTTGTATCGATACTATGCTTTTCGATGCATTCCAAGTATCGATAAATTTGTAGTGTATCGATACCTTGCGATACGGGATTTTTAGTGGTAGCGGCAAGTAGCGTTATATATAGTGATTAGCGATATCGTGATTTTTTAATCACGTTGTGAAATGATATCGTGCTTTTTTAATGAAACTAAAAATAAAAAACAAAAAATGTAGTTTTTTGCATGTTTCGAGCTAATTTTGAGGTTATGTGGAAAAGTGACTAATGTAAAAGTTGTAGATTTTCTCAAGATCTACAACTTTTATAATCAACTTTTTTTCCTAGGATTCTAACTTTTGCCGGAAATCGCAATAATGTCTTTTTTTACCCCCCAAAAAAGTGTATTTTACCGATTATTTTCTTCCTATTAATTTTGACCAATCGCTATCAAGAATTGGTATGTCAAATATAAATTTTATGTGGAAAAATTACTTAACAACTGTCAACTTAGCTGTCAGCAGTTTTTCCGGAAAAAAAATCGAAAAAATTTCATGCAAGTTTAACAAGTTGACAATTTAACTCGGGAAATAATCTTACCAAATATCCCTCGTGCATCTAATTTTTCCTGTGGAAAAATTGGAACACTCGTTTCTAAGTGGAAAAATCCTCGTCTTCGACTCGGGTTTCTAAAACCACTCTCGCTCATGCTATTTGTTAAAACAAATTACTTAGAAACTCGTTTTTCCGGAAAAATTAAATGCACTAGGGATATTACCCCCGAAAAAACGTCAAAATTCGAAAAATTTCCAATATTTTAATTGAAATTTTTTTTCGTGGTTTGTGACTATGAAAACTAGCTTTTACCAAATTTTCATCAAAATCGAACATTTTTGAACGAACCTAAAAATCAAAAACGAAAAACGCAGTTTTTTGCGTTTTTCGAGGTAATTTTGAGGTTATGTGGAAAAGTCACTGATGTAAAAGTTGTATATTTTCTCAAGATCTACAACTTTTATAATCAACTTTTTATTCTAGGAATTCAACTTTGGCCGGAAATCGCAATAATGTCTTTTTCCACCCCCCAAAAAAAGTGTGTTTTACCGAAAAAACGTTATAACTCGAAAAATTTTCAATATTTCAATTTGAAATTTTTTTTCATGGTTTGTGACTATCAAAGCTGCCTTCTACTAAATTTTCATTAAAATCGAACATTTTTTAAGGAAACTAATAATAAAAAACGAAAAATGCAGTTTTTTGCGTTTTTCGAGCTAATTTTGAGGTTATGTGAAAATGTCACTAATGAAAAAGTTGTAGATTTGTCCAAGATCTATAGCTTTTATAACCAATTTTTTATTCTAGAACCTCAACTTTGGCCGTAAATCGCAATAATGTCTTTTTCCACCCCCCAAAAAGGTGTTTTTTACCGAAAAAACGTCAAAATCAGCAAAATCTCGGATCGTTAACGTATCGATACTTCGAGTATCGATAAATTAATATTCGATATTCTACTGTATCGATACTTTACGTTCCGATCCGTATCGATACCTAATATCGATACTTTCTAGTGTATCGCGCAACCCTACGAGACACATTTAAATCGCGAAATATTTCCATACCTTTGTTGAAAATTTCCAACAAAAATTTTTTGTGACATGAAAAATGCTAAAAATTCGTAACAAGGGTCGAAAAATCGACTGACATAATCAGTTTTTTGATAAAATCATTCGTTCATCTTCAAATAGTATCATGAAATTTTCGAAAAATCACATTTGCAAGTTAAAAAATCGTGAAATACCACAATACTGTGGATATTGAACTAAAATTTTTGGAGGGCACTCTCAAAAGACCAGTCTACTGGGAAAAAAATTAACTAGAGCATAACTTGGAGGGTTTTTGTTTTATAAATTATCTGAGACATTTTTTTCTTAAAGGTATAAGATGGATAGTTTCTGACACAGCAGAGAGATCTGCTTGCGGGTTCACCCGGTACATTTTCTTAATAAAAGGTTAATTATATAATTTTTGTTTCCAGGTTTGCCATTCTACAAGGAACCTAGTAATTGGAAGACTATAGCTATCATAGTGCTCAGCGTACTGTTCTTTGGAGCTGTTATTTATGGTACCACGTGCTTCCAAATATGCAAAATGCATTTTTTCGAAAGAACGGAGAAAAAATATACAAAAATGGATTCGTGCACCCATGTTTGACACACTAAAGTGAAAGTCAATATGGTTATTTGTGATAAATTAGGTTTCATCCTTCCAAGATTTACCTGTTCAAAAACTCATTGAAATGATAGTTTAGGATTTTCGTCACAATGAAATGAATAACTGAAAACTGTGTTCTCACCTTTTTTTAACTTTACATTATATGAACGAGATTTATTAAATTTAAATTTTGTCATAAAAAAGAATTTGTTATATTCATATTTATCGTTATATTATTTATCGATTATTTTAGATATAGAAAAGATGTTATTTTTTACTATTAATACAGAACTGCCATAACAGTGTTATAAATATCGATGTACACAGGAAAACTTGTACAGAATTTGTTGTTTTTAGGATTTCACGCGAGATAAGATAAGGTGAGACTTTCAAAAAGCGCGTTACTGAAAAGAATAGGAGGCTTGCTTCCTATGGTTTAGTAAACGTTCGTAAAGCCCGCTTTACACTTCGCAATTCTTGCAATGTATTGCAGCAACACTTTGACCTTGTAAGGTCTTGCTTGCAACTATTGACAATCGTTTTACATTTCACAATTGCAATATGCAATGTTCAATGTGGATACCAATATAGATACCAACCTTAAAAAAATAAATTTTATGAGGTTACGTTAGTGTATCATATGATGTTGATATTGTTGATAAACTAACTTTGTAATAAAATTATTGATATATACGTATTTATGTTGCGTTTGAAAGTACACAGTCAAAATTCACATGTCACACATCACCTCCCATCTCGTCTAGGAACTTTTGTTTTGTTGGTAACAAAAAAATTACCAAATTTTCCCCCAGAATTGCATGCACTGCAATACAAATCGAACCAGATCGATTTTGGACAATAGCTTAAAATGTCAAGAGACTTGCCAAATTATCCTCTACTGCGCATGCTTTCGATCAAGAATATTGCATGTTGCAAGAAGAATTGCGAACTGTAAAGCGGGCTTAATCAAACGCTATAATGGCACATTAAGGCAACATGTGTACCATATGTTTAAAGGCCTATATCGTCTGTACACAGGAGAACAGAGGAGGTTGCCTCCAGCGTGTGTATGGTGGCCAGCAAATAGGCGTAATTAAAATTTACATTATGCAGAGACGCACTATTATTTAAATTACTTATCTATCTTTAGCTTTTAAACTTTTTTTACCAGTGACAGCGAATTTTTATTTGAATTGATCCCTTTTAAAAATCATTATTTTTCCTGTGTATCTATATTTGAATAAAAAAACGAATATCTGTTAAACTGCTCAAATAAATGAAATAAAGACTTAATTACGTTAATATTTAGAATAAGTTGAAAATATTTATAGGGTACCTATTTAAACTTTTATATTTGATCGATTCAAAGTTTAGTTTCATAAATGATAGTGATTTTAAATATTTGTTTTGTTTTTTAGAGATCAAATTTAAGAGTTACTATAATTCTATAAAGATTATGCGTATTATGAAAGTATTTATATTGTCTGTTAATACATTTTCATTACATTTTTTTGGTCTTTTATTATCTCCAATCTCAATTTCTTCCCCAAGGTTTAAGGTTTTCTATAATAGGGAACTTTCTAATTTTTTTTTATTCAATAATATCATTAAGTGGCGTCTAAAAATCCTGATCCTAAAGGCTTTTTTTATAAATCAATATTAACTTGGAAAACATAGTTTAAAGTTCCGTGTTAATCAAAATCATTTCAAACGACCTCTATAGCGCGCCAAAGCGAGTGACGTAGAAGAGTAGTATGCCCAGCTGTTTACTCGTCTATCGATCGCCGGCCACAACAGTGATTCTTAGGGACAATTTTTGGAAGGATTTTTGAAACTGCATTATAAAATAGGCATTTTTGTTTATCATAAATAATTTCATGTGTGTTATTCGGAATAATTTACATCAAAATAATAAAACGTGTCCCAATTATCATATGCCACAAAAGCTGTTGAAACTACACACTTATTATAAATTTTGTGTATTTATGAAGTTTCTGTAAATATTGAAATTTTTTTTACTACGGGGTAATATACATATATTTTATGAAGCTGTAACATTATTCGAAACTGATGGGATTATGTGAACAAATATGGTATTTTTTAGACCTATACGAGGGATAGTTTCTTGTAGGTACACAAAGAGATCGTATTCGTAAAATATTTCGTACTTATCATTTTCGTTCTGCTTTGTTTTTGTTTTTCTGCTGTTAGTTTATTTTTGACATTTAGAAATAACAATAATATAATCTAAGATCTTTTTCAACTACGACCTTACGAGCAGTCAAAGGGAACTTGAAAAACAACTAAAAGAAGAACTCAAGAGACGTCAAGAGAACGGCGAAAATAATCTCACTCTCAAATTTTTGAATGGGTGTTATAAAATAGTTGTTAAAACCAACCCAGAAAACTGATTAATCCTGGCCCAACTTCAGCTTCTATCAAATTGTGATCAAATTCTATTTATTATCAGAATGTTCGAGGTTTGAGGACCAAACTAAACAAGCTATCATTAAACGCAGCTACTAATTCCTATGATATAATTGTTTTGACTGAAACTTGGCTATCGGATAATTTTAAAGATGCTGAAGTTGGATTAGATAATTATAATATTTATCGGCGAGATAGATCTGCACTCACTAATCCTGCAACTAGAGGTGGTGGAGCTCTTATAGCAGTGGCTAGAAATATAACTAGTAGCCTGCTGCAGTCATCAGAAGAAATTGAACATGTTTTTGTTCTAGTTGGAAATACTAGGAACAAATGTATAATTGAAGCCGTCTACTTTCCCCCACTTTCCCCTATTGAAGATTATTTATCCTTTACTGAGAACCTAGACGCCATTTCTGAAAAGTATCCTGATGCTAAGATCTGCATTCTGGGTGATTTCAACTTACAAAGCAGTATGGTCTGACTTAAATATTTGTTCAGAAGCTATTTCACCCCCTGGTACCAGAGCTGATGAAGTGAATGCTACTTATAGCGTTTCTAATATGTGTGCCTACCATAATCTGTTTGAAATTAACTCTGTTCATAATGAATTTAACTCACTTTTGGATTTAGTTTTTAGTCATGATCGTTTAACTACATGTATTACAGCAACCGGATCCTCTGATTGATGTAGATGTTTACCACCCTCCTTTAGTATCTGAATTGAACTTGAGCTTGGACCATTGTAATTATTCTCCTGTTGCTGATGAGTTTTATTATGACTAAAAATCAGCCGATTTTCACTCTATTGAATATCATCTGGGACTTATTCGGTAGGATCCTTTGTTATTGAATAGATCATTAGATGATATGTTAAATATTTTCTATGATATTTTGTATACCGTGATTCACCTGTTTGTACCTGTTAAGAAAGTTTCATCCAGAAAATTCCCCAGATGGTTCTCATCAGAACTAAAACATCTCATATATTTAAAGAAGCAAGCTCACTTGAAATTCAAACTAACAGGATCTCCTGTTGATTATTTGGAATTCTCTCAGCTGCGTTCTCGGTGTAAGCTCAGGTCTAAAACTGACTATAACGATTATATTAGGTTTACTGAATGTTCTGTTGGTGTTAATTTAAAATCGTTTTGGAACTTTGTAAACTCCAGAACAAGAGGTAATACAATTCCTGATGAAATGTACCTCAATAATGTCAAATATCCTGTGGGAATCGATTTAGCTAACCTGTATCAAGATTATTTTAGCTCTGTTTATTCTGATAAGACCTGTCCTAGCTATGGTTATATATCTTCTACTCCTTTGAATGCTTCTGAGTATTGTGTGTCTATCTCTGAAATATATGAACATCTTTATGGTTTGAATGTATATAAAGGTCCTGGGCCGGATTTCATCCCTCCTTCTATTTTAAAATATTGTAGTTTTGTATTGTCTCACCCCTTGCATATCATTTTTAACTACTCCCTTAAACTTGGTATCTTTCCAGATTTCTGGAAATCTAGTTTCGTCGTTCCTATTTTGTTGGGATAATTCTAAATTCCCAGATATTTTCATTCCAGAACTAAAGCGGTTGTTTCTATATATTTTATTTCATTAACGTTTACAAAAACCAACGAATCTTACATTCTTATTAAACATTATGTCATGTCGACATTTAATCAAAAAAATACAACCTTGATCTCCCTCTGTCTAGTCAACCAGTTTATAACCAAAACACTCGATATGTGCACTTCGAACAAAGAACCCAAAATATTCATTAATTATTAACCTTGAAATATTATTTCAAAAGTCTTTAAAGTTATCCAGCACGCCTAGTTTTTAGGTTTCACTTAATCTTGTAAGGACACAGTTTTGTTATAGGTCTTTTAAAAATCGAATTTTATTGTCTGGCCCTGGAAATAGTTCAATGACTCTGCCAAGTTTCCATCTTAACGGAGGTAAATTGTCTTCTTTTATAATTACCAACTCATCTAATGCCAAAGAACGACTTTCTGTATACCATTTTGCTTTCTTTTGAAGTTCTACTATGTAGTCTGATGACCACCTTGACCAAAAGTGTTGTTGAAGCATTTGTAAATTTTGGTATTTTGACAATCTATTTTCTGAAATATGACGAACATCTGGATCTGGGAGTGAGGTGAGGCGTCTTCCAATTAAAAAATGAGCCGGTGTTAAAACATCCATATCATCTGGACTTGATGATAATGGGTATAACGGACGCGAATTGAGAACGGCTTCAATTTGTGCAAATACGGTGGTGAGACCTTCAAAAGTTAATGTAGAATTACCTAAAATACGTTTCATGTGAAACTTGCACGATTTTACCACCGCTTCCCAAAGCTCTCCAAAATTAGGTGATTTTGCCGGAATGAATTCCCATAGAACCCCTTCATTTACAATTTTCTCACTAAGGGATTCTGCATGAGTTTCTAAGAATTTTTTAAATTGATTGTTTGCACCCACAAAGGTAGTTCCATTATCAGAGAGAATTTTGAAAGGTTTTCCCCTTCGTGCAATAAATCTATGAAAACTGGCTATAAAAGCATCACTAGTTAGATCTGAAACTACCTCTATATGTATAGCTTTGGTAGAAAAACATACAAATAAACATATATAACATTAATTTATTAATTTGTGCACCCCTACCATACTTGCTCTTGATATGAAATGGACCTGCGTAGTCCAGTCCAACTATATAAAACGGCGGGGATGGTCTAACCCGCTCTTTTGGACGCATTCCCATTACCTGCTCACAAGGTTTAGGGTTTCCTCTAAAACATTTAATACATTTGTAGAACACTTGTTTAGCCAAATTACGTCCACCCAAAACCCAAAAATTTTCTCTAATACTACATAAAATCAATTGGGGACCTGCATGGAGTAATTCGGTATGTGTAAATTCAAAAAACAATTTTACCAACCGATGTTTGGCTGACAACAAGATAGGGTGTTTTTTTCGAGTAATCCAAATTAGACAATTGCAACCTACCCCCCACCCTAAGGAATCCTTTTTGGTCTAGAAAAGGACTTAACTTGTGTAAGTTTTTATTAGATAATGACTTTCCCATTTGTAATTCATTTATCTCCAGAAAAAATGTTTCTTTTTGACACATACTAATCAATTTATCCAATGCGTTTTTCAATTCCATAGGTCTTAGACATCCAATCTTAACTTTCTCTTTTTTTATCCTACCTAGAGTATCTAGCTTGGTTGTACAATTGAAAACATTAACCTTGGTCTCAGGAAGTGTTGAAGGTTTTTCAAACACACGAGACACTGACCAATAAGTGTTATCTAGGCTTAGCCATTCAGGACCATTCCACCACATTGAATTGACTACAAGATTTGAAGCAAATATATAGTCCCCGAGATATTATATCTGCAGGGTTGTGTTCTGATCTCACATGCATCCAATAATTTGTATTAGTCAATTGTTGTATTTCGGCTACCCTATTTCCAACAAAAATTTGTAAATTACTGGAATTCATCTCTAACCAACATAATACGACAGTTGAATCATAAAAATAAAAAACTGTGTCTATTTTTATAGTCAACGCCTTCAAAACCCTATCCATCAGTTTTGCCAACAACGATGCCCCACAAAGATCAATTCTCGGAATAGTTAAGACTTTAATGGAGCCACTTTAGCCTTAGAACATAGAAGATTCACAAATATTTTACCACTCTGGTCTTTACTTCTAAGATAAATATTTGCCCCATAAGCTTGAGAGGATGCATCACAGAAACCTATCAAATCAAGCTTCCTAAAATTAGTACATATCGCATGTCTAGGGATTTTAAGAGAATTTAAAGTAGATAAATCGTCTCTTAGTTTAAACCATTGACTTTCTAATTCTAAAGGCAATGATTCATCCCATCCTATTTTTTCCAACCAGAGCTTTTGTAGTAAAATTTTTGTCAATATGACACAAGGTCCAACCAATCCAAGAGGGTCAAAAATTTTTGAAATTTCTGAGAGTATTACTCTTTTCGTTACTCTCTTGCGGTCAATGGAAAGTTTAGTAGAAAACTTTAAGATATCCTGTTTAAATTGCCAAAACAATCCAAGTGTCTTATTTTCAGTTTTCTCTCCAAAACAAACTTTATCCCTAACCTCT
The DNA here is from genome assembly GCA_947563755.1 of Lochmaea crataegi. Taxonomy (NCBI): domain Eukaryota; kingdom Metazoa; phylum Arthropoda; class Insecta; order Coleoptera; family Chrysomelidae; genus Lochmaea; species Lochmaea crataegi. The sequence continues at coordinate 8,660,415 of OX387422.1, forward strand.
ATTCCATCCAATACATTAAGTACATTTGAATCATTTGATACCCACTTACGAAGTTCCATCCCTCCAGCTTTCAAAATTAGAGAAATTTGACAACAGAGCTCTATAGCCTCCTCAGCTGACTGAGCCCCAGTCAGCAGGTCATCTATGTAAAAATCTCTCAGTATAGCCTGTGAAGCCTTAGAATATGTGGCACAAGCCTCAATACCCAACTGTTGCAAACACCTTACCGCTAAGTATAGAGCAGATCGTGTTCCATATGTAACCGTGTTAAGGGTATAATCTACTAATGGGTCTGTTGGTGAAGATCTCCAAATTATCTTATGCAATGACCTCTGAGATGGATCCACCCATATCATTCTGTACATCTTAGCTACATCACCACATACAGCCACTACGTGTTCTCTAAATCTAAGAAGACCTAAAAATAAATCATCCTGTAATCTCGGGCCAATATACTGGATGTCATTGAATGATATTCCAGAATCTGTTTTTGCCGAACCATCGAAAACAACTCTAAGTTTGGTAGTTTCTGAATTTTCATTCAAAACACCATGATGTGGAAAATAGTAATTTATCTCTTCATCCCCTGCTGCATCAACCGCAGACATATGACCTAAATCTAAATATTCCTGCATAAATTGAACGTACCGGTCTCTCAACTGAGGATTTTTCTCCAACTTTTTCTCTAGTGCAAAAAATCTCCGTAGTGCTGCGCCTCTGGAATTCCCCAATTTTGACAAAGGTTCCTTTAGTGGAATTGTAACAACAAATTTCCCATCATTAGCTCTCCTGGTCGTTTCTTTAAAAATATTTTCACACTCCAAATCCTCCTTAGAAACAATCTGTCTCTCATCAGAAATCTCTTCTAATTTCCAAAATCTTTCTACTTGTTCCATAAGATTTATATTACATTGTACCCTATTTTTAACTTTTTCCTTAGACCATATTGAGCCAGCTACAATCCAACCCAATCTAGTTTTTTGCAAAGTAGGTAAATAGTTACCTAATTTTATTTGGCCCACACAGAGTAATTCATAAAACAAATCTACACCAAGCAGAAGATCAACTTTATTTGATTTAAAGAAACCAGGATCAGCTAATACAATATTGTCAGGAATATTCGAATGGGTTATTTCAATTTTATGACTAGGTATATTCCCACAAACTTTTGGTACTACAAGACAAGAAATCTTTTTACTAAAATTAACTAACAGTGACTTAATTTCCACAAAACATCTATTCATGATGTTTGCAGATTGTTGATTTATTCCAACTATTTCTGTATTGACTTTTTTCAGCTCTAAACCTAAAAATTCTACTAATTCAGTGGTAATAAAGTTGGGTTGACTGCCATTATACAATAAAACTCTACAAACATGTAACGAACCATCTTTAGCTACTACCTGAAGTAATGCAGTAGACAACAGTATATCTCCTGTCATTTCATCACCATTATCTAAAAATAAAGATGTTACCTGAACCTGTGAACTGGAAGCCTGAGAAACTTGCGCATTATTATCAGAATTATTTTGAATGCAATTTGCCTCGGTTATTTCATTATTTCTTAATGCGGTTCCATTTGCACTCAAATCTTTCTTCTCATTTTGTTCATGATGAAGAAGGGTATGATGTTTTGATCCACATTTCAAACAGTTGCTGTGACTGCATTGTCTACTAGTATGATTTCTACAAAAACAGTTTAAACATAAACCTAATTGCTTCACCACATCATACCTAGAGTAAGTATTCAGTTTCAAAAATTTAGTGCACCTTTGTAATACGTGTTTACTTTTACAATAAAGACAACTATTATAATTTTCAATTGAAACAAATGATCTTTGATATTTATTTTTATTTCCAAATTTATTAACTTTTCCATTTTCTTGCGTTCTATAGTTCTATAGTTTTCAAAGAAGACACCCTATTAATTAAGAACGAATTAAAGTCATCCAAGGATGCCAATAATCCACGAGGTTTAGCCTCTTCCCATTTGATAAAAGTGGCTTGATCTAATTTTTTACTCATCAAATGTATTATTAGAGGGTCCCAGTTTTCAGTAGAAACGTTAAGCTTGTCTAATGCTACCAGTGTTTCTAAAATGACATCATACATATTTCGTAACGCTTCCCCTGATTCGTGAGACAACGGTGGAAATGATATTAAAGCATTTAAATGGTGATCAACCAGCATAGGAGGATCGTCAATCTATCGCACAATAATTGCCAAACTATTTCATAATTTTCACCAGTTGTCTTACGTTTTTGAACTTCCTTTTGGGCTTCCCCCTGTAAAGCTTTCTTCAAAAAATGAAATTTTCCTACATTGCTTATTTCATCATTACTGTTAATAAGAGCATCAAAAGTTTCTTTAAATTCAAGCCAATTTTCTACCTCTCCATCGAAGGTAGGAATTGGTATTGAAGGTAGCTTAACAGATCTCTCTATGGGAAACTCACGCACATTACAAGCCTTATCGCCTTGTGAACTGGCATGATCATCTTTATCATTTGATTCTACTCTACTTTCAAACAAAATCTCTTTAGCTTTAGCTATAAAATTTAAAAATGAGTCTTCAAAGGTTCCACTTTCATCTAAAATACCTTGCACACCTTCATCTGCTATTATCTCTAAAATTTGAAAGTGTATATCATCCAATTCATCTAATAATTTTTCAGCTTTAATTAACCTTTCTTTTAACTCGATAGAAATGAGTTAATTTACTTTTAACTATTTAAATCTTTTAATTTAGCATCCATGTTAATTTTTTAGATGCTCACCCAGTACTCACACAAATTAAGTTGATAAAGATATAAAACCACGCAATAAATGACAAATAGTAAACAAAGACACCTCACCAAGCTTAGGTCTTCTTCAGTTTGATAAATCAGCCTGTTGAAATAGGATTCGGGACAAAATCAGCGAACAATTATCCAAATTTTAACCTTTTCTTACACTGTATGCAATCAACCACAATTAACTTCCAATTAAGATCCAGTAATGCAAATCTACGCAGAACATGTAATACATAAGATTCTTTCAATATCTGTTACCAGTTTGATATTCCAATTCATCAAGTGTAACACAGGTCAAATTGAAAGTCTAATGCTCCAATATTTCAAATTTCCAAAATTCCAAATCGAAGATTACTATCCCTCTCAGAAGGACCACTATGTTGGGATAATTCTAAATTCCCAGATATTTTCATTCCAGAACTAAAGCGGTTGTTTCTATATATTTTATTTCATTAACGTTTACAAAAACCAACGAATCTTACATTATTATAAAACATTATGTCATGTCGACATTTAAGCAAAAAAATACAACCTTGATCTCCCTCTGTCTAGTCAACAAGTTTATAACCAAAACACTCGATATGTGCACTTCGAACAAAGAACCCAAAATATTCATTAATTATTAACATATTTACAACACAGGTGAAAAATCAAACATATCCAATTATAGGCCGATATGTATTCAGAGCGTAATTCCTAAATTATTAGATAATATTGTTTCTAAAATCCTTACCAAACTTTTGGATCCTTATATCATTAACCAGCAGTTTGGCTTCCGTTCAGGGAAGTCAACTGAGCTTAATCTCCTTACATATGTGGACTATCTTTCAAGTGCCTTGGACTCTGGTTATCAAGTTCACTCTTTGTACACAGACTTCTCCAAGGCATTTGATAAAGTTAATCATGGCCTTCTGATTCCAAAAATAAATAATATGGGTGTTAATGGTAGTCTCCTAAACTGGGTTCAAAGTTACCTTACTGGCCGTATTCAAATAGTCCGTGTATGTGGCTTCTTATCATCTGGCTTTGTAGTTCCTTCAGGTGTTCCCCAAGGATCACACATAGGACCACTTTTGTTTAACATTTTCGTCAACGACATCCAGAACTGTTTTATAAACTCTCAATTCTTATGTTTTGCTGATGATCTAAAATTGTATATGACTGTATGTTCATTAGAGGATTGTCAGAATCTTCAAGCAGATTTGGACAATTTATCTCGGTGGTGTACTGCCAATGGCATGGAACTGAATCCAGCAAAATGTCAGTTTATTAATTTTAGTAGAAAGCGTCACTCTATTGTTTTTATCTATAACATTAACCAAACACCTCTTATTAATGTGTCAGAAGTCAAAGATCTTGGTGTTGTGATTGACTCTACCATGTCTTTTCGGCCCCATATATATGTTTCAATTAATAAGGCATTAAGGATGCTTGGTTTTATCAGAAGGATAACTTGTGACTTTCGAAACGTGCAATGTCTTAGAATACTTTACTTCTTCCTTGTTAGACATCTTATTGAATATGCATCTTCTGTTTGGAATCCCTTCTATACGAACCATATTCACAACATTGAACAAATACAAAGAAACTTTCTAAGACTCATTGCCTATAAATCTGGAATTCATCCTGTTAACACCTACCACCTAAATTACCATGATTTGCATTCCCAGTTTATGTTGGAGCCTCTTCGTTACAGAAGGAATTGCAAGGATCTTTTCATTCTATTCAACATAGTCAATTCTACTCTCGATTGTCCTACTCTTTTGTTGAATATTGGTTTTTCCGCACCAACTAGATCTACTAGAAATAGTGTTACTTTTTCACAACCACACTACTATACTAATTATCGCAATAATTCGTTCATCCCCAGGTCCACAAGATTGGCCAATCGATTGAATCTTGATTTCTTTACATCTTCTTCTGAGTTTCGCCGACAACTCCAAATTTGTAATTTAAAAAAATATTTTTAGTTGTTATTGTAAGTGATATGTGCTTTATCTTATGTGTTATTTAATGTATCTATAAGTTTTTGGTTTCTTCTATTTATATATATATTTTTCTCTTTTTTTTAAATTCTATTTTTCTGTGTATCAATTATTGTACTCTATTGTATTTAATGGGTTCTAGCCCGTCAATAAATAAATAATAATAATAATAATAATTGACTAAACCTGTAAAATGTTTTCAGTATTCTCATAATTTTAAATTAAAAATAACAATATCAAAACTATCAACATAATTTTAATGTTTATTATAAGAACATTTAAATTAAAATCTATTTTTGAAAAACCAAAGTACATAACAGCTTCTGTATTTAACACAAAGAATTTCACTGTTTTTGATAAAATTTGCTACCATAATTATATCAACACATGGCAGATTGTTGGATTGGCCCTTGTAATATCCTTCTTCAGTCATGTTAAAAAAATTATGGACACAAACAAAATTTCACAAAAGTCTAATAAATCAGAACGAACCGAAAATAAAAAAAAAACACGTGGATACACTGGATTAAACAGCATAGTAAACAAATCAATAATGGTTGTTTTAATGGTTACGTTCGTTCCTTGTCGCATGGACGCACGCGCAGTACTGAATTATACTGTTCTACGTCACAACCGATAGCAATGCGTTTACAAAAGCTTCAAATAATTTGAATTTTTCGGCATTTTAAATTCGCTATAGTGGTTGTTTGTGACAAAAAGAAAATATTTTTTTTCATGCCAGTCGTTTTCATGCAATGTATTCTTATGATTTATAGCACATTTTTGCCAAGTTTCCTATTGCTACGTATTGGAGTTACAGAAGATTTTGTGAAACAAATTGACCCAAACCGAAGTATGCTAGGGTAGTGATTCCGAGGCAGGGGTAATGGCGAGTTTGGGGGTTTGGTTGGTAGGTTTCCCCTTGGGGATATGTCCAACACAGTTTGGGTCCTGGACCCATTTGAACATGAGTTTCCTATCTCGACCCGAAAAAAAGACCGATCTACTGACTGTATGTGATGCTAGAGAAACCTATGATCACATATGGCTGCATGGTTGGGTGGAGCAAGTGCTAGCAGAATCTGGAGCTTGTTACACTCACCAGACTGCAGAGACAGGCCTACTTGGCGATTACAGGTGTTATTCGCACCACTTCCATGGTGACGCTGAAAACCATTCTCAACATCTCCACTTTGATAGTTCTTGGTAATACTTTCGGATCACATGCCCACTGAAAATTCACAGTAACTGACTTTCATGAACATTCTTCCATCTGTGGAAGAGTAGGAAATGAATAAATCCTCCCTACTTGTGGCGTGCACGAGCTGGTTCATAGACGGATCCAAAATGAGTGTCTTGGACAGCGTTGAGTGGATGCCTATTATAACAGGTCAATACAAATCACATCAAAATAATCTAGGGAACAAGTTTTAAATTTGTTATAACTTTTTTGGTACGGCATATATAAACTTGAAAATGTATGGAGGTACCATTGCCGTTGAACCCATCATCAAAAAGAGAGAATTGTTACAAAAGTTCAGAAAAAAAAGACAAACAATGAATGTTAATCATTTTAATAAATTTGGTACAAAAAATATTCAAGAGTCAAAAGTACCTGGCATCTTTTAGACATGCTGAAAATGAGGTTGTCGATCTCCAGTTGGTTTGTGGTGGTCTAGAGATTAAAAAAGACAATCAAAAATCTGTTGTCTCGTGTGGAAAGATCCTTGATGAAGCAAAAGTATTGGTCCCATCGAATCCCAATGATTTCGATGGGATTGAGATCGGGGGACTGCGCAGTCCATGGTAAAACATTGATTTGCGCATTTTCCAGATATTCGTTTACTAGGTGTGCTGTGTGTGGACGGGCATTGTCATGCATGAGCTGGAAATTCAGGCCGACTTGTGCAGAATATGGACGCACAATGGGTTGCAGAATGTTGTCACGATAACTGGCGGCATATTCCATACCATAACTGTACCACCTTGGTAACTGTACACCTCCTGCCTGGACAGCGGCAAGACGTTCAAGATTTCCAGGTCGTCTCCACACACGAACTCGACGCGTATCACGATGAAAACCAAAGCGAGACGCATCCGTGAAGAGCACAGTTCGCCATTCTTGATGTACCCAGTTTCTGTGTTCGACAGCCCACGCTAATCTTATACCGCGATTGCCCCTAGTTAATGGGGGTACCCGAAGCGGTCTATAGGCGTTAAGGTTGACCTGTTTCTCACAGTTTGGCCGCTCATAACGACATTATGTGAACAGTGTCGCTCACTTGCTAACTGACCTGCAGTGATTGTCCAATTTCGTAATGCCTGTAAGCGAATAAAGGTCGAAACACACCTATCAGCACCTCATAAGAACAGCGACTGATCGTCACCAGCAGATTTTATTTCTTATGTGTATTTAAATGTAAACGCGCATACCTAACAGCATCAGCACAGCACCGACAAGGCACGTCAACGCCTCAACCACAACACATTTCTCAGAGAGAATATTTTGCGGACGGCGTGCCAATACAATTAATATCTCTGACAATATAATATAAAGCCTATAGTCGGGTATCGCGGCGGTGCTGATCCCGTGCCGATGCGTTAAGTGAGCCCATACACAACCGTCGAGTTGAACACTCTACGGTGATGATCAGTCGCTGTTCCTATGAGGTGCTGATAGGTGTGTTTCGACCTTTAAACGTTTTTGTATAGGATTCGTTGCTCTTGTACGGCCAGTATGTCTTTCTCTCACATCGCCATTCCCACAGTATCTTCTCATCAAACGACAAATAACACTGGGTGATGAGCTAAGGGCTCCAGCTACACTTCTATAGTTTCGATCCGCTTCAACCATCCCCACTGCTCTCAATTGCTCTTCGCGGCTTAAATGTCGTCTTTCCATCTTTCTCCACTCACTGAACACTAATTTGAATAGGTAACAAAAATCACTCTAAGTTTTTTACTCACCGATACCAACAAGAAATCAAAAATATGTACAATACATGTCAAGATAATACCGGGGCTCTTATAAATCTTGTTCCCTAGATTATTTTGATGTGATTTTCTGACAGACATGCTGCAATAACGGCACAGTGCTTATGTTTTGCAATTCAAAGCTCGATTGGAATACTAGACTACTCCTGAACTAATTGAGGGCAATCAACAAGGTTGTCCCGGTATGGATGCCTGGCAACGAAGTAGTAGACCAACTTGCCAGGAAAGGAGGTCAGTCCCTGTTCATACCTATTCATACCTTTAAACATGACAAAGAGAGGTATCTCGGACCAGATAGATCGCAATCAAGGTCCTACTGGAATGAGATATCAGTGTTAAGGCAAGCCAAGGTCTTTATAAAAGGACCTTCAAAGCAGAAGCCTTGCTAAACATAGAAAGGAAGCAAACCAATTGCTACGGATATGGATATGGATATGAAAAAAGGTTTAAGTAGAAACAATTTTTTTATTTACTTTTTATTCAGTCCGTTATTGACACATGAATCACAAAATTTCCTAAACTAATATGTTCTATTTTCAATAATACAGTACAGTATAGTTTTTTTTATTTGAAATTTATTAAAACAAAAATATAATATAGTATTATAATACAATGAGCCTTAACATGGTGAGAATTACTGAATAATATTAATAACGCACCAATTTTTATATTTTTGTTTACCTTTTTAATATCTATCATAATAAATTACATTGATCTAAATCCTACTTTATTTTCTAGCTATAACTTTGAAATGTATATGATACACATGGTTATCCACAAAATTTACAAAATAATCACAAGGTATAGAAGATTTTTTAAAATATAAAAATTGTATGAGTGCATCAGACTGCCTCGACCTTTCAGTTGCTGCTTTTCAGTCCACAAGGGAATATCTATGAATAATCGTTTCCCTTTTCTTCATTTAATTGTTCTACGACATTGTCTTTTATAACTTTGTATGTATGTATGTATATTGGGGTGACAATCACTGAGACCTGAAAAATCTATTGTGCCCCCTTACTTCTACTTAGTTCCTGAGGAAAGTAGTCTAGTAGCTCCTTTAGTCCTATTTCCCGGAGGTTTCATAAGGACTATGCTGCCAGCTTATGGAAAATAAAAGACCACTCAAATGTGGATATTTTGATACCAACTTATTCGTCTTGAAAAATAGAACATTTGATAACATTGCGCCAATGTTGTAATTTAATTAATAAACCCACAATTAATGATATCATTTTTAAAATCGCTTACGGAGATTGTATGAGTAAGACAGAGAGAAAATACGTAAATAGACATGTATTACAGATTCCACGAAGTAAGGATATCAGCGGTGATAAGAAATGAATAAATAAAACCAGACAGGGTTGAACTGACCTAATTTTATCAGTTAATTTTTATATTTTGTTTTTTCTTCGTAGTATTTTGTAGTGTATTTGTTGGCATCGGTAACTCTTTGAAAAAAAAATAGGATAGGGATGCGGAAAATATTTTTTTATATGGAAGATGTTAAATGTCTATTAACTGTTAATACAAAAATGCTTGTGAAATGTGTGTAGGTAATGAACCCGACGTAAAGGGTGATACTAAAAGATAATGTATAATTCTTAGAGTATCCCCTTTTACGCGCTCCACCTTCCCCCCACTGGCCGTGCCTGAGGACCTCATTACCTTCTATCCGCGAAGTGTAGCTGAAAAAAAAAAATGTATTGGCCTAAGCCGGTTTTTATATTTTTTTGGTAGCTACAGTCGCCTTTTTGCTTTATTAAATTTTTTTGATGGCCGAAGCCGGGTTTTGTTTAATTTTTGTATTTTTTTGATAGCCGAAGCCGGGTTTTGTTTAATTTTTGTATTTTTTTGATAGCCGAAGCCGGTTTTTATGTTATATATATTTTGATGGCGATGAGTGTTTTTCCTTGCGTGACATAAAAAGCACTGTTAACTGAAATCTAATTTGCATCATTATATTTCTTCATGATTAGGTATAGTTCGATCAGCAGCGTCAACTACAGTCAACCAGTCTTCCTGTTCCATAATTAGGAAACGTTAAGCCGTCACTCGAGTTCCCGTCAGGGTGAAAACTGACCTGTCTAAAAGGTGTTTATGGTAATTACGGTAAATTCTCTGAATCATCTGATATCTAGCTATGTATTTATTGCAAATTGTAATAAGTGAACAGTAAAAGTTTTAAGGGAGGTCCGTTTTCAGATGTATGAAATAAGAAATAGTTATAAATGTCTTATGTTTGGCACTATTAAACGATATTATTTTATATGATATCATTATTGGAATAAAATACGGAATTTTAATTCTACAATTTTATTGCGTACTACTACTGAACTGAGTCATAAATACATACACGTAAAGAAGCTAACCTAACCTAACCAGGGCTTACCCTTTTCACTTAGCATTACTTCAAGCATTTTGTGTATCACTATAGCGTACGACAACAAACGTTCGGAAATATGTATATTAATAAACTGCCGTTTCGAAAATGACAACTTAATATAATAGAAAATATAATAGAAAAATATATTCATAGCAATTAGTACCGACAGACCCCCTAGCCACCCCAATAGGTTATTCAACTTTTTCATTAGAATTCAGGATTACGAATAGGTATTACGATTTACTGGAATTTTCAAAACTATTTAATTTACCTGTAAGCGGATTAAATAAACTGGACGGCAATTCAAGTGCGGGATTAAGATACCTGCAAGTGGCGGACGGGAACTCATGTGTATTTTATAGTCATTAAGAAACCTGACGGGAATTCGTTTGAACCGGAATTGTTTACGAAATACGTGTCGGTCAGTGTTATTAAATGTGACTATTATAATTTTACTATTATAATATAGAAAACGTTATAATAAACTGCTATTACAAAATGACAAACTTATGTAAAGATGTTAGATTGTCAATTGAGAGATGTACCTTTTTTACATAATTTGATTGCAATCTATCATATCTTTATACAACTGAAAAATATAATCCTATTATTTTGTTTCAACGAAACTGGTATTCATCGTATGTACAACTATATTCACAAGTCCGACTCTGTTTCACCGCAGCAGGTGGAGTCCTATTGAATGGTTAGATTTTGTAATCGAATCGAAAATTTCTGACAAATGAACTGATTTTGTGGGTTTATTAATTAAATTACAACATTGGCGCAATGTTATCAAATGTTCTATTTTTCAAGACGAATAAGTTGGTATCAAAATATCCGCATTTGAGTGGTCTTTTATTTTCCATAAGATGGAAGCATAGTCCTTTATAATTAGTTTTATTTTTATTCATCTTTGGCATCTATCTTTTCGACAAAAGTGCCTACAGCTTAAATATTTTCTAAAATTCTGGTCGTGAAAATTGAAATGGTTGCACCAAATATTTTTTGTATATATTTTGTGGATTACCTTGTATAGCGGGTATGTATAAATATTCACAGTCATCTTCTTTGGCAATATATTCATAGAGCCCTACAAACAAAAAAGTAACTTCTTTGAATGCAATTTAACTCTAAAAATGTAGCTTTTTAGCTATTAACCTTAATTATGTATAATTCGGTAACATATCTTAATAGTAACAAAAATTTTATCAAAAATAACAACTAAAGATTTTTATTAATACGAGAATCCGGCACTGAAAGATTATTTATTCATGCCACTCAAATTTGATTGTATTAATGATAATTTTAATTCAAAAGTGCATATTACTGCCTAGGACAAGGAAGACCAAGATTGAAAAGGATATTAGAAGCAGATTGTTACAAGATGTAATACCTTGGTACACATTGCGTTATCTTATTGCGACCTTCATGAATAAATTGAACTTTTTCATTTTCAATACTTTCTCTAATTATTATTCTTTATTGGTATGAATTAGAAAATTTAGAAAATTGGATCTCTATGGAAGACAATTAAAAAAACTCTAAATAAGTTCTCGTATTAAGTGTACAATTGTAGGCTATAAAATATTGCACATTCCATAATTAATGATATATTATTGCGAAATATAATAGTTTTGTTCTATAATTTTAAGTAGATATATTATAAAAACATTTCATATGGAGAAATACTAACTACGTCATATTTTATATGAATCGTTAAAAAAATAATTAACATGTAGAAAAATTAACACAATAAATACTATTTATATTCTAAGTATGGAAGCCAGCGTTTTACTCTTACACAAAAACTGTTCAAATTATTTGGTTGGGGTTTGTATCCAACGAATAAGTAAAAAACAAATTATCAGCTCTAGGGATATTCGGCATGTCACCTGTCAATGTCATTTCTTGTTATATCCTGACTATGTATAAGTCAAGTATACGTTGTGAATATAAAAAAAAAGTTCAAAAGCTAAAACCCGACTACTAGAAAAAGTATGAAACAAGAAAATAGTTCATCTGAAATTGTTATGTACAATATATTTAATACATATCATAATGATGTTCAAAGGATAGCCGTGGTCGTATGCCACTTTGTCCTAAAGTTTATGATCGCTTAAAAATGTTAGAATGTATTGTTTTGTTAGGGTAGGTGGTATACGACCACGGCTATATTCAATTCAATTTGACGTCATATAGACTGTAACCAGCGGACGATCAACGATGCCTCAGTTGTCAAATTATTATAGAAAGGCATGTTTTTTTATTTTCCGATAGATCCACCAATTCACCAACTGATTCATTAGTAGATTTCAGATTGAAGAAATGACGCGTTCATTTATTACTGTTGCATCAACCAAAATTGCAAACCATTCCACCTGTTTCTAGGTGGTGGATAAATTTGGTGGTTTTCAAAATGACAACTTAACCTCAAAAAAGTAAATATTTGAAGCGGTTATAGCGAATTATTAAAGAAATGGACGAATAAATAGAAATCAATTTAGAATGTGATAATAAAGTATTGACTGCACTATTCCTAAAAGCGTCAGAAATTGAAGAAATTTCAAGTGGTATCGATTGTCAGTTATCAGATATAATGATGAATGGGCGCGTTCAGCCACGCTAGCGCTAGGCAAGCGGAGGGCGAATTTGACCGCTAAGTGACAGCGCTAAGTCTAGCGGCCGCCATTTTTTCCAGCTAAATTATTTTCCGCTAAGTTGGTCAGCGGTTCGTTATGTCAACAACAACAAACAACAATTCTAACCTCTAATTTAAAATTTCTATATTATTTAGTTTTTATTAGTGAATTACTTCCTCAAAATAATTTAAATTTCTTACAGGATTTTCTGCTTCTCCTAATACTAATATTTCTACATATTCTTCTTGTCTTTCAATTACAGGTGGAATCAATTCTAGAATATTATCCACAATATTACTTTCATCGGCAAGTTCTTCCAAGATTACCTAATTTATAAGGTATTCCATTGAATTCGCTTTATATTTAGAAAATAAATTTAAAGGTTATGTGATGTGTTTATCTGTTTGTCACAGAGCTTCAAAGCATAGACGTTCAGCCACCTTCAAGCGCTTTCACAGAGCGCCGCTACTAGCGCTAACTTTGCGCTAGCGTGGCTGATGTAAACAACAACAACTGCGTTTTTTTATGTGCTACTGGTGACTCTAACATGTCGGTGCAGCGGCGACTGACGTCAGTCAACCAGTGGTAAATCAATGATTATAGTGCGTTCGGTATTTATTCTGCGGAGGTGACAGATTTTTGGTCACGTGATCACAAATAAACCGGAGCAGATTGCAATTAACAAATTGACGATAAGTCTAAATACTTTGGATAAAACGTCGATTGCAATTGAGGACCGTTTTTTTAAAACTCGATAACTACAAAATGAAGAATTTTCAGGAGAGCATTTTTTTTATCTGGTTAACATGACAATACTTAATGACCAATGAAAACATTTAGTAAGAAAGTAATAATAAAAGGGAAGAAATAAATGAGGAAAAATTATGTAATATCAACTTTATTATAAGTTAACAAAAAATAAACAAATACGCAGTTTTTTGAAAACTCGATAAGTACGTACTTACGTAATGAAAATTAAAATAAATACTTTCATGTTAAAGGCAAATAACATTTTTTAAATAAAAAATAACTCTATGAAACTATGAAACATTGAAACTATTTCACACATCCACTTCCAAATCAGTATTATCGTCAGCACTAAGGGCAGTTCCTTTCATAACTTCATCATAAAAAGAAGATACTTCATCAGTCAGCTCAATGCCACGCAACAGCTTTTTGACATCGGCTTTCTTAAGATCACTTACATGATTGACTCCTGGAAGCTTCTGAGATGCTGATATCTGATTTGCGTTTCTGACACCTTTTTTAAAACTGCTGACTTCTATGTCATGACCAGTGTACGAATTGCGGAATTTGCAAATCACTGTCTTATTTCTTTTCTGGTACGTTAGGACCCGAGCTTCACTTATTTTAAAAGGTAGCTTTTTCTTCACAATATTCTGCGATACCGACTTATAATCAAATGTATTCCAGTCTTGTCCCCAAACATTGACAGTTCCATGGTGTTTCAAAATCTCGTGATACTCCCTCGGTCCTAAAATTTCTTCTCGTCTTCGATATTCCTTCTCCACTCTTCCAAACAAAAACCCTATCTGCAGGCATGAAACTATGACCTCTTATGGGAAAAACATGTCGTATTTCTCTAAAAACTGTAGACTTTTCCAAAAAGTAGATAAGAACTGTCATCATGGTGCTGTTCTTGTTTTGGGAGGAACACGAGTCTGAAAACAACTCCAAGATCAACTCATTCTTGCCTTCATCAGACAATGTGTTTTCAAGTTTGCTCAGATAATCTAACAGACCAGAAGCTATCTCATTGCAGCCCCGACCTCCCTGCGTTTCCAGCCAAACGTAGAAGCTGGTATCTTCTTTGGATTGCTTTTTATGTTGATGATGTACAATGCCTAGGTTATAGAGCCAAACTTGTCTTGAATAGAAAACTTCACCTACAGACATTTTTGGCAACGGCTGATTTTGTTGGCAATCGAAACAAACTTTGAATGTATTTTCTCGGAATGTATTCATGTATTTGAAAAAGGCCTTTGCTCTCATCTTATGAAGCCTATACTTAGTGCGGAGTTCAAATCTTGCTTCTAACACCTTGGTTCTTTTCATATTTACCAGAAACTCCTTACAGATAAAACATGTATCTGAATGTGGATTTCCAAAGCCGAGGTTAAAGTTTTGATAAATAATCTTCTTGTACTTAGCCAAAGAACATTTAAAATTTGTTGTACATTTTCTGTATGTTTAACTCAGGTGGTAGGTAGCTTCTTCTGCATTTTGCTCTCGAGTAGTGACTTTCTCTGCATTTGTAGCTGCTTATGTGTGCCTTTATTGCTTCAGTAATATCTTTATCAACCTGCTTTTGTACACGACCTCCCCGCTTCTCAACCAATAGTTCTCCGGCGAGAAATTTTTTTGAAATACCGGACAGTCTGTCTTTACTTGCACCTAAAACATGAGACAAGTTCGGAATGACAAATAAATAAAAATAACTTTTTGACCTACTAGTTATCTTTTGAAAAGTAGCAGCACAAACAGGAACATTACCCTTAGAAGTTCTAATGGAGTATTTGACCGAAAGTTTTCTGTTTCTCCTCAGATTAGTTTCATCTGTAGTTTTTCGCTTAGGTACAACAACTTGCATGAACTCTAGCAATATTTTATCTTGCTCAATTTTTTTCGCGTCTTTTGCATATATCATGTTTCTAAAAGCTAAACAGTCTGTGAAAATCTTCATTCAAAAGCGAATTTAAAAATAAGAGTATGTACTTACCAAGTATTTCATTTCTTGTCATTTCTCCTGCATTACAAACAACGCCTTTTGTCTTGTCTTGGGAATGATTACATGTGATGTCCGCTTCACCTAACCTGTCTTTTTTATAGCGCGTAATTTTTGGTCTTACTTGATCACGGTTGTTTTTGGAAATACGAAATTTTTTTCCCTTTTGCGTAAGGCCTACGTTTTTACTATATTCTTCATTTATTTCATCCATATTTTAAAAAGAAAAACAAAACACGTAAACACGTGGTAACGAGAAGCACTAATCACTGTAGTAAAGCTTAAACTGCACTAACGACAAACTTATCGAGTTTTAAAATATCAGTGTAGCTATCGAGTTTTTAAAAAGTCCGTGTAGTTATCGGATTTTGAAAAACCGCAAAATTTTGGCTATGCTATAGCTCTTACAGTTGTCGGGTTTTCATGAATCTGACGCTACCAGCTGGTCCGGCATTAAATTTTTGTATAGAATCCATGTATAACTCAATTTCGGTAAAAATGTACTTATCGAGTTTTAAAAAAACGGTCCTCAATTTGTCTCAAACGATGCAATTACAGCGAAGGCTGGCAAAAACCAAATTCGACACTGATAGAAAAGTTAGATATCAATTGGAACGATTAATGACCAATCCATCAATAGGAACGCAAAAAAGCTGCCGCTAGAGCTGTTATCAGGTAGGGATATTAGTTTAACGGGGTATAAACGAAATTTTAATTGTTTCTGTTTGCTGTATTATAATATATTTGTAATATTAAGTCACGTTTACTCAAATGATCTTCAGATAAATCTTTTTTAAATTTATGTATCCTGTGATAAAATTTTGTTTTTGTGTAAGGGATGGGTATAAATGTGTTTTATTTTGTTATGAATTCTAGGCCAAACAGGAACACATTGGGAATTAAATGTCAAATAGAATTTCACAAAATGTGAATATATTTTAACTGAAAAACTAAAACCACACTGTAATATCAGTTATAGTCAGAGGAGAATTGTTTATTTTGTGTTTTTGACAGAATTCTTGGGTTATAGAAACAAAAAGACACTCACTAACTGATATTTTTAGAAATAATTCGGTGTATTTTAAACGTATTTTGGTTTGATATAGATATTAGTTTCCTGTTTGGCCTATAGATCAATATATTGCAACCTGAAAATTTGGTGAAAGTTCGCCATTAGTTTAAACCTTATCACAAAAGTTGTGCAATAACCGGCTGTAACAAACACATGTGTTCAGCGCCCCGGATTGGCAGGCGATTTATTGAAAAGTGTTTGATCATTTCCGGAATCGACTTGAATGGTTTGCTGAATTGTCCAAGTACGAAGCTGCCGTCTTCTGAATTTTTCTGTATACGCATATGCATAAAACCTCTTGCACTCCTGTAAAAAATAAAATAGTCAATAAATAAACTCTTTCCGACACCGTCGCGAATAATAATTCATTCATCAGAATGAACAAGGACGAATATTGTACGTAAAATTGTAAGCGATGTTGCCAGTACTGATATTTTACTACTAAGAGAGAAGTTTATGGAATGTTGAAGTAATACCATAATACAAAAGATCATGTTTATTGAAAAAAAGTTGAAATCATGTGATTAGGAGATAAAAAGACGGAAAAGAAAGATGGGGCGGTCTCTTGTTTATTTATTCTAAATCTGAAGATCATTTTAGTTAGTGCCAGTACTTACTTTAAAGACAACGAGAAATCATTCTTAATAGACTCGCTATTTCGGACCAAAAAACTTCCTTCGCGCAAAACTCTCAGGACATTCTCGGCTTCAACTCTGCTGATTTGTCCATGAAACCATCTGAAAATATAAAAACCAGTAATGTTATTAGTAAAATTAGTGTTAGGGTGGCTATAGACGTAAGATTCAGATTAATATGTGCTTCTAAGAGTTTCTCCACTACGACATTCACAGATCTATTGTGTGTGCCCACATGTGAGGCTAAAAGTTTCTTGTCTAGACTCGTGCCCCTTCATGGGCTAGTGAGTCTGCCTCTTCATTGCCCTTGAAGTGGCAGCAACTGTTTGGATTGTACAAGCTGCTTGACGCATGATTGAGTTATAATCATGCGTTTCAAGAACCAACGCGACATTTCTACTAGTGTTTGTGTAAACATGTTTGTATACCGTTTGGTGACGAAGGGGTTTTACGATTGATTGTGCACATTTCTTAATCACACATGCTTGTCAAGCTTGCATTTACGTTTGTAGCCGCCTTTAGGAGAAAGGTCAGTAGAAGAGAGATGTTTCACTGCGTTCTTTCACGGACGTAAACTAAGGATTGGATTGTGGGTTACAAGCTTACCCTTGTTTTTCCAGAGGTAAATAGACGTCGATGGTATCGGAACCTGTTGAGGGCTGAGTAATATTTGAATTTAACGTTAATCCAAGTCCTGAGAGAGTTAGTCCCAACCCATGTTTTTGTCGACTTCCTATTTCGCTCAAGTTGAGTGTTAATTTTGGACGACAAAGAGCTGTAACAAAATATTCAAAAATAAATCAATACTCAAGATCTTTATCACTTTCAATTTATATGCAAAATACATTTAATATTGTAACGTTTATTTTCATTTATATTTACAATTAATTTATATTTCATTCACGTGTTGAGCTTCATCGAGTAAACATCGTTAAAGCAAACAACAAATTTTTGCTAATTCGTCTACGAGTTTTATCACCAAAATGTGATAAGTAAACTAGTTTTTTGTTGCAATATTTTTACAATTATATTGGATTCTTATTATCCTAGTAATTATTAGTGAATTCCAGTGGTGTATCGCTATAAAATTCTACTAGACTAAGGTGAGTTCCTTCTCAACCTCTTCCGCTCTGGAAGAGAGTCTGTACTATCCCCCCCTTTTTTATTCATTTTTATTTTTCAATTTTCTTTTCTCATTCTGTGTAGTGATCTTGGTAACCAGGATCACACACACACAAACAATGAGTACCCACAATAACTTACATTCATCAAACAACAATCCTATCACCAAACCAAAATCATATGTCGCTGCCGCACTCACCAAACCTCCTCCTCCTTCATTTCCCAAAAGGGACCAAGCTATTGTTATGCACTCAATACCAAACACTGTACTAAGTGAATATATTAAATCCATTGGTGAAATAGTTACTCCAAAAAATATCACATTTGCTTCTCGTATTTCCAATAACAGAATTTGCATTTTCCTCTCTTCCACTCAAATTGTAGATCAACTTCTGAACAGTACACCATACATCACGATTAACTCCACTCTCGTTCCCATCCGGAGACTAATCTCACCTTCTAAGAGAATTCTGATCTCAAACGTATGCCCTTCCATCCCACATACTCTAATTGAGCAATCTCTAAAAGATCTTGGTTTGCAGCTTGCAACTCCAGTCACTTTTGTGAAATGTGGACCAATTGACGATCATTATGATCATGTCATGAGTTTTCGTAGGGTAACCTTCATCATCCCCGATAAGGATGACTTTGAGTTACAAACCTCCTTACTAATTAATCACGAAAATACATCCTTTAGAATATTCATATCCACCGACAGACTTGAATGTTTTCTCTGTAAACTCACCGGGCATACCGCAGACTCCTGCCCTAAAGTCCCTAGTGGCCCTGATACCAATTTACTCTCAACTAATCCTCCCCATTCCTCTTCCTCCCCTGTTTACTCTTCAACTACACTGATTAGCCCTACACCTATAGAACCTGAGTCCTCCCTAGATGATTCCACTCTACCTCTTACAAAGAATCCTGAACTTCCAACTACCTCTCCTGCTACTTTCCCTCCAATAGCCACAGGCCAAAAAAGAGGCCACTCTTCTACCGACAGCCCTCTTGACACTCCTCCAATACTGTCTCCCTCCATTACTTTATCAGCCTCAACCTCCACATTACCTCCTTCTTTCACTGCACCACCCAAACCAATAAAGAAAAAGTCCAAAACCAAAGCTAATAATCGCTCAGATCATTCATTAGGACTTAACTGTGTCTCTGTTATCCAAAATCTCTACAAAGACAACCCATCTAACTTTACTCTAACCTCAACTCAACTAATCGCTTTTCTCGAAAATTCTTTTGGATGTCCTCACCCGCTACAGGAAGCACAAAAATTCTCCTCTGATGTAGATGGCATACAAAAGGACTTAGCACAGCTTTACACTGCTACAAGGGAAAGAGCACTAAAAAATCGTCTCACCAGACTTTTAAACAAATTAAAACATCAGCTTAACCCAATTGATTTCCCCGACAACGTAAGCATCTCTTCGGATAACCTTACAGATACAGAATCGAACCACAGCTCACAGAACGAACATTAACTCTTTTAATCCTTTTATCTTTTATAACCCTTCTATTTTCAAATTATTACAATGGAACTGTGATGGATTCTTTCCCCGATTGGAGAGAATCCAACATTTAATATCAGAATCTACCCCAGACATTGTATGCCTTCAGGAAACCAATGCGAAAAGTTCCAAACTTCCCCTATTGAAAAATTTTGAGGGATATCATAATATTAGAACCAATTGCCTAAGAGCTAGTGGTGGTACCTCAATATTTGTCTCCTCTGACTTTTTTTTCTGTTCACCTTCCGCTTTCCTCTGAATTAGAAGCCATAGCCATAACCTGTTGGTGTCCCGATAAACTCACTATTTGTAGTCTGTACGTTCCACCAAATCACCCTCTTAAAGAGGAAGAGCTTGCGAATCTCATATTTGAACTTCCGCAACCCTACGTTCTCGTAGGAGATTTCAATGCTCACAATACAATATGGGGTTCCAATCATACATTTGGTAAAGGAAAGATTGTTGAAAACGTTATAGATTGCACAGGTATCTGTATCTTGAACACCGGTTCCAATACCCACTTCAACATTTCATCTGGCTCCTTTTCTAAAATCGATCTTAGTTTTAGTGACCCTAAACTAGCTCCTTCATTAACATGGTTTACTGATGATGACCTTCACGACAGTAATCATTTTCCCATCTTCATAACTAACACCGATAATTCAAATGACCGAGCTCTAACAAAAAGTTACTGGCGTTTAAAATATGCTAATTGGCCTGAATATATTACTAAAACTGAACAATCCATACCCAATCTCTCTCTTACCAACAACATTGATGAGTCTGTTACCTTGTTCGCAAATACTATTCGACTTGCTGCGGAGGCTCACATTGGGAAATCAGTCATCTCTCCTTCACAAAAAACTGTTCCATGGTGGAACTCATCATGCAAACATGTAGTTCAGCAGCAAAAAACTGCACTAAAATTATTCCGCCGTGATAAAACTCAAGAAAACCTCATCAATCTCAAAAGAGCAAGAGCAAAAGCCAGATACATTATAAAACAAAGTAAAAAATCTTCCTGGAGAAATTTCGTCTCTTCCGTAAATGAAAACACTAACCCCAATCAAGTGTGGAAAAAAATTGGACAAATCCAGGGCAAGAAAAGTAATATAAAAATTACCAGTCTATTTCACAACCAAACCAATGTCACTGATAATCAAGATATTGCCAAGGTCCTAGCTGAAAGCTATGCAGCGAAGTTTCGCAGTAAACGCAGTCCTATTTTATCGAAGTCGCTTCTCCAACCACCTTTGCCTTGCTCATCCTCTTCCATTGAAGATATTGATATGCTCAACTCTCCTCTCACGTTTCCAGAATTAAAATCTGCACTAAAATCCTGTAAAAACACTGCTTCTGGCCCAGATGATCTCCCCTATATATTTTTCAAAAAACTTTCCTTTCCAAGTCTCCAAAAACTTCTCGAATTGTATAATAATATCTGGCTATCCCAAAAATTTCCAAATGAATGGCGGTCTTCCATAATAATACCAATAAAAAAACCTGATCAACCTGCTACTTCTCCTAATTCTTACAGACCTATATCACTCACATGTACCTTGTGTAAAATACTAGAGAAAATAATTAACAAACGCCTCGTTTGGTTCCTTGACAAATACAACATTATACCAAAAGAACAATCAGGCTTTCGACGACATAGATCTA
Source organism: Lochmaea crataegi (assembly GCA_947563755.1). Lineage (NCBI taxonomy): Eukaryota > Metazoa > Arthropoda > Insecta > Coleoptera > Chrysomelidae > Lochmaea > Lochmaea crataegi. The sequence goes on from OX387422.1 coordinate 8,681,967, forward strand.
CCCGCGATAATCTTGTTCTGCTACAAAATGATATTGCCAACTCAATAAATAACAAATATGAAGTTATCGCCGCTATCTTTGATATCGAAGGAGCTTTTGACAGAATAAGTCGTCAAGCCATAATCTCTAAACTAAATCAATACCATATTAACGGAAATATATTTTATTTTATACAAAATTTTTTAACTCAAAGGTCCTTTAGGGTTTCTGTAAACGGCCATTTTTCATCTTTGTACACCCAGACCGATGGTGCTCCTCAAGGATCAGTCTTAAGCCCAACTCTATTCAACTTAGCAATAAGTGATATGTGCCATAACTTACCTTCTCCTACCAAATATGTAGCTTACGCTGACGATTTAATACTATACTGTCATGGTCGTTCAGCAACCACTAGCTCCAAAATTCTACAAACCGCGGTGAATCTTTTACTCGCGCGGACAAGTTCTATAGGATTAACCTTATCTTCAACAAAATCAAAAACCATTAAATTTGGCAGGCGACCTCAATCTCCTATCTCCCACATATTTATTAATGATTCTCCCCTTCCTATGGTTAATCACTGCAAAATTCTAGGTATGACATTTGATTCTCGTCTCTCTTGGAAACAGCATATTCTTGAAACAAAAGGTATCTGTTACAAACGATTAAATATAATTAAAACACTGTCTCATTATCACTGGGGTGCAGACGAGAAATCCTTGATGAAAATTTATAAAGCACTAATTCGCTCCAAATTAGATTATGGCTGCATCGTTTACATGTCAGCATCTAAAACAGACCTAGGATCCCTTAATTCTATTCATAACACGGCCCTGCGACTTTGCTTAGGCGCTTTCCGTAGCAGCCCATCTGAAAGCCTCTACTGCGAAGCTGATGAACCCCCACTATGGATTAGACGACAATATCTGCTTCTATCCTACGCAGCCTCAGTCTCCTCAAACCCTCTCAATCCTGTCTATTCTCTGTTCACATCAACTGCCAGCCCTCTTAATAATCCTTCACCAATAATTAAACCTATCGCTCTTATATTAGCTTCATTAACAAATAACATTATCCTCTCACTCACAAACCCCATTCCTTTTTCTACATCTCCTTCCTGGATTATGCACCCTCCTCAGGTCAATACTTATTTATCCAAATTTAATAAACACGAAACACCTAAAAAGCTCATGATTAAATCATTTTTTGAAATCATTCATAACAATCATTACGACTTTGTATTATACTCCGACGCTTCCAAAAGTGATACTGGCGTTGGCTGCTCAGTAACCACAGCAAACAAACTCATCAGCACTTCCCTAATACCTCCTTTGTGCAGTGTGCATACTGGAGAATTGTACAGTATTCTACAAGCTTTTAAGCACATCAACCATTCCAATAAAAAAGTTGCCATTTGTACAGACTCTCTAGCGTCTATCCTATCTATCCAAGAATTATTTACTGAACATCCCATTGTCCAAGAAATCCATCACTCTTATCACCATATTTATTCCCTAAACACCACAGTCACCATTATATGGATACCCTCACACATTGGTATACCTGGAAATGAACTGGCCGATCAGCATGCCAAAACAGCGTCAACTACTGCCACAATTACTTCTCACATCCAAATTTGCAAGGATGTTAAGGCAGAAGCAAAAAGGAACGTTAGATATATGTGGCAAACTCACTGGAGCTCCACCAAGACTTCCCTACTATCTATCCAGCCTATTCTCAACACACCTCTGTATACTGACCCCACTGGACTCTCTAGACAAGATGTATCAATACTACATAGACTTCGAATAGGTCACACCAAACTCACACACAGCTACTTAATGACCTCAAGCAACAGACCTTCCTGTCAAAGTTGCCAGTGCCCACTTACTGTTAAACACATCCTGGTTGATTGTCGCCAATTTAGCACAAGAAGACGACAACATAATCTCAAATGCCAGCTGCAAGACATCCTAGGGGACCCAAACCAAATCGAGGCAACACTGAAATTCTTAAAAGATATGTCACTCTATCATAAACTTTAAGCTATGTTTTTAACTATTCTGTAATAACTACTGTTTTTCTGTAATCGCTCTGTGCAAGTGGCCATAGTTGCCGAGCACGTCAATTGAATAAAAAAAAAAAAAAATTTATATTTACAATTAATTTATATTTGCAGATTCATATGTAATACAGTCCTTATTTAATAATTTATCTAATACACTAAACACACTAATTATAATTTATATGAGAGTCACTTAATAAACACTTTATCGATGCGCGATTACTTTCATTCGGTATCAACACTGACTGCCTGCAGCGATGCTCGTGGCCTATTTATACTCGCGCGCCGTGTAGTTCTAGAAATCTCTCGTCGTTCTGGTGGATGCGCTGGGTATTCTGGATGATTCGTATTTTGGATGGTTCTCGAAAATTGGGCGGAGGAGCCATAGTCGTCTCATACGGGGATTTCACTGGGGGCACTAAGTGAGCATCGTGTAACAATATGAATGAAAAGTACACCAGGACCGATGTTTCTGTGTTGTTGATTGTAGTATCTTTTTTCTTTCTTAACTTCTTCTATGACTTGGTCACATGGGCTTGAAACCGATTGAGATTGGAATTTGGGATGGAGCAAAATAAGTGAACATTGATGATCTTATATAATATGTTAAGGAGATCATGTGGTAAATTCTAGACGACATTAAGAAGATAGAAGGATCACTTTGGAAAACCATATAGGAGACAGAAGTAAATGGAAATAAAAAAGTTATATATTGTCTTTTGAAGAAGTATTTAGGTACCAAAGCACCAAGAAATTGGGAGTTATCATCAGAAGCTTTATTTTATAGTTGTCAGCCTTTTCTAGGTCATAGTGATTTGATCGTTGAACACTTTTTGTTGATATTGGTGAGATAACACTAATTTCCGGCTGGAGATTTTTATTTAGTTGTTTATTTTTATCTAATAATTATACAATGTCGCTTTGTTTTGAAAAATTAGATGTATTGCAAACTTTTCTATGCTGCTCATTGGTTTGGATAAGAATAATTATAAAATATTTGTTCCGGAAGTTATTTTATCACAATTTACAAATAAGATAAATTGCAATTGTCTCACAAATGTACACGTTCGTTTCATCTATTGTTCATTTTATGTTTAAACTCGGTGATTTGGCATGAAAAAATGGTTACTTTAAGGTGAGCATATATAAATATATCTTGACAAACATTTTATACTTAGTTTCCATCATATAGAAGTTCAAAGCAATAGATATAGGATATACAGGATGGTATCTCGGAAATAATAAGAGATGCAAGGCCAGTTAACTGGGATAAAAATTGCCTATTTTAGGGATAATTAATTTCGCAGTGACAAATTTAAAATATCATAGGCCATATTCAAAATATTGGTCAAAAACCAAATTTGTCGATTTTCTATATAAAGTTATAACTTTTTTGTTTTTGAAATTATCTTCCGAAATCCCAATACTGGGACTATTTTTATTTGAAATGCCCATCCTGTATAGCCCGAAAAGTAGTGGTTTTTAAACATTATGGGTGGATTAGTGGTATATAAAATTCTGCTTGTTTTTAGCCGTGCCTTGCATTTTTGAATTATTTCCATGTCACATTAAAATGAATTTAAAAAATATCAAATTTCAGCATTGTTTTTATATTTCCATTTTTTCCCCAATTTAAAGGAACTTATTCTACTTATTATTGTAACAACACTAGTACCTAATGGCCTGGTTACACAGTGCGAGCTACTGACCTGACAGTGGACAGCTACAGATGTGTAATCGCATCCGTTCTTCGCGATTGTTGTACTGTGTGAAAAGAATGCACCGGCGTATTCCAAGGAGTACGAGTTACTGTCATTTCGCAGTACCACAGAATAACCCAGTCACACAGAAGCGACACCGTCGTTCTTATTCAAAGCAGCCTCCATTATCAAGTCCCTCTACTTTTATTTTAGTGTCTATAGTTGCCATCTGAGAATTGGACAACCCACAAATATCAATGTTGCATAAGTGAATATAAATTGAATTTGCCATTTTGGTGATAATCTCTAAAGTGTTTTCACGTGGATATCACTCTAGTAATTCGTTAAATTTGTATAGTTTTCCTGTTTTTTTGCAATAGAACTATTTACATAGTTATTAAATGTAGTTATTTAAACCGCTCAACTCTTTTTCTTAGTGTAAGTTATTCCAACAGTTTTCTCAGTGCGTGGTAGGTGCCGATACTGTCATCAATGTCAAATCAAAATCGCTTACAAAATGTATTTCTTATGGATGGTGTTACTTCTGTGTCAATGGGTTATTCTGTGGCAATACCGTGTAGGTTGGCGAGTTACAGTTAAGGCTGAGTCACACATAACCGCACCGTGCCCGATTATCACTCGGTGGAGGAATGGCACAATGTTATGTAATGACATTAGTTCAGGCATCACCGTATCATGACCTAGCAATTTAGCATTCCATTTTTCTTCCACAATACTCGACCGACACACGCATGTGTGCGGCCTTTACTCGTATGCAGTAACTGACTAGGCCAGCTCGGATGCTAGCTTGCACTGTGTAGCCAGGCCTTAAGAGTGATTAGAAAATCTGCTTAGTTGATAAAGACAATTTTTTTTAGGGTTGGACTGTTTTTTATAACTCTAATTTGTATTAGAGAGGTTTTAGCAAACGATTATTGTACAGAGTCTAAGGATATGGGTCAGGTCAATTATAATAACGGTGATGGATGGCATTACATGAGGCGTTCGATCATTCTACAATGTGCTAAAATTCAACTTCCCTTTGAATTCATTGGATTTGAAGAAACGTCGTATAATTTCATTGAAGTATGGTTGAAAATAAAAGAATCTAATCTGCCTGAAATTGGAGCAAATTCATTCAAAGGTTTTTCATCGCTAACTGATTTGGACTTGTCTCAAAATAACATATCAAATATCAAACAAGAAGCTTTCGCTGGACTTTCATCTTTACGAAAATTATTTTTGGCCAAAAATGCCATTACCGAATTACAATCTGAAGTTTTTAACTCTTTACCACAGCTCCGCACCTTGGACGCATCTATGAATAGAATTAAAAACTTGAATTTACATTTTTTAACTGATATCATTCATTTGAATTACCTAAATTTATCAAAAAATTCATTAACATTTTTCGATGATATTATGTTAGGTCAAAATCATTACATAGCACAACTGAATCTGAGTGACAATAAGATTTCAGAGTTGACTTTAAATAGATCTTCCCACAGAATTGCCGAGTTAGACGTTTCTAAAAACAAGTTAACAGTTATAGATATTTGCCTGCCTGGGTTGTTATCGTTGAATATTAGCTATAACGAAATTAAATATCTTCTAGCCGGCAAATGTGCAATTAATATGACGATTTCAAGGTTAGATGCTAGTCATAATTTAATTAATGACGTATCTGTGAAGAATATTTCTAAATTAAGTACTTTGGATTTTCTGAATATTGGATATAATGATATGTCAATGTTACCGAATGATTTATTTGTTAACATGAGCAAACTAAGTTATTTGGATGTATCTAATAACAACTTATTAAATTTGGAATATGGGATATTTGACAGTCCAAAAAGTTTAACGTATTTAGATTTGTCATACAATAAGTTGAAATCAATAAAGAGATTATTTTATGCATTGAAACTTTTAAAGACTTTAAAAATCAACAACAATGAAATCGTTTACATTTATTCTAATTTGACTTTTAGTGATTCAAATGAATTAACGAATATTTATTTAGATGGGAATAAATTTGAGTGTAAACAAATGCTGGAAATACTAATCTATTTACAAAATAAGAACGTTAAAACTGATAATGGAACTTCTAGGGATAAATCGAATATTTATGGAATATCTTGCGTTGAGCATAACTTAAATATGGAAATTAAAGATGATTTTGCTGGCTTTTTCAAAAATATCGTTTCTTCTAAGTTGGAAATACCTGATGAAGATAACGAATTTCGACGTACCGTAATGTACAATTATTTTAACAAAGACTTTTTAAACAGTAATTTTTATAAATATCTTGAAAGTTTTAAAAATAATGAAGTACACAATGTTGATAAGGAAGATACTTTAAAATTATTAAAATCTGAGTTCGAAAACAGTAAGTTTGAACAATTTCTAATGAATTTCAAAATCAACGAAAATTCTACAATAGAATTTAGTAAACATATAGAAAAATACTTGGAAGATCTAAAATTGGAGTTGGAAAAAAAGATAATTTTACGTGATAATTTTAAAAATGAATTACACGGTTCCTCGGAAAACAGTACCACTAGCTATATTGGAATGTTTTCAGCGGTCATTTTGCTGCTATTAGTTTTGGTGGGTATTAAACTTATTAATATATACACAGTGTTCAATAAAAATAGATCTGTTGTGAAAGAAGAACAAGAGCTTCTTGAACAAATTCATTCAGAAAACTGATTTCAGTCAAGCAACATTTCTATAATAATGACTAAATACTGAAAAGTGTTTCATTACACAAAAATGCTTCTGTATATATATCTATTATTAATTTTTGTTTTAAATGTTCTTTATTATCAAAAATCTAACCATAATGATTTAATATAAAATATTACAATAAAAGTGTCAGTTTATTTTCAACCAACTTCTAAAAAATGAGTGTTTCAATGTGTAGTGTATATACAGAGTTTTTCAGCAATTAGACGTTTCTCACAATGTCGAAAACTGTGAAATATTGAGATGGTACTAAAATGGAATGAAATTAAACGCAAAATCCAAAAATGTGAATATATACAGGGTTTTCCATTCAAAATAACAAATTTAATTTCAACTTCCGGTATAATCAAAATCAAAATAATAATATTTTTGTTACTCGTAATGTCGAAGAAGCCCTTAATAAAAAATTTAATAATTCTACCTTTAATTTTTAAGAAACGTCTAATGGCCGGTTGTCGTGAAAAGCCCTGTATACAGCGTGTCCCAAGTTATCGTTTACAGGCAAAATCTCGCTTAATTTAAAAGTTAATCCAATACTGTAAAAACGGTTATGAATGGCATCAAAATTCCATGGCGTATCAGAAACTTTATTTCAATTAACAGTCCTTTGGCAGCCACCCCTCACTTTCTATTTTCAAATGGCACCACCTGTATATTTTCGTTGAAAATTGCTATTTGGAATACAACGATGTAACATACTTGTTGTCATTTAATATTATACTTTCAACTAACAATCGTTAAAAAGTATTTAATAATTTTTGATTATTAAATAAATTTATCGATTATTTTTAACCCGCAATTATGGAGGGCCATCCTACTTTTTAAGATACTGTATAGAATTAATGTATAGAACAAAATACATTTTTTAATAAATCTTTACCTAAACGATGACTTTTGATGTATTCATGGTTTCTTTCAATCTAAAATTTATTTGTTCTTTCCTCTGCTATTGATAACCCGAATATCAAACATTGCTTTAATAGTAGTTTGTGCAACTAGTGTGGATATTATGGCCATATCGCACGAGGACGAAGTTTGAGCACGACGCCGTAGGCGGAGTGCTCAATCGTCCGAGAGCGATATGGACAATCCACACGAGTCGAACAGTATATTTTTTCTACGACCCACTTAAGAAAAAATCTAGAAAATAAACATTTTATTAAACTATAATATAACTTCAAATTAAAAATTTTTAATAATTTTACTATTATTATTATTTAGAAATAAAATTAAAATTTAAAAAAAATTTCCCAACGGGGAATCGAACTCTGATCTACCGCGTGAGAGGCTGGGATACTTACCACTGGACTACCGATGAATATACTAATCATCTATCTATAATGTCAAATGTATTACATAAAAACTGACGTTGGTGAGGAGTACCCTTAAATATTCAATTTATTCTGTTTCTATACGTTATACGTCTCCTTTGCGGCTAAGCGAATATCTGGTGGAAAATTATTTATTGATTCATCACTGGAATCACTCATTTTTACTAATATTTTTCTTAAAAACTATAGAAATATTTTGACAAGTTATTTTGACGTTTCTATGAAATTGAAAAAAGATTAGTTGGCGGGTACTAAACGCAAATGCTGATTGGTGGATTTCATATACGTTCTAGGATGTATATGAAATCATATCCGTTCAGTTAACCGGAATGGCCTACATTTACATTCTGTAAATTGTGCAGAAAATGGATAATATACATGTGGGTGTAGAAACACAATATTAACCTGTTTATATTTAAAATCATCTTAAGCACAATACCAGACAATCAACACTACCTTATTTCTCGTTTTATTAAGAAGAAGTAGAAATATAAATTTCAAATAATTTATTATTTTTTACATCTTTGACTGAACTATAACTATTTATCTTTGAAAGGGGTTGATTTTTCGAACGCCACACGTGTTGATTCATTAGTTGGTAGTCAGGCATCAAGAAAGAGTGTAGTGTTTTTCTGAGGAAATTGTAAGTATACCTACATATTTATTAGCAATAAAAAAAATCGAATGGGATACAAAAAGGGCTCAGTTCACGTCTGGTATCCCGTTCAAACCGAACGCCCTTTCAACAATTATGTAACATCAAATACAATATAGAATTATGTTTGATAAGTAGACAAAAATAATATTAATACCTTTCAGAGTTTAGCTCCGCAACATAACTTAACGGGGATATAGGATTATATCTCTGCACTAAAAGTTTTACGTCAACTATACCGTCTTCTACCTGGTATTAAATATTCTATGGGGAATATAAAATAAACTAAAGTTTCGGCTCCCATTTTTTACTAAAATAGGTACAGGACGAAATTTATTTTCTTTTTCTCTTCAAGATAATTATTCGTTTTCAACAATACATATTAACAAAGTTAACAGTTAATTCGATCAGATTATTTTCCTTGATTTAATCAAGTTTTCTAGATAAACAGCCTATTACAAGCCATTACTGTTGAGACGTGTTCAATCTTATTTGACATTCTCGCTTCAACAAGCAGATAACTTTTGTAAGGTTTAACATGTTTCCAATCGCTGACTAAAGTAAGTGATAGATTGCACTTCCCACACGATATATTCAACGATAAAATAAAATATGGTATTTTTTCTTATTTCACTGGAGTTTATACTAAGGTCTTCCACATCCAGACGCTTTAAAGTTGGCAAAGACGCTGCAGTTACAGTTTTTATAAGTTCCTGATCCTTTGCAGAGGTAAGTTATATACTATATACAGGGTGACTAACGTTCAATTTAAAATTTGTGATGCGTTTCGCTAACACAGTAGCTTTATCAAACTAGTGAAGGTAATTTATAGAGTGCATTAATACGGAATTTTAAGGATATTGACAAAAGTATTATAAAATGTTTACATGGAAATAAAGTACAAAAAGTGCCTAAGTACGGAATTCTACGAATATTAACAAAGATATTGGAAAAGTAGTTTTTTACTTTATTTCCATGTTAACATATTTTAATACTTTTTTCAATATTGTAACGTTTATTCTAATTTATATTTACAATTAATTTATATTTACAGATTTATATGTAATTCAGTCCTTATTTAATAATTTATCTAATACACTAAACACACTAATTATAATTTATATGAGAGTCACTTAATAAACACTTTATCGAGGCGCGATTACTTTCCTTCGGTATCAACACTGACTGATTGACTAATTGCCTGCAGCGATGCTGGTGGCCTATTTATACTCGCGCGCCGTAATTCTAGAAATCGCTCGACGTTCTGGCGGATGCACTGGATGCGGTGTGTATTCTCGATGTTTCTCGAAAATTGGGCGGAGGAGCCATAGTCGTCTCATATGGGGATTTCACTAGGGGCACTAAGTGAGCATATTAATGCAGTAGCTCGCGTAACATTGCCCCCTCCTTAAGAGACAGTTCCTCCTGGAACTAGCTAGGAAACTGGAACGAGATGACTGTATCGGCAACTGGTCCCCTTGTTGCATTTTCCAGTTGTATGGAAGTAACATGCGACCGTCTTCTCTGTTGGCTGTGTCTCCCGAGCATGGCCGCAAACCAGTACCTGCACTTCGGTGTCTCGGAAGATTACTTCTACCATGTTACGGATTATTCGCCAATCTAAATGCCTACATTCAATCTTGGGCATGGCTAGCCTGTACACGTTCAATTCAAGCACATGCTCCCTCAGGCTTCGTAATGCTTCCCTCCCAGACATCCTCGTACGTTGGTCTTTCGTCGAAGGTGTTCCTCGTCACTAGGTGGAAATTGTAGCGGGAGCCATTTTGCAGCTTCAAAGCTTTACCTGGTACTGGTAACTGGTTTACCAAAGGTCGTGCGCCACTCTTCTTTATAAACAGAGATGCCAGTCCGCGCGCATCGGTTACGCTGGCAGGGATGTTTATTGCCAGTGAGTATTCCTCCGGAACGGTAAGCAGGTCTTGTCGTCTCTCAGTGGTGACGCCGAATCTCGCTTTTCCGGTACCACCATAAGCACCCATGAACTCTACAAAAGCAGGATCGGCTACTTCCTGAAGCTGGTTTACTTCCTCATCGTGGTCACCCCCGAATGGCGCTAATCGGTTACGGTGTACCACCTTTGGCTTTCCATTTGGGATCTTGCTGATACGATAGATGACATCGTTGATTCTTTTCTTTACGAGGTACGGACCGTCCCAAGCTCTCTGCAACTTTGGAGAAAAACCCTTTTGTCTTCTTGGGTTATGCAGCCAGACTTTGTCTCTTTCGTGGAAACCTCCTTCCGTAGCTTGCGTATCGTACCTTTTCTTCATCCTATCGCTAGCGATCTGAAGATTCGATCGAACCAGCTCGTGTACGTCGTCCATTCTTTTTCTCAGCTGGGTTACGTAATCTTCACCAGCTTTGTCTTCTCCGGGTCGGCATCCAAAATCAAGGTCGCAGGGTAATCTCATTTCGCGTCCGAACAGAACTCTTGCTGGTGTTTGGCCCGTGGACTCATTGATGGCGGATCTGTAGGCCATCGCGAATAGCGAGAGATATTGGTCCCAATCTCGCTGATGGTTAGATACTACTTTAGACAGGTATTTGCCAAGAGTTCTGTTCATTCGCTCTACCATCCCCTCCGACTGTGGGTGCAAAGCCGTAGTTCTCGTTTTCTTCATGCCGAGCTTTTCACAAACATCCTGGAACAGCTGACTTTCGAAGTTTCTGCCCTGGTCGCTGTGTATTTCCAGGGGCACTCCATATCGGCAAATGAACTCATTCACAAGCACGTCGGCAACCGTTGCGGCTTCTTGGTTTGGAATGGCATACGCTTCTACCCATTTTGTGAAGTAGTCCATCACCACCAAAATGTACCTGCTGCCATTTGCTGTCGGTGGAAACGGTCCGGCAATGTCCAGGGCAATGCGTTCAAACGGGCTTCCGACATTGTACTGCTTCATAGGAGCCTTTCTTCTCCCGTGCGGTCCATTGGTCGTAGCACAGGTAGTGCACTTCTTACACCAGTCCTTCACATCTTCGGAACTGTGCATCCAATAAAACCGTTCTCGCACTTTCTGGAGGGTTTTCTTCACACCTAGATGTCCTCCTGACGGACTGTCGTGTAATTTCCGAAGTACTGCTGCTATCCTTGTTCTTGGAATCACCAACTGTCTTCTACTTTCGGAACCCTCATCGTTCTCGATTACTCGCTGTAGCAAACCGTTTTCCAAAACCAGCGAGTCCCACTGGGCCCAATACGATTTCATCGTTGGCGAGTACCTTGAAATCTCCTGCCAAGTAGGTCGACAGTTCTCCTTTTTCCAATGTCGGATTTTCTTCAAGTCGGGATCGTTCTCTTGTTCCTCTTCCAACTTTTCTGGTGTCCATTCGTCGGTGGTCACCGTGGTTCTTCGAATCGCAGCTTCCTTAGCTTCTGTTTTGCTGCAGTGAGAGCACTCTGCAGGGTATGGTCTTCTAGAGAGGGAGTCTTTGGCAGGTCTTCGGGTCGAAGCTGCCCTCTAAAGGTCGACCCTTCCTAGTTTTTCCTGCTGGGCATCTTTGTTTGTAGCAGTTCTCGGTCGCTTGCACCAACTGCGTACATGTCCCATTTCTCCACAATTCCAGCATCTCACAGCTTTCCGTTTTCCATTTGAGATGCTTTTCATCATGTTGACAATCTGGTCAAGCTTGTTCCCAACTTCTTCGTCTGCTACAGCCCTCACCTTGCCGTATACTCCGGAAGCCTGTGTAGCTGCTTCGTACTCCAAGGCTGCAGAGAGTACGTCGATCAGTGTCTTATGCCGAGCCAAGCGTAGAGTTCTCTGCATTTCATGGTCACGAACTCCGTCGATGAATGTCTGTACCCCTAAACATTCCATGACATTCTCCGGTGCCGATGGATAGGCAAACCGCTCCAACCTCGCAATGTCTGCTTCGAATTCTTGCAGAGTTTCGTCGCGTTTTTGTTTGCGGTTTTTTAGCTGCGACTGGTACAGATGCTCCAGGTGTTCCAGGCCATATCTCATATTCAATCGCTTTTTGAGTTGTTCAAAATCTTCGGCCTCTTCCACTGGAATGGTCTGGAGGATATCCATAGCGTCTCCTCTAAGGGCAAGAGTTAAATTTAACGGTTTTTCCTTCTCACTCCAGTTGTTTGCCTTTGATGCCGCCTCGAATTGCTTAAGATAGTTCGGCCATGACGTTTTACCATCGAATGTTGGCAGTTTCACTCGGCTGTTAATATCGGATTCCATTTTCGGTTTCCACTCTACTTTCTCTGCCAGTTCGTCGTTATTCGGGGATTGCCTAGTTGTAATATCCGGTTTATTACTAGTCTCCCTTTCGATTTCTTTGATTTTTTGTTTCATTTCTTGCTCCATTCTTTTAATCTTTTCTTCCACGGCAGAAATATCAGTCTTCATGGATGTCATTTCATTTTTCATGTCCGTCGAAATTTTATTTTCCATGTCCGACATTTTGTTTTCCTTGTCCGCCGAAAGTTTACTTTCCATGGATGAAATTTTATTTTTCACGTCTGACAATTTGTTTTCCATGTCCGCCGAGAGTTTACTTTCCATGGCTGAAATTTCGTTTTTTATATCCGTCGAAATTTTATTTTCCATGGATGAAATTTTATTTTCTATGTCCGACATTTTGTTTTCCATGGATGAAATTATAGAGGCGGACGCTTCGTCGGTGAATTCAAACGTTTCCGGGTCCAATCCATTGTTAATCATAGCTTTTTTTAGTCGTTCCACTAACACTGACTTGACCCCACTTGTGTCCAGTTCGTAATCCTCCAACTCTCTTCGAAGATCTGAAACTTTTAATTCACAAAGTTTCTTCGCCATCTTCCTGTATATTTATTTATTTATTTATTTTTTTAACCCCACACCTGACACCACTGTAACGTTTATTCTAATTTATATTTACAATTAATTTATATTTACAGATTTATATGTAATTCAGTCCTTATTTAATAATTTATGTCATACACTAAACACACTAATTATAATTTATATGAGAGTCACTTAATAAACACTTTATCGAGGCGCGATTACTTTCCTTCGGTATCAACACTGACTGATTGACTAATTGCCTGCAGCGATGCTGGTGGCCTATTTATACTCGCGCGCCGTAATTCTAGAATTCGCTGGACGTTCTGGCGGATGCACTGGATGCGGTGGGTATTCTCGATGTTTCTCGAAAATTGGGCGGAGGAGCCATAGTCGTCTCATATGGGGATTTCACAGGGGGCACTAAGTGAGCATATTAATGCAGTAGCTCGCGTAACAATATCCTTAAAATTCCGTATTAATGCACTGTATAAATTAAAAAGTTTTCATTATACCTTCACTAGTTTGATAAAGCTACTGTGTTAGCGAAACACGTTACAAATGTTAAATTGAACGTTAGTTCAAATTATAATGAATATTTAAGCAAATTAAATTGTTTTGTTTCATTGTTTTAAATATATTTTGACATAACTTTGTGCAAAGTAAGTACTTTGCATATAATGTCACTCTTCCGCAAACATATGCCATACAAGTATGGAAAATTGCCTAGTTTGCGAATAAAAACTTGTGGAAAAAAGTGTTCTCTGTATATTAGTTGTAGTGATTGAGTATTTCTTCCTTAAACATAACTAATCATCCTTTGCTTAATATGGCCCTAATCACATCAGTATTTTGTCACTTTACCTATAATTATTTGAATGTAATTTGAAAACTATAAGATTAAAATATTATTTAATTTACCTTGTCTATCAACTTCTACAACACTTTGACTTGACGACGCTTGGGACGCACTAGCTTCTAAGTTAGAGGGTTGAAGTCGCATTCTCCGTCTCAATTTGGGCATATCGAAGGGTAAGTCTCTTAAATCCACTGATGTGGCGCTGCCTGAGGTGCAAGCTGCCTCAGGGACCGCTCTTCTCCGACGCAATTTTGGCATATCGAATGGTAAATCGGAAAAATCTTGTTGGCTTGGCGGGGCTGATAATTCCGCTCTGGTAAAGCTGAATCTTGATTTGATACCCTTAATTTCAATTTTACGTTAGATGATTTCAAAGAATGAACATTTATTTTTTTTAAATACAGGGGTCGTGCTATTAGTTTATACATATCACTTTTGTATATATTGTAACTTACCTCTCGTGACTGAATGGAAATTCCACTATCAGACCCTTGGATTTCTGGATTGGTTGTGTGAAAGCCCAAATTCAGCAAATTCTTATTTTGAGGTACTCGCCGCTTGGTTTTCAAGGTTTCCGGCATTGGTTGTACCTCTTCAGGTGAGCACTTCTGTGAATTGTTATTGCGGTTGTTATCGGATGTTTCAGATATTGGTTCTTGCGAGGACTTATCAGAGATTGGGCTTAAAATGTGGAGTTTATTACCTAAAAAACCTCCTGAGCTTTGAGGGACGGTATAATTTTTTGGGTTTCCTAGAAATACAAAATAATCAATTATTTAAACTCGTTTGAAATAAAGTAACATTTACCTCCTGAGTCGGAGCTGTGAGAGCTAAGTGAAGGTGATTGTCTACTTTCAGAACTACTAGTACTCCTGTTACCTTCACTGGTACTACTTTTTATACTTTCCATACTTCCTCCACTGCTACTGGTCGTCATACTTTCCGTACTAGAATACTTATGCCTTATTCTCCTTCCCTTAAATTCTAACAAACTATCTTTGGACCTTTTATTTATCAACAATAATTCCTTTCTAGGCCTTCCTTTAATTTCATAAATTCTCTCTTTTACTTCATCTTTAGAATGCGCTGGCCGTCCTTTAAACTCTGAAATTAGTTTATTAGAACTACTGCCGAATTCAATTTCGAACGCGCTGCCTTGACGTATTTGTAAGCTGTCATCACTAGTAGTTAGGGATTTTACAGGAAGATGTCGCGATTTAGGATGGGAGGGCAAGTTAGGGGCACTGCGGATGCTGTTCATTGTGTGTTCTTTGCCGTGAAATTTTGCTGGTAAGGGAGCTGTGGACGGTGGAGAAGGAGTGTAGCCTCTTAAAGGAAGCCCACTTGATGATGCCGAATTGTTTTCTTCTGTTTCGATTAAATGCATATTCTGAAAAAATATTTAGATTAAAAGTTACCATTCCCTGCCGAATGGTTATTAAATATAGAGCGACGAATGGAAGTGTGAAATAATGTAATGTAAACAATGGATGGAAATCAACAGAAGCATATAAAGGGTTCACCAAGTTTACCTGACCTACTCTTAAAGAGTTTAGTAATTATTAAAGTTATCTAAGTGATAATATATATGTTTTAATCCAATTAATCTCTGGAAAATGGATACGCGAAGGGTAGATTTCATTAACGCAAAATAAACAAATCTCAAATGCACACACGCCTAGAACTGTTTTAATTAGTAAACTGAGAATACCAACTATGATAAGGGACATACTAGTTTGTCCCATTTAGGTAGTATAAACGGTCGAATAGTATACTTACCTTAATGTCGTGAGATAGCGCTAAAACTGAGGTATTATTGTCCTGCTGGGAGCTTGTGGCACATTCTCTTTCCCTTCCTCGATGTAACCTATTAAGTGAATTACTATCTATGGAGGGTTCTGTACCAGTTTTGGTATCCCAAACTTGGCTGACATGGACAAGTACAGGATGGTTGGTAACTTTATCAATCTGATCTAAGTCATCATCCGACTTGCTAATCCGGCAATCAAAGGCGGTTTCGTACACATGACGTTGACGTGTCATGTCGTCTAGTCCATAATCGTCGTAGGCGGTGACAGTTACTGGATTTGGAGGCATCGAATTGCCATTGGAAGGATCTCTGTAACAAAAAAATTGTTCAATAACAGATAAAAGTATTCCATGCAAACGAGATTTCTAATTTTCCAAGTACGGATTTGACACAGGATTAATACTTCGATATTTATTTAACAGCGATGGATAGAGCATGACATAAGTTGGCATGGATTTTGTACCATATTTAACAGCTCACTTCACAATATGTCAAGTCTACAGCAGATAACAACACACCAGGTACTGTTAGTGAATAAAAAAGTGTTGTTACTCCCAATCCATTGGAATATTAAATAAAATAAAATTTTAGAAGATAATTTTTTCACTGTTACACAAGAGGACAGAGGTTTGATTTTTTTGATTTTGTATAGAAGATAAGACTGTATGTTATTTTACTGTACGTAATCTTGAGAGAAGCCCCAAGGCCCGATGGGAGCTAAATGAACCACTTGTATGTATGTATGTATGTATGTAAATTGGGGTGACATTCACTGAGACCTAAAAGATCTATTGTGCCCCCTTACTTCTACTTAGTTCCTGAGGAAAGTCTCAGAGACTAGTAGCTCCTTTAGTCCTATTTCCCGGAGGAATTTTAGGATATCTGCAGGCTTTAACTTAGGTAAATGTCCCTCTTCTATCCAGTAATCTCCAAGGTGTTGTGCCCTAGGATTCTGAATTGCTGTGCAGTTCGCAAGTATGTGGATGGAGGTTTCTTCTTCCACATCACAGAATCTACATTCTTCTTCCTCCACTATTTTGAGCTTTTTCAGGTGCCCATTCAGGCGACAATGTCCCGTAAGGATGCCTGTTAAAACTCTTAGTGCAGTTTTACTTTGACTTATGCATTCATTTGATCTCAACAGGTTGTAGTCACCCAGAAGAATCTTTGATTTCCAATGGTCAGATCTTCTCTTTTCTTCGGCTTTGCCTATTTCTTCCAATATTACATTGTAGCTGATACCGCAAAAGGGTTCCGGCCCCCAAAAGGGTGTTCCAGTCCCCCTCTTTGCTTGTTCATCTGCTATTTCTTTTCCTTCTATTCCAGTTTGTCCTGAAATCCACAGGAATATTGTTCTCGCTTAGTTCATTGAGTTTGCCTATGCATTCCCACACTATTTTGTAACTGATAACACAAGAGCTCAGTGCTTTAATGGCTGCTTGATTATATGACGTTATGATAATCCGTTGCCTTCTATATCCTTTATCAATATTGAGCTGGGCACACTTTCTTATGGCGTGAATTTTCGCTTGAAAGATACTCGGGGTTTTTCCCAAGCTTTCAGAGTGTTTGGTTCCTGGCCCGTACACTCCTATCCCAGTTCCTTCTATTGCTTTTGATCCGTCTTGTGAATGGCATTCTTTCCAAGTCTGGTCAGGAGCCGTCAGGCTCCACATTAATGGGGATGCTACTCCTCCCTGTGGACATCCTCTGGTTGTACAGATGGAGACAATGTCTTTGCTCGTCCTCGTCTCTGCTACTCTAGTGGTGAGCAGTTCCGACATCCATTTGGATGTTGTGCTGTCTACACCTCTTCTATTCAATGCTCTTTTGACAGCCTCATGAGGAGTATTGTCAAAAGCTCCTTCTATATCCAAAATGGCGCATACTACGGCTTCTTGGTTGTCTAGAGCACCTCGGATATCCTACGTCAGTTGTACCAGTGCAGTCTCCGTAGATCTGCCAGCCCGGTAAGCATGCTGATGCGGGTGGAGAGGTAGTCTCTCTAGGATTTCCGTTCTAATATAATTGTCAATAGCTTTTTCCATCGTTTTAAGCACAAACGATGTTAGACTAATTGGTTATAAGGATTTGGGGTTTGTTGTGTCCCTTTTTCCAGCTTTTGGAATGACGGTTACTATTGCCCTTCTCCATGCTTCTGGTATATAACCCAGTTCTAAGCTGCTTCGACTGATTCTAACCAAATGTGGTAGAATTCCGTCTTGTCCTTGCTGGAGAAATGCTAGGAAAATTCCATTAGCTCCCGGTGCCTTGAATGGTGAAAAGGTGTTCATAGCCCAATGAACCCCTTAGAAGATTCATAAAATAACTAGCAACTCGTTAAAAGATTATGGGAAATAAGGTGTGATGATTTTAATCAGATGAAACAAGAAAATTATAAAAAAGTGGAAAGTCATACAAGGACTGGTTAAAAAGGGTTAAAAATCAATGAAACGAAAGTATGTGAAGCTTTTTCGTAAATATTGGGGTTCAAAAACATAAAATTCATTTCCCAGAACTATCAAAGCAGACCTCGTATGATGAATAAATAAAAATATAAAGTTCTCACCTCGAATCGGTGCTCTGGGTTTCTACACTGGAACTCTTCTTATATTTTATAGTCGCTTTGGGCCGCAGGAGTTTCTCCTTGACTTCATAAGGATTGTCTAAGCTTGAGCTCTTGCGAAATTTTCTACAGCTTCTAGTTTTTCTGTTGTCT
The DNA here is from genome assembly GCA_947563755.1 of Lochmaea crataegi. Taxonomy (NCBI): domain Eukaryota; kingdom Metazoa; phylum Arthropoda; class Insecta; order Coleoptera; family Chrysomelidae; genus Lochmaea; species Lochmaea crataegi. The sequence goes on from OX387422.1 coordinate 8,700,629, forward strand.
GCCTTTGTTTCTTTTTCACGTTCCGGTTGCAGACTCTGATTCCATTTACTCTTATTTTCAGTGACTTTTACTGGAGGAGAATTTTCAGTTGTTTTATATTTGTACAGGTCACCGTAATAATAAGGGGAAGGGTGTCTTCTTACGTTTGCTTCTGTTTTTGTTGGGGAGAGGACGTTAAGCGAAGAGATTATACCCTCGTTGATGCTGTCAGGAGAGTTGAGGTCCGCTACTTTTGGATTGTCGTAGTTTAGGGGTTCGCAGAGGAAAAAATCGTCGTCGGAAGTTGGGCCAGATGATTCTTCTGAAACAAAAATATTCAACTGCATCTTCCTAAAACAAGGTAGGTACCTAACTATGATTAGGGACATACTAGGTGTACTCATCACTCAGTATTATGGAATAAATATCTTAAAAAAACCGAACTCAATAAACACGGTTAACTAAAAAGAAAAATCTTAATGCAATTATTATGTTATTATCAACTGTTTTATAATTTTATAAAGTCGGTGCCAATTCTTGTATGAACATTTATTTTTTAGTTTCCAGTGAATTATGTGTGTTGCAGTCAGTTTTGTTTTCATTTGATATGAGTTTGTGTCTAAAAATTCAAAAAATTATTTACTTAATTACAAAGAACAGATCGTTAACTACTACTTCTCTACAAAAATAAATAAACCGTATATATATTCACGGACGTTAGTAAATTGCTCCACAGATACTGAAATATTTTATGAATTCCCCCAATTGTTATCCAATGAATATTTTAACTTTCCAAATCTTATAAGCAGTAAAATCAGATGTGTGGTCGGTCATTGAGTGAAATAATATCTGACAAATAAAAATTAATATATAGGTTATCTCACGAATATACGCCTATTATGTCGGATTATACGTGATAACAAATATTTAACTGGGCATACTTAAAGAACGTTTCACAATATTTCGTTTGACTCGGCATCTGGCCTTAAGTTGATAAATACTAAAACATAAATTAAATTTATTTTATGAAAAATGATTTTTTAAAAACATATTTAACTTTTATTTATTAATTGGAATTGAACAAATTAAATTGTTAAAACATACAGGGTGATCCACCCATACGCTTTGATTGGTTTCATCTAATTGGCAGATGTTATCAAAAAATGTTACAAATAAAAAAGATTTAGTTTAATAATGACCACATTTTGTACTATACAGAGTATCTGCATATACTTATATCGTTCTTCGGATTATAGCCTTTTGCATTTGATCAATACATTTGGTTTTATTAGCGTCACTTCGTATTTTCCGTACTTTGTACTACTACTCAACAACTACTTCTCAGACAGACATTGAATTACAGATGTCGAAGATAATAGTTTAATACTATTATAACGCCTTACAAAGTTTTTGAAAAATATATATGTGGTTTCAGCGTTGTCTCCAGTCCAGGATTATGCTCTTAGGGCTTCTGGACGGATGACATCTACCATGTACTGATGAGGCCCAAATTCGCCGAAACCGGTCTACAGTGATGTTGTCCCTTCTAATAACAAAACCAGAATGGTTGGTTATATCTTGCATATATTCTATCCCCGTTTAACTTAGAAGTGTAATTCAATGTCTGTCGGGGCATTTAGCCGGAGAAGTAGTTGTTGCTTCTTAGTGAATGGTCTCTGTTCATTGAAAAATATATTCCAAAGACTTTTTAAGGCGTTATAATCATAGTATTAAACTATTACCTTCGACATCATCAAAAAATTATAACTACTTATTTAAATTTAAACATGTGACAACGCTGTAAATATATTCTATCTCCGCCAAGGAGCTGTGAGACCTCGTCGTTGGTGGGGGAGCCGAGTAGCGGTTTCTCCTCGGGCCTTACGGGGGGAAAACGTGAAACAAAGGACAGCTCAATAGATTCCTGTGGAATGCAGAAATCCGATATCAGGATCTTCACGCGTGAGCAACCCTCGTGTAGAGGAGGCTGTAGATAAACAGGAGAGGAGAACGTCAGGGGCACCCATACCCTCATCCTCCTCAAATGCTGAGAGTTTTCGGGAAAATCCTGGAAAAAAAGTAGAAAAACCCCCATCCTTCCTGAACTGGGTAAGCCCGGAGGAAGGGACGATCCACTGGGGCGTGGACTTAGTGGAGCGGGGGTAAGATGGTATCTTCGGTTTCTTGAGCAGGGACTTGCACCGGAAGAAGCAAGAAAGAAAGCCGCAGAGCGCAAAAAACAAGGAGAGGAGAAGAACATCCCTCCTAAAGGAGAAAAACGAAAGCGGGAAGCGGCGACAGCCCAGTCACCGCAAGTACAGGTGAAGAAGAAAAAGGAGGACAAAATAGCCATCCCTTCTTCAGCTGGAAGCTATGCAGCTGCAGCTAAAATAACAAGAATGGCGGTTCTCCCTAGGGCGTACCCTGAGACCACTCTCAGTGCGGCCGACCAAACCTTGCTGGAGAACGCAATAATAGAAGAAATGTATGCTGGATGGGAGCATAAGCTCCAGTTTACTGGCATACATTTCAGACCAGGAGTCGTTCTAATCGACTGTGAAACACCACAGACTGCAGAATGGCTCCAGTTGATAATACCACAGCTAAAAAGCTGGAAGGGAGTAGAACTGATGGTGTGCCAGGGAGAAAATATCCCAAAAATGCACACCGCTACGATCTTTCTCCCAAGAAACAAAGATGTAGAGGAAGGAAAACTTCTTCGCTTGATAAAAGCGCAGAATGAAGGTTTGGCAACAGACCAGTGGAAGGTCCTCAACCTTAAAGAAGAGGGCAAAGGCCTAGTCTTGAGGGCAGGAATAGACAATCTATCCTGTCAAAAAATCAAGAACAACGGATTCACCATTCATTACCGGTTTGGGAAAATCCCCGTACATGGCCTCAGAAAAGAAGAGGAAAGAAACCCTGAGAAGGTTTCTATCTCCTCCAAGGCCAGCGACGACTCGAGTAGTGTAGAAAGCTTACACATCTCTAAACTCCTTGGGGAGGAGTCGCCACTGTCCGAGGAGGGGATGGAGTTTGGGTCGGAGGAAGGGGACAGCACTCTTACAGAAGGGGACATCACCCTGATGAAAAAGGGTAATACCAAACCTGAAAACCAACAGGATGGCGGGGATTAACTTAGCTCAGGTTAATGCTCACCATGCCAAAGGAGCTTCGGCGGTGATCACAAGATTGTTCACTAAGGACCAATGGGGGATGTGTTTGATGCAAGAACCATGGGTCAATAATAACCAGGTAAGAGGATTAGCATGTAAAAATGCTAAAATAGTATATCACTCAGATAGTGATATACCAAGAACATGTATTATGATAAGGAACAATATTAACTATTTTTGTCTTTCAGAATACATGACTCGAGAACTCGTTCCAGTTCGAGCACTCTTCGAACACAAGAAGGAGGGCAAGGAGATAGTAATAGCATCATGTTACTTTGCGGGAGACGGGATAGCACCACCCTCCGAGGTACAAAGGCTGGTGAAGTACTGTGAAGAGAAGAGACTACCTCTACTCTTAGCATGTGATGCCAATGCATACAATACTGTTTGGGGCAGAAGCAATACCAACCAGAGAGGTGAACAACATTTTTGAATATATCCTTAATAAAAACCTTAATATTCACAATATAGGTAATACCCCCACATTTGTAACAAGTGTAAGGCAAGAAGTTTTAGATGTCACACTGGCAACACAGGATCTAAAACATATAGTAAAATATTGGAGAGTTTCGGGCGAACCATCTCTCTCCGATCATAGCATCATAACATTCAAGTTAGAACTAGGCAAACCTGAGGTGAGCCCCAGAAGAAAACCAAGAAAAACAGATTGGGACAACTATAACACCTGTCTGGAAGAAAACCTAGCACATATCCAGAGAAAAGGGCTAAGCACCATCTAGATCTGGAGAATGAGCTTGAGGACCTGAACAGGGCAATAATCGATGCATTTGAAGCGAGCTGCCCTCTTCAAGAACAACGAAGCAGCAGAGATGCACCCTGGTGGAATAAAAATCTGTCAGAATTAAGATCTCAAACCCGGGACCTTTTTAATAGAGCAAAACTCACCGGAGACTGGCAGAGATACACCGAGGTGAGAAACACCTACTATAAGGAAATTAGAAAAGCTAAAAAAAATAGCTTCAGAAAATTCTGTGAAGATAATAAATACAACACCTGCTGCGGCAAGACTTTACAAAGTCATGGCAAAAAGTAGGGTCAACACAGATATGGCTTTGAGGAAGCCAGACGGTAAATATATCGAAAATGAGGAAGAAAGAGTGAAACTCTTACTAGAAACTCATTTTCCTAGGAGTAGGCCAAATAGGGGAGATAGTCCTCTCGAAGGTCATAACAGACCAGACCAGAAAGTACTACAATGGCTAGGCACATTTGTAGTAACGAACGGTTAAAATGGGATATGAACACCTTTTCACCATTCAAGGCAGCGGGAGTTGATGGAATTTTCCCAGCATTGCTCCAGCAAGGACAAGACGAAATTCTACCATATTTGGTTAGGATCAGTCGAAGCAGCTTAGAACTGGGTTATATACCAGAAGCATGGAGAAGGGCAATAGTAACGTTCATTCCAAAAGCTGGAAAAAGGGACACAACAAACCCCAAATCCTTCAGACCAATTAGCCTAACATCGTTTGTGCTCAAAACGATGGAAAAAGCTATTGACAATTACATTAGAGCGAAAATCCTAGAGAGACTACCTCTCCACCCGCATCAGCATGCTTACCGGGACTTACGGAGACTGAACTGGTACAACTGACGGAGGATATCCGAGGAGCTCTAGACAACCAGGAAGCCGTAGTATGCGCCTTTTTGGATATAGAAGGAGCTTTTGACAATACTCCTCATGAGGCTGTCAAAAGAGCATTAAATAGAAGAGGTGTAGACAGCACAACATCCAAATGGATGTCGGAACTGCTCATCACTAGAGTAGCAGAGACGAGGACGAGCAAAGACATTGTCTCCATCTGTACAACCAGAGGATGTCCACAGGGAGGAGTAACTTCTACATTAATGTGGAGCCTGACAGTTGACGAACTCCTGTGTGGTTTGACTGACCTCGGAATATCCTGCAATGGATATGCCGATGATATTGTCATAACAGCCAGGGCAAAATTCGAAAATACCCTTTGTGACATCGTACAAAAGGGTCTGAACTATACAAATAGCTGGTGAAGGCAAGTGGGACTTAACATCAACCCCACCAAAACCATCTTAATAGCCTTCACTAAGAAAAGAAAGCTCAACCTCAAAACCATTAAACTTGATGGGAGCGAGGTTGAATGGAGACAAGAAGTCAAGTATCTAGGTTTGACTCTAGACAGTAAACTCCTGTGGAATAAACACGAAAAGGAGATTATATACAAAGCAAAAATGGCTCTAATGGTGTGCAGGAATCTGGCAGTGAGAAATTGGGGGTGCAACCCAAAAATCCTGAGCTGGATGTACACTGCCATAGTGAGACCAATTATCACTTATGGAGCCATTGCGTGGAGTAGTAGAACTAGTCTATTGACAACGAGAGAAAACCTCTCAAAAATTCAAAGACTATCCTGTAAGTGCATTACAGGAGCAATGAGAACATGCCCAACGGCAGCCATGGAAGTTATTCTCAACCTCACACCACTACATATGGTGCTGGAAAGTGTTGCAGAAAGAACAAGATACAGACTAAGTAGAGAGGGAATCATTTAAAAAAAACCACCTCCTTACTTCTTAGAAATCAGAAAACCTGGGACATGCCACAACTTGGTATGATGAAAAAGTATAACTTTTCAAAGAAATTCGTTACGGAATTAAGCAACAAGAAGGAATTGGATCCAAATATCATTACCAGACTTGGAAAAATTGCCATTCACAAGACGGATCAAAAGCAATAGAAGGAACTGGGATAGGAGTGTACGGGCCAGGAACCAAACACTCTGAAAGCTTGGGAAAAACCCCGAGTATCTTTCAAGCGAAAATTCACGCCATAAGAAAGTGTGCCCAGCTCAATATTGATACAGGATATAGAAGGCAAAGGATTATCATAACGTCATATAATCAAGCAGCCATTAAAGCACTGAGCTCTTGTGTTATCAGTTCCAAAATGGTGTGGGAATGCCTAGGCAAACTCCATGAACTAGGCGAAAACAATATTCCTGTGGATTTCAGGACACACTGGAATAGAAGGAAAAGAAATATCAGATGAACAAGCAAAGAGGGGGACTGGAACTCCCTTTTGGGGGCCGGAACCCTTTTGCGGTATCAGCTCCAATGTAATATTGGAAGAAATAGGCAAAGCCGAAAAAAAGAGAAGATCTGACCATTGGAAATCAAAGATTCTTCTGAGTGACTACAACCTGTTGAGATCAAATGAATGCATAAGTCAAAGTAAAACTGCACTAAGAGTTTTAACAGGCATCCTTACGGGACATTGTCGCCTGAATGGGCACCTGAAAAAGCTCAAAATAGTGGAGGAAGAAGAATGTAGATTCTGTGGTGTGGAAGAAGAAACCTCCATCCACATACTTGCGAACTGCACAGCAATTCAGAATCCTAGGGCACAACACCTTGGAGATTACTGGCTAGAAGAGGGACATTTACCTAAGTTAAAGCCTGCAGATATCCTAAAATTCCTCCGGGAAATAGGACTAAAGGAGCTACTAGTCTCTGAGACTTTCCTCAGGAACTAAGTAGAAGTAAGGGGGCACAATAGATCTTTTAGGTCTCAGTGAATGTCACCCCAATATACATACATACATACATACAAATATATTCTATAACTCTTTTCATAGACATTCGTTCGATGAGGCCACTCACTGCTTTATTCACTTTTATAATATTTATTACAAAAGTGATGAAATAAAACAATTTAATTTGTTTAAATCTTCATTTTATTTTGAACTAACGTTCAAATTGAAATTAGTGACGCGTTTCGCTACACAGTAGCTTTTTTTTAATTTGAACGTTAGTTCAAAATAAAATGAAGATTTAAACAAATTAAATTGTTTTATTTCATCATTAGTATGGATCTTCATCAAGTAAAAGCCTCATCTATTCAATTTATTACAAAAGTTTAAGTTATCTACCCAGTATATTTTTTAAATTAAAATCTTATAAATATACGATTTAAATTTTGTCATACATTTATACAGTGTGTCCAATTAAGTCGGCATCATATGGGAAACTTTTTAATTATTAATTTTATGAAAAAAAGGTATTCTTTATAAAAGGTTCTGCATAGTGTAAAACTCAAAACACAACCATCAGATATCAATTTTTTCTAGCCGTATACGAGGTTTGTCAAAAAATATGAATTTTACTCAGGGGTAAAGTATCTTTATTTTGAAAATAGCGACAATTGTTGTTAAGAAAAGTTGATCATAATTGAAAACTATTCTCAGATATCCAATATGATCCATCTGACATGAAAAACGATCTTTAATAATTTCAGGTATAAATAAATTATGCAAATTTTGTAAATTACACATCAGCTATTTTGTTGAAAAACATGATATTATAACCTATCGGTTTATTAATAAGTTCTGTAACGATATTTCATTGCATTTGAATAGTTAATGCATTCAAATCATACCATTTTATTTTGCAAATGAAAAGATAAACAAGTTAACTAATACGTGATAAGTAATTGGAAATAAAATAATTTGTATTTTGCTTCAATTCACGAAAGCCTCAATATATCCACCATCTCTTTCTAGACATTAAGTGGTTCGTTTACCAAATTCCTTTAATACATTCTTGATCAAATCTTCAGTAATTTCCTGAGATGCTTCTGTAATTATCCTTTCCAAATGATCAATATCTTGAAAAGGCCCTTACTGATAAACCCTATATTTTAAGTTGCCCCATAAGAAATAATCCAGAGGACTTAAGTCTGGAGATCTAGCCGGCCAAAAAATCTCGGAATTATGTATTACTTTGTCATTGAAAATAGTTTCAAGGTATTCCCAACAGCTACTGTAGTATGGCATGTAGCACCGTCTTGTTGATACCATATACGTTGACGGTCTATTAAAGATAATTTTACAATAAAATCGTAGAATTCATTTTGTAAAAAATTTAGATAGCGTTCGGCATTCATGGACTGTCGAAAAAAATATGGTCCTATTATTTTATTCTTATAAATACCGCACCATACGTTGGTTTTGAATGGATATTGGTGACGAGTTTTGATAGTAATATTAGGATTACTGTCACACCACCAGCGACAATTTTGTGAAAAGACAGTTCCATTTGATGTGAAAGTTGCCTAATCGGAAAATATTACATTTCTTAATAAAAATGGATACTCTTCTAACTTTCCTTGTATTAAAGAGCAAAATTCAAACCGTCTGTCATAATCTCTTTCTTTCAATGTATGATCAAACTGCGGTTTGTAAGGATAACATTTGCTACTTTTTAAAAATTTTTGCCATTGTGCCTCTACTTACGTTAGACATTCTTTTTCGCAATGACTAGCGATTTGACGTTTGCCGTCAGTGCATTCTAGATTGAATATCGTTCTATCTGCAAACTGCTAGGTAGGAACTGTACATAATTTGTCATCCTTGCTTAAATGTTTATCTGTAGACGTAAATTATCAATGCTAACAAGAAGTTTATAAAAGTAACAAAATCTGTTTTCTGATGGCAAATGGATAATATTGGATATCTGACAATAGTTTTCAATTATGATCAACCTTTCTTAATAACAATTGTCGTTATTTTCTAAATTAAAGGTACTTTACTCTCTGGTAAAATTCATATTTTTTGACAAACCTCGTATACGGCTTAAAAAAATAATATGTGATGGTTGCGTTTTAGGTTTTAGACCATGCAGAACTTTTTATATAGAATAACTTTTTTCATAAAACTGATATTAAAAAAGTTTTCCCTAATATGCCGACTTAATTGTATTTAATTCACGCTAGTTCAATAAATTATAGAACATCCTATAAATATACAGAATATTCTTAATAATATCAAAGAATACACCACTTAGTATGGTGTATTCTGTGATAATATTATATTCCAAAATGTTCTGCTAAATAGCAGAGCGACAGGTAATTAAAATCGTAGATCATATAAGGAAAAACTATCGTTAGTTGGCTGTTAGCTTGACATGCGCGTTGTTATCTGGTTATTATGGTAGTTTTTTAAATTTTTTGTCGAATTGTGGAGACAAAGAGTTTGGCGAGTTAATTATAGTAGTTACAGTAAATATAATTATAAGTGTTCGGGATATTAACTTTTAATGAGTGAAAAATGTGAAATGGTCAGTGTAAAATTATCTTTCGAATGAAAATGGTAAGTAATATTGAATTATTATTTAAAAAGATATGAATTATACCAAGAATAAGAATAATATTATATCAAATAGGTCAGTATACTAACTTTTTATTTAATAATATACAGGTTTATATTTTCGAATGTCTATAATAACATCTTATAGGTACTTAAATATTTTTTAAAAGAATATTGAATAGGTACGCTTTCAAAATTAATTTAAGTGTTTTATAAAATTTTTATTCCATTAAAATAGAATGTAAGCGGTGTGTCATTGCCAATGGGCAGTATTCATAAAACTAAAGGATATCCTTGTAAGTATAAGGTTTTGAGTTGAAGAAAAAGGTATTTTCGATTTTCGTATTCATAATGATTACCTTATACCTGCAAGAATATCCTCCAAGCAAGAATAAGTAAACGGTTGTTGGCATGTTGGCTTGTGACTGTGCCACGGCAGGTTCCAACCTGTTTTCGATGGTTTGCTTATTTATGGTATTTCTTTATTATCGATGTTATTTGAGTACAGTACTTCGATCAGAGAAGATGTATTCGTTAAGCAGCGATAGTGAAAGTACAGAAAAAGATAATGCTACAACCGAGCTGCAGTTCATGGAAGATGACATTGCCAATGCCCCCATGATTTTGGAGAAATCCCAAACACCAAAAATAAAAGCTAGAAAGGATGAGGCTATTAGAAATGTTACCAGGAAGTATGAGGTGACATTTGGTAAAGCACTGGATGAGAAAGGCTTTTTAAAGAAAATAAAGGAAGGTTGAAGAAAAAAACTGGAAATAAAGCAATCAAGCTGTTGGAATGGGAGGAAAAGTTATTGAAAGCTATGGAAGGCGACAATAATCCTACAATTGGAAGAATCCGAGGCGCACTGCAAATTGGTATTGAAGATGAATCTACTCAGCATAGAGTAAGTGAAGCTTCTACTACGCGAGAAGAAACTGAATCAGCCATCAAACCACAATCTAATAGTATCAAGACTGTCTTCTGCCAACAAGAAAAAAACAGCAACAGAAGAGCTTCAACGGCTAGTTCTTTTAGAGCAGTATCGAACAAGTAGAGTTCAAAGAGAATATTATGAAAAAAAGTTGGAGATGATGAAGCGGGTGGAATCAGTTAACGAGGGGGAGTTAGCATACTACAATATGTAAACAATTTTCCAAATTTTCTCGTACAATGTATTATATTGACAATATTATATTATGTTAGGTACTTATAATTGTTTTGTAAGTCTAGGGGATTATGAGTATATATCTAATTTGTGTAAAAAATACAGTACCTAGGTATACGTTTGATTTATTATTAAAAAGTTTGTAACAAAATAAAATAGTTATTTGTTTAACTAGGCAGAGAAGTAACAGATTTACTGCCGCGGCTAGCATTTCATTGTCGAGGCGAAGCTGAGGCAATGAAACTAGCCAAGGCAGTAATTCTGATTCTCTGCCGTGTGAAACATATAATTTTTTCTCCGATTGTTTGTACATTGTGTTTAGAAAATCAAATTAAAATGAAAACTTTTTTTCCTACAGTCGCCCGTAAAATGACTAATTACTATATTCAAATGAAATCGTAAAGTCGACAAATGCCGAGGATTGTTACTTTACGCTCTAGCGCAAAAAAGGAATCTTTTTCGCTCGCTTATTTAATCAAACCACGCCCTCCGAATTAACTCAATTGGTGAATATTTATCGAACCGCCCTTCTGACTTCTGACCTGACTTAAGAATCGATTAAATAAACATCGATTAATCTTTATTCAAAATTAATCGATTTGTCCAAAATCGATTTTAATAAATCGATAATCGATTTCTGCGAAAAAAATTTTTTTTATATTATTTTAAAAAGTACATGCTTTTCATATTCCGATAATAAACCTAAGAGATTCATTCATTAACAATTTATCAGATTATAAATCAAATAAAATTATATGAAAATTGTCAAAAATTTTGAAATATGGTCAGTATGTCAATTATTGTCAAAAACTGTTATAAATGGACAATTTTTGTCAAAAACTGTCAAAAATGGTCAATAATTGTAAAAAATAGTCAAAAACTTTCAATAATTGTTAAAATTTTGAAAAATGGTCGATAATTGTCAAAATTTTTGAAAAATGGTCAAAAATTTTAAGAAATTGTCAAAAATGCTCAAAATGGTCAATAAGTGTCAAAAACGATCAAAAATGGCCAAAAACTGTCAAAAATGAATAATTATTGTCAAAATTGGTCAATAATTGTCAAAAATTAAAAAAAAAAAAATTAAAAATGGTCAATTGTCAAAAATTCTGAAAAAAATCTGAAAAATGGTCAAAAATGGTCAATAATTGTCAAAAACTATCAAAAATTGTCAAAAACTAACAAAAATGGACAATTATTATCCAAATTGGTCAACTTGTTAAAATTTTGAAAAATGGTCGATAATTGTCAAAAACTATCAAAAATGGTCAATAATTTTGAAAAATTGTCAAAAATGGCCAGTAATTGTCAAAAACTATCAAAAATGGTCCAAAATTGTCAAAAACTGTCAAAATGGACAATTATTGTTAAAAATTGTCAAAATGGACAATTATTGTTAAAAATTGACAAAATTTTGAAAAATAGTTGATAATTGTTAAAGTTTTTGAAAAATTGTCAAAAATGGTCAAAAATTGTCATCATTTTGAAAAATGGTCAAAAATTATCAAAAATTTGGAAAAATGGTCAATAATTATTTTTAAAATTTTGAAAAATGGTCAATAATTGTAAAAATTTTGAAAAATGGTCAATAATTGTCCTAATTTTGAGAAATGGTCAATAATCGTCAAAAGTTGTCAAAATTTTGAAAAATAGTTGATATTTGTTAAAGTTTTTGTAAAATTGTCAAAAATGTTCAAAAATTTGGAAAAATGGTCCATAATTGTCAATAATTATCAAAAATGGTGTAAAATTTTGAAAAATTGTCAAAAATGGTCAAAAACTGTCAAAAATGGTTAAAAATTGTCATCATTTTGAAAAATGGTCAAAAATTATTTTTAAAATTTCTAAAAATGGTGAATAATTGTTAAAATTTTGAAAAATGGTGAATAATTGTAAAAATTTTGAGAAATGGTCAATAATCGTCAAAAGTTGTCAAAATTTTGAAAAATAGTCAATAAATAATACGAGCAGTTTCCGAAAATTGATTTAAACACGTAATTTATAAAATCGATTATTTTTCAACATCCCTAGTCAGTAGATCTTTTTAAGGTTAATCATGATGAATAGCGAAAATGACGATTATTCTAGCACTCCTATTATAACCTAAGATAATATAAAAATCTGTTTTACTTATTAAAAGGGCGAAAAAATTATGTGTGTTTTTCGAGCGTAAAGTAAAATTGCCGCTTTCGAAAGATTAATATTTTTTCTAATCGTTATTGGTAATAATTAAATCGTATTTTTTAATTATTATTGTCGATTAGACCTTAAATTGTATACATATTAATATCTACCGAAAGATAATAAATATAATGTTAAATATCGACAATCTTAGTGTGCACAGTGAAGTTAGCCTATGTATATGTGACGTGGAAGTGATTGATTCCATGGGCATGCTTAAATCACATTATAATTGCCGTTGCTGAGTAAAGTCTGGCAGATTTTAAAAAAAATAAGAAATTTTTTTAATGCCTAGGCATTAAAAATCATTTTTACTGCCTAGGCAGTAAAAGTGTTACTTCTATGATCGATAAGTGTCACTAAACTGACCTTTAATGTCAATCGGAGAAAAATAGAACATTTTGCGTTAGAGAATAAACTTAATAATTATTCGAATTTTCTTTTTTAAAAACCAAAATGATCTGATGGCGTAAATAATAAAACTAAATTAAATTTGAACTTTTATTTTATACAGTTTTATACCTACATTTAATTCTCAAAGTTGTTTATTATTACAATGCTCAAATTATTGTCCTTGCTGATGAAGAGGTAGATCAACTTCGTCATTATTATCATTGTCATATTCTTCTGGCACTTCTTCTTCAGGTGCTTCAAAATCGATGTCTTTCAAAACTTTACCACGTTATGAAGCACAATACAGGCAACAATTATTTTCGGCACATTCTCCAATTTCACTCGGCAAACATGTTACAAAATAGGAAATCGACGTTTCAATTGACCAAAACAACGTTCAATTATCACTCTATCTTTTTTTAAAAGTTTTTTATAATTTAGTTCAGCACCTGAAGCAGGTTTCTGAATGGAGTCATGAGCCACGGCTCTATACCATATCTATCATCAGCAAATAGCACGACGTTGTTCTTATATTTTAAATGAACCCTTATTTGTGATTGTCCCATCCACAGAGAAGATAAGTATTTGATATCTTCAAATTAAAAATTTGCTGTACTGGTTGTCTCATCCAAGGCGAAGTCGGTAAATATTTTCAAATAATTAAAAATATGTTATACTGTCCAAAGAGAAATTGAACATTCGATATTTTCAAATTATTAAAAGTTTGCTATACTGGTTGTCTCAACCAAAGTGAAGTCAGTCAATATTTTCAAATGATTGAAAAAATAATTTTTATACTGATTATCCCATCCAAAGAGAAGATGAGCATTTGATATTTTATATTTTAGAAGTTTTACTTCAGTTGTGTGGTATAAAGCACGCTTATTTTTTCATCAATACGGCCCATTTACTGGTAGATGTTCTTTAGTCCTAAATATTATATTATATATAGTTTTTGGTTTAATTATAAATGTAGATAGGTACTGCTGAAATAGTAGACGTATTTTGAATTGAATATTGAAACTTTTGATAATTTAACTGAAAACACCGGTTTTTAACAGTTATTCAACCAAAAAGTGTATAAAGAAGGGCTATTTATAATCGAGACTGCTAATTGCCATTTTAAAACACGAGTTGGTTACAAAACTTTACCGTCGACTGTACAAAGTGTATCTTTTCTTCCCAATATTTAAAACCTAAGAATATTTATTTGTTTCATAGCTGTGGAAAATAAGACTGGCATTGATATGTCATTAGGTTAGTTTACACCGTGTGGTGCAATTTGGTCCGTGGACCAAATCGTGGACTTATTTAACTTAGAACATAAGTGTTTATACTGACTGTTTTGCTGGATTAAAATAGTCCAGGTTTAAAGCCTGGGACCAAAATTGACATTTTCATATTAAAATAACATAACCTTAAATCTTTCGGTAATTTGATGGTAGATTTTGATTTTAATAGAAAATGGATACAAAAATAGTAGCAGTGGTAATGGATTTTCTGAAAAAGAAAAAAATATTCAGACTTAAAAGATTTAAATTAGAGTATCCATATTTAAGAAGCAATTTAGCTTATTTGCTTTTAAGTGACAGTAATTTTGTGGAATTGAAACAATCAAAGAATATGGATGAAACCTAGAAGTAGTGAATACATTTCTAGTGTATCAACCCCATCTAAATTACTTTCAACTGCAGGTCTGGTACCAAATAATAAATCCAGCTGGTCGTAAAATGGGATATCAGTCCTTCCAACACCACTTGGGCATTATATTTTTTACAATTATTAATGTAGGATAATTTAAGTTTTTTTAAACGAATTTTTATTTGCTCATGTGTTTTATGGATTCTTCTTTCTTCTAGTTTTTTTTTTCGAGCCCCTTGTATATATCAATATGCCGATATTTGTTTGCATCCACTAACTTATTAATCTTCATTTCAGTCGCAATCTCTAACATTACCCTGGTTTCCTTTTCACTCCAACTTGTTTTCTTTTTTTTTGCGACCACTTTTAATATCATTTTTTGGATCCATTTGTTAGTATTGTTTGGTATTAGTATTTATCACAGTCAGCTTTTTTAGGTTATTTTGACTCGATCTTACGTGACAGCTGACGTATTTTTACTCTGTGCTTTAAGCAAAACGTCACTTTGGTCCACAAATACTAATGTGCCGTGTTTACACCGTTAAAAATTGAGATGGATCAAATCCGAGTACCAAAATTTACTCCTTGGGTGTTTACACCGAAAGTAAAGTACACGTGACGTCATTTAGATCTCGGACTAAAAATTTGGTACGCCCAGTGTAAACGTACTTATTGTTAGGGTTCTTGGTGCAATGGATACCATGCATATGGCTACTACAGCGAAGGTCGTCGGTTCAAATACAGTTGAAGATACTGTTTTCGTTTTTTTTTAAATTCTTTTTTGGATGTTTTGTCATAGTTTTGTAGAATAATATTTCAAAAACGATGTGTAAGTTAAAAACTAAAAGTTTTCTAATAGAAAAGTCAGCATAACACAAATAACTTTAATGATGACTGTATGTTTGGTTGCCTATACCAAAATCATTCAAGAATATTATAGGGGAATACACAAAAAATAGTTTAATTCGAACCAAATTAAATTTTATTTAATGCTTTTCTGAATGAGTTGGTTTATCGTTATAAATTCACCCTCACCCAATTCGACAAATAATAAAAGTACCCTGTGATTCTTTCATTCATAATAAAAATTTCCTTTTCGACGAAAAAATTTGAACGGTTATAAGAAAAGAAAATCACTTGGGCTTTAGGACAGAAGTCTTCTAAATATAATTGGACCATTACTTTCAATGGGTTTAGTTCGAACAGGTTTGGCTTTAGGGGCTTTGAGTAGAATCAATTTTTCTGGTCTCATTAAAATAAAATCTTAAAACTTAATTTTTTAAATTCTTAGTTTGGTTAATCGGAAATCAGTTAAAATTTAAGAAAAGAATAAAATGTAATGCGCTAATATCGAGTGGGACCTCCTCTTGCCAAAATATCCTCATTAAATCGACATGGCATCGAATTAATAAGGTTAGTAAAGGAAGGATGAAGAATTGTATAGAATTCTTCTTGCAGTGCAGCACGAAGATCTTGGAGGTTGTCAGACCGCCAACGAATGCGTCTCTAAAGTTGGGCTTGATATGATTGAGATGAGGGCTGCAAGCTGGCCAAACCATTCATTGAGAATTTTTTAAATTTGATTGATTATATTTTGTTCACAAATTAGTCTGAGCAGTTCCCCAGCTTGTATTGATGATAAACAAAACTGATCCGTATTCATTCATCCCAGAAGCCAGCATAAACTAATTTCCGCGAAACCGGAAATTATTATCATATTCTAGGCAAAGCGCGTAAGCGCAATTACCTCCCCCTATCAATCAATCCAACCTTTCAGGGTTTCAAGTTTTCCCGCTATCCGTAGGCATTTCCCTCAAAGCTATGCATTACATCCAACTAAAATTTAATTACTACTTAATGATGATGAGGGGACGTATAATGTCCGCCATATTACACACATGGTGCGTGTAGCGGTGGTCAACCAAATAAATTATTGCGTTTTCCTTTCTACACAGCTAAAATGATATTTTCGTTAATGGCAGTCGATGTAAAATTGTGCGACAGAAAGATTCTAGTAGTTTTTGTTTATCTAATCTGGTAGCAATGAAATACACCTGTCAACAGTGGAACCGGCGAATCGTTGACATTGTTTATGTTTACATTGTACAAAGACAAATGACATAATAACACTTCAGACGTCCATCACGAGCTCTTAAAAAGTCCAGTGCTGTCATATTTTGAATCGTTAAAAGAGAACTTCTGATATTGGAATTTTAGACATAAATAAATAAAATAATCTTTAAAATTTAAAAACATCCCAGAAATACGTACCAAAAAATTATGAGCTTATAGAAGAGCGTTACTTTCTCCTTTCGTTTACGAACTATAGGCTTCTAAAGTTATAAATTAAAAATTGTATTTTATTCATAATTATTATTGGAAATCAATCAAAATTTAATCGTGCACATCTGCGTATAATGACGGAAGTGTGCATTTATGGTGTTTACATTTTTTTTATTTTTAACATGGACATTCTGTATACAGATGTACCTGAAATAATGAAGATTGGATATAGGTGGAAGAATAGTGGAAATAATTCACAGAAAAATGCAATTTTACCGAAATTTAACTGGAATGCGAAGAAAACCTTGACGAATAGAGATATAAAGCATCAGGTTATTTTTAACAGTGTATCTCTCGTATAAAACTACAATTACACAGCTTCCAAAAGTCGTTAAGGCGAAATCCCGAGACTTATATTGGTAGAAAATTATTAAAGATTTAATTCCGAAGGGATTTATGTATTTTTTTGTTGTTGTTTCTTAATTTGGAACCAATACACATGTATACATGTTCTTTGCGGGGTGATAAAGAATTAAAAATCTAGTCATACTTTTTATTCATTCTTTCGGTCGAGTCTCTTTGACGATGCATATCTCCACAAAATATTCAACCAGTCTAATCGGAAATTCAGATTAGTTTGTAAATCCCCTGGCGTTTTCTAAGAATCTTTGTCAGCTCATGTGATATACATAACAGCGTCAACTTGAATTTCTTGTATTTTATATATTTCTAGAGACTTTTTCATGCAGATATGTTATTTTTTTTAATACTTTTTCAAAACAAGACCACCAATCAATAAGTCTCTGGACTGACACATACATCGCAAAACTGGGTAATTAGTCCAACTTTCAAACGATATGTGTAAGAATTTTTTGAGAACGATCCTTATATTTTGAAATTGAGTCGAAGTATAAATTCCCATTATTTGTTTTTATTAGATTTTTGGCAATTAGCCTTAAGGTATAATGAATAATATCAACTATTTTTGGCGTAAAAAGCAACGAAGGCCCATTTTCGTATTTCGTGGAAATTATTTTAATAATTCATTTGGGATCCAAGTCGGTAGGTGTATGATTCACCCCCTGACCACGGAGTTAAATTGTTATTTTCATCCCCTTACGTTTTAATTATATACGAAACCCTTCGAATTCATCCCCAGTGAACTAGCAGGGAGCAAAATATGTTACAAACAGTTTTTAATTTTTTTCTCTTGTCATAAAACGAATACTAAAGACAGCACTGGAATTATGCTTTGTTTCTGCGATCTTTTTTATTTTTTGTTCAATAAAAACAATTGTTTTTATGAAAATAAATTATTATCTAATTTATTTAAATAAACATTATCTGTCCACCTTAAATTAGAAGAATAAGACCACGAAGTACCAAGTAAGTGCGCGTTAGACAAAAAAACTAATACCAGAACACTTAATTTTTTTTAAACAATAAACTTATAGTTATTTATATTAAAACCTGCTACACTGCGACGATATTTGGAGGGTTTGAATAAAAGAACAGAATTTGATAGACCTAATGATATGTCACCAGATATGGAAGCATTTGGTAAATTTAGAGTCCTGTTATTTCGGATTAACTGCCACTGAGTTCAGGAAACTTGCTAGAAGTAAAGGATTTAATAAAGAGCGTGTTAATGAGTTTTTTTTGATTACGAAGAAATATTGAATAAATGCAAACTTGCTGCACATCAAATATATAATATGGATGAAACTGCATTGTCCACAGTTCACAAATCTTCCAAAGCTATTGCTCAAAAGGGTAAAAACCAAGTGGGTGCAATCACAAGTTGAGAAAGAGGTCTGACAGGTGAATTTATACCACCCATGTTAATATTTAAGCTTAGCAGACTGATTGATGCCTTAAAAAAAGAAGCTCTACCAAACACAGTATTTGGTTGTTCAAAAAATGGATGGATAACATCAGAACTTTTTGTTCAATGGCATCAACATTTTATTAAGTGCACAAGATTAGAAAAAAGTGATTGAAAACAAATTTTGCTTTTACTAGATGGTCATAGCACACATAGCAAAAATTTGGAAGCTATCCAGATGGCTCGCAATTATGGCATAGTAATGTCCTTGCTCACATCATTGAAAAGCTGTTATAATGAAGCCGCATCTTCGTGGCTACGCTCAAATCCTGGTAGTGTCATAAAACAGGCTAACGTTGCAGAGCTGCTTGGAAAAGCATACCCTAGGTCGGTTCCTATGGATATAGCGCTAAATGGTTTCAAAGCAACAGGGTTGTGGCCATTGAAGAGGAGGATTTTGTAGCTTCTGTATGTCGAATCAAGAATTTGGTAATCCAACTGAACCAACTACGGAATCACCCGCTAGTGCTACATCGCCACCAATAGTTGCATCATTATAACCACTAACCGTTTCATCACCACCACCACAAATTACAACGCCACCCTTAGCACCCATAGATTAAACACCGCTCAGCATTCAACCTGGACCTTCCACAATATCACAAGATACTTCACACGATGTCAATATATTATCAGTTGATGAAATTACGAATAATCAGAAAATAAAGTCTCAATTGAATATTTTATCTCCTGTGTGTTCCTACTATGGATAAACTTAAATTGAAGTTAGACGATGATGAAACAAATAAACGTATTAGCCGTGCCACCCTCCATAGAGTCATTTCTACGATGGGCTTCAAATATCGTAAGATAGACTAAAAACAAGTAGTAATGGAATCACAAAGATTGCGCACTTGGAGGTAAAGTTATCTCTCTGACATTAGGAAATATAGATTAGAAAACAGACCTATCATTTACCTGGATGAAACATGGTTCGATACCCATGATACAGTAAGCAAAGGATGGGTCGATTCTAGTAAAAACTGCCAGACGAAAGCACCTTCAAATAAAGGAAAACGCATAACAATAATTCATGCTGGTTCCGAAGACGGATGAGTCCCAAACTGTTTGCTGTTATCTGCGAAGAATATCAAAGACTCTAGCTTGGACTATCACGAAGATACAAGTGCAGAACTTTTTGAAAACTGGTTTCAAAGTTCTCTTTTGAAAAATATCATACCAAATAAGAGCGTCAGAATCAACAGGATCCTCAAAAGGGATACTTCTAACAAACTTGGTTCTATTCAGTTACCGAGTGGAAAGTTTTCAAATACTGAGGCAGAGGCTCTAGAGCATCTCCTCAGTGTGCACTTTCCAGGTTCGGTAAAGATAGAGTCAAGCTATGACAATAGGCCGGTTGCCAAAACAAAGGAAACCAAAGAGGACTGGGAACTCACGAATAAGATATTCAGACCCCTTCTTATCAGATGGGCTGTAAACTCATTTGACCCCTACAAAACTCCAAGACCGGATGGCATATTCCCCAAGCTTCTGCAAGAGGGACTAGACATCATAATGGGTCCTTTAGTTCTGATACTTCGAAGCAGCCATGCTCTAGGGTATATACCAATTGCATGGAGAGAGTCTAAGGTGGTGTTTATTCCTAAACCAGGAAAAGAAACGTACACCCAGGCTAAATCCTACCGACCAATCAGTCTGACATCATTCATGGTGAAAACTGTGGAAAAAGTATTACATATGTATTTACAAGAAGGAGCGCTTAAGAGCATCCCTCTACATAGACTACAATGGGCTTATCAAGCAGGGAAATCAGGTGAAGCTGCCCTGCATAATTTGGTCTCAGGTCTCGAAAGGAGCCTGAATCATAAGGAAGTAGCCCTTGCAGCATTTCTAGACATCAAAGGTGCTTTTGACAACACATCGATGTCATCAATTAACAGATCCCTTAAAAACAGAGGGATTAACAGTACCACATGCAAATGGATAGGATCCATGCTTGAGCTTAGGAGAATAACAGCACATATGCATGATAAAACATACACCGTTAGGACAACTAAAGGATGTCCTCAAGGTGGAGTACTTTCACCACTTTTGTGGAACCTAGTTGTGGATGACTTGATCTGTAGGTTGAATGATCAAGGCATATGGACGCAGGGTTTTGCGGACGACATAGTGATTGTCACCAATGGGAAATTCCTGGAGGTGGTTATGAATGTCCTACAGGAAGCACTGCGAATTGTGGAGGAATGGTGCCTTACAGAGGACCTTTCAGTTAATCCAAAAAAAACCAAACTAGCTGCTTTCACAGATAGAAGAGTTCTCCCGCAGGGTAGAGTACTGTTGTTCGGAGAAGAACTAGAAATATCCTAAGAAGTCAAATATCTGGGAGTGACCCTTGATTCCAAACTGAATTGGGAGGCACACCTGGAAAAAATTACTACCAGGGCGACTGGGCTTTTCTGGCAATGCAGAAGAGTTATGGGCAAATCCTGGGGAATACGACCTGAGGTGGTTCACTGGCTCTACACAACTGTGATAAGGCCAACGATCACCTATGGAACAATAGTCTGGTGGAGGAGGACAGAAGTGACCTCTGCAGTTAATATGTTAACTGCAATCCAAAGACAAGCTCTTCTTGGTATTACCGGGGCAATGAACAGCACGTGGACGGCATCAATGGAAGCCCTTATTGGACTTCCTCCTCTAGAACTTTTTATAAGGGCGGAGGCAATGATGGCAATTCTTAGGCTGAAATCGGGAGACTTATGTTCCCCGAACATTGTTCGAGAAGGACACATTCATACATCTGGGACATTACTAGACGAACCCATATTTCACATGAGTTTTGATAGCATGACACCAGAGAATATATTCACTGAGCGAGTGAATATCATCATCCCATCTAGGGAACAGGTGATGCACCCAGGTAATTCTGGAGAAATCATCTGGTTCACCGATGGCTCCAAAACAAACCATGGCACTGGGGCTGGTATAAAAGGACCTGGAAAGAGAATGTTCTTTAGCCTTGGTCGATATACGACTGTGTTTCAAGCAGAGACGATTGCCGGACAAAACTTTAAAAAATATTCACTGACATCCAGGCTCTACTTAAAGCTATCAGTAATCCAACAACTAGGTCTAGACTGGTAAAAAACTGCAAAGAATCCCTTAATAGACTGGCAAGAGACAACAAAGTGTCTCTAATATGGGTGCCGGCACATGAGGGGATTGCAGGTAATGAAATGGCGGACCAGTTAGCTAAAGAAGGCTCTAAAGGAGACTTCATAGGTCCGGAACCGTTTTTGGAATCACAAAAGATAGCATAAGAGGGGAAATCGGGAACTGGCTAGATAGGGAACACCAATTCAAATGGAGGGTGACACAAGGGCACCTTCATACAAAGAGTTTACTGAACAAGGTAGATAAGGAACTCTCAACCAGGCTACTGAAACTGGGTAAGAGACATTTGAAGACAGTTACCGACCTGGTGACTGAACACTGCACCTTGAGGAAACATCTGTACAATATGGGCAAAGTTAGTGAACCTATGTGCAGAAAATGTGAACTTGATGATGAAACACCTACCCACATACTCTGCTTCTGTGAGGACTTACAAGAACTTAGACGGAAGCACTTTGGAGAGGAATTTATACAACCATCGCAACTACTGAAAATCCCTCTAGTCAAACTAGTGGCCTTTATAGAAGACACGAAGCTTCTGGAATGGAAGTGGATAACATGGGAAATGGTACAAAGATTCAGTTCAAGTGCCTGGGCTGATGAGCACAACCCAATATATGAATGAATGAATGAATGAAGAGCGGAAAATAAATCGTTTAATGAGGTAAAAACCAAGACGATATATTTTTTGAGATACACTTTACGATTTAAGCAACCTTACCCTAAGTTCGCGTTAGACAAGAAAAAAATACCAGTACAATTAATTTTTTAAGAACAATAGACTTATAGTTATTTATGTTGAAACCACTGCTTATTTATTTCAGTGTAAAGAGGAATTTTATCGTAAATTACAGCATTTTCGAGTGAAATTGGTTGTCTATTCATTCGTAAGTTTGAGGTGTATGGTAATAACGTTTTCAGCTCATAAAGAGGTAGTGAAAACTTGGTGTATAACATCGCGCACGTTTCAAGTGAGTGTGACACAGAAGTTGTCGGATGTTTCCAGATTCACAAGAAAGTTTCATAACAATTTACTGAAATAGAGATGGGGATGAAGCGCTTGTTTTGCTTTTATTTTCTTTCGAGTTTCAACTTCTGATGGAGAAACTATTTTATTTTTGTTAAAAACTCCGAGTAAACCGCAAAATGATGGTTACAACAACTCTAAATAGCATTCTTCGAAGAACTCGCATGCAGTGGAAAATAGCCAAAAATAAAAGAGTGTAATAATACAATTTCCAAACGAAATAAAAATTCAGCGAGGATATATGTCTAACTATTACAGTAAAGTCACTATAGCCGTTTTTTGGTCAATAAAACACAAGTAAAATCGTTTCATAAACAACTGTATCTCAATATGGAAAAAATATATACCTTTCGTATAGAAGTTACGACGGATATAAAAATGCTAAAAGTTCTTTTAAATACACCCTGTATAGGTAAATCAAATTTTTTTTTCTACTTTTTACTTAATGAGAGGAAACGTTATTTTCGATTATTAAAAACTTTTCCCTTTAAGCATATTTCCAATAAAAAATATTTTCGAGGAGTTAACACTTCTTGTTCTTAAATTATCCCAATCTTCGTTAATCACCTCAATTCGAATGAACCTTCCTATCTGCCAAACCAAACAATTCGAACCACCTAAATTGGAAAAAAGGTAAGATTTTACTAATCAGATCTGTCAACTGGAGAAGTCGGATTACATTTCAAATATTTCATAAGATTCTTAGGGTGGCATGGTACGAACTCCCTTAATAAAATATTCACGAGGGAATGTTATGCTACTGATAAAGAATTAAAAATCTTGTCGTGGGGTAAGTATTCCCCCTATACAGAGTGAAAATGGAAAAATATATTCAGTTTGTTGACGGCAAGGTGATAGATTTCTTGTACTTGGAAAATATGAAAATTTTCCTTGTTACCTTCTAAACTCCTGGATATTGGTTAGATTGACAATTAGAGAAAACGGATTTGGATGCTTTCAAATTGAATTAGCTTCAAAATTTCCTTATAAAATTGAAATTAAAATTATTCTTAAGATGTAAGCAGCTCCCCAACCACGTGAAGCCGAGCATACTCTTACATAAAGGAAAGGAAATTAGGTACCGGAAAAGGATCTAGACTCTAGAGTTACAGTCTGTACGAGCACCAAAGGATATACCACCCCAGAACCTTCATCGAATAAAATCCTTTCAAGGAGCAAATGTCTCTTCTGGTTTTCCTTTAGAGCCTTTATCTAACTGGTTCGTAAATTCATTACCTGCAATCCCCTCATATCCCAGCATATCCCAGCATCCATACTAGAGACACTGTGTTGTCTCTTGCCAGTCTTTTGAGGGATACTGTATAGGTTTAGTGACAAGGTATATAGACATTCAACAAATAATGTCTGACAGGCTATTAGTTTTTTCCATCTGCATTTTGAAGTGACGAAAATTGTCACTTGATGGGATAATTTCTAGTCCTTTATTTTTGGTTAGACATAACTCATATGGGATATTATTAATTTATCTAACTTTACAACTAGAATGTTTATTAAACTCAAACTATGTGAAACATAATTAACAAGTTTGCTGAGTTTATTTGAGATAACATTTCATGCAAAATTCAAATCAGATTAAAGTTTTACAACGTGTCTCCAACTGATGGCGCTCTTAATTAATTTTGAGTATCGCTTATAGTACCGGGTGGGCAAATAAGGACCGTTAGAGGGCGTAATTAAATTTAAAAAATTTGAAAAGCCAAATTTTGTATTTCGCTTCAAGAAACGAGGTAAATGGTGGGAATTTAATCTTGTTAGAAAGGTCTTACATTAGTTTATCTGAAGTAATTAAAAATATTCTCATACTAATGTAATTTCATCTGAATAGTCTTCTTTTTAAATATTCAGTAGCTTTTGCATTTTTCTTAATCGTTAGCATTTATATCCTCTGGGAAGAATATATCGTTTTTTATCCACACGTTCTATAGCTGGCTGATTCAAAATTCGTTAAGCAGCTTTAGAATTATTTTTCTTGTTTTCCGAGACCAACCATTATCTCGAGAGATCCATTAGATCCAAACAAAGAGAACAATAGTTTTTATTCCATTTTTAACATCTTCTGTAGCTGGAATTCGAACGTTAAGAAAAATAATTTCCCCAACTACGTATTCGTATTCTGATTACGTAGTCTCATAACAATTAAATTTTTTTCTTTTTTCATTAATTAATTACAAAGTAATAATAGATTTCGAGAAAATTGGCGAAGCAGGGGTGTGCCAAAATTGTTGAACAGACATGAAAGCACGCTATCGTTCATTTACATGAAAAACATGTTTATCATTGTTGTGATCTCAGCATACTTGTCATCTCGAGTCTAGACGAGACATAGAATAATATATCTATAATATATATCTAAATATGTTCGGAAAGACTTGTTGGATGGGAAATTTACCTTCATTTTGTATGGGTGATTTGATATGAAGTTAAGATATCTCCCGGAACTAGAACTTAAAAAATTCCAGCTCTCTAGATACAAATAATCTCAATAGTTCAATCATAAAAGAAACTTGTAATTTTATAATTAAACCGCTCACAATATTAATAAATTCAATGTTCTATTCAGGAATTATCCCCGATGCCTTAAAATTCTCTAAAGTTCTTCCATTACATAAAAAAGGAGATACCTCTCAGGTTGACAATTATCGTCCAATTTCAATTATTTCTATTTTTAGTAAAATCATTGAGGTACTGTTAAGGCAGAGGTTATATGATTACTTCGACAAACAAGATTTTTTCTGTCATTCTCAATATGGTTTTAGAAGAGAACGATCGACTACTCAAGCTGTTCTACATATTATTAGTGATGTAGTTGAGGGCCTTGAGAGCGGAAAGCATACGGCTATTACACTATGTGATCTTTCTAAGGCGTTTGACTGTGTTTCTCACAGTATATTGCTTTGTAAACTAAACCACTATGGCATTAGAGGTGTGCAACTCCAGCTAATTGAGTCGTATCTAAGTAATCGTTATCAGGCTATATCATGTAATAATTCTTTATACGATTTTAAACCGGTTGTTCATGGCGTTCCCCAAGGGTCAGTTCTTGGACCTTTGCTATTTATCATTTATATAAATGACTTACCCAAATTCATGTTTCCTTATAAATCTGTTTTATTTGCCGATGACACCACTTTTATTTATTCCGATAAAAGCTATGAAAACTTCAAGTTAATTTCGGATGATATTAAAAACAGATCTGAACTATGGTTTTTGTCCAATAAACTTAAATTCAATTCGGAGAAGACACAAAATATATACTTTTCTTCTTCTTCTAACCAAAAAACTGAAATTGTAAAATTGTTGGGACTTTTTTTAGACAGATCTATGTCGTGGCATTTTCACGTAGACTATTTAAGAAACAAATGAGCTCAGTTTTCTTACTTCGACAACTTAAACGAGTTGTTAGCTTTCAAACTTTAAAAACGGCTTACTTTTCCCTTGTACATTCTCATATTAACTATAGAGTTGTGCTTTGGGGAAATTCGTCGTCGGCCAAAGATGTCTTTGTAATTCAAAAGAGAGCAATTAGGATTTTGAGTAATGTCAGTTTCCGTGAACACTGTAGGGCGTTATTTGTTCATCTACGGATAATGTCTCTCCCGATCTAATTTATTTTTAACACCCTTATTGAGATCCACAAAAATCTTGATTATTTAACAAAAAATTGAGACTTCCATAATTACAATACTAGACAAGCATGTAATATTCGTACAAATCGTTTTCGTCTGACAAGGTCACAGAAGAATTCACTCAACTATTCTCTTTATAATATATCTTACCAGCAGAAATGAAAGTTTTGAGTTTGGATAAATTTGAGGAGTTTAAAAATGTATTTACTTAGATTTTGTTTTTACTCTGTCAACGAGTACATTGAAAACTGTCAGAATATCTAGAATTTTAAAAATGTATTTATGCTCATTGGACATTCATTTTTGTTTTGTTTGTTTATACCTATTGTAATTTTAATTTTACGCCAAATATCTACTCCTTCCAGTTTTTAGGATATATTTTTATTGTTTGTATTTTAAGTACCTAATACTATGTATTTATATATGTTAAATGTTATACATTTTGTACCTTTGACTTGCTACAAACATTGTAAAACATGTAACATGTAGTCAAACAAATCTATCTATCTATCTAGTGGGTTTTACGTACCAGTCCAAGATTATCTTGTTTTCATTAGTAATAACTTTATCTCAAAAAATCATAAAAATTTTTAAAATCGTAGCCAATGTAAAAATTGCACAAAGAACAGCCAAACAGTCTCCTTTCATTAAACTGAAACAACCAGATGCGTTGTTAATGAAAACAAATGTAGTTAGTATCCCTTGCAAAGATTAAGTTAAAAAATATGTTGTAATGACGTCTCAAAATTTAAAGTCACGATGTGTCCAACAAAAAAGTGATGTAAGATTAAAAAAACGGAAATGTGCTTTAGCAGAACATGTTATAGACGAATTACATCACATTGATTTTGATAATATATCAATCC
The DNA here is from genome assembly GCA_947563755.1 of Lochmaea crataegi. Taxonomy (NCBI): domain Eukaryota; kingdom Metazoa; phylum Arthropoda; class Insecta; order Coleoptera; family Chrysomelidae; genus Lochmaea; species Lochmaea crataegi. The sequence goes on from OX387422.1 coordinate 8,728,154, forward strand.
TAGTTGCTGAAAATAATTATATATATATATATATATATAACCAAACTTCCATTTCACTTTGACAACTCATAGTATCTGATGTGATAGGTTAGTGACTGTGAGTTGGTTGAGTGAATTTCCTAATTTTTCAATTTCTTTCCACTAGTAGGACTTTTGCAATTGGCTACTGCAAAAAGGGATGTATAAAATCAAATAAATACAAAAGTAAGAAATGTTATGTAGATATCAAATTTAATATTAACAGATGTATAAATATCCTTTTTTCTATTTTCAAAAATATTGAATTAAAACAATATGAATTAAATCAAAAATTGGTGCCTTGATTTCAGTTGGTACTAGTTTTGTTGGTGATAATGTATTTTTCTTAAAACAGGTATTTTATATTTTCGAGCTGATGTCTTTTTTATTATTTCTACACTATGAAAAACTTGGTCAGTTACTTGTTTTGTGTAGTTTATAATGGAACCAAGATGACTGAATTTGTCATTTTTAACAATTTTAGTAGTTTTAATTTTTTTAAAAATATGTGAAAAATGTTTAATAATAGTTTCCATGTTTGACAAACGGAATTCACATTCTCAAAGGAATTAACTCACTTGCTAGTAAGTTGTGTTATAAAAAAATATATTTTTTATCCAAATTGTAACAAATAATTTATACTTTTAGCCTTGAAAATGATAATAAACATTATCGAAAGCTTGGATTAGTAAAAAAGAGTCTTCTTCACCAACCACAAATCATTTTGGTTGTGTCCCATAAAAAGTTCCATTATTTTCCATTATTTCCTATTTTGAGTTCTTCGCTTCTTTCCAGCATCTTCCTATTTTATCCAGTAATCCAGCTATTCCCTTATCCCAAGTTTTCCTTGGTCTGCCCCCTTTTTTTATGTTTTCCAGTTTTTGCTTTCCATATTCTCTTAACCGGTCTTCCTACATCCATACGTTGTAAATGTCCCCCCCCATTGTAGTTGTCTTTCTTCTATAAAGTCTAAGGTTGATTGTATTCCCAGGTCTTTTTTCATATCTATGTTTTTCATTCTATCCTCTTTTGTTACAAATCTTACTCTTCTTAAATATTTCATCTCTGTCGCCTGTATTTACTTTTTTGTTGTCCATGTTTCGCATCCATATGTAAGTATTGGTCGATATATTGTTTTAATTACTTTTAATTTCGTGTCTTTAGATATTTCTTTTTTATTTATAAATTTGGTATTCATGGCATAGTATAGTTTGTTAGTTTTAACTATTCTATTGTTAATATCTGCTTCCTGTGTTCCGTTTTCGTCTATTATTGTTCCAAGGTACTGGTAATGTTTAACTTGCTCCATTCTTACATTTATTTCCTCTTTGTCGTCTCCAATGACCATAACTTTTGTTTTGTTTTTGTTTATTCTCATTCCCATGTCTACAATTACTGTATTCCACACATTTATGTTTTCTTGTAGATCTTTTTCATTTTTTGCTATTGATATAACATCGTCTGCAAATGCTCCTTCACTGATGTTCACCCTGCACAATTGCAAATGTCCCACACATACTTTTTTACTTAGTTTTGTGCATTTCTTAATGATCTCATCCATGTAAATAATAAATAATAAAGGGCGTAGGCCCCCTCTTTGTCCTAGTCCCATATTTGTAGTGAAATTTTCTTTTATATTGTTATTGCTTATGACTGCGTTCTCATTTTTCTCATAGATGTTCTGTATTATTTGAAAAAAAATGAAGAATTATTATAAACGAAAACATTTTTAGAATAAAATTTACACATATTTAATACATTACAAAAATGGCCAATCAGATAATCAAGGTGATTGTTCTTTTGATTAATGTTTTGAGTTTTGAAATAGCAAATAGTGAGAGATTTGTGGTTTTCCGACAATACAAACATTATTTTATAGTAACAAAATTTCACCAACAAGCAAAAACAGCTTAGTGGAGATGCAAATGATTTCCATCCAGTAGGGCCTCAATGTGAGAGGTTGAAGTCCATAATAATAATAATAATAATAATAATAATAATAATAATAATAATAATAATAATAATAATAATAATAATAATAATAATAATAATAATAATAATAATAATAATAATAATAATAATAATAATAATAATAATAATAATAATGCCTTTCGTTAACTTGACAACAAGCGAGGTAACCGAAGCTATAAAGAGCACCAGTAGTTGGAAGACACCAGGGGTTGACAATGTCCAAAACTTCTGGTATAAGAAGTTTGACAGTCTGCATGAAGCAATGGCAACATCATTTTCACATATTCTGCAACATCCAGAAGATACACCACCATTTCTGACACTGGGTTCGACCCACTTGCTTCCCAAAACGCATCAAACTCACGATCCTACGCAGTATAGACCTATAACATGCCTTCCAACTATATATAAAATATTAACGTCTTGCATTACTAACCGTATTTACAGACATGCGGATCATAACAACATCTTGTCGGAAGAACAGAAAGGGTGCAGACGAGATCACCAAGGCTGCAAAGAACAACTCATCATCGATTCGGTAATACTAAAACAGGCGCAGAAGGAACAGCGCAACATCTACACGGCTTTCGTAGATTATAGGAAAGCATTTGATAGCGTTCCACATTCCTGGCTTGTTAAAGTTTTGCAAATTTACAAAGTACACCCCATTCTTGTTACTTTTCTTGAATCATCGATGAAGCACTGGCGAACGAACCTTCATTTACAAATAAATGGTCAATACCTCGAAACTGATGAAATTTCTATCCGTAGGGGGATCTTCCAGGGCGACTCCCTGAGTCCACTTTGGTTTTGTTTGGCAATGAATCCACTCTCCAATCTACTTAACGATACGGATTACGGCTTCAAAATCAAAGCCAACAGGAACACTAGCTGCACTGTTTCCCACCTTTTATACATGGATGACATCAAAATATACGCATCAAACCAGCGTCAAATTCAACATTTACTTAATATCACTGAAAAATTTTCCAGTGATATACAAATGGAATTTGGATTAGACAAGTGCAAAACCTTGAATATCGAGAAGGGTAAAATCGTTAACGGAGATGTGTTACTACCTAATGGGAACATTATAAATGCGATGCAAAATGGTGAAACCTACAAATATCTAGGATTTCAGCAAGCTAAGCTACTAGACCAGAAGCAAGCAAAAACCAAAATTCGAGGACAGTTCACTCAAAGGATAACTGCTTTATTGAAATCCCAGTTGAACGCAGGAAATCTTGCCAAAGCAATTAACACCTACGCGATACCGGTCCTGACATACTCATTTGGAATTCTGAAGTGGACAAAAACAGAACTGGAAGATATCCAAAGAACAACGCGAACCATGATGACCAAACACAAATGTCACCACCCGACATCATCAGTTATTAGGACCACTCTACCAAGAAAAGAGGGAGGGAGAGCTCTAACGGACGTAGTTAATTTACATTACAAACAAATATCCCAACTCCAAAAATTCTTCATTGGCAAGGCTCAAACATCTAAATTGCATGAGCTGGTCGCGAAAGCAGATAAAAACTATTCCCCCTTAGATCTTGTAAACCCTGATAATAAACTTGAAATCGTTACAGACTCTGACAAACAGGCAGAGTGGTCCCAGAAAGCGCTCCATGGTCGACATCATCACGACCTCAATCAACCATATATCGACAAGGAAGCATCAAATAAGTGGCTCTCTGATGGAACATTGTTTCCAGAAACAGAAGGATTTATGATGGCGATCCAAGACCAAGTAATTAATACCAACAATTACAAGAAATTTATTATAAGAGATCCAAATATCGTATCGGACAAGTGCAGAAGGTGTCAACAAACAACAGAGACAATACAACACATTACGTCGGGATGTTCAGCCATAGCTAACATTGATTACCTACGCAGGCACAATCAACTTTGCAACATCATCCATCAGAAGTTGGCCAACAAATTTGGATTAGTTAACACCTACACGCCTTATTACAAGTACCATCCGCATGCAGTTCTAGAGAATGCTGATTTCAGACTATACTACGATAGGTCAATTATCACCGATAGACGGGTGACGAATAACCGGCCTGATATTGTAGTTGTGGATAAAAAAGCTAACTCGGTTCTTCTAGTTGATGTTGCTGTACCCAATAACAACAATATGTTAGACAAATACAACGAGAAAATTGCAAAATACACCGATCTTGCAATTGAGGTAGGACAGATGTGGCAGGCAGAGAAAGTAGAGGTGGTGCCGGTCATTGTTTCATCTACGGGACTTATCCCCAAAACTCTACAAGACAGCCTCACCAAACTAGGTCTTCACAAAAACACATACATCGATCTGCAGAAGGCTGCAATTTTGAATACTTGTCACACTGTCCGTAAATTTCTAAATATGTAACTGCTGTGCCTAATCCCATTTGCGTTTACACACGCTCGGGATAGGTGAACATTACCAGCAAGAGCTGAGCAAGAGTACACTTGAGTTGGAAATAATAATAATAATAATAATAATAATAATCCCAGTTGAACGCAGGAAATCTTGCCAAAGCAATTAACACCTACGCCATACCGATCCTGACATACTCATTTGGAATTCTGAAGTGGACAAAAACAGAACTGGAAGATATTCAAAGAACAACGCGAACCATGATGACCAAACACAAATGTCACCACCCGACATCATCAGTTATTAGGACCACACTACCAAGAAAAGAGGGAGGGAGAGCTCTAACGGACATAGTAAATTTACATTACAAGCAAATATCCCAACTCCAAAAATTCTTCATTGGCAAGGCTCAAACATCTAAATTGCATGAGTTGGTCGCGAAAGCAGATAAAAACTATTCCCCCTTAGATCTTGTAAGCCCTGATAATAAACTTGAAATCGTTACAGACTCTGACAAACAGGCAGAGTGGGCCCAGAAAGCGCTCCATGGTCGACATCATCACGACCTCAATCAACCATATATCGACAAGGAAGCATCAAATAAGTGGCTCTCTGATGGAACATTGTTTCCAGAAACAGAAGGATTTATGATGGCGATCCAAGACCAAGTAATTAATACCAATAATTACAAGAAATTTGTTATAAGAGATCCAAACATCGTGTCGGACAAGTGCAGAAGGTGTCAACAAACAACAGAGACGATACAACACATTACGTCGGGATGTTCAGCCATAGCTAACATTGATTACCTACGCAGGCACAACCAACTGTGCAACATAATTCATCAGAAGTTGGCCAACAAATTTGGATTAGTTAACACCTACACGCCTTATTACAAGTACCATCCACATGCAGTTCTAGAGAATGCTGATTTTAGACTATACTACGATAGGTCAATTATCACCGATAGACGGGTGACGAATAACCGGCCTGATATTGTGGTTGTGGATAAAAAAGCTAACTCGGTTCTTCTAGTGGATGTTGCTGTACCCAATAACAACAATATGTTAGACAAATACAACGAGAAAATTGCAAAATACACCGATCTTGCAATTGAGGTGGGACAGATGTGGCAGGCAGAGAAAGTAGAGGTGGTGCCAGTCATCGTTTCATCTACGGGACTAATCCCCAAAACTCTACAAGACAGCCTCACCAAACTAGGTCTTCACAAAAACACATACATCGATCTGCAGAAGGCTGCAATTTTGAATACTTGTCACACTGTCCGTAAATTTCTAAATATGTAACTGCTGTGCCTAATCCCATTTGCGTTTACACACGCTCGGGATAGGTGAACATTACCAGCAAGAGCTGAGCAAGAGTACACTTGAGTTGGAAATAATAATAATAATAATAATAATAATAATAATAATAATAATAATAATACTTTATTCATTATTTTTGATCATAGTACATGATATAGGACAGGTCAAACAGAAAAGAGGATTTTACATTAAATATGACTTACTTATTAAACAGTTAAATTAAAATCGTTTGTTTAAGAACTCTGACACATCATAGAAACTTTGACAATTAAAAATGTTTCAAGTTTTTGCTTGAAAACATTGAAATTGTTTTCATATCTTATACAGCTAGGCAAATGATTCAGGAATTGAATTCCTTTATAGACATGACTTTTTTCATGTTTTGGTGGCCGGATAAGCCTGCCAGATCTGGTTGGGTAATCATGGAAATCAGAATTAAGACTAAAATCACTGAAATTACTTTTTGTATGTAATATGCACTTATAGATGTAAATAGAATAAAATGTTAGAATACCGAAATCTTTAAAATGATTTCTGCATGTTTCTCTAAAATCTAGATTAAAAATTAGACGAACAATCCTTTTTTGATAAATAAAAATCCTTGAGGCATTTACCGCACCCCCCCATAGAATGAGATTATAGGAAATATGGGAGTATAGGTACTATTGCATAATAAACATTGATCAATTGCCTAGTTGTAAATATATTTTTTTGCTGTAATATTGTAAATTAACTGCTATTTAATTTTTTTCAAATGTGGTTGATATTGGTATTCCAACTCATATTCTTATCAAGGTAGGTTCCAAGAAATTTCGTAGAACTCGAAAAAGAAACATCAGTACCCTTAACTGGGATACAGCTATTTTCAGGAATATTTGTTCTCGTAAAAAAATGCATAAGGATGGTTTTTGTCGAATTCACTATCAAAGAATTTCTTTCACACCAACTGATAAATTCTTTTGATAAAATATTCATCTTTAAAAGCAGCTCATCTGGAGATTCTGAATCAATTGCTAATGTGGTGTCATCTGCATATAGTATCAAATGATTAGTGCTAACATATTTAGAAAGATCATTTATGTATAATAAAAATATCAGAGGACCTAAGATTGAGCCTTGAGGTACGCCAATTTCCACAGGTTGGGGGAGGTATGACTTGATACCTAATGCTATTTGAAAAAATTCAAGGGGTATCTCCAGAAGGGAGGGGGTGAATCTGACGTTTATGACATTAGCGCCAAAAAGTGTCCCCCTCAAGTTAAAAGTTGACGTGTTTCGGCATTTCTTTCTAATATGTCGCATTTCTGAAATATTAAGGGTGGGTCCTTTTCAAATGAACACAGTGTATATATTTACAAGACAACAGCTTCTCCCTTGCAAAAAAAGGATATACTTCAAAGTCAATATCAATTGATAAATTATTTACAAAGTCTAGATTTTTAAATTTAATCATCTTTTTTACAAGCTTCAGAACCCCACTATGAATTTCGTTGATACGATTAAAGTAAGTAGCCAACATATAATCGTTAAATCTCACTAAATCGATATTATCATTATTACACCAGGTTTCAGAAAGGCACAAAATATCAGCTTTGTTACATTCCAATATTAAATCAATTCTATTGGTCTTATTAGTCAGGGATTGACAATTTAGATTTTTGATTTGAAAACTTTTAAAAAAAATTTCTGTATTAGAACGTTGTGTCCCTTTGGACGCAACTGGAAAAAACCCGCTGGATATGCGCTCCATGCGGCCATATTGCTGGATACATCGCAGTATTAAAATTATACCCATATACACTTACTTTGAAAGAGCTGGAAATCTCCGGATATTTCGAATTTAATGATATTACCACTGCTTCCGGAAGATGTGGTTTTACTATTTCACGTAGATCATCTGCTGTCATGCTGGGGTCCACTCTGGAAATATGAAGATCTGCAAATTTCGAAACCCCCTTAATATCCTTGCCGTTTACAGTTATTTCATTATTATTCCCAACAGCAAGCTGTTTTCTATTTCTTTTTCCTCGAACTTCTCTCCATTCATTGTAGTTTTCTCTGGAGCTATTTTCATTCAAATTTATGACTTCGTCAATGTTTTGTTCAGTAGGTATTTATTTTGATTAAAGCAGCTGATACGTCAGTTTTTGAAATTTCTGATTTAATAGACGAGCTGGCAACAGCATTATTTTTATCATTTCCAGTATGAATTAGTGGTCTGGTTTTATTTTGAATAGCAGAGGATTCCCAATGTTTTTGCGTTGGTTTTTGTTCTTTACTTTTTGTGTCTAATTCGTTTCGTTCTTTTAATAAAGTAATTTGTTGACTCATTAAATGAATTTTGTCATGCAGCTCCTTTATTAAGGAGTCTTTTCGCTTTATTATATATTTGGATATATAAACATAATCATGAGAGGTATAGCGGATACCCAAGAGGAGAATAGAGAACAGACATTGCAAATAACATCAACAATAATAGAAAAATTATGAGTAAAGATTAATAAAGAGGAAATAGATGAAACCAAAAGATTAGGAATGTATAGACCAGATAAACAGAGACCAGTATTACTGAAACTAACCACGGGCAACAAAAAAATTGAAATCCTTGCTAGCGCCAAAAACTTAAAGGGATCGAATATATGGATAGACGAAGATTATACCAAAGAAACACTAGAAGAAAGAAAACTACTAATCCCAAAACTGAAAGAAGCCAGAAACTTGGGTCACAAAGCGCACTTGAAGTACAACAAGCTAATAATAAACAACGAAGTATACGAAGAACAGGAATTAACAGTAAAAAATATGGAAAGCCAGCAGACAAATATATTCGGAGAAAATAGCAACAAGAAAAGAACATCCAGTGAAAGATCTCCAATTAGCACAAACATAACGGAACAACTGAGGAAGATAACACGCACTACAAAAAACTAGAAAACGTAGATACAAACATACACTAAAATGATGACCATGGTAATGAACAGGGACTTAATTTGGAATCAAGACATAAAGAAATAAAAATTAAAGATAAAATATGGAAAATTGGAACGTGGAACATTAGAAGTATAACAGGGAAAGAATATGAATTAGAAGATGAATTCACTAAAGCAGGATTAGACATACTGGGAATAACGGAAACCAAGATGAAAGGTAAGGGAGAAAAAATATTAAAGGGAGGGAACACACTAATATACTGTGGAGTAGAACAAAACCAGAGAGCGAGAGAAGGAGTTGGATGCATAGTTAAACACGAAAACTTAAAATACATTAAAAAGTGGACTGGCATAACAGAAAGAATCCTAATAATAGAACTTGAATTACAAAAAGAAGCCAAAACGATTGTAGTAGTATATGGACCAAGTGAAGATAAAAAAATGCAAGTAAAAGAACAGCTATCAGATACAATAGAAAATATAAAAGATAGACTAATTATAATAGGAGACTTAAATGGAAGGGTAGGGGAAAAGGATTCAGAAACAGGAGGAACAGTCGGGAAGTACGGCGAAAATATAAGAAACAATAATGGGAAGAGATTGATAGACTTCTGTATAATTTACAATCTGATCATAACAAACACATGCTTTGAACATAAAAATATACATAAACATACAAGAGAGGTTATAAGCAGAAACGAGAGATCAATAATAGATGTAAAAGATACAAGAGTCAAAAGAGGGGCCGAATTGTATACAGATTACTTCCTAGTAATGTCACAAATTAAAGTACCGATAGAGGGAAAACAAAATAAAGGAGCAAGTGAAACAACACACCATAAGAATATTAACACAATAAAAACATACAAACTAAGAGAAAAAGAAATAGCAATAACATATACAGAAAAAACAGAAAAAGTAATGACAAGAATTGTTGAAAATACAGAGGGATATACGGCAGAGGAGCTGTGGCAATTATTTAAAGAAGCAATAATAAAAGTAGCCAGAACAACATGCGGAATAACCATTGTTAATAAAAATAAAAAGAAAACAAATTGGTGGAATGATGAAATAAAAATCGAAATTAAAGTAAAAAAGGATAAATGGAAAAAATACCTGCTAAAAAGGAGCACTGAGAATTATGCAGCATATAAAACTCAAAGAACGAAGGTTAAAGAAATGGTAGAAAAGGCAAAGAAAAATCATGGGTAGAGTTCGGAGAGAAAATAGAACAAGACAGATTCGGAAACCAGAAACTATTTTATAGAACATTGAAAACACTTAGAAAAGGTAAAAAAAGCCAAGGAATGTATTTATTATCTAAAGAAGACAAACTATTAACAGAAAGTAGAGATATACTATCAAGATGGAGAGAACACTTTGAGTAACATTGAACACACATCAAACAGGGGCCAAGGTTATGGAAGAAGAAGTTAAAGAAACAGAAGACGCACGGAACGAGCAAGAAGAATTCAGGGCAGATGAAGTAAAGGAAGCAATAAAACTGTTAAAGAGAGGAGAAGCTGCAGGGCACGACGGGATATCTTCGGTAATGTTACAGAACTTGGGTAGCAAGGGTATTGAGACAGTAACAAAACTAATTAACAAAATTTTAAAGGAATACTGTATACCAAAAGACTGGGAAATAGGGATAATACTGCCGATATATAAAAAGGGTAGTAACCGTGGTTGCAATAATTATAGAGGGATCACGTTGTTAAGTATTGTTTCTAAAGTGCACGAAAGATTACTAGACAATAGATTTAAAAAAATAATAGAACCCCAAATGGAAGAGTCGCAAAGTGGTTTTAGGAGAGGAAGAGGTATACAAGACCATATATTTACTATAAAACAAATGATTGAAAAGAATTACGTTAACAACATATACGTAGCCTTCATAGACCTGCAAAAGGCATTCGATAGCGTGCCAAGGAAAACCATTTGGAATAGCCTGAAACAAAGAGGAGTTAGTACTGTACTAAAGAAAAATAAAGAAAGTATCTACAAATGCACGAGAAACTATATAAGAACAAACAATGAGCACTCCGAAGAATTCAACACCCTTGAAGGATTAAGACAAGGAGGAGTACTTAGCCCAACGCTCTTTAACGTAGTACTTGATGATGTGATTAAAGAAGTAAAACTTAACACCAAAAAACTACAAGTGGGATACAGAAATATGGAACCTATATACCTATCAGAGTGTGCCTTCGCAGACGATCTGATGATATGTGCTTAAAACTTGAAAGATTTACAACAAAACTTAAAAGCATGGAATATAGCACTCGATAAAAGAAATCTAAAAATAAATTTAGACAAAACAGAAATAATGGTACTAGGGAAAAATGAAACATGAAATATGAATAATGCTGGTATAGATTGTTAGTTTGGGGATACTTGGTGTGAGAGGTTTTGGAGTGTTCTTACTGTTGACTACTGATTTATTTCGTCATCCCACAATAAATTTACAAATAACAGGTGGCGACTGTCAACAATATAATTGGTATATCACTGTTAATATTCACAATCTTTTTGTTATTGATGGATGGACATTTTCTTTACATAATTTTTTGAATCAGCACCAAAAATAACAATTTTCACATATAATAGAAATTAATAGTAATTTTTAAACAGTAGTTAGGAATTAGAAACTCACTTTGAAGTAAAATAGATATAATTTAGTTATCATAATGAATTAATTGCAATAACTTTAAAAATGAATTGTTTTCTTGTATTTCTGAGTTACTTTGGTTTTAGTTTATAATTTCGCTTTCACGTAAGTTTAATAATTTTTAATTAAATAAAAAAATTTTTTGACCTGGTTTCCTTTATTGTAATATTTTAGCCTTGAAAATGGAAGCAAAGTTTTCTAATATTAACTTTTTCTTTAGGTCTGCATAAAATATAGCTGTCGATCACCAGAATGGTAAGTCATATTTTTTTGTTAATATTCATGATATTTTTGGTTATATTTATCTAAAAACAATGAGAATGCGAAAATATTAATACTGTTAAAAGGTGGCAGAGGGGTTAACCTATGCAGAAAATGTGCAATCACAATTAAACAAACTACAGCCATTTCAATCAAGTACGTGTTTTCGTATCAATCTACATAATGACCGGCAGTCAGGGGCACGATAGACGCAAGCACTAGCGAAAAATAACTTTGCAGAAAAACGGATGAAAAATGCGACTCTGTTTTATCCCTGGTCTGATGAATGGTTTGTGTAAATGACGCCTTGGGCCTAAGGGTGAACACCAACCATATCGTTTCGGTGTTTCAGTGTCGTATATGTACGCAGATCTGGACTGCGGAATTTGATTTATTAAATAATAAATGACGAGTAATATACTAGAGAGTGGACTATATGTTTCGTGAGATCGATAAGAGTAAAATTTTATATGTGGTACTAAAATGTTCGTAACTAAAATATGATTAATTGATGCCCTTTAAATAGAATTTTGTTTGAATGGTAGCCAGATCTGGACCATTTATAAATAATGAATTTTGGTTGGACCAATAAGGGTTTACTACTCAATAACAACCAGTATGGCTCAATATTTTCTAGTACAGTACAGTAAAAGCTCTTTATTCGCGGGGTATATGTTCCGTAAATATGCCGCGAATACAGAAACCGTGATTATGGAATGGTATTTTATTATGGGATTATAGGGGATACGTTCCTAGGTTTCTAAAAAAATCAATTTAATTGAAGTTTTTGACCATATTGATTACTTATTATCTTCAGGCTTAAGCAATGATTTGAAGAATTTTGTAATTTTTTCTTGCTTGGAAGTTTTTAAAAGCTCTTTCAATTCAGACTGATATTTAGCAGTGGCATTAGCAATTTGCCTCTTAAAAATAAGACTTCGACTAATTTTCATAAAGAAATCACAAAGCTCATTTGTCATTCTTAAACCTTCACCAAGATTTTTAAAATTAAATGTCACGTTTGCAGTGCTTGTAGAATTAAATTTAACATTTCCTCCAAGTCCGTTTCAGTCAAATTTTCATCTTGCGATTTAAGCAACTCCTGGATGTCACTCGATTCTATCTGTTCGAACCCATATCGTCCTATTCCATTCACAGTTTCGGCTATGTTTGCAGTCAAAGTTGGAATTTGCAGAGATTATTTGTCATTTTCAGCAGTTCTTCCAATTATTTTTTTATGTTTACGCAACATTTTGCTACGTCAAATTTCTTTCAGCATTCCATAACATTCATGTCAGGATCACATTCCATATTATCCAATATAATTTTGAAGGTTCGTCTAATGTAATAGAGCTTAAAGGCCTGGATTATTCCTTGGTCCATAGCTTGAAGCAAAGCCGTCTTGTTGGGAGGTAAAAATGTCATTTTTATATTTGGATCCATAGTTTCAAGTTCGCGAGGATGACCTGGTGCATTGTCCAAAACTAGAACTGCTTTAAAGTCTGAAAGTTTCAACTTCAGAAACAAAACAATTCCGGAACCAGTCACAAAAAATAGCGCTTGTAACCCACGCTTTTTTATTAGCACGCCCAAACACTGGCAAGTCCTCCTTGTTTTAAAGCACGAGGATTTAACGATCTGTAAAGCATCAATGGTTTAATGATATAATCTCCAGATGCATTAGAACAGTGTAACTGTATCGTTTGCTGCCTTAAATCCAGGGGCAGACTTTTCGCTTTTAGAAATGAATATTTTGTTTGGCATTCTCTTCCAAAACAGTGCAGTTTCGTCGGCACTAAATATACTTGATCAGGTTTGTATCCTCCATCAGCTACTAGATTTGCATATTCTTCTGGATATCTTTCTGCTGCAGCAGTGTCTGCAGATGCAGCTTCTCCAACGATTTTAATGCTATGCAATTATTGTCTCACCTTAAATTTATTGAACCAACTTTCCGATGCTTGAAATCCTCCATCTGTACATTCACCACCACAACTACCACCAGGTACTTTAAAATGGGGTAAAGACGCTTTGCCTACTCCCGGACCACTGGACCACTCAAGAGCACCCTTTTTTGGTTGCGTTCTTCGATCCATAATGTCGACGCCACTTCCATTTTTTCTATTGCTGGATCACGAACAATTTTCGCTGACAGTGAAGTTGAAGCTACAGACTACCTTATTTTATTTTTGGATTTTTTCATCGATCGTACAGTTGATTCGTTGACATTGAATGAGCGTTATATGGATGCAAACGACTCTCCAAGGCGTAAACGATCAACACAGATTTTTTTCGCGTCGAAACTCGTTTTTCATTTTTTTTTTGTCGACATTATAAATTAGGAAGACAGCGGTAGAGATGTGTTCCTCGATCACAATTTTTGTAACGAATGGAAAGATGAAACAATAAAACACGCAAAGCGGATCTTACGAAAGGACGGAACGTCTAATATGTGGCAGCATTTAAAAATATACTGTATGCATTGAGATAATAAGGTTGCTTTTATTCTGTTTTATTCTCAAAAACGCCGATCGAGGCGAAGGCAGCTTATGTCAACGGCCGAACCAATGCAGCGGCGATATCATTTTAGGCATAGTTTGTAGTAAGGTCTATTTTACTTTTTCATGTCTATTTGACGACGCGTTTACAAAGGATATTGGGATGGGTACCTATTGGAGTCCTCTTTGTTAATATGTATGTACCGATTAGATCCGCGAATAAAGAAATCTTTAGCCGCGAATATAGGAATTGGGTCACATTTTTTTAATCCTCGAATAGTGAAAACGCGAATGGAAGAAGCGCGAATAAGGACCTTTTACTGTATTAAAATCGTAAGACGTGGTTGATATTTTGAAGTTACAGCTGCTCAGGACTTTTTTTATAAAAAAGCGGTGTTTCGTAAGGATCAGTCATTGGTCCTTCACTTTTTCATTTATCTAAATATTGTACTAAATATTACTTTGCTTAACTATCATTTTCCAGAGCAATTAACTTTATTATTATAACTTAATCCGGTCCTATCATCTACCACATGATTTTACTGTCATGCATGCGTAAAACCTAAGTGAAATTCCCCAAGGATAACCCTTTAATCATTGAGGGGAGTCTTCCATTACCCACTAGAAATTGTAATACAGTGTACATAGCACCTAAAGTTAAAAGGGACTTTAAGTCCAAAAGTGAAAAGTAAAAATTTTGGTTTATTATGGTCTATTATAATTTATTTAACATATTGCTATTATGATACTTTTCAATCATTTGTTTTATGGTAAATATATGGTCTTGTACTCCTCTTCCTCTTCTAAATCCGCTTTGTGAGTCTTCTAGCTGATGATCTATTATTGTTTTTAATTTACAGTTTAACAATGTTTCGTACACCTTAGATGCTCAATAATGTAATACCTCTATAATTGTTGCAGTCTCGATTGTTACCTTTTTTGTGTATTGGCAGTATTATTCCTAGCTCCCAATCTTTGGGAATTTGGTGTTCCTTTGCTGCTTTATTGAATAGAATTGCTAATACTTCAAAGCCTTTGTGTCCCAAGTTGTGACCTGCAGCTTTACCTGTGTTTTCATTGCTGCTTTCACATCTTCTATTTCAAACTGTACGCAGTGCTCTTGTTCTGCTTCTGCCATTTCCGTTTCTTCTACTATGTTAGATTGTTCCACAGACAGCATGTTTTCGAAATGTTGTTTCCACCTTTCCATTATTTCATTTGTCTCGGTTAATAATTTACCATCTTTAGATACAAGATATGTATTTTTCTGTTGGCCTCCTTTCCTGATTGGTTTAAGTGTTTTGTAAAAAAGCTTTTGGATGCCATGCCTGTCTTGTTCCATTTTTTCCCCAAATTTTTCCCAGGATGTTTGCTTTGCTTCCTTAACCATCTCTTTCGCCTTTGATCATTGTACCTTGTACTCGCTGTAGTTTTCGCTTGACATATTTCTCAAGTATTTTTTCCGTTTGTTTGTTTTTCTTTGATTTATTTTTTGATATCTTCCGACCACCAGTTTGTTTTCTTTATATTTTTATCGCTTATACTAATTCTGCATGTTTTTATAGGTCTATTTTTGAACTCCCTCTAAATCGTAATTGTCTATATTTGTAATAATGACCTCCATCTCCTTTTGCGTTAAATCTTTATATATCTTTGCTGTTTCGTTGTCTCTTAGTTTGAAGCTTCTTCTTACTGTGTTATGTACTGGTTTATACGTTATGCTCACCTTACTTGCAATTGACACTATTTTCTTTCTGATTTTTGACGTTACTAAATAATGGTCTGTGAATAATTCTGCGCCTCTTCGGACTCTCGTATCTAGAATGTTTTTCGTTTCGGGTCTTTACTACTCTGGTGAATTTGTGAAAAATGTGTTTGTGACAATTAAGTTATTTGTCAAACAGAAGTCGATTAACCTTTTCCCGTTGTTATTTTTGACGTCCTCACCATGAGTCCCTACTGTGTCTCCTGATTCTTAATCTTCCTTTCCGACCCTAGCATTTAGGTCTCCGATAATTATTATTCTATTGTTATTATCTTCTACTAATTCCGAGAGCTGCTCCCAGAACTTGTCTTTTCTTTGTTTCCGCTCATCTTTGCCTGGTCCATATACTACTATTAACGTTGTTGTATTTGAATTCTGTCCTTCTAATTCTATTTTTAGAATCCTCTCTGAAAATCCCGCCCAATTCCTTACATATTTTTGGATATCTTGCTTTATAATGCACCCGACACCTTCTCTGGCTCTATGCTTTTTGTCTACCCCACTATATATTAACACATGTCCTCCATCTACCTACTTTTCTCCTGTTCCTTTCTCTGCCTGTTATGCTTCTGACGTTCCATTTCTAATGAGTTTCTTTTGCTCGTAACTTTTCCAGTCGTACTCCTTTATCATGTCCATTGTCATTGCCTTTGTCGTTTTTATTACCAATGTTTTTATCTGTTCTCATTGGTTTTTTTGTAATCTTATTGAATCTTTTACTTAATTGTTCCGACACATTGGTGTTATCGGGTGACCGATCTGCTGTTGATATTTTCTTGTTTGTGTTGGATTCTTCGTTACTCTGAGTTTCTGAGTTTGATTTTCTTGGGTCGTTTTCAAATCTTTGCATTGGAATATTTCGTTATCAACTATCAATTTATTATAATTTATAAAAGCCTTGCATCCCTTGCTCCTGGCCTCTTTCAATTTAGGTATGAGTGTTTTTCTGTCTTCTAATATTTCCTTACTATAATCTTCATCTATCCCGATATCGGAACCTTTTAATTCTTTAGATTTCCTTAGTATCTCCAGACTAGCTTTAAAATGATCTGTCTTATCCTGTTTGTTGCGTACTTCCCTTTTCTATTGACTTCATCTATCTGTTCTTTGTCGATCTGAATACCAAGTTTTTGAATTTCGGTTATTACTGTCTTGCTGGTTTCTTCCTTACTTTTATCCTCTTAACTCTTTTGATTATAATATTTTTTCTTTTAATTTCTCTCTCCAAACTGTTTATTTTATTTCCCTGTCTTGTAACCTGCTCTTTAAGGTTTTTATTTTCCTCTTTTATTTGTTTGTTTTCTATGACCAGATATTCCAGTTTCTCATTCATTGTTTTGAGATTTTGCTTTATTTGGGTAAACATTTCGGCTATTTTATCCATACTTCCACTCTCATTATTCATTTTTGTAATTAATAATTATGAATTGCGTAAAGAGATAATAGTCCCACCTCGACGGCTCGACAGTATAGATCGTCAACAACTAAAGTGGTTTAGACATATAGTAAGAATGGATAACCCGAGACAAGTCAAGTCGATATGGCAAACCAAATAATTAAATAGAAAATCTAGAGGCAGGCCTAGAAGAAAATGGGATAATGTAATAGATGGTATCCTGGAAAAAAATAACAACTGGAAGAAAGGGAAAGAGCTCGCACAAAATAGCAGAAGCTGGGCAAAATTTGTGTATAAAACGGACTGAACCATTCATGTGAACACCTTAACACCTCCGGGTATATCAAGGTTTATGATCATATATATAATTTATTTAAAAAAATATTTTAAAAGTCTTAATCCACTAGAGTGAGTGCATAAATATTTCTACCAGTATGTCAATTGTATTCCCTATTTTTTTACCTTTTCTACGCAACAAGAACAACAATAACAATAACTCTTCAACTTCAAAGCAATTTGACGCAATATCAATTCTTGTTAATTTGAGGTTTTTTTGAGATATGCTTAAAAAACTGACTTAACGGCGTTATTTTTTCTTATTCTCCCTTAGAAGGAACTTTTAGATAAATTAGGTTAGATGGACATAAAATAACATCTGATATCTGTCTTGTTTGCGTTTGACAGGAGAATTTCTGGACATCCTGTATAACAAGAGAATATATAACGAAAATCAAAATTATCTTTCGTTATCGTTGTATAAAATCCAATTATAACTCTGACGATTTGATATTTTTCAGTTCATACAATTTTCTTTTTTGTCACATCGGCCCACGTCATCAATATTCTTTCACCAGAGAATGAATTCCATCAAAAATTTATCTCACGAAACGCCTTCAGGCATAAGACGGTTATTGGTAGAAATTTGTTACCCAGGCTATCTCTGCGCGTTAATATATAGGATGATTTTTTATGTTTTGTTGCTTACAAGTCTGTTATTATTATGGTGATACATAGAGAAGATTGAATATCGGTGAAAATATCACCGAAAGTTACAAAAATGCATTTTTGAAACTTGGATATACAAAATTTAGTGAATAAAAGAGTCAAGGTTGAAAATAAATTGATGTTGAAAACTACACCGAGAAAAACAGGCCGAGTAAACTGGTTTAATAGAGAAATTCTGGCTAACCATAATTAAACTTGTAGAATTGCCATAGAATTTTTTATTTTTCTAAAGACTTTTTTCTGAAATTACATTTCGTAAGCTAGCAGTTTAATACGAGCAATTAAATTTTGTTTCTGAAATTATTTTAATTATGATAAGTATAGCAATTACCTGAGACTAGCTAAGTGTGTTAGCTACAATTAAAGGGTTTAACTAATTGTAACGGATATTTTGCATTTCGCACAAGATCGGTTGTAATCGTCACTAGATCGTGCATCGTTTAGTGTATTTTGTTCAGTGACCAGTCTGTTCTAGTCTGAGGTAGCGAGTGGTTTGGTGTTGGCGCGACTGGTGAAAATGGAGTATTATGAATTACTTATAGTGGAATGGGGGCTCGAGGACTCTTTGAGCCGCTTTAGAGGTAGGTTATTTTTAAGTGAAATAAAACATTTTATAGTTCTGTGAAATTTAAAACTTTGAAAACCGATGATAAACATATTTGAAAGTAGACGTTTTGTTTGGGATTCTTGTAAAATATTATTTTGGACACAATCCAATTAAAATTATAGATATAATATATTTAAAAAATGCAGTGCTAACACTGTTAACAACATTTCTATGATACATTGAGACACCTGCAAAGGGTAATCTAACCTCATTGCAGTGAACTGCAGTTCAAAGTAGCCCTATAAAGAATATTAACAGTTAGTTTCATTTAAAATAGTAATATTAACTTTTTTGATACCTGTTAAAAAGCAGTTTTTTCTGTTAGGCAGTGTTAAGTATTAAATTGAATTTCAGTTTGTATTTGAATATCTAAAATAATGTATCCTGGACAGACAGAATTTTTATTTCAATAAGTAGGTACTTACCTATATAGATTAAATCATGTATTTTTTGTTATAGGCAAGCGGGACATCCTCAAAAAGTCGCCTAGAAATAGCACTATGTGACCAAGGAGTACTAATCGCTAAAACCACTTTTATTTTATTTTTTAGAGGTCTCTGAATACGAATCTGAAATTATTTTTTATTACACACGATATCTATTTTTTGTGCAATATAATATATATAATATAAACATAGTTTGAAAAAATTGGCTTTTTATTTCTTTTCAATTTCCATAAAAAATAAACGTTATTGTTAATTGAGGACTTTCATTACTCGATTGTTTTAGAATAGATAACGTTTCAATCAGTATTTAACTTCGATCGTTCAGTAAATGACGAATATAAATACTGTTTGAAACGTCATCTATACTAAAACAATCGAATAATGAAAGTCCTCAATTAACAATTACATAGTTACATTACTGTTAATAATCTATTGAATTATCATTATTAACTAGTTATTAACAGATTTAATCACCATTACCAACCAGTTCCATTGCTGTAATTAACGGGTTTAATTGTGGTAAGTAAAATAGTTAATACTCCCAAAAATTTTGTTTTCTGAGGTAATTGATTTTTGGTCACTAGCGGTTACTGTTTCTAATAGATTATTAAAGTGTTTTAATTACCTTAAGTTGACGGACCTTAATAACGATAATTAATGCCCTTTTTATTGTCATTATTAAACATATGTTGTGTCCTAATACGTATTAAAGTTTTTACCTACTACAACTAAATTCTTAATAATGCTGAATAAACTTTTTCCTCAGTGTAGAATAACAGTGTATACAGAAAACTAGGATTAAAACTAGGGGCAATTGATAATGCTCCCTAGCGACTCCAAGTCTGTTCTAGAGGCTTTGAACAGCTCACCAACAAAACAATTTGAAAATGAAATGATTTTCAGTATAAAAAAACTGCTTTTGCATCTCTACACCAAAAATGTGAAAATACATTTTATTTGGAAAAAGGCACACGTTGGTGTCATAGGCAATGAAAGGGTAGATAACGAAGCGAAAAAAGCTTGCAGAATTGACAATATTAATGCACCGCTAGTACCATTTCACGGTGTGGAATTAATCACGGTCTATACGAAAGCGGCAACAGGATCTAATAATTATTACTTTAAAATCCATCAGTCTTTACCTAATATTATTCCTCATTACTTTTTCCCTTATGTCAGCAAAGCTTACACTTGGATTATAACTAGACTAAAATTGAACCGATTTCCGGCTCATCTTCACAAAATTGGTGTGGTGAGATCTCCCTATTGCAGTTATTGTGATAATGATGAGATAGCAGATACAAACTATTTGTTTTTTGGTTGCAAAAATAATAAACAGGCGACAGACCTTTTCTTACGAGATTTACTTCAATATAATATACAACTACCAACTTGTATCACACCTCTGTTAGGTACAGGAAATAAGAATATTTTTGATTTAATAGTAAAATTGGTCAAGACAACTAATATTCATATTTGATATATAGTTTAAATATCTATATCAGATAGTATGGGGCAAATAGCGAGAGATGATGCCATTGCTACCAACACACACACACACATAATGCTCATGTTCCCCACAACTACTAAATCTAAACAAGCAAGAAGCAACACTTTCATTTCTCAGGTCGTCGCATGCGTTCTCAATTCTTCGTAGTGTTTATTTAATATGAATAAACTTTTGATTTTAAATAACCCCAAACATAGTAGTCGACTGGATTAAAATCGAGCTCCCTTCCAGGCAGTTGTATGGTCCTCCTCTGCCTATCCAATGATTCGGGAAGTTGTCATTCGAAAACTCTACCACTATTAAGTACCCGGAAATGAGGTGAAGCCCCATCATGCTTAAGTACATGCCTCCAACATCTAGCAATATGGTAAAATATTTTGCAGGTACTCAAAATACACTTCACTGGTTAATAAATGTGGTATCCGTATGCGTATACCTTTTGTTTAAATACCCTGTATATTGAATACCTTTAAAATATCATTTTTATATCAGTCAAGCGTCAAGTACTTTTATTAAACCTTTAAACGTATTTCTTTGAATTATTTTCTTTTCGCTGTTCGATTCAATAGCCGACAGTGTAATCAGTCTAATATTCCACAGCACCAGCTTTTAAAAAAGTGAAAATCAGCGAAATATTTTTCTGCCTTTGATTTATTCTCTTTTATGATCTCCCAGAGCTCGTGAAACTCCACTGATTTTATTCTATTGCGGCCACTTTTCTTGTGCAGTCAAAAACAAAAGATATCCCAACTTCAACTTTTAAGAAGTTTAATGGCATATTTTAATGTAGGGAAACTTCTTTGTGTACCTGATAAGTTATAAGCTTGCGCAACTCCAGTCGGGAACGTCTCCTTTTGAAATATTATGAATTCATGAGCATAACTTATTGGGCGACGGATAAAAGCACGAGAAGGATATTTCCTGAGGTCTTCGGGATGGATACACACTGTGATAATCACGCTTGGGTGCTTTATTATCTTAGCTTTGCTTCAAACAATAACAAAATGTTAGTTTTAGTCAGGTCTCAAGACAGATTAGATGAATAACGATGATTTCTGAATAAAACAAGTTTTTATATATCGAATAAAAAGAAGGGAAAAATAATCACTTGATAAAGTCAACAAATAGAAAGTGGCTACTGCACCATTGTAAGTGTGATTGAAATTTTCAAAATTCGTGACTGTTTATTTAAATTATGAGATGGATACAAAGATCTGCTCAAAGTGTAAAGATGATGAAGTTAATCTAGTTTTTCCATGTGATTCATGAAAAGAGTACTTATGTGCTCAATGTGCAGACTTAACAGCGTCAGAGATCAAATGTTTACAATTAAAGAATAAACGAAAATTAATTTTTTTGTGCAGTGAATGTGAAACAGGTTTTTGGAAAGTTCCAGAACTAACTAAAGAGTTGAAGCAAGTAAAAATTAACACTGAAAAAAACTTGAAAAATAATGCATCTGATCTAAATAATGAAAAATATGCCACTTCAAATGTAGCTAAAATTAACAGCGAAGAACTCATGATGGTAGTTGTGGAAAGACAGAAGAGGGCATCAAACATTATTATATTAAATGTAAATGAATCGAAACAAAAAATAGTTGCTAACAAAATAAGAGAAGATAAAGACTCGGTAAAAGAACTACTAAAAGATATTGATGTTGATATTACAAATATAAAGGTGTTCAAACTGGGCAAAGACCAAAGCAAAAATAGACCCCTAAAAGTTTGTTTTCCCAGTCCACAAGAAGCTCTTAAGGTGTTAAAAATGAAAAAAGAGTTAAAAATTCCAACGATTAAAATTTTTCCGGATCAAACTAAAGCACAAAGAGAGTATTTCTTTAATGTCAAAAGGAAGCTGCAGGAATATTTAGATAACGGTGGAAACAAAACTATCAAATACATCAATAATATTCCAATTGTTGATAGCAATGCATCTACCCAAAACAAACAAAAAAACTAGTAAATGGTCCTAATATATCTTTTAGAAGTGATATAATTTATATGAATGTGAAGAGTTTTTTGGCACACCGCGATGAAGTTTTAGTTGAAATATTTTGTTATCAACCATAGTTATATTAAGTGAAGCAAGAAGTACAGATGATATCCAAGAGGTTGAAATTGCAGTAGATGGTTATGTATGTGTAAGATCAAATCGACACACGGGAGGAGTACTTATTTATTTGCGGAACAATATTACTTTTAGTGTGTAAAAGTAAGATATTCTTGTGCCTAATTATTGGTATAAAACCCAGTTACAGTGGTGCGGTCTTTATAGATAAAATTGAAGAATGGTGCGAAGATTTCTTATCAGGAATCGTCAAAGCTTTAATTGTGGGTGATGTTAATATTGATTATTTTGTAGATAGTTTTTATAGCAAAAATATAAAAAAATTTAATTCAGTCTTATGGCATTGAACAACATGTAAATGATTATACCAGAATAAGTATGGACGGTTCGACATTAATCGATTATGTTTTATCGAATCAAAATATCTCTCTAAATGTTCATCATTTTCCCAAAATAACAGATCATTCGATTATAAGTATTAATTTTGAGAAAAATGTGGATTATGTGAATGAATTAAATTTTTTCTCTAGAAAACTAAATATAGATAAATTTCATGAGATTAATTTAGAATTAATATCATGTGACTGGTTATTTGACTCAAATAATGTAAATGAAATTTTTAGTCAACTGGAAAGTAATTGTAGTACAGTTTTAAACAGTATTGCACCTATTACTGAGATACAGATAAAGAAAAATCATGTATCATAAGGGAAGCTATGACGAAATATTGAGTGCTAAGTTTTTGAAGGAGACCTTTTATACAACTGGCTTTGCAGTATTAAATTTTATAAACACATCACTAGAAACAGGAACATTTCCTGATCAATTAAAAGCCAGCAAGATAGTTCCAGTCCAAAAAATTGCAAACGATACAGGTGCATCCAACTTGAGGCCTATCAATACACTTCCGACAATAGAAAAATTATTAGAAACCGTAGTTCGTGACCAAATATTAGAATACTTTAATAACAATGGTTTGTTTGTGGGAAATCAGTCAGGATTAGGGAAGGTCATTCATGTGAAACATTTTTACAATTAACTATATCTAAATGGAAGCAAGTACTTGATGAAAATAAATATATAATAGCAGTTTTTCTAGATTTCAAACGAGCTTTTGAGACAATAGATCGTAAAATTTTGATTAATACATTGAAATATTATGGTTTTGCAGGAGTCCTGACCTGGTTTGAACAGTATATGACTGATAGATTACAATATGTAAAGCTAGGTAAATCAACATCTGAAGTATTAGAAAATATCTTAGGAGTACCTCAAGGAAGTATATTAGGACCGCTTCTATTTATCATATATTTAAATGGCATTAATTATATTGAGTGTGATTTTATTAATCTATTTGCAGATGATACACTGTTAGCATGTTATGGGTATAACCTTGAGGAAATTTTAAATAAACTGAATAATATATTAAAAGTCTTAACCCAGTTTTTAAATAAAAATAAACTTAAACTTAATACTAAAAAAACGAAAGCAATGATTTTGGGAAGTAAATATAAATTAAGTCAAATAAATTATAATAGATATAACATTAGAATTGAAAATGAGAACGTAGAATGGGTTAATGAATTTAAATACTTGGGATTTATTTTAGATGAAAATTTATTATTGAAACCTCATTGCGAATATGCATGTATAAAAATAACAAAAAAGCTATTTTTCTTCTCAAGGATTGCTTCAAATCTCTCTCTCCTCTCTAGATTAACAGTGAATAACTGTTTACAAAGACTACAAAAATTGCAAAATAGAGGAATGAGAATAATCCTTCGATGTAACAGATACACATCGATAAATAGTATGTTGACAACTTTAAGTTGGATTTCAGTCAGACAAAGATTTTATTATTCAGCAATGACTTTTGTTTACAAATCTAAAAATAAAAAAACTTACTGAGTACTTCAATGATTTTATCATCTATAATAATGAAATACATAACTACAATACTAGATCTGTTAATAATTTCTATATACCATAAGCAAGACTAGCCATAGCAACAAAATCTATTTTTATATGCGGATTACGTGAATTTATTGCTTTGCCTACTGAAATTAAAACGAGTACCTCTCTACCTCAGTTTAAAAAATATTTGCTACAATTTATTTCCAATCCGTAAATTAACTTTGTAATTTTGTATGTTTATTTTAATATGTATTTATTTTAACTTTAATACTAAAACTTCTTACTTTTATTACTAATTTTATCAAGATTTTATTTTATTTTATTTATTCAACTGAATTTGTGCGTACTGACTACAATATGTGATATTTACTACTATGTATTAGGACATCCTATATTAAATAAAGATTCTACAAGTAAAAATTGCACAATCTTTGGCAGAAAAGGGAAGACCTTTCACTGATGGGGAATTTATGAAGCAAACGTTTCTGAGATGTGCAGATGTATGGCTTGATGATTTTCATAATAAACTAGCAATACTGGTCCGGATTAAAGCAAAAATAATTAAATACGCATTTAAAAAAATAAAATATACCTACTATACATATAGTATAGTATTCCTCTTAAATAAAATTTACCTAAAACGTTTCAAGACCCCCGTGTAAACGTTATTCCTCATCAAGCATCAAGTACTCGCCGAAAACCAAAATTGGAAAGCGGGCTGGAGTCCACCGTTGACCTCAAGGTGTTATATGGGAACGGAATTTGCCGAGCGCTGACGATCTTCGCGGCGTGAGAGAAACACGCCCGAAGTTTACATGTGATGGGTCAAAAGCCCGGTTTAATATCGACGATGAATCGACTTACGTCGGCTGATTATTACAAGCTTAGAAAAGAGATGAGTAGAGGGGTTGGCAGGCCGCGCTATATTTTGATTTAAAGGAGAGCATTTGAAGCGAAATAATGAGAATAATGAGCTGTGTTGGAAAGGAACTCCTCAAATTTTGCTTTTTTTTAACGATTTTAACGACTTCTGGGCAGAAATTGGGAGTGGTATTTTATGATTTTGGTCACATCAACTATGAACCCCCTATCAAATTAACCACAAGCCACCACTGGATTATAGTAGTTTGTGCAACTAGTGTGGATATCGCACGAGGACGAAGTTTGAGCACGACGCCGTAGGCCACGTGATCACCATGCGCCTTTGCCCCTATTGGCTAAAATAAATATGCCTCCATGCGCTGGCCAATCGGATTTAACTGCAATCGGCCGGCGGAATTCATTGTCCATACAGAGTTGGAGAGATCACGTGCACTATGCATGATACTGTTTTGGAACACTCCGTTGCTTGGATGGACAGAGTATAGACATGAACCAGAAATAGAAAAGCTTTCGGGAGAAACACAAAGACACGGATCGCACTGAAAACGTTTCAAATTTTAAACAAAATGTTGCCTTATATAAAAACAAATATTTCGTTTGACATGTGCTGCGCTGTGTTTCCTTTTTGATTAAAATTTTTAGAAATATTGTTGATCAGTTTTTTATTTTATTAGTTACCTTCCTCATTACTTTTAACAATTTTATACATTATTTATTCGTGTAAAATTATAAAAACTTTTATAGTGACACTTTGGCTTTGTTAAAAGGTTGCCGAACCCTGGGTTAGATAAACATAAAATAATATCTAGTTTCTGTAGTTTGCGTTTGGTAAGACAGTTTCTAGACTGTATTCTTCATATATTATCAAAAAGTCATTTGGCACCGAATCAGCCCTATATGGTGGATGATTCACCGTTTTTTTTCACTTTCTGCTAACAAAAACAATCTCACTTTTTTCTCGTAAATTTAATCGAAATCGTTTTTTATGCCAAGTAATACAATTTCATTTCTTTAAACGAAGGTAATGCGGTATGGCTTCTCTACATAAATTGCTTGCTTGCACCTTAATAATTATAATCCTATTTCATTACAAGACATTTAGATAAATTATGCTGATATCATGCTGTAATCGATTTATTTTAAATTTGTTTGTCAAGTTACTATATTGATTAAGATGCAAAAATATAGTCTCAGATCTGGTCTTAGAAAAGTATACTGCATAAATTATTTACAATGTAGATTTAATTCATTTTTAGTGAAGTACTAATTTTGAACCCTTTATAATAAATTTAGATGAAGATAGTGATGGTGATACAGAACTAAATTCATAGTAGGTATATAAGTAAGTATATAAGATTTTTTCTCCTCCCCACAGAATTTATTCGACATATTGTCTTAAGAAAAAAATAAAAATAAAGATAATTGAAGCGTTGAAATATCAAAGGGGCTATGTGTCAAAAATAAAAAACGGAGTAATTTAAGAAAAAAATATTTATTGTATAAACAAATCAAAAGTAAGCATGTGTACACCCCGCTGTATACAGTGAGGTCGCTTAGGTTGGAATAAATTCAAGATTTTTTTGTCTAAAGCTATTATAACAAAACGCTTGCACAGGTCAATTTTTATTTTCAATTGCGCATCGAACTCTATCAATGGCTGTACGAATGACGTCACCACTTTTGCGTATATGACATCATTGTTATTTTTTTAAATAGTCCAAAGCATTGGTTTGTGAATTAGTGACAAATGTTGTATCAGAAATTTTTAATCATAAAATTTTATTGAAAGGACTGGACTAATAAATTTTTAGATTTTATTATTTTAAATAATTAAGAAAATACATTCAAAAAATAAAATTAAACGTTCAAAGTGCATGCCGTTGACTACCTGGCAATAACCAAGACGGTTTCTAAATTCCTCCAACACTTTATTTAATGTTTCCCGGCGAATGAGTATCACCTCATGAAGACTTCTCTCTTTTAAATCTTCGATATTCTTAGGCCTATTGAAGTACACTTTAAATTTAAGATAACCCCAAAAGTAAAAATCAAGGGGGGCTACATCAGGAGCCACTCTATAAATCCTCTCCTATACCTATCCACCTGTTGGGAAAAATAGTATCTAAATAATCACGCACTATTAGCGCATAATGTGGTGGTGCGCCATCCTGTTGAAACCATATCAAATTGCTAGGCATGTTTGGATTTTGATTGTCTGGATATAACGCGGCAATGGCTGGAATAATATCATTTTCTAGTATTTCTAAATATTTTTCAGCAGTCAACGTTCCTTCAATAAAAAATGGTCCTAAAATGTTGTTGCCAACAATTCCTGCCCAAACATGAACTTTTTGGGCCTCCATCATCCAATGAGGATTAGTGTCTGTCCAGTATCTACAGTTTTGCCTATTGACAGTACCATTTAAACAAAATGTTGCTTCATCTGAAACTACTAAATGCTCTACAAATTGTGGATTATTACATCGCTCCATCATCACTTCACAAAATTCCATCCTTCGATCAAAATCATCATCGTTGAGTTCATGAACTAAATTAACTTTGTACGGGTGAAACTTATTTTTTTTCAAATATTTTATAACTGTAGATTTACTCAATGAGTTTTCCGTCGCGATTTGTCTACTGGATATGTGTGGATTTTCTTGAACAGTTAAGAGCAAATCCAACTGCTCGTCACCACCAATTGCAGAACGACCTTTATAATTATCTCTCACGTTACCAAATTCTCTAATTTTTTTTTCTATTTTCGATACAGTGGATTGACTAATAGAACGATCTGGATATTTATCATTCCACAATTCACAAACTTCTCGCTGGGTTCGGGACTTGCTACCACACCCAGACATTATTAAAATTTCAATTTTTTCTTTTTCGCTTAAACGTACCATTATTGAGAAATTTAACAACTAGGTAATTGACAATGCAGTACTTATTGTTTGACATTAGAATTGTAAACAAAAACAAAACATATCAAAAAAACCATGGTAATTATTAATAATGAAATCCTATCATCTTTATTAGTCCAGTTATTTCAATAAAATTTTATGATCAAAAATTTCTGATACAACATTTGTCACTAATTCACAAAACAATTCTTTGGACTATAAGTATTATACATTTTTGTAATCGTCAGATGTTGTGGAATTCAAAAATATAGAGAAAAATATGTTGTTCTATTTAAAAAAATAACAGTGATCTCATGTACGCGAAAATGGTGACGTCATTCGTACATCCAATGATAGATGAGCTATTGAAAATAAAAATTGACCTGTGCAAGCGTTTTGTTATAATAGCTTTAGACAAAAAAATAATGAATTTATTCCAACCTAAACGTCCTCACTGTATGTTTTTAACACCGATTCAAAATAATAATGACATACAAAGTTAAAAAAAATAAAAACGAAGAAGAAAATGAGAAAGGGATTAAGCGCCTTACTCTAATATATGAGATAGAGACCAAATGCCTTACTCTATATTGAGAAGATTTTTATAAAAAAGTTTATGTTGCTCCTTTTCCAAGTATGGTATCATTGATGTTAAATGTTTTTTTTTAATTTTCTGTTATTTTATTTTCATTTGGCAATATAAATAATGCTTTTGCCTTTGATACCAGCCTTCCATTGCTATTTCATCGTTGTTTAAAATTGGCTCTTTTTCAACTTTTATTGCCTGAATGTTAACGGTGGTCACTTTGAAACATGATTAAATAGCAGTTTTTTCTTGTTAACAGTTGCCTTTTTACTATTTGTAAATTTTTTATTCTTTAAAGAGTCTTTCTATCATTAACACTATACGGGGGCATACGAAAAGTTGAAAAAGAGCCAATTTTAAACAACGATTAAATAACGATGGAAGGCTGGTATCAAAGGCAAAACAAAATGATTGAATAGAGATTTACCAGACCTTTTAAATGAGGTGTGACTTGATACCTAATGCCATTTGAAAAAATGTAAGGGGTGTCACCAGTAGAGAGGGGGTGAATCTGACGTTTATGACATCAGCGCCAAAAAGTGTCCCCCTCAAGTTAAAAGTTGACGTGTTTCGGCATTTCCCTCTACTATGTTCCATTTTTGAAATATTAAGGGTGGGTCCTTTTCAAATGAACACAGTGTATGTTACGGATATACTTGTTTAATTTTAGAACTCGAACTATAAAGTATAATAGATATAACATAGTAATCAGCGTGAAATTTGGAAATATGTTTTGAAATTGCTTTATGGTAGCTCAAGGCATTACTCAAAGGTTATTGCGGCCTGAAAGTTTGTTAGAAGGCTTCATGCATAGTTAAAATTGTTGTGCGAAATAAATATGACTCATCGCTTTTCTCTTTCATGTATATTCACCGTCAAATACCAAAAACGGACAAGTACATAATATAAAAGATTATTTATTGACCTTAGTAATTGCGATTTTTAATATATAATTCAAATTTATATACAGGTGTTTGAGATTTATTTCTTTTTAAAAAAATGTAGTAGTAGGGATGAAAACAGTTTATTTTATAAAGTAGGAGAAAAGTAGCCGTAGAAGGTGAAATAATAATGAGTTTTGACGCTTATCTCCCCCAAACCAAGTGACGGAAAAGGACATTTGTGGAATACGACGCGTTAATGTGAATAATAGCTATAAAGTTTGAGTCACATGCAGAACAATTTATTTAATTCTTTAATTTAATCTAACTCATTATGTTAATGGACTATAACAAGTTCAAACAGTGTAATCATTATGATGATTAATATTTTTATCCTTGAAGAATGTCAGTTTAAGACGAATTTTTTGGTAAATTATTGACGTTATGTTGATTCTAAGCCGCTTTATAATCTTGTCTTTTGTTTTGAAGACAAAGAATATTTATAAAAGTTTTCTTATAAGTGGAAGTGCTTTTTGCCCTCGTTGTATTAAGGGATAACTTCGAAAACTACACAACCCTACAGTGCAACGGAGAAATATAACCGAAGATCGAGTTTCCGGAGAGGAGACAGAAAATAAATTAAATAAACTTTGGAAGCTTTTTGAGATAAATGTCATTATTGCCTTAAATGTAACTACAAAATGAATTTATAATTGTGAAAAAAATTAAGGCTACACATTCAAATAAAAATTAAGCATCTTTTAGAGGTGATATCTCGGTGGCCTGAGGAAATTTAGTCATAGGAAAGACCCATTCTATAGACGGGGTAGACCTTTCGAGCACTTGCCTTAAGTTAGGGAAACAAATATACCCTTATCTATGCCATGTTCACTAATAGAACAGCCACTACTTCTCTCCAGGATGAGGCCATTAGCTTTAAGGTTTCCAGGGGCTGCCCACAAGGCGGAGTACTATCTCCCCTACTGTGGTCACTCTTGTTGGATGACTTGCTTAGCGCTCTCGAAAGAAGAGGGATAGAACTGCAAGCGTATGCAGACGACCTTGTCATCCTGGCAAGGACCAAGTCAGGAAGGGGAGCATATAATATCCTCCAAAAGACGTTGGACGATGTCCACAGTTGGTGCCAGAGGGAACAGATGTCTGTTAACCCTGGTAATACTGTAATAGTCCCCTTCACTAGGAAAAGAAAATTGGACGATATTCCACCACTTTCCTACAATGGTGAGTTTATTCCATTTGCAGCGGAAGTAAAATATTTGGAGATTATCCTAGATACAAAATAACATGGAACGCTGACATGGAACAAGTTCTCTATAGGGCCAGACTATCCTTCTGGATATGTTGTAAGATCTGTGGAAAATCTTGGGGCTTGGGACCCAAAGAAATATATTGGATATATGTGATGATTGTTAGACCAAATCACATATGGAGCTATTGCTTGGTGGTCAAAAGCTTTACAGCGAACGGCCCAAGCAAAGCTCTCTGGTATACAGAGACAGGCTTGTCTGGCAATTACTGGTGCCATCAGTACCACACCGTCAGCAGCCATGAAAATCCTTCTAGACCACCTCCTCTCCATATATTTCTGGAAAGGGAGGCTAGATGGACAGCATATAGAATTGCGCATATTTCTAAATGCACAAAACAGGCTTATCTAGAGCAAAGCAGAATGCTAGTGGACACTGAAAGTCACAGTACGACCTGCCTTATACCGTCCTAATGCCAAATAGAGACGAATGGCTCCTCCGTAAGGATGAATTATTAAGAGCAGACAGCTGTTGGTACACAGATGGATCAAAAATACCCTCAGACTTTGGTGCGGGTGTATACGGGCGCAGACCTAGGACAGAAATTTCAATCTCTCTAGGATCCCATGCAACCCTATTTCAGACGGAAATTTACGCCATTTCTTCATGAGTGGAGAGATTGGAGCAAACCAATCTCACACATAAATCTATAAAAATTTTCTCCGACAGCCAAGCGGCTTTGAAAGCACTTAGCTCTTACCGCGTAACGAAATTGGTATTGGACTGCCAAAAAAGACTCTCCTCAATATGGATCCCTCGACATTCTGGCATGGATGGCAATGAGTAGGTGGACTCTTTTGCAAAGGAGGGTGCCACACGCGTGTTTATCGGACCAGAACCTACTATTGGCATTGCAATAAGCTTTGCCAAACAACCACTAAATACCTGGACGGCAAGAAGAGCTTTAGACTTCTGGCATAATATACCAGGATTTGTTTATTGTCTCCAAACAAATGTTAGACTATAGCAGGCATGACCTACGTTGTCTAACAGGTCTTTTAACAGGCCACTGTCATCTGAATCGTCATATGCTAAGACTTGGACTGTCAGAAGATCCGACTTGTCGTCTTTGTCTGGAAGATGATGAAACAGCAGAGCATATAATTTGTGCCTGCCTCGCCGTGGCTCCAATCAGGTATCTGATGTTAGGCAGGGTCTCTCTCTCGCCCTCGGACCTGAAATATCATTCACCAAACAAACTAATCGGCCTTGTTAAGAAGCTGAATTTGTTTGGTGAAATCTGAATAGGTATGAGCCACAATAGACTCTTGCGAGTCTCAGTGGAGGGCCTTATAGACCCACTCACCACAAACCTACCTACCCTTATATACACGTAATTATGTCCAAATCCTGTAAATGTGTGAAGACTATACTAAGCTTGATTTTAACCACCTTTTGTTACTCAAAGTAAACTGATATACTGAACGTTCGCATAAAATGAGGTTAGAGACCAAAAACGGAGAAAAACCCAAATGAGAAGTTACAACTAATTAATATTCTAGTAGTAATTTTCCCATAATATTTGCTCAGATCAAGTAAAAAACGTAAATTTGCTGCTGTTGTATGAATTTTCCTAATTCCTCCTTATATTTCGAATTGAAAATCTCTCTCGTTATTTTGTTTCCCTGCGTATAGTCAAGATGAGAACACAATTATGTTTTATTAAATGAAAATCTCATGTACTTAACCAAGTATTGAAAGCTCTCGAAAAATGTCGAATATTACTTTATAATTCGTTAAATTAGTTTAACATCGTCAGATAGGGCTTTCCCCCATCTCAGAAGTTATTACATCTTAAAGTACTTTACTCGAGAAGACGAGGATTCGGTCCAAATTGAGAGTTCAACTATTTCTCAAAGTTTCCGATTTAAATTTTTAGGATGGAAACTTTTTTAAGTGTACAATTATCGTTAATATGGAATTTTCCCTTCATTTATTTAGTCGCAAAACAACAAAGAAGATGCAAAGACAAACTTGATACCTTCACTTATTCCTAGTCTAGAATTTTTATTCAATTTCGATTCTTTCAAACCTTAATCACTGCATTGTTGAATTTGTTAAATCACCGTAAAGTTGAATACTGTCCAACGGTACAAAAGACTTGGCAAATTCATCCGAAATTTCAGTCTCAGGGTTGCCAATATGCAAAGAAAACTAATTCAAGTAATTGAAATGCCTTGTCTGTTAAGTTTTTGGCATCTTTCTCGATTTGTACAGGATGCTGAAATAATGTTTGAATGTGATATAAAAGTACTATTCTCCCTTACATCAGGTAAAATACAGTAAAATATAAGAGCTAGTGAGATTTTCATTTCAAATATTTCTTGATTCACCCTGTAACCATCAATATTTTTGGTCAATAATCAGTCTAAAACTATTGCCTTATGTGCGAGAATTAGCAGTCCTGCAAAATATTCATAGTAAAAAGGCTTTTCTGAACGAAATATTACTACTTTCCAACTATAACATCCTGTATCTCAAAAACTAGATATAGGACCCAAATGTGCTCGTGGACATTTTTGTTCAGAAGATCAAACTCTACAACATATCAAAAATTCAGAAACATACTTCCATATTTTCCCTCTTTATTTAAACACTTTTGTAAAACACTGTGTTATAGTTGTAGAATTCAATAAGTTTTTAATTCATTTCATATTTCCACTCTTTATTTAAAATCTTTTGTAAGACACTGTATTCCATTGTGGTTTTGAGCCCTCAATTTGAAATTATTCGGTTTTTATTCAATTTCATTCGGTATTTTTAATCAAAAAGCGGATTTTATGGATGAATGGTCGACTAGTTTAAACTGAATTACCCACTGAAATTAAATTTTTTGAGCGAAAAGTAGCCCCCAGAATAAAACATATATCTATAGTAAACGCCAAATAAAGTTGCGTTAACGTTGTGAACATTTGCAGCGTTGTCAGATTGTTCATGAAATATGGAAATTAAAAGAAAATAACTATTCACACTTTTTTGTTTTTGAAATCATAAAAAAATTGCATTTAACTTTTTTTCGTCCAGTTCAAATACAGTTATCATCAATATAAAATATTCACTGCTGAAAAAAGCAGTGCTGTACTTTTTACGAACTGATAATGGCTCAAACTTGGATGAGACGCTGTTAATATTACGAAATAATTGTAGGATTTACAATAATAGAAAACATCTAATTAATTAAGTGGAAATCCTAGCTTTAGCTATTTAGAGGTAAACGTGTTCTGTTGATCACCTATCATTCTAAAACAAAAGTGCAGTGCAGGAAGTGAAAACATAAATATCTAAAAACAAGTAACTGATATAAAAAACCAAACCAGTAGCTGATAAAAGCAATTAAGTGGATGAAACTGGAAAGTATTAGCCAGGAAATGAAAGCAGTTAAAGAAGAAAATCATAACTTAAAAGAACATATTACAAAACAAGGAAATAGAATTGAGCAGTTGGAGAAAGAGATCAGAAAGAAAAATTTAGTAATAAAAGGTGT
Source organism: Lochmaea crataegi (assembly GCA_947563755.1). Lineage (NCBI taxonomy): Eukaryota > Metazoa > Arthropoda > Insecta > Coleoptera > Chrysomelidae > Lochmaea > Lochmaea crataegi. The sequence goes on from OX387422.1 coordinate 8,762,991, forward strand.
AGTTGATGAAGAGAAAGAAGATGAGAAAATAACGCAAGAAAAGATGATAACAGAATTGCAATAAATAGGAATACATATGGATGAGAACAATGATTTTGAAGAGATACGTAGAATTGGAAGATTTACCGAAAACTGATCTAAACCAATTCTCGTAAAATTAAACAAATTTCCTATAAAGATGAGAATATTGAGAAATACAAATAAATTGAAAGGAACAGACATCTGGATAGACGAGGATTATCCGAAAGAAATTCAAGAAGAACGTAGACAACTAATACCTCAACTGAAAGAAGCTAGATCGCAGGGACATATAGCACTTATTAAATATAACAAGATAGTAATTAAGAATAAAGAATATCACAAAAATATGATTGACAACCAAATAATAACAGAACCGGATAATGACAGTAGTAAAAACAAAAGAACAGCTAGTAATAGATCACCAGAAGAAGACCGTTCAGAGAACCAAATAAGAAAAATAACGAAACAAAAAAACTTATAGGAAAAAACAAGAGAGGGAGCAGCGATAACAATGAAGGCTATGAACAAGGACATGATAAAATAATATTAAACACAACAAACGAAATAATGAAGGGTGACACAACAAAAACAAGCGAACAGCAAATAAAAAATGAGACGAACATATGGAAATTAGGGACATGGAATGTTAGAAGCTTACAAGGGAAGAAAAGCGAATTAATACAGGAATTTGAAAACACAAAGCTAGAAATTCTAACAATAAGTGAAACAAAAAAGAAAGGACATGGAAAAATATACTTAAAACATGACCACATCCTAATATATAGTGGAGTACCCATAAACAACAGGAGTAGGTTGCATAATACATAGAGAATTGTCAGACCAAACTATATCATGGAGAATCTCTGAAAGAATCCTATTAATTGAGTTTCGAGATAAACAGGAAAAAATGAGAACAATTATATCAGTCTATGGACCAGATGAAAGCGCAAAAGTAGAGGAAGAAGAAGATTTCTGGGAAGAACAAACAAGAACTGCAGAAGAAAGCCAAAGGAACGATATATATTGCAGGAGATATTAACAGTAAGGTGGGTAAACAAGATAACGATTATAAAACTACAATAGGAAATTACGGAGAAGAAACACGAAATAATAACGGGAAAAGACTATTAGAATTCTGCCAACTCCAAAATCTAATAATCAGTAATACGTTTTACCAACATAAAGATATTCACAAATACACCGGAGTACAAACAATCTGAGGAGAAAAATCAATTATCGACTATGTATTAGTACAAAAAGGAGAAATAAAACATATATTGGATGTAAGAGTGAAGAGAAGAGCTGAACTCTACACAGCGATCACTACCTATTGGAGGCTAAAATAAAACAGGACAGTCCAAAATCTGAAAAAATAACAAAGAAAGAAAGTCATATATCAATAAAAACATATAAATAATGATGCAGCTATCAGATACCAACAAATAACAGAAGAAATATTTAAAAAAACACAAATACATTAAACAACTTAATACAGAAAAAGGTTGGAACATATTCAAAGATAAAATAATCACCGCAGCAGCTGGAGTATGTGGAACCTACAAGACTAATAATAAGAGAAAACAAACAGCATGGTGGAGTAATAGTATAAAAGAAGAAGTTAAAAAGAATAAAAATGAATGGAAAAAATACTTGAAAAATAATACCCCAGAACAAATGAAGTATACAAAAGGCAAAGAAAAAAAGTTAAAGAGTTAGTAATCGAAGCAAAAAATAGTTCATTGATACATTTTGGAAATAAAATGGAAAGGGATAGCTCAGGAAATCAAAAATTATTTTATAAAGTTTTAAAATCATTAAGAACAGAAAAACAGACAAAAGAACGACACATAAAAAACAAAAACGGAGAAATACTAACAAATTAAACAAAAATTATGGAAAGATGAAAAGAATATTTTAAAGAGCTACTAGAACAACCCGCACAAACAACTGAATACAACACTGAAGAAGCAAAAACCGAAAATCAGGATGAAGATAAAGAAATCGAAATAATACAAAATACAGTTAAAGAATGGAAAAGCACCTGGGAATAACTTCAGCTGTTTGGGCATTTTGACAATCAAAGAAGAAAATGTTTTGTTGTTTTGAAAAAAAAAACAGTTTTGATTGTAATTTTTTGTCACAAGAAAATTTAAAAAAGCACTTAACTATCGATGACATTACGAGTAGAAAAGTCACAAACGACGCGGCAATATGACAGTATTTCTGGTAGTGACTATTTTACCGTCATTAATTGGTGGCTTCTTTATGAAAATTTCAACACAAAATTTTACATTGAGGGACGGATAGGTACACCTTATTTTATTACAAAAGTTTTTTTATTGATTGGGTTATCTTTAGAAGCGATTGTTTAACAAACTTAACTATATATACACTTCTCGATAGAAATGTAGTCACACATGCAATAGAATTACGACCTTGGAGACGTAAGCGCAACTTTATTTGGTTTTTACTAGGTATACACCGTGTCCCAAGTTATCGTTTACAGGCAATATTTCGCTTAATTTAAAAGATAATCCAATACTGTAAAAACTGTTGTGAATTGCATCAAAATTCCTTTCTAATGACGTATCAGAAACTTCATTTCACTTAACAGTCCTTTGGCAGCCACCCCTCACTTTCTATTTTCAAATGGCACCCCCTGTATATTTTCGTTGGAAATTGCTTGTCACTCAATTTTGAATACAACGATGTATCTCAACAACTAAATGTATTCGCTGTCATCTGTCATATGAAAATCTGGACCCATTGGCTAATGATTGTTTTATTTTTATCTGACCTCCCGGTATGTAAACAAATGGTCAGCACGAAGAGAAAAAGCACATGCAGTTGAATACGGCACGCAATCTGCAAGTTTATTTTTTATTGTAATGTACTGTCATTAAAATAAGTGATAAATAAATGAAGATATTCATCCTGTTTGTTAGCTTGGAGAAAATTTCTAAACAGAAGTCGTGGTCACGCATTCTATAAACATATTTCATATACAGGATGTCCAGAAACTCTCCTACCATACGTAAACTACAGATACTGAATTTGATTTTATGTTGAATTTACTGTTTGGACCCTTACTCTGTGGAATCTATTCATACTACTTTTTTAAATGAAACTAAGTGTTTCTAATTAATTCCACTATTTAATGAAAAAATTATGAAAACTCTAAGATATTGATAATTATTTCGATAATAATAAGGTCTCTGTGATGATTAAAAAGCCCCCCCCCAAAAAAGCCATAAATAATTTCAAGTCTTGACCCACCCACAACCGAACAATTGATTCTCATTGGCGCAATGTAGCTCCCGATTGGTTTATACCAAATTTACTTCAACTGCGAGTCCACATGGACGCGCAGGGTAGGCTTAGTCCACTATTGTTATTTACGAGACATTGTGTTCTGAATAAGAATTATATATCTGTTAGCTGTTTATGTGATTAAGATTTTGGGTGATTAGAATTATTTTATTGATTAAGACTATTTTGTTGGTAATTATCAAAATGATGGCTTTTTGGCGACCATTCGAAGAGGAAGATATTGTTATAGGTATGTATTTTATAAATATGGACAGGAAATATCTCTCCATTTATAGTGAAAAAATGTATTCAACAAATGCAAAAAAATTAGGTTCTAATTGTTGAAATAGTTCCATCTGCTAGTAATGATGTGAGCTGCAGTAAAGATGGTGAGTTGATTGATTGTTGTATGTACAAAACAAGAATATTATATTGTTAAAATTTTTTACTTAATGTTCTGAAAGTGAAGAGGAGGGTTTTTAAACAATAGACAAAAAGAAATTTGGTATATATGTTTTTGTCGCCATCTACGCAAAAAGTGATACACAGTATGTACAGGCAACTGAAACCAGAAAATAATGGGTCAAAACATGGAGTTGCTGAAAGAATACACAAATTGACAAAAGTTTCAAAAATATCTATTATTACAATTATCGGTAAAACAACTATTACTCATCGGAAAAGGAGAGTACAGAAATCGCTAGTGCGTGTGGATCCCGCAATAATGGAAAATATTAGAAGAAAAATATATGAGTTTTACGCCAGTAATATCGTTCCTACATTTAGGGTGATTAAAGAAAAATTAATGGAAATTCCTGGTTTTCCTTACAAAGCAGATAAAACCGTTAAAAAGATCTTGCACTCTTGTGGGTTTCGGTTTAGAAAATAAAATAGCCGTCAAAAAATTATGGAATCCTCGAGAATAATAGAGCTTCGACATTCTTATTTAGGAACAATTACGCATTGTCGATGATTACAGAAAAATGTAATATATCTCGATGAAACGTGGTATGATACCCATTATGTTATCAAAAAAGGTTGGTATGATGGGACTCATTAAATGCCTCTTCGAATATAGGAAAACGAGTTATTATTGTCCACGCGGGTAATGAACATGGTTTCGTTAACAACGGTTTATTGTTATCTGCCTAAAATATTTCAAGCTGTTTAGCGGATTACCATCAAGATATGAATGCTGCGTTATTTGAGAAATGGTTCGAGGAACAGTTAATTCCAAACATCCCGGGAGATTCAGTAATAGTTCTGGATAATGCTCTTTGCAAACTGAAGAAATTCCTAAACCAAAGGCTAGGAAACAAGTAATTGCAGATTTTCTGAAAAAAATGGGTGCCAGCATTCCAACACAGTATCTAAAAAAAGATTTGCTAAAATTATTACGAGAGCTCAATTTAAAACCCAAATATGTAGTGGATGAATTTGCCAAGTAGCATGGTCATGAAGTGGTTCGAGTACCCCCTTACTATTGTGTGTTTAATCCCATAGAGTTAATTTGGTCTAACATCAAACAGGGAATAAGAAAAAAAATGTTTCGCCAACTAATTCTGGAAGTGAGCCCCGATGTGTGGTATAATTGCGTCAAGCATGTAAAAGATGTAGAAGAAACCTATAGACAACGTTTTCCTATTCATTCATTTGTAATTGAGCTGGATGACACATCGAGTGAGGAAGAAAGACTCACCGGATGATTAACTAATTTTTCTACTATTATGGGTACCTATTATACTTCTTGTAATATTTTCTGACATTTGGCAATCATTTTTCGCAAATTCACATTATGAGTCTGAAACCGGCTCTGCTTCTAGATTTCTTTACTCGCCGACAAATTGTGAAACGACGGAAATTAATTTTACCTACAAGTATACCTTTATCCAATTAAAACTTACCGGTAGTGTACGGTTGTGAATATTCTTTATCTGGACTGGTTAGATCTTTTTGGTCCTCTTCGGGGTTAAGTTGTTGTTTAGAGTCTCTTGGTGTAGAATAGGTGTCCAAAACTACCACCTGAAACGAAGAATATCATAAGGCTACGTAGGAAGTGAAGAAAATTAAGATAAACAGTTGATTTTGTAAGATGTTGAATAAAGCTATTAAAGTATTATTACAGTTTCCTGTAGATTGTAGAATGAATAGATTATACTAACGCTTGACAACAAAGTTTTGAAAAATATTTTTCAAAAACAGTGACCGTTCAACTAAGAAGAAGCAACTACTTCCCGGGCTATATGCCCCGATGGACATTGAATTACACTTCTAAGTCAAACGGGGTCGGTATGATCTACAAGATTTAACCAACCATTCTGTTTTGTAATTAGTAGGGACAACATAACTTGCAGACCGGTTTCGCCGTATTTGCGCCTCTTCAGTACAAGGTAAGGTTAAGAGACTAATCCAGGACTGAATTTGACACTAAAATCTCAATCAATGGAAACGGAAATATTGAAGTTGCGACAATAACGACATCTTCACCTCCAACATTTTCGTTACTGGACATGTATTGATTGTAATTTTAGTGTCAAATTTCAACTAAAAATAAAAAATTTATGTTGAATAACGAAAAATAACAAATTTATTGTTGATTCTATCGGGAGCGACCTGAACCAATTCTTTTTTTTTCATTGTTTATGCTACCCTTAGAATTCTGTACACATAAAACTTTTTCCATCAAGAATCTTTTATTTACTTTTTTTTTATAGGCCACTGTACATTAAGCACAGTTTGTTTAACAGAGGTTCTTATTTGTAATTCCTATAATATGCTTGCAAAATTATATCAATACTTTTAATATTTGATGTCTTCAATCCATACCTGTAAGGTATAGGAGTGGTTGAGTCCAGATATGCAATTATAGAATTATTGTTCCAAATGCTGGAAACACTACCACTACACCCACACTAACAGTACATACATTAGACCAGTGTTTTCCAACGTGTCTCTTTAGGGGGTCGAGAAGATTATATAGGGGAGTTGTAGAAGGTTGGGAAAGCTACTGCAGTAAAAAAAACAATAAAGTTTAAAAAGGTTTATTAAGGAAAACGTTAACTAAAGGACATAATCATTTGTATTAAATAAACAAAAAATAAAAATAACTTATGAGAACTCTTAATGCGAAGGTTGTGCTTGTTTAGAATTAACTAATTTCTCCCATCGTGGATCCGTTTTTGCTACATTGAAAATTAAATCATTTTCCAAATTTAAGCGATTTCTTTCCTTACTTACTTTTTATTTGGGCCATTACTGAAAATGTCAACTCGCACAAGTACGAGGAGGCAAATGGAATCAAACACTTCAAAGCCTCTATTGTTAATTCTGGGTATTCTGATTTCCTTTTCAACCAAAAGGTATCCAAATTGTCAGAATTAAATTTCAATTGCAGCATCCCATCGGCAGATAAATCCAGCAGATTTTCTTTGAGCTTGGTTGCTAAAATTGCCTCATTTATAGCTGCATTTAAAAACGGATTTTTGATCCACCTTTTCAATTTCAATTTCAATTGCAGCATCCCATCGGCAGATAAATACAGCAGATTTTCTTTGAGCTTGGTTGCTAAATTTGCCTCATTTATAGCTGCATTTAAATACGGATTTTTGATCCACCTTTGCCCAGTATTCTTCGATATCTCTTGCATTGAGAAGTAATGACACAGTTCCTCTTTCAACTTTTCTAACACCATTTTCATACCAGGTATAAATTACTTGATGTTGATCTCACATCCGAATTTTTCAATAAAAGACTGTCGAAGAAAATGAATTGAAGTGGTTTTGATTTAGAGACGATGACCACAAGTCAATTTTGTTTGTAAAGCCATGGATTTTTGTCTTTAGCAGTGATGACATTTTCATCCCGCCCTTGAAGACTTTTATTCAAGATATTTAAATGCTCAAATAAGTCAGAAAGAAAAGCAAATTTCAAAAGGAATTCCGGGTCACAAATGAATTTGGAGTATTCTGCCTTGGCCTGCTGCAAATTCATTAAAAGTTCAGCGAGAAGTTCCAAAACTCTGGCTAGTACTTTGCAGTAGTATGATCCACTGTAAATCCACATTTCTTTTCCCAATGGATATTCATATTTTGCGTAGCTTCAAGGAACATGTTATGCAAGCACAGGCCTGTAGTATTCAAGGGAAGCGCTTACCAAAATAGGATTTCTTCCATTAATTTTTCATTGGATTCAAAACGCACTAGAGCTACAAACTGCGCACAATCCGCAATATCCGTAGATTCATCAAATTGCAAGGACACAAAAGTATTTTCTTTTATTTTTTCTATGACTTGATCACGAACAGCAGTCGCCATCTCGCTTATCCTGTGTTGAATAGTATTGTCAGAAAGAGGTATACTTTTGAGTTTTTCGACCTCTTGTTTGCTAAACATAATCTCCGCCACATCTAAAGCCGCTGGTAAAATCAAATTTTCGGCAATAGTATGAGGTTTTCCTGTTTTAGCCACACATTGGACATTTGTAATACAGCAGTATTTTGATGTTGAAGAACTTTTAATTTTCTTTCAAAAAAAACCATGGGTTTATTTTTTTCATTTGGATGCTTTGTATTGAGTTGGCGTAATAACTTCGATGGCTTCATGCTTTCTCTTGATAACGTTTCAAAGCAAATAACACACTGTGGTTTATTCCCAATCACAGTAAATCCGAATTTCAAATAACTGTCGTCATAAAGACGTTTTTTCTTTATTTTAATTTCATTACTCCCGATAGAAGTTGACGGATCTGTTGGTCTTTTTAGAAATTTATCCATTTTCAATCACAAATCACTTCAGTTGAATACGTAAAAACAATGGCTGTCGCTAGTCAAACAGTAGCCAGGGTTGTCAACTATATGAAAATAAAATACGCCTATTTCTAAACAAAAAATAGCCCAAATCGTCCAAAATATTTTTCTCTTTCGAAATAAGTTGTTTTACCATGTAATCATTAAAATGTTGATTTTTTGTTGTTGCCCAGATGGCACGAATAAAGTTTTAAAATTTTTGTAGTTGCAGCTAATCAATTTTTGTGTTGGCAATGCTTGTAATTGCTACCAATTTAATATATTCAGAAGACACCAACATAAATTATATAGGGACCCTAAATGTTACCACTTTCCTAATATTTTGAAATTGACAGGTTGATATTAAAAATAAGCAGAAATAATGGAAAATCGAAGATACTTTTTTTGATGAGTGCCTACGCAACAAAAACGAAACACATCAGAAACTCTAAACTTATTGTAACTTCAAATTTAAACATCAATTTGTAAAAAAATTGTACGTTTTATTTTAAGGAAATACATGAAACTTTTTGGTGAAATATAACAATTTAATTTGTTTAAATCTTCAATTTATTTTGAACTAACGTTCAAATTAAATTAGTGACGCGTTTCGCTACACAGAAGCTTTTACAAACTTTTTTTTGTATTTAGCGTAATTTGGCATAGTTTTTCAACTATGTGTTTTGACAACAGAAAAATTCATATAATTATTGATTTATATTAATTTTTTTCATTTATAAAGCATTTAACATTCAACAACCTGAACAGCCATCAACAATGTCGGAACAAAATTGTCTGAATGTCATGTCAAATGTCAAAACCAGCTAGTTCTGTGATCTGTGTTTCAAACTAATGGTGGGATTACGATGAGCGTTAAAATGCCAACTGAAAGAAGAAGTAGCTAAAGGTGGTTCATATTTCTGTTTCCATGGGAAAAATCTATTGAAAAATCGCCTATATGAGCAACTGGAATATATTATATCGCCCAAATAATCGCAAAAATGAAATTTTACTCACAAGTTGACTTTTAAAATCGCCCATTTTGCTCGAGTTGGCAACCCTGACAGAAGCCGACAGGACGCTCGCAACTAGTCGCAGCGCACGCGCATAGCCCTTGTCGCCCCCATAACGCTTGTTGCGTCTCTTTCGCTCATTCACTGAACTCGCATGCTTGTCACCGTGTTCGTATACGTATGCGCGTAAATTGCGTTATCTATTATTGGCGGCGCATTCGATGTAAAAAATGTGTTTTACGTATTTAATTATGTATTTATCCGATCCCCAATTATGAAAATGAATAAATATGTTGGATTTAATATTTGTCAAAATAAAATACTTGAAAAGAAAGCAACGGGTAGGGGGGTCGCGAAATATTTCTTCATACTAAAGGGGCCGTGTCATGAAAAAGGATGAAAAACACTGCATTAGACAATCTGACGAGTTTTTCGTCTTAGAGACCGAAGACTAGACTAGTATTCCTTCGGTCTCTGAAGACGATAGCTTGGTTATCGAAACGCGTGTCAGATAGTGTAAAGTTTTGCAGGTTAGGTTGGTGTAGGTGTAGTATAACTTGTGGTCTGAATTATTCCAAATATCCAAGATAAATATTAATCTTATTTTGAAATTAATTATCTTTTTGTCTGCTAATCCGTCCCTGTTTCTATGATAAACAGTATTTAACGATATTTCCGACACCTTAAAATAAACGGTGTTCAGTTACTATATCATCCAGAACCCTCCGTTGACTATTAAGTGACTGAAAGACAAAGGAATAATTAATCAAAAATGGATTTTTTGGCCATGAACCATTACTCTAATTGTAGCTTTCAACCTTTTTCACACAACCCCCCAGGGTCTAAAGCAAAGAAATGTCTTTTAGGCATACCGAATTAAACATAATATGCAGTACCTTAAAAGCTTGACTTTAATTAAGCGAGCAGATTTCCCTTGAGATCTATAAAGAGCAGGTTTGCTTCTGAAATTTTGTCTTTTTAATGGTTTTGATGAAATTTTCCCCATTATTCATTCACTCGACACCCTTTAAACGATAGTTTCATTACGACATAATTGTATAAAAAATATTGAGACAGTGGTGGGGAAAATATATACAGAATAATACAATATTAGTTCAGTAAGTCTAGTTTACTGTCGTCCTTCACCACAGTAACCATTTTATTATTATTATTTTTTAATTTTACATGATAATCAACAGATCGTTTTAAATTTTATCTATTGTTTTTAAGCTCTAATTAAAGAGAAATGGGATGCAACTATCGCTTCTTACTTGTCAACACGGTGAACTTGCTTAAGTAGTAGTGGGGAACGGAAGCATTATTAATTGAACCTATTTTAAAGTTCCATTTGAGTGGCTTTTTCTGTATCAATATTAATAACAATCTGTAAATATTTCAAGCTCACGGACAACTCAAAAGCGCTGTTTTGAAACACACTTTCCGTTTAATTTAAATATCGATAAAACTTGTAGATAGGTACGTTTGTGACTCGTTAAACACAAAAAGTTTTAATCGCTTCACCTTTTCTTTCCGAAGTTTTGATGAATATTTAAATGAAAATTGCTTATCTGTCTTACAATAGCTTATGATCAGCATTTGCATATTTTTTTTATACTGACATCAAATTTAAAAAGCTCTCATCTACACGCAATGTTCCAATTAATTTTCCAAATTATCTGAAAACGGAAACCTGTAAGATAAATGCTGTAATTACATGACTTATATCTGTCTCGCACCTTTCACTCTCTCTGTGATTGTTGGACTAAAACGTTGAAAATTTGTACTAATTTTTCTCAATTATAAAAAAGTTGTCCTTGCATATTTTTTTCCGGAGCCCGTCTGAGAAAGTCTTCGATAACACTGCAGCCAGACTTGTTTAAAGGCTCTGAAGTCTACAACTTATGCGTTTAAAACATTCTGGAACTGCAAGCAAACCCTTTAAGCAACTGGCTAGACACAACAACGTGCCAGGGCATAAAGGAGTTGTCGGAAATGAGATTGCAGATGGTCTCGCAAAGAGAGGAGCTAGTACTCCTTTTATCGGATGGTATCCCAAAACGCTGCATCGTGGAAGAAGATAAGATTTGCAAAGTGGACAGTGGAACATGCAGATTCTGCGATGTTGTAGATGAGACAGTGGACAGTAATTGTCCGCCAACGCCTTAAATACCTGGAACATGTCTATTTAGAGCCTGATCAGGTTACAGACCTAGCTCCAATAGGCTTTCTCAGAAGCCTAAGATATAGATGCACTCAAAATATCTTATGAGTAGGCATATCCCAGGGTTCTGTGATAGCCAATTCACCACGAAATTTTATAATAAAGGAGAAATACCTCCCACGATGGGCATCCTTTAACTACCTGAGCCACCAGTGTATCGTTCTTCCCCTTAACATAGACAACTATTCTTGCATCTTTACTTACTAGGATTGTTGACAGATTTTTTTATGATATTTAACTAAATTTTCCAGTATGAATTTCACTGGAATACATATTCCACGTTTTGTATAGTTTCCATTATTATAGTGTATCTTCAGTACCCTATTAAAAGAAGCTCTGGGGGTGTTTAACGTCGTTGAAAACAAAAACTCAAAGACTGTTTAAGGAAATATGTATTCAAGGCATACTCGTGATCCGTTAGCGAGAAAACAAAGAAATAGAAGTCGCTGGAAATTTGAGAGCTACAGTTAAGAAATAAGATCCAATTACAAAGTGTCGGTGTTTATGACAAGGGATTTCGTTTGTTTAAGGAATAATATGTTTCGTCCAAAGAGGAGACGGTAATGTTGTAATTAGAAAACGTGTCGGTGGGAGAACAATAGATTTTGGTTTGATTAATAAATCTTATTGAAATATCTCTCTGTGACAGATTGTATTTTAACGGGTTATGATTTATTACTCAGTCTTAGTAAAACGATATAATATTTTGAGGGTGCTATAATCAATATTAAATTATAATTAATATAAATTTTCCAGCTTCTATTTTATGTATGAATGTATGTATGTGTATTGGGGTGACATTCACTGAGACCTAAAACGTCTATTTTAACCTCTTACTTCTATTTAGTTCCTGAGGAAAGTCTCAGACCTATTTCCCAGAGGAATTTTAGGATGTCTACAGGCTTCAGTTCAAGTAAGTGTCCCTTTTCCATCCAGTAGTCACCTAGATGTTGTGCACTAGGATTCTAAATTGATGTGCAATACGCAAGTATGTGGATGGAGGTTTCTTCTTCCATATCACAGAATCTACAATTCTTCTTCCTCCACTAATTTGAGCTTTTTCAGGTGCCCATTCAGGCGACAATGTCCCGTTAGGACACCTGTTAAAACTCTTAGTGCAGTTTTACTTGGACTTAGGCATTCATTTGTTCCCAACAGGTTGTGGTCACCCAGAAGTCCCTTTGATTGTCTATTCCCTACTAGATCTTTCCAATGGTCAGATCTTCTCGTTTTTTCGGCTTTGCCTATTTCTTCCTTTATTACATTGGAGCTGATACCGCAAAAGGGTTCTGGTCCCCAAAAGGGTGTTTCAATGCTAGTTCTTTGCTAGTTGATCTGCAGTAAGGCGACGATATTGTTCTAGCCTAGTTCATTGAGTTTGCCTAGGCATTCTTCTATTGGATACTTTTTATTATAATTTATCTAAAGTCACTTTTAAATGACCGCTTGTTGGCTGCCAAAAGCACTGATCCTTTGAATTATGACTGTCCTGCTCTACTTATTTCCCTGACGAAAGAAGAGAAGAACATCCCCCAGCGGTAGTGCAAGAATTAATCGCCTACGGCAGGAGGAACAACACCCAGGTGATCATTGGATGTGACGCAAATTCCCACCATTTGGACTGGGTAAGTACGGACACAAATGAAGGAGGTGAGTCTTTATATAACTATATAATCAGGGAGGGGCTAGTAGTAAATAACATTGGCTCCGAACCAACTTTCGTGAATAAAATTCACAGGGAAGTTTTAGATTTATCGATAAGCACGAATTTCATTAGTACTAAAATCGTTAACTGGCACGTATCTACGGAGCCGTCTTGTTCAGACCACAGACACATAAGATTCGACGTGAATACAGGGGCAAGACTCATAGTCCAATTTCGGAACCCAAAATGCACCAACTGGAGCGGATATATCTTAACCCTCCATGAAGGCCTGGGAAACATAATTGGCACTATTAAGAATAGAGCAGAGATAGAGGAAGCGAATAATCAATTGAAAACCGCCATTCTATCGGCCTATCAACTAAACTGCCCACTGAAGAAGAAGAGAGACCACAGAGGATCATCGTGGTGGAGCAGAGATTTGGAAGAGAAAAGAGTAGAAGTTCGGAAACTCTTCAACCGAGCTAGAGAAAAAGGCTTATGGGAACAATATCGTATGGCTCTAACAGAGTACAATAAGGCGATTAGGAAAGCCAAGAGGGAGTCCTGGAGAAACTTCTGTCAGAGTATATCAGATTTATCTGTCAGTTGCATTATTCACAAGGCTCTCTCCAGAGATCCGGCACAGGGCGTTGGAACAATAAAATGCCCAGACGGCACCTATACGAACTCTGCAAGGCAGACCCTGGAGCTACTGCTTCAGACTCACTTTCCCGGTAGTCGGTTTCTGGAGGACCAGTCACTCATTCCACTTCCAACGGGATCGACAGAACGTCCCAAAAAGGAAGATTGGAAGTTGGCAACAAACCTAGTCACTCCAAAGGCAATTGTATGGGCTATGAACGATTTCTCAATCACCTGGGGAGGATGGCATTTTTCCTGCTCTGCTACAACAGGGCAGTGGAGAGCTGTTACCCCATTTGGTCAAGCTACTGAGAGCTAGTCTGGCGTGGGGGTACATCCCCATAGAATGGTCAGTGGCGAGGGTTGTATTTATACGGAAAACTGGGAAAGTGGCATTTTTCCTGCTCTGCTACAACAGGGCAGTGGAGAGCTAGTCTGGCGTGGGCGTACATCCCCATAGAATGGTCAGTGGCGAGGGTTGTATTTATACGGAAAACTGGGAAAGTGAATAACTCACTTCCCAAATCCTATCGTCCTGACCTCGTTCTTAATGAAATGCCTAGAAAACAAGCATATTAAGAAAGGAAGGTTTCGAGAGTATCCGCTAAACCCCTCCCAGTATGCTTATCAAACGGGCAAATCTACAGATTTGGCGTTAAACAATCTAGTGGGGAAAATCAGCCCTTCCCTTGGCAACAAGGAAATAGCGCTGGCGGCCTTCCTAGATATACAAGGAGCGTTTAATAACGCCCTTCCAGAATCCATATGGAGAACGGTGGAGCGCAGAGGAATCTGCAGACCAAACCGGTACTGGATCAAAAGCGTATTATCAAACCGGTACATCACTGAATGGAGTCACGGTAAGGGGTATGGCGGCCAGGGGTTGCCCTCAGGGAGGGGTGCTTTCCCCCCTTTTGTGGTCAATACTGGTTGACGATCTTCTGGGTAAATTATCCAGTCAGGGGTTAGATGTGCAGGGATATGCTGATGATATAGTAATAATCATTAGAGGCAAATTTGAAGAGATAATTTCTAACATCGTTCAAACGGCCCTAAACATAGTGCATAGGTGGTGTGAGAGGGAACAGATGTCTGTGAACCCCCTCAAAACCGTAATTGTTCCCTTCACGAAGAGGAAAAAATTACAGCGACTCCGCCAGCCAATTTTAGGCGGCGTGAGCATTCCATTTGCGACGGAGGTGAAATATCTAGGGGTACTTTTAGATAAACAACTCACCTGGAACGCCCACTTGGAAAGAGTGATAAACAAAGACAGACTATCCCTCTGGAATCCCAGAAGGGTATGTGGAAAATCTTGGGGTATGAACCCCAAACAGATTTATTTGATTTACCAAACAATGGTTAAGCCAATGGTGACGTATGGCTCAGCTGTCTGGTGGACCAAAAGTCTGCAAAAGACAGCTAGAGCATGCCTGGCCATTACCGGAGCAATGTCATCCACACCAACGGTAGCTATGGAAGCCCTCCTGCAACTAACTCCTCTCCACATTCATTTGGAGAAGGAAGCCAGGAGAGCAGCTCATAGAATGATATCAGTGGAGAGGCAAATAAATGGAGAGACTCTGAAGGATCATTCGGGAATGCTGAGGGAAATACAAAATCACCACATTCTGGGGATGCCCTCGGATCTTTCTGTCACAAAACTTCACGAGGATAAGCCCTTTAAGGTCCTCATCTCCACGAGAGACCAATGGGACAGCGAAGAAATCTCCTTCCTAGAAACGGACTACGTTTTTTACACTGACGGATCCAAAACCGGAAACGGGGCTGGAGCTTCGGTCTTCAGCAGGAAACCCAGAGTTGAAATCACAGCCAACCTGGGTAGGTACGCTACCGTCTTTCAGGCTGAAGTATACGCCATTGAACTGGCTGCAAAAGAGCTGATGAATCAACCTGTTGTTAAAGAGAACATATACATCCTGTCAGATAGCCAGGCTGCTCTTAAAGCACTGAGCTCGAACAGGATAAAATCTAAGCTAGTATATAACGGTCTACAATCCCTTGATATACTAGGCACGGAAAACAGAGTCACTTTGACCTGGGTGCCGGGGCATCGAGGAGTGCAGGGCAACGAGAAGGCCGACAATCTGGCAAATAAGGGATCAGAGTCTCTATTTATCGGACCTGAACCATTTTTTGGCATTGCGGAAAGCACTGCTAGATCAGCCATAGCTACCTGGGCGGAGAGGAAAACCTTCACGTACTGGGCAGAAATACCGGGGCTCTCTCACTCGAAGGCGTTCATATACAACCCTCTGAGTACAAAAAATAAGCAGATCCTGGAATGGAGTCGAACAAACCTACGCATTCTGTCGGGACTGCTTACAGCACATTGTCGACTAAATTACCACCTAAAGAGTCTGGTTCAGACCTCGGATTGTCGGTTCTGTAATTTGGAGGACGAAACTGGTGAGTACATACTATGCTCATGCCCAGCTTTGGGCAGGGTAAGGTATAACATATTCGGTTCTAGTACCTTAGAGCCGAGCGACTTCAAAAAAGTATCACCAAATACAACCATGGACTTCGTCAGAAGCACAGGCTTGTGGGGTGAATTATAATCCCTAGGGGTGAGACACAATTGACCCAACGGGGGTCGCAGTGGAGGTGGCGAGAAGGCCCTACTCACATAGAACCTAACCTAACCTAATGACTGTCCTGAAACTGCGTACAGTTCCTCATGACTCTCACTGTATACTTGTTGCAAAAAGCTACCACAGATAGAAAAATAATTACTGTATACTACCAATAACGTTTTCTGTTCTTTTGTAGATTAATCCCATCTAGCTTTAGAGAAATATATTTTCACTGATTAAAAACCCCCTATATCTCATCTGATTCTGCATTACCGTTTTTTTTTAATCTTTAGGGAAAACAGTTCTGAATGGTACAAATCTCTCAAAGTATAATATTTACGTTCGTGTTTTGCGACAACCTGCGGCGCATATATCCCGACAGCTTAAAGGCACTGGCCACAGCCAATAATTTTAGCATGAGGGTGGAAATTCACCCTATGTCCCTCACGTAACGGATTAACCCGTGGAATAACGACAAGTAGGTGGAAACTGGTAGGGTTGGTTATTTTTTGTAATATTTGTGAGATTATTTGATTTCATACGGAGAAAATATATCCGAGAGCGTCAGGAGATTTTTGTCGTATATAAATTAGAGATAAAATTACATTGATTTTGCTTTTACATTATTAATCGCCATAGCTATTTTATTTTATTCCTTAGAGGGTATTTCTACCTGCATATCTATTGCCTTCTTTATCTTTTACGTGTGAAACTACACTGAAGTAGCGTTAAAAAACTGAAATTATCAAGGTCTAACTGTCATTTCAATCAATTTATGTACCTCGCACATTTTTTGTTCCACATGCTCAATGTATTTATTTCACTTATCAGCATTCACTGTACTCAGTGCCTCATAGTATAGTTTTTCTACGTCTTCAACTTTGAACGTCGTATTTCTTTTAGCTACATATTCATCCACTCATACCCAGACTAATTATATGAAATTAAGTTAGCAGAAGGAGGAAATTAAAAATACAGCCTACGAGCATGAATGGAATAACACTCTCCTCCTCAGAAGAGGTTAAATACCTAGGGGTAATCCTTGACAGGAGACTCACTATGAATGCACATCTTCATTAACATATTACCTCTAAAGCAACAAGGGCTTTCTGGACGTGCCCCAGGCTTTTTGGGGAAACGTGGGGTCTGGAACAATGATCTACTGATCGTATCTAACGGTTGTCAGACCAATTGATACCTATGCTGAGAGCAAGAACAGAGTTGCAAAGAGTGCAATGACTGGCCTGCATGGGAATCACGGGTACAATGAGATCGTGCCCCAGCGCAGCCTTAGAAGTAATGCTAGACCTTCCTCCACTACATCTACATGTACGGAGGATCGCTGTGGAAAATACCTACAGTCTGAATCAGGCTAAATATTTAACTCGGCAATCTAACGGGGCATCTTGAGATACTAAGGGTTGGAGCAGCCCAATCCATCACAAGATTCTCACTAAAGAGTCGATTGCCGAAGTAGGGTCGTTAAAGCGACCTGATGACACTTACACGACCTCTAGAAAAGAAACGTTAGAGCTTTTAATTAGGAATAACTTTCCTGGAAGTTTGACTCTGGATAACTATCGACCACCTCACTTTGAAGGCGCAAGGCGCCCCAAAAAGCACGATTGGAAGGTCACCAAGGAACTTTTCACAGCACCTGCAATTGAATGGGTAATAAAATCTTTTCAACCCTTCAAATTTCCCGGTGAGGATGGCATTTTTCCAGATCTACTGCAAAACGTACTGGAATTACTTTTACCCATCCTCATTAAACTGTATAGAGCTAATCTGGCGTGGAATTACATACCACCCAGTTGGTTGGCGGCTAGGGTGGTTTACATACTAAAAGTGGGCCGCACAGACCCACACCCTAGACCCCCTAGACCCCCTAGACCAATAAGCCTTACATCTTTCCTGCTTAAAGGACTTGAAATAGTACTGGATTACTACATCAGGCGGGTAGCTTTATATAACTTACCTCTGAGCACCCACCAATACGCTTACCAAACTGGCAAATCAACAGATTTGATTTGAATCAACCTTGTTGAGAAAATCACACAATCCATTAACAGCAAGGAGATTGCGGTAGCCATATTTCTTGACATCGAAGGAGCATTCGACAATGCACTACCGACCTCCATTGGTTCAGCTTTAGCTGAAAAGGGCATTGAACCAACCATTACCGGCTGGATATATGCCATGCTCACTAATAGAACAGCCACTACTTCTGTTGAGGATGAGACCATTAGCTATAAGGTTTCCAAGGGCTGCCCACAAGGCGGATTACTATCTCCCCTACTGTGGTCACTCTTGATGGATGACTTGCTCAGCGCTCTCGAAAGAAGAGGGGTAGAACTGCAAGCGTATGCAGACGACCTTGTCATCCTGGCAAGGACCAAGTCAGGAAGGGTAGCATATAATATCCTCCAAAAGTCGTTAGACGATGTCCACAGTTAATGCCAGAGGGAACAGATGTCTGTTAACTCTGGTAAAACTGTAATAGTCCTCTTCACTAGGAAAATGAAATTGGAGGATCTTCCACCACTTTCTTACAATGGTGAGGTTATTTCATTTGCAGCGGAAGTAAAATACTTGAGGATTATCCTACATGGAACGCTCAATTGGAAAAAGTTATCCATAAGGCCAGACTATCCTTGTGGACATGTCGCAGGATCTGTGGAATATCTTAGGGCTTGGGACCCAAACAAATCCATTGGATATATGTGATGATTGTTAGACCAATGATCACATATGGAGCTTTTGCTTGGTGGTCAAAAGCTTTACAGCGTACGGCCCAATCAAAGCTCTCTGGCAATTACTGGTGCCATCAGTACCACACCGTCAGCAACCATGGAAATCCTTCTAGACCCACCTCCTCTCTATATGTTTCTGGAAAGGGAAGCTAGATGGACACCATGTAGAATTGCGCATATTTCTAAATGCACAAAACAGGCTTATACAGAGCAAAGCAGAATGCTAGTGGACACTGAAAGTCACAGTATTCTAGGAATGACCTCTGACATAATGCCTCCAACGTAAACTACGACCTGCCTTATACTGTCCTAATTCCAAATAGAGACGAATGGGTCCTCCGTAAGGATGAACTATTAAGAGCAAACAGCTGTCGGTACACAGATGGATCAAAAACACCCTCAGGCTCTGGTGCAGGTGTATACGGGCGCAGACCTAGGACAGAAATCTCAACCTCTCTAGGATCCTATGCAACCGTATTCCAGGCGGAAATTTACGTCATTGCTTCATGTGTGGAGAGATTGGAGCAAACCAATCTCACACATAAATCAATAGACTGCCAAAAAAGACTCTCCCCAATAGGAGAACTCAATACAGTATCGCTGGTATGGATCCCCGGCAATTCTGGCATGGATGGCAATGAGAAGGCGGACTCTCTTGCAAGGGAGAGTGCCGCACGCATTTTTATCGGACCACAACCATCAATTGGCATCGCAATAACCTTTGCCAAACAAACACTAAATACCTGAACAGCAAGAAGAGCTTTAGACTTCTGGCATAATGTACCAGGATTGGTTCATTCAAAGGCCTTTATACATCCTTCGAAGAATGTCTCCAAACAAATATTAGACTATATCAGGCATGACCTACGTTGTCTAATAGGCCTTTTAACCGGCCACTGTCATCTGAATGCTAAGACTTGGACTGTCGGAAGATCCGACTTGTCGTCTTTGTCTGGAAGATGATGAAACAGCAGAGCATATATAATTTGTGCCTACCCCGCCGCGGCTCGAATCAGGTTTCTGATGTTTGGCATGGTCTCTCTCTCGCCCTCGGACCTGAAATATCATTCACCAAACAATCTAATCGGCGTTGCTAAGAAGCTGAATTTGGTGAATTTTGAAAAGGTATGAGACGCAATAGACTCCTGCGAGTCGCAGTGGAGGGCCTTATAGACCCACTCACCACAAACCTAACCTAACCTAACCCAATCCATGAAGATGCCCACGGAATTTATGTCTGCGAAACAGGATTTCTACATCACGCTAGACGTTGTTATCAACGAGCATGAGTTAACACAAAACGAAATTGATCTAATTACGGGAGTACGTGAGATCAAATGAAAGAGCTTGTCTCCACACAAGCTCAAACCGTTTTCAAATTTCCTCACTCATAATTTTAACCTCTAAACAGAGATTTTTACTTTGATATAATAACAACGCAAGTGAACCAAAAAAATATTAAATAAATTTAAAAAGTAACAAACTTTTTCAACCACGAAAACAGTATGAGTTTTCTTTTACTTCACTAGAAATTTTAATTTTTTTTTTTGGGACGTTCAAACTTATTTTACATTCGTCAGAGTCCAGTGCAGATCTCAATGGTGCTTCCGGCTTAATGTTTTCACTGAGCAGATTTGTGAGTTGAATTAAATTAATCACGGTTCTTTGATCTCCTGTTTTAATTAAAATCAACATTGAATTGCGTTCGCAAAACATGTAAAAAGTACGCAAGTGCCTAGAACTCCAGATAGTACGTTTGCGGATTTCATTTGATTTTTCTTATATCGTTCATATTTGATTTTATCCATACTATCGTTGCTTTTATATACAGTGCGTTTATTAAGTTACGCACAAATTCATTTTTAATTAAATAAACTGTAATATGAAAAGTCCGGAAATGTATCATAAATATAAACGAATCTCATGGACAAAATTAACGCAACACTTAAAATTTTGCTTATTTTTGATTTAGATTTCAATTTTCAACCGATGAAAATGATTTTTTGTGCACATTGTAGGAAATTCATTGACATTATCACAAGCATTTTGAATTTTTGTAAAAAATTATTTGGCAATTTATTATACCGAGTGGAATGAAGCCAGTGGCGGTTCATGAACTTTTTAAGAGAGGAGTAAAATTTGAAAAATAAGATCAGTTTGTTCAAATATTAGTTTAAAAGTATCAAGAAATAACAAAAATTCTTCATTTTCTAAATAAGATTTTAAACCAACAGCAGCATTTAATCAAACCTGATCTGTTGAAAAATCATCACTGTTTAATATAAAATCAAATGTTTCAATTAATTTGTCTTTATTTTTAGGAATGGTAAACACTGCACGTGATGTAAAATTCCATCGAATTGGAGCATTACATGGAATTCTGTTTCCTACTATTATATGTTATTTAAAACTTCAGTTCGTTTGGTGGATTTGCTAAAAAAATTTGAAAATGACGATAAGTTGGAAAAAAAAATTCTTACTTTCTTAATGGAACTACATGCATTACTTAAAACAAAATTCATCTTGTGAGCGTAGCAATGGGTGAAAAGGTGAAACTGATTTTATTTTTGTTTGAAGACCGTTTAAATGTCCCGCCATTACAGATGCGCAATTAATCTGAACAATTAATTTATTCGCAAAATCAAATCGTTGAAATGTTTCTATAAAAAAATTGAATAAATTGTTCGCTGATCTTCCCGAAATAACATCGTAAAATCCTAAAAATCTTTCCACTAGTTGTCCATTTTTTACAAATCTAAAAATTATCAGTTGTTTCGGCAACCTGCCACGGAAAAAAAGAGACGTCCAATAATTCATCCTCTATATAATTTCGGAGAACATAATTTATTGAATCAAGAAGTTCGTTTTCGAGGCACCTGCAAATACTGACGCGTTACTCATAATATCGCGAAGCAATTGTCAGTATTAAATGATCGATTTTGATACTTACCTGAACACTAATTCCTTTAAATCCGGTAAAGGCCGTTTATTTAAAAAAAAACACTTTTTTGTCATATGTTAATCCACTAAATGGATTTTCTAAAAAGTTGGCAACTAAATCACTAGAACAAGAGCTCATTTTAAATTTTAATAATTTACCGAACAAACTAATTCAAACCTTTATTTCGCATGGCGTCACTTAAACAATTATTCCCTCTAATCACACAAATATACCCACGTAACACGATGTATCGCTGTCCACTCGTATACTAGTATAAACAAGCCTTCTGAGAGTGTTGCCATTTCAACTATTTTTTACGGTATTAAGCAATTAGACTGGTCGAAAAAATGGCAACTGTATGAGAACACCTGCATGGTATCGAGATTTTTAGAAAGAATCTAGCCTCCGGGCACTGTTGTCAAATTCAAAAATAGCTACTGAAAATGGGGAATTTATTGTAAAATTTAAAAATTATTAGATAGACAGGAAAAAAAATGAAGAAATTTCAACAAAATATTTCTGGTGGTCCAGCGTTCCAGGAGAATCAGAATCCTCAATCTTCCTGTTCAATCCCGTCTACATCATCAAATTTGCAAATCTTCGTCCAACCAGACAAATTAATTTCGAAAAAGGTTAGTCATATTCATTGGTACCAATTAAAATTTTATAAAAAGCATATGCATTCTAAATATATCTGATGTACATCTAAAATAAATTTCATAAATAATTAATAATTGGCTTTGATAAAACTTGAACAAGAGCTCACCTTAGATTTAAAATTTTTCTTCATTGAATTATAGGTTAAGTAACTGTATATGTGTAATTGTCTCGTTTCTTTTGTAGTATTAGTTAAATTTGAATTGATATTCATGTAAATATCATATAAAGGCAATCACGGAATTCTAAGATATTGACAAAAGTATTATAATATTTAAATGGGGATAAGTACAAAAAGTGCCTAAATACGGAATTCTAAGATATTGACAAAAGTATTATTATATATTTAAATAGGGATAAGTACAAAGAGTATCTAAATACGGAATTCTCAGAATGTTACAAAGGTATTGAAAAAGAGTACCTGGAAAATTTACCCACAACCATCACATCTTCTAGGTAAAAAGGTTTAATAAGGGAGAATGATTGATATCTATTTGGTCGCTAAGCAGATTACCTGAATATTTGTTTTTGTTAATATCGAGTGCTTCTAAAAGATTTAATTTGAAGGATTTGGGTTCTACATGCAAAATTTCAAAATTTGAGTCGAAAGTGTGTTGGTTTGTTAATAGATGATTTGAATAGTTGGAATCTAATTTGTTGTTGTCATAGCTGCGTTTGTGTTCTGAAATTCTAGTTTTAAAGTTCCTAAAAGTTCTACCGATATACATTTTGTCACAGTTGTCGTTACCACTTTTAATTTATAAACACCTGATTTGTTTAATTTTGAGGATTTAGATTTGTTATTTTTAATGAATTTAGATAGATTGTAGTCGGTTTTAAAGCAAATATTCATATTTAAAGATTCTAAAAATGATTTGATTTTTAAGGATGGTGATCCAAAGTATGTTATTTTAGCTAGCTTCACTGACACTACTAGACAACTAGACAGCTTCATTACTTATATTAACTCAATTCATAGCAATATAAAATTTGCCGTAGAACATGAAGAAAATAAGTCTATAAACTTTTTAGACCTAACAATTTCAAATATAAACAATAAACATGCTTTTTCTATATTTCGCAAACCATCACATACCTACAGACATTGCAATTCATAATAGTTCGGTCATAAATTAGCAGCTTTCAATAGTATGATACACAGACTTTTAGCAGTCCCATTAAACACTAATAATTTCAACAAAGAACTAAATATCATAAAACAAATAGCAGTTAATAATAATTACGATCCAAACTTAATTGACAATATCATAAATAAAAAGATAAAGAAACGCACTTTAGAACAAGTATATCCTTCAGATAAAAATAAAAATAATCAATTTAAAAGCTTAACATACTTTCGAACACCATCCTTAAAAATCAAATCATTTTTAGAATCTTTAAATATGAATATTTGCTTTAAAACCGGCTACAATCTATCTAAATTCATTAAAAATAACAAATCTAAATCCTCAAAATTAAACAAATCAGGTGTTTATAAATTAAAATGTGGTAACGACAACTGTGACAAAATTTATATAGGTAGAACTTTTAGTAACTTTAAAACTAGAATTTCAGAACACAAACGCAGCTATGACAACAACAAATTAGATTCCAACTATTCAAATCATCTATTAACAAACCAACACACTTTCGACTCAAATTTTGAAATTTTGCATGTAGAACCCAAATCCTTTAAATTAAATCTTTTAGAAGCCCTCGAGATTAACAAAAACAAATATTCAGGTAATCTGCTTAACGACCAAATAGATATCAATCATTCTCCCTTATTAAACCTTTTTACCTAGAAGATGTGATGGTTGTGAATAAATTTTCCAGGTGGACTTCTACAATACCTTTGTAATATTCCTAGAATTCCGTATTTAGACACTTTTTGTACTTATCCCCATTTAAATATATTATAATACTTTTGTCAATATCTTAGAATTCCGTATTAAGGCACTATATAAATTAAAAGTTTTTCATTGTATCTTCACTAGTTTGAAAAAGCTACTGTGTAGCGAAACGCGTCACTAATGTTAATTTGAACGTTAGTTCAAAATAAATAATGAAGATTTAAACAAATTAATTTGTTTTATTTCATCGTTAAATATGTTACCTTTCAACAGAATCCGAACTAATTTTAAGGGAAGAATCTCCCGTATTTTAATTAGGATTAGTTAGAATAACAAGTATTTGCCAAGAATTTCATCCTACAGAATTCACGCAGCGTCCCTGTAGAACTTTAACAATTTACATTGATTTAACTGTAGGGGATTAAACACGATTCCTTCTCTATGCTGGTCAAGTAGAAGCAATAAATATAGTTTAAGTTGTTGGGGTTGTTTCTTCCCCTATCGAAGTTAGACTTTTCTTTCATGTAAATAAATGCGGAATGTAAATAGTTAAATAGCTTTGATCAGTATTTTGTAGTTACAAGGACTTTTTGAGTTAATATTTCAGTATTAGTGTTTTTTCATTATAAGCACTTTACTCACCCTTTCCTCGTTGGGACTTGATAAATTCCAGTCGTTAAAAAGGGTGGAATGAGGGTTAGGCACTGCAATGCTGTTTGGTCGTTTTTTGGCGAGGTGGTCAACAGGTAAACTATACTCATCACAAACAGATATCTGCAACAAATAAAAAACATCGTATTTCAGTGTATTCGTCGTTAGGGGTTGTTCTGTACAACCCTTAATTAGGGAGTATAACATTAAGCCACTTTTCTCGAGAATGCAACAATGTATATTTCTTGCGTTTTATTAGAATATGCAAAATATGTAAATTAGTTTTAATACGTTTAAGTCGAAATTCAGCCTTTCTCTAAACATCCCCAGTCGTAATTATCTTCGAAAACTGTCTTACTCTAAAACCTAAGAATGAATTATGTTCACTTGTGCCTTGTAATTTAACTCCTCGAGCACGTATCCCAAATGGAATCCTACTAAGTGAATATGTAACTCTATCGTTATGTAAAGGTTTAACCAAATTTAAGATTTATTACGAACGGGCCAAGAAACCACGTGGATTCGTTACGAAAACAAAAGTGGGTTTAACTTTGTGACCTCCCGGTAATTAAACACTCTCTGGAATATTTTTAATTAACTAACTACCGGAGTATTTTTACTGTACGTTTTAAATTGTGGTGGAACGAAATTGGCCAGGGTTTTTTTATTGATCTTTTGAATTAGCCCAATATTAATCCCGAAAATTTGGTATATCCTGCTTTTATTTATTGCTTATTTAAGTCAGAATCACTGATTTCCTCATTTGGATTGTAAATTATAATTGGATTAATTTCTTCGATTTGGTTTCTACGAATTCACGACTCCTCTATTGAATTTTCGCATTTTCTTACAGTTTTCCCCAAATTTCAGGAGTGCTCGTTACCAGATTTCCAAAACAGTCTGGTCACTGTAACGATTACCACCAATGTGGTCTATTCTACAGGATTAATTATAAGAAGCAAGTCTTAGCACATGATGCCCATAACTGAACTACTACGTACAGTTTTTTTCGTTCATTCCTTTTAGCTTACGATAATTCTGGTTTGAAGCAATGGGGAAGACCTCTAAGAGATGAAATGTGCAGACAATATCATGTGTCAAAATAGTATTAAATAGATTTCCTGGCGTTTTGAAATCAAAATATTAATTCAAAATTGAAAAATGTGCGAAACAAGTGGGAGGTGCTATGACGAACTAACCCCTAACATTACTTG
Source organism: Lochmaea crataegi (assembly GCA_947563755.1). Taxonomy (NCBI): domain Eukaryota; kingdom Metazoa; phylum Arthropoda; class Insecta; order Coleoptera; family Chrysomelidae; genus Lochmaea; species Lochmaea crataegi. The sequence continues at coordinate 8,789,291 of OX387422.1, forward strand.
TCTTTGCCTGCTTCTATTATATATCCTCTGGACATCGTAGTGCAGTGTTGTCAAAGTTACTCATAATTGGCTTTTGTAAATCTGAGCTGTTTTTTCCCTACAACGTATCAACTAATGATAAAAATGTCATTTCACAACAGAGGAATTTGTTGGAATGATTATATTTTGTTTGTATTCTTTTCTTATTTCGAGAACAAGTTTGATCGTTCTAGTGCGGCAACACTGTTGGTGATGGAATATGACATTTGTTCACCGAAGCACTCTCAGCGTGATTGACGTTTTGTTCGTCTTGTTTGTGCATCTTGTTTGTTTTGTCAGTTTGTAAGGTTATTGTTGCCGTTTTTGTGTTGTATTTTCAATATTTTTCGAAAACAGCATACAAATATAATGAAGCGTAACCTCAAATTTAATTGACTTTCGTTTTGTCATACACGGAACCACGGGTAGGTATGCGGATTTACTACTTTGATAGAACTTATATGATTGGTAGGCTTAAGGTCGATTTGCTAGTACGTCACACTGCATTGCAACAATGAGAGCAGCCTCTAAAAATGGCGCGTAAAATTGTATATTTGAAATGAAAATTATGTTATTTATTGCATTCTTCATTGCATTGCATGGCGTTTGTTGGTTGTTTATTCAAAATTTCTGAATGGTACGAATCATTATCCAACACAATAACAGTTGGGTCATATAAAATTGGTAAAAGTTTCTCTTTTAATAGATATCGAAGACTAAATATATTATTCTAACGCTTTACAACAAAGTTTTAAAAAATATTGTTCAAAAACAGTGACCGTTCACTAAGAAGCATCAACTACTTCCCGGGCTATATGCCCCCACATACATTGAATTACACTTCTAAGTCAAACGGGGTCGGTATGATCTACAAGATTTAACCAACCATTTTGGTTTGCAATTAGAAGGAACATCATAACTTGTGACGATAGCGACATCTTCACCTCCAACCGCAAACCAACATTCGGGAAGTAGCTGTTTCTTCTTAGTTGAACGGTCACTGTTTTTGAAAAATATTTTTCAAAACTTTGTTGTAAAGCGTTAGAATAATACGACAATTTTACAGGAAACTGTAATAATACTTTATTGTTTCTCTTTTAACCATTTTACAAAAATCTCCGTATTCATAGTTTCGTGATAATCGGCCGATTTGATTTTGACGAAAATAAGAGATACGCTCCAACAACAAAACAATGCTTTCCACCTGCTTGCACAATAATGTGCCTTTTTCCTTCGCCATCGGTGTGTTTTATGGTTTCTATACTTTCGTACTGTCAAATTCTTTCTGTGATATCCTTAGAAAAAATCCAGGTTTAAAAATGAAGAATATGACAAAAATTTGGTTGAATTCAATAAATATTTTCCTCAAAAACCCCTTTTCTTACCAGGATGAAAGTTTAGGGCTGATAAAATCTTTTCTGATGGTTTTGTCATCAAAAACTGAGTGTTAAGGAAGGAAATATTAATTCTTAAATTAATTAATCAACATCCGTTTTCAGTTACAAACTAAGTTAATCAAAAGTTCAGTGAAAGGGCTATATATTTATATCACGAACAGACGCATTTGGCCGTAAATAAATAAGTAAAATCAGTGCGAAAGCTGTTTCGGCAAACCGTTCTCTCCCTTTTCTACTAATGAACATGTCACCACCAGAATGACTAGTGGTCTTCATTTCCTACAACCGGCCCTTGCCTGTTTTCCGACCGCTCGCTGTCACCGATACTGTTTATTAAAATACCTCCATGTTTGGCAACAAAACAAGTTGCCTTTTTTAGAAATACATTTTCTATCAAGTCGGGCAGAGGTGTGATCATTCTCGTGTCCGCGTTTTCGCTTATTTTTTGTTTTGGCAAGAACACCAACGTTTCATTAACGAAATGTGTCTCTAGTCGTTCCCCGTAAACAATTTATGCGCAACATGACTCAAATTGGCTTTTGTAGCAGTGCATTTCAATAAATTATTATTTGGGGATAAAATAAAAACATTACAATATTCAGGATTAAGATTGGCTTCATATTATGCTAAAGTTCCTTGTCTTGACCCGTCCTTATTACTAGACCTTATAGGACAAACCTTAGATCCTCCATATTTAGGGAGAGTTGTGGTTTCCTTTCCCTTACCACAGTATGTGTGCTGAGGCTTCCTCATCTTCTTGGCAAAACCTATATATGGCTGTGTCTGTCAATCCGATTTTGTTCATCTGTTTTTTGAGTCTACAATGCCTTGTCAGGAGCCCAACCAGCATCCTGGTTGGTTGTCTATTCTGGTTTAGGTACTCCGTTAATTTTGGCGATGGTTCTCTGATGAACTTGTGATGCCTTTTGGCCTAATATGATAGTGTAATAATAAAATTAAATAAGAAATAAATTCCCTTGAAACTATTTTCAATAAATCATTAAACGTTGGAATAATACATAAATATAACTATCGAGGTCGACAGGTACCGAGTCAAGTTTATCATGTAAATAAACATTTAACAGTAAATATTAAATATCATCGAACTTGAACCGTAATATAAAATATAGAGTTGACATTCAGAGAAATCCATAATGTAATCAATATTCGTTCTAATTTAGTTGAAGTCATTATGCTCTTCAGTTAAACTATAAGTATGCTATAAGGATAGATGCTTATATAGATTAAGTAGTTATAATGTGTAATAGTAAAGTATGTTAATAAATAGAACTTATCCCAGTGCCAGAAGTCGTAGTTTTATTAAAGTAAGATGACCCTCCGAGTGCCCAGGAATACCACCAATTAAAGAGGCTTATCCACACCAAATCCCCAACATTACAAACTCTTTGGCCTGTCTCTTTCCAGCATTCTCGAAACTGATTTTTGTCCAAGTCCTGCAAGCGCTTTCGCTACACCACAGAAAGGTTCTAGACCAATGTGTCACGTCATGCTACTTCTCGGGCTAGTGAATCTGCCTCTTCATTGCCCTTGAAGAGGCTATAGACGTAACTGCAACTATTCGTACAAGCATTAGGATTATACAAGCTGCTTGACGCATTATTGATCATACATGCTTGTCAAGCTTGCAATCTCCACCTTGTTATGAGCTGGTGACTTCAATCCTCTTAGATAGCTCACAAAAACCATAAAGATGGTAGAGATAGACCCGTGGATGGAAGACGTAGGGGTGAGTGGGAAAATAGAGAAATTGATTGGGAAAGGGACAGAGGTGATTAAAGTGGTAAGGGAGAGGAACGGGATGAAAATAGCGGTGGTGAGGGAAAAAGCGGAAGCCTTATTGGGAAAAAAAATTCGATTGGGGTAGATGCTTTGGATGTGGGATAAAGGGGCATAAAGTAGTAGGGTGTAAGGTGAAGGGAGTCAGGAGAGGAGTAAGTGCTGGCTATGTAAGAGCGAAGATCAGATGGCCAGAGACTGTCTGCAGGCCTTCCTTTGTAGGGTATGTGGGGAAAGGGGACACAAGCCAGGGGAGATACAATTTAGTAGGGGAAGGAAGGGAGTAGATGAAGACGATGGAAAACAGGAAGGAAAAAATGGGAGGGTCCCTCTGGTTCCCTCAGAGGGGACGAGTCTGGTCAAATAGGAGGAAGGGGAGAGCAGTGCGCGGGAAGAAGGAATGTAGAGGATGGGCGGAGGATGTTGCAGATAAATTTAGGGAAATGCAGGATAGCGCACGATATATTGGAGTGGGGGAGGGGTTGGTTAATCTGGTGGAGGACTACCTGACGGGACGTGTGATATTAGACACTAGAGGGAGGAGATATGAGACTGAGGCTGGAGTGCCCCAGGGCTCGGTTCTTGGACAACGGAAGTGTATGTTTGATGAGGTTTGTGGGATAGTATGTGAAAAGGGATGTGAGATTACGGTGTATGCGGACGATGTGTGTCTGGTATGTACGGCAAAGGGAGAGGCGGAGATAGAAAGAAAGGCGAAGATAATGTGTAGGAACGTTGTGGAGAAGATAGAGCGGTGCGGACTAGAAGTGGCGGAATATAAGACGGTGGGGTTGCTAGTGAAGGGACGGAGCAAGACGAGGGAAGTGGGGGTGATGGTGAAGGGAAGGAGAATTCGTATGGAGGAGTCTGTGAAATACCTAGAGTTGTGGTTGGACAGACAATTATCCTTCAGAACACACATGTTAAAGGCGGCAGAAAAGGGGAAAGTGAGGGCAGCATGGCTGGGGAGATTGATGTGTAATGTGAAAGGGTCGGGAGAGTGGAAGAGGAGGGTAATTGGTAGGACGGTAGAGCAGAATATGCTGTACGGTGCGGAGGTGTGGGGTGAAAGAGCGGGAGTGAATGCGAGGGCTAGGCCACACCTGCGGGTGCAGAGAGGGATACTGCTGAGGGTGGTGCAGGGGTACAGGACAGTGGGTGGACTGGCAGCAGCGGTGCTGGCAAGGACGTGATGGCTAGAGCCAGGAATAAACGCTGGAGAGGTGCGACCAGAGAGGAGGTACAGGAATGGATGGAGGAGGAAATGGATAGAAGGTGGGAGGAGTATGAGGGCGCGCTAAAAGGAGCGATTGGAAATAGGAGAGATTGAATGGACCGGAAATTTGGGGAGGTGAACTACTTCTTGACACAGGTGTTCACTTGACATGGGTCCAGAGTAGGGTACCTCCACAAGATTGGGAAAAGAGAGACTGGAGTGTGCGAGTGGAGGATGATGTGGGGCATGTGTTTAGATGCTGGAGGAATGAGAAAGTGCTGAAGAAGTTGGAGCGGAAACTAGGGGAGGCGGTGTATTGGGAGAATATGGTGGAGATAATGTTGAGGGAGGAGGAGGAATGGATTGAGGTGAGTGGCGTAGCAGAGAGCATGGTTAGGGGGAGAGAAGGACTCGATATGGCATGAGAGGTAGGAGTGATAGTAGGGAGAAGAGGTCGGTGTGGGCGGAGAGTGTGCGAGGGACCGCCGCCCGTCTCGAAGTGTGCTAGGATAGTGATTCCGAGGCGGGGGTAACGGCGAGTTTGAGGTGGGTTTGGTTGGTAGGCATCCCATTGGGGATGAGTCCAACACTGTTTGGGTCCTGGACCCATTCGAACATGAGTTTCCCATCTCGACCCGAAAAAAAAAAGATAGCTCACATTCCTTACAGACAACCCTTTTCTGCCCTAGCTGTGACTGTGGTCTTACCACTACGAATTATACAAAGCGTTTAATGAAAAACTATTCTTTTCTTCACAATAACTTTCCAATTTTGACATCTTGTATATGGATAACCCTATAAATAAGTTGAAAACTACTGGTTTTATTTGAAATATTTCCAAGACGTCGCAGATAAGTTGGGTAAAGGAGAATATTTATATTCGTTCCTTATTGTTTGCGTGTAAGGTTTAAGAGAGCGTTAAATAAAAATGGCAAGATTTTTATTATAGCAGTACTTGAAAAATCACTACATCGTGCAGGTTAGCTTTTCTACCTTCGTTGTAAAATGTAAAGTATATTGCAAGCAGTATATTATTTATAATCAGGGTTAGTAGATATTAAATGGGGTGGTACCGGGGTATAGTACGAAACTAACTGACCTACTTTATATAATGCAGGGTTAATAACCTCAGCTGACCTTTATATAATAGGAGGATGATAATAATATACAGAGAGTAGCGGAAGTCCCGTATATACTACCTTACCCCACTCCTATTATATGTCGGAGCACACTTACTTTCGCTGTATTGAATTTTAATGCATCATTCCTATACTGATATTTTCAATGATATGTCGGAGCACATACATATTTTCGCTGCACTCTGTATAATTAAATTTTTATTTATTTACTTTCGTACTTTACCTCGGTACCACCCCATTTAATATCTACTAGGGTTATATATACTTCTATACCAATATTTTAAAGATAAATTTACAATAATGTATCCCAAGGTATCGAAAATTTGTATTTATTTGGCGTGAGATCCAAAAACCATGATTTAAAGGTGGATTCATGCAACATCAACTAAACTAAAACTAATTTAAGATTGAGATTAAACTAACAATATTCAGCTAAGTTGGGAATTCTGGAACCGTTGGCGATACTTGACACTGAACCCTGTTTACACTACCACTACACTAACACTTTACACTATCTTACGCGCGTTTCGATAACCAAGTTATCTTCTTCAGCTGTTCATGAAACATAAATTAGTAAACCAACCGGTCATGCGCACTCTTTCCAATCATTTGTCAAAACTTCCAATAGTAATCGAGCTGTCAGATAAATATTAAACGTAAACTAACTTGTTTACGAAAAATAAAGTTTTAAAGTATAAAAATATTTAAACATGTAATACAATTTAACACAAATGGTGGCTGTTCGGCAAGTTCAGAATCAGTAGGTGATCTGTGGTTAGGACTTCACGCATGCGTTGTTTCGAATTCATTGCAGAAGTTAATTTCTTAGTTTTAATTTAAATCTCAATTTCTTCGTTTCTTGCATGAACATCTACATTACGTTACATAGTTTTATGTTCTTAGTTTTTGTTTTAAATTATTCTAAGTTTTTATTTTCGCTTGCATGAATCCACCATTAGTCTAGTTTACTATCGTTTCTATATTACCGACCGATTTACAGCAAATTGAACCAGCAAAAAAGTCGATCATGGGCGTGTATATTTATAATTTGTAATAATGCAAAAATAGCGCACGTGCACGTTACTTATTAATTTGGATTGGGTATATAACCTTTATATTGGTGGAAAAGATCTGTTCTCAACAATATCAAGTCTACAAAGATAGATCAGAACCGGATTTACAGACGTTTTTCCATAACCAGGTTCCCACTCTCTTTTACCTCTAACTTGAGAAGATAGACTCAAACTGTAGGTCAATAACTATTGACTTAAAGAAAGAGGATTTAAATATAATTAAAGTTGATGTATACTGTACATGGTCACGAGAGAGTTCCGATCAGTCATTAATATGATAGCTTGAAGTAATGTCCGCAGTATGTCAAGTATTGAGTGATCTATCTATAGTATTAGTGTTGTTATTCAGCTTATATGAACTAGTACCCAGACGCACTAGACTGGTTATGTCTGTATAATGTGAATATACATAAATAAGTGATTGGTTATAACATAAATATGGGTTGGATTTACCATTAGACATCCCGATTAGAATTCATCCATCTATTTAGCCGGTTGAGACAAAATACTAATGAGAGTAGGAAGTTAATCCTTTTCCTCAAAGGGTATAAAACTTTTAGAAAACGATAAAACCGCTCCCATCAATCCGAAATGCATTGCTGGAGATAATCATTTCGTTTGTTTGCACAAAGCGAGGCTCTTCAAAAGACTAAGGGAAAATGATGAAATGACAAGTAAAATACAATACAATCAAGTTGTGATAATAGATCTTATGAATACGACGTAAAGGCTCAAATATTAAGCGATATCCTAGCCAGACTGTTATAGCATTCGCGGGGCCGACTAAAATGAACGCCATAGATCATTTCGAGTACAAAAGGGACTAAGCCACAACATCGAAAGCCACTGTGATGTTGGCTACTTACAGAGTATACCCCTCGGTCTATGCAGTGGTGGCGATATTTAGAGCTAATCATACGTATTAAACGAAGGGAACAACTACGAAGGGAGTTACATAAGGGTAGAATTACGTAGGCTGAAATTAATTAAATATTATTAAGTGGAACCTTACGTAATCACTTTTTATATTAACCATATTAATATTTTTTAGTTCATATAAAAGACAGCTCTCTTTATAAAGAAAAAAATCAACTGAGGTCGTCTTCAGAGAGAAGTTGCGAACGATTTCCTAGTCAGTGAAAGTGACATTTCGCGGCTCCTCCGTAGACATATCGAGCAATTGAAAACGTGAGAGAAAGACCTAGAAGTGGACGAACAAGATCGTTATCTGACTGTATATTTATATATATATATATATATATATATATATATATATAATCGAAAACCTTAGTGTACCCGAAGGTGTTAAGGTATCTGACTGTATATACCCGTAGATAACCTCTGAGTACCTACTTGTCGCATCATACATACAACAGCGTCTTTTGAATGCTTCTGGTGTTTCGGTTTCACTTGATGATTGCACGACGTTAACTTACGTCCACGACAACTTTTGTGAAGAGTTCCATTAACATAAATTCATAAACATACTCGATTTGCTTGGGCTAATGACCATGTGAAGAGGAATTGTTCACAGATGAGTCGAGGTTTGGACGGTTTTCATTGTGTCCTGAAGCTCACAGTAGGGTGAAGATCAAGTTTCTCTAGGCATTTTTTCATCCTTTTAGAAATTGTAACAGAAGAATTCAGCGTTGCTTGACTATCAGACATGATAATACTCCTTTGGGCATCAACATTTTGAAAATTGAGCAGCTGAAATTCGCATATAATTTCATGTAAAGTCTGTCTTTGAACACATTATAATTTATTTTCCAAATAAGTAAGCTGGATTCAAATAGGTTTAAATATCAAAGATCCGTAGATTATACTGTGTAATAACAAAGATTTTATGTAGGTGTACATTCAGTAAAATCCCCGTTCGAAGCTGTTTATTTAGTTTGTATATAATTTACATAATATTTCCCAGCTCTATCAGGCAATTTTAACCTTGAATTTACATTTTTCAAAGTTTTGAATCGTTTTCTCACAAATTTTGTAGGTGGTAATCATAGAAAACTATTATTTCCTTCTCCATAAAGAAAAATATTCAATTTTACGAAACTGTAGCTTGTAAAGAATGTTTTTTGGTGTTTACTTTCCTTGATTCTGAATTTATTATTTGAGTCACGTAGTTTTGTTTATTTTCGAATCCCTCCCGTACTCCGGAAAACGTCCTAATGTAATACTTTAAACGTTTATATCTGAAAATCTCTTTAGTTGTGTATTCGGAACAAAAATGTATACCATGTTCTTAAGAATATCATGGTTTGAAAAGCATCCCCAGCGTATCCTCATATTTGACGAAACCGTGCTCCAATTTGAAAGAAGCTGAATTTTTAGAGATAGTAACATTTTCCGAAACTATCAGATTATTATATTTTTCGGGGTGATGCTCTAATAATACACTTGTCCAAAAAATTGACGCACCACCTTAAAATTATAAAATATTTTGTTCTCCTTTTTAAGAATCCACATTATAAATTAATTTTTGGAAGCCCCTGGTATAAACAGTTTCTGGCAGTGCTTAAATTTATCGATAACTTTAAACATAATTTGAAAAATAAGAAATAAACCAATGTAGTTCCAAAGTGTAAGGCACGAATCGTGTTTCTTTGAATATTGTTTTTTTAACAAAGTTTATTAAATTTGTTTATTATGGAACGGCTAAATCGAAATTTGACTCGCGATGAATGTGCCCAAGCCGTACTACCACCGTACACTAACAAAGACTAGTAGTCTAACTCTTCGGCACGCCCCTAAACGTTCCTTTCTTGCCTCGTCACCGAATTCGGAGTTGGTCGGGCCCAGAGCTAACCTTCGTATGGGTTTCGTGTATACCAGTTGTCCACAGATTCCGCTGAGTACGTATTATACCGGTTGTAGTTTCGTGTTGCGTTGTGTAATATTGTGAGAACATTACTTTTTTAAATGAAACTAAGTGTTTCTAATTAAAAAAATTATTTCGATATTGATATATCATCGTCAGAATGACAGAAGTTACATTTTATGTGATGCTTACTTGATGTTTAATATTTTGGCTAGACCAAATAGTGAGTGACCTATCTTGTGATTGACTTAATATATATTATTAGCCCTATGGGGATATCCTGGATATCTTTTTCCCATTTAAGATCAGTATAACTGTGCAATGATATAGGAAACCAAGGAAAACTATATCTGCTGATCTTTACAATAGTTACTTAAGAAGACAATTTATTAGTGGAGAGCTTCCTAGATTTATCTGTTCATTGACAACTTCATTTTGTGGGTCTCTTAAGTGTCTTCTTATTTCTAGTTCTTCAAGGAAATCTAGTTCTTGTTTCTTATCACAAATATACAGTACTTCTAGTTCTGTGTTAGGTGTCAAGAAGGTGTTTTGCGTAATGTGATTTATCTGGCTGTTTTAATCTGTATACTCGTGAGTGTTCATTGTATCTAATTTCAAAATTTCGAATTGTTTGACCAATATAGACAGCATTACATTCTGGACATTTAAGTTTATATATTCCAGACTTTTTTAATGGGGGTATTTTTTTTTACATTTAACCATTTTTTACTCACATTGTTTTCTGTTTTAAAAGAAATTGCTGTATTTGTTGAAGAAGATATTATCTTTGAAATATTATTAGAAATATTACCAGCATATGTGATGGTTTTGTAATTTTGTATTTCCCTAGTTTTTTCAGGAAATATTAATTGTAATGCCACTTTTTCCTCTTTTTCATTAATTAATTAATTTATTACATGTAATGGATAACCGTTGGATGTGGCTATTTGTTTAATTATATTAATTTATCTATCAAAATTATATTTGTTCATAGGAACATAGGGAATGCCCTATGTATCATTGAATTATTTGCTGCTAATTTATGTGACATGGGATGATTGGAATTATATGGTATAGTCACATCAGTAAGTGTTGGTTTTCTGTAAATTGAAAAATCAAGTATATTATTGACTGTAAATTATTAATATGATTGAACAATATATCTAATTGTCGTTCACTACCTACAAAACAAGCTAATATGTCATCTACATACCTATACCAAAATAATATATTTTTTGAAATGTTACATTCAAAGATTTTTCTTTCTAAACTGTCCATAAAAATGTTTGCTAAAATTGGTGATATAGGGCTTCCCATTGGTAAACCTTCATTTTGAATATATACCTTATTATCAAAAGTAAAATAATTCTGATTAATACATACATCAAACAAATTAAGTATATCTGATATTATTCCTGGATTGATATTTTTATCCTCTAGTAATTTTTTAACAAGTGTTATGCATTCTTTAGGAGGAATTTTAGTGAACATATTGGTAACATCAAATGAAATAAGTTTAGAGTTATCTTGTAATTTGTATGTTTTTAATTTTTTGATTAGTTCTATTGAATTTTCAATTGAGTATTTAGATATACCTCCATAGCTATTAAGTATATTGTTTAGTTTTTTAGCCAACTTATTATTAGGAGTATTAACGTAAGAAACTACAGGTCTAATTGGTTTCGACACTTTATGTAATTTAACAGTTCCATATGATTGTGGAGACCGATAATTTTTATTAATCATGTATTTTTTCTCATAATCATTTAAAACATAATTTGAACTATTGACAATCTCTCTAACATTATTAGAAAACTTTTTTGTTGGGTCAGCCCTTAGAATCTTTACATCACAAGATTCTATAAAATTATTACCTTTAGATTTATATTCTTCGGATTTTAAAATGATACTTAGTTTCATTTAAAAAAGTAATATGAGTAGATTCCACAAAGTAAGGGTCCAAACAGTAAATTCAATTGTGAGAACATTGTTTATATTTTTTAATAATTAATCTAAATCTAGATTAATAGAAATGGGGTTATTGAATCCTGCTGATGGTTGCAAGAGTAAAAGAGGAACAAAAAATGAAAGTGAAATTTGCGTCTCAAGTACTCAGCCGTTCTATGTCTGTTGCTTTGCACACCTACATTGTTTTTAATATATTACCAATATAAGCGAAAATAACAGCAAATTTCATTAAACAAATTAATGACCTCTTTGATCTACTGAATTCTTCCCATTTAAATAATTATAATGCTTTTATGGGCACCCAAAAACAAATTAATTTTTTGTAGGAAATTGAAAGTTTGCTACAAAATTTAAAAATAATTACGAGGGTAAATGCGTTACAAACCGAATGAAATTTATATCTGGATGGAAATTAACCATAAATTTATTAAAAGATCTTTGGAATATTTTGAAAACAAAGCAATATGGGTGATTCTGTTCTAACTGTGATTTTTTATTTCCTTCGCTATTTGTTCTCACTGGCCCTCAATCAACAATCTATTAATGGAATTTCTGTGTTAATTAGATATTCATGATTATATTTCATCACTTTTTTTGTATAGTATTACTTGCAACTTACAGTAGATCACTTAAATGTCAGTACCGTGTCATGTGCATGTCTAGAATTTTTCGATAAATTTCTTATTTTTTGTTGTTGCAATAAATGATTCAAACTAATTATCTCATAAATTAAAATGTATATAAATGTGTGCAAAACAATAAATTAAAAGATTTTTCCAAAGAATGTCTACTAAATTTACTTTATATGTCAGTACCGTGGAACGGACAATTTGAAATTTGATTATCATTCTCGATGCTTCGAATTTGTAGCAAAATCCTTACAGACTTTTATTTTTACAATAAAGTATAGTAATAATATGCATAAACAAATAAAAAAAAATTAATTTTAAAGAACAAAAATTATTAATAAAAAAAATCAGACTGCCTTGAAAATTTCTTTGGTCAAATTAGAAATTGTTGTGGCAATTCTAGAAACCCAACACCCATACAATTTTGTAGAGCGTAAATAAATTGTTCGCTCTGAAATATTTTAATGAAGTAGAAGGTGCTAATTGCATGAACGATATTAATTTTATTAGACATTAATACGGACTCGGCAGAAACTTATGTTCCCCTTTTCTACTCCAAAAACACATTTAAAAGTTTTTACCTGTGACTATCGAAATCTTACTAGTCCAGAAGGTAATGCAAGAGTTTATGTTAGTGGGTATGTTTGTTGCAACATTCTTCCAATTTGTGAAGAATTTAACCAACAAAACTTATTGGATAGAGGAGCCACGATTATCGCTAAATTGAAAGCCTATGCCCAGAAAGAAAATTTGCCTTTTGGAGGTTTGATAATACCCCTATCAATATTCTGCAATATATAGTACAACTTGAAAATATATTTATGGGTAATTTTAATAAAATGGCTGGCAGATATGGCATTGGAAAAAATCTGCTAGAGATGTTTAAAAATGCACCTTTTAACCACCCCTGTACAAATTTTCCCAAAAGTTATATGTTATCGCTTTATACTAGATTACGTATTTATTTTACAATGAAATTTATAAATTGCGACCTTAAAAGCAACAAATCAAATAAGCCTGATATTAAAAAATTTGAAAAAATTGTCTGTTATGTTTATTAAATGCTTATTCCTGCTACTTCTTGTTTTATTTCAGTCAAATATTTTGTGAACAATTCAGTACTAGTTAAATTTCAAGTGAAATAGTTAATATTCGATGGCTACTTACCAAAAGAAAACATGTATTCAAAAAAAAATAGTTTTCTAACAAGGTACGTTTTTACCGGTCCCCAATAACCTGGAAGAGGTGGGGGAGAGGTTAATTCAAATCTGGGAAGAATTGGACCAAAATGAAATAAGACAGCTTATTTTAAGTATGGGTCGACGATGTCTTGTCGTTATTGGAAACACTTGTTTTTGAGAAGTTTTTTTTATTTTTGAGTTTGTTTCCTTTTCTGTCAATTTCGAATTTTCCTTTTATTTCTTCTAGAATTTTTATTAGAGGTTGAATGTCGTTTCACCATGTATAATAAATTAAAGTAATAAAATGTAGAATAACTCTAAAAAAGCTTAGTTTTCTATTTTTGTTTTTTAATATAAATAAAATATATATATATATATATATATATATATATATATATATATATATATATATATATAATAATCGCTTGATTTTTATTTCCTGGGTATGGTTAGGTATTTTATATTTATGACATTTTAGAAAATAGACATTTTGAAAAAGCTTTCAAACGAAAGCGAAACGTCGAAAAAACATTTTTAATTTATTAAATATAAAATACCTAACCATACCCAAGAAATAAAAATCAAGCGATTATTATAATAATGGTTAAAGAATATAAAATAATATATATATATATATATATATATATATATTGATATGAATTTTTAATTTATATTGTTAATATGTGTTTTAATTTATTTATTGTAATATATTTATTTGGGCGCCAATTAATATGAATTTTAATTTAAATATTAGTGATATCGTACATCACTCACCTTTTATGATGACTCTTCACCTCAGGTTGGGTTCATGGGTCTAATGCTCACTTAGTTTCTTTTTTTTTATTTTATGATTTAATATATCCTCAGGCCGGTCCTGTGTCCTTGCCCTTGAATAATAGGAAATATTTAACTGTGAAGCAGTTTTGCCAACTTGATAGGAAGAAAACTCTTTATATTAGAAATTTATGAAATATTATTTAATTTATTTTTTAATGAACGGCGTATTTATATAGAATTGATAAGTAAATACATAAGAAACAATTCAAAACACTTATCTAAATGATCTTTCGCTCAACGTTCACACTAAATGAAGTTCTTATATCTAATAAATATATGAAAATTATACAACTCTTTTTACATGTAACACTAATAACCAAAGACAAAATAGAACATCTGTTTTTAACAGATTTTATATACAAATTGGACGATATTGTAATCGTAACGAAGATGAATAAATATTAAGTTCTGGATTTAATCACACGCACGTAAGTTTAATGATTTAACTTATAGTTTATGAAATACCTTTTGATCTTGTATTATTTTTTGAAGATTTTCTATGTTTTAGACCTTTCTGGGCCTTGAAGTCCCTTGTAGAAGTGGCTTCAATATGGCTTCGGGGTCGGCTTGGGAAGATTTTCAGTTTTGTTTACCTCTCGGAATTTTCACTCATGGTTTATTTAAGGAATTTTATATTTACAGAGATTATTTAACCTCTGTTTTTAACAGGTACTTGTTAAGGAAAGATTAGTAACACCAATTCACTTTATAGTTTCACTTTTAACACAACGTAGTCTAATTTTAAATAAAAATTTAAACATGAAAAAGCTTATACTTCTGAATTCTGTATATTTTTTGTAACTAACTGTTTTCTAATCAATAGCAACCAATATCAAATTTTTCTATCTTTTCAAAATCCATATGTCTTTTTATTTTTAAGTTTTTCCATATTTGCTGACCAATCAAATTCATTTAATAATTTTTGATTTCTGTTATTTGACATGATTGTTTTATAATTTGATCTTTTTCTGATATGAAAGTTTATTTTTAATGTCTCCAAATAATTTATTATTGTTTTTATCTTTTAGTTAAAAAATTTTAAAATTATTTGACATCTGTTTTAATTTCAGTTGTCATCTCCTTTCTTCCGTTCGAGTTGACAAATCTAGATTCACACTTTGTTAGATATGTTCATAAGTGTACTTCTTCTATTTTCACCAGTGTCAGATTTTATAACCTAATTAATAATTTTTAATTTTCAGGTTTTTTTTTTAGATTTATGATGAGCCAAGAAACTTTTACAAAGCTTTTGAAAATTCTGAAACTATGTGATAGGATTTCAATAAATTAGAGAAAAGTTATAAAGATTCCCGTTTAAAGTTTGGTGTATGTGTTGTATGATTTCACTTTCCATATCAATATATATATATATATATATATAAATATATATATATATATATATAAATAAAAGTGATGCGTTAATTTTTTGGAGAAGTAGTTACTGGCTTTTGAAATATTTTATATTCTGACGTGTCAGGATGACATTATTATGGATTTCATTTTTAATGGACTGAGTACTATAATGATTTCATTAGAGTACTGAGGACAGTTGCATCATCAACCATTGAACTTAGTCCGTACCTGAGTTCACCAAGTATGCATGAAATAAATATCAAAAAACTGTTTGTCTATACCTCAATAACGATAAGTCATCAGTAAGTTGACGGAATTTGCTCATTAAATAAACAGTCGTCAGACAGTATCATCAAAAGCAACGGTTTTTGTATTCACCTTGTATGTACACGTCACCACTTCCGATAGCCGGAGTGTTGAGCAGTCGGAATTCGATTGGGCAGCACTTTCACCACAGTTTCCATTCACAAATGCCAACGGCGACAAAATTTAATACAGCTTCAATTAGACAGAACATGCCAAGTGTATATTTTCCTCTCTGGACTGACATGGGAGTAGGACTAGGGGTCAACGAAAGTGAAATCGACACATGGAACTTTTGCTTTAAGAAAATTGTTATAAACCTTAAAATTTACATATTTGCTTAACTATTGACAGAAATAAAACATAATTTAAATCTGAACCCGATAGGAAAACATACGTTTGAATATAAATGCTACATATTGAGGGTAACGGTAAGGAATAAAAATTTGAAGGAAAATGGGAAACTCTTTTCATTTTTCCATATTTAGTTTGGAGCTAATTCTATCATTTATCTTACAACTATCATAACATATTTTTGTCGAACCTGTTTTACTTCACTTCTGCTCTACTCCATTATAAATATTTTGTCTCCATAGTATTCTGTCTCGTGTCGGTATTTTTGATGGATGGTTGTGAAATAAGTAGGTCATCAGCCCCTACAAGACGTTTTCTCAGCTGATAATGCATCTCCTTTGATTTTATAGAGCTTGCAGTAGATTTTCCGGAAAATTTAGTAAAAGTATTTATCAATTTAGATCATAATTTACTTGAAAATATTACCAATTTTTAGGAAGTGTTTAAAAGAAGCAGGAGATGCAGTTGAACAGAAACTAAACAAACTCATCGACAAATGTTCATGTACGTCAACAGTTTTCAAAAACCATTTTATTGAAGTTCAGCTCTAAATTGCAAGAAAATTGAATTACTTTTAGGATACGTCTATGATCATCAAAGTGTACTTTTCTTTTGGCGATTTAATTGGTAAATGAATATCGACAAGGAGAGAAGAAGGGGTGAATTTAACCACTTAATCTCTACCTACTACACTGTTTACTGAAAAAGTTTAGGTTATATCACTCGACTAATTGGATAAGGGCTGTGCACTTTTTTTTCTTTCGGAGATTTCCTTAATTCTTTCATCACGAAAAGGTAGTGAAGAGGACGTGAAAGTTTCATGCGTCAGCGGATTTTCGTGACCAAAAACTTTATTTCTTAATTATTTAAGGGATAAAAGTTAGTTACATTTTGTCATTAATTTGTTCTTGGAAAATTGAAGGCAAAGTCTTACACAGACAGACACGACATTTTAGGTTCAAGAGAAGTTAATTTCTCTATTTTATTCAATCTAATTGTTATATATTTCGAGAGTAGTACAGTTTCTCATGTCTCGCCCTGTATACATAGTTGCTGCTAGAAACAACTAATTTATTCAATTGCATTTTTCAGGGTTTTTTTTCTTTTCAAGTGGACGGCAATTTGTTTGCCGTCTATTCCAAAATTATTTGAATTGTAAATGTGTAGGAAATCTATTTGCGAATTTGCTTTGCCTTGGTACAAGTATGAAAGACATCTTCTTGAGATACAATAAAAATTTTAGAATCCAGTATACGCTTTTCTGAAATGAATGTATTGCATCAGACATTTTAATATTTTAGAGAGCTGGACTCGTATCACTATAAGCAAGGAAGAACGGATACGGGTGGAGTATTTATTACGTTAAATACAATTTAAAGAGTTTAGACATTCGAGATTGACAGTTAAATTTATAAGAACAGATTTAGTGTTCTATGTATTTTACATAAAAGTACCGGGTGTATGATTAAGATCGATAACCCGCTGTATCTCAGAAACTATTTATCATACAGCTTAGAGAAAAATATCTTTATTACAAACTTGCATACAAGAAACTGCTGGAAATTATTTTTAAGTTTTCTACTCCACCGCTAGAAGGCGTCGTTCAAAATAATAACACAAAAACATCATTTTTCTATAATAAATGTACCACAAAATCTAAATATTCGTAATGATTAGATCATTCTACGTAAGTTTGCTCCAGTACTTTTTCCTCTATCTTGTAAAATAACTGGTAGGGGTGAGTGGGGAAGCTGACTCAATAAAACTGTTATAACTTTTGTTCCGCTTTATGGATTTTGGGAAACTTATTCATTTGGAAAAGGGAATTCAGTGCCTAATAAAATATTATAACATCGTTTCATTCCACTGGTTTTAACTGTCGCTAGGTGGCGGTGATTGAACAATTGTTTTGTTTTCAATTTTTTTTTGGAAATCTAAGCTTTAGCAGTACGGCAAAATATGTGGATAAAACAAGATGGCTGCCCAGCCCACTTTACAAATGTAGTGAAGCATTTTTTAAACCAACAATATGTGTAGGTATAGGTGGATAGGAAGATGTAGCATATTCCCATGGCCACCAAGATTTCCCGACCTTAATGTGTTAGATTTGTATCTATGGGGTCTAATTGAAGATTTAGTATTTAAGACAAGACTTGCAAATAGAGCAGATCTTATTCAACGAATACAAAACGCAATTGACAGAATTCCCAGGACTGAAATAGAAGCTGCTGACTTTTCTACCACGCAGAGATTAAATATCTTCATCGAAAAAGATGGAAAGCATTTCGAGCGGTATCTTTAGGTTACTATACTAGGTCAATGTAGTTTATTTTTGTTGTTTTTGTTACGAAATTAATTGTTGGTTATCGTTACAATAGTTAGTTTGTAAAAATCCTATGTTTATGTACACCTTTTTTTTCTCATATCTTCGCTTAGAAAATAGATATTGAGATGCGGTTTTTACCTTTTTTTTTCCAAATTTCATCATTTTTCAAGTAAATGATAAAAAAATATAGCATCCCATTTAAAGATTCCCAAAAAAAAGTTGAAAACGAAACAATTGTTCAATCACCGCCACCTAGTGACCGTTAAAACTACTGGAATGAAACGATGATATAATATTCTATTAGGCATTGAATTCCCTTTTAAATGATACTAAGTTTGTCAAAATCCATAAAGCGGAACAAAAGTTATAACAGTTTTATTGAGTCAGCTTTTTCACTCACCCCTATCAGTTATTTTACAAGATAGAGGAAAAAGTACTAGAGCAATATTACGTAAAATGATCTGACTATTATGAATATTTAAATTTTGTGGTACTATAACGATACCTTTATTATAGAAAAATGATGTTTTTGAGTTATTATTGTGAACTACGCCCTCTAGCGGAGTGGTAGAAAACTTGAAAATAATTTCCAGCAGTTACAAGAAAACGATTTTGTTTTGTCCCAATTCTAATAAATCCCTGGTAAAATAGCAAAGGTAAAAAAGGAACGGCTTTGAACCTTTCAAGTCATATTTTCTTTACTTCATACTCGAATAAGGCCAGCATATGCTGACCAGAACAAATTACATATTATATACATGTAGATGTAAAATATATAATATACTTAATTATTATAGGTGGTTTGAATTATACCAGGAACCTAATCAATTTAAAGCATGGAAAAAGAAACAGGTCGTCAAGAGCTTACAGAAGATACATTCTAGATATTAATAGATTCTTACTAAATATAAAATTCGAGTCAAATAAAAATCAAGTCAAATAAAACTCAAAAGTTAGAACGTCAAACATTCGAGTGATACTGCTAATCCACTTTGTAGTCTAGAAAGTTTTCTGCCCTTTTGTATCTTGCCTTGCTGTCGACAAAACCAAGAGATAAGTTATCATAGAAGTTTCCTAATAAAAATATTCTATTTTTGTAGAGTTTTTTATTGTACACTACAAGAAAGGGTTGATTTGGTATTTGTTGTAGAGTTCCACGAAATGGGGAAGTTCTTTGAAGCAATATAACGAAGTCTTGACTAAAAGCTTTTATTCATTTCGGTTCTAACCTTAGTTTTAAATATCTTTAACCACATTCTGTGAATCAATTGGGGATGTGTATAAAGCTACATTTTTAGTAGATTCAAGTAAATATTGTCAATTGTCAGTATAAAATACTTATATACGTATAAAACAGTTCAAATGCCGCTGAAAAACCCCATTTATAAAACTGAACCAGCTAAAGGCGCTCATGAACTGTGAATTTATAAATATATTCTTCGGGTTATAATTCACTCCTTTATCCTTGTGTTAAGAAGCCCATTATTTCTCCCTGTACTTGTGTAAACACTAGTAACGAAGTGCAGATACCTTAATGATGCTTTTTCCTAGTGTAAAGAAAACGTTTCCGAGCAAAGTTGCCTTGAGATCGAGAGAAAATTTCTATTCCACGCGTTTTTCTGTATCGCTCGTCTGATTGCCGTATAACCCACTAAATAAAGTCCATTTGTACACCTTGTTCACGAAAGGAAAGGGACCTATCAACGGCTTATTGCGTCTTTGGTAAATTTTCAATGAAAGGTTTTTCTGTCCTCTTAATTGAACAAGTCCGGTCTATTCCGTCCTACGGTAGGCTTTTCGGAATTTAATTAGCCAAATAAATTGTTTTAGAACAAAAAGAGATGTTTTTCTACAGTCGCGCGTAAAATGACTAATTACTATATTCAAATGAGATCGTAAAGTCGACAAATGCCGAGGATTGTTACTTTACGCTCTAGCGCAAAAAAGGAATCTTTTTCGCTCGCTTATTTAATCAAACCACGCCCTCCGAATTAACTCAATTGGTGAATATTTAACAATTTATCAGATTAGAAATTAAATAAAATTATTTGAAAATTGTCAAAAATTTTGAAATATGGTCAAAAATGGTCAAAAATGGTCAATAATTGTCAATAATTGTCAAAAATTGTCAATTATTGTCAAAAACTGTTAAAATTGGACAATTTTTGTCAAAAACTGTCAAAATGGTCAATAATTGTTAAAATTTTGAAAAATTGTCGATAATTGTCGAAAATTAAAAAAAAAATTCAAAAATTGTCAAAAATGGTCAATAATTGTCAAAAATGGTCGATAATTGTCAAAAATTTTGAAAAATGGTCAAACATTTTCAAAAATGGTCAATTGTCCAAAATTTTTGGCAAAATGGTCAATAATTGTCAAATATTATCAAAAATGGTCAATAATTGTCAAAAACTATCAAAAATGGTCAAAAATTGTTAAAATTTTGAAAAATGGTCGATAATTGTCAACAATGGTCAAAAACTATCAAAAATGGTCGATAATTGTCAAAAATGGTCAAAAACTATCAAAAATGGTCAATAATTTTGAAAAATGGTAAAAAATTTTGAAAAATTGTTAAAAATGGCCAATAATTGTCAAAAACTATCAAAAATCGACAATTATTGTTAAAAATTGTCAAAGGTTCGAAAAATAGTTGATAATTGTCAAAAATTGTTAAAGTTTTTGGAATATGGTCAAAAATGGCCAATAATTGTCAAAAATGGTCAAAAATTTGGAAAAATGGTCCATAATTGTCAACAATTGTCAATAATTATCAAAAATGGTCAATAATTTTGAAAAATGGTCTAAAATTTTGAAAAATTATCAAAAATGGTCAAAAACTATCAAAAATGGTTAAAAATTGTCAATTATTGTTAAAAACTGTTAAAAATGGACAATTATTGTCTAAAATGGTTAAAAATTGTCATCATTTTGTAAAATGGTCAAAAATTATCAAAAATTTGGAAAAATGGTAACTAATTTTGAAAAACAGTCAAAATGGTCAATAATCGTCAAAAATGGTCAATAATTGTTAAAATTTTGAAAAATAGTCAATACCTGTTAAAATTTTGAAAAATGGTCAATAATTGTCAAAATTTTGAGAATTGGTCAATAATATCGTCAAAAGTTGTCAAAATTTTGAAAAATAGTCGATCAATAATACGAGCCGTTTCCGAAAATCGATTTAAACACGTAATTTATAAAATCGACTTACTAAAAATCGATTAATATACTATAAAAATCGATAACTAAAATTCGATTATAAGAAAAAAATAATCGATTTATATAAAAATCGATTAAGGTTAATCATGATGAATAGCGAAAATGACGATTATTCTAGCACTCCTATTATAAGCTAAGATAATATAAAAAACTGTTTTAATTATTAAAAGGGCGACTGTGGAAAAAATTATGTGTGTTTTTCGAGCGTAAAGTAAAATTATGGCAAGTGACACCTCGTTTGAAAGGTATTTAGAATACCTATTCAATCATACTATTTTTTTGTTTACGATGTTTTTGGTGGTTAAAATAAATAAATACTAAAATTTGAGTTTAGCTTTTAATTAATAAATATTTAAGAACAAGTTCTTATAATAATTGTTCAAAATGTGCTCCATCTACTTCCTGACAATAAAACATCCTATTATTAAACTCTTGTCGGACTCGATAAAATGTGTCAGGGGAAATTGCCCCACATTCTTCAACAATTCGTTGTTTTAAAACGTCAATACTGTCAGGAACTGTAGCGTAAACTTTAGATTTAAGGTCCGGTGACCGAGCTGGCCATTCTATTGGACCGCGTCGTCCAATCCATCTACCAGGATATTCCTCATCTAGATAACGTCTTACTGCAAAGTAATAGTGTGCATGAGCACCATCTTGTTGGAACGTTATTTCCAAGCTTCCAAATTCATCTGGATTATCTTCCAGAATTTGAAGAATTAACGGCTCAATTGCGTTTTCTAACATCTCGAGATATACTTCACCGGTTAAATTAGAGTTCAAAAAAAGAGGCCCGACTATGTGGTTTCCCAAAATACCTGCCCAGACATTTACTTTTAAAGGGAACTGTGTATGTTTTTCACGAAACATGTGAGGATTTCAATACCTCACATTTTGAGTATTAACATTTCCATTAAGGAAGAAAGTACTTTCGTCATTAAAACAAATTGTCCTTACATAGTCTAGCTGTTGGACAATTTTAGTGGACATATTTTCACAGAATTGCAGCCTTCGGTTGGGGGTCGTCATCTGAAAGTTGATGCACCATTTTTAATAATTTGTATGGGTGAAATTTGTTTTTGGTCAACACCCTGTGTACTGTACTATGACTGACTCCACAGGTAGACGCTACTTGGGCTGTGGAAGAAGTAGGGTTTACTGTAATGTCTGCAACTATATCAATTTGTTTATCAATACCAATATTTGGTCGACCCGGTCGTTTGGCATCATGAACACTACCTGTATGTTGAAACTTTTGAAAAAGCTCCCTCAAATAAGTCCTCGATATAGGTATCTCTCATTAAAAATGCGTTCCACCGCATGAAAATTATTTCCACTTTCACCAATAATTAAGATAGCTGTTACTTTGTCAGCTATAGATCACGTACCAAGATATTATCGCATGTAAAAACGCCAATTAAAAAACTTAAACTTTTTTGACAATTAACCATAGGCGGACTTTTGAATCTTTATTAATTAAAAGCGAAATTCAAATTTTAGTGTTTATTCATTTTAACCATCAAAAACATCGTAAATCCAAAAAAAAATTAGTATTATTGAATAGGTATTCTAAATACCTTTCAAACGAGATGTCACTTGCCATAAGGTCCCATTGAATATTATTGGTTTCAGTTGCCTGGTGACGTCACCGATGCCTATTACGTCACCTGTTACCACTAGTAGAGAAGCTTACAATAGTTCATTTTCACCCTCCAAATTTCATTAGTCTAAGTATCACAATTCAAAACAAAAGAGGTGGGAGGGGACTTTTGAGAAGCAAAAAACAGCAACTTCACGAGTGTGTATATATTAAATTTAATTATAAACAACTTGAATATTATAAACTTTCTGAACTATAATCGCATTCATTATCGTAATGTTCATAAATGTTTTTGTATAATTTATCATACATAAGTTTCGCCGAATTTGTGTAATTGTCGATTTCGTGTATTGGGCAGATTTTTGCCGAATTCGCGAAGTAAGCACCAGAGTTGCTTATTTCATGTTATAGGCAATTATTTATAGCTTCTTCAATGATTTTCCTTGCCCTTCTCGATAAATTAATCAATGATCTGTTTTAACCAGCATGAAGAGCTGAATTACATTGTTCATTGTTTTTAACCGCCAGGAGATTTTATAGTTGTTTTTATCGAGAAGGGCAAGGAAAATCATTAAAGAAGCCATAGTTGCTTATTTCACGTAATAGGCAAAATAGGTGCCCAATACACGAAATCGGCAATTACACAAATTCGGCATAACACATACATAAACAATTCTCAATTATAATGAAGTGATTTTTCTTAATAATTATCTTAAGCCAATATCATCATGATAACAAAATTGAATGGCTAGGGCAGGTACAACACTGCGTAGAATCGACCGCCTGGTGATAACTCAAGTGGTTGGTGATTTTTGACCTACTTATATTTCTGGTCGTACTTTACAGGACTATTAATAAAGGAAATTCACATGTTTTTAACTTCTAATATATTGCCACAGGTTTGGAAGTCTGAGAAAAGCATTGAGCCTTAAATTAATGATTAAAGGGCGTAGTAGTTTTTTAGTTCATCTAAAACAAACAAATATTTTCTCTTTCTTTCCGTTTACTTCAAATTTATTTCATGAAGAAGTTTAAAGTTTAAAACACAATTCAGCTCTCCCATTTATAAACATCTTGTATCGCGTTCAATTAACGCCGATCTCTAATTAATCCCTTCCGACGAAATTTTAATAAAAATCGTACTTTTAATTCATTGGTATTAAAATGAAAAATCTGTCTGGGATTATTTCTCCCCTTTTACTTTTCGAATACCCTTGTCAGCCGAATGAAAATTTATTTCTGAACAAACTGGAGAAGAGCATCTTATTGAAACCCATCTTTGAATTCCAAATACATCGAACTAATGGATCCCAATTAGTGTTTATTCTCTCCCCAGGCCTGGACTTTTCGTTTTACACAACATTACTGTTATTTTTAGAATTTCATATAGAAACAGAGAAATGGCATCGTTTGATACACTATTTAATTTTGAAATTACACTCAGGTTTTAGAAATGCAGGTAAAGGAAATAGCCAGACCAATTTGGCTCGACTGAATTCAATGCCTCAGTAGCTCTAATGATGGAGTCGTAGAATGGTCTTTTAGAAATCCCAGTAAAAGTCAGATAGTGGTGGTTACAAGAAAATATTTTCTTGTTTTTCCTTCCCTACTGACAAAAGAAAAATTTTAATTAATTATTTGTTTGAACAAAAAATATTGGCCATAAATATAATTTGCTTTTATATAAACAGGGCAAGCGCTAGCAATATGTTCACCAGCTGCTTTATAAACTTTATAAAGCGAAATAGACATTTCCCGAGAAGTGCTTTTCCAAAAAATTCTCAATACCTTAACCTAAAGGGTTTCCATTTTTTTCTTTAAAGTCAGTCTTTCACCTACAAATAGTGTAAGGAAATTTTCGAAAAAACGCATTTTCAACATAAAAAGTCTTCTAAATATTATTGTAGAGTACTTTCAAAATACCAATCTACTGGGAAAAAAATTCACAATACCATAACTTGAAGGGTTTGCATTTTATGAATCTTCAAAGCAAAATCATAGAAAACACCCAAAAAACCAAATTCCGAAACAAAAAACAACTTTTAACTTTAGATATATGAGTGAATATTGTGTTATTTCCTACAACTTTTCAAAATAAATATCGTTTTTATTTTCCAACTAATCATACAGTGAAAACCACATTTTTTGTTTTAAAAAGGCCGCCGCTGAACTTTTTTCCTTTGTAGCTGTTTATCAAACATTCATCACAGATATAAGTGTTATGAAGAGCTGTACCCCACATGTGATACTTATTTTTGATGTGCCTTCTCCATTATATATCACTCCTTTGTCTTATGTGAACCCTCATTTTTCCCCTTTTTGGATCATTGTCGCTTACAATGGTTATGGTAAATGCTTGGGGATTCATAATGGTTTCAGCTATTACTCCAATTAAAGTTGGTCGACTTTCATATTACCGTGAAAGTTTGAATTAACAGAAATTGTAAATTGTTTATTAAATAGAATTGTACCAAAATACTTTAATATTATTAAGAGTCTAACATGTCAATTTAAAGTCTCTACAAGCGCTAGTAAGTAGTTTTCCTACATTTTTGTTCCCGAAAACGCATTCGCCAAAATTTATAGTTGAGTGACAGGGCCGGCTTTGAGTTGGTGACTTCGTAACAATATATATAATGCTACACACAAGCCTTTTAGACCCAGGGCTTGCTGATAATTTTCTTCCATTCTTCCCTATCTCTTAGGTCTTCAGTTGCTTCTTTAGCCTTCCTATATCTAAATCTATATTTTTTTTGTCTTTCTAGCATCTGCAGTTAATAACTTGCCATCCAAGTCTAACAAATGTTTCGTATAGATGTAGTTAGTCTTTCTTTGAAGTTATTATTTTATTTAGGGCTCCTGCCTTTTACTTTTTTTTTGTTTCCATGATTCTAAATAATTGTACCTAGATTGACACATCTTTGGACTTGTTCAAATTCCACTAAAAGCATTCTCTTCTTTTCACAAGTTCGCTATCTGCCGTTTCTATGAAAGCTTTGCATTCCCTTTTTAGTTCTTTTTCGGGAGTTTATTACATCACTCCATCGTCTACGTAGGTCTGCGATTGTGCTGTTTTTGTTTTTAATGTCCTTGAGCTGTTTATTCAGTACTTCACTGAAAACTAAAGGTCTTATTAATAAAATTTTCTTACTCTTATATTAGTCAGAGAATAGTTAATCTGAGACTAGCGGACGTTTAAAGAAGTAATAAAATTGCTATTAATAAACTACGACTACGGAGATAATAGGTACTCTTTTTTTATTACTGGGTTGGGACGTTACCAAAGATTACAAAATATATATAAGATTGTTCACTCGTACGAATTCTATCGATCAAAGGATTCATACCGCTGGTTACTGTCTGGTGACTTATCCGTTGGCGCCATGCTACAGTATGTCGCTAAATCCTTACTTGCATTTAATTTTGCATATTATACGGGTTGTCGCCTATCGAGCGCTGGTATTTTAGAATTCGTTGTTCGTGTTTTATGTTTATGTCAAAGATTACAAAATATATATAAGATTGTTCACTCGTACGGATTCTATCGATCAAAGGATTCATACCGCTGGTTACTGTCTGGTGACTTATCCGTTGGCGCCATGCTACAGTATGTCGCTAAATCCTTACTTGCATTTAATTTTGCATATTATACGGGTTGTCGCCTATCGAGCGCTGGTATTCTAGAATTCGTTGTTCGTGTTTATGTTTTATAGATATTTTAAATTTATTAATTAATTATTGCAATAAGGAAAAAATAATATTCATATTTTCCTCTTCAATAGCAAAACTTATAAAATAAATATTTTGTGATATTTGTTAATAGTCTTAGTTGTATACATAATAAATGGTAGTTTATCACTTTCCCACGAATTCTGAATGCAGTCTTGATTTTAAGTACTTATAATGTAAACAATGATAAAAATATAGAGAAGCAATTAAGGGCCAGAAATGTGCCTACAATCTCTAGAAACTTTGTAGAAGTATTTCATTTAGTTTTTCGGGAAACGTTCCGGAAGTAAAATTTCTTGTTCGCATTATTTTAACTCCTGTCTTCCAAAAGTAACATTAATACTATTATAATTGTGGTTTTAAAATGCCTGTGTGTTGTGCTGTGATGGGTTGTTCCAGCAAGGTAGGAAAACCAGAGAAATATCCTTTTATCGTTGTCCCAAAGACGTTGAGAGGTGGGTATTAAATTACTTATGATCAAATACGGAATTCAACTTTTTTAAACTATTGTAACAAAGATATTAGATAATAATAAATTAGTTAGTTATTTAGTACTTATAGATACTGGGTATTCATAGAAATTTGAAAATTCACATATCTAATTTATTAATAAATATATCCTGCAGCTGCATAATATGTTTTTACTGTGAATCTAAAAAATACGGATTGTCTAATTTAAAGATCAAAATTGTTTTAGTGGTCCTATTATACTGGTGGCCAATAAGTATGTATAATTTAATTTGTGATATTCTGTATGAATAACCGCCAGATCATCAATAAGCATCACAAAATTACTAAAATGTTGAATAAAATCTGTCAACTTTTTTCGAAATAATTAACATTTAAAAACATTATATATAAGAAAAACCTTTAATAAATCATCCTATTTGAATATATATTTCCCAAGTTACCCCTGTATAGCCTGGAATAAAATATACCTTTATAATGCCCTGGTACGTAGCGGTGTCGTTATTTACAACAAAAGGGAGCCGTAAATATGATTTATGAGTGCGGCGATCGTTTAAAACACTAAGAAGAATCAGACCGCCCTCAAGTGAACTATCTTATATATATTTTGTAATCTTTGACGTTACTTAAGGAAGATTCACAGTTGTTTACAGTTTTATGGTAGGGTCACACTTGTCCTCGGGCCCACACTCTGATTGCAGTTAAAACTTGCAAATAGGGAGGAATATGACCACCTCTACTATCACCAGCCAAATCATCTCTCGAAAATGTTTTAATATTCACTGCAGTACGCCGAGAGAAACGATATTTTTCTTTAAATTCCTCTTCTAACAATGTTTCTAAGGGATTAGCCCGAATTTTATAAAATTTAATTTTTCTGATCGGAATATTCTCTGATACTTCTTTAAATTCTTCCATCATTCTCAAATCATCCAAATAATAATCTCTTCCTTCCATTGAAAAATAATTACTACTCACTGAACCAAAGCAAATACTTAATAAATATAACTAATTAATAATAATACGAACTAATGATACAAAAACAACAAACTAAATTTCGAATTAGGTTATGACAACGTATTTATATCACAAATGACAGTTCAACAAAACTAAAATTATATTTAGTCGAATGTTACTCCGAGCTTAAACTAAACACTTGTAGGGAGTAAATTATATATTTTTTCTTCTAAGCAATAATATCTGAAGTAATAGAGGTAGACAATAGACACAAACATGAAAACAATTTGCTAGCAGCCGTTATAAAAGTAGTGAATGTCAGAAAAGCACAATGGAGATTACATTATTGCACAATTTTACCTTCACAACGAAACAAATTCCATTTTCCGTAATGTGACAGGGTTTTCTTTTTCTCGCTTTCATGATGTTTGTCAACTTTCTTATATCAAATACTTACATAAATGTCGTATTGAAATAAAAGTTGGGTTTCGTATCGTGTTTTTCGGACATTTACACCCTACAAGTTATAAAAATCTCGTTAATATTATTTTATGTTTGAGAAAGTAATATAGGAGTTCGTATCAAACTCTTGAGAAATTATAAAGTTGTAAAGGTTTGAAGTTTGATCGCGATAAGAAACTCTTATTAAAGGGCAATTATATTTTAACTGAATTAATTATATTGAACGCTGGTCAGTTATGAAAAATATTTTTCAAAACATTGTTGTAAGCATTAGAATAATATATTTTTATTCTTCGATATCTATTGGTAAAACGCTTTACTAAATACGACAATTTTACAGGAAACTGTAATAATTCATTTTTGTTTCAAGCCCACAGGCTTGTTGTCACTTTCGAATTTTGGTTTGTGAGTTGGAGGGGAAGGTGTCGCTACTTTCGCAACTAACACATTTCCGTCATTGGAAGATATGTATTGTTGGCGTGGGTAGTGATAAATTCAGTTCGGGATTAACTCTCGGACGATTACATATACCTTGTACTGATGAGGCGCAATACGCCGAAACCGGTCTACAAGTTATGTTGTCCCTTCTAGTTGCAAACCAGAATGGTTGGTTTAAATATTGTAGATTTACCAACCCCGTTTGACTTAGAAGTATAATTCAATGTCTGTCGGGGCATGTAGCCCGGGAAGTAGTTCTTTGTTCTTCGTTGAACGGTCACTGTTTTTGAAAAATACTTTTCAAAACATTCTTAGTCTTATTCATTAGAAAAATATAGTCTGAGCAGTGAGTGTTACAAATTGCAATAAGAGAATAATTATTTATAAGAATAATTTATTCATGATATTTCTGCGAAGATTTAACTTCTTTTAAAGTTTATTTTTCCTCTTTAATAAAAATGAAGAACTCTTCACAGGATAGCTGTAGATTGAACTGGATGAGTAATTCTGATTTCATTAAATTTACGATTTACTAGTCGAGTTATCCCCGAAAAGCGGGACTGAACCCGTCCCACGCGGGACATTTAATTTTGATTTAAAAATCGGGACATCCCGCCAAAATCGGGACGTCTGGCAACGCTGGCAACTGACCTTAGTGGAGTTCACGTTATATTTAGTTCCTTTCTAATAATTGTCATATCATATCATCAGTATCAAAACTTTATTTGTTTGTTAATAAACATATATCTATTCAATATTATAAAATTATTTCCTAGGTACTAGCTGACTCTAGTATTTCATTAATAACCCACATTTACTTTAATTATACGAAGGGCACTACAGAGGGTTAAAAAATAATGATAGTATACTCTTTCTAAAGTAAATATGAAGACATTACTTACGTTCACGACGACTTTGTATGTTTTTGTGATGCCTTTTGGTATAAAATAAAAAAAGAAATAAATTCTCTTGAAACTATTTTCAATAAATCATTGAATGTTAAAGAATGCATAAATAAAACCCACGAGGTCGACAGGTACCGAGAGTCAAGTTCATCACGTATGATTACTATAAGTAATTATATAACATTCAATAGTAAATACTAATATGAACTTGACCAGTAATATATAAATAGCTTAGAAGCAGATGATAACAGAATCAATTAAATAGTATTATATTATTATTCAAGATATTCTATTCAGAATATGCTATGAGTAATCTATGATGATAGAACTTATACTAGATTTAGTAATCATAGTTAGTTGTATTTGTGTAATATAAAGTATGGTAATAAATATAACATATCCCAGTGCATGAAGTAGTAGTTTTATTGAAGTCAGATGACACTCCGAATGACCTGGAATATCACCAATTAAAGATTTCCAACACAACATCCCAACGTCACAGTACATTCATAAAGGTAGTGTGCAGTGCGATATAAAATTGCCCATATCTTTTAAGCCGTTAATTTCATCGAGATGTCACAAAAAGAATGCTTTTACTTTAATCTTGTATACCCTGTATAGTTTTTAAAATTCCGATGTTTCTTGATGGAGTTTTACTGCCAGATTACATGAATTTTGCAATATCTGTACAGGAATTTTATCCTATAGGTAAATTGAGCGGAGTGAAGTAACCTGGATATATTTTCGGTGAGCTAGATCCAATATGTCAAAATCATGTAATCTATCCTACTCCTTCTTGAAAAACATCCAATCTTTGTAATGCACTTTTAGTTTTTCAAGAAGGTGAAGGGAAAATAATGATGGCATTCACAATTCCCCTTCTTGAAAAATATTCTATATTTTTTAATATACTTTAAGTTATTCAATTGTCCAGATAAAATGCAAGATGTAAAGTAGTATATTCAAAAGAACTGAAAGAAAAATGAGTTCAAATCTAATTTATCCCTCACTATAAATAATATGCTACAACCATTATTATACGTTATTAGTCAACACAACAAAACCCGAGAATCCAAGAAACGATACCAACTTTCTCAAAGTATACCAATTATCCTAAGAGGCTGTCCTAAAAAACTTTACTCCACTTTTCCTTTTTTTTGTCCTAGTAATTGCATTAGCCCTCATCCATGACAGATTCTCCTCAAAATAATAGGCCAACTCCAAAACAAACGACACCTGTCCAATTTTCGTAATTTATATTGTGACAGTAACCGGGATTTCTCATCTTCTCGACAATAAATCTTGCGAACTTCATCATTTCTCATTACGTTTTCATCAATAATCATTTCGAATGATAGAATCGTCTCAGAGTATTATGGCGGGCCATTAGAGAAGGGTACCCGACCCCTGTTTTGTTTGCTTTTGATTTTATCAGAACTATTGTCAGAGGGTCTTTTTGCAAAAACAAAAACTCTTCGGTTAGGTAATAAAAATAGCTATCGCGTTGATGGAAAAACTTTACACAGTGGTAATTATGAATTAGTATTCCCTCTGTAAATAAGATAATATATACGTCACTGTATTTTGAAGAATTAAATAAGCTATTGCAATAGCAATTATTATCTGCTGTTCTTTCGCCCCTCTTAGTTTAATCTGTTTAGATTGCGGATCCCATAATAAACGAGTTTATGTACCGCGTTTTGGGGCATTTCCCAAAAAACAATATTTTTTTATATTATACTAATCTTTAGGTAACAAGTGCACTGAACAATTTTTTTCGCGATATCTCTTATTTATAGCCGATTATCCTTAACATAAATTGGGGCTAAACAGCAGAAAGTTTACGCTGTATATCCGAGAATTAAAATTAAAACCATTATACACTCCCCTAAAAATATCTCCCTGCTTTTTTTTCAAAGTTGTATTACTGTTTTAAATGCAACCAGACTGGGTTTTGAGTTATTTTTTACACTTAACTGCAGTTAGATGAACAGTGAAACAAATGGGGGTCGTCATTGGTGCATTCTTTCAATCAATCACTTACGTGGAATTTGATTAAAAATCAAATTGACAAATTTAGTCATGAAATTCCATTTCATTTGTAACAAGGATGCATGAAGAGTGTCATAGTCTGTATCCTTGGGAGTTAAAATCATAAAACGTAATTTTTCAATAATAGGACCCTTAAAAAAAAGGTGAAATGACACTTGATTCCAAACTAAATTGGAGGACACACCAGGAAAAAATTACTACCAGGGCAACTAGGCTTTTTTGGCAATGCAAAAGAGTAATGGGAAATACGACTCGAGATGTTTCACTGGCTTTACACATCTGTGATAAGGCCAACGATCACCTATGGAGTCTGGTGGAGGAAGACAGAAGTGTTTTCTACAGTGGATATATCATCTGCAATATGCTAAACAGCAAAAAGTTTACGCTGTATATCCGAGAATTAAAATTAAAACCATTAAACACTCCCCCAAAAATAACTCCCTGCTTTTTTCTCAAAGTTGTATTACTGTTTTAAATGCAACCAGACTGAGCTTTGAGGTATTTTTTCCAGCGACAAAGGCAGATTATAGCTTCTTTGAACAAGTAGATCAATCATACACTTAACTGCAGTTAGATGAACAGTGAAACAAATGGGGGGTCGTCATTGGTGCATTATTTCAATCTCTCACTTACGTGGAATTGATTCCAAACTAAATTGGAGGACAAACCTGAAAAAAAATTACTACCAGGGCAACTAGACTTTTCTGACAATGCAAAAGAGTAATGGGAAATACGATCCGAGATGTTTCACTGCCTTTACACATCTGTGATAAGGCCAACGATCACATATGAAATGATAGTCTGGTGGAGGAAGACAGAAGTGTCTTCTACAGTGAATATATTTTCTGCAATACAAATATAAGCTCTCCTTGGTATTACGGGGGCATTGAACAGCACGGGGATAGCATCGATGGAAGTCCTTATTGGCCTGCCTCCTCTGGAACTTTTTGTAAGGACAGCGGCATTGATAGCGATCCTCAGGCTGAAATCAGAACAATGGTACTGATACAACTGGAACAATACTAGATAAACCCAAATGAGTTTGGATAGCATGATACCATCCTGGAAATATCATCTGGTTCTAAAACAAACCATGACACTGGGGCTGGTATAAATGGACTTGAAAGGAAATTGTTCTGTAGCCTTGGTCGATACGATTTCCACTATAGCCTGTATTTATGAAATCACCAGACAAGGAAAATCAACCAAATTATTGAAACTGAACAAGAGACATTTGAAGACAGATACCTGGTAGTTTATTATAATAGTAAGTATAATATTAATGATTTACAAAATTTTATTCATCATCTTCCGAGTAGTCCAGAGAAATAATAAGTAGCTCTACACTACAGTGCTTTCTAGCAAGTTATCAGTTACCCACATTATCTCTTCCACTCCCTTCACATGTTCGACGATTTCCCCTAATTATCTAATTAGTCTTTAATGCCTGCAACATAATCTGATTTGTTTTCTTTCTTATTTATATATATTGTTTTCAAATACCTTCTCGTTATTATTGTATTAAACAATGTTAATTATCGTCAAACGTATTTAGAAAGTAAATTGAACAAGAATAAAAATAGTAAGATTGCTAGAAAATATTTTGTATAAGATATGGTCATATACAATGGCCGTATGAAGCAAAGTATAATAAATTGCAACAATTTTTGTTTAAAAATTGAATAGATGAGGCTTTTACTTGATGAAGATCCATACTAATGATGAAATAAAACAATTTAATTTGTTTCAATCTTCATTTTTATTTTGAACTGACGTTCAAATTAAAATTAGTGACGCGTTTCGCGTTTCGCTACACAGTAGCTTTTTCAAACTAGTGAAGATACAATGAAAAACTTTTAATTTATATAGTGCCTTAATACGGAATTCAAAGATATTGACAAAAGTATTATAATATATTTAAATAGGGATAAGTACAAAAAGTGTCTAAATACGAAAGTCTAAGAATGTTACAAAGGTATTAAACAAGAGCACCTGGAAAATTTATCCACAACCATCAAATCTTCTAGGTAAAAAAGTTTAATAAGAGAGAATGATTGATATCTATTTGGTCGTTAAGAAGATTACCTGAATATTGGTTTTTGTTAATCTCGAGTGCTTCTAAACGATTTAAATTAAAGGATTTGGGTTCTACATGCAAAATTTCAAAATTTTAGTCGAAAGTGTGCTGGTTTGTTAATAGATGATTTGAATAGTTGGAATCTAATTTGTTGTTGTCATAGCTGCGTTTGTGTTCTGAAATTCTAGTTTTAAAGTTCCTAAAAGTTCTACCTATATAAATTTTGTCACAGTTGTCGTTACCACATTTTAATTTATAAACACCTGATTTGTTTAATTTTGAGGATTTAGATTTGTTATTTTTAATGAATTTAGATAGATTGTAATCGGTTTTAAAGCAAATATTCATATTTAAAGATTCTAAAAATGATTTGATTTTTAATGATGGTGTTCCAAAGTATGTTAAGCTTTTAAATTGATTATTTTTATTTTTATCTGAAGGATATACTTGTTCTAAAGTGCGTTTCTTTATCTTTTTAATTATGATATTGTCAATTAAGTTTGGATCGTAATTATTATTAAGTGCTATTTGTTTAATGATATTTAGTTCTTTGTTAAAATTATTAGTGTTTAATGGGACTGCTAAAAGTCTGTGTATCATACTATTGAAAGCTGCTAATTTATGACTGAAAGGGTTGATCGAACTATTATGAATTGTAATGTCTGTATGTGATAGTTTGCGAAATATAGAAAAATCATGTTTAATGTTTATATTTGAAATTGTAAGGTCTAAAAAGTTTATAGACTTATTTTCTTCATGTTCTACGGTAAATTTTATATTGCTATGAATTGAGTTAATATAAGTAATGAAGCTGTCTAGTTGTCTAGTAGTGCCAGTGAAGCTCGCTAAAATGTCATCTACATATCGGTGCCTGTATACATAAATTTTTTACTAAGGGGGTGTTTATAAATTATTTTTTCTATGTTATCCATGAAAATTTCTGCTAATAGGGGACTGAGGGGGTTGCCCATAATCAAACCATCTTTACTGCTATAAATCTCTCCATTGAAATGAAATGTAGAACGCATGTAGAACCCAAATCCTTTAAATTAAATCTTTTAGAAGCCCTCAAGATTAACAAAAACAAATATTCCGGTAATCTGCTTAACGACCAAATAGATATCAATCATTCTCCCTTATTAAACCTTTTTACCTAGAAGATGTGATGGTTGTGGATAAAATTTTCCAGGTACTCTTTTTCAATACCTTTGTAACATTCTGAGAATTCCGTATTTAGACACTTTTTGTACTTATCCCTATTTAAATATATTATAATACTTTTGTCAATATCTTAGAATTCCGTATTAAGGTACTATATAAATTAAAAGTTTTTCATTGTATCTTCACTAGTTTGAAAAAGCTACTGTGTAGCGAAACACGTCACTAATTTTAATTTGAACGTTAGTTCAAAATAAAAATGAAGATTTAAACAAATTAAGTTGTTTTATTTCATCAATTTTTGTTTACATTAAATTACGTAAAGAAGAAAGAAATCACAAAAAGTCAGGTAATGAGGTAAATATGAAATTATAATAGCAATAGGGTTTTATAATGAATGTATATTTCCAAAAATATAAATGAAATTTGTTATGTAGTTGAACTCAGTACTCTTGTTCACAAAATGGCTTCTAAGTATATAGTATTGGATTAAAAATGGAGGCGGTCGTTGGGATAACTGATAATTTTCGATAATAGCGCAGTTAAAAAAAATGAATAAATTCTGTAAACATCATGGTATTAAGATATTATTTGATAAATAGATATAAAGCGGTGGTATGTTAGCCTTAAGTAAAATTTATGAACTTCTATAAGGTAATGTTATCAACACCATGCTACAGGGGCTGTAACCCCACATCAAAGGGGCTGCAACCTCGCAAGACTGCAGTCTAACCGCAGCATACTCCCGAAATTGCTTGAAATGTTATGCAAATAAGAAGGAGGTGAAAGAAAAACGTCTAGAATTTCAGATAAAAGCATCGTATAATCCCTACTTTAGATTCCCTGCCGGCAGCTTTTTCTTGAAATGTACAAATTTACCTAGAAAATATACTAGTCGGACAAAATCCGTAGTCTCGTTAATTTTTTTTTAACTGAATTATCTCTTAACGCTTGAGTTGGCGAACAGTCTTTTCGCCAGAATAGCAAAAGCAGATTATGAGCTTTATATATGTGGCTCTCTGACAGATTCCAAGTTATTGTTCACGAGGGTTGCTTTTGATGTTTTTACCAACGAACCATATTATTGAGATATGTCAATATGAAGCAAAAGTATCTCTTTTCATAAATTAAAGGATCAAAGAAAAGTTTGTTAAATTGATAAATATGAAATTGTGTGAAAAAAATCCATTTTATTATTGTCACGTCACGCAAAAGCGAAATTTCCATTTTGATTGACTTGTAAATAAAATATTCAGCAAGTAGGAATTTTGCTAAAATGCGAGCTATATAGAAAAATGGTTGTAATTTGATACGTCAGCGATATCGGAGTACACTTTTATTAGAGTTGATTATTTTTCAGTCGCCCCTACACCTTCATCCCTTTGTCATTTGTTTTTTACCCTCGATCGGTTGGAGTAAATAGAAGCAATTTTGCGCGTTAGAGGTTTTTCATCTTGTCAATAGGACAGACTTTTATAGTCATCCGGGGAAGAGTCCTCTCTCTTGTGATTTTTTAAAATCTATTCTCGATTGAAATGGACCTTTCAACAAAAGAGGGGCTTTAGCCATTGAAAAATTCTGAAGTGTAATCCATTTTTTTGTCTTGTTATGGAGTATATTTATTTTAACGTTTTTAAAACCATACTATCCGTTTGGACATTACAGATTTCGAATAACCATTTCTATAATAGTGTTGTCGAAAAATATACAGGCTGTCACGACGAGCTTACACTATGTGCAGAAACTTTGTTATTTTGCATAAAACACCCTGTATATTTTTAAATCTTCAATTATTTTTAGTTCAATTCAATCTTACTAGAGTTATTGGTCGCATTCATCCCAACGTAGCGCTACCGGAGCGATAATCAATTTCCAGCTGAACGCGTGTTTTGTCAACTGATTGATGTGAGCGCTGTGGTAGTAGTCGCCATTTTCCTATCAGAATTGAAATACGCTACGCTACCGATCAGTGATGCATTAACTGTCATTTATGACAATTATCATGTTAATAAACAGAATTTTGTTATATTTAGACATTTGTATCTTGAAAATGAATGAACACCACTAGGAACTAATAAACTTAATTGAAATCGAAGATAATAATTATTGAAGTCAGTTAGTACATATATCAAATAAAATTAGGTTATGTTGTCTTATCATGATTAGCACGTACAGCAGAATTAAGAAACGATTACTCTAAAAATCGCTACCTGATCAACTTTGCTGTGAAGACAATGGTATCTTCACACCTATTGAACCGATTTTATCATAGTTATTATTTTTGCTTCTTAAATGCATTGCATTAAAAACCCTGTCAGAAAACAAACGTCATTTTTAACCACCATAAACAAGAACAACGCCTCGTTTCTTTTATTATACCAATCTATAAAAACATTTT
This sequence comes from Lochmaea crataegi, assembly GCA_947563755.1. Taxonomy (NCBI): domain Eukaryota; kingdom Metazoa; phylum Arthropoda; class Insecta; order Coleoptera; family Chrysomelidae; genus Lochmaea; species Lochmaea crataegi. The sequence continues at coordinate 8,827,172 of OX387422.1, forward strand.
TTCCGGCACATTTTCCTTTTTTACAACAGATATCAACGTTAAAATTCACATTCGTCGGATTTTAAAAATTATCTCCCATAAATCGTAAGGGGAAGGGCGAAGGAAACAAAATGTATTTTCCTCTGTATGTTATCCAAATAATAAAAGCGACCCATTTGGTTTTTCACGTTTAAATTCTTTAATTAAAATTGCTAAGAAAAATTGAAATCGCGAAATATTTTCATATGTACCCCTTTGTTCAAAATTTACAACTACAAAAATCAACTGTCCTACTCAGATAAAATCATTCTTTCGCCTCCAAATAGCCTCATGAAATTTTCAGAAAAAGCATTTCCAACATAAAAAGTCTTGTAAATACTCTTTCCAGCGAAGTAATTGATAGATGGAAACAGTATTTTGAGGAATTACTATTGTAATGGGTAGTTAATTATTTAGGTTAGAATTTATTCTTATTGTGAAATTATAGGTTAATAACTTTAGTATGTATGTGTTTAGTTATAATAATTATTGTAATCATAAAATATATCGACTAAGCAGTATAATTTATTTATCGATATAAGTAACAATTGCAAAATAAGCAGACACGCGCTAGATTGAAAGAATGTGTAGTCTGGCAATTGTTGCTTTGGGTTTTTGGTCGGAGAGTTCAAATTAAACATTTTTCGAAGAAATATGTGTTTTATTTAAAAAACGTCAACCCTAATTAAAAGGAACCTAAACCGAATAATCTAACATTATTAGACTGGGATCAGACAAAAAAGTTCAAGACAAAAACAAAAAAAAAATGATGAAATAATTGAAAATGAAGACCTTGTAACTATAAAAGAATTAAAGGAAATAGTAGGTGAATTAAAAAATTGAAAATCTCCAGGAACTGATAAATTAACAGCAGAGATGTTCAAGAATCTAGGGGAAACAGGAACAAAAATATCATTGAAAATATACAACACTGCGTGGAGTGAAGAACAGATTCCGGAAGATTGGAAAACAGCCTTAATAGTTCCTATATATTTGAGAGAAAATTAGAGACAGTAAGTTGGGACCACTGATAGAAAATACTCTTGAATAATCTTAAAGTGGATTTAGAAAAGGTCGAAGCATCCAAGACCACATATTTACGGTGAAACATATAATTAATCAAGTTCTCAGAAAAAGAAAAAGAGGTATATATAGGATTTATAGATATAGACAAAGATTTTAATAAAGTTCCAAGGGAGAAGTTGTGGAAAATACTAGAAGGAAGAGGAGTCAACTACAAAATAATAGACATGATTAAAAACATCTACAACCATTTTCAACACAAGAATGATTAATGAAAGGAGGGGCACTAAGTCCATTATTATTTACAATTTTCATTGATGAAACAATTGAAAAATCGTCAACCAAAATGGCAAAACTACACGTGGGACATGGACATTTACTAAGAGTGGGTATATCAGAAGCAGATTTTGCAGATGATTTAATAATTATGGCAGAGAAAGAAAAGGATTTACAAAATAATATGGAAGACGGTATCTAAAAAATTTGGAATGACGGTCAATCAAAGTAAAACCAGAGTTATGGTTATAGGACAGAAACAAAAACAGTTAAACATACAATTAGACGGAATAAAAATTGAACAAGTGAGAAGCTATAAATACTTGGGAGTAGAATTAGAAGAAAATGAAACGCAGGAAGTTGAAATTAACAATAGAGTACAAAAAACGATGAAACTTTACCTCACGATGAATTCGACAGTTATAAATAAAAAATAAATTTCCAAGTAAACAAAGTTAAATGTATTTAAAACAATCTACCGTCCAATGTTAACGTTCGGGTGTGAAACTTGGGTATTAACAAAAAGAGTAAAATAGTAGCAGTTGAGATGAAGTATCTTAGAGGAGTTAAAGGAGATAAATTAAGAAATACGAAAATAAGAGAAGACCTTGACATAGAATCAACACTTAAATTTATTTAAAATTGAGCTGGTGGGGACATTTACACAGAGACCAGTAAAAAAGGTATGGCAATCAAATATACAAAAAAGAACGAAAAAGAGAAGACCAAAACAAACTTGGGATGGTAAGCATACTGCAAGAAAACGGAAAAACATGGACAGAGGCAAAAACAATGGAGAGATAGAAAGCAATGGGTTAAATTATATAGGGGAAAGTCGGCTATATTGTACCAGCTCCTAAATTGTACCATTCCCGAATTTTAAAGAAAACGATACCTTAAGCGCCATATTTTATTGCCACGAGGTACTTTTATGTATTTGAAGGTTAGTAGTTGAAGAGAATGTCGTTCCGCAACGGTTTCGAAGGGCAAATAGTGATTACATAATTTATTCCTATTTCAAGTGAGTTTCGACTACATTTTCTTAAGGTTTAAAACAAAATCTATGATATTTAGGACGATTTGATTAATATAAGTCTAAAATTAACTATATTTAGCACCTTTTCGTACAAATTTAAAATATAACCTCAAAAGCTTAACGAATTGTGAATAAAAGTTTCCAATTTTGTCTAGTTGCCTAATGTGGACCACTAAGGTGTTTCTTAATTTGTACCGGTCCAATTTAAACGACTCATGCATGTTTTTTTTAGAATGCCACCTCTTAGAAAACGAAAGGGAAAATATTGTCAGTGGTCAGAGGAAAATATGAAAGAAGCAATTGCGAAATATAAAACAGGAAAATATGGTCTAAATATACCATGTACGAAGTTCCTAAGCCTACTTTCAAGAGACATCTAGCAGCAACGAATAAAAGAGCTTTAAACGGTAAAAAAATATTAGGTAGCTCTACAGTTTTCTCTGTTGAGGAGGAAGCAGGGCTCGAAAAACATATTCTTGCTTTAGAGGAAATATTTTTAGGTCTTACCATTAAGGACACCAGAAGAGAAGCATTTCAATTCGCCGAAAAAAGATTCTAGAAAACATAATTTTAGTAAAAGAATAGGTATGGCTGGGAAGAAGTGGTACTACAATTTTATGAAACGCCTCCCAAATCTTTCATTAAGGCAACCAGAATCAACATCATTAGCACGTTGCAAAGGATTTAACAAAAAAATGTTACAGATTTCTTTAATAAACTTGAAAAAATCATCGATGAAAATAAATTAGATGCCACAAAAATATATAATGTAGGCGAGTCAGGATTCTCGACAGTCCAAAAAAGTAATCAAAAAATTTTAGCCAAAAAGGGCAAACATCAAGTTGGTACTATTGGCAGTGAAGAAAGAGGAGTCAACACTCCGACAGTTGTTTGCGCAAGTGCCTCAGGTCAATTTGTCAATGATTATATTTAAGAGAAAACGAATGCAGAACTGACCATTGGAGCACCTGTCTGTTTGGTGGAGATATCAGACACAGGCTACATTAACTCTGAGATATTTGTAACTTTGATAAAAAAATTTATTGAAGTGGTTAAGCCTACAAAGGAAAATAATGTTCTTCTGGTATTGGACGGTCATAATTAATACCCATTATAAAAATGATGATGCTATAGTTTTGGCCCGTGACAATGGTGTAATTATTTTACAATTACCAGGCCACACGACCCATCGGCTTCAACCCCTAGATGTTTCGGTTTTCAAGCCTTTAGAAACATACTATAACAAAGCCATTGAAAAGTGGTCAAGACAGCATGCTGGAATGTGAGTTACGCAATTTCATGTTGCTTCTCTTCTTAATGAAGCTTATGGCAAAGCTGCTGCTATAGTAAATGCTACGAACGGTTTTCACAAATGTGGGATATGGCCTGAAAATAGAGATGCTTTTTCCGATGCTGATTCTGCTCCTTCAGAACTATTGGCTGATAAAGAAAATATTTCAATTGAAACGATGCCAATCGAAATTTTGGAAGAAAATTCCAATAGTAGAGAGCCACCACAAATTCAAGTTTTGGTAGATGTTCACAGAGCAGCTGATCACGTTAACACTGAAAAAATCGATACACAGGCAACCAAAAATTTAAATGTGTCAATTGTAGATATTCTTCCCTTTCCTGATGTTAGTGAAGCTAAAAAACAGAAAATGGGTAAGAGCGCACAGACGGCTGAAATTATTACATCCACTCCCTATAAAGAGCAACTGGAAGTAAAACAAAATGCCGTAGAAGAGAAGAAGAAAAGAGCTATTTTGGGGTTGAGATGTCACAGAAACCAGCAAGAGAAAAATCAATTTCGAAAGGAAAAAAGAGGCCAAAAAAAGAAAATTCTCAAATACAATACGACTTACAACAACCATCATCATCAACAAATGAAGATATTTTAGTATCCGTCAATTATGACAAAAGTGAATGGTACTGCAAGATTTGTAAGGAATGCTTAATAGATGATATGATTCAATGCATAAGATGTAAAGAATAGGTACATGAATCATGTGCAAATGCTTCAGACAATTACATATGTGATATGTGCTCTTATACATATGTGATATGCGCTCTTATACATATTGCAGCATTTTTTTTATACCAAAGAAGGTCGTTTTTATTTTTTTTATTTCAACACAATTTATATTTGTTTTAAGTTTTAAGTTTTCTTGTTGTGCAAATCTTGTTTTATTTTTAATTTTACTAACTAATGAACTATTAAATATATAACAAAATAAAATATTATGTATGTAATAAAGGATAGTACAATTTAGGAAATCATCTGGTACAAATTAGGCAACCGGTTGCCTAATTTGTACCACTTGCAAAGTTTTTAAAAAAGTTAAATTTGAACCAAAAGACATTATTCTAAAATTTTGAAAAAAAGATATAATGTTTTCAAAACTGTAATGAAAATTATGGAGCAATTTAAAATATCATTTTCTAAAATTTGTAATTGCTATAACAGAAAACGTCAGAACTGGTCCAAATTGGGCAACCTTACCCTATAATACTGTGAAAAGACCAATCTACTGTGAAAAAAATTTAGAACTCACCCTTTTATACGACTAGACGCTATGAAGAAGTCTTACCTGTAACAAAAAAAGTGTTAACATTACGAGCACATTCAATACAAAAATGTTAACTGCGTACAAAACTGCCAGTTAAATATTTGCAAATCTCACTCAGTTTAAAACTAACGAAACTCTATACGGGTATCATTTTCAAGAGAACACAGCTATAAATTTGCATTAAAAAATGGACCTATAAAAATGACAAATCCAAATACCATCCTCGCGGATTTACACCGGCGCTTTCAAAAAAATATATAGGTGATTTTTTATAACGGAATTTAAATGGTCTATCAGTGACGTAGGTGTTGAGTTTAATTTACATAAAAGTGCAAATACTGTATGATATTTTTATCCCATTACTCTGAAATTTATATTTACACGAGAGTTTGACTTTTTAGGACTATCTCAAAATTGAATTATACTCATAGTAGGGAAATATATTGTTGATAAATTACTAAGAAAATTGGTCGATAATGGTGAATTTTTCAGCTTTTTATCAAAAACATTTTTCTCCAATATTTGTATAAAACTGTTCGGAACACAATGCATAACAGCTTTTTTTATTCCTTCAATATTAATCCCGCTTCAAAAGTATATCTTCCAAGCCACTGCAATAGGGGCTACCAATTTTTTTGTTTGCGACAAAGTGTTGCTAGAATTTTTATTTATTCCATGTTTGATATTCCTACAGGAATTCAACGGAACATTCCCTGCATACCGCAGAACAATTCAACGGCATTTTGTGGTTAGGTTAAAGAGGATATTATTGTTGCATAATCGTGTTGAATTGGACACATTTACTAGCCGATTAAATTGATATTCTAGGGGGAAAGGAATTTAGTTGATATAACTGTGGTCTCTGTCACAAGCTGTTTGATTGTACATGGAATTAGTTAGAGAGGATGCAAGTTTGTAAATACACTGCTCAACAATTGAAGTGGATAATTATAACTTTTGCAAATATTTTATTTAAAAACGTTGTCAAAGCCACCACATTGTATGTTGCGTATAACCATATATCTATAGTCAATATTCTTTACTTATTATTTTTTTCAATGCCTTAGCTCTTATCTTTTTAACTGAAAAATATGGGTATACTGTTTATATTTTTTATACTGATATCGGCTGTATTACTGTCGTTTTTACCAATAAGTCTTCTTATTACGTTAAAGTTATGCCTCTACGATTATAGGCAGTGCAACTGGAGCAATTAGTGCGTTGTAATGTGTTTCAAAGCGTTGTCAGTCGAGCATGGAATCGACATGTTGCAACTGGAAATGCAGAGTATACATATGGAGGAGGACGAGGACGAGCCACAACCCAAATTCAAGATCGGCTAATAGTCCTGATTGCTAGGAGAAACCCAACATTGAAGGCTTAGGAATCAACAGCTTCTTTAGACAAGCTACTGGACTAGTTATTTCTGGCCAGACTAACAGAAGAAGTCTGCATATTCGTAATTTGAGGGCAAGAAGACGCCCTACATACCAACGGTTAACGGCGGCGCAGCGTGCATGCAGACGTCGGTGGGCTATAATAGAGCACAGCAATTGGAATCTTGAAAATTGGAGGCATTGTCTTTTCTCCGACGAATCACGATTTTGGTTGTATACGTCTGATGATCGAATTTTAGTCTGGAGAGAAAAAGGACAGCGGTATAATGCAAATTTAATATGGCGCCAACCACTCCTTTCGGTGGAGGATCAGTTTGTGATATGTTATGATGGCCGCACTGAGCTGCTGGTCTTGATTCAGCAAACAATGACTGCTGTAAGATATCGCGACATGGTTATTGAGCCTATAGTCGTACCATTTGCTGGCGCAAGATTTGTTTTTATTGATGATAATGCTCGTCCTCAACGAGAAAGACTTGTGAACGACCGGGTAGAACATCATGGGTTTACTAGGATGGAGTGGCCACCCTGCTCACCAGACATTAATTGCATCGAGCATGTTTGAGTTGAAATTAAATCGACTTGAACAACCTCCACAAACATTACACCAATTAGCTATGGCATTGCAAGTCATCTGGGCAAGCATTGCAAGCAATAATTTAATAGATAGTCTCCCAAATCGAGCATTAAGGCGAGTCCGAGGTGGTCCTACACGGTATTAATTTTCACAAACAGCCGTTGTAAATAGCATAATGAAGGAACTTTGTATTTTACTTAATTTGGCATTTTTTGTTTATTGAATATTTGTTTTTGGGTTGCTTTTGTTATTCTCTGAATTAACTGAAGAAAATTCAGAAATTTTTATTTTATCCACTTCAATTGTTGAGCAGTGTATATCAAATATACGAGAGAAAAGAAACTGTAGAGTTATTTCTATTTATTGTACGATACTGGGATTATATTGCCGCCTGTATTGCACTAACAAACAAACACCCCAGAAGAGTTGCAGCTTTGTTTACTACAGCAACTCTTCTTGTGCCTAAAAATAATGAAAAATTAAAATTCTGATGTGTAAATAGACGAAGATGAGAAAAATACAAATATATATCATAATTTATATAGTTTTTTTTCCCATTTTATTGCTTTATATTGAATCAATGACATTTTTAAATAAAATTTGTTAATTTATTTATATATTAAAATGCAAAATATTACTATTTTTAACTTGAGTCCGTATCTGTAAAAAGGGACAATAGTCCATCCACAGCGGTAAAATGCAAAACTTGTTAGAATCTTCTTTTACATCCCCAAACAAATTGGTACCCACTTACTGCCTTTCCTGGGTCTGGCCCTTTACAATGGGAAAAGCTCAGGTGTTCTTACAGGATGTCATGAAATTTTAATCTAACAGCTTGATTGCAAATGCAAACGCGTAATCCGCACTCCAAAATTGTCCATAAATTCACGCTCCGTTGCCAAATTTATAGCCAGTCTTGTATAGTGCTCACCGAAGAGCTAATCTGCACACTATGGCCGGTTATATAATACCTGCTAATCGGTAATCGCTGTATAGATTATGTTTTATTATTTGTGACAAACTGATGAGGAACAATTAGTCGATATTAGTCCATTGTCTTCTATCCGTTGGTTATTCAGTTGAAGCACAATTACGGATAACATTCTAATTTGAAGCTAATGTAATATGCTTTCAAAAATTACTTTAGTATCAGTGATGCATATTAAATAGCATAATAATTTCATGACATCGATATGACAATCATTAAGTATTTAACTTTATCTATGTAAGTGTCTATTTCTATATAACGTTTTTGGTAATAACATTAACTTAAATGAGAAACAGCTCTTTTATTACACAAAACGAACTTCAGACAGCCATAAAAATCCTCAGACGCGAGATACGGTTGTCTTCTATAGGAGTTACCGAAATTATTTTCTAAACAAAATATTAACAGCCTTTCTAATATGCTCTTTTATCATGTATTTTTCAGCAGCTCTTGTTTTACGAGTTCTTATAACAAAAACCGGATTTGAGGTGAATATTCACCATTAAAGATACATTTATGATCTCATGATTATGTCGCTATTGCTTGAAGGTTAGAGTAGTATGAGGTTTGTTCCAACCAACAATTCTGTTATTGTACGTAACCAGTATTTGAACTGTTTAATGCGTATGAGTAAGAGAAATTAGTAAAGTTACTGGTAATCTTTTACAAAACGGTTGGAACTTATTAATAATTAAATAATTAATAATAATAATAATAATAATTAATATATCAATTAATGATCTTTATTTCTGGGGGAAGAAAATTATAAATTTTGGCAGCTAAGAATTCAATGCTGCGCTGTTTAATAGTTTTTTCGCATTTTGGAATTCTTACGTTATTTAATTTTTGTCTAGTGTTATAATTATGACTAAAAGGTTCCAATTTAATATTATTTTTATATACATGAACATATAGCTCTCTAATATCAAAAACATTACTGATTTTAAATAGTTCGTCACTAGAGAAGGTCTTATTTATTTCATATATTATTCTAATGATCCATTTTTGTAATATGTTTAATTTTTCTAAGAAGTTGTCAGAAATCCCACCCCACCCCAACAGACCATAGGAAAACTGTGATTGGATAAGGGAATAATATACGATTTTTAAATGATGTACATCCAAGAATTCTGTTAAGTATTTAATTTTACCTATAAGACCCCTCACTTTTTTCAGAATATTATTAACTTGTAGATCCCAACGTAAGTGGCGATCGATAATGATTCCTAGATATTTGACATATTCGGCTTCTTGAATATAAATGTTGTTGGATATATTTAAAGGGCCAAAGATGAGGAAGATGTGTTACGTAAGAAGTAAACGGCATATAATTAGTCTTTTTAGTATTCAGGGTAAGCTTATTATATCTGAACCATTTATCTACGTCTTCAAGATCAATTTCTACGGTTTTTTTTAATTTTTCCCAACCCAAGTTTCTCCTGTATAAAAAATAATTGTGTCGTCTGCAAAGCTGTGTACAGTTCCTTTGAGATCTAAGGTAAGGAGACTATTTATATATAAAGTGAATAGTAATGGACCGAGAACTGTACCTTGGGGGACTCCGTATGAAACTGTCCTTAAGTGACTTAACGTATTATTTATGGACACTTCTTGAAAACGATTTGATAAATAGCTTTTTATAATTTCAAAGGTATTTTTTCTGATTCCATATAATTGAAGTTTATGTAGTAATATTTCATGGGAAACAGTATCGAAGGCCTTAGAGAGGTCGACAAAACACTTGAAGCGGGTATTTTTTTTATCAACTGCTTCATAAATAAGAGAAGTTAATGAGCAAATAGCGTCTTCCGTCGACTTACCCTCTCTAAAGCCATACTGTTTATTAGAAATTATGTCAAATTTATTTAAGAATTTGGTGAGCCGATGTTTCAATAATTTCTCCATAATTTTAGATAATGTCGAGATAAGGGAAATAGGTCGATAATTGTTAATTTCTAATTTGCTTTCTGACTTGTGAAGTGGTTTAATGAACCCAATTTTGAAGGATTGCGGATAATAACCAGCATCAAAACATTTATTTATTATAAAATTTAATGGTTTTGCTATCAGATCTGAGATTTTCTTTAACGTTTCTGCTCTTATTTGATCGATTCCAGGGGATTTTTTGGATTTTAACTTATTTATTTATTATTTCCAACTCATTAGTATGATCTAGAAACATGGTATTCATTAAATCGGGTATTTCTTCCACAAAGTCAGTAGGGATTTGAATTTTTTCCGCGTAAATTTTACCTACATTACTAAAGAAAATATGAAATTTATTTGCGATTTCGAATTCATTGGTTATGGTCTCATTGTTGTCGAGTTTAATAGTTGTTATTTTTGATTCAGATTTATTTTTCCCACAGATTTTATTTATGCAGTTCCACATACTTTTTGAAGAATTTTTGTTATTATCGATTTCCTTTTCAACATATTTTTTTTACATTTTTGAATAACTCGAGTAAGTTTATTTTTATGTTCATTATATTCTTTTTGCAAATTTAGGTTATGTGGATTTTTCTGTAATTGTTTGTATAAGCTACTTTTTAAATTGATCTGCTTAAGTAGATCTTTCGTTATCCAGGGTTTTTTTATTTTTTTATTTGATTTCATTTTAACTAAAATAGTACAATTTTCTACATATAATTTGAGTTTACCAATAAAGATATCTACAGCAGAATCTATGTTTTCCGATAAAAAAATTGTATTCCAAGTTTCCCTACTTTAACAATTTCTAAGTTTGTTATAGTCAATATATTTTTTGTAACTATTTTCGGTCTGTGGAACGACTACCTTACTATGTGCATTACTTATTGCCAGAACAATCGGATCATGATCAGTTGTATCATCTACTAAAATGAAAGAGTTAATGCTGGTTTCCAAATTTTGCTTAACAAAATAGTAATCTAAGCATGTTCCACTTACTCGACGAGTTATTTGGAGGTTAGAGTAGTTTTTACCTAATTAAACGATTTAAATAAAATATTCAAATTAATGATATTATCCTGTGTTGTTATTCTAAGTCTAATTCTGTTTCACTGTCAAGTTTGTTCCAACCAACAATTCTGTTATTGTAGGTAACCAGTAATTGAACTGTTTAATGCGCATGAGTAAGAGAAATTAGTAAAGTTACTGGTAATCTTTTACCAAACGGTTGGACCTTATTTTGAAATAGTTTAGTAGATGCACACGGTGTACCGAATTGCCTAAAGTGCTTGCACCCTCGTTATCTCTTGGCCAAACAACAAAAAATGCTTCCAGTCCTACTTGTACAAAAAAGGAATATTTATTAAAATTAACAAGGTGCAAAAAATATAAGTATTTCCTTCTGGCGTTTTCGATTCCATTCTGCCCTTCTTTTTTTACATCAACAATCAACAACTAGACAAAGAAACAGTCGTAGATAAGAAACAGTCCCCGATGAAAAAACTGTTTTCAAAACAAATTCAAAAACTAAAAACCCAATTCCATAACCTATTTACATTTTCCATAAAAAACAAAGTTGACAGTTTAGAGTTCAGAGTTCTGAACCAGTAATTACAGGTGGTTGGAACGATTTTTTTCAACTGCGCATGTGTATTAGTAATGTTACTGTAAATTACTGGTGGTTGGAACGAACCTATACTCTAAAAAGCTCACCGACACCTACAATAAAAATTTTGATAATTTTTCCCAAATCATTTGCCTGTCAACTAATCATCTGTAGCTCGTAAATTAGATTTATTTGTCGGATACACACGAATCCTCAAGTAGATTTAATAAACTCTTCAGTACGATTTATTTGGAAAGAAAAAAAAGTTTCCCGTATTTACTTTCTCCGCAACCTAAATCAAGCCTTTAAATCTGCAGACGACACTACTATGCGCCGTTAAAAGACCGAGAATGAGCGTCGTCTTTTACTCTCTTTTTCTCTTTAGATGATGTCGAAAAGCCCTCTAGCGAAAAATGTATATACTCCGTGCTGCATAGGCGTATTTTAGAAGGGAAATTATTGATACTACTTTGTTGAAGTCGATTTTATTTTTGTTAAAGTTATTTATTTCACAATCTAGAATGATGTGTAGACCTAGTATTAACCTGTGTCTTTTAGGATATTGCCTAATATACCGGGAGTCACATTTAAAAAATAACATCTATTGTCTCGTGAAACCATGTCACTTTTATAGGGGGTAAACCGGAAGTATACCATTTATATAAATGTCACAAACAAACTTTACCGAAATTCTTTATAATATACTCAAAACTTATTACAATATACCCAAAACTTATTTCCCGTTTAGTTCTTGATAATAAGAAAGTAAGCAAAAACCATAGCAATGTGCTTTTTAGATGGTATACATTAAAAATACTTTAAAGAGTTTCCGTGGCAACGTTAGTTGGTTTAAAAAGCCTCAGCAAACTGTTTTGTAATTATACATAAGTTGTTAGTATTATAATTTCAGTTTGAAATTTGTTAAATTCAATTCTGAAAAATGATTAGATTAACGGAAATGCATGAAATAACAGTTTTACAAATGATTGGTTACGGAGATAAAACCCGAACACAACAGGAAGTAACTCGCCTATTTCATGAGAAATTTCCTGATTTACCGCCGATATCCCAAGGAACAATTAGTAGAATAGAGAAGCAGTTTCGCGAGTTTGGCCATGTAAGGCAAATAAAAAAACCAGCTGCCAATTCAATGAGAGATGAAATCAAATAAGATGTGTTGCTTGAGTTTGAGGAAAACCCACATACATCGAGCAGACAGGCATCCACTACATTCAATGTTAGACAAGCAAAATATTAAAATAAAATAAAATGCATCCCTATAAAATGATACCTACTCAGGAGCTGATGGAAGACGATTTTGATAGGAATGATGAACATGTTGGATAACAATATTATCCAATTAGAAGACGTTATTTCTTCTGATGAGTGCATTTTTTCATTAAACGGTCATGCTAATCGGCAAAATTGCCGCTTCTGGTCAACGGAAAAGCAAATCCTCACTGGATGAGAGAAGAACACACGCAATACCCTCAAAAGGTTAATGTTTGGACAGGGATTGTTGGAAACCATATCATTGGTTCCTTTTTCATTTGAGGGCAATTTGAATGACGATCATTATTTGGCATTACTTCAAAATAATGTCATTCCAAGTTTGGCAAATTTATATCCTGATCCAGGAAACCCTCAAGTTCCAGTGAATACGATATGGTTTCAGCAGGATGGAGCACCACCACATTACCAACGCAATGTCCGGCAGTACCTCGATGCATTATTTCCCAATCGGTGGATAGGGAGGCGAGGATCGATATAATGGCCAGCGCGATCACCTGATCTTACATCATTAGATTTCTTTTTATGGGGATAGCGAAGAGCATTCATAAACCTAAACCTTTTAATTAAAATCACTTAAAATAACGAATAACGTTTGCGATTAGGTCGATCACGTCTGATATGTTGAATAATGTTATAAGACAGTTCACGGTGAACATTTTGAACTTCTACTTCATTGACATTCATAGTTCTTTTTAGTGTTTTACGTTTTGCATTACATTTTAGTTTTTGATTGTATTGTAGCGAATTTCGTTAACCACATGTTTTTATTTTATTCTCTCTTAATTGTTGCAATAAACTTGAAAACGATAACATTTTTGAATAGAGAATGAAGAGACCTTTCAAACGATATATCACAAGCCTATACTTCCCATTTAAAAAAATTGGGGGTTGAACCTGTCATTCGAAGGGGGTTGAAGGTAGGGATCGCATTTTCACATTAGAGAATGTACACTGTGTTCATTTTAAAAGGACCCACCCTTAATATTTCAAAAATGGGACATATTAGAAAGAAATGCCGAAACACGTCAACTTTTAACTTGAGGGGGACACTTTTTGGCGCTGATGTCATAAACGGCAGATTCACCCCCTCCCTACTGGAGACGCCCCTTACATTTTTTCAAATGGCATTAGGTATCAAGTCACACCTCATTTGAAAGGTCTGGTAAATCTCTATTCAATCATTTTGTTTTGCCTTTGATACCAGCCTTCCATTGTTATTTAATCGTTGTTTAAAATTGGCTCTTTTTCAACTTTTATTGCCTGAATGTTAACGGTGGTCACTTTGTACACATGATTAAATAGCAGTTTTTTCTTGTTAACAGTTGTCTTTTTACTATTTGTGAATTTTTTATTCCTCAAAGAGTCTTTCCATCATAACACAATACGGGGGCATACGAAAAGTTGAAAAAGAGCCAATTTTAAACAACGATTAAATAACAATGGAAGGCTGGTATGAAAGGCAAAACAAAATTATTGGATAGAGCTTCATCAGACCTTTTATATGAGGTTTGACTTGATACCTAATGCCATTTGAAAAAATGTAAGGGATGTCTCCAGTAGGGAGGGGATGAATCTGAAGTTTATGACATTAGCGCCAAAAAGTGTCCCCCTCAAGTTAAAAGTTGACGTGTTTCGGCATTTCTTTCTAATATGTCCCATTTTTGAAATATTAAGGGTGGGTCCTTTTCAAATGAACACAGTTGACGTGTTTCGGGATTTTTTATAAATATGTACATTTACCGAAATTATGAATTTATTCCGTTGTCTTTTACACACTGTATAATATAAAAGCGTATTTTTTAGTTTTATAAAATAATTTTCTTAGATTTCCACAGTAACGAAGATGTAATTAATTACTTATAATCTTAAAATTGTTCTCCGCTTTGGCCAGTTTAAGAGTCCGCCCTTGTCGCACAGTCCTTTAAAGAAAATGCACCCCATATTGCAACGGTGTTTAGCTCGAGTAGAGAAATACAAAACACCCCTCGAGGTAGCAGGCAAGACAACAAATTGCCCGTCATTGAGAAACACCCATTTTCATCACAAGGCGTTAGGCACAATATAAATAGTTACATCAAATATGCAAAGTTTACTGATGTCGCTGTAACTCCCTTGAGATTTGGCGAGAACTTCGCATAAATTATCTGCCACGGCGATATACATTCTACGGTTTATAATCTCTTACATCAAAACTTTAGGCATTATGTTTTATTTTTATAAAGTAGTTGGAATACTTCAAAAAAAGGCAGTAGGGAGGCTGTTTTGGAGGCGGTGAAAAATAAGGTTTGTTACAAAATTTTACATATCCATATTTTATTAAATACATTATCACTTGGTCCATAAACTGTGAGCCATTTTTTATGACAAAACTATGTTTGAAGAGGGCCTATTGAAAATAAGTATGTCAGGGGCCTAATAATGAGCCAGACCAATATTGAGTAGCCTTCCAACAAAATAAGATTCCAACGAGATTCAGTGAAATCTCGCAGGACGTTTTAAGACGTGGAAATTCAAAGTTAGGTACATGTTTATCGAGTTCCATTCGATATTCAGAGTAACTATAAAATTCAGATCAGGTCTGGTCTATTTTTCCAGCTGGCGAATTTATGCGTCGTTATCTAAATTCCTCTAAGCCAGTGCGTCTTTTAGAAGTACATTTACCAAACTCGAAAGTCCATAACGGTTAAATCTCTGGTCATTTCGGTTGGGCTGTTACCTCAATCCATCTCGCTAAAATATTATGTCGAGACTGGAAACATTTTTGAATATAACAGGGTACGTCAGAATGCAGCTTACACTGAAAACATTCGATTTTCTTTTCAAATATTATCAAAAGGATGTTTGTTTGTAATGGATGAACTCAAAAAATATTTTTTTATATTTGACATGTCCATCTTTGAATTGCAACTTCCTCGAAACCATAACAGCTACGTCTTTCATTTTTATACCAATTAATAGAGGAATAATTACCCTAGATGGTAGAAAATATTTAGTTCTTTCTATTTGATATTTGACAAATGTATACAGGGTTGAAACATTTTTTTATGACATGCATTCCTTAAAATAAGTATAGGTAAAGTACGACCAGAGATCTAAGAAGGTTGTAAATCAATATAAGAGGAAGACCTTCATTATTACCTATTGTTCGAAATATAAATAAGCAATAAAAGTGTGTGTCCCTTAAAAGATTAAATTATCTCTTGAAATAGTTTGGCATTTTAATTTGAATATTTATTGCCAATAAACGAATTTAGTGAATATGGTAGAACAGTTGTTTGTTATATATCATATAAACAATTCTCAATTATATTCAAACGATTTTTCTTAATAATTATCTTAATCCAATATAATTATACCTACTTATAAAACAAAATTTAATGGCTAGGGCAGGTACAGCTCTGCGTAGAATCGACCGCCTGCTGATAACTCAAGTGCTTGGTGATTTATGACCTTTTTAGATTTCTGGACGTACTTTATCACCTACATTTATGTAATTGGAGCAAACCAAGTATGCATTAATCGACAGTTGATGGTCTACTGGAATCGAATAATTAAATTTTGTTTATTTTCAAAGTATTAAAATGCTAAATGAACTCTTTTTTTGAGTGTACATAGTCATTTTGAGTTATGGCCGTAAATATAGTGAAGCCATAAATATTAATGTTCAACAACTTGTATCTTGACTGAATTCAGGGAATAAAAGCTCCTTGAGAGAAGTTTTCGCGAAAAGTGAACAGCGTAAATAATAAGGGTTTACTCGCGTTCTACAGGATGCACAGTTTCGTTTTTAATATCCACATTCAAGGTGACATAATAACATCGAAAAACGGTCATTTCAAATTCAATCATAAACCATCTGGTCCACGTTAAATGTGGTAAAATTGAAGTAGATTATTCCAAATTGTGACGTTCACGGTCGCGAAAAAATATAAGTTTGTTTCTATCGACGTTTTTGTACGTGACGCATCATTTTAGAGTTTCACAAATTATGTTTGGATAAAGGTGACCAGTAAATCATAATAAAAACTCGATGCAGATTGAGTTGAAATATAAAATACATTTAATCAGAAATTCTATTCACGACAAAACCTTCTATAAAATTCAGAAGCAAAATCAACCCCAACCTACATGAACCATTGATTGCCACACCTCCTATATCTTCTACCATAACAACTCAAGACATCACTTATCTAAACTCTCCAAGAACAATGCTTCTGGTCCTGACGATATTCCCTATATCTTTATAAAAAAACTATCTTTGGAAGGCCAACGAAAACTTCTTGAAATGTACAACTTAATCTGGACTTCCAACACTTCCCCCAACCAGTGGCGTACCTCAGTTGTAATTCCCATTAAAAAACCAAATCAAGTGGTTACCTCACCCAGTGCATACAGACCAATATCATTAACATGCACCATGTGCAAGATCTTTGAAAAAATGATTAATAAAAGGCTTTTATGGTACTTTGTCAAACATAATATAATCTCTAAAGAGCAGTCAGGCTTCCGAAGAAATCGCTCAGTCCATGACAACCAAGTACTTCTTCAAAGTCATATTTCCGATGCATTGAACAAGAAACAAGAATGTATTGCCGCTGTTTTTGACATTGAAGGTGCCTTTGACACCATTAGCAGATACTCTATAATGAACAAACTTACCCTTCATAACATCAATGGCAACATATTTCAGTTTATCCAGAATTTCCTATCATCAAGATCGTACAGAGTCTCAGTTAATGGCATTTTCTCATCACCTTACATTCCATCGGATGGGGTTCCACAGAGCTCGGTGTTAAGCCCTATACTATTCAACTTAGCGATAAATGATTTATGCTCTAATCTCCCTTCACCCATTAGACACGTGCTATATGCAGATGTCCTAGTAATATACTGCCACGGACGTTCTGTCTCTACCACATCGAAACTAATTCAATCTGCTGTCGATACCCTTGGCAACAGAACTAACCACCTAGGTGTATCTTTATCCTACACAAAATCCAAAATCATCAAATTTAGCCGACGTCGTCCCTCCCCATCTCCTCATATTATGATTAACAACATATGTATCCCTCTAATTGGCCACTGCAAAATACTCGGTATTACATATGACTCACGACTTACATGGAAACAACATCTACTTGAATTAAAAGGTGAGTGCAATGAGAGGCTCAACATAATTAAAACCCTCTCACATTTTTATTGGGGTGCCGACGAAAATTCCCTCCTTAAAATATATAGATCACTTATACGCTCCAAACTAGATTATGGTTGCTTCATATATATGTCAGCTTCCAAAACATACCTTGACCTCTTAAACCCAATACATAATACAGCTCTACGTCTCTGCCTAGGAGCCTTTCGATCCAGCCCTGTTGAAAACCTCTATTGTGAAGCCAATGAACCTCCCCTTTGGTTAAGACGACAACAGCTACTACTCACTTACGCAGCCTCCGTATCCTCGAACCCCCGTAATCCTGTATACCCCCTTTTTACATCACCGACATCCATATCACACTACGTACATCCATTATTATCTATTAAACCCATTCCATTAGCGCTTGCACAGCTGCATAATGACATTAACTTACTGCAAACAACTCCTCTCCCACTTCCCCAGACTCCTCCTTGGGTCATTACCATTCCTCAGCTCAACACATCACTTACACGATACGACAAACACATATCTCCAAGGGAACTCATAATGAAAGCTTTTAATAACATCATACTAACAAATAAATTCGATCTAGTTCTATATACTGATGCCTCAAAAAATGAAACAGGAGTGGGCTGCTCTGTTACAACGTCCCATTCTCATATTAATTCCTCCCTTATCCCTCTTTTATGCAGCGTTCATACTGGCGAATTATTTAGCATACTTCAACAAATAAGCATGTAGCTATATGCACAGACTCACTAGTCTCAATCCAGACTATCCAAAATATATTCACCCAACACCCAACACCCAATTGCCCAAAATATCCAAGATACTTACCACCAGCTTAACACTTCCCAAAATATATCAGTTACTATAATTTGGCTACCATCACACATTGGTATAGCAGGCAATGAACTCGCAGATCATTACGCTAAAATTGCCTCAACATCCACTGAAATTACTGACAATATCCAAATATGTAACGACTTGAAGGCACACATCAAAAAACGAACGAAAATCATATGGCAACAGCACTGGGACACAAACCGTTCATTTTTACACGAAATACAACCGTCAATCAATAGCCATCTTCCTGCTCCTACAGTACTTTCAAGGCGAGATCTAGTCATAATAAGGAGACTACGCATCGGACATTCTAATTTAACGCATGGATACCTAATGACATCCAGCAACCGAACCTATTGTCAAGTCTGTAAAACGTATTTGACAATAAAACACTTTTTGACTGAATGTCACCAATTCTCAGCCAGGAGACAACATTATCACCTCTCATCAAGCCTACGATATATGCTAAATAATCCTGAGCAAATTATCAACCTACTACAATTTCTCAAAGATGTGCAGCTTTACAGCAAAATTTAATCAAACCTTCATATATATATTGTACTGAAATTGAGATGATCATAAATGAAATAAAATGGTTACTTTTAGAAGTTATTATATCATATGTACATGGGAGTCTTATGTTATGTCCATCATTTTTAACAATAACGTTAAAATGATTAAATTAGATACTTTCTGTTAGATATTTTTATGTACCCTGTATAAATCAACTGATAAAGTTGATATTGGAAAATGTCAGTACAAGAACATTGGTTGTTACAGACATTTTTATTTGATTAAATAATATGAACTGTCAGTAACTGGATTTCAACAAAAATTAGTAATTTCTATAATAAATAAAGAAGAAACAAAAGGATGTTCGTTAGCAACGGGAAGGAAGTTTGTTAGGTGATCAGTAACTAAGGGGGAGACGAAAAAAAGTAATTTACGTTACAAGTTTAAATGTACGAAGACTTTAAATAAAACTGATAAAAGAAAGAAATAGTGAGTTAGAAATATCTTATATAACTTACCTTCGATTTGAATCCAGTAAAGGTTGTTCAAACACAAGATCAAGAGAGATCATGCAGCAATAAACGATGGTAATGTAAATCATTTTATACTAAAACTTGTACCTAACGGCTGTTTGTAAACCAGTACCGAGTTTCGAGACGTTTACCAGTGATCTTTCCTTTGCGCAACGCAGAATTTCTTCGCTTCAGAGAACAAGTCGTTTTCTATTTAGATAATACAGCTACCGGCGGTGTTTCGACAAGATATTGAGAGATTTATTTTGTTTGTGCGGAATTGTGTTAATTTTATTTTAATATAGGTTGTAATAGGCTAGGAGACCATCCACGGATTGCAATCTGGAGATAGTTGTTAAATTAATATTAATTTAATTTTGACGTTAAAGGTTATTATATTTCAAATTTTACTCCTTAAATTTAGACAACTCACTTTACCCAAGATATACCCGGAGATACACGTGCATGTGATATAATATTAAATTTCAAACATTTCAGATCAATAAATACAACTTAAATATAAAATTTGTTTGATTTGAGGTTCTGGTTGATACTGATGTATGTGGTATATAATATTATTCAATAAAATTAAATCACCACACATTGAATTATTGTATACCATAACAATATATACATATATATATATATATATATATATATAATCTTATTGTTCTTTATATAGCAATGTAATCGTTTTGTGCAAGTGGCCATAGTAGCCGAACACGTTAATTTTAAATAAAAAAAAACCTTCTATACTTAGAGAAGTATCAATATAAAAAGTAGATACATACTTTCTTAATCCTTTCTATCTCTGATATCGATGCCGTTGCTATCATTTAAAATTTCCGTCACACCGCATATATCTGACCTCCGACTTTTCGAGCAAAACACCTCATTTGTGCCCGTCAATTTTTCCACGTCAACTACCATGTACGGCACACACAGCATGGGACTAGGGGGACTAAATTACAAACTGTAATGTGATCTAGTGTACCGGCTGTGAAACATCGGTTACTATGTACGTGATGCGCCTATAAATACTTTATATATTATCCTTATATGACCACTGTCACGTTTAGTAACTGTCCTGGGGGAAAACTGACATGGGAATTCACGCTCTTCGTCATAGGATTAAAATTAACTCGAAAAATTATTCAAAACGTTCTTTTACTTATCATAACTGAGGGGTTAACGTCAGTTAGTAATTTGACGGTTAGGTACTGATTATATGCGTTGTCGTTTTCAGATTTATCACACAGATTGTAGGCTATTTCACGAATATACGAGTGACAGGTGATAGCACATAAATTTCTCCACAAAAGTAGGGGAAGTTCACAAATATTGGTTTTATGTTTTGCTCAATTCGCATGGGCTAATGAACAAGTGAATTGGAATGCTGAATGGAGGTCCGGATTGTTCACAAATTAGTCGAAGTATAGGCGTACAGAAT
Organism: Lochmaea crataegi; assembly: GCA_947563755.1. Classification (NCBI taxonomy): domain Eukaryota; kingdom Metazoa; phylum Arthropoda; class Insecta; order Coleoptera; family Chrysomelidae; genus Lochmaea; species Lochmaea crataegi. The sequence continues at coordinate 8,848,361 of OX387422.1, forward strand.
TGTTAGTGCTGATGGGAACATGACTGCGCAGATTTACGTACAAAAAGTTATACGTTTGTTTCAAACTGTTATTTATTTATTTATCTATTTATCAAAGGGAATACAAACGGGACGAGCCCAAATACAGTATTCACTAACATAATATATTATTAATACAGTATAAATTGATTATTACAATTATAACTATTGAAACTAAATACTATGAAATTAAAACGTAATTTTGTTACTAAGATACAGCTTTTTCAGCTTATTACAAAAAGTAAACAATTTGTCACAGTATCAACATGGTAACAGACTGAGTTGAAGGATTTACAACACCTATGCAAGGGAGAATTTTGATAATAATTTGTAGCACTAAAGTTAATATCAAAAACTTCGAAATTTCTTATATTATAGGCCGGAATTTTAAATTTAATGAGGCAGGTAATCTCACTGGAATCAATAAGATTATTAACAATTGAATAGATGAGGCTTTTACTTGATGAAGATCCATACTACTGATGAAATAAAACAAATTAATTTGTTTAAATCTTTATTATTTATTTTGAACTGACGTTCAAATTAAAATTAGTGACGCGTTTCGCTACACAGTAGCTTTTTCAAACTAGTGAAGCTACAATGAAAAACTTTTAATTTATATAGTGCCTTAATACGGAATTCTAAGATATTGAAAAAAGTATTAAAAATGGGGATAAGTACAAAAAGTGTCTAAATACGGGATTCTAAGAAAGTTACAAAGGTATTGAAAAAAGGTACCTGGGAAATTGATCAACAACTATCACATTTTCTAGGTAAAAAGGGAGAATGATTGATATCTATTTGGTCGTTAAGCAGATTACCGGAATATTTGTTTTTGTTAATCTCGAGGGCTTCTAAAAGATTTAATTTAAAGGATTTGGGTTCTACATGCAAAATTTCAAAATTTGAGTCGAAAGTGTGTTGGTTTGTTAATAGATGATTTGAATAGTTGGAATCTAATTTGTTATTGTCATAGCTGCGTTTGTGTTCTGAAATTCTAGTTTTAAAGTTCCTAAAAGTTCTACCGATATACATTTTGTCACAGTTGTCGTTACCACATTTTAATTTATAAACACCTGACTTGCTTAATTTTGAGGATTTAGATTTGTTATTTTTAATGAATTTAGATAAATTGTAGTCAGTTTTAAAGCAAATATTCATATTTAAAGATTCTAAAAATGATTTGATTTTTAAGGATGGTGTTCCAAAGTATGTTAAGCTTTTAAATTGATTATTTTTATTTTTATCTGAAGGATATACTTGTTCTAAAGTGCGTTTCTTTATCTTTTTATTTATGATATTGTCAATTAAGTTTGGATCGTAATTATTATTAACTGCTATTTGTTTAATGATATTTAGTTCTTTGTTGAAATTATTATTGTTTAATGGGACTGTTAAAAGTCTGTGAATCATACTATTGAAAGCTGCTAATTTATGACTAAATGGGTGGACCGAACTATTATGAATTGTAATGTCTGTATGTGATGGTTTGCGAAATATAGAAAAATCATGTTTATTGTTTATATTTGAAATTGTAAGGTCTAAAAAGTTTATAGACTTATTTTCTTCATGTTCTACGGTAAATTTTATATTGCTATGAATTGAGTTAATATAAGTAATGAAGCTATCTAGTTGTCTAGTAGTGCCAGTGAAGCTCGCTAAAATGTCATCTACATAACGGTGCCAGTATATAAATTTTTTACTAAGGGGGTGTTTATGAATTATTTTTTCTATATTATCCATGAAAATTTCAGCTAATAGGGGACTGAGGGGGTTGCCCATAATCAAACCATCTTTACTACTATAAATCTCTCCATTGAAATGAAAATAATTTTGGTTTAAGCAAACTTTTAATACATTTATTATGTCAGAATGAATTATAGGGTTAACATTATTATACGTGAGCAAATTATCAACAAGAGTTAAAGTTTCTTTAGGAGGTATACTAGGGAATAGATTAGTTACATCGAACGATATGAATTTAGAATTGTGAGGTAATTTTATATCTTGAATATTATTGATTAATTCCGTTGAGTTTTTAATAGAAAATCGAGGTTTGAAAGAACAATATTTAGAAATTATATCTATGAGAATCTTTGAAACTTTAAATGAAGGTGCTGTGAAAAAAGAAACGACCGGTCTAATAGGGTACCCCTCTTTATGGAGTTTCATTAAAGAATAAAGTTCAGGGTGTTGAGGATTGGGTAAATTAAGCAAGTCAGGTGTTTATAAATTAAAATGTGGTAACGACAACTGTGACAAAATGTATATCGGTAGAACTTTTAGGAACTTTAAAACTAGAATTTCAGAACACAAACGCAGCTATGACAACAACAAATTAGATTCCAACTATTCAAATCATCTATTAACAAACCAACACACTTTCGACTCAAATTTTGAAATTTTGCATGTAGAACCCAAATCCTTTAAATTAAATCTTTTAGAAGCCCTCGAGATTAACAAAAACAAATATTCCGGTAATCTGCTTAACGACCAAATAGATATCAATCATTCTCCCTTATTAAACCTTTTTACCTAGAAAATGTGATAGTTGTTGATCAATTTCCCAGGTACCTTTTTTCAATACCTTTGTAACTTTCTTAGAATCCCGTATTTAGACACTTTTTGTACTTATACCTATTTAAATATATTATAATACTTTTGTCAATATCTTAGAATTCCGTATTTAGGCACTTTTTGTACTTATCCCCATTTTTAATACTTTTGTCAATATCTTAGAATTCCGTATTAAGGCACTATATAAATTAAAAGTTTTTCATTGTAGCTTCACTAGTTTGAAAAAGCTACTGTGTAGCGAAACGCGTCACTAATTTTAATTTGAACGTCAGTTCAAAATAAATAATGAAGATTTAAACAAATTAATTTGTTTTATTTCATCATTATTAACAATTTTTTATAAAAATTTAACATCATTCATTTGACGTCTATCTTCCAGGGAAATCAAACTCAAAATCTGCCTAACTGAGACAATATTATTATTAGGAAACAATTTCTTTTTGCAGTAATTTATGAATTTATTTTGGATACGGTCAAGTATATCAATGTATACAAGATACTGAGGATTCCAAATTATCGATCCGAAACTTAAAACACTGTTTACATAGGCCATAAATAAAGTTCGCAATGAACGTAAAGTTTTTAAGTCGTGACAAGTTCTGATAATAAAGCCCAACGTCCGCCCTATTAGCTTTTTTTGCCATATAATTGATATGTTGGTCGATAATAAGTTTTGAATCAAAGTAAATTCCTAGATCTCTTATCTGTGAAACCTTTTCAATTGAGTGGTTTTCAAGAAAATATTGGAAATCAACTACGCATCTTTTTCTAGAGAAAGTAATTGCATAGCATTTATTTAAATTCAAAAAAAGAAAGTGTTTTTTACAATAAGCAACAAATCTATTCAAATCACTTGAGAATCTACAACATTCCAATTCTGAGGTATATTTTTAAATCATCCGCATATTTTTTGTATTTACAAAATTTGAAACATTCAGATATATCGTTGATATAGATATTGAATAATAAGGGCCCCAAGTGGGATCCCTGAGGTACCCCTGAAGTTACATAACTGAAAGGTGATACAAATTTACCTATGACTACTGCCTGGGATCTGTTACTTATGTAAGATTTGAACCATCGGAGTAGATTGCCATGTACACCCACACTAAGTTTATCCAACAAAGTTGAATGATCAATTTTATCAAAGGCCCTACTGAAATCAGTATACATAGAGTCTACCTGAAAACCTTTATTCATATGTTCTAGCAGATATTCACTATAAGTAAAGAGGTTTATTTCAACAGAACGTTTTTTCATAAAACCATGCTGCTCCTCATTAATAATATGCTTAACATCTGAAATCAAGTAATCACAAATAATTGATTCAAATAATCTGGCAATAATAGGAAGTTTTGATATAGGACGATAATTTTCTACTAAATATTTACTACCGGATTTAAAAATAGGAACTACTAAGGCCGTTTTCCATATACTAGGGAAAGAGCCTTCTGTTATTGATTTATTAAATATTAAGCACAATGGGGGGGCTATTACGTTAACGCAATTTTTAATTAATAGAGTTGGAATTTTATCTGCACCAGCCGGTTTATCCGGAAGGTTTTTAATTTTATCTACAAGTTTGTTTAAGGGGATGTGATGCGAAGATATACAATTAATATTATTATTTGAAGTAGTATTGTTGGGGTTTGTATTTGGAAGGTTGAAGACAGAACTGAAGTAATTTGAGAAAATAATGGAGATCAATTGGCCATCAGTAATCCGTTTCTTGTTAGTATCCCTAATGGCATCGATAGTACCAGACTTGCCCTTTTTTGACTTTACAAACTGCCAAATGTGCTTTGGGTTGGTAGTTATTTGAGTCTCAACATTGTTGATATAGTTTTTAAAATCTAGGTTAATCAAATATTTTGCTCTACCTCTCAAAAGCTTGAATATTAAATAATCTAAAGCATTAGAGTACCTTTTCCATTTCACATGATATTTTTTCTTTTCTTTAACAACTTTGATGCTGCTTAGACTAAACCAATACGGGAATTTTGATTTATATTTAGGATATTTTGGAACATGCTTGTTAATAACGCTTCGCAACTTACGGCAAAACTTGCTAGTGCTGTCATAAGTATTTAAATCAAGAAATTCACTATTCCAGTCAATAGAAGGTAAATTATTCCTAATTGAATCAAAATTTGGTTTATTATAATTAAGTTCGATATTCGAATTATTTTTCCGATTGTCGCGTGTAAAATTCAAAAATTTCATGTCAAACACCAATGTTGTATGGAAATGATCTTCAGAAACAAGAGAAAATTCACTTACAATAAGATTCTCGATTATAAAATTGTCAAGTGTGTTTTTCGATATATTGGTGAAACTATTACATTGACATGAACTGCAACAAGAAATTGTATTAATAAAGAGATTAGAATTTACATCGGAAAAATGTGAGGGTATACAGTAATTGTTTATGGGGTCTAACGACCATTTTATGCAGGGCAAATTAAAATCACCGCATATTAAAAATGTATCTTCAGGATTATCCTCAAAAATAGCGTGAAGCTTGGAACAAAACAAGTTTAAAGCAATTGAGTTGCCTGGAGGAATATATACACAGCAAATATTAAGTTTAAAAAATTGAGAAGTGACAGTTACCCACAGATCTTCAGCATCAGACATCCACTCACTATGCACTACACTATGAAAGTCATTACTAACTCCAATTAGAACTCCTCCTCCTTCTTTATGAGTAGAACCAGAATCTTCCCGATCACGTCTAAAAATTGCGAAGGAATCATTCAATACTTCAGAAGAAGCAATTTCGTTGTTAAGCCAAGTCTCTGTTAACCATATAATGTCTTGGTCACAATTTAAAGAGTTTTTAAAAATGTTCGAAAGTTTTGACTTCAAACCACGAACGTTTTGGTAAAAAACCGAGACAGCTATTGCGAAAACAGTGAGTTATAATTACTAGGTGAAAGGAATGAGAAATATGATTACAGTTTATTGAAATCATGTTCAGAAAAAATTCTCTTTACATGACTCCTATCATCATTTCGCATAAACAGGCCACCATTTCTAATCCAAACAAATTTGAAATGTTTCAGCTTGGCTATTTCTTTCGCCTTTTTCAACATCATTTTTAACGAATTAATGAGTTGTTTATTTACGAATAACTGGTTAGATACCTTATCCACTATTAGTCCAGGGGTAGAGCTGCTAGATTGACGACGTTTTATATTGGCTGCAGCTATAAAGTCGTCTCTTTTCTTTTAGTAATTGAATGATAATTGGTCTAGGTTTGTTGGGAATTCGAGAGTTTGCTCTAAAGATAGTATCTATATCATCAGCAGTAATAGGGCATTCAATATGTTCACCTACCTTCTGAATGACATGTAGTAAATTCTCGTTACTTTTCCCATTGACGCCTTGTATTTCAACATTTTTAGAACGTAGATGTTGTTCAAGCGTTTCTACACGAGTGGTGAGGGATTGCACTTCTTTTTTGAATAGAGTATTTTCTTTTGATATTTCTTCGACTGAATCCAGCCTCTCCCTCAATTTAATAATTAGAGCTTCAAAATCCCACACCTTATCGCTGCAGAAATTAACCGATTTCAGAACTTCTTTGTGTTGTATATTAAGGTTGTTCATAGCTAACTGGATATTCTTAACAATCTTTAAAGTACTTTTTGATGCAGATTCTTCCCCAGATGTATCACTATCATTATTATCTAAATCTAAATCTAAATAATTGGACCAACTTTCGTCTCTTTTGACTATAATGCTGGACCGGATCGTTCAAGAGTAGTCGAAGACGCTTTGGACTACTATGGTATCCCGAATTTGACACTACCCCTTCGATCGACCGACTTCCAATCCCATCGAGCATGTTTGGGACCAGCTACAAAGAGCTTTGAAATCCCATGAACCACCCCCCACAGACACTCCAAGAACTTAGCTTTTACCGCAACTTTGGAAACAAATCGATGAAGGCTACATCAACGACATTATTGAAAGTAGGTATACAGAGGCTTTGTTTGGCTGCTTTTAGTTTAGTTATTTCTTTCGAAGTTTTCGCTCAATTTTAACGAGAATATTGTTTTGTCATCATAGTAAATCATAAAATTTTTGGATAAAGTTTTTATAGTTTAAGTTTCGCAAGTACTTACAATACTGTACCAAACTAAGTGAAGTGTTTTGTTGTATTATGCACTTGTGGTTGTTGGGGATTTAAAAAATATGCTGGAGGAAATGGAAATGTCACACGTCTTACCCAACCGTAACACCATTTGTAAATATTATTCGGGGTGAAATACGACTTGTCTTTCACACCGTTAATCTCCTTCCAGTACAAAAACTTATTTTTCTTCTTCAACTTAAAAGTGAAACAGAAAATAAATCACAACAGAGTGTGATACATCAAAGTGCCACACAAGGAATAAATTGAAAGTGAAATTTATTTAGGACAGCATCTTCGGAGTGATTCCTCGACTTTTGACACTATGGCAAGATAAATGATTGTGATGGAAAGTTGACAATGACTCCATCATATTTATAATGCATCAAGTATAATCGCATTTAGGGATCCTAGGCCCGTCTCTCAAGGTTATCAAATAAAATCAATAAATAACAAATTTCACAACAGAAATATAACATATGACTGGTTTCACAAATAACATTTGCATCGCCAATTTCTTCAATGTATATGTGTACATACAGTGTTGTGTCTTCCCCATATTATTGCATATTTAATCTCATTGCAGCAGGTTAAATCTAATATTTAAATAAATAATACTCTCCCCTCTCATCTATAAAAAATGGATTTCTATTGAGTTTTTTTAAAAGTGAAAATCATTTAATACTGATAAAAAACATGTAAGTCCAACGATCGGCCTAAATTCTCAACAAGAGAAATAGAAATAAAATATTGTATCATAAAAACTTCTCGCATTTCTCTCCAAAACTTTCGGACTCCAAACGAAGGGCAGTCTGACTTCTGAAATAATCTTCATATATTATTGTAACTAACTTTGACATTGAAAGACAAATTTGATTTCTGTCCGGTCCTCTTAAATTAATTCCCAAACTCAGAAACTTGGGGCCATTTGTTACATGATAATAGGCAACTATGTATCAACTACAGTTTTAATAGATACTTGAAACAATAAACAACGAACAACTGTAATATACAGAGTGAAATAGAAAGAATTAAATGTCTACCAAGAAGTGAAAAATATGCATTTAACTTCAAACTATGTTTCTTCCTCTTTGATGTTGAGCTCTTTGTAAATGTTTGATTATAACTTTTATAGCTGGGTCCAAATATTTCCTTTCGTAAGACAAGTTCTACAGCATTTAATTTGAAGCCATCCAACTCGTAATATCTTCAAAGATCAGAAGAGTTCAATTTTTTATTGTGGAATATTTTTTACTGCATTCAGAAAATTTTTGATACATAAAATTGTCCAAAATTTGTCTCGTATTAGCTGTCTAGGATTTTTTACGAATTTCATTCAAAATAAACATAATACAAGTTTCCAACTACCCACTACATTATAAATCATGTATTTACCATTATTTTGAGGGTGAAAATCGAGTAGGAGATCAATAGGTTTATATTCAATCCCACAACATAACGAAATTTTCTTTAAACGAAACACGGGATATGTATAAAACTGAAAACTTGACAAATACATTATCATAACAAATCAGCTTTTATCTTCGAACCACATTTGAATAGTACAAACAGCTGGATGAATATAAAATTGACCGACTTTATGGAAGTTTCGAAGTGTTGTAAACAATAATGTTGATCAAGAAAATAGAGACTGGGAAATTTAACTCTGGGCATTATGTACATTTGCTTTCAGAGGAATCGGAGAAAAATTGGAATAACATGAACATAGAGCTTCAGGAAATTTACTGAAAATATTTTTCCTAAACTGGATTTGTGTGTTTTGGGCGAATGTTTAATATCTGGATATCGAGAAAATTCAATATACACGTAAATTAAGCAGGAAGCCAGACGGTAAATATACCGAAAATGGGGAGGAAAGAGTGCGACTCTTACTAGAAACTCATCATAAGGGAGATAATCTTCTCGAAGGTGTTAACAGACCTTCGAGAGAAAGTACTACAATAGCTAAGCACATTTGTAGTAAGGAAAGGTTAATATGGGCTATGAACACCTTATCACCTTTCAAGGCATCGGGAGCCGATGGGATTTTCCCAGCATTGATCCAGCAAGGACAAGACGAAATTCTACCACATTTAGTTAGAATCAGTCGAAGCAGCTTAGAACTGGGTTATATACCAGAAGCATAGAGAAAAAGCTAGAAAAAGGGACATAACAAACCCCAAATTCTTCAGACCAATTAGTCTAACATGGTTTGTGCTCAAAACGATGGAAAAAGCTATTGACACTTGTATTAGAATGGAAATCCTAGAGAGCCTACCTCACCACCCACATCAGCATGCTTACCAGGCAGGCAGATCCACGGGGACTTCACTGGTACAACAGAGGGAGGATATCCAAGGTGCTCTAGATAACCAAGAAGCCGTAGTATGCGCATTTTTGGATATAGAAGGAGCTTTTGACAATACTCCCCAAGAGGCTGTTAAAAGAGCATTGAATAGAAGAGGTGTAGACAGCACAACATCCAAATGGATGTCGGGGCTGCTCAACACTAGAGTAGCAGAGACGAGGACGAGCAAAGACATTTTCTCCATCTGTACAACCAGAGGATGTCCACAGGGAGGAGTAGCATCCCCATTTACGTGGAGCCTGACGAACTCTTGTGTGGTTTGACTGATGATATTGTCATAACAGCCGAGGGAAAATTCGAAAACACGCTTTGTGACATCGTACAAACGGGTCTGAACTATACAAGTAGCTGGTGTAGGTAAGTGGGACTTAACATCAACCCCACCAAAACCATATTCACTAAGAACAGAAAACTCAACCTCAAAACCATTAAACTTGATGGGAGCGAGGTTGAATGGAGACAAGAAATCAAGTATCTAGGTTTGACTCTAGACAGTAAACTCTTGTGGAACAAACACGAAAAGGAGTTTATATACAAAGCAAAAATGGCTCTAATGGTGTGCAGGAATCTGGCAGGGGGAAATTGGGATTGTAACCCAAAAATCCTGAGCTGGATGTACACTGCCATAGTGAGACCAATTATTACTTATGGAACCAATGCGTGGAGTAGAAGAACAAGCCTATTGACGAAGACATGGAAGTGATTCTGAAAAGTGTTGCAGAAAGAAAAAGATACAGACTAGATACAGAAGGAATCATTAAGAAAAAAACCACTTCCTTACTTCTTAGAAATCAGAAAACCTGGGACATGCCACAAGATCGTATGATGAAAAAGTATATCTTTTCAAAGAAATTCGTTACGGAATTAAGCCACAAGAAGGAATGGGATCCAAATACCATTACCAGACTTGGAAAGAATGCCATTCAATGGTACAAAGACGGCTCAAAAGCAATAGAAGGAACTGGGATAGGAGTGTATGGGCCAGGAGCCAAACACACTGAAAGCTTGGAAAAACCCCAAATATCTTTCAAGCGGAAATTCACGCCATAAGTAAGTGTGCCATGTTCAATATTGATAAAGGATATAGAAGGTAAATGATTATCATAATGTCGGATAGTCAAGCAGCCATTAAAGTACTAAGCTCGTGTGTAATCAGTTCCAAAATGGAGTAGGAATGCCTAGGCAAACTCAATGAACTAGGCGAGAACAATATAGTCACCTTACTGTGGATTCCAGGACACACTGGAATAGAAGAAAATGAAATAGCAAATGAACTAGCAAAGAGGGGGACTGAATCACCCTTTTGGGAGCCGGAACCCTTTTGTGGTGTCAGCTCCATTGTAATATTAGAAGAAATAGGCAAAGCCGAAGAAAAGAGAAGATCTGACCATTGGAAAGATCTAGTAGGACTTGAGCAATCAAAGATTCTTCTGGGTGACTACAACCTGTTGAGATCAAATGAATGTATAAGTCAAAGTAAAACTGCACTAAGAGTTTTAATAGGGATCCTAACAGGACATTGTCGCCTGAACTGCACCTGAAAAAGCACAATATAGTGGAGGAAGAAGAATGTAGATTCTGTGGCATGGAAGAAGAAACTTCCATCTACATATTTGCGAATTGCACAGCATTCAGGATACTACTACTAGAGTACAACACCTAGGAGATTACTGGATAGAAGAAGGACATAAGACTAAAATTCCTCCGGGAAATAGTACTAAAGGAGCTACTAGTCTCTGAGACTTTCCTCACGAACTAAGTAGAAGTGAGGGGACACAATAGATCTTTTAGGTCTCAGTGAATGTCACCCCAATATACATACATACATATTAAGCAAAGAATTGTTAAAAACATTGTATAAGTAGGTACTATTGTAGATTGTACATTTATTGTAAATTTTCAGTTCAAAGAGCAGACCTTTCCACATTACTTCAAAGTAGTCGTGCCAGTCGATTTAATTCATCTGAGTATAGATCAGAAAGAAACATGTAATTTTATTCAGAAGAATTCACAACTAATTCAATCAGGTAAAAAGCTTGGAAGAATATACGCAAACAAGTAATAGAAAAGTTGCAACGGCCAAGGGTCAAAGGACAAGGATAAATAACGTGATTACTCTTAGACTCGTCTTTGTAACTGACCCTTTCGGCTAGTCCTTCATTATCCTGAGAAAGCTCCTTTATTATTTACTTCATTAGAATAATGGTTAGACCTCAAAGCGATTTTGCACCCTAAACCATTGAGGGAAAAGTGGAAATGTCATCATTGAGTGTCAGTGGCATAGTCAAGGGTCTACTAACTGTCGTTAATCTATGCTGTTTTCTCGGTTGATATTTCTCCTTTCCTTTTTAATACAGGGTGTCCAGAAACTCTCCTGCCAAACGCAAACTACAGACACTACAAAAGTTACTTCTAAGGCTACCTACAAACTTCAAACTTGGTACATTGTATAACCCTGCAGTAATAAATTGTTTACTATAAACCCGCGTTTTTTATTGCCTTCACAAGCGTTCAACGTGGGAGGAGCAACGGGTAAATTTGGTAAAAATTTTTTGTGTATCAGTTTTTTAACAAACTTTACATTAAATTTAAAAACTATGCTCCACCATTTGAAACAAAAATTCTTCGAAATTGTTTCACCCTCTTACCAAAACTTGTTAGCTACTGCTCTGCTAAATATAATTGGTACAATTTTGTTTCTGGCTGATATTTCTGGAACGGCTTAAATGGGATATTTGATGGGGGGATGATGTGCCCTCCTCGTATTACACTTTTTGCGATATGCTGTCTAACGGGCTGTAATAAAAGCCCTGCGGCATTTGAATTTCACTTTATTTGCATACTGAAAATGAATCATGTCTTAAGGGGACGAAGGCTTTTTCCTGAAATCGCAAAATGAATTTTAATAACAAGGATTATTTTCAATAACTTTAAAATGCTGTAAATTTGATAAAATCAATCAAAGATTTCATAAATGTGAGTTGGTTAAAGGCGTCTTCCAAAAATTTGTGTTAATGGGTATTTATTTCACGAATCCTGGAATAAATTTATCAAGAAGGAAAAAAAGTTAACTTTGGTGTGATTCGAACCAGCACACAACTGATATGTTTATGAGATGCGTTAACAAACAAGGGCATCATAATATTTTTCTCTCTTTCTGTTCTATCATGTAACGGAATGTGCCTAAAGGTGACGCTTCTTTAAAATTTCCCTCTCTGTTCTCGTCCACGTATCGATTTTATAACAGGTTAAGGAGTGCTAATTTAAAACTGAATCACAAGAAATATTCACTGTTTTGAAACGTCCTCTGGGACATATCGTTTCCGCAGAAGGAATTAAAACCGATCCGGAGAAAATTGTAGCTATTAAAGACTGGCCTAAACCAAGAGACAAAATCATATTGCCGAAAATTTGTCAAGGACTTTGGTCGAATTGCTAAACCTCTTCAATCTTCATCGACTAACTGAAAACAACATTGAATTTGATTGGATGTCGGATTGTCAAAATGCTTTCGTAGAGTTGAAGAAACGATTAACCACAGCACCGAGGAAAGAACAATTATTTTGGATTGTGATGCATCCCAACATGGCATGGGCGCCGTGCTATAACAAGAACAAGTTTTGTTATAAGAAGTGACCATAGCAATTTGCAGTGGTTAATGAATTTAAAGAAGCCTGAAGGATAAGTTGCTAGGTGGATAGAGAGAATGCCGCAATATAACTTTGTAATATTGGACCGAAAAGGACGTCTCCATAGCAATGCCGATATACTTTCCAGGCGACCCCGCTTAGAACAACAATGCCGGTACTGTTAAAGGCTTGGAGAAAAGGAGAACCCAGTGGAAGAAGTTAGTCTACAGATAACCAGAAAGTGATGATAATCAGAATCTCCCTGAAATCAAAAGTCAAAAGTCAAAAGAAAGACAATGACTTGAAAGTTCTAAGAAAATGGCTTCAAAATGGAGTAGACCTACTTGGCAAGAGGTAGCCAGATATAGTGGAAACTTAAAAGAGTATTGAGCTCAGTGGGATTCACTGTATCTTCATGATGGCCTATTGCATCGAGGATGGGAAAGCCCCGATGGAGTACGTATAGTTCTCTAATTGGTTCTGTCAAGATCACACATCAGAAGAACTTCATAGTAGCCACTCAGGAGTACATTCAGGTACTAAAATAACACTGGCACTAGTTCGGGAAAGATATTATTGGGTCAACTGTCGCAGGGATATAGAAGATTGGTGCAAGAAATGTGGTCTGTGGTCCTAAAACAAGAAGCAAAGAAAAAATGGCACAGTATCTTTTCGGAGAGCCTTTTGAAAGATTTGCAATTGATATTCTAGGTCCTTTGACAGAAAATTTAAACAAATACCTGATGGTTGTAATGGATGATTTTCCCAAATGGCCCGAAATAGCACCTCTTCCTAATCAAGAAGCGACGACAGTAGCTGAGGCTTTTGTAACCAACGTTATTGCGAGACACGGAGTCCCTCTGGAATTACATTCTGATCAAGGACGAAATTTTGAATCCGAATTGTGAAGACATTAGACATTAAGAAAACACGCACTACGCCTATACACCCACAGTCCGATGGAATGGTAGAAAGACATCATGGAACTATTTGCCAATATCTTCCAATGTTTGTCTCTGAAAACCCAAAAGACTGGGACACTTTAGTTCAGTAATTGTACTATGACAGTTCTGGACTATGGCGGAGGCGCTAACATGGGAATCTCCATAACGAAATCGTCGAAAATGACCCACTCGAAAATAGCGAAATTGTATCTATTTAAAGGGAGGTTCACACGGACCGTCCGAACTGCGCATGTCTGCAAATTGAGGTCTCCCCTCCAAATTTTATGCCTCCCGTCTTCCACCCCCAAATTTTGATCCACCCCCAATGCCTCCAAATTGTGGCCCACCCTCCAAATTTTTCTAAACCTTCCTCTCTCAAATTCATATCTTCTGCTCATCGTCGTTAATTGTCGTTATTCCTGCTAGCCTATAGAAGTTCTGAACACGAATCAACCGGTTATAGTCACTAGTCACTGGCAGAGAAATGAAGCTTCCCCATGATCTTCTTTCTGGAGAAGCAGAAGAACGTATACCTCCCATGTACATAAAAAGCTTGAAAGAAAAATTGGAAAGGGTCCACAATTTTGCTCGTGAACGTTTGAAGCTGCAACGATAGGGTGAAGGCTAGACTTGTCGTGCTTACTAGAAACACAAGTTTCTCGAGAGGTGACGCTGTATAGCTGTTCAAAACCAAACGCTGAAAGGGTTTGTGCCAAAAACTGCAATGAAACTGGGAAGGCTCCTACACCGTTCTCCATAAAATCAACGACCTAGTCTACCGCATCCAATTGTCAGCGAGGAGTAAGCCCAAGGTGATCCATTTCGAGAGGTTAGCCCCTTACTGCGGGCCCGATCCACCCTGTTGGCTTCAACCAGACTCCAGCAGTCAGATTATTCGGGACAAATAACTAGAAAAGAAGGAGCAATGTTACGTCGAACCTGTACTGAGGATATGTAGAGATCCATGAAGAAAAAATATTTTACTGTGGAGATTAAGTACTTTGTAGCAAAGTTTTCATTTTTTTCAATTTTATGGATAACAAAGCCCCCAGCGACTAAAACTGAAAAAAAATTCATTTTAACTTTTCCGACTCTACGGACGTTTTCAAATTGTACAAAAAAGTGAACAAAATTCCTTGAATTTGAAAATTGAATTATAAATAACGCCTAGCAGATTTAATTAAAAATTCCATATCAAACATCCAAAAAACATTGCAGCTGGAATGCTACAGAAACGTTGAAAATAAATATATTCAAATCATTGCTGCAGCTGCAAGTAGATACATTTTTGGCAGATGCAAAATTTGACATGTATGCAAAACAGTGAAGGCAAGCAGCATAGTTAATCACCACAGATACTAAATAATAAATTGTTATGGTAAAAGATGAGTAGAATGATGATAATTATGCCTGAAGTCCTTTAAGTGTTTAAAAGCTGAATAAAAAGGACGCTAAAACTTGGAGAGAACCACGATAAGATGAAAAATGTGTACGACTATACCAATAATCCACTGGCATAAAAACAAATGCTTAATCAAATTCCCAATTGTGTTCATGGAAGGTGAGATATTTAATCATCTTACTTCAAGAAAAGCTTTATTAAAAAAATTAATCTTACTACACGAATTCTCAACTTGCTGGCGGAAGCAACGATATATATTTAAGGCCACTGCCTAATAAATAGCTCCAGGCTAGATATCTAAATGAAATGAATAATAAGAGCCCTAATCTTATTTCTCAGTACCGTCTTGCTTTCTAATCTAGGTCATTTCCAATCCCATGAATTTGAAAATCAAATTAAAGAAACCGCCCAAGAGAAATATTACAAATTTAATTAAAAATATTCTATTGTATCCAACATGCACCAGAAACTATTTAAAATTTTGGAGAAAGCGATTACGCAGTCGCCAAATTTGGAAATTTATGTAGCGGGTACTTGATTAAGAAAGATGAGCGGTTGAATCTCAGAAAGTATTTCCCGTACAACATTGAGAAATATATATTCCCACCCTTTTTTAGCAGAATTTCAGCCTCTATTAGATTTGTGCTGGCTCGAGATTAACAGAAATAATCAAAACTTAAAATTATGGCGAATGCGCGTAACGCAGCCGCCAAACTTTGAAATACATGTACCGGGAGTTTGATTAAGAGAGGTGCAGCCTCTTGCGGTGAAATTAGGAAACTAAAAATAATTGCCAGCTGTTTCTCCTCGCTGATTTTGTTAAACATTTTTTCCCAGAAGTTGAACGATTAATATTGTTACGCGAGCTACTGCAATAATATTCTCACTTAGTGCCCCCAGTGAAATCCCCGTATGAGACGACTATGGCTCCTCCGCCCAATTTTCGAGAAGCATCCAGAATACGAAACATCGAGAATATCCAGTGCACCCGCCAGATCGTCGAAAGATTTCTAGAATTACGGCGCGCGAGTATAAATAGGCCACGAGCATCGCTGCAGGCAATTAGTCAATCAGTCAGTGTTGATACCGAAGGAAAGTAATCGCGCATCGATAAAGTGTTTATTAAGTGACTCTCATATAAATTATAATTAGTGTGTTTAGTGTATTAGATAAATTATTAAATAAGGACTGAATTACATATAAATCTGTAAATATAAATTAATTGTAAATATAAATTAGAATAAACGTTACAATATCTTCCAAGATACAGTCGCTCACCTGTCTTAATCAAACACCCTGTACAACAAGTTTTAAATTCTAAAGAAGCTAAATATCAAATTGGGATGACACAACGCGGAGAGATTTACAATAAGATGAAAAATGTGCAAATACTTTCAGCTTGTGGAATAAAAACAACTGCTTGATAAACATCCCAATTATCTTCATTGAATAATAGTTATTTATGCAACAAGTGCAAAAAATGGTGCTTTTTTTCACGAATGGAAAAATTGACACATGATGAGAGACACTTATGCACTTGTTCCATACAATATTTTTTTTACTTGCATGCAAAAACCAAAAAATGTGTTATTCAGGTTGGTCTAAATGGACTAAAAATGGCGTCGATTTGAATGTTTATGTTTGTCATGATGACACAACGCTAAGTAAAATGACAGATGAGTGCAATCTGCAGAGCCACTAGCGGAAGTATTTAAAATTAGTGTTAAAAAAACTACTTTTTCTACTCCTATACTATAAGTTGTTAATTAAATGCCAATTTTCAGTTTCATAATGATACTCATTATAACACTGGTTTGCATTATGAAACTGACAAATTGACCAATAAAAATCTAGATTTCTGAATAACCAAGTAGGCAGACCCAATATTTTCTGGAGAATATTCGACAGTTTCTAAGAGATTCGTGTTTTATGACAGTTTCAATCTTTTGCGTTAGTCAATAAGGTAGATACCTTCTGTGTTAAATAAATGTTGCTTTCTTTTATGTAGGTTGCAATTATCGGATGCCTTTCAATTATTACGATGAACCAGGATTATTTAGGTTACCATTGAAATATGTAGTCATCAAAACCATCTTTATTTAGTACTGTCAACTGTCATGTCAAAATGCCAGTGTTTATCTTACATACAGTAGTTACATTTGACTTACAGGATACATCTAACACCTTCCACTTTTTAAAAGAAATGAAATCGCTGAAAAGGCGAAAAATGTATCCAATAGTTTATTACCTGCAAAATCAAAAAAGATATATGATAAATTGTATGGTCAATTTATGGATTAAGAGGGTAGCAAGAGAAGTATAAAAAAAAGCAATGTTGTTGAATTCAAATAAAATTTCTTGTTCATAGAAAAAATAGAGTATGCAACTCTCATCTAATGGTTATTAATACACTCGCATTAACCATACGAAACTCGCCTTCGGCTCGTTTCGTATCCCGGTTGATGCTTGTGTATTAATAACCATGATTATTTGATCGTTGCATAATATACTATTATCTACGACCACCATTAATATTAAGCATTTACAAACTCATATAAATACGTGAAATTACGTTTTATACATACGTCTAAAGCGTGCGAAAAAGAACAATGCTTTTTAAATGGAAGTTTCATTATAACACCCAAAAGAGTGCGAAAAAGTACAATGCTTTTTAAATGGAAGTTGTTTCATTATAACACCCAAAAGAGTGCGAAAAAGTACAATGCTTTTTAAATGGGATAATCATTATAACACATTATAACATTATTTATTTGTATATTTATTAAGTTACCTTAGATAATTTTGTGTTTTGTTTTCTGTCAAGGGTTCTGTAATTGTAATAATTTTGTACTGTCATTAAGAAGTGTGAAACGTGAATGGTCAATAATTGTCAGAATCTCTCAAAAATTGTCAAACATTGTCAAACATTATCAAACATTATCAAAAATTGTCAAAAATTGTCAAAAATTGTCAAAAATTGTCAAAAATTGTCAAAAATTGTCAAAAATTGTCAAAAATTGTCAAAAATTGTCAAAAATTGTCAAAAATTGTCAAAAATTGTCAAAAATTGTCAAAAATTGTCAAAAATTGTCAAAAATTGTTAAAAATTGTCAAAAATTGTTAAAAATTATAAAATATTGTTAAATATTTTAAAAAATGGTCAAAAATAGTCAATAATTGTCAAAATTTTTGAAAGTTGTCAAAAATGATCAATATTAGTTGAAATTTTGAAAAATTGTCAAAAATTGTTAAAATTTTGAAAAAATGGTAAATAATTATAAAAAAACTGTCAAAAATGGTCAATAATTGTTGAAAATTCTCAAAATTTTTGAAAAATGGTCAAAATTTTTGAAAAATTGTCAAAAATGGTCATTAATTGTTAAAATTTTGAAAAATGGTCAAAAATTGTCAAAATTTTGAAAAAATGGTCAATAGTTATAACAAAACTGTCAAAAATAGTCAATAATTGTTAGGAATGGTCGAAATTTTTGAAAAATTGTCAAAAATGGTCAATAATTGTCAGAACCTGTCATAAATGCTCAAAAATGGTCAATAATTGTTAAAATTTGAAAAAATGGTCAAAATTTGTGAAAAATTGTCAAAAATAATCAATAATTGTCAAAATTGGTCAATAATTGTCAAAAATTGTCAAAAATTGTCAAAAATTGTCAAAAATTGTCAAAAATTGTCAAAAATTGTCAAAAATTGTCAAAAATTGTCAAAAATTGTCAAAAATTGTCAAAAATTGTCAAAAATTGTCAAAAATTGTTAAAAATTATAAAATATTGTTAAATATTTTAAAAAATGGTCAAAAATAGTCAATAATTGTCAAAATTTTTGAAAGTTGTCAAAAATGGTCAATATTAGTTGAAATTTTGAAAAATTGTCAAAAATTGTTAAAATTTTGAAAAAATGGTAAATAATTATAAAAAAACTGTCAAAAATGGTCAATAATTGTTGAAAATTCTCAAAATTTTTGAAAAATGGTCAAAATTTTTGAAAAATTGTCAAAAATGGTCATTAATTGTTAAAATTTTGAAAAATGGTCAAAAATTGTCAAAATTTTGAAAAAATGGTCAATAGTTATAACAAAACTGTCAAAAATAGTCAATAATTGTTAGGAATGGTCGAAATTTTTGAAAAATTGTCAAAAATGGTCAATAATTGTCAGAACCTGTCATAAATGCTCAAAAATGGTCAATAATTGTTAAAATTTGAAAAAATGGTCAAAATTTGTGAAAAATTGTCAAAAATAATCAATAATTGTCAAAATTGGTCAATAATTGTCAAAAATTGTCAAAAATTGTCAAAAATTGTCAAAAATTGTCAAAAATTGTCAAAAATTGTCAAAAATTGTCAAAAATTGTCAAAAATTGTCAAAAATTGTCAAAAATTGTTAAAAATTATAAAATATTGTTAAATATTTTAAAAAATGGTCAAAAATAGTCAATAATTGTCAAAATTTTTGAAAGTTGTCAAAAATGGTCAATATTTGTTGAAATTTTGAAAAATTGTCAAAAATTGTTAAAATTTTGAAAAAATGGTAAATAATTATAAAAAAACTGTCAAAAATGGTCAATAATTGTTGAAAATTCTCAAAATTTTTGAAAAATGGTCAAAATTTTTGAAAAATTGTCAAAAATGGTCATTAATTGTTAAAATTTTGAAAAATGGTCAAAAATTGTCAAAATTTTGAAAAAATGGTCAATAGTTATAACAAAACTGTCAAAAATAGTCAATAATTGTTAGGAATGGTCGAAATTTTTGAAAAATTGTCAAAAATGGTCAATAATTGTCAGAACCTGTCATAAATGCTCAAAAATGGTCAATAATTGTTAAAATTTGAAAAAATGGTCAAAATTTGTGAAAAATTGTCAAAAATAATCAATAATTGTCAAAATTGGTCAATAATTGTCAAAAATTGTCAAAAATTGTCAAAAATTGTCAAAAATTGTCAAAAATTGTCAAAAATTGTCAAAAATTGTCAAAAATTGTCAAAAATTGTCAAAAATTGTTAAAAATTATAAAATATTGTTAAATATTTTAAAAAATGGTCAAAAATAGTCAATAATTGTCAAAATTTTTGAAAGTTGTCAAAAATGGTCAATATTTGTTGAAATTTTGAAAAATTGTCAAAAATTGTTAAAATTTTGAAAAAATGGTAAATAATTATAAAAAAACTGTCAAAAATGGTCAATAATTGTTGAAAATTCTCAAAATTTTTGAAAAATGGTCAAAATTTTTGAAAAATTGTCAAAAATGGTCATTAATTGTTAAAATTTTGAAAAATGGTCAAAAATTGTCAAAATTTTGAAAAAATGGTCAATAGTTATAACAAAACTGTCAAAAATAGTCAATAATTGTTAGGAATGGTCGAAATTTTTGAAAAATTGTCAAAAATGGTCAATAATTGTCAGAACCTGTCATAAATGCTCAAAAATGGTCAATAATTGTTAAAATTTGAAAAAATGGTCAAAATTTGTGAAAAATTGTCAAAAATAATCAATAATTGTCAAAATTGGTCAATAATTGTCAAAAATGGTCAAAAATTGTTAAAATAAAAAAAAAGGTCAAAAATTGTTAAAAATGATCAATAATTCTCAAAATTGGTCAATAATTGTCAAAAATGGTCAATAATTGTTAAAATTTGGAAAAATGGTCAAAATTTTTGAAAAATTGTCAAAAATGATCAATAATTGTCAATACTGTCAAAATTGGTCAATAATTGACAAAGTTTTCGAAAAATGGTCAAAAATGGTCATTTTATTGTGCATAAGAAGCAAGCTTCTGTCGGCGGTCCGACGACCGCATCCCTTTTTTTGTATTGGTGTAACACTAAAAAAATTAAAAATTAGACGGAAAATGTTCTTATTGCATATTTCTCGGAAAAGTCAATGGAAATCATCAACGTTATGGTTCCATTATTCAATGTTGAAAGCTACCATGAATTTAAATTTAAACATTGATATAAGTAAATTTCATAAACTTATCACCTTCATAAAACGACAATCAGAGAGCCATAAACCAAAAAAATCAAAAATTTTTACAAGGGAACAGATTTTGGATTTTATAAATGAATTTCTTATGATGAAGGTAGGCAATAATTCAAACACAATTATTAAAAAGAGAGGTTATGTAATATATAATTAAGGGAAAATATTTTTAATGTGGTCGTAGATGAAACATTGTATGATACTCATGCGTGAATTACTTTTGCGCACTCGTTGCGAAAAAAGGCACTAGCTACGCTGGTGCCTTTCATTTTCGCAACTCGTGCGCAAAAGTATCACTTCTCGCACTTGTATCATAAATAACTATTATCTCACTTTAATGTCACTTTTTCAAACTGTTTAACAAATACATATTTTATGTACGAAAATCGATTAATAAAACGTCACTCTTATTAATGATTGTAGAAAACATATATTTAAACATTTTTTACAACATTTGAAGATGGCTTTATTGAGAAAATTAATCTTCTTACAAAAATTCTCAACTTGCTAGCGAAAATAACGTTATACATTTTAGATTGCTGCTAATGGTTTCAACCGTAACTTCATGATGTATTTTTTTCAAGGTTAGGAAAAAAAATACTCAGTCTAATTTCTTAGTAACTCCTTGCTTTCTATTCTGGGTCATTCGGTCTCGCCTGCAAATAATAATAGACCAGGAGATTCATTAAAGTAAATTTACCTCATCAGCAACAAAGAAACCATTAATTCATAACCTTTATATTTCAGATTAAGAAAACATAAATTTCAAGTTGAACTATTTTTATTTATTATCTTCGACGTCTAACCGAATCGATCTGGCTGTTTTGTTTAAACATGACCTTTGCCTTGATAGACTCATAAAGTTGACCCTTTTCCCGTAAATAAAACCAAATCGTGGATGACTCATAACTTAGATCGATTTAGATTTTCCAGCATTGGTGAAGGTCAAATACTGCTGAATAAATAAAGATTTTCATTACCCACTTCACTCGATTGTTTCTAGAGATGTGCTGGTAGTTTATGCATAAATTTATTCTACAAATTTGGTGTGAAAAAACTAGTAATAATAATTTGTAAAAAGGGAAGCTCACAATAAGTTTCAGAAAAGGGTTATTTCAATAAAAATAACTGCTTGGGACAAATTTTTGTAGAGAAACAGGGGAAAATAAAAATATTATTTAAAATCACTGTTGTCTTGTCACTTTTTTTACTCTTGGAAGTTTTTTTTCTAGAACCGTTAGATTCGGAGAAAAAAATACAATATCATGAGAGATTTTGAATAATATTTTTATTTCACAAAACTCAATCTCGAAAAAAGATTTGATATTAAATTAAATAAGGGTTGATAATTTCCTGCCCTGGCTAGTTATTGAGAGTGCACGGAAATTCCATCTTTACTTAAGGAGAAAAAAAATAAAAACTCAGTTTTACTCATATCTCGGAAGGGATGGGGTTGAGGAAATTATGTAATATTATAATTTTTTACGGACAATCACTTACCAAAGGTTACGAATAAATTTGGAAGCACCCAGTATATTTGCACCTTGAAATAAATTTAAATATTCATTGACGATGTTTATAATGGCGATGAAAACATTTTTTTGTTGATCTCCATTGTAAATATTGGCAGTATATTAATAAAGCAGTATTGCTTGTCGGAGGCCAGCAGACTGCATAGGGTTCATCCCTGTTATCGAAATATGTCGATATTGAACACTAAAATTGAGAGTAAAGGGATAACGGGAAAAAATGTCTGAATGTAAATATTGCTGCTATATATTATTTTGCGGGGACAGAACACGGCATTTAGCGATAATGAAAATAGCCGATTCGGTGTCGTGGGGTGACTAGCCCCAGCAGATTTTCGGCTTATGTTTTGTTTGCTAAGGGAAACACTCGAGGGAATGCTAGTTTTTTATTTGTTTCTTTCACGACTGATTTATGGAATGTGAAATATAGTGCATCCGAAGTGTTGAGAAGTTAAAGATAAAAATCAACATGTGCAATGATATTTTGTCGGTTTTTGCAAAAGGGACATATTAACTTTATTAGAATATATCACGAATTGATATTTATGTATTTAAAATAATAGCAAATAAAGAAAAAAGGGAATTATGTTTTATACCAAGTGTTTTTATAGACATGCTTTAACCATCATTTGTGACACTAGTCAAAGAAAAAAATCGATTTAATTATCCATTTAAAATTTTGGTGGCCGCGTCATTGTAGGACAGACGAGCTTACTTAAAATTAGGCGGAGGCATGTGCGCATTTTTTGAAATTGCTTGGTCGAGACAAAAATTGATCAAAAACTAGACTGCCGAGCAAAATATTTAGGTCACTTTAAATAATTTAATAAATTGCAAATAATTTTAAAAATAAAACTAATCAGGGAGTCATAGGTCTAGTGGGCGATGAAAGTTATTGTACTGTTTTTGTTATTTATTTAAATAGTTTTTACTTGTGGGATAAAATTATACACACTAAGGCTAATTACTATCGATTTATTTATTAAACTTAATTTATATACACACTTTACTTAATGTCTACTAATTTATTTACACTCGGTATAATAGTTCCAATTTATTTTTACCACTTGAATATTACACTATTTATCTCCACTATTTAACTCACTGTCCTATTACTAAGAACTTCTGTAGACTGTCCTCTTTCTATCAAAGGAAGTGGACCGAAAATATCAATTGCAAGTCTTTCAAAAGGCTCTCCGGAAAGATACTGTGCCATTTTTCCTCGGCTTCTTATTTTAGGACCTTTTTTACTATTGCACAGAGCACATTTTTTGCACAAATCTCCCACGTCCCTTCGACAGTTGACCCAATCATATATTTCTCGAACTCGTGACAGTGTTCTTTTAGTACCAAAATGTCCTCCTAAGTGGCTACTATGACGTTCTTCAAGCACACTTCTGATTGGTGAACTTTACGCACTCCATCGGGGCTTTCACTTCGATGCAATAGGCCATCATGAAGATACTGTGAATCCGACTGA
The DNA here is from genome assembly GCA_947563755.1 of Lochmaea crataegi. Lineage (NCBI taxonomy): Eukaryota > Metazoa > Arthropoda > Insecta > Coleoptera > Chrysomelidae > Lochmaea > Lochmaea crataegi. The sequence continues at coordinate 8,872,439 of OX387422.1, forward strand.
GCCCAGTACTCTTTCAAGCTTCCACTATATCTGAGTACCTCTTGCCAAGTAGGTCTGACTCCATATTTAAGCCATTTTCTTATAACTTTCAAGTCTTTGTCTTTCTTTTGACTTTTTCTAGGGATTTCAAGGAGATTCTGATTATCATCACTTTCTGGCTTGATTGTGGTTATCTGTAGACTAACTTCTTCCACTGAGTTCTCCTTTTCTTCGAACCTTTAGAATACCGGCAATGTCGTTCCAACAGCTTTAATGCTTCCTGAATTTGTGTTAGGCTATTCATAATTTCTACATCTGCTTGTCTACGCCTATTCTCCTTCTGTCTTTCCTTTTCTTCTTCTTCCTACTTCCTACGTCTCTCCTTCTCCTCTTCTTCCTCATTTCTACGTCTATCCTTCTCTTCCTAACGTCTTTTCTTCTCTGCATCTTCCTCCTTTCTACGTCTCTCCTTCTCCTCTTCTTCCTCCTTTCTACGTCTTTCCTTCTCCTCCTCACGTCTTTCCTTCTCTGCGTATTATCAGAATGTTCTCGAAAGGAGTGCATTTGCCAAAATGTATAGTCGAGAGACAGGGCCGGCTTTGAATTGGTGACCTCGCAACATTATATTGTTGGATGGATGATACTTGTCATAGTTGGCGTCTATCAGATTCTGACACCGTATTTTGCAACCTTTGTTAAACAACAAAAATTAGTCCTATGTAACATTCATATTTCGTTGCTTATTTTTCAATTAAATGTAATATTTTTTTCTCTAAAACCTATTTGTTGTATGGTTTATTGTGGATAGTGACGTTTCATTGTTCTTAGTGTTCATTTACTACGCCATCATGCCTCTAGAATAGTTAAAAGAATACTTGGTGCTAATGGATTGTCTTGCAGAAAGATGGCTACAGGGTCAACATTGAACTGCCAGCATCGAATTGCAAGATTGGATTTTGCTCGAAATGACTTGGCATGGACGATGATGACTGGAGCAAGGTACTCTTTACAGATTAGTCTCGTTTTTGCCTCAATGGACCAGACGGACGTCTACGAATACATACGTTATTATTATTTCCTATTTTTTACGTTTCGGTAGCGTTCCAGCTGCCGTTATAAGGATTTTTTTTTAAATTTCGACAGTGAATTTATCTTAGAGTGCAAAAATTGTAAATTTGTAAGTTGCAAATTTTCTTGTCTTTAAATGTGGATGAAAAAATAAGTAATGAGATCTAGTGAATGAAAACAGAAATAAATTAAACATTGTTGAAGTTATTACAATAATTAAGTATTGAATAATTAAAGTCTTTATGTACAAACTTCGGAATCTATCACGCTTTGTTTGCAGTGCTTAGAGACTTCTATAAAACACTATTACGTTATGATTACTCCGAGTTTGCGTATATTCAACAAAGGAAACCCTGCGACAAATAAATAATCGTGACATTCTCCGGATATAAAGGTATTAAATCCATACAACCCCTATTAGTGGGAGATAGTGTACAATTAAATTTATATTCAATTTAAATACATCACTATCTGTACAGAAGCGCATCAAAATTTTAATATCAAAAAATAATTTAATCATCATAATCTCAACAGACCAGAAATATTATGAAGACAAAATTGTGGTACCTTTTGTAAGAGACGATTTCGACGATTTCTTCTTATCAATTTCCACAAAAGTAGATATACTAAGCGAGTCCGAGCCCAGCGGAAATGCGCATGCCCTCCTGACAAGCTCACCAAATCCACCCACCCCCCAGACGTGACACGTAACGCTTGAGGTTGACGTGAGGGTGAGCCAATTGTCAAAATTTGGGGTTGGGCCAAAATTTGGAGGTGGGCAAATTTGGGGTTAGGGGTTGGGTGAGCTTTTTAGGAGGGCATGCGCATTTCCGCTGGGCTCAGATTCGGTTAGTATATCTACTCACAAACTCGCATTGACGTTTGTTTAAGTAACGATGTTCAGAGGATAGTCGTGGTCGTATGCTACCTACCCTAACAAAACAATACATTCTAGGAGAATTGACATTCTTCGACGTGAAAATGCGATCCCTACCTTCAACCCCCTTCGAATGACAGGTACAACCCCCAATTTTTTAAATTGTAAGTATAGGCTTGTGATATTATTATATCGTTTGAAAGGTATCTTCATATTGACAATGATATATCAATATCGAAATAATTATCAATATCTTAGAGTTTTCATAATTTTTTCATTAAATAGTGGAATTAATTAGAAACACTTAGTTTCATTTAAAAAGTAATATGAGTATATTCCACAAAGTAAGGGTCCAAACCGTAAATTCAACTTTAAAATTAATTGACCCTTTAAATTACAGTTGGTTATGCCACTGTAACTAGAGTGGCTGTTGTGGCTTTTATTACCCTCCAAATAAACCATGTTACGATTTACCATTTACAATACAGATTACGATATTATTGTGGTGGATTGATGATTGGAGTTTTTATAGGGTTATCAAAAAATGTCGGTAAAAGAATTGTATTTTTTAGTAGCTAAGATTCCAAATTCATATTTTATTCACAAACTACAAATGGTTTCGGTTATCATCAACACGCTGTACATTATTCAATACCTTTACTCGCCAAGCAAGGAAGAACATAAATACACGATAAAGAGAAGATTTATCTGTATAAGATACACATTCAAAAGATGTGTTCCCATATAAGAGCTGCTTGGTAATAGAATTCAGACGAAAGCATCAAAACGCATCGAAAACAAGAACGTTGAAGTATGAATATGAAATCAAAGGGATTTTTTTTCTACTAAAACCAAGGCCCTACTTTTACATAAATCACCATATGGGGTGGACAGTTTGAAAAATGCGTTATTTTAGTGTGTTTTATGGCCACGTATTAAAATATAAATTGAACGGTTTTACATAAGCGATGTTTGTCAAGAAAATAATAATAGTAACTGACAAGGTGCTCTCGGACAACAAATATTAAAGGAGGGTGTAAAAATACAGTACCATTCACTGAGAATATGTTTTGGAAATATCTCCAAGAAATAAAGTTAAATTATTCCTTAGTTCGATTTTCATACAAAAGAGATATCCGTGGGCGAATTGGAGCATGAAACATAATTCAAAGGGTAATTTCTACTGAAATCCTTCGTTTATTAGACGGCAAAATACTCAGTCTAGTGAACATAATTTTGGTAAACAACTTTTCCTATATTAAGCATTTCTAAAGCCTCTTGTTTTTTGCTTCTTACTTTACTCTACTCGTTGAAACGGTAATTTTAGCAAAATACAAAAATTGTAGTTTCTTGAAAAATCCAGGTCGATTTTCTATTGAAATTCCAATCTCTAAGCTATTTATATTTTACAAATATTAATGCTTTTTATTTAAAAATTTTAAACTTATATGAGTCTGTTTTAGAATCTGGGACTCAATTCTTGAACTTATACGGATGTCAGTAGCATACGAATTAAATTTGAACGAAAGATTCGAATACGAACGTCAATCTTAATTCTTGGATAGTATGCGGAAAAATTTCCGCATACGGATGTTTTATTCGAATAAACAGTTTGAGAACTTCTCTTTTCTTCTTTTTTCTATCTTCTTTTTTGGATAATATCCCGGAGGATAATTTTCTCGGCATATTTTCTACGTGTGCCGAAACAAATGTAAAATGTGTCAAAAAAAACAAGATCCTGCTTACAAAATAAACCGAAATTTATTTCCCAAACGTACAATTTTATTTACTTTTTTTGCTTTTTTTCTTATTTTACACTCGTGCACTTAAGAAAACTATCAGCAAGGATCAGAGAAAAGTGTTAGTGCAGTTTAAACTTTCCTATGCTGAAATACTGTACGATGATTATTGCCATCAATTTCGGCTTTTTCCAATGCTCCAATCGCCCCCAAAAGGGACAAATCCAACTTAGGCATCAACAAACCTTAATACATACCAATAAATCACAAGAAGAAAATTTTAACATAGTAAGTTTTAGTTTGTTGTTACCAAAAAAAAGTATTCATTCACTGCTCACTGATATTGATCCCAAAACCATTTTTCCACATAAACCGAGATATTTGTAAATTTTTCACAAGTATATATGCCTACCAAAATTTAAAAGTATACAAAAGAAAGCGAGTAAAAATAATAAAAATAAACAAACATCTGTAAAAGTGTGGTTAGACGTTATAGAATATCTCAATTCGTATACGGAAAATCAAATTCGCCTAGTTTGACCCATTCGATGTCAAATTCGTATAACAAAAGTCGCATACCGATTTTATGAATGCAAATACTCGATTTCATTCGAAGTTTTTTCCTAATATCGCCAAATCCGTATACGGATTTATTTCAAGAATTGGGTCCCTGATACTCGTTACTCAGACTGTCTACATCAAGATTGTCTATACTATCGTACTGAAATATGGCGAAATATTTATCAAAAATGAAATGTATATTACTTTTAAGTGTAAAGACAATATAACACAAGATCTCATCTTGTTCTCATGTTATTCGGATGGAAATTAAACCCAATATTTTATATTTCCAGCGACAAGATGTGATTTTTCAAATATCTTATCGAGACAATTTCTACAAAAACAAAGATTTATTTGACTACATTAATTGTAAATACTGCTGCTACCAGTGGCGTCGTTTATGTGGGACGATTTTTCTAATAAAAATTGAGTGATACTTTAAAAATTTGTTAATTATAAACATGGTTTCCATGGAAATTATAATATACAACGGAGGGAAATGATGGTGAGTCCCTCCGCTTCTGTTCCTATAAGTAAAAGACCCATTCCTGTGATTCATCAGATTGATACCTCGGAGATAACTGCCTGGTGCAGTACGACTAGTGAAGTAGGATTAAGACCACGAAATCATACTGACCCCTTTCCTTCTTAATCTACCTTTTCTATCTCTTGATAATGACTCCTAAACGGGAGTCCAAACGCCGAGAAAAATATATTTTTCTGAACGCGTTTTATTCAGAAAACCCAGTAGTCATTTCAGATTTTTGGAAGTCTCACAATTTTAATACATATAATTCAAATTGAGCGTTAACTACACAGGGTGTTTCCTAAGTAATCTAAAATATTGTAGTAGTAGTAACGGCTCGGGAAGTCCCCGGTGGATTTCCAGCGGATTCGGAAATGGTCGGGAAAATCAATAATACTGAATGAAATTTAACAAGTGAGGTAGTATTTCGACGTAAAATTTTGCGCTATACAACATTTATTCGAAACTTTTTTCGAAAAATCAATTAGTTACCGAGAAAACGCGAATTTTAAGTAATTTACCGCGATTTTCACTATTTTCCGGGAAAATTGGAGTCTGTGAATAGTGCCATTCGATTCCGCGTGCCCAAATTACCTTAAAAGCCACTCATGCAGAATCTCGGAACTTCTTACTGGACTATGTTGTTGCTTCTAATGAAATAATAAAACAATTCAACACCCTGTATCTCATTAATGAGAAGACTTATCACACATGTTTATAAGAACTTTTCGTCTTAAAATGGAGTGACGAAGTGCCCACTACAATTTTTTGATTACTTAGGAAACACCCTGTATATAACAAAATAACTGATTAAAATCCTGTGATTTTCAGAATAAATTGATGAATAAATCGCGTAATGAAAGACCCTGTAAATTATATTAAACAAGGAAAAATCGGACAAATTAATCAACAACATTAACCACATTGAATAAGCGAGTAGTTGGTGGTTAGCCCAATAAATACTCCTGACTAGAATGATTATAGTCATTTGAATAAACTGTAGTTTTTTTGTCTGGATATAAATGCCCTTATTTACAATTCGAAACGTTTTGTTATTTGTGAATAAAAATTTACAGTACGGTTTTTTGTGTCCTGAATGTTAACACATTTAGGACAGTGATTTATGCTTTCCATCTCCGAATTCTTAGTAACTAAATGAATTGATCTAAAATTTTATAGATAATTAGAGAATATATTAACCAACATTAGTGCCGATTGGCGTTTGCACACTGGGTGGGGTTGACACTCCTTCTAGGAGGTGGCAAGTTTTCTCTCAAAATCGAAAAAGGACCAAATTTTAAACCAAAGAAGTTTTTTTTCAATTTTTTCCACTAAGGGGTAGTTTTACTCCTAAAAAGCAAAAAGCGTCAGTCGGGCTTATGTTACTTTTGAAGTTGAGGGTAAGATGAGCCTTACAACAAATTTTCGGGGGTAATACCACGAGTGCTTAAAAATTACCGATAATTTCCATGAAAGCTTGTTGTTAATAATTCCACAAGTTCGAAGAACGGGTGGAATTATTAACAACAAGCTTGAATGGAATTTATCCGGTTAATTTTTAAGCACAAGCGGTATTTAGGGAGAATATTTCTCGAATAAAAATACAAATTACTGTATATCTCCACTATATTCAGATAAATAATGTAACGTCTCTAACTTAAAAATCTCAATAAAAACAAATTATTTATTTATTGAAACAGTAACGTAATACATTTTTGTCAATTTCCCGTTCTGTTATATCTCCTAACCGATTCATGACCTCTAAGAAACTCTTCTTTGACGTTTCACGTTTATTATTTTAATGTTGTCTGACAATGGTTGTCATGGCAACGTGGAATTTCCGCTGAATTTCCATTTAATAATTTAGCATTCATTGCATTGATACAACATGTTTGAGTGAAATATTCATATAAATCTATGCAGATTCAAAGAATTCGGAAGTCACAGTTGATTTTCAGCTTCAATGTCTGTGTCATGTTGGGATGTTGTTATGGAAAGGCCTCTTTAATTGGTGGTCCTCCTGGTCACTCTGACTTTAATAAAACTACGACTTCTTGCTCTGGGATAAGTTATGTTTATGACCATCTTTAATATTACACAATATAGTATAAGTGAATATCAAATCTTTAATATAATCTAATACTTAATTAGAATGAATCAGAAGGAATACCTTCTTTATAACTGAGTAAGAAATGAATTAAATCGAATATGAATTGGATCTGAATATGTTATCGTCTGCTTTTATGATATTTATATTGTGGTTCAAGTTCAGGCTGATATTTACTATTTAATGTTATATGTTTATTTACGTGATGAATTTGATTCTCTATACTTGTCGGCCTCGTGGGTTTTTGTTATGCATTCTTTAACGTTCAATGATTTATTGAAAATAGTTTAAAAGGGATTTATTTCTCATTTTATTTTATGCCAAAAGACATCACTCCTTCCCCTTTTACAAAAAGAATAAATTCCGTTTAACTTCCTTTTCCCCTAATGAAATGAATTTACTGATATATTAAAAATAGACGATAAATTATTAATAATAGTATCCTTAACCCAAAGTTACATATATTTCCATTGTCTTTTGGAATTGTTTACGTTCACTTAATTGTTTAAACCTGTTTGTTATCAAACTTGTTTACGTTTACTAATTGTTTATTCGTGTTTGTTATTAAACTTGTTTACGTTCACTGATTGTTTATACATGTTTGTTATAATATATTATAATAATTATGGTAATATATCCACTACTCACGAGTAATGGAGCCTATCTATTTTTTAGTATGAAAAACGTAAGGTTTAAAAAACTCTTAACGCCACTGGGATATAAAAGAAAAAGTAAATGATTGATACTTCTCGTATTGCTACAACTCTGATTGCCTTATTTCGAACAAAGGGCTTATATTGGATAAAAAAAAATTCATAGATCTTCTCGACGCCCTACTCGTCCAATTTAAAAATGTTTCCGTAAATTAAAGACATTTGTTTCTTTATTACTTGAGTAGAAGACCGATTGCCGAACTTTAAAAGTCAATTCAACTCTAAAAAGGGTGAACAAAGTGCAGTAGTTAACTTTTTATAGATTTGGATATATATCAAAGACCAGTGAATATCGAGGTGTACTATCAGAAAATTTATCGGTATTGTAGCTATGTTGAATTTTTATATCACTATTAAAACTTTCCTTGTAAAACATTTTGTTCGTTTTCGCCGTATAAAAGCTGTACTATAATTTTTCATCACTGCAACAAAATGTTTGTTGTCAAATATATTCGTCCGAGTATTGTGAGTAAAAGGGAAAAAAACTGCTACTTAAAAATACTTATTTCCTTCCTTGTAACTATCGTTAACGGGGACACTCTGTATACATGATCATTATCTTTCAGTTAAGATGTAGACAACGTCCATTGTTTCTCTCGCAATATTGTGAAATGAACAATAGACTACGAACTGCAAACCAAGATTTATTATTCTGATTAGATAATAATTTACCAGATGACATATTAAGACAATACGAGTATTTCTCTTGAAAAGCTCTCCATATTAATGCAGAAAGCAGAAACACGGAATTTCTGATGCTCGGCTATCAGAATTAAATGTTCTTTATGCTATTTGAGATATAAGCTGTACTAGTTTACATATTTTAATAAAGGAATTTCGTTTATCGAAACTCTGAAAATGTTACATAGAGCTTACGGTGAATCGAGTTTATCAAAAACACGTGCCTATGAGCGGTCGAAATGTGGTGGTAGATTTGCCTCGCTTTGACCGATCATCACCGTCTACAACTGAACTAAAAATTGCTAAAATAAAGTAAACGCTGACTGAAAATCGTCGTGAAAGTCTAAGAAATATAGAAATAATTAACGACTCGCCCCTGTATGCTTGATTAATAGACCCCCGTGAAATTCTTCACCACTATTTTATGTTAGTTCTGTGTCTCGACTGCAGTTGATATTTTAATTAATATGTTTTGGAAATCCTTTAACGTAGGCGTTTAAAAAGAGGTATTCTTGGTCGTGACAGCCTCGTTCTCTAGTTTTCCTGAAGTTTTAAAGAGGGTTCGGTATACCCTGAAAAGATTAATCTTTCATAATGAATTATTTTAACGGTAAAAATAGTTGTTGATTACTTAAGTTGATGAATTAATAAACGGGATATTTACTTAGCCCTTCATATCAATTTGTATGTCTTTTACACTGAATGAGGTGTTTCCACACAATTTATATTTTAATATTTTCCACGTATTTGTGTTTAAGTCATTCAGTTGATTACTCGAACATAACATTTCGTATCTTCCAAGTGATGTGTTTTCATTCCTCGCCGCTTTTCTGATACAAGTTTTCACCAAAACCACCTATTTTCAGATATCGACTGTGTAAGTATTTTCAATTTCCATCTTTTGCTTGAATAAATATTTAATCAATACACCGTTTACCATACACAAAATTCCAAAGTGCTTTGAGTATACATTGAAAGTTAAGTTGTTTTTGAAAATAACGTAGATGTAGAGGTGAGCAAACAAAAAAAAACAATACAGTCGAGAAAAACCACAAATTAAAATTGTAGACAGATAACGCTTTACAACTAAGTTTTGAAAAACGGTGACCGTTCAACTAAGAAGAAACAACTACTATGCCCCGACAGACATTGAATTACACTTCTAAGTCAAACGGGGTCGGTATGATCTACTAGGTTTAACCAACCATTCTGGTTTGCAATTAGAAGGGACAACATAACTTGCAGACCGGTTTTTATGTTTTTACTAAAGTGCCTGGTTGTATGACAGTAGGAACAGTATCATCAAAAAGAGATACCAGTAGTGAAGACACCCATACTTCTGCATCCCCAACTGAAGGGAGCACTGAAATGAAGGCATATACAACACCTGGCTATAAACGACCTAAAGTGAACATCCTTATGAAACCGACGAAACACGAGATTTGTCCACACCTCAGCTACAGAGATTCGTCCTCTTACATCAGTTACAGTTGCAGAAAATTAAAATAAAAAAAGAATAACAAAAACTTGATCTACTTAAAAAGAAGAACACCAAGGACACTGAAGTATAGACAGATGCTGTTCTGGTTTTAGATATCACATAAACTTGTTATTTTGTACATGTACAAATAATGGGTCTCATGAATAAAAATGGAGCATTTGCTCAAAGTACAAAGTAAAAGCAAAAGTAAATGCATCGAAGCAAAAGGTAGAAGAAAAAGCATTTACTTCGTTTCGTATAAATAATGATTTGCTTTTGCTCCGTAGCAAATGCTCCGTTATTTAGACCGTTTGCTACACTTTTTGACAAGTCTACACAGGAAAATTTTGCACGGAGATTTGCGTGAGGATGTAGGCAACGAATAAGAAAGGATTTTGCGAAAATCCGCCCTTAAGGGGGTTATATGTTTCAACTTACTTTACAAATTTTGTTGAAGAATGAGGTGAGCAATTTCCTCCTGTCCTCCTAATGTTAATATCGACCACATCGTTTTTTTCAATAGGGTTATTTGCGTTGTTTTTTTGCTCAATTTCATCCAACTGAAAGTGGATCGCGCAATGTTTTTGCAATGTTGTGTAGGACAATGCAGCACACTATTAGTTTAGGGATGTTTTCCAGCTTCAGTCGAGCTTTATATTGCAGTATGGAAAATCTTTGCATCAACTGTCCAAATGTAGATGACATATTAGCTTGTTTTGTAGGTAGTGAACGAAAATTAGATATATTGTTCAATCATATTAATAATTTACATCCAAAAATTAAATTTACATTAGAAGTTGAAGAAAATAACTCAATCAATTTTCTTGACATTAAAATTCAAAGAGTCAATAATATACTTGATTTTTCAATTTACAGAAAACCAACACATACTGATGTGACTATACCATATAATTCCTATCATTCCATGTCACATAAATTAGCAGCATATAATTCAATGATACATGAAGCATTTTCAGTTCCTATGAACAAATATAATTTTGATAGAGAAATTAATATAATTAAACAAATAGCCACATCCAACGGTTATCCATTACATATAATAAATAAATAAATTAATAAAAAAGAGGAAAAAGTGGCATTACAATTAATATTTCCTGAAAAGACTAGGGAAATACAAAATTACAAAACCATCACATATGCTGGTAATATTTCTAACAATATTTCAAAGATAATATCTTGTTCAACAAATACAGCAATTTCTTTTAAAACAGAAAATAATGTGAGTAAAAAATTGTTGAATGTAAAAACAAAAATACCCCCATTTAAAAAGTCTGGAATATATAAACTTAAATGTCCAGAATGTAATACTGTCTATATTGGTCAAACAATTCGAAATTTTGAAATTAGATACAATGAACACTCACGAGTATACAGATTAAAACAGCCAGATAAATCACATTACGCAAAACATCTTCTTGACACAAAACATTCATTAACACCTAACACAGAACTAGAAGTACTGCATATTTGTGATAAGAAACAAGAACTAGATTTCCTTGAAGAACTAGAAATAAGAAGACACTTAAGAGACCCACAATATGAAGTTGTCAATGAACAGATAAATTTAAGGAGTTCTCCACTATCAAATTGTCTTCTTTAGTAACAATTTTAAAGATCAGCAGATATAGTTTTCCTTGGTTTCCTATATCATTGCACAGTTATACTGATCTTAAATGGGAAAAAGATATCCAGGATATTCCCATAGGGCTAATAATACCTAAGCTTTAATATTTGTAAAATCATATCTTCTTCTTTTTTCTATTCATATATATTAAGTCAATCACAAGATAGGTCACTTACTATTTGGTCTAGCCAAAATATTAAACATCAAATAGGTATCACATAAAATGTAACTTCTGTCATTCTGACGATGATATGTCAATATCGAAATAATTATCAATATCCTTTAATAATTTTTTAATTAAATAGTGGAATTAATTAGAAACAGTTAGTTTCATTTATAACATTAATTTAAGACATTCTCATTATTTGTATGTATGTATATTGGGGTGACATTCACTGAGACCTAAGAGATCTATTGTGCTCTCTTACTTCTTCTTAGTTCCCGAGGAAAGACTCAGAGACTAGTAGCTCCTTTAGTCCTATTTCTCAGAGGAATTTTAGGATATCGTCTGGCTTTAACTTAGGTAAATGTCCCTCTTATATCCAGCAATCTCCTAGGTGTTGTGCCCTAGGATTCTTAATTGCTGTGCAATTCTCAAGTATGTGGATGGAAGTTTCTTCTTCCATGCCACATAATCTACATTCTTCTTCCTCCACTATTTTGAGCTTTTTCAGATGCCCATTCAAGCGACAATGTCCCGTTAGGATCCTCAGTTTTACTTTGACTTATGCATTCATTTGATCTCAACAGGTTGTAGTCTCCCAGAAGAATATTTGATTGTCTAACCCCTACTAGATCTTTCCAATGGTCAGATCTTCTCTTTTTTTTCGGCTTTGTCTATTTCTTCCAATATTAAATTGGAGCTGATACCGCAAAAGGGTTCCGGCCCCCAAAAGGGTGTTTCAGTTCTCCTCTTTGCTAGTTCATCTGTTATTTCATTTCCTTCTATTCCAGTGTGTCCTGGAATCCACAGTACGGTGACTATATTGTTCTCGCCTAGTTCATTGAGTTTGCCTAGGCATTCCCACACCATTTTGGAACTGATTACACAAGAGCTCAGTGCTTTAATGGCTGCTTGACTATCCGACATTATGATATTCCTTTGCCTTCTATATCCTGTATCAATATTGAGCTGGGCACACTTTCTTATGGCGTGAATTTTCGCTTGAAAGATACTTAGGGTTTTTCCCAAGCTTTCAGAGTGTTTGGTTCCTGGCCCGTACACTCCTATCCCAGTTCCTTCTATTGCTTTTGATCCGTCTTGTGAATGGCATTCTTTCCAAGTCTGGTAATGGTATTTGGATCCAATTCCTTCTTGTTGCTTAATTCCGTAACGAATTCCTATGAAAAGTTATACCATCTTGTGGCATGTCCCAGGTTTTCTGATTTCTAAGAAGTAAGGAGGTGTTTTTTTTAATGATTCCCTCTCTACTTAGTCTGTATCTTGTTATTTCTGCAACACTTTCCACCACCATATGTAGTGGTATGAGGTTTAGAATCACTTCCATTGGGCCAGTTCTCATTGCTCCTGTAATTCACATACAGGCTGGTCTTTGAATTTTGGAGAGGTTTTCTCTCGTTGTCAATAGGCTAGTTCTACTACTCCAAGCAATGGCTCCGTAAGTGATAATTGGTCTCACTATGGCAGTCTACATCCAGCTCAGGATTTTTGGGTTACATTATTTACAATGTATAGTTATAATAAAATAAAAGTTAAAGTTCTGTAGCTATTAGGTAGAAGGAATTTTGCACGTGCTTCTAAAATTGTGTAGTACGCAAAAAGCCGATGGTCATTCCGCTCTAAGCGTCAATTGACCTTTTTCCCCTTCGTAGTAAATATAACGTTTTCATGTTTAGTGCCTATCGGATAAAATCTACAAAGCATAAAAACATATTAAAGATAAACATATTCGTCTTTGAAATCACCGACTATTCAAACAGTAAGGGTTTTTTTGTCAGCACCGTACTCGGTGTCATCGACCAACGCGCGTAAAATGAGATATACGTGAACAAAAATATGAAATGGCATGCAAAAAAAAGGAGATATTGGATTCTTTTTTATTTCTTCGCCGTCCTACGAAATGACATTTATATTAAATGAAAAGATGTATAAGATATATTGGAGAACCATGAACCTGCTACCATTAATAATATTTTATTAAAAAGAGGCTTTGTGCTGTGTGGTTTTAAAGCTTTATAACGGATTTAATATAAGAATTATTATTAGAATTAAAATTGTATTAAATTGTTCATAAATAAAAAAAAGGAAATTGGAATTAAGCTTACATAAATATTCATCGAAAGCGTTTAAAAACTTTATAAATCCATTGCATGAAAAATTCATCATTTCCAATGGCGAATCGGAAAACTTTTCTCAACAGATGGTCGTCGTTATAACCGACCAGACAAGTCTCATAGCTTTAAAGTGACAAAACGACATTGCATAATTTACATAATTCGTCTAATCATACTCGAAGTCAAGTAAAACCATCCTAGCATTTCTAATACGAACTTTAAACTTTCACGTTTGTGAATAATTTCAGGCGTTAACTTTGAATAAAGCATTAAAGAGAATCCAAGTAATCGGAGTTGTTTAAACGAACATTCGTAAATAAGCGTTTGATAGAGAAAGCGGTGGTTATATGGTTAATGTGCGGCATTTATGTTTTTCGAGCTGTTTCGGCATAAAATAAATGAGCAATTTCCTATTGATATTCCACTGTATCTACATTAAATGCCAATATTTTGTTTTGCAACACAAAAAACCCAATATCATTTGAAAGTATTTGTAAAAAAATGTAAACATTCCTTCATCAATTCCTTTCGCTATTGGAATGCAATAATCCGAATAACGTTTAGAATTTTTCGTCATAAAAAGTAATATAAACAATTTTGTGAAACACAGCAGCCTATATACATGAAGACAATAGATTTGTTTACTTAATTACAGTTTCCTGTAAAAATTGTCATATTTTAGTAAAGCGTGTTATTAATAGATGTCGAAGATAATAGTTTAATACTATTATAACGCCTTACAAAGTGTTTGAAAAATATTTTTCAAAGAACAAATACCGTTCACTGAGAATCAACTACTACTTATGCTCCGACAGACAATGAATTACACTTCTAAGTTAAACGGGGTTAGAATATCTGCAAGATATAACCAACCATTCTGGTTTGTAATTAGAAGCAACAACATCACTGTGGTTAATGTATTGATGTGGTTTCAGCGTTGTCTCCAGTCCAGGATTATGCTCTCAGAGCTTCTGGACGGATGACACATTGTACTGATGAGGCGCAAATACGCCGAAACCGGTAGACAAGTGATGTCCCTTCTAATTACAAACCAGAATTGTTGGTTATATCTTGCAGATAGGTTAGGTTAGGTTCTATGTGAGTGGGGCCTTCTCGCCACCTCCACTGCCACCCCCGTTGGGTCTATTGTGGCTCACCCCTAGGGATTATAATTCACCCCACAAGCCTATGCTTCTGTCCATGGTTGTATTTGGTGATAATTTTTTGAAGTCGCTCGGCTCTAAGGTACTAGAACCGAATATGTTATACCTTACCCTGCCCAAAGCTGGGCAAGAGCATATAGTATGTGCTCAGCAGTTTCGTCCTCCAAATTACAGAATCGACAATCCGAGGTCTGAACTACACTCATCTTCTTTAGGTGGTAATTTAGTCGACAATGTCCTGTAAGCAGTCCCGACAGAATGCGTAGGTTTGTTCTACTCCATTCCAAGATCTGCTTATTTTTTTTTACTCGGAGGGTTGTATATGAACGCCTTCGAGTGAGAGAGTCCCGGTATTTCTGCCCAGTACGTGAAGGTTTTCCTCTCCGCCCAGGAAGCTATGGCTGATCTAGCAGTACTTTCCGCAATGCCAAAAAATGGTTCAGATCCAATAAATAGAGACTCTGATCCCTTCTTTGCCAGAGTGTCGGCCTTCTCGTTGCCCTCCACTCCTCGATGCCCCGGCACCCAGGTCAAAGTGACTCTGTTTTCCGTGCCTAGTATATCGAGGGATTGTAGACAGTTATATACTAGCTTAGATTTTATCCTGTTCGAGCTCAGTGCTTTAAAAGCAGCCTGGCTATCTGACAGGATGTGTATGTTCTTTTTAACCACAGGCTGATTCATCAGCTCTTTTGCAGCCAGTTCAATGGCGTATACTTCAGCCTGAAAGACGGTAGCGTACCTACCCAGGTTGGCTGTGATTTCAACTCTGGTTTTCCTGCTGAAGACCGACGCTCCAGCCCCGTTTCCGGTTTTGGATCCGTCAGTGTAAATCACTTAGTCCGTTTCTAGGAAGGAGATTTCTTCGCTATCCCATTGGTCTCTCGTGGGAATGAGGACCTTAAAGGGCTTATCCACGTGAAGTTTTGTGACAGAAAGATCCGAGGGCATCTCAAGAATGTGGTGATTTTGTATTTCCCTCAGCATTCCCGAGTGATCCCTCAGAGTCTCTCCATTTATTTGCCTCTCCACTGATAGCATTCTATGAGCTGCTCTCCTAGCTTCCTTCTCCAAATGAATGTGGAGTTAGTTGCAGGAGGGCTTCCATAGCTGCCGTTGGTGTGGATGACATTGCTCCGGTAATGGCCAGGCATGCTGTTCGCTGCAAGCCTTGCAGCTTTGCTCTAGCTGTCTTTTGCAGACTTTTGGTCCACCAGACAGCTGAGCCATACGTGACCATTGGCTTAACCATTGTTTGGTAAATCCAATAAATCTGTTTGGGGTTCATACCCCTAGATTTTCCACATACCCTTCTGAGATTCCAGAGGGATAGTCTGGCTTTGTTTATCACTCTTTCCAAGTAGGCGTTCCAGGTGAGTTGTTTATCTAAAATTACCCCTAGATATTTCACCTCCGTCGCAAATGGAATGCTCACGCCGCCTAAAATTGGCTGGCAGGGTCGCTGTAATTTTTTCCTCTTTGTGAAGGGAACAATTACGGTTTGAGGGGGTTCACAGACATCTGTTCCCTCTCGCACCACGTATGCACTATGTTTAGGGCCGTTTGAAGGATGTTAGAAACTATCTCTTCAAATTGGCCTCTAATAATTATTACTATATCATCAGCATATCCCTGCACATCTATCCCCTGACTGGATAATTCACCCAGGAGATCGTCAACCAGTATTGACCACAGAAGGGGGAAAAGCACCCCTCCCTGTGGGCAACCCGTGGCCGCCATACCCCCTACCGTGACTCCATTCAGTGATGTAGTGATGTACCGGTTTGATAATATGCTTTTGATCCAGTAACAGATTGGTTTGCAGATTCCTCTGCACTCCACCGTTCTCCATATGGATTCTGGAAGGGCGTTATTAAACGCTCCTTCAATATCTAGGAAGGCCGCCAGCGCTATTTCTTTGTTGCCAAGGGAAGGGCTGATTTTCCCCACTAGATTGTTTAACGCCAAATCTGTAGATTTGCCCGTTTGATAAACATACTGGGAGGGATTTAGCGGATACTCTCGTAACCTTCCTTCCTTAATATGCTTGTCTAAATTTTTTTCTAGACATTTCGTTAAGAACGGGGTCCTGCTGATCGGACGATAGGATTTGGGAAGTGAATTGTTCACTTTCCCAGTTTTCCGTATAAATACAACCCTCGCCACTGACCATTGTAAAGGGATGTACCCCCACGCCAGACTAGCTCTCAGTAACTTGACCAAATGGGGTACCAGCTCTCCACTGCCCTGTTGTAGCAGAGCAGGAAAAATGCCATCCTCCCCAGGTGATTTGTACGGTGAGAAATCGTTCACTGTCCATACAATTGCCGATGTGACTATGTCTGTTGCCAGCATACCAACCCCGTTTAAATTAGAAGTGTAATTCAATGTCTGTCGGGGCATATAGCCCGAGAGGTAATTCTTGCTTCTTAGTAAACGGTCTCTGTTCTTTGAAAAATATCACTTTGTAACGCGTTATAATAGTATTAAGCTATTATCTTCGACATCAATAGATTTGTTATTCAATCACCACAAAATTGCAATATTTACACAGGAGAGACAGCTGCTATCCTAGAAGATTCTATAATATGCAAAGAACTCTCTATACAGATAGCAGACATGTATTACTAGCCCAGAAGTGGTGAGTGGTAGATCCACTCACCACAAACTCAACCTAACCTAACTAGCCAAGGAATTACTGTACTATCCTGTCAGTGCAGTAGCAAAAATATTGTTGACGTTAATCCGGCGGAACCTACGTTCTGACCGGACATTGTGAACTCAACAAACATATTCATAGAATGAATATTAGAGACATCATTATGTCGAGGCTTTGAACAGGAAGATGAGACGGTAGAGAATATCCTCTTTGATTGCTTGGCTCTATCATCCATTCGTATAACCGTGTTCAGCGAGTTTTGGCTAACACCAGCCATGCTAAGAGAAGTTCCTTATGTCAACACCATAGACTGGTTGACGTGCTGAGAGGGAATTCCAGGAGGATACACAAAGGGCCTAATAAGGCCTAGGTGTTGTGGGGTTGCTCTACCCTCCTAGCTTATCAGATCAGATGCAAAGAAGTATACTCCAATGTTCGTCGAGGTAAATGGCCCGGAA
Organism: Lochmaea crataegi; assembly: GCA_947563755.1. Taxonomy (NCBI): domain Eukaryota; kingdom Metazoa; phylum Arthropoda; class Insecta; order Coleoptera; family Chrysomelidae; genus Lochmaea; species Lochmaea crataegi. The sequence continues at coordinate 8,890,390 of OX387422.1, forward strand.
TGTAGTTGTTTCTTCTTAGTTAAACAGTCATTGGTTTGAAAAATCTTTTTTGAACTATGTTAAGTGTTGAAATAGTATATTTCAATACTATTCTGCTTTCACTTTCCACACCAAGCGCACATATATGAAATGTAACTTTTTCAACCAAAAATTTTTTATCTGGAAAACTATCCTAAGTATCCAGATTATTTGTTTATAAAAATATTTTCATATTTGAAAAATGTCTGGCAATTATCTAACGTGTCGAGTAAATTTGATAAGATGGCTTGTAGAGAACTCCATAACAAGATTGAATTTAATATAAAAGGGGATACAAAGTGGATGGGACTAGCTGGCAGGGTTTCACTTAAAATGCAAATTATGCACACTCAAGTTACAACTTGAAATTATATCTCTACACATAATATCCATTATTCTCAGCTTTCGATGGTATTATCTCTTACATAATAGCCCTAAATGGTTGTGTATATACCTAAGCAGAATTGTCTTTGGTACTAAACGGTTACGACAAAATTACGGAAATTTGGAAAATAAGAAAAATATTCACTATATTTCCAACTTTTGTTTGAATGGATTTTAAAATTGAAGAGAAGAAGTTCAAAATAACGTTTCGCCATTACAGTAGGGTGTCCCTTATTTTCTAACGCATTTTCTTACTTTTGTTCATTTGCTCTTAAAACACTCAGAAATAAATTTTTACCTAATTTGGAGTATGATAACCCATTCCGACTTGCAGAGAATCATGTTCATGCAAGTAAATAAACGTGGTCATTCTATATGTATGTTTAGAATCAGCTACTTTCTTCTTCTTTCTTAAAACTTACAAACTAGCCAATTTAATGACAATCTGCTAAAGGCAGTTTTTCGCGAACCTAAATAGGTCGCTGATTGCTTTATTTCAACAGTTACGCTATAATTTATCTACAAAATATAAAATAGTATTTAAAAAATAAGTGATTCAAGCGAATTTGAAGATATACGCACTACAGAAAGAAATGGGGTAAGGGTGAAGACGGAGGAGTTGATCTGTCGGATGGAGGGAGATTGTAGGGATGAGAAGAAGGTGTTCGAGCTGATGAGTCGGCTGTTTGGAGAAGTGGGGAGCGGGGACAGCATTGAACTCCACAAGCTTGAGCAGGTAGAGGTGAAGGTGCTGAAGAAGATGGTGGCGTGGGTGAGAGGTGACGGAGAGGTTGCGGAGGTAACAATCTATGCAAATAGGGAAAAGGAGGGTAGAAATGGGGCGATAATCCTGAAGGATATCGGGGAAGTCGATCAGGGGATCGAGAGGGGTTGGGGGAGATGAAAGGGGAGTGGGTGGATAGACTCAGAGTCTTAAGAAATAGGGAGGTGGTTATAGAGGCAAAGAAGGGGGTTGAGGTGAGGGGAATTCTGGGGGAGGTGGAAAGGGTGACAGGAGCGAGGGTAGTGGAAGCGGGGAGGGGAACAAAGACCATAAAGATGGTAGGGATAGATCCGTGGATGAAAGATGAAGTGGTGAAGGTGAAAATAGAGAAATTGATTGGGAAAGAGACAAAGGTGATTAAAGTGGTAATGGAGAGGAACGGGATGAAAATGACGGTGGTTAAGGCGTAATGGGAAAAAGCGGAAGCTTTACTGGGGAAAAGGGAGATTAGATTGGGGTGGAACAGGGTAACTATTGTGGAGGGTAGAGAGGAGGGCAGATGCTTTGGATGTGGGGTGAAGGGGCACAAAGTAGCAGGGTGTGAGGCGAAGGGAGTCAAGGATATATTGTCAAGGATAAATGAAACAGTACAATCTCTATTACCCCAAAAATCTAATGAAAAATACGAAAAACAGTATTAACATTTCAATGTTATAAGCAAAATAATGGAGGCATGTCAATATCCCTGATTTTTCAAAGTTCCTATACCTGTAACTTCTAATATACAAGTTTGATTGAGTTTTTGTGCTGATTTTCGGAATCTACGGGGATTAATGAAGGTAAGATATTTTCAAGAAGTAGAAATATATTAAGAAAATAAAAGTTAAACAGCAAATAGTATAATAGAGCCACAGGAATACGTTATGTTCATGATTCCGCAGAACTCTGCGAGTCTCGGAAGCGAAACGAGTTGGTGCACAGCTCACTGTTCATGATAGGCCTGTAGGTGATGGTTCGAATTCCGGCGAGGACAGCTTTTTTCTTTTTTTAATTCTTTCATAAATAAATAATTTTAAAATGACTTCTTATTTGAGGGAGGCGGAAAAATCATATGTATAACATGGGAGTAAAGTGCCTTTTCCTCCCTTGAATGATTACTGCCCTCCGCTACGCGTCGGGCAGTAAACTTCATCCTCGGGAGGAAAAGTAGCACTTTCCTCCCTTGTTATACAAATAGCTATTAAATGAATACCTAATGCAATATTTACGCCGAAAGCCACCACGCTTCACATTTTTTTACCCATTAGTCGACGATATATCAATTGTAGAGAGAATAGACATAGTTTCCAAATTACCTCCACCTAACACAGCAAAAACTGCTTGTACGTCATCCTTGCTTTCATTCAATGTAAATTTTGGGACCTACAAAGTGTGCTAAAATATTATGTATTTTGTGACTTTTTTGAATAGGTAATGTTTTATTTTTTTTAAGTATTATTAAAAAAATAGTGGCTTGTTCTTGTCATAAGCCTTTTATTTACAAGAAACTATCAAATTACATCATTGGTTTAATGTGCCCCTATCAATTGTTGAATGTGCCCCACCGGAGGGGCACATTCAACCATTTGTTAACGTTTTTAAAAAATAAATTTTTGGGCATATTCTTTTTTATTATGTATTTCTGTTAGGTTATTTTACAATGAAGAAGTTCAAAGTATGTAAAAATACTTTGGTTCATTTGTTTTATTATAAAAGGTTAGTTACTACAGATTTTCCTAAAAATAGTTGATAGTTGATAGTTGATAGTTGATAGTTGATAGTTGATAGTTGATAGTCTCCCCTAAGGGACACCGTAATCTACAGTGAAGGACAACTAGAACATTATCGTCCGATAGGGGGAATAGACAACGATCTCTGAACTTTTTGATTTGATTAAGTAGGTGGTGGAATAAGACAGTGGAGACGAACAACCATTGCTTCATATTTTATAAATGATTTGACAAATGTACATACGTGTTAAACGTGTGAAGATTTGAATACGAAAAGAAGCAGACAAACATTTTATTCCAAAGTTTTTGTAAAAACTTAAAAAATAGTCCTCGTATTTACCCCATTGTCATTATTTTCCCTCGTTTTGAATTTCACATTGCATTTTATACTACCACAATTTATGGAATGAAGTTTGGTGTCTCCTACTGCAAAATATTCTCTCCAAGACACATTCTTAAACCAAAGATGAATGAAATACGTTCTAATATAATGGCTTATCCTATACAATGGATTGTGCAGAATAAAAGATCATATTGGAAAATAAATTTCACCCATTCCTTTTATTGTGGCTTTATATTGGATTGGATTGGATTGTTTCTGGGTAGTTTATGCAGTCTCATTGCTCGCAAATGAAAATTGTTGGGTATTCCGTGAGATATTCAAAAGTGGGTTAACATCGTGAGCGTACGAATGATATTAAATGTAAAAATCGTCTATTGCATTTCTTAAATAAGGATCTAGTGGTTCTATTTAGTGAATCTTTTAAAACTATGCAAATAAATAGCTCAACCTCACTTTTCCCCACGATCATATTCCCAATTGGAATTGTGTTTATTTTGAAGTTTGCAAAATATTAAACGTATTTGTGTTAGCAAACTACAATCACGTCTTGTTTGGGAATCGCAATCAACGGTTAATTCCACTACGATTTCGAGTTCGTATTTCCAGCAGGCAACATGATCCGATGATATTTATTGCGTTTGGTGTGAAACATTTCCAAAATTTGTTGAGAAACAAAAATAGGAACGGTAGGATTCAATTTATATTAGGGTATTAGGAATAAAGTTGATTTAGTACATTTAACAATATTATTTAAGCATACACTACAAATACAGGGTTAAGGCAAAGAGACAGCTCAAGTTGTTACTTTGAATAAAAGGTCCTGTTAATCTCAGGGTGGGATTCGAAATAAAAAAACTGATATAGTTGAAATGTTGATTTAATATAAAATATTGTTGGTTGTCATATGGATAACCAAAAAAAAACAAGGCCTTGCCTAAAAAGTGGTAACGCTAAAAACTCCCTAAAGTAGTTCCGCTGTACCTCACGATTTATATGAAGCTGGCTTTCACAAATTATTTAGGTTATTCTAGGTTAATAGAAAGCATGGGAAGATTTATAAAAAAAGAAAAGTTTTACACTATCCAATCTAACCTTAAGGGCGATATTAAAGAACTACCTTTGTATGCATACGTTGGCTTACAAACTCTAGTGATTGTGCTAATTGTTATTAAATAATATACAAGTTGTCCTCAACAGAGGGTAAAGACACCAGGAAACTAAGTTCCTCAGTAGGTATGGCAAAATACTCTACTTACAATACTTTTTCATAAAGATATTTGTTATTTCAGTCCAATGTGTTTTCTACTCAAACCCCTGGATTCCTTGTTAAAAGTAAGGTATGAAGGTTACCTGTTTACAATCGGGTGCTGTGGTATGTCCCTCCAAAAGAACTGATGGTGGCTTACTATATCTTGTAGGTAGAGGTGTATCCGATATGATGACTGGGTGTAGATGATGTACCTTATAGATGATGTCGATGCAGGAATGAAATGAAGATATCGATGTATAAAATAAAGCCAAAGAATGAAGAAATAACCAAAGAAAGAAGATAGATAGAAGAACGAAGAAAAGAAAGAAAGAGACCTAAAAAAGGAGCTTGTGTAAGTATTTGGTAATAATAATTAAATGTTATGAGGGTTGAGTATAGTAAACTGACAAATTAAACTCACCGTAGAAGTTGTGTGGCCTCAAAGTGGTTTCGCCTATGGATGTGGAGACAGGAATTTAAGCTGAGCCAAATAAATATCCACTTATACAAATGGTAGAGCTCCAACAGGATCACTCTAATAAAATCTAAGCTCACTTAAATATATTTCAAAAAATCAGCAAAATTGCTAAACCATGTGGTCTATCACGAACCTCACATGGAAGAAAAAAAGGAAACCCATCTCCTATCTACGTATGGATGGTCTTAGAAAAAAAGGTATGTTCTTTTCATTTACTTCTTTATTACCAAAGTACTTAACACCAGAGATAAGCTCTGATAACGGAAATTAAAAGAAGAAACTATTAATTGATAAGGAAGGTCAATGATCTTTAATCAGTAGATCTATGAATAAAAAAGTGACATTATGATGAAAGATTTTGAAATCACTGAGAAGATTTATTTTTAAGATTGACAGATATGACAAGATTGTCATCTACTTTGTACACCATGTAAATAAAATAACCTTTAAGCCTTTGATATTTTTAAATCAGTAACTTTTATGATCTGGTGATCATCCTATGTTTAAATAAGATTCCGGTAAATTTAGAATATAAATATTTGATTGTTATTATTCCTACTTGTTGTAAATAATAAGTGGTAAATACTTATTTATTATGTTTAGGAGCCCTTCAGGGAGACGCTTGAGAAAAGTGAAAGGATTCCTGTATTAATCCTACTTAAAACAATCAGGATATGTTTTTAATAAAATAGCAGTTGGTAGGTACAGAGTTTATTTTTGGATGTTTGAAAGAGAGGCACCAATAATTCTTTGTCCCGTAACAAAGTCCGTTGCTACTTCATGGACGAAATACGATTGTGTATTGGACCAGCATAAACCAATGATTTAAGTAGCTCAAAAAACAAAAATCGCATGTATTGACATCCGACGACCTTGCAGACCGATGACTGGCCCTCTTCGTCTAATCCATCGATTTCCATATGTAATGTCAATATATTGAAGAAATACTCGACTATAATGAGCGCTCAGGAGGAACTTTTGAATAAAAGTAAATTGGGTTAGATGGACATAAAATGACGTATAGGACACCCTGTATATATTTAAGGATCTTGTGTTCACCAGGCACCAAGATTTTTTCAACGAAAAGCGCGACTCTGTTAAATATTTTTCCCTTTTATTGAGTACCCCTCCGAAAATAAAATCTAATAGAGGCCTTATATAGAAGTGGCGTTTTGTTTTGTATCGATCTGGTTTTTTTTTATGTTTCGCTTATGAAGAATCCTTGTGAAAAGAAAGCCATTGTGGGATTTCATATTTACTATTGTGGAAGCAATCTTCTTTCACGTTATTGCATAGCGACGTTTCATTTCTTATGCCGTTGCTCATAACATCAAATGCCACAGCCATCATGGGCGTATGAAATTCGCCCTAAGGATACTGACATCGCTACCTTAACCAACTTTACTTGAAAACGGGATCAAAACTAATTCAAGATTGGTTTTATTAATAATATGAGTATGGTTGTTTGTTTTTGCTAAAAACTAAACTCTGCTTTAATAGAATGTTTGTTGTTATTTATATTCAAATCCTATCACACACTAGGTAATTTTTTTGTTAAAAAAATAATGCATAATATTTTAGTTTATTAAAGTTAAAAATATGTACTTTTTGTAAAATTTACAAATACTTTTGTAGGGTTGTGCCCTTTTCATATTATTAAAGCTACGCTGGTGATATCTATATGAACTCCTCCTAGATATTTTCACGCCCTTTTGCCTTCTTGAAATTGCAAGACAACTTAAATACGCGCTTTTTTTGTGCATTTTTCTAAATGTCTCTGGATTGAACTGAAAAGAATATAACACAATAGCTTAAGGGGTAGACTGATTTATTAAACTCTAAGAAAGTGTTTTAGAACAAAGCTTTACAATATTAATGTGAAGAGTTTTGAGCAGTACAAAAGAGGGATTTTATACAAATATTTATGAGTCAGCTTAGGAAAAAAATTAGTACATGGGAGTGTACAGGGTGTAGTCCGGGGAAGTTAGGACACAAACAACAATGCAATAATACGACCCGAAAACATCATTTTCTTAAATTCTCGAGTAAAGATAAAATTTCATCATTAGTATGGATCTTCATCAAGTAAAAGCCTCATCTATTCAATTTTTCTCGAGTAAACTCCGCTGGAGCTTGCGACGCAGCTTGAAAGCACAGCGTAGAAAATTGGGGTATTTTAATTTCATTTTCGTTGTACCACTGCATGTGTACAAAAGGTGCAATTAATCAATCTTGATCAAACGTTTTACTTTTTATAAAATCGCATACAATGTAATCGAAGTTTTTGAAAACCTGCTTTATTTTATGGTTAAGTTCGAAATCATAATAATATAAAGGATGACGTTTACGATGTACCTGAGTAACTGTAAACTTTATTTTCAGATCCAAATTGTCGCATGTTATTGCTCAAAAACGAAATGAGTCAATTAACATATTTTTTCTTCTAAATATACTTTTCCTTACAGAAAATTTGGCTTCTTTTAAGTTAATCCGATCTTTTTCAAAAACAGACCAGCGATTGAAATATTCGTCGGAACTTCTGTTAACTCGTCTAAACCAGAAAATGTTCCACAGCGATTAAAAAGGATTGTCTGGATTCTTTTCAATATTAAATTAATGTGATTTTTCGCAGAAGGCGTACAGCTAGACTAGATTTTCCTTCGACGAAAAATACCTTCCTAATTTGAATTCGAATTATGGCGAATAACTGTGAACGGAATTTTAAAAAGCCATTTGATGTTAAAACTTTCCTTACGTTCGTCGATTTCAATAAAAAGCGTTTGGGGAAAGTTTAGTAGACATCCAAATCTCTTTATTTTAGTCAGGTATTTAAAAAAAACCGTACACTGTAAGTTTTCTTATACCAAAAAAAAAGTGCTTAATTGAATTTGAAATCTTGTGCTGTTCCAAACCAAAAGTAATTTCATCTGTTAGAATATGATAAAAAATGACAGTGAAAGGTATTTGGTAACCATCGCTGATTTCGTAGTTTTCTGTTAACATTTTACGAAGTGGAGATTTGAATATTTATTGGCAATAAACGAATTTAGAGAATATACTAGAACAGTAGTGTATTTGTTTATAAATACCTTTAACTTATATACATATACTTTTATGCAAATAGGTATGTAGTTATATTAAATTTATTTCTAAACAACTTCTTCTAAACAACTCTAAACTTTCGTGTCAATTTTAAAACTTACAATGGGCTGTACCTCGTGAACGAAAAGAGATTTCAAAAAAAATTCAAAACCGTTTCTAGGGTAGAGAGGGGGAACTAAAATGACATGAGAGAGAACGCACCTCCATCAACCCCCTATGCCCCACTTACCCCACCTACAAAAATTTAAATGGCAACCCCCTACTTGTGATAGGTACGTCGCCCGTAGCCCGTAGAAAATGCTTTCCAACGGTGTAAGTCATAATCATACAGGGTGTAACAATAAAGCAGAAAAATTTATTTGACAACAAAAATAACAATTAATTGTGGAAGGATACTTCGCTTTGAAAGTGCAAGTACGGTCCCTATTTAAGTGTTAAATGTTCTATTAATTGTATTTCAAAAAAAAACTTGTTTGCTTTGCAGTTTTTAAACAACACATTTTTTTATTCTGTTTTGCATTTTTCCTTTCTGTACTCAAATTATTGGTTTATTTGATACTTACCTTAATGTCATTGTCATTTGTGATAGATTAATTATTTGTACGTTTGGTCCAAAAATATTTTGGTACGCTTTGTACGTTAATTTAACTACAATAATCACGATGGTTTACAGTATACCTGAACGTGTGGAGATAATTTTAATATTTGGCTTCCAGAACGAAAGTTATTTGCAGACAGCTAACGTGTTTAATGAAAGACATCCTGAAAAACATGTAAGTCACGTGTATATCCGTGATTTAGTCGCAAAATTTAGAGAGGCGGATTCAGTGGCAAATAGAAGAAGGAATGCCGCAAGAGTACTCGATGAAGCAACTCAAATTGAAGTTCTTGGACAATTTGGAATAGATCCTACTTTATCAACTCGTCACGTCTCTGCAATAACAGGACTATCAAATGAGTCGGTACGGAAAGTTTTGAAGCTTCATAAATTTCACCCCTATAAAATGCAATGTCTTCAAGAATTGTCCGACGACGATCCAAACCGAAGAATTCAGTTTTGTGAAATTATGACTGAAATAATTAAGAATGAGCCTAGACTTTTAAAAAATATTTGTTTTAGTGATGAGTACACATTTTATCTAAATGGTAATGTAAATAAATAAAACTGTCTTTATTGGAATGATGAAAATCCACATCTCTTTAGAGAAAACCACATTCAGTATCCTGAGAAACTAAATGCTTGGGCAGGAGTATTAGGAGATTCTGTGATTGGTCCCTTGTTTATACCGGGAAATTTAAACGGTGAAATGTACCTCGGTATGCTGGAGAACACTATTGAGCCCTAAATTGTTCATGAATTAGAGAACCAGCAAGACGGCGATGGCAATCCAGCTCTAGATGAAAATTTGTTAAGCTTCCAGCAAGACGGAGCACCTCCCCATTACGCAGTAGCAGTTGGGGACTGGCTAGACAATAATTATCCAAATAGATGGATTGGAAGGAGAGGTCCCATTGAGTGGCCACCTAGGTAACCAGACTTACCGCCACCTGATTTTTTTCTGTGGGGTCACCTTAAGTCGGTTGTTTATAAAACTAAACCAACCTCAATTGACGATTTACGACGAAGAATTAGTCAAGCATGTCGTGATATTACTAAAGTAACATTTGCCAACGTACGTATGGAGTTTGAAAATAGGTTGTACTATTTAAAAAACAATGGGAACCATTTTGAACATTTACTACATTAATTAACATTTTTGTAGTTCGACATTTAACACTTTTTCATTTAGTTGTCAAAGAAATTTTTCTGCTTTATTGTTACACCCTATATAATTATGACTTAGACCGTTGGAAAGCATTTTCTAACAGCTTTCCAAGGACTTATCACAAGTAGGGGGTTGCCATTTAAATTTTTGTAGGTGGGGTAGCTGGGGCACAGGGGGTTGATGAGGGTGCGTTCTCTCTCATGTCATTTTAATACCCTAGAAACGGTTTTGAAATTTTTTTGAAATCTCCTTTCGTTCACGAGGTACAGCCCATTGTAAGTTTTAAAATTTACACCCTGTATATACATAAACAATTCTCAGTTATATCCAAGCAATTTTTCTTAATAATTACCTTAACACAATATCACCATCATAAAACAACTCTGCGTAGAAGCGACCGCCTGCTGATAACTCAAGTGGTTGGTTATTTATGACTTTCTTATATTTCTGGTTGTACTTTACTTGGTTTTCAAGAATCTAATTATTTATTTTAATTCATAGTTTATATTCCATATACATATTATTATTGTGAAATCTTTTTTATCCAATTTTTGAGTAAACAGAGACTATTTGTTACTGGAAACACTCCTGTATTAAAAATAACTTTTTCGTAGATTATTGTTTTCGTACGATATTTCTCTCTATTTTCGAAATATGTGGAAGCGCTGGACGCTAGAACTTTTCTATTGTCACATAAGTAAATGTACGTATGTTCAGAAAAGACTTCGTTCACTGTTTCTTGTGTAATAAACGTCCGAAGATTCCGCACATTTATCAAAAAGAAAACATTCAGTAAATGAATCACTTAACATCATTGTCACCCCAAACCTTTTATAGATTTAAAGACCTAATAAAAATCCTTAACTTTTGTTTATGTCTTTCTCTCTTTCGAACCTTCTTACTTCTCGTTTTAGATACGGTATCCATACCAAAGGTGTATCAAGCTTCTTTGACAACGGGAAATATTTTTTGCATTAAAAAGAAGAATTATTCAAGATAGATAGTTTTTTCATTTCGACCCAATATTTTCTATAATTTGGCGAATGCGAGCACAATTTTGAATTTTGGTGGATTCGTTGCTTGCAATGCAAACAAACTTACTAAAGCGTCAGCAACGAAGTGAATTTATTATTTCATCGATCATGTCACTAGAATTGTGAAAGGGATGAATTATTTCATGCATATTTCATTTGAAAATGATAAAGATTTTAAAATGATACGAAAATATAGGTATGTAATTAGTTTCGTATTGAAATTTCTATACAACGATACAAGTCATTAATCATAAGAATTTCGCTTGCTTTTGACGTCTATTATCGACACAAATTAAAAATTGAGTTGGCTTCAATAGAAAAATAAATTTTGCTCATAAATACTGACCTATATTTTAAATTTCAACTAGAATGTTCGGTATATTTTATATATCTCATTTAAGATTCTTAAATTGTCTTTAGAATCTGCTAAATCTGTTAAAGACAATATTTAGAAAGTCTCCCCTTTTTGCTACGGTCGTGATGAAACAGCAGTTGTAAAGAAAGAAGGAATGGCCTGAGGATGCGTCATCATATAGGTGAAGGATAAGGATTAAACTTAACTTGTGAATCAAGAGGGTTGAAATGGTTTCCCTGTGAAACGAAACAAGGGGAGACTATATCATTGAACGGTTTTATTTGAAGCATAATCTAATGTTGTGTAACTCTGATTGCATTAGGACGACTCTTTGTAGAGAAAGTATATATTGACGGAAAATGAAAATATTTATTTTCCAGTTTCAGTCATCGATAAAGCGAAAAAAACAAAATTTGGTACTTCGACAAAACGAGAGGGACAGTTGGAAATGTAAGGATAGAACAAGATATTCTGGATGAAATTGATCAACACCCAGAAACAAGCTCTAGAAAAAGTTTTAAAAGAGCATCAATTGTACCCCATTTTCTGATTGGATGACAGACGAAATCCTCAAATTCTAAAGACATATTGTTTACAGATGAGGCACATTTTTCAAGAATATCCATAATAAATTTTCATAATAATCACGTATGGACAGACGAAAACCCGCACAGTATAATACTGTGTTATTCATTAGTGCGATAAAGTCTTCTTTCTCTAAAACCCTTATGCCGTTCAGCGTCGGGTTAGCCCTTCTTTAACCATTTTTTCCAATCGCTCCTGTTTCTGACCAGTCCTCTCATCTCTTCCATTGATTTCCCTCTTTTCTCTCCGATTTCCTGAATCCTCCCCATCCATGTTTTCCTTGGTCTTCCTTTCTTTCTTTTTCTATCCTTCTATCCTGCCTCTGTAACCTGTTTTCGTTCATTCTTACAATGTGTCCATACCAGTTCAATTGCTTGTTTTCAATCTTTGTTAAAATTGGTTCCTGTTTCAGATGGTCTCTGATTTCTTCATTTCTACGTCGGTCATATTTGGTAACTCCTGCGATTTTTCGCAAATATTTCATTTCCACTGCATTTATCGAAGATTCGTGCTTTTGTAAGGTGACCCACGTCTCACTTCCAAAAGTAGTTACTGGTTGGGTTATGCAGTTATAAACTCTTAATTTTGTTTTATCGTCGATTTCCTTCTTCCCCATTATGGTTTTATTAATACTATAATATATCCTTGTGGCCTTTCTTAATTTATTAATTATATCTGCATCTATCTTTCCGTCATCTGTTATGATTTTTCCTAGGTATTCAAAACATGTAACTTGTTCGATTTGTTTTCCATCGAGTCTTATGCCTTTCCTTTATCTTCTTCTTTCTGGTTAGTAATCATATATTTTGTTTTCTCCGTTTTGTTTTTATTTTTAGTTTTATTATTTCCTTATGCCATATATTTGCTAAACTTTGCATTTTACTGTTCGTGTCTGCTATTAGGACTATATCATCTGCATATAAAAGAGAGTCTATTTTGATTGGTCTTTAATTTCGATATCCTATAGCCGTGCTATTCTTCTCAGTCTGATTTTGTGTACCCTTTATTAGCGAGTCCATTATAATTATAAAGAGTAATGGAATTAGGCTATCACCTTGTTTAATTCCTTTTTCCATGTTGAACGGCTCAGATCTTTCGCCACTTACTTGAATTTGTGTTATCACTTCATTATACATTGATTTTACAACTTTGATGGATTTCTCAGCTATATTATACTTTTCTAAGGTTTTCCACAATATTTCTCTATTGATCGTGTCAAAGGCTGCCTATAACTCTATGAACAGTAAATGGAGCTGTTCTCCTGATAAAGTCCAATATCTTGTGTTTCAAGCAGAAACGTTTGCCGCTATGGCCCGTATTGATGAAAACATCAGAAGAGGATATACTGGACAAAAAATTCTGCTCTGCTCTGCTTAAAGCTATCAGTAATCCAACAACTAGATCTAGACTGATGAAAAACTGCAAAGAATCCCTCAACAGGCTGGCAAGAGACAACAAAGTGTCTCTAATATGGGTACCGGCACATGAGGGGATTGCAGGTAATGAAATGGCGGACCAGTTAGCTAAAGAAGGCTCTAAAGGAGACTTCATAGGTCCGGAACCGTTTTGTGGAATCACAAAAGATTGCATAAGAGGGGAAATCGGGAACTGGCTAGATAGGGAACACCAATTCAAATGGAGGGTGACACAAGGGCACCTTCATATGAATAGTTTACTGAAGAAGGAAGACAAGGAACTCTCAACCAGGCTACTGAAACTGAGTAAGAGACATTTGAAGACAGTTATCGACCTGGTGACTGGACACTGCACCTTGAGGAAACATCTGTACAAAATGGGCGATGGAATGGAAGTAGATAACATGGGAAATGGTACAAAGATTAAGTTCAAGTGCCTGGGCTGATGAGCAGAACCCAAATATATGAATGAATGAAATGAAACCTATACCCAAACAGGATAGTTTTTGTGATATTTCAATTTTATGATTAAAAAAATCCAACAATACAAAATGTATTCACATCAATTCCAAATGTACTAAATCAACAATAGAGTTATAAAAGATACTTAAAGTGACTACCCTCTACATCGATGCAAGCTTGAAGATAGTCTTCATTTTAAATCTCTAAGCATTTGCGCATTAGCAATTTGAAAAGTCTGCCTTATTCTATCTTTCCTATCGTCTGATGTACTTTGTACCCCTGATCTTTAGCATAGCCTCTGAATAAAAAATCAACTTTATTTAAATCTGGTGATCTTGGTGACCAGAAAACAGGTCCTGCTCGTCCAATCCATCTTTCAGGAAACATATCATTCAATTGGCTCTGAATCAGTGCATTATGATGAGAAGGAGGTCCATCAAGTAGATACCACATTTGTTGACAAACGGATTAGGAAAATGTAAATGTTGATATTTCAGATTCCACTTACTACCTTTTAGCTGGCCTGTTGGCTCTGCCAGTGCCAAAAACTTAGAAAAAAAAACTTACTACCTAATTAATTACTAAGAACGATAATCTAATTTAAATATTTAGAAAAACTACATAAAGAAATCTGTACCTTATACACTTGTGGCACTGTTATCGACCATTTAAAACATTTTTCTAAAATAACACACTTTCCTGACACGTTAATTATTGTTAATGAATTTTATGTAGCTGCTTTTTGTTTTTTTGTTGGAAATAAAATTTTTAGTCATAAAATTGAAAACCATTCAATTTGGGTATGGGGAATGCTTAATCAAATTTGAAGTATAGTTAAGTAACTTTCATTTACCTAAATAAAATAAAATAGGGTGATCCACTTGAAAAAATTTTGAAACCGATGTGTTCGAGTTTTGACTCACCATGTATACGGTTTATTAGATATGGAAGCAGATCTAGTGAATAATGATACCAGAAGACCATAATATACGTATGGCTGTAACAGATTAATTTCAAATTTAAAGTATACGGGGTGTTGAAATCATTACGATTTTCAGGAGTCAGAGTGTCCTATTTAAAAAAAAGTGACTTTGATCTGGCACGGTGTTCTGGAACACGCTGTACAATTGTGACTAATTTTGAAATATGGGCCCTTAGGCTGATTACAATCGGTGAAAATTTTATCCGAATATACTCGAGGATATCGCACTAATGAATCACACTGTAGAGCACTGTTTTTGAAAATGTTTTTCAGTTAATGTGGGCTCTAGGAAAAAACTAAATAAGGGCTTATAATTTCACTACCTTATAGGGTCTACCATAAAAAAAATCAGGTGGTGGTAAGTTTGGCGACCTAGGTGTCCTTCACTTGACATATTCATTGGTCAACAAATATTTTGATGTTTTGTTAATGGTTGAATAAAAATAATCATCATACTCCAGTGTAAACTTAATTAAGTTTAATAAATCCCTTTATAGATCATATTAATATACTGTATAAGTATATTGATTTTGGTTTTGAAATAATTGTGTGTCCATTCAATCGTGAAACACCCTCCATTAGTGACTTTTTCCTGAACTTCCTCGATGAGGGAGTCAAATTGAAATCTACTGTAATTATCACTTGGAAAAATGGGGGATTATTTCAATATTTTTTCTCCAATAACTTTGATTGATGGAAAAACTTGAATCTTTCTGTTTTTAATTGCGAAAAAAAATATGTGCGAAGTTAGTTGGAACAGCTTTTTCCTTTCAGAACGATATGTAAATTCAATTAAATGGAAGTGCGGATTTATTTTAAGATGATTACATTGCGAAAAGAAGAGTAGCGTCGTAAAAATACTTATTCCCAGCCGACAATCCCTATTTTACAAAGCAAACACATCAAAGAGGGTTTAAACAATAGTAACACCGATTTTAATTTTTGCCTTTGTAGTTGCGAAGTAATGCAATTATGAGAATTATACTGATGCGAAATCGATAAACTACAAAGTGCAACCGTTCAGCTTGCGGAATTTATAATTCATAAACACAGGAGAAATGAAAAACGCGTATGTTTTTCAAATTAAAACGTTTTAACATCGCATTTATTCAACCAAAGCATAATAGTCACTCTCAAAAATCAAACAGGGCAGTACGCATTTTATTATTTAAGTATACTAAATTGAAAATGGAAATAAAAGAGAAAATTTATTTCATATTTTTTAATTTTAATTTATTTAAGACCATCCTAATTATGAAACTTGAGATGAGTATATAAGCCTTTTATTAAGTGGTAGAATTTAACAATGAAACAATATACAGGGTGTACAAATTTGAACAGTGGGCAAATAAGAAGGGCCGTTAGCCGTCATATGTATAAACCTGAATATCCGAACGTTGTCGCAACGAATTGGTAAAAAATTATGAAAAAACAAAGTTTAATACCTGTTCACTTGGGCTTGTGATTCTTTACAAAAGGGCTCTAAAACTTCACGCAATGATCAGCACCACCCTCGGACATCCGGAACACCCCTAGAGTAACTCCTAGAGTAAGTCGTGATTTTCAGTGTCTAAGTGCTAAACAAATACTAAATGTTATTCTAGAGACAACCCGAAGACGAAAAAAAAATCAACAGGTAGGGGTGGGGGGCGGTACACATCTAAATAAAGTATTTATTATTTCGTTCAAGAATTAAACGGCAAATACCGTTGAAAGTTATATATATTTGAACTAATAATCACTTAATCAACATTTTTTCAGGTTTTAAATATTCAAAAAGAGCTGAAGTATCAAAATTGCCTTGAAAAGCATTCTCTGGACAACCTCTGAAGGGATAATAAACTCATTGTTGTTAAAAAGGTGAGTGGTAGAATCTTATTACTTAATTCAGCCCTAGATTGAGAGTCGCGACTTAGGGATAGCTCCAGAGGTGTCCCAAGTGTCCAAGGGTAGTTTAGGTTTTTATATACCTCCCAGGGCGATTCTAAAGTGAACTCACAATAAATCAACGAGGTCGGAGCTTATTTAGTATTTTTTTAGTATTTAAACATTAAAAATCGCGACTTAGGGGTTGCTCTAGGGGTGTGTTCCGGGTGTGTCCGAGGGTGGTGTTAATTTTTTTATACGTTCCAGGATGACTCTAGAGTAATCTTAGAAAAAATCGTCGTGGTCGGAGCACATTTAGCATTTTTTTAGTATTCAGACAATGAAAATTGCGTCTTAGGGGTAGCTCCAGGGGTGTTCCGAGTGTCCGAGGATGGTGTTGATTTTTTTTGTCTTCGAGTTGTCTCTAGAATCAGTTTAAACATAAATCAGTGAGGTCGGAGCACATTTACTATGTTTTTGGATTAAACATTGAAAATGACGACTTAGGGGCTGCTCTAGGGGTGTTCCGGGTGTCCGGGGTGGTGTTGATCATTGCGTGAAGTTTTAGAGCCCTTTTAAAGGATCACAAGCCCAAGTAAACGGGTATTACATTTTTTTTTCGTACCTATATGAAATGGCGTTTAATCGGTACGAAGAATGGTGTTCTACTAAGAAAATTAAGAATCCCACTCATGAAAAAGTATTGTTCGCTTACTTTGAATGCTTATCTAATATTGAGGTGAATAAATTCAAAAGAGAAAGAAATTAGTGATAATGAAAATGGCAAAAAGAGGAAAAGCGACAGAGAGGAAGATGAAAATTTCAAAAGAAGTAAGAAATAGGAAGTGATATAGAAAAAATAATGAATATGATGGAAAAAATAGGAGACAAAATGGAGGAAATGAGCATGGAGCTTAAGAAAACACGTGAAGAACAAAAGTAGTACAGAGAAGAAATGAAACAACTGAGGGGAGGAAATGAAAAACTGATAAAAGAAAATGAAAAAATGAAGAAAACAATGGAAAAAATCTAGTTTAGTGAACCAACGCGTATTTTGATGAAATATTTTTTTTAAATTAATTCGAGGTCGCTGAACACGAAAATCAAAAAAGAAATCGGCGCTCTCTTACCAAAAACGAGTTATGAATTTTCGAAGATGAGTTCAGCTCAGCACTGCACTGGTTTTATTGTCATATTATAACTGCTTTAAAATGATGCATTTTCACTTCTACACAATGTTAAATATACTATAACTGCTTTTTACGATATTCCTCTCACACACACATTTAAAAAACACTGATATTGATATTCATTTATTGTACATTCTTTTTTTAATTCCACAATTATTATATCTTTTGACGTTTCCATGTAATATGACTGACATGAGTTTTGGTCTGTTTCCTCTTAGTCGTAAAACTTGTACCTAGCATAGTCAGCCGTTAGATATTTAGCCACTTGAATTGGTTGCTGAATATTTTCGATTTCATGATCGTGCCATAGAAGATATAAACAAGATGAACATCATGAACATACACCTATTTTTCCGATAGCTGGCGCTGAATTACAATTGAAACATTTTTTTTTCAAATTTTGAGAGATGATGATTTTAGAAAGATGGTTAATTTTGAGATAAGTTTGGTTGATATTTATCATTTATTTGAAGGATAATGGACCAGTGCTGACCTGAACACATCTTTAAAAATTCATAACTCGTTTTTGGTAAGAGAGCGCCGATTTCTTTTTTCATTTTCGTGATCAGCCACCTCGAATTAATTAAAAAAAAATATTTCATCAAAATCCGCGTTGGTTCACTAAACTAGACTTTAACCAAAACGATAACCAATATGGACCACAGATTGGAACGACTGGAAAGCAAAAAAGGGAAAACAATATATTGGTTCAGGGAGTAGGAACAGAGACAAATAACCCAAAGGTACTACGAAATGCAATGGAAAACTTCCTAGAAAAAGAATTACAAATAAAGACAGCGGTAGAAAGCTCAGTAAAGTTAGGAGAAAGAACATGCTTAGTAAGACTGGCCAACCAAGAAGAGAAACGGAAGATGATGCTTAATAAACAAAAACTGGGATTTAAAATTGGAGAAAGATTGTTAATCCGGGATGACTTGTCGAATAGGGATAGAGAAATTCAAAAAAGATCAGAATGAGAGCAAAAGAAGAAAGGGATAAAGAAAAAAGAGTAAAAATTGGGCTCAGAAAAATATACATAGAAACAAAGGAATGGAGATGGAACAAGGAGGAAGAGAAGTTGGAAAAAAATAAAACAGAACATATTGACAAAAAACCAGTAGCAACAAGCATAAACTCAGGGATAAAAGGAAAAAAGGTAGACCAGGCAATGGAAATGGACAAGGAAATGCAAAAGAGAAAGAATAGTACAAAAAAAATGATTACAGAAAAGCAACTACTCAAGGTAAACTCCGGCATTAAGAGAAAAAAAAGAAAGACAATATGGAATGAGAATGGAACATGGAACGTGAGAGATACTTTGAGGAGGGGGCCATAAAAAACTTGATCAATGAAATGCGAAAATATAAAGTAGATGTGTTAGCAATACAAGAAACCAAGCAAAAAGGGATAGTAATTACGGAGATAGAAGATTATATGTTCTTTAATAGTGGAGTAGATAATAGAATGCTGGGTACAGGGTTTATAGTAAGCAGTCATTTTAAAGCAAATATTATTGATTTTGAGGGTGTAACAGATAGACTATGTAGAATAAGAATCAAAGGGAAATACAGGAAAACGACATTAGTTAATGCGCATGCCCATTTAGAGGACAAAGATGAAGGCAACGCAAAGATCTATGAAGAACTGGAACAAATAGTCAATAAGATACTGAAATTTGATGTTAAATATTGTGTAATAGGGGATATGAATGCAAAAGTCGGACAAGAAGAAGAGTATGTAAAAATAACGGGAGGAAAAAGTAGGCACGCACTCAGAAATGATAATGGCAAGAGACTCATAGAATTTGAATTGGAAAATAAAATGAAAATCGTAAGCACGTCATTTGACCATAAGAATATCCACAAGGAAACCTGGTTATCTCCAAATGGCACAACAAAAAACCAAATTGATCGCGTCCTGATAGAAATGAAACACTTAAAAAGGGTAACAGATGAACGAAGTTATGGAGGAGCTGATGCGGATAGTGACCACTTCTTAGTAATTACAAAACTGAAACAAGATAACCACCTAAAATTGAATAAGATAATAAAAAACGGAAAAATACGATTTAGAAAAATTGAAGGACGAGGCCACAGTAAAGCACTTCCAACAAGAAATTAATAGAGAATTAAATTTAAGACCTTGTGTCGAACAGCTATAGAAGGAGAATGGGCACAGATAGAAACTGTGATGAGAGATGTAACAAATAGGATACTAGGGAGCCCCAAGGAAAAAAAAGACAAGTGGTTTGATGAACAATGTAAACATGCGCTGGGAAAAAGAAATAAAACCAGACAAAAACTATTAAAAGAAAACAGTGAAGAAAATAGACTGGAGTATAAAAAAGCGAGAAAGGAAGTTAAACAAATATGCAGAAAGAACTTACTTTGAAAAGGAATTATTAAAAATTGTAGAAGCTTATAAAAATAAAGAAGTGAGAAATTTTTATCAAGAAAGAAGGAAAGGGAAAGGCCAAACCCAAAAAGCACCTTACTTTTTGAAAAGCAAAGAGGGATATCTAATAGGGGATAAGGAAGGAAAAATAAATAGATTTGCACAGTATTTTGAAGAATTACTAAATGATGGCAGGAAGAACTAAGTGAAAATGATAATGAAGCAGAGGAAGAAAATTGTGAAGAGGAAGATCTAGCTATAACGGTCACAAAAAAAGAGGAGGTGACAGAATGTTTGAAACATATGAAGAATAATAAGAGTGCAGAAGACAATAATATTCCAATAGAAATTTTAAAATATGGAGGCCAACAATTAACTGAAAGAATATGGCAGTTGTTGAAACAAGTATGGCGAGAAGAAAAGATCCCTGAAAATTCGAACAAGGCATTAATCATTCCAATCCACAAAAAAGGTCCCAAGGAAGAATGCTATCGTGGAATAGCACTTTTAGATATAATATACAAAGTTCTGGCAAAAATACTTAAAAATCGATTAGACAAATATCACAAAGAATATGTAGGAGAATACCAAAGAGGTTTTAAAGCAGGTAGATCGACAATAGACCAAATTTCCATTATGAAACAACTTCCCTTGCCTATGATACTACCAAAAGAAGAAAAATTTATGAGGCAATGAGGAAGTTAAATTGAGAAGGCTAGTGGAAATGACCATCCGAAAAACCGAGAGAGAGAGAGAGAGAGAACAAATCGAATATTTGGTAGTCACTATCACAGATAAAGGAGACGAAGAAAGAGAAATAGAAAAAAAGTTAACAAAAGGCAGTAAAGCAGCAGGAATGGTATCAAAGATGTTAAACTCAAAAGACATATCACGAACAGCTATAATAAGAATGTACCAAACAATAATAGGACCGTCAGTTATAGTAAAATTAATACCTATTTAGAGGTACCAGCCGTTTTAGTAACTTAACGTATGCGGCTTCTTGAACCATCTCACACTAACATGAAATCAAAATTTGACGTAACTTCAAAAACGTGACATCTAATAAATTAGTTACGACGTTCATTTTTGTTGGTAATTTTTTGTTTCAACCGATTTATTAATAATAAATAAGGATGGTCTTATTCTAAATGGGTATAAAATTTACTATACCTACGCTTGTGAAACTTGGACAATGATCAAAAAAGAGCAGAATGAACTAGAAATATCGGAATGTAAAATGCTCAGAAAGATTTATAGTGGAATTAAAGAAGATGGAGGAACAAAAGAAGAACAAACATAGAACTATCAGAATTGTATAAGCATCCAAGTATAACCCATATAATTAAAGCACAGAGAGCGAGATGGTTGGGACATATAGGTAGAATGACAGAAGATAGATGGGTAAAACGAGTGCTAAAAGGTGGAGAAGGTGGTAAAAAGAGAAGAGGAAGACCACGGAAAAAATGGTTGGAGGAGGTTAGGAGAGACCTGAGAACAGTGGGAGTAAGGGAAAAGCAATACTGTTGCTGAAGGTTACATCGAAAATTTGAAAGAGCAAAAGAAAAAAATATCAGAAGCAATTTTTGGTGCCAACAACCAAACAGGATTACAAGTTTACCAAAAAGCATCAACTACTGATGTAAAAACTAAAAATTTGCAAATTGTAATAATTGCTCTTTTATCATTTATAATAAATAGTTATGCATTTTGAATAAACTTTTTTGATCTCTGACCATCACATGTTTTTCATATAGAATTTCATTATGTCATCAAAATTAAGTGACATAACGTTGTCATTATGACATGCCATCAGATAAATATTATAAACAGCAACTTACTGAATTTTACTCCTTGTCTTACACTGTGAATTTTAACTTTTTAACGACCTTGTAAACAAACTATTAGAGCAGCAAGTTCCAAAATGCATTTTTATTCCTGAACTTTTTAATAACACGCTGAAAACTTGTCGCTTACTGATGGCTTTTACTTTTTTCCTTTTCTTGACAGCGAAAATGAGATTTTTCTTGCCGTATACAAAAAATCCCTTATTGTATTTCCCATCAATATATCGAGACATATGTATCGAACACCTGATCCTTATTCTTTATTAGAAGTTCTCCCACACAGGATAAGCACAAATATGATTTTCATTCTGTTATATTGGACTGATCTCACCAAATTACATTTCTTTTATGAGACTCCTAATACGTTTCTTCTGTAGTTACATTGTCCAAATTTTCTGCCTCTTATAAAGAAAAGTAGGATTAGGTTGTGAAATGTAGGATTATAATAATAAAAACCCCTCTTTTGTGTGAAAGTGGGATATTTTTGATGAGAGTTGTACACGGTTGTAACTTAAATAGAAACAGAAAATATCCATGAGATGATTAGAAATTAAACCAAATGAATTCAATGGAAAATACAATACAATACAAATACTGGCAAAGAAGGAGTGATAAAGTCACAATTAAAAAAACTTTACTAGACATAAAAATAATTTACAACATTGTTAACGGAATGATATCAGATGAAAAAATCTACGGAAAACTTGGATGAAAATCTAGAGAGATAGGAGTTTAGAAAGACCGCCAATACGCTGGAGAACTTTGTTAAAAATAAAGGTCACTAGAACGGATTGAAAGATGAATATTTCCAGCAAAGGTTGTTTGTTGACGATAATTAATCAAAGCTATAATAAACTGAAAAATAACAGCGGCTATCAAAAATTTTCCATTTTTTCTCATAGTGCATCATGAAATCACGAATATTAAAAGGAGAAATTTGAATTTGTTTTAAAAATTGTATTATAATTTACTACTAGATATACTAAAAAATATTAAACAGTGCAACCAAAAAGTCATTGAAATTGCAATTTTTTATAAATAAAAATATATTTTAAGTAGCATCGTACTTTCACTTTATTTTTTTTATTAAACAATTTAAATTATAGTTTTAAAATTTTTATTATGAAATTCTGTTTAAAATATGCACTTTTGTCTTTGTATCTTGCAGATCAGAAAAAGATATATTTAATAGAAAAATTTAATGTTCAGAAAATTCTCTAAAGCTACATGTGGAATAAAAATGAATTTAATATCATCCCTAACCTATCTTTTATCACTTTAGTATCGTTTTTAACTAAGCAAAGGTACATCGTACACTAGTTTCGAATTCTGTACCACATATTTTTTTACAGAAATACAGAGATTCACTCCCAAATCTGCAAAAATTTAAAATTTTCAAAATATTCGAAATAATTTTTAATAAAATCCCAATGACAACCCAAATGCATTATCGTACACCTCTAAAAGCACTTATTCTAACAACAAAATTACATTTGTACTCACCAATTAAACAAAAAACCACCCCGCAAACCAAATCATAACCTATTACGACACAAATACAAACAATGCTGCTGCAACGTGCTGTCGCAGAGGAATTTGGAGAAACACTGTTAGATATATGAGTCATCGGCTATATATAGAATCAAGAATGACATCAGAGCTGTCCAATGAGATCGCTGAACGAGAGCTTGCGCTGCCGCAGGACGAAAGCTCATTCGAATCGATGGAAAGCCATGTGGTATTCAGGACTGGCGTTAATTTTATGTTGGCCCTAAGGACAATTACAGATGCACAGACTCGGCGTTGGGAAAAATCGGAAAAGGGATGGACGGAAGTGGATGGTTAATAAAGATTTTTATCAAATTTGGTGGGTATTAATCGGAAATTTTATTGTAATAGCTTCAGGAAGGAAATACATTTTATAATTGTTTAGTTGAAAGGTTTCAGTTGTAACGTGCCTACCTTCTTACACGTGGCTCCTGCCACAAGAACACGTCACTATGGACACCCTTGATGCAAAATTCGGGTTTTTAAATCTCGGGCGCCAGATTATTAACGTGGTTTGCTCCACGGCCCCTTGACCCTTAGCGTCAAGAGTTCCAGATAGCCTCAGATGGAGGTTACGGAAAATTCCAGGGGTCTTGTTGAATTCACTTTATTTACCTAATTACAATCAAATATGGATTCTCCGATTTATAAATCACGGGTTAATGAAGGAAACAGGGGTTCAGCAGAATTGTATACTATCTACGGTTTAGTATATACCTACGATCACACAATAAGTCGGTATATCACAAAATAATCAAAAAGAAACTTTTAGTGTATTAATACTCTGTGGTCTATTTTACGAATAATTCTTTAGTGACAAGCAAATTAACAGGGAAAAGAAAATAAGCTATCTTTACCATATACTTGGTACTTTGACGGACATAACGGTCAGGTTATCAAATACGGTTCAAATCTACCGGATTTAACGGGGTCCCTAATGCACCATTTAGATCTGCCGGGTAATCAGACAAATTGTGGCTAAGCCTCTTCCAAGTCTGATTAACCCTTGAATCCAAATGAAACCGGCAACTATTATTCCGACAATTAGAAAAAAAACAAAATATAAATAATGATTCTACGAAACGGGAAAAGAACGATTTAGATCTGCCGGGAAATCAAACAAATTGTGGCTAAGCCTCTTCCAAGTCTGATTAACCCTTGAATCTAAATAAAGCCGGTGACTATTATTCCCAAAAAAAAATTTTTCCCACGAGTTAAGCGGTACCCAGCTATCGACACACAGAGTAAAAATATTTGTACTAGCATAAAATTAAAATATTATAATCCACTTGGATATCAATTTAATATAAAACTACTGAGAACCAAAAGCATAAAATAATTCGAGAATCCACTAATAATTTATCAGTTAATTAATAAACGCTGTAAATAAAATTCGAAATCAAATTACAGTTGACAAATCTTTATTTCCAAATAAAAAACCCAATTTCAGTTCAACAACAAGAGAAAAAAAATAGCCGGTCGGAAAATTTTCAAAACCATACATTTAACAATTCAATATTAAGCGGCGATACGGAAAGTTTAGAATACACAGTTTATTTGTTAAAATGATTTACCTTTTAAATACAGCTTACACACAATCGGAATACACTAAATTTTCACACTACGGTTTTTCGGTTTTCGGAAGAAAATTGAACGGAGAATCACGAAAGACTAATTTAGAGCCGGAATAAATCAGAGCGCGAATGAATCAGCCACAATAATTGATTGCTAGCGAATTTATATCCAAAATTCTAGTTACATTTTTCGGCCGTAGTTGTGGTGAGGGAATTAAACGTGAAATTTATCTACTTACAACAAAAAGCTGTACCTATACTGGACGGCTTCGGTTTTAATTAAAATGGAGTATATACCAGGCGTCCATTCAGTTGAAAAATTTAAATATTGGAAATGAATAAATTGTGTATGGTAGAATTTGGATTTGCGTAACTCGGACTTATACTAAAATATACAACGGTAATAACAAAAAATAAATCAATGCGGTAGTAGAAAGGGTTGTAAAATAACGAGTTATATACACCCTAGTAGTAAAATAAAATATATTACGGAAAAAATAAAAATTAAACTTGCAAAAAAAAATAACTCGATACACAGTAAGAAAAATTCTGTTTTCCAATAATTTTGCTCGGTAAGTGGTGTCTTTGAGGATATTCTTGTTTTCAGGAGATTTTTGCATAATTTGGAGTCGATTTAGTGAATATGGAGATTTTTAGAATTTTCAGTTGGGTATACGTCCTAAAAAACACAAAATTTCTAAATTTGATTCTTTAATTCTGAAAAAAAAATCATTCTGTACCAAACCTACATCCTATTATGCGGAAATAACCATAAAATTCAATTTAAGTCCCAAATCTATATCAGCGGTTTGTTGACGTCGATGTACCTTTACCTTTTGGATTGTTTTCTATCAACACACCAATGTCTGAGCATTTCAAATGCCTTGGTCAGTCAGTGAAAAGTGGCAGAATTTTCATTTTTTTGGAATTTTTGGTCATAACGTCTTGGGTTGAGTCCCAGATGGTACCATTTTAATTTCATTCGTATTGGACCTTGGACTTTTTGCATTCAAAGCATATCTTATTTATAATTTTATAACACGAAACATCCCTTCATTTTAACAGAACGTTAAATTGCCAGTGAAAATTCCATCAAGAATAATAAATTATTAACGAATCAAGGTCGGTCATTCCTTCCCTCTGAACAGAACGAGAGCTCGTAATTGTCCTTAGGGCAAACATGAAATTAATATAAGCAGTCTTCACAAAGTCTTGGACATATCAAACCCAAGGAAGAACATAGAAAGTTTTTAAGTACGAGGGTAACCGATATTATATCTAAAACCACGCCTTAAATTAGTTAACTTATAGTTTATTTTAATATACAGGGTCTACAGAAGCTCTAGCCTCTATAAATCGTCAGATCTTATGTATCAACCCCCGTAAATTCATTTAAACGTATATTGTGGTTTACGGGAATTTTAATTTCAAAAGTTTTTTGGCAATAAAAAGTTTTGATACGGAGGAGCAAATAGAGTATAATACCTTCGACAATTTTATAGGAACATGAAAAGAACTGCTTTGGGGATGAAGAAATGGTTGGAGGAGAATTCCTCGTATATAACAAAAGGACGATGGCATTTTGTTTCTGCAGCTGGAACGCTACCGAAACATTGAAAATGAAAATATCAAAACCAATTAAAATCTTTATATTTCTAATAATTATAGAACCACTCTGTATAAACGAACACAATTAATATTCCATTAATTCTAGTTTGAAAAGCTGCTCTCTTTTTGTTTGTTATTGAAGGACCTGAAACGTGGTTTAGTTGGTCACCTCTAGTTTCATGGTTATGTGAACATTGGAGTGTTTGGCCACTTCTCCATTTTACTATTTCATTCTTGTCAAGAGAGGTTTCTACAAGAATGAGCAAATTGGAAAGTTACGATGAGTTTCCGACTATAGACAACACATTTTCGTACGAACAGATTTGTGTTAAATGGGATGAATTAATGTGACGTTTACTACTGAATTTTTTATTGTAATATAAAACGACTTTTTTCTACGGTTGCGCGTAAAATGACTAATTACTATATTCAAATGAAATCGTAAAGTAGACAAATGCCGAGGATTGTTACTTTACGCTCTAGCGCAAAAAAGAAATCTTTTTCGCTTGCTTATTTAATCAAACCGCGCCCTCCGAATTAACTCAATTGGTGAATAATTAACAATTTATCAGATTAAAAATTAAATAAAATTATATGAAAATTGTCAAAAATTTTGGAATATGGTCAAAAATGGTCAATAATTGTCAAAAATTGTTAATTATTGTCAAAAACTGTTAAAAATGGACAATTTTTGTCAAAAATGGTCAAAAATTGTCAATAATTGTCAAAATTTTGAAAAATGGTCGATAATTGTCAAAAACTTTAAAAAAATTTGAAAAATGGTCAAACATTTTCAAAAATGGTCAATTGTCAAAAATTTTAAAATTTGTTTGAAAAATGGTAAAAAATTTTCAAAAATGGTCAGTAATTGTCAAAAACTGTTAAAAATGGACAATTATCGTCAAAATTGGTCAATAATTGTCAAAAATTGTAAAAATTTTGAAAAATTGTCGATAATTGTCAAAAACTATCAAAAATGGTCAATAATTTTGAAAAATGGTCAAAAATTTTGAAAAATTCTTAAATTTTTTGGAAAATAGTTAAAAATTTTGAAAATCAGTCAAAAATTTTCAAAAACTATCAAAAATTGTCAAAAATGGACAAGTATTGTTAAAAATTGTCAAAATTTTGAAAAATAGTTGATAATTGTCAAAAATTGTTAAAGTTTTTGAAATATGGTCAAAAATTTGAAAAAATGGTCCATAATTGTCAACAATTGTCAATAATTATCAAAAATGGTCAATAATTGACAATTATTTTTAAAAACTGTCAAAAATGGACAATTATTGTCAAAATTGGTCAAAAATTGTCAAAACTTTTGAAAAATTGTTAAAATTTTTGAAAAACGGTCAAAAGTTTAGAAAAATTGTCAAAGATGACCAATAATTGTCAAAAATTGTTAATTATTGTCAAAAACTGTTAAAAATGGACAATTTTTGTCAAAAATGGTCAAAAATTGTCAATAATTGTCAAAATTTTGAAAAATGGTCGATAATTGTCAAAAACTTTAAAAAAATTTGAAAAATGGTCAAACATTTTCAAAAATGGTCAATTGTCAAAAATTTTAAAATTTGTTTGAAAAATGGTAAAAAATTTTCAAAAATGGTCAGTAATTGTCAAAAACTGTTAAAAATGGACAATTATCGTCAAAATTGGTCAATAATTGTCAAAAATTGTAAAAATTTTGAAAAATGGTCGATAATTGTCAAAAACTATCAAAAATGGTCAATAATTTTGAAAAATGGTCAAAAATTTTGAAAAATTCTTAAATTTTTTGGAAAATAGTTAAAAATTTTGAAAATCAGTCAAAAATTTTCAAAAACTATCAAAAATTGTCAAAAATGGACAAGTATTGTTAAAAATTGTCAAAATTTTGAAAAATAGTTGATAATTGTCAAAAATTGTTAAAGTTTTTGAAATATGGTCAAAAATTTGAAAAAATGGTCCATAATTGTCAACAATTGTCAATAATTATCAAAAATGGTCAATAATTGACAATTATTTTTAAAAACTGTCAAAAATGGACAATTATTGTCAAAATTGGTCAAAAATTGTCAAAACTTTTGAAAAATTGTTAAAATTTTTGAAAAACGGTCAAAAGTTTAGAAAAATTGTCAAAGATGACCAATAATTGTCAAAAACTATCAAAAATGGTCAAAAACTGTCAAAAATGGACAATTATTGTTAAAAATTGTCAAAATTTTGAAAAATAGTTGATAATGGTCAAAAATTGTTAAAGTTTTGAAATATGATCAATAATTGTCAAAAATGATCAAAAACTTGGAAAAATGGTCAAAAATGATCAATAATTGTCAAAAATGGTCAAAAACTTGGAAAAATTGTCCATAATTGTCAACAATTATCAAAAATTGTCAATAATTTTGAAAAATGGTCTAAAATTTTGAAAAATTGTCAAAAATGGTCAAAAATGATTAAAAGTTGTCAATTATTGTTAAAAACTGTTAAAAATGGACACTTATTGTCAAAAACTGTCAAAAATGGTTAAAAATTGTCAACATTTTGAAAAATGGTCAAAAATTATCAAAAATTTGGAAAAATGGCCACTAATTTGAAAAACAGTCAAAATGGTCAATAATTGTCAAAAATGGTTAATAATTGTTAAAATTTCGAAAAATGATCAATAATTGTCAAAAGTTCTCAAAATTTTGAAAAATAGTCAATAAATAATATGAGCCGTTCCCGAAAATCGATTTAAACACGTAAGTTATAAAATCGATTTACTAAAAATGGATTAATATTACTATAAAAATCGATAACTAAAAATCGATTATAAGAAAATAATAATCGATTTATATAAAAATCGATTATTTTTTAACATCCCTTGTCGGTAGATCTTTTTAAGGTTAATCATGATGAATAGCGAAAATGACGATTATTCTAGCACTCCTATTATAACCTAAGATAATATAAAAAACTGTTTTAATTATTAAAAGGGCGACTGTAGAAAAAATTATGTCTGTTTTTCGAGCGTAAAGTAAAATTGCCGCTTTCGAAAGTTCGCCGCACTCCGCTCCGCGTCGCGGGGCAACATTCTTTCTCAAGCGGCAATCTGTTATTTTACACTCTAAATACCCAAATAACTATTCTACAATCCATATTTCATCACAAGAACGTATCCTTTGTCCAAACATATTTTTAAATTAGATTCGCCCTAAGATATGAAATCTTGTTAAATAAAAATATATAAAATAATAAGAGTTATTTTGTTGAAATGGTAAAAATTAGGCTGTCAGTGGGACAAAGTATGGATGGACTAATATCTCAACACTGAAAGCAAAATGAGGATATTCAAAAGAAATGGTACACAATATGTAGTTGGTTGGACATGACAGAGAAAAAGGTAAATCGCCGAATGGATGAAATCTGACGTTTAACTAGTGAGAGATAACCATTCATCAAGAAAAAAAAACGCGAGGAAGACCTTCAAAGCGATGGGGAGAGTGCTGGATCTATTCTTCAGGAGAGGCTTTATTGGGCTAAGTGTATGTGTGTGAAAAGGAAACGGCAAGGAAGCAAGTCTATTTGCCACATATTATAATTTCGAATATTTATCTTAATTTGATTATTTAAATATTCGCAGAATATAGAATATGGTTGCGTTGTTACAAATATTAAATTTCACGCCCATGGTTGACTTTTTTGCTGGTTCAATTTCAACAAAAATTTGACATTTCATTTGACACTATAAAACAAGGAGAATTAAATATCATCATCTTTTTTTGTGCATTTGTTGAACTACTCTAAATTTTCTGCTATCTTCAGTATTTTTGCTCTTGGATTATATTTGAGTGGTTAAAATAGGTTCACACTTATTGTAGTTACTCATTTCTCTATATGAAGTGCCTGACCACTTCTATTCCGTTTTACTATTTCATTTTTGGTGAAGAAGGTTTCTGCAAGGATGAACAAATTGCATCTTTCCTTTTGAATGGGGTTTGAAAATTTGATGCGATTGACGCGCATTTTCAGGTCTGTGCGATTTGAGACTTGGATTCTCTATTGGGGTGCGAATTCGGGGGTTATTTTTTCGCGATAAAGGTCTTACCCTCCTGATAAATATCATATAGGAAGCTACAAATAGGGTTACAAAAACATGCTTCTATTTGCTGAGGTGTGATTTTTCGTATTGGATTTTCGGATAAACAAAATATCCACTTGAAATTCTTTTCAATCGTTAAAAATATTCATCTACTATACCAGGTGTACCACATTTCTTAAAAGAATTTATTTCAGTAATTTTGTATTGGTTATTTTGCTTTGGTCACTTCTCAGTGGTCTTTGGAGTTTTGACAAATACTGTGTCAAACCTGAAATCTATGTAATGTAAAATTCTTGAAAATACAAAAGAAAACAACTTGCCTTGAACTTGGAAACAGAAAAATAATCACATAAGCAAGTGAACATATTACAGACAACGCCTTTGTGAATAAAATTTTTTAACATAAATGCAATATTTGTGAACTTCCCTAACTTTTCACTCATTCATTCATTCGTTTGGGTTGTGCTTAACAGCCCAGGCACTTGAACTGAACCATTTCCCATGTTATCTACTTCCATTCCAGAAGCTTCGTGTCTTCTATATAGGCCACTAGTCTGACTGGGGGGATTTTCAGTAGTTGTAATGGTTGTATTAATTCTTCTCCAAAGTGCTTCCGTCGAAGTAGTTGTAAGTACTCGCAGAAGCAGAGTATGTGAGTAGTTCACATTTTTTGCACATAGGTTCACTAACTTTGCCCATTTTGTGTAGATGTTTCCTCAGGGTGCAGTGTTCAGTCACCAGGTCGGTAACTGTCTTCAAATGTCTCTTATCCAGTTTCAATAGTCTGGTTGAGAGTTCCTTGTCTACCTTGTTCAGTAAACTCTTTGTATGGAGGTGCCCTTGTGTCAACCTTCATTTGAGTTGGTGTTCCCTATCTAGCCAGTTTCCGATATCCCCTCTTATGCAATCTTTAGTGAATCCACAAAACGGTTCCGGACCTATGAAATCTCCTTTAGAGCCTTCTTTAGCTAACTGGTCCGCCTTTTCATTACCTGCATTCCACTCATGTGCCGGCTCCCATATTAGAGACACTTTCTTGTGTCTTGGCAGTCTGTTAAGGGATTCCTTGCAGTTTTTTACTAGTCTAGAACTAGTTGTTGGATTACTGATAGCTTTAAGCAGAGTCTGGCTGTCAGTGAATATTTTAATTTTTTGTCCGGTATATCATCTTCTGATGTTTTCATCAATACAGGCTATATCGGCAATCGTCTCTGCTTGAAACACCGTCGTATATCGACCAAGGCTAAAGAACATTCTCTTTTTAGGTCTTTTCATCCAGCCCCAGTGCCATGGTTTGTTTTGGAACCATCGGTGAACCAGATGATTTCTCCAGAATTACCTGGGTTCATCTAGTATTGTCCCAGTTGTATCAAACATTGTTCGGGGATCATGTCTCCCGATTTCAGCCGAAGAATTGCCATCATTGCCTCCGACCTAACAAAAGGTTCCAAAAGAGGAAGACCAATAAAGGGTTCCATTGATACCGTCCCCGTGCTGTACATTGCCCTGGTAATACCAAAAAAGGCTTGTCTTTGGATTTCAGTTAATATATTAACTGCAGAGGACACTTCTATCCTCTTCCACCAGATTATTGTTCCATAGAGGTGATCGTTGGCCTTATTACAGTTGTATTACAGTCGTGTTCCACAGGTTTTGCCAATAACTCTTCTGCATTGCCAGAAAAGCCTAGTCGCGCTGGTAGTAATTTTTTCCAGGTGTGCCTTCCAATTCAGTTTTGAATCAAGGGTCACTCCCAGATATTTAACTTCTTTGGATATTTCCAGTTCTTGGAATACCAATACTCTACCTTCCCTAACTTTTGTTGAGCAGTTTACATTTCAAAAACTCGGGGTATTTAGTTTAATGGAGGCTGCTTCTAAAATAAAATATTCTTCTACGGAAGATATATTTTCCGTGAAATATTATGCAACATTTTGTAATTAAGCGATTGAAAATAAAAATCAACCGCATAAATTGTAAATTAATTCTGGCTACACTGTTTCGAAACTAAATTATGATGCGCATTACAAATCTACTCATTAGTTGGGGGATAATACTAATTGATTTTCCGCACGGGATTTGTTTTCACAAATCACTGGAAAACAATGAGGCGGGTTAAAGTTTTTAAATGTATACATTTGAAAGTTAAATATGCGAAAAAATAACAAACAATGTAATAAGATATGGTTTTCTAAAATGTATAGAAGTTCTACTACTTTTTACCCTTTAATAGAGGGGGTGAGTAAAATGCTTAGCCAAGATCACTAAAAATGTATAAATTTGCAAAACGACCAGACGACAGTCAAGAAATTTTTTTAAACTTCGCTACATCTATTATGCAGTTTACCCCTAAAATCATGTAATTAATGAATTGTGTGTATTCCCTTTCATGTTGGGAATTTTTTGTTGAAAATGCAATTACCAAAATCAAATTGTTGGCTGTGGTCGCTATTGATTTCTTTTGTTATTTATTTTAGTAGTATAGGCATGTGAGGGCAACTCTTTTTATATTGTTAAAAAAGCTGTGCAAGCTATTTTAAACGAGTTCCTATTCCAAAATGAATCTGGTTTGTAAGCTATGATTTTAGGGTTCAATAGACCTGAGTCTTTAAATTAAAAAGAAGCACAAACAATTTTATGCCGCTATTCAATATAAAAGTGAACTGTACCTATTTATACAGAGTGTTTAGAAACTGTCTTGCCAAAAGTAAACTACAGATACTATATGTGATTTTATCTCAATCTAACCTAATTTACCTTCATCCAAAAGTTCCTCCTAAGGTATCTATGCTCAAAAAAACTGCTACCTACAAACTCCAAATTTGGTACATTCTATACTCTTCAGTGATAAATTGTTTACTTAAAACCCTTTTTTATTATTATTCGTATAACACAAAAATTCACTTCCTCTTTATTAAATGTTAAAACTAATTGTGAAACCAAAATAAACCTGCTTCATATAACATCAAAATTATTATACACAAGGGCTGTGCTGTCATCGCTCCTGTCCTGATAAATGCTGCTCTATTAATTCTAGTAATTCAAGCACATTTATTCTGCCGTAACCAAGTGTTGATTGGTGATTTTTCAAGATGAATGAACAATTTTGTTTTTTGCGAGAACAAGGTGATAAAGTCAAATTGATGACCGTTTTTGACGTTGACTGTTAAAACCGTCTGATAACTTGATGTATTATGCGATCGAGCTCAATACCTGAGTTAAGTTTTTTTTAAGGGTAAATAAATTTTTTACACTTTATAAAATGCCTAGATCTATTGTGTGGAAAATATTAGACAGTTTTCACGTTTAATTTATTTGAAAACTTCCGTACTAGAACGGCTCTTTCAGC
Organism: Lochmaea crataegi; assembly: GCA_947563755.1. NCBI lineage: Eukaryota > Metazoa > Arthropoda > Insecta > Coleoptera > Chrysomelidae > Lochmaea > Lochmaea crataegi. Next base: position 8,924,492 of record OX387422.1, read on the forward strand.
ATAATCATTTTGCTTTGTACGATTTGTTATAAAACTAGACAGAATATTTAAGCTGCTTTTATAAGTACAAAAAAAAAACTTCAGACATCAGCCATGGTTATCAAATACCCAGTGCAGGCATAAAACCGAAGTGCTGCTAGGAACTGATTCATGGGAGACACGCTATTGTTTCTGCAATAATAGTTGATCATTTGGACTTGTAGGTTTCCTCATTAGGTAATATTTTACTTAAAAATAATTTCGAATTTCAGAGCTTCCTCTATCAACCCTAAAACCCATGAACAGCATTGCTTTGTCATTCAAAATCTTTGATAAGATGCAAATTCCTTATGTCGTAGAAATAATTAGATAGAGTGTAAAGCATCTGAGCTCTTGTGTAATCAGTTCCAAAATAGTGTGAACTAGGCGAGAACAATATAGTTACCTTACTGTGGATTCCAGGATACACTGGAATAGAAGGAAATGAAATAGAAGATGAACTAGCAAAGAGGAGGTCTGAAACACCCTTTTGGAGGCCGGAACCCTTATGCGGTATCAGCTCCAATGTAATATTGGAAGAAATAGGCAAAGCCGAAAAAAGAAAAGATCTCACCATTGGAAAGATCTAGTAGGTAACATAATATTAAGTTAACTAGTTTAAGGAATACTTAGAGAGCGGTACAACGCAAACTAGTGTTTTCAAGTTTACTTTATTTTATGACTGTCTTAAAGTAAACGGTGCAATCGGGCATAAGAAACTTTGTTGGGCATGAAGGAATTGTCGGAAATAAGATTGCTGATAGTCTTGCGAACGAAGGAGCTTGTACTTTTTTTATCGGTATCCATTTTGTGTTACCCCAAAAAGCCGCATCGTGGAAGAAGTCTGAAAATAGAAAAAGGAACTTACTGCAGCCTGAGAAAGGCCAAAGACAGACAAAAAAGTTATTACGACTTTCTGCTCTCTACGCTAAATTGCTCTTGGAACTTCAGAAATCTGATCTCAGAGGAATTCTCACTGGACACTGCTCACTCAGATACACACACATGCGTTGAAATGACAACAAATGTCTTCGATTTAGTGGACTAGAATTCTATAGGATGACTGGTTCTCTCGCATAAATAATAACTGTATTTCGTTAACAATTCAATAAACTTTAACATCGAAAATACATACAGATGGAACGATGAATATAGACAAGCCTTTCAGTATGAAATAGTAATTATTGGAATGATCTTACTCTTCTCTTAGTGGTTTTCAAAGCACTATTCATTTGAAATATTACTTTGCTCCTCTGCAAACTATGCAAACTTTAACTGTATAGAAGAATGCACTGATTATGCAGGAAACAGCGGAAGTAAATTAATTACTATGAAACTTGATCCATTTGGTCTGAAAATATTGGTGTTATACCGGTAGAGGAGTGTTAGGTCTTAGCAGGGAGACCGATCGGGTAGGAAACTCAACATCGACTGTTACTAGCTGAGCTAGCCTAGTAAAAACCAGGGAGATAATGCATTTAGGCGCGAAGTGTGCGTTTGGTCACGCCTACTTCAACTGCCGAAGAATAATAGTAAATATTGCAAGGCGCCGATCAGCCGCCAGGGAAAAGAAAACAAAACGCGATTTTAAGCTAAGGTAGAAGTGTTTTGGAGGCAGTGGCGCGCCGGTAGGAATTTCGAATGAAAATAAAAGAACTAAAATATAACTCTACATGAATATACAAAAAAAAATATAAATGAAACCACACGTTCAACAATAGGCTTTTTCAGAAGCCTAGATCTCTTAAACTAAAATATAGATGTAAACTATACACAAAAGATCTACGTACTAGTCTGATTCAACATTATTCTATTGCTATGACAAAAACCTCTAAATAAACTATCAGATTATTATTTTTCGTACATAGCAAGAAGCGCACACTTATTACGCAAACCTCATTCCGCCCTTATTAAAACAACAGAAAAAAGTGAAACAACATAATTTATGCCCAATTTTAGAAGCATCTAACTCAACCCTTTCGCAGTTATAACCGAATGATGGTTATATATCCGGGGTGTTTGCAATAAAATTGCTACCGCCCAAGGTAAACCCACAAAGCGGACAAACCATAAGCGCATTAAATGAAAAACAGTGACTTGATTTTATGGCGACAAAGTAATAAAACGCAACTTTTCGGAATGGTTACGGAATGTATCGTTAACCATCTAAAAAGTATTAGTGAATGTTTCGGTTTAATGAAACGACAAATCATTCATTACTTTCAAATGAAAATAAATGTCCTGATTTTAATGGTGAAATTGGACAGTGAAATTAGTCTGCAACTTACCATAACTCATTTATTAAAATTACTCGGGAAATTTTGAATTACAAAAATGGACAATATGAGTTCAAGTGAAGTCGTTAAAGGGGATGGTGGATTGTGTGAGAGAATAGACAATACGGAGCGGTTATTGACAGTTAGAAATTAAAGTGAATAGGGGTTAACCAAAGGAGAATTGACACACATTTGCGCCTCTTCTAGGTACTTGAGTGAAAGAGAGGATTTACAGACATCCAAATAGATAAATTACAAACGTATTTTGGTCAAGCAGCTAGAATATATTATTCGACTGGTTTCACAAATAGAAGATATGCTTCATCAGAAATATAAATTATAAAAATTGATGTGGCAGATGGAAGTTTTTGCAAATAAATTAACCTTTTTCAAAAATGTTATCGTACTCCCATGGTAAATTGAAATTTTTTCAAATAAATTGACCCTCTTTAAAAATTTTATCGCACGCCCATGATACGCGGGAACGGTTAGGCGGTGACAAGAAGTTTTGCCCTACCAAAAATCACACAACGCGGCTAGAGAAATCGGAATTTAAACAATGCTCAGTATACCCAAATTAAACTTTTCAGCTTTGTGCTGAATAGTTCATACTAACATTCTCGCCCGAGAAGAAGTTGCTTTTTAACTATGGTCAAGTGGTCCTATTTGGAGATATTGGATTACCTAGAGCAAGACTAGAATATTTTCACTATTAAAGTTGGGAAAATTATTCAATAAAGGAAAAAGAAGGAGGAGAACTTAAGTGACGGTTACGCGGTAACACAGTTAAAGAAGTCTTCAAAAATTTGTTGCAGTATATTATTCCAGATTCAATATTTTGGAGGCTGGAGTTCCCCAGAGCTCGGTTCTGTGTAGGAATATTGTGGAATGGAAGTGGCTGAAGATAAGACGGTGGGGTTGCTATTGAAGGGACGGAGCAAGACGAGGGAAGTGGGGGTGATGGTGAAAGGAAGGAAAATTCGTATGGAGTTGTCAGTGAAGTACCTAGGAGTGTGATTGGATAGCCAATCATCCTTCAAAACTCATATGTTAAAGGCGGCAGAGAAGGGGAAAGTGAGGGCAGCATGGCTGGGGAGATTGATGTGTAATGTGAAAGGGCCGGGAGAGTGGAAGAGGAGCGTAATTGGTAGGACGGTAGAGCAGAGTATGCTGTAAGGTGTGGAGATGTGGGGTGAAATGGTGGGGGTGAATGCGAGGGTTAGGCCCTTCCCAAAGAGGGATACTCCTGAGGGTGGTGCAGGGGTACAGGACAGTGAGTATACTGGCAGCAGCGGTGCTGTCAAGGTCCTACCCCTTAGACCTCTTGGCTACAGCCAAAAACAAACACTGGAGGAGTGCGACCGGAGAGGAAGTACATGAATGGATGAAAGGAAATGGAGAGAAGGTAGGAGTAGTATGGGGGCGCGCTAAAGGGAGCGATTGGGAGTAGGAGAGATTGGATGGACCGGAAATTCGGGGAGGTGAACTAATTCTTGACACTGGTGTTCAAGTGGACATGGGTCGAGAGTAGGGTACCTCCAGATTGGGAAAAGAGAGACTGGAGTGTGCGAGAGGTGTGAAGTGGAGGATGATGTAGGGCATGTGTTTAGATGCTGGAAGAACGAGGAAGGGCTAAAGAAGTTGGAGAGGAAACTAGATGAGGCGGTGTATTGGGAGAACATGGTGGAGATAATGTTGAGGGGGGAGGAAGAATGGATGGAGGTAAGTGGCGTAGTGGAGAGCATGATTAGGGGGAGAGAAGGACTCAATATGGCATGAGAGGTAGGATTGATAGGTAGGGAGAAGACGACGGTGTGAGCGGAGAGTTTGCCAGGGACTGCCTCCCGTCTCGAAGTATGCTAGGGTAGTGATTTAGAGGCGGGGGTAACGGCGAGTTTGAGGTGGGTTTGGTCGGTAGGCATCCCCTTGGGGATAAGTCCAACACTGTTAGGACCCATCCAAACATGAGTTTCGCATCTTGACCCAAAAATGTTTTTTTATTTTGCCAGTTTTTGAATGAATAAATTTTTAAAAACAATCTATCTTATGTAAAACTCGAATGTTGTTGTCTCATCCCGGTCCTGATTGTAAATTAATGGGGGTTATTAATAAAAGTTGCATTACGACCGTAACCCTAAATCCCAATAAAGGACCTGTAATTCGATAATAACTTCATTAGTGGCACTGGACTACAGAGTCAAGTTATGAAAAACGTCATTATTCTCTAGCCGCCGTGACACTTTGATGTTGGTTTTATCTTTCATTTAGAGCGAATAATTAATTTGTCTGCGAAATTTCATATTATGAACATTGATGATGGCATTAAAACAATACAGACCGATTTAATACTCTCAAATTATACCTACAATATTTATTCAAATAATTTGAAAAGTTGTCGGCACTTCTCTGGAATTAACAAAAAACGGTGGTCCTTTGTTTGATAATTATTTTAACGAGATAAAGGGATAATTAGTCTAATTTTGGGTAGTAAATATATAGATATTCATGAAGATCAGTTATGGTAAAACATCCCAAAAATGCAAATCTTTGTTAATTTTTATTTATTTTCAAAATAATTTTTCCTTAAGATTCGCGCGTATCAATTTTTTTGAACGTTATTGTTGAAATAGAAGTCTGTCAAAAACATAAGCACACGAACAAAAGCAGTGAAAGTAAAATTAAAAAAAGGAAACCGCCATTAGCACAAAAAAAGTAATTAAATTTAATTCTGCATTGTGCAAGTCGCATAATAAATGAAGTGTATTAATAATTCAAATCGAGTCCGGGAACAATTGCTTTCATTACGAAAGAATGCAATCAAAGTGGATTCAAAGTTTTGTATTTTTTACCAAGGCAGATGTAAAATTTACATACCTCTACCCTTTATAGCAAGGCCTGAATGTTATTAAAACACAATTTTGCATTTGAAATGAAGGAGTGCGTGAAGAAACTTTATTAAATCAGGTTTATATATAATTTTATGTTTTTTTTTTATAAAAAGATTCTACTTAATGAAATATTACCAATTAAACCAAGAAAAATAACCTAAAACTCCACTATAGGTATTTAACGTATATTGGAATCTATCTTAATTTAATTTTTAGCCAATTTAGTCTTTGAAGTATCAGTTTTCTTGTTGAAGTGAAAACTTCTTTAGAAGCGTGTTGCGCCTCGACTGTGTCATATGCGTGATGGAATATTTTTATGAGTTAATTTGTTTTTAAAAATTTTCATCTACCATTAAATTTTTTTAAGGAATTAATGTAATTGTAAAAATACCATGGGTGTACGAGAAAATTTTCAAAATGGGTTCATTTATATGCAAAAAAATTTATATCATGGTCGTACGATGAATTTTTGGATGGAGGTTAATTTATTTGTAGAAATTCCCATTCACCACAGGAGTAAAGGTTAATTTACCATGGGATTACCTTCTTCTTTTTTTATATCTAAGTAGTTGTGTTTGCTCTGGAGACTTCCTATGCCTATCAGGGAAAATATTTTACTTGAAATACATGGGAATACATGTAATGAATAAAGTTGAAGTGAAAAACGAACTTTCGTTCTGTTCTCGATCATTATGAACAGAATTTTAAAAGTCCTTGTGATAATCCTATAAAACGAAATGCATAAAACCATCCCAAGTAAGCTTCTTACGTTATGTCAAACAGCGTTTAAAGCTTTAACTAATCAGAACTGATTAAGGCTTTTAGTATGGTGCTCCAACTTCTACCTAATAAGTCGAGATCGACAGTTATATCCCATCGATTTTTACCACATTCCCGTTTGGTAAAAATGAGGAAAAAAAGGATTATTGAAATTCACGGCTCGGCTTATCTTAAATCTAAATCCAATTACGTGGGCAATAGACCAGGTGGCATAATGTAGGAAATGCCTTTTTTTTAAACATCTAACTTCAACTTATTACATTCTAGATCTTGCGATTAAAGTTTAATCTAATATAATTATTGTACAAAATCGGTTCTTCTCTTACAGAAACTCTCTTTTAAGCCAGTACAGCTAATCATAATGCAAAAAACTAGAGGGAAATTGAAAAAAATTATTGAAAGTTAACCTTAAAGGACAAAAGTTGAAAGAAGGATAAATAAAAAAATTATTTGAAGTGCTATACTCCGTTTCCTAATGTGAAAGAATAAAAAATCGTTATTGAACTGTAAAACTCAGGGGTCTTCGCCATATTCCATAGACGTACGACGAAATCGAAATATAACGGTACTTCGTCTTCCGCCGTATCGCTGAACATTAAATTATTAGTGTAGACGCAAGTAAAAGGGTTTGAAGCAAGGCATATAACACTACCTTTGACATAAGGGATGTTGAAAATATCTGTGTATAAAATTTCATTATGATCAGTAGAGTAGTTAAGATGTGACAAATTTCTAATCAAAAACAAACAAAATGTTGCGTCGTCACCAACTCAAAGCCGGTCCTGTCCCTCGGCTGTAAATTTTAGTGGCTGCGCTCCTTTCGAGAACATTCGCTTTGTTTGTGCATAGGACGAGTTGTGCATAGAGTTGAGAAGGACTATATATACGGGGGTTTTTGAGTGCGTGAACAATTATTGAAACAGTTAGTTCGGGAATTAGTGAATCGGACAGTAAAGAGTTAGTTCACAGAAGTTCTTAGAAATCGGATAGTGAATGAAATAGGGAAGAAAACTAGTGTAATATTCAAGTGGTAAAAATAAATTAGAACTATTATACCGAGTGTAAATAAATTAGTAGACATTAAGTAAAGTGTGTATATAAATTAAGTTTAATACAGTGTGTGTTTCTTTAAATAAATAAATAAATAGTAATTAGCCATAGTAGTGTGTATAATTTTATCCCACAAGTAAAAACTATTTAAATAAATAAAAAAAACATTACAAAAATAATGAAAGAAGGTACAGAAAATAAGTATTTCAATCTTATAATATTATAGTTAAAACCATGTCTTATTATTTTGATCTGGGACTATGTATACAGTAGATATAAAAATCCACGATAACGTCTAGATCATAAAGCTTTCGCGTTAGAAGATCGGTTGAATTTAGTATTACAGGTGTGTTTTATTGCGGTTATCTCACACTTTTTCTATCTTAGACAGATAATTGAGAAATTACCCAACAACTTTTATATATTTTATGACAGGAGCAGTTATTTATTTGATGGGAAATTTAAGTTTTAGATAGAAAACGCGAACTTTATTTAATTAAGAGGGATTTTCCAGATATTTATTGCAGGTAGGGACCTCTCCTCTCTTTTTGCAACTTTTGTTTTTTTTTCAAACATAATTTACTACAACTTGCACTCATGAATTAGTTAGTGAAGTTCTAGCTTAGAAGAAAAAAGTTATAACTAGGTTTTCGCACTAAATAAACTGCTCCACAAAAGTTAAGGAAGTGCATAAATTCGGAGATTGTGTTTTAACAAATTACAATTTTTTATCACCAAGTGTTTATATTGTTACGTCGGACCTGTACTGAGGATATGTAGAGGTCCATGAAATGAAAGAAGAAGACATACATCTAGAATCATCTAAAACTGTCATCGAAAAGTAAGAAATGTCATGGAAAAGTCGAGAACTGTATGGAACAGGTGAAAAGTATAAGTTAGTATTAGTTAGTTTAGTTTTGAAGTATTGGAAAGTTGAGTTCTGTGATATAAAAGTAAGACGGGTGGAGAAGTTAGTCTACAGATAACCACAAACAAGCCAGAAAGTAATGATAATCAGAATCCCCTTGAAATCCTTAGAAAAAGTCAGAAGAAAGACAATGACTTGAAAGTTATAAGAAAATGGCTTAAAAATGGAGTCAGACGTACTTGGCACGAGGTAGCCAGATATATTGGAATCTTAAAAGAGTACTGGGCTCAGTGGGATTCACTGTATCTTCATGATGGCATATTGTATCGAAGATGGGAAAACACCGATGGAGTACGTATAGTTCACCAATTGGTACTGCCAAGATCACACATCAGAAGTGTGTTAGAAGAAGCCACTCAGGAGGACATTTTGGTACTAAAAGAACACTGGCACGAGTTCGGGAAAGATATTATTGGGTCAACTGTCGAAGGGACGTAGAAGAAGAAGAAGAGGTGCAAGAAATGTGATCTGTGCAATAGTAGAAAGGGTCCTAAAACAAAAGCCGAGAGCCTTTTCAAAGACTTGAAATTGATATTCTCAGTCCACTTCTTTTGACAGAAAGAGGAAACAAATACCTGATGGTTGTAATGGATTATTTTTCCAAATGGCCCGAAATAGCACCTCTTCCTAATCAAGAAGCGACGACAGTAGCAGAGGCTTTTGTAACCAACGTTATTGCGAGAACCACTGGAATTACATTCTGATCAAGGACGAAATTTTGAATCTGAATTATGGCAGGAGTTGATGAAGAGATTAGACATAAGAAAACACGCACTATCCGCCCACAGTCCGATGGAATGGTAGAAAGACATCATAGAACTATTTGCCAATATCTTTTAATGTTCATCTCTGAAAACCAAAAAGACTGGGACACTTTAGTTCCAACGATAAGGTGAAGGCTAGACTCGACGTTCATACTACAAACACAAGTTTTTCAAGAGGTGACCCCTTATGGCTCTTCAATCCCATGCGCAGAAAAGGTTTATGCCAAAAACTGCAACGAAACTGGGAAGACCCCTACACCGTTCTCCATAAAATCAACGACCTAGTACATCCAATTGTCAGCGAGGAGTAATCCCAAGGGGATCCATGTCGAGAGGTTATCCCCTTACTGCGGGCCCGATCCAACCTGTTGGTTTCAACCAGACCCCAGCAGTCAGATTATTCGGGACGAATAACTAGAAAAGAGGGAGCAATGTTACGTCGGACCTGTACTGAGGATATGTAGTGGACCATGAAGAAAAAGAAGAAGACATACATCTAGAATCATCTAGAACTGTCATCGAAAAGTCTAAAAATGTCATGGAACAGGTGAAAAGTATAAAAGGCGGGACAATTGATATTAGTTAGTTAGTATTAGAAAGTTGAGTTCTGTGATATAAAAGTAAGACGTAAGAAGTTAAGAAAGTAAAAGGAGTAACAATATGTTATAAATTAAATGTTTTTCCTTTTATGTATTTTTTTTAAAGAACAAAAACAACAATTTGATTACCCCAGCTCAAAAGTATACAGACAATACAAGGATTTTAGCGACGTTATTTCTGTAATTTTCAAAATAAAAAATGAATGTCGTATGTTGGAAAAGTGTTAAAATATTAAATTAAATTTGATGGGAAAATACTTCTTCAAATCCTCTGGGGTTTTTTCACTCGTGTCGTTTTCATTATTTCCCCTAATTATCTTTTCAGATGCTGTAAGCAAGTTTAGCTGGACAACCAAAACATTTTGTTTTTCCATTAATAAAGTTGGATTAGGACAGTCTGGTCGCAATCAAAAACTCATTATCGCTCGTTCATACTTTTATCCAAACGCCAATACAATGACCGGATCCGTAACGCAATCCCCTATCATTCTGGATAAAAAACCATTCGAAAAAGTATGAGAACCGGTCAAGTGACGGCTATTGTTTGTATACAAAAAAAAGTATTAAGTGAAAACGTAACGGGATGATGAAACGCGAATATACCTCCACGGTCGTTACCAGGAAATTTTCCACGAAGTGAAACATCACAGATGTTAACGAAATAAAAATGTATTAATGGAGGATGTATTTTTAAGTACCAAATTTTTTTAAAGTAGTTTTGGAATATGAAAGATATTAGCAGAATAAAGGAAAAACTGATTCAAAATTAACTTAAACTAAATACAAACGCTGAAAAGACCGATATGCATTTGGTGTATGGTTTGGCAAATAGTAATTCTCTAGAGTATATATAATTTATGAAGAAATATTTGCCAACTATTTATATTGTTACGTCGGACCTGTACTGAAGATATGTAGAGGTCCATGAAGAAAAAGAAGAAGATATACATCTAGAACTGTCATCGAAAAGTTTAGAAATGTCATCGAAAAGTTTACAAATGTCATCGAAAAGTCGAGAACTGTCTGGAACAGGTGAATAGTATAAAAAGCGAGACAATTGACATTAATTAGTTTAGTTTTGGAGTATTAGAAATTTGAGTTCTGTGTTCTGATAGTGAGACGTTATTTGTATTGAATTGTGAAAGTTAAAGTTGAGAAATAAAGAAAGTTTAAGGAAGTATAAGGAGTAACAATATATGGGGAATTGTTTATTCTTAAAAGAGTACAGTTGCTGTGGCTCAGTTATACAGGGTGTCAATTTTAAAACTTACAATGGGCTGTACCTCGTGAACAAAAAGTTCAAAACTTTCAAAATAGTTTATGGGGTAGAGAGGGGGATCTAAAATGACATGAGAGAGAGCGCACCCCCATCAACCCCCTATGCCCCAGCTACCCCACTTAAAAATTTTAAATGGCAACCCCCCACTTGTGATACGTCGTTAGAAAGCCCGTAGAAAATGCTTTCCAACAATCCCAGCCATAATTGTACAGGGTGTAACAATAAAGCAGGAAAATTTATTTGACAACAAAATAAAAAATTGTTAAAAATGGTAATTAATTTAGTAAATGTTCAAAATGGTTTCCATTGTTTTGTAAACAATAGTGCAATATATTTTCAAACTCCATTCGAACTTTGGCAAATATTGCTTTAGTAATATTACGACATGCTTGACTAATTCTTCGTCCTAAATCGAATTATTGTCTAACCAGTCCCTAACTGCTACTGCGTAATGGGGAGGTGCTCCGTCTTGCTGGAAGTGCAACAAATTTTCATCTAGAGCTGGATTGCCATCGTTATCCTGTTGGTTCTCTAATTCATGAAAAATTAAGGGCTCAATCGTGATCTCCAGCATATCGAGGTACATTTCACTGTTTAAATTTCCCGGTATAAACAAGGGACCAATCACAGAATCTTTTAATATTCCTGCCCAAACATTTAGTTTCTCAGGATACTGAGTGTGGTTTTCTCTAAACAGATATGGATTTTCATCATTCCAATAACGACAGTTGGGTTTATTTACATAAAATGTGCACTCATTACTAAAACAAATATTTTTTTAAAGTCTAGGTTCATTCTTAATTATTTCAGTTATAATTTCACAAAACTGAATTCTTCGGTCTGGATCGTCATCGGACAATTCTTGAAGACATTGCATTTTATAGGGGTGAAATTTATGAAGCTTCAAAACTTTCCGTACCAATTCATGTGATAGTCCTGTTATTGCAGAGACGTGACGAGTTCATAAAGTAGCATCTATTCCAAATTGTCCAAGGACTTCAATTTGAGTTGCTTCATCGAGTACTCTTGCGGCATTCCTTCTTCTATTTGCCACTGAACACGTCTCTCTAAATTTTGCGACTAAATCACGGATATACACGTGACTTACATGTTTTTCAGGATGTCTTTCATTAAACACGTTAGCTGTCTGCAAATAACTTTCGTTTTGGGAGCCAAATATTAAAATTATCTCCACACGTTCAGGTATACTGTAAACCATCGTGATTATTGTAGTTAAATTAACGAACAAAACGTACCAAAATATTTTTGGACCAAACGTACAAATAATTAATCTATCACAAATGACAATGACATTAAGGTAAGTATCAAATAAACCAATAATTTGAGTACAGAAAGGAAATGCAAAACTGAATAACAAAATGTGTTGTTTAAAAACTGCAAAGCAAACAAGTTTTTTTTGAAATACAATTAATAGAACATTTAACACTTAAATAGGGACCGTACTTGCACTTTCAAAGCGAAGTATCGTTCCACAATTAATTATTATTTTTGTTGTCAAATAATTTTTTCTGCTTTATTGTTACACCCTGTATAATTAGGACAGGACCGACCGTTGAAAAGCATTTTCTACGACGTATCACAAGTAGGGTGTTGCCATTTAAATTTTTGTAGGTGGGGAATAGGGGGTTGATGTGGGTGCGTTCTATCTCATGTCATTTTAGTTCCTCCCCTCTACCCTAGAAACAGTTTTGAATTTTTTTTGAAATCTCTTTTCGTTCACGAGGTACAGCCCATTGTAAGTTGTAAAATTGACACCCTATGCCATATTATTGTGCATTATTGAGGTAATTCATAATTTTTTACGAAACATATGCCGATCAAAGGAAGGGCGACGAACACGTATTTAAGCTTTTGGACAGTTGATTTTGGACAAACTTAATTTTTAAATATCAAAAGTAGTCCTTATAACATCGCTTTTTACATCGACTAATCCGATTTTAGAGCTCATAAAAAACATTCTCTTTTTCACGTTACGAGTCCATGTATCTCGTTTGTGAGTCCTTCAACAACTAATTCAATTTACTTGTAAGTTACTTTCCCTCTTAGGAAGTCCCATAAAGGGGTGCCGGGAAATGGTCGGATATCACTTTACGTAACAATGTCATACTTGTCCCACATATATATCTATGAAATTTATTTTATTACCAATAAAGCATTAGTCCGAGGTAATGTTTGTGTTATTAAGTTGTAAATTATAACCACTCTTTTTATTCTCGGTGATAAATGGATTTATTTCAGTTTCTTGCTCTTAATTCTTTATATACTTAAATAGAATTTTTCAATAAACTATGAGACATTATACGGTGCGGATATTAAGTCTTACCCTCTTACCCCCTAGGAAACTCCGTTATTTAAGACAAAGATGAAGAATCGTAGAAACCCGTCAATTTTTATTTCAATCGAGGTATTTTATAACTAGTGTATGTGAGCCATTTGACGACACTTGCTGAACTCCGTCAAAGAATAATCGAAGAATGTAATAGGATTGATATTCAAACCCTACAAAGGGTTAGGGAGGTAATGAAACAAAGGATCTACTTCCACTAGGAAGTAAATGGAGAACATTTTGAGCATCTCCTGTAATACATCAAGTTTTCTTTAGGATAATTTGTCCAGTCCCTTTAATTTTAAAGATATTAATGTAACGCATTATTAATGTTATAAATGAAACTAACTGTTTCTAATTGATTCCACTATTTAATTAAAAAATTTATGAAAATTATTAAAGGATATTGATAATTATTTCAATATTGACATATCATCGTCAGAATGACAGAAGTTACATTTTTTGTGATACCTACTTGATGTTTAATATTTTGGCTAGACCAAATAGTGAGTGACCTATCTTGTGATTGACTTAATATATATGAATAGAAAAAAGAAGAATGATTTTACAAATATTAAAGCTTTGGTATTATTAGCCCTATGAGGATATCCTGGATATCTTTTTCCCATTTAAGATCAGTATAACTGTGCAATGATATAGGAAACCAAGGAAAACTATATCTGCTGATCTTTACAATTGTTACTTAAGAAGACAATTTATTAGTGGAGAGCTCCCTAGATTTATCTGTTCATTGACAACTTCATATTGTGGGTCTCTTAAGTGTCTTCTTATTTCTAGTTCTTCAAGGAAATCTAGTTCTTGTTTCTTATCACAAATATGCAGTACTTCTAGTTCTGTGTTAGGTGTTAATGAATGTTTGGTGTCAAGAAGGTGTTTTGCGTAGTGTGATTTATCTGGCTGTTTTAATCTGTATGCTCGTGAGTGTTCATTGTATCTAATTTCAAAATTTCGAATTGTTTGACCAATATAGACAGCATTACATTCTGGACATTTAAGTTTATATATTCCAGACTTTTTAATTGGGGTATTTCTTACATTTAACAATTTTTTACTCACATTGTTTTCTGTTTTAAAAGAAATTGCTGTATTTGTTGAACAAGATATTATCTTTGAAATATTATTAGAAATATTACCAGCATATGTGATCGTTTTGTAATTTTGTATTTCCCTAGTCTTCTCAAGAAATATTAATTGTAAGGCCACTTTTTCCTCTTTTTTATTAATTAATTTATTTATTATATGTAATGGATAACCGTTGGATGTGGCTATTTGTTTAATTATATTAATTTCTCTATCAAAATTATATTTGTTCATAGGAACTGAAAATGCTCTATGTATCATTGAATTATATGCTGCTAATTTATGTGACATGGGATGATTGGAATTATATGGTATAGTCACATCAGTATGTGTTGGTTTTTTGTAAATTGAAAAATCAAGTATATTATTGACTCTTTGCATTTTAATACCAAGAAAATTGATTGAGTTATTTTCTTCAACTTCTAATGTAAATTTAATTTTCGGATGTAAATTATTAATATGATTGAACAATATATCTAATTGTCGTTCACTACCTACAAAACAAGCTAATATGTCATCTACATACCTATACCAAAATAATATATTTTTTGAAATGTTACTTTCAAAGATTTTTCTTTCTAAACTGTCCATAAAAATGTTTGCTAAAATTGGTGATATAGGGCTTCCCATTGGTATACCTTCATTTTGAATATATACCTTATTATCAAAAGTAAAATAATTTTGATGAATACATACATCAAACAAATTAAGTATATCTGATATTATTCCTGGATTGATATTTTTATCCTCTAGTAATTTTTTAACAAGTGTTATGCACTCTTTTGGAGGAATTTTAGAGAACATATTGATAACATCAAATGAAATAAGTTTAGAGTTATCTTGTAATTTGTATGTTTTTAATTTTTTGATTAGTTCTATTGAATTTTCAATTGAGTATTTAGATATACCTCCATAGCTATTAAGTATATTGTTTAGTTTTTTAGCTAACTTATTATTAGGAGTATTAACGTAAGAAACTACAGGTTTAATTGGTTTCGATAATTTATGTAATTTAACAGTTCCATATAATTGTGGAGACTGAGGATTTAATTAATGTATTTTTTCTCATAACCATTGAAAACATAATTTGAACTATTGAAAATCTCTCTAACATTATTAGAAAACTTTTTTGTTGTTGAAGATTCTATAAAATTATTAACTTTAGATTTATATTCTTCGGATTTTAAAATGACAGTGGCATTTCCTTTGTCAGATTTTGTTATTGTGAGGTTATAATCTTCTACTTTTTGATTAATTGAATTTAATGCTGAAATATCATTTTTTGTTTGACGTTTAACCTTTGAAGGTTTCATATTTTTAATCAAATTAGCAATTTGTAATTTTTCATAAAGAAACAGTTAGTTTCATTTATAACATTAATATGAGTAGATTCCACAAAGTAAGGGTCCAAACAGTAAATTTAACGCATTATTTTTTGATAATTTTGATTAATTAAACAAAGATCCAAAATTTAAAAATTATACATTTTTAAGTTCTACTTTTCAAACCCTTTCCAACGAAGTTGCTATTTAAAAAATCTGAGGGGGTAGCTGTCAAATGTAGGAGGTAAAAGGGGTGACAATTTTTTGTATGTTATAAAACACCTCGATTAAAATAAAAATTGACGGGTTCGAGGATTTTTCATCCTTGTCTTAAATAACGGAGTTTCCTAGGGGGGGTAAGATTTAATATCCGCTCCGTGTAATAATTACATGAAGATGTACGTAGTTTAGTATAAATAAAAAAATCCCAAGGCGTAAATAACTCTCGTCTTCGGGTTAGCCGTATCGAAATCCTCTAAAAGTACCAATAAATAAGCTACAGGACAAAAAGCAATCGCCGCGGCATATTGAGTGATTGAGATAGCACTTTCGTTGAGATGAGCCCTTATCACGAAAAGACCCTACACGCTAGTCCTTTAACGTTATGGGGTAAAGCCCTTATACACCTAGAATTACGGCGTCTTATTAATTTGCATACCAAATGATTTTCATTACGGCAAGGTCGATTGCCTTAATTAAGCATTCTAACTCCATATGCCGCGAACCGGAATATTGGGGATCAACACTGGTGGTTTTTGGTAAATCCGCAACTAATTTCTGTTTTTTATCGGCGAATATTCGTTAGCCAACGATTGATAATTTAATCGTTTGAATTTTAACCACGAAATTCGGTAAAACATTTTAGATTTAAATTAATTAGCAATGTAATTTAACGGATATAAATCTGGATATAATAGGGATAATCAATTCATTCATTTGACATAAAACATTTTCCTGAAATCTCTATACAGAGTGCCACAATAACTCGTACCAAAAACTTGAAAGATGATAATATATATGGAACCTTGTTGAGAAAATCTTCCAATCCCTTATCAACAAGGAGGTTACGGTGGCAATATTTCTTGACATTTTTAAAATTTAACCATTCATAAACATTATAAACAGTTCGTGTGAAATAAAATCCCCAAATAATAAAAATTTCATTTGTACTAGTAGTACCTAACAACCTTGTTTCTGCTTTAATATTTACATATCTATGTGACCATTTTCAGCACATTAATTCCTCTTTGTGACCAAATCGCATTCCTATTTTCCAATCAATTTCATACTCGTATCACTCGCTTTTCACTGCGGAAATTCTGTTAACATAATCCGACTTCAATTATTCCAATACATACGATGAATTGCAACTTCATTTATCCAACCTTAATGATTAATTTTTCCTGTTGTGATGAATTTTGAGCGACTGTGCAGCCCTAAGTAGACCAGGCAAGCAAGATAAAAAGTCCACAAAACCTTGAATCATTAATTTATATTCACACTAATTTATTTTGCTCCTGTAATACATATACAGGCTAGTTTTTGAATTATTGAAATGAAGTCTCTCGTCGTCAGTAGGCTAGTTCTGCTTTTCCACTTATAGAGCCATTCTATAAGTGACGATTGGTCTGTGTACATCTAGCTCAGGATCTTGGGTTACAGCCCCTATTTTTTCCTGCCAGGTTTCTGCATACCATTAGAGCCATTTTTGCTTTTTATCTAATCTCCTTTTCGTGTTTGTTCCACAGGAGTTTACTGTCTAGGGTCAGACCTAGATACTTGACTTCTTGTCTCCATTCGACCTCGCGTTTGGAGGTTAAGTTTTTTATTTTCTTAGTGAAGACTATTAAGCTGGTTTTGGTGTAGCTCAATCACCTTTGTACGATGTCACAAAGAGTATTCTTGAATTTTCCCCTGGTTGTTATGACAATACTATCGGTATATCCTTGGGGAGAATATTCCAAGGGCAGTCATTCATTCATTCGTTTGGGTTGTGCTCAACAGCCCAGGCACTTGAACTGAATCTTTGTAACATTTCCCATGTTACCTGCTTCCATTCCAGAAGCTTCATGTCTTCTATAAACGCCACTAGTTTGGCTGGAGGGAATTTCTCATCAAAGGGAATGCTACTCCCAGTTGTGCAGATGGAGACGATGTCTTCACTCGTTCTCGCATCCGCTACTCTAGTGGTGAGGAGTCGACAGCCACTTGGATGTTGTGCTGTCTACACCTCTTCTATTAAATGCTCTTTTGACAGTCTCATGTGGAGTATTCTCAAAAGCTCCTTCTAATTCCAAAAACGCAAATAGTTTTAAAAAATTAGCTTTTTATTTCTTTTCAATTTCAATAGAAAATATACGTTATTGCTGATTTTGTACTTTCATTGTCTATATAGATTGTTTTACTATATATGACGTCTCAATCAGTATTTATCTTCGATCGTTCAGTAAATGACGAAGATAAATACTGATTGAAACGTCATCTATACTAAAACAATGGAGTAATAAAGAAAGTCCTCAATAAATATTACTGTTAATAATCTATTTAATAATTATTATTAACTAGTTATTAACAGCTTTGATAACTATTACCAACCAGTTCCATTGCTGTAATTAACGGGTTTAATTGTGGTAAGTAAAATAGTTAATACTCCGAAAAATTTTGAGTTAATTGATTTTTGGTCACTAGCAGTTACTGTTTTTAATAGATTATTAAAGTGTTTTAATTACCTTAAGTTGACTGACCTTAATAACGATAATTAAAGCCCTTTTTATTATCATAATTAAACATTGGCTGTGTCTGTGGCTTTATAGAAATATTTTTACGGTTGGAATATTTTAAAATACAGTATTGCTTCACTGGTCTACATGAATCGGGAATTGTTATGAGAAGCCTCATCATGAATTCAATTTTCTGTAATGTTCATTAAATTATCGTTCAGCATTAGTACTAAAATGTTCTGCAAAACTAATTCTGTTCTATATATATCTATATACATTATTATTATATATATATATATACACTGTGTTCATTTGAAAAGGACCCACCCTTAATATTTCAAAAATTGGACATTTTAGAAAGAAATGCCGAAACACGTCAACTTTTAACTTGAGGGGAACACTTTTTGGCGCTAATGTCATAAACGTCAGATTCACCCCCTCCCTACTGGAGTTACCCCTTACATTTTTTTTTTCAAATGGCATTAGGTATCAATTCATACCTCATTTGAAAGGACTGATAAATCTCTATTCAATAATTTTTTTTGCCTTTGATTCCATTGTTATTTAATCGTTGTTTAAAATTGGCTCTTTTTCTACTTTTCGTATGCCCCCGTATTGTGTTATGATAGAAAGACTCTT
The DNA here is from genome assembly GCA_947563755.1 of Lochmaea crataegi. Classification (NCBI taxonomy): domain Eukaryota; kingdom Metazoa; phylum Arthropoda; class Insecta; order Coleoptera; family Chrysomelidae; genus Lochmaea; species Lochmaea crataegi. The sequence goes on from OX387422.1 coordinate 8,943,203, forward strand.
TAAAGAATAAAAAATTTACAAATAGTAAAAAGACAATTGTTAACAAGAAAAATCTGCTATTTAATCATGCGTCAAAGTGACCACCGTTAACATTCAGGCAATAATAGTTAGACCTAAGTAGTATCGGCAACGAACTATTTCCTATATATTTATATATATATATATATATATATATATCAATATATATATATCAATAGAATATATAAGCAAATTACTTGTAAATGTTTTTCTCGGTCTAAAATCCTAATATTGGCCGTAAATTAAACATCTCATATTCCGCGGAGCATTTTTCTAAAAGATCTCTCAAAGTATATCTCTTAATTTAGTCTACTAATTGCTTGCATAATTAATTCTTCCTTGTCAAGCAAGCTACACGAAATAATTAAAAGGATTTTGTATTGTCTACTGCAAAGAAAGATAATTAATTCTAAATTTTGAAATACAATTGAAGAAGTTATTTCATCACAAAAATTATCTTTTAGCAGTAAAGTGACCAATAAATGTGTGGTCTATTTTTATCATTGATTTGAAATATTCGCTATTCCCTTAATTACATTTTCATGTAAAAATTGTCATATTTTAGTAAAGCGTGTTATCGATAGATGTCGAAGATAATAGTTTAATACTATTATAACGCCTTACAAAGTTTTTGAAAAATACTTTTCAAAGAACAGAGACCGTTCACTGCCCCGACAGACATTGAATTACACTTCTAAGTTAAACGTGGTTGGTATATATGCAAGATATAACCAACCATTCTGATTTGTGATTAGAAGGGACAACATCACTTGTAGACCGGTTTCGGCGTTTTTGTGCCTCATCAGTACAAGGTAGATGTCATCCATCCAGAAGCTCTGAGAGCATAATCCTGGACTGGAGACAACACTGAAACTACATCAATACATTAACCCCAGTAAAGGAGATGCTAAGAATGCGATAACAGCGACATCCCTACTAAAATATGACAATTTTTACAGGAAACTGTAATTAAGTAAATAACTACAAAACCGACATGGTTTTTTGTCAATATAGAATTTTGGTTTGTGGTCAGATGTGGGGATGTCGCTGTTAACGCATTCTTAGCATTTCCTTTCCTTTGATTTCGTTTCAGTGTTGTCTCGGAGGATTAGGCTCTCAGAGCTTCTGGACGGATGACATCTTCCTTGTACTGATGAGCCGCAAATACGCCGAAACCGGTCTACAAGTATTGTTGTCCCTTCTAATTACAAACCAGAATGGTTGGTTATATCTTGCAGATATACCAACCCCATTTAAGTTAAAAGTGTAATTAAATGTCTGTCGGGGCATATAGCCCGAGAAGTAGTTGTTGCTTCTTTGTTTATTTTTCAAAACCTTTTTAAGGCGTAATAGTATTAAACTATTATCTTCGACATATTCCGATATTTCGTAAAGCTAGGTTATACGTCCTACGACGTTTCGACAGTATGAAATTTGGCAGATATAAACATTTGAAACTAATTGAATTTGTTTTTGAAAGGTAATATTATACCAGTTGTCCCATTAAAAAAATATATGTTGGTCTCACGTCACCGGAAATGAGAGGTGAAACAGAAGTTATTTTATAATGAATATTAACATTAATTTCACTCTTTTTTAGCTTCCAAATTTTATACTTGTAAAGTGACCATTCTCCGAGATATTTAACTGTCAAAACGTCATGAGACGCCCTGTATAACTATTATTATTATTAAAAGGCTGAAGTTGATCATTTTCTTTTCCATAAAGCATTATTAGCCGAGACTCTTTCAAACACGCAATCTTATTGATTTTCCAAAAACTAAAAACAGTACTTAGTACGAAATGAACTTATTTCCGAAGAACACCTCGTATTTAGACAATTAGGGTTAGTTTCAACTAATAGCACAGTTTACCCTTTGAAATTGTGCTCCATCCATACACTCTTAATTATCACTCGCTTAATCTGCCGAACCTAATTATAGGGGAGAACTTTTATTGGGTTCTCTTAGTTCGTTTCTCATGAGGTAAATATTTTGGAGATCTTGAGGAAAATTAGGTAATTGTAATGGTAGAGAAATGTAGCAAACTGGAGCAATGTACGATAGAAACCAAAATTAAAACATAAAAAAATACCTTTTTAATATTCCGATGTGTCACAGCTAGTTTAAATTAAGTTTGTATTTTATTGCTTCAGAACATTAGTATACGGACTAGAGTTCATTCATTAATTCATTCGTTTGAATTGTACTCAACTCTGCCAGGCACTTGAACTGAATCTTTGTACCATTTCCCTTGTTATCTACTTCCATTCCAGAATCTTCGTGTCTTCTATAAAGGCCACTAGTTTGACTGGAGGGATTTTCAGTAGTTGTAATGGTTGTATTAATTCCTCTCCAAAGTACCAAAGCTCCTCTCTAAGTACTTGCCCATTTTGTGCAGATGTTTCCTCATGGTGCAGTGTCCAGTCTCCAGGTCGGTAACTGTCTTCAAATGTCTCTTACCCAGTTTCAATAGTCTGGTTGATAGTTCCTTGTCTACCTTGTTCAGTAAACTCTTTGTATGGAGGTGTCCTTGGTTCAACCTCAATTTGAGTTGGTGTTTCCTATCTAGCCAGTTACCGATTTCACCTCTTAGGCAATATTTTGTGATTCCACAAAACGGTTCCGGCCCTATAAAGTCCCCTTTAGAGACTTCTTTAACTAACTGGTCCGCCATTTCATTACCTACAATCCCCTCATCCCATATTAGAGACACTTTGTTGTCCCTTGCCAGCCTGTTAAGGGATTCTTTGAAGTTTCTTTACCAGTCTAGATCTTGTTGTTGGATTACTGATAGCTTTAAGCAGAGCCTCGCTCTCAGTGAATATTTCAATTTTTTGTCCGGTATATCCTCTTCCGATGTTTTCAATCGTTTTCAATCGTCTCTGCTTGAAACACAGTCGTATACCGACCAAGGCTAAAGAACATTGTTTTTCTAGGTCCTTTTATACCAGCCCCAGTGCCATGGTTTGTTTTGGAGCCATCGGTGAACCAGATGATTTCTCCAGAATTACCTGGGTGTATCACCTGTTCCCTGGATGGGATGATGATGTTCACTCGCTCAGTGAATATATTCTCGGGTGTCATGCTATCATAACTCATGTGAAATATGAGTACATCTAGTGTTGTCCCAGATGTATCAATGTGTCCTTCTCGAACATTGTTCGGGGAACATAAGTCTCCCGATTTCAGCCTAAGAATTGCCATCATTACCTCCGCCCTTCCAAAAAGTTCGAAAGGAGGTAGTCCAATAAGGGCTTCCATTGATGCCGTCCTTGTGCTGTACATTGCCCCGGTAATACCAAGAAAGGCTTGTCTTTAGATTGCGGTTAATATAGCAACTGCAGAGTACACTTCTGTCCTCCTCCACCAGACTATTGTTCCATAGGTGATCGTTGGCCTTATTACAGTTGTGTAAAGCCAGTGAACCACCTCAGGTCGTATTCCCCAAGTTTTGCCCATAACTTTTCTGCATTGCCAGAAAAGCCTAGTAGTAATGTTTCCAGGTGTGCCTTCCAGTTTGGAATCAAGGGTCACTCCCAGATATTTAACTTCTTGGAATATTTCTAGTTCTTCTCCGAACATCAGTACTCTATCCTGCGGGAGAACTCTTCTATTCGTAAAAGGTTTTTTTGGATTAACTGAAAGGTCCTCTTTAAGGCACCATTCCTCTACAATTCGTAGTGCTTGTTGTAGGACATTCATAACTACCTCTGGGAATTTCCCATTGGTGACAATCACTATGTCGTCCGCTAAGCCCTGCGTCCATATGCCTTGATTCTTCAACCTGCAGATCAAGTCATCCACAATTAGGTTCCATAAAAGTGGTGAAAGTAACCTTGAGAACATCCTTTAATTGTCCTAACGGTGTATGTTTTATCTGTGCTGTTATTCTCCTATGCTCAAGCATGGATCCTATCCATTTGCATGTGGTGCTGTTAATCCCTATTTTTTTAAGGGATCTGTTTATTGATGACATCGATGTGTTGTCAAAAGCACCTTCGATGTCTAGAAATGCTGCAAGGGCTACTTCCTTATGATTCAGTCTCCTTTCGAGACCTGAGACCAAATTATGCAGGGCAGCTTCACCTGGTTTCCCTGCTTGATAAGCCCATTGTAGTCTATGTAGAGGGATGCTCTTAAGCGCTCCTTCTTGCAAATACATTTGTAAGACTTTTTCCGTGGTTTTCACCATGACTAGAGTGAAATGAAGAAGATTCATATAATTTTTGACAATGTGCAGTAAATTAAATTGTTTTGTCTATGTTCATATTGCAGCCGGATTTAATATAATTCTGCGTTTCCGAACATACATCACAATTTTTAATTCAATCGATGCTTTATATTTACACAAAAGATAGACTCAATTTCAAACAATCATTATTAAATATTAATCCAGCGTTCATATTTGAACATTTAGCTGGGGTAAGAGAGAGAAAATTTCAATTTTAAAAACCTCGTTTCGTTGCAATTTCATATAGATATCAAATTCTGTGAATTGGAATAGACCCCAACCTATAGGTAACGACAGGATTTGATATGAATATGCTACGAATAGGGGAAATAGAAATTGTATTAAATTAAAATCACACACTATGTGCAAAAAATAATTATCGAACACGAGGCACACCTTGTTAAGCGCTTGTTCATGTGGAAGAACAGCTCACTGATTAGTTTTTGATTATTGAAACATAGAAAACGAATTATTTCCATCATAACTGTTATAATTGTGATTACACTGTAAAAAGCAATAAGCTTAAAATAATTTCATCTTCCCTTCACCGATATTATCTATTTTCGTTTTTCCCGTAAATACATTTTTGCGCGTATAACATTTTTGCCGATAAATAACTGTTTTATGTTGGTCTGGTATTGCACGTACCAATGACATAATTAAAAAAGTTTCATTTCTCATTGTCTGATGCTCGTACAAGTTGTTTGTTTTCCGAGAATGAAAGAATACGATAATCTAACTAGCTGAAAATTCAAATGAACTTCGTTTCTATGGAATTATAATTCACAAGAGGTGACACAGTTTTCGAAACTTCGAACAATGTGGATATTTTTTAATGGAAATGAAAAACAAATTTAGAAACGAGCCAATATTTAAAATGCGTCTGATACTAATGTGGGTTTATGTGTCGGTACCATTTATTTTAAAAAAAGTTAATGCATCTTATTTAAACTTTCTAATTCTATATTGATTAGAATCTTCTTTTTCTTATTCTCGTTCTTCTTAATCAGAAGTATTTCTACCTTTGGGTGTAAGGTTGGGTTTTATTTCGTTATTTTACTTTCTTTTTCCACTTATTCCTATCTTTAGTTTGTTCTTTTAAGCCATTCGAAGCTTTCCGATCGTCTTTTTTACTCCTCCACTCCATGTTTTTCTTGTGTTTATTCCTAAGTCGTCCCAGCTTAAAAGTATACAGACTATAATAGTATTTTTTAGATAATCACGTTTTTGTGCTATACATAACTTACAGATATTTTCTAACAGCAAAAACATAAAATTTGGTTACCCCATGTAAACCTTCACGTATAATTTTATGACTAATCATTCTAGCAAAATGAATTAAGTAAACCACATCATTTATATCCCGGACTTGCATGCGGTCAGAGGTTATCAACCATTAATTATAAAGCATCTATTGATATTAATAATCCAACAAAATATATATTAACTTTAAATACTGATAAGTAATACTTGTAGCAGTCAATGACATCACGTTTATTCCACCATTCTGAATATACCATCCATTTTGATAGTGACCAACTTGAAAAGGTTTTTACTTAACTACAGTTACCTGTAAATAATTGTCATATAAGTAAAGCGTGATCTAAAGACGTCAAAAAATAATAGTTCAATACTATTAAACGCTTTACATAATTAGAAAAATTAATTTCCAAAGAGCAGACCGTCCACTAAGAAGCAACAACTACTTCTCGGGCTATATGCCCCGACAGACATTGAATTACACTTCTAAAGTAAACGGGGTTGGTATATCTGTTAAGATAGAACCAACCATTCTGGTTTGCGATCAGAAGGAATAACATCACTTGTAGACCGGTTTCGGCGTTTTTGCACCTCATCAGCACAAGGTAGATGCTATTCGTCCAGAAGCTCTGAGAGCATAATCCTTGATACCACACCAATACATTAGCATCAGTAGAGGAAATGCTAAGAGTGCGATATCAGCGACATCTCCACATCATGATGTTATTCCTTCTGATCGCAAACCAGAATGGTTGGTTCTATCTTAATAGATATACCAACCCCGTTTACTTTAGAAGTGTAATTCAATGTCTGTCGGGGCATATAGCCCGAGAAGTAGTTGTTGCTTCTTAGTGGACGGTCTGCTCTTTGGAAATTTATTTTTCTAATTTTGTAAAGCGTTTAATAGTATTGAACTATTATTTTTTTACGTCTGAAAAGATTTTGATCTACCAGCTGGATTGGGAGAAAATTCGTCAAACTTTTATAATAAAAAAACGATTACTATGCAAAGTAGACTTTTATATATCAAAACCTATCTGGAAAGTTGGAGTTTTCCGCGATCTGTCCTAATTTGATACTATTGGCACTCAAGACCGTCGAAGTTACTTTGGAAAAGTAGTAATGTGGCTATTACATGTTCATTGATTTTCCATTTATTATCAACTGATTCCAAGGGGTGATTACCCTTTTTTCCCGGAAGATTTACCAGGCCGCCTTTGTGGTCAACCTCTCTTTTTTCCCAGCAGACATCAAGGTTCTCACGCTTCCTCGAACTCAATTTCACCAAACCCATCTACTTTTGGCTTATTTCATTTTTAATATCCTCTTCATATATTTACTTTTTACAATATTAATATGTATATTTGTAGCTTATTTTAAGCTTATAATCACATATTTTCATACCTCCATTTAATTTTTGTCTCTGTAAGAACTATTCTTTTATAAAGGAACAACATACACCTTGTAACTTTGTTACTGCATACTGATATGTCTGCGGTGTTTGCGGAATAATCTGCAAATATTTGTTTCTGTTGATTATTCTACTCTCGCGTAATTCCTCAGAGTGTTGTTTCTTCTTAGAAATAGATCGTCAGACAATGCGGTTATTGCCGTCACGCTGGCGTTATGGATATTTTAAAAATGCACTTTATATTTTCCGCAAAGAGCGATTGATATTAATTTAGCTGTTGCAAAAAAGTGTCTGGCCTCTGACTTTTTAATTTTTAAAATGTACAGAATCTAAATTAAGAAAACTGTCTATGAAATTTGTCTGATAAGATAATTTAAATTTCCTTCATACGGTCCTGTATTCCTGCTTTATGGATTAGATGATTTTATGTTGTTTAGTTTAAAAGTAGGGAATATCGGTGTGTAAGTGATGACTTATTCTTTGCTGCTCTTTTAATAACAATTCTAACCGAGAAAATCTATTTTGAAATCCCTGTGATAAATCTTTTAGAATTAGAAATGAATCATCCACGTCTCATCCAAAATATTTCAGCGACCACTTGGAAGAAGCTTTATCAGCTGGTTAAATTTGAATGATTTTTTTAGTGTGGGATAAAATAAATATAAATTTAATGAAGGCAGATATTTACAATTACAACTTTAAACATGAAAAAGTTTGGAAATAGAAAAATTAACAAAATATCCCCAAAAATTTTTTATTGTGTAAATATTGATAGCTACTAAATTGATAAATATTATACAGAGTGAGTCATGAGGAAGTGTACATACTCCTAATTCCTAATTTTCTTCATGTTTTATTTCTTTTTAAACATTTGCAATAATAACCCTCCTTAGATATCGAAGAATATATTATTCTAACGATTTTGTTGGAGAACGAGTAGCTCCAACATTGTAAGAATTATATAATTTTTCAGTTGTAAAGTATAAATAGTACCACTTCATCCTATAGCTAACTGTCATCATGAAGTTTATGGAAAAGTCAATAATCTAACCTCATTTCAATATTTGTTTTTGGCATCTGTCAAATTATGAATGATAAACATTCATCTCCATAGGTGATATTTGTTTTAGAAAAACTAAGTAGACTAGTAACGACATAAATAAAAAAGTTACTCAAAAAAGGGGAAAAAAGTAGTGAAGTTTTCATATAAAAAAAATTTGGAAAACGGTTGACCCTAAAGGCCATCCCAGCAACTTCCCGCTAAATTCAATTTTCAAACGCATGCGATTTTGTCGCTAGTTGCGATGTTTTTGAGCTCTTCCCTGCTCGCTGGTTACCGGCGCTGATCGGTCCATACCCTAAACCCGCCGATCGCAGGCTAAACACCTGCTTTGTCTCTGTGCGCTTACGTTTATCAACCATAAGTAAATTTAGGCGCCGGTAACCAGCGAGCAGGTAACCCGCTTTCTTTCTGTCCATACCCTTAGACTGCTCGGCTACACCGGCCGGTAAATATAATTAGGTGATATAATTTTTGTTAAATTAATTACAATAAAATAATATTCATTAAGTTGTCATTGTATCAACAAAAAAAAGTAGCTGTTTTATGCTTTTGAGCTCTTCGAGCTCAAAAGTCTTCTCAAAGTTCGATGATACACGATTTTTTTAATTTTCAAACTGCTATAACTTTTGAATGAATCAACCGATTTTCACGCGGTTGGCGGCGATCGATGTAGTTCTCTGAGCTCTATAGAAAATTTGCAACAAAAAAATTGATCTGATGATACATTTCGGAGTTATTACAAAAAAACACTTTTTATCGATTTTTTTCGACAACGATATCTCACGAACGCATCAACCGATTCTGACGCACTTGGTGGCGATCGATGCGGGTTTTCAAGGGTAAGAGACGTCTATAAAGTTAGCACAGCCAAATGAGCACAATCGATTTTAATTAGCACAACGATATAGTGCTTTTTTTGTGCTAATTATTTGCGCAATTTTTAATTTTTGTGCTCTTACCATTTCGTTAAAATCGATGGCTGTGTCAGCTTCAAAAGAAGCTAGCACAGCCATATATGAAAAATTATTTATTTTGATTTTTTCTGGCACATCGATTTAGTGCTAATTATGTGCTTTCAGAATATGCCATAGAAAAAAATTTCGGATCACGATTGGTAAAAAAACCACCCCCAGCCCGACGAGGCGCAAGAATAAAGTCCTCGAAATTCTCAGCACAATCGAACATGAATAGTCGATTTTAAATGCATTAATAATGGGCTTTCAAAATACTTATATAGAGTTTTATTGCTCGGGGTGTTTTTTTGCCATAAAGGGTTGAGCAAGAAAAACTCTACATAGGTATTTTGAAAGCCCATTATTAATGCGTCAGAAATCGATTATTCAAGTTCGATTGTGCTGAGAATTTCGAGGACTTTGCTCTTGCGCCTTGTCGGGCTGGGGGTGGTTTTTTACCAGAAAGGGTTGAGCAATAAAACTCTACATAAGTATTTTGAAAGCCCATTATTAATGCGTCAGAAATCGATTATTCAAGTTCGATTGTGCTGAGAATTTCGAGGACTTTGCTCTTGCGCCTTGTCGGGCTGGGGGTGGTTTTTTACCAGAAAGGGTTGAGCAATAAAACTCTACATAAGTATTTTGAAAGCCCATTACTAATGCGTTCGAAATCGACTATTCAAGTTCGATTGTGCTGAGAATTTCGAGGACTTTGCTCTTGCGCCTTGTCGGGCTGGGGGTGGTTTTTTACCAGAAAGGGTTGAGCAATAAAACTCTACATAAGTATTTTGAAAGCCCATTATTAATGCGTCAGAAATCGATTATTCAAGTTCGATTGTGCTGAGAATTTCGAGGACTTTGCTCTTGCGCCTTGTCGGGCTGGGGGTGGTTTTTTACCAGAAAGGGTTGAGCAATAAAACTCTACATAAGTATTTTGAAAGCCCATTACTAATGCGTTCGAAATCGACTATTCAAGTTCGATTGTGCTGAGAATTTCGAGGACTTTACTCTTGCGCCTTGTCGGGCTGGGGTGGTTTTTTACCAGGAAGGGTTGAGCAATAAAACTCTACATAAGTATTTTGAAAGCCCATTATTAATGCGTCAGAAATCGATTATTCAAGTTCGATTGTGCTGAGAATTTCGAGGACTTTGCTCTTGCGCCTTGTCGGGCTGGGGGTGGTTTTTTACCAGAAAGGGTTGAGCAATAAAACTCTACATAAGTATTTTGAAAGCCCATTATTAATGCGTCAGAAATCGATTATTCAAGTTCGATTGTGCTGAGAATTTCGAGGACTTTGCTCTTGCGCCTTGTCGGGCTGGGGGTGGTTTTTTACCAGAAAGGGTTGAGCAATAAAACTCTACATAAGTATTTTGAAAGCCCATTACTAATGCGTTCGAAATCGACTATTCAAGTTCGATTGTGCTGAGAATTTCGAGGACTTTGCTCTTGCGCCTTGTCGGGCTGGGGTGGTTTTTTACCAGGAAGGGTTGAGCAATAAAACTCTACATAAGTATTTTGAAAGCCCATTATTAATGCGTCAGAAATCGATTATTCAAGTTCGATTGTGCTGAGAATTTCGAGGACTTTATTCTTGCTCCTTGTCGGGCTGGGGGTGGTTTTTTACCAGAAGGGGTTGAGCAACAAAAGAAAGCCCATTAATAATGCGTCAGAAATCGATTATTCAAATTCGATTGTGCTGAGAATTTCGAGGACTTTACTCTTGCGCCTTGTCCGGCTGGGGGTGTTTTTTTACCAGAAAGGTTTGAGCAGTAAAACTCTACATAAGTATTTTGAAAGCCCATTATTAATGCGTCAGAAATGGATTATTCAAGTTCGATTGTGCTGAGAATTTCGAGGACTTTGCTCTTGCGCCTTGTCGGGCTGGGGGTGGTTTTTTACCAGAAAGGGTTGAGCAATAAAACTCTACATAAGTATTTTGAAAGCCCATTATTAATGCGTCAGAAATCGATTATTCAAGTTCGATTGGGATGAGAATTTCGAGGACTTTACTCTTGCGCCTTGTCGGGCTGGGGGTGGTTTTTTACCAGAAAGGGTTGAGCAATAAAACTCTACAAAAGTATTTTGAAAGCCCATTATTAATGCATTTAAAATCGACTATTCATGTTCGATTGTGCTGAGAATTTCGAGGACTTTATTCTTGCGCCTCGTCGGGCTGGGGGTGGTTTTTTTACCAATCGTGATCCGAAATTTTTTTCTATGGCATATTCTGAAAGCACATAATTAGCACTAAATCGATGTGCCAGAAAAAATCAAAATAAATAATTTTTCATATATGGCTGTGCTAACTTCTTTTGAAACTGACACAGCCATCGATTTTAGCGAAATGGTAAGAGCACAAAAATTAAAAATTGCGCAAATAATTAGCACAAAAAAAGCACTAAATCGTTGTGCTAATTAAAATCGATTGTGCTCATTTGGCTGTGCTAACTTTATAGACGTGGTTAAGAGCAGATTAGGTTTTGAGGTCGATCGGTTCAGCCAAATCGGAGATATTTTGAAAAAATGAAAAAAACTACTTTTTTTTCAACCTTTTTACCTAGAAGGTGTGATGGTTGTGGATAAATTTTCCAGGTACTCTTTTTCAATACCTTTGTAACATTCTTAGAATTCCGTATTTAGACACTTTTTGTACTTATCCCTATTTAAATATATTATAATACTTTTGTCAATATCTTAGAATTCCGTATTTAGGCACTTTTTGTACTTATCCCCATTTAAATATTATAATAAGATAAGATAAATATGGGGCTTAAGTGCTTCTGAGAGCCTCTCCACTACGACCTTTGCAGATCTATTGTGTATGCCTTCCTGTTATTCTAGAGTTCCTTGTCTAAACCCGTTCTTATTACTAGACGGATGGCAAATCTCAGGTCCTCCATATATTGGGAGGGTTTTGGTTTTTCCTTCACTATCATTGAAAACCTCAGCCTAGTCAGGCCCTCGCAGTAGCACAGTATGTGTACTGGGGTTTCCTCATCTTCTTGGCAAAACCTACATATGGTTGTTTCTGCCAATCCGATGTTGTTCATGTGTTTGTTAAGTCTACAATGCCCTGTAAGGAGCCCAACCAGGATCCTGATTGTTTTCCTATTCTGACTCAGTAGATACTCCGTGAATTTTGGCGAGGGTTCCTTGATGAACTCTTTGGCCTGCCTCATTTTTGGCGCCTTGTTCCACCATTCTCGAGACTGATTTTTTATCCAAGTGCTGCCATTTGTTTTTTGCAGCGCCTTCGCTATGCCACAAAAAGGTTCTGGGCCAATGGGAGAACAACGTGCCCCTTCTCGGGCTAGTGAGTCTGCCTCTTCATTGCCCTTGTGATCTGACTGGCCTGGTACCCAAGCTACGGACAGTCTATTACGACTGCCCAGCTCTTGTAGCGTCTCCAAGCAGTCCCAAACAAGTTTGGAATTTATCTGCATGGAGCTGATTGCTTTTATAGCCGCCTGGCTGTCGGAGTATATGGCAATGGTCTTTTCCTCAAACTCTTGCCTCAATAGCTCTCCTGTACAGTGCTAATACTTTTGTCAATATCTTAGAATTCCGTATTAAGGCACTATATAAATTAAAAGTTTTTCATTGTATCTTCACTAGTTTGAAAAAGCTACTGTGTAGCGAAACGGGTCACTAATTTTAATTTGAACATTAGTTCAAAATAAAAAATGAAGATTTAAACAAATTAAATTGTTTTTTTCACTACTAGCCTCTAAACCTAACTTTATTGACTTTTGTTGAGGTAGTAAAGTTGTTTATTATTAACCAAGGTAGAAAAATACAGAGCCTTCTTGATTATAACTAAATCTCAATCCATTTAATAGAATGTGAGGTTAACTTGTGCACAGCTGTCATGTCATGTGAAACGGAAGTCGACAAACTAATATTTAAAAAAATAAAATGCCAGTAGTGAAGTAGTGAAAAAAATGCTATATGAGCCACTGTAGAAAAGTGTATTAATGTCTCGGATCCATTTAATGGACCTCGACAATAATACCTCACTTTTCTACCTTGGCGCATAATTACTATTATTTCATCAAATTAAATTGTTTTATTTCATTTTTTTTTTCACTTTTTTTGCAATTTCTCCATATCTACCGGTCACAGACACAGACACAGACACAGACACAGACACAGACACAGACACAGACACAGACACAGACACAGACACAGAGACAGACACAGACACACACCACATACATACAGACGTACGGACAACATCGTAAAAATAGTCAGGAAAGCTTCTTAGGGCTTCAAAACGTCGAGATTTGTTGAAACCTCGATTTTTGCAAAACGGGGTAAAACCAATAACTTCCCGATTTTTCGAAAATCATTGATTTTTAGCGGGAAGAATCATTGATTTTCTTAGCGGGAAGTTAAAAATTATTATAAAATACCACCCCAACAAGCAAACGTAAAATTATTTGATGATAAGGTTGAGTGTTACCTGAATCTACAAGAGAATGTTTAAGTTAAATGAATAAATAACTTTCACAAACATTTTTAACCTGCACACCTAGGGCAATAGAGGAGAGTTTATTGGCAATGGTATGTTGGACATTTAGAAAATTGTTACAGCTGTGCTAACAATTTCCAGATAAGTAATTTTCGAATTTTGTTACTCGTCGTCAAAACCAAAATAGACAAATAATACAAAAGTGTCTACTTTCCAGAAATTCATAGTTTTTACTCAGTTTTAATTTGATTGTATATTTTTAGTATGTAAAATAATTTGTTTTGTTGTAGTTTTCAATTAAGGGTGAATGACAGGCCTGAGTATTATGCATGTGTGTTTTATGCTATAGGAGTAAGTCACAATTATTTTTTTTTTGAATTTATAATCTCAAATGAAGATAAGATCTGTTGAATTATTTCAGTTAGATTTTGTTATTAAATTTATTAAAATCAGATTAATGTGTTTAATTAAAATCAGTTATGTTTTTGTTTACAAACGGATAAAAACAATAAACATTTTTTAACCGGCACCCATGAGTTTATAGTCTATTGAATTGCGACGATATAAAAGGTCGACCCTACTTTAGTGTTGGAATCAAACAACAGATTTACAATAAAGATTTGAAAAATATTTTTTAAAACCAGTACCCGTTCAACTAAGAAGAAGCAACTACTTCCCGGGCTATATGCCCCGACATACATTGAATTACACTTCCAAGTCAAACGGGGTCGGTATGGTCTACAAGATTTAACCAACCATTTTGGTTTGCAATTAGAAGGGACAACATAACTTGCAGACCGGTTTCGGTGTATTTGCGCCTCATCAGTACAAGGTATATCTTCTAGCAAGTTCTGTCAATGTCTGACGGTGCATAAAGCCCGGGAAGTAGTTGTATCTTCTTAGTTGAACGGTCACTGGTTTTGAAAAAATATTTTTCAAAACTTTGTTGTAAAGCGTTAGAATAATATATTTATTCTTCGATTTCTATTGGTAACACACTTTACTTAATTAGTTTAACCAGTATTTTATTCTGAAATTATACAAAATACGATTTCTTATACTTGACGTTAAGAGCAGGAAACACGCCTTAGACTATGTAAACTAAACTGTTGAAATGTCAGACGGTTTTGTGTAGCATATGCAAATTTCATTCTAACCGTATCTACCTATCATTTGTATTTAGTACGATTTTCCCCAGTTTATCAGAAACAGAAACAGATCCGAAATGGTAATGAATTCTCCTTTATTGAGATTCTAAGAAAATGCTTTGTAAACAAAAGCAATATATAGCAAATCTTCGTTTCGTACTTTGCGAAGTATTGATCTTCTACCAAATGCCATTCATGACAAAGTAATTGGCTCTGTTTAAATTAATTTGATTTGATAGTCGGTTCCATTTCTTACATCACAAAAAGGCGTCTTTAAAAAATAGATTTTTATTGCTCACACGTGTTTTTAATTGCATTCCTTTTGATTTACTCTGATTCAAATTTTTTTTCAAATTTTATCAACAATACATAGTAGAATATTTTATCATTTAAATTATTGTGACATGACTAAGATATTTGTCATAAAAAAATAAAATTTATAAATATGTTCTCTCGATTACTAATTCCATAAAAATCTGGGCCCAAATTTAGTGTAGCGGAAATCACAAAAAAAAGATATTACAGAATAATTTTTTTTTAAATCTAGCCTGCATGTTTTTTTTTACTCGCAAATGTTTTGTTTTCTGGAAAAATTTATTTTTTATTACCTTGGTCTAAGGACTCTAAGGGAAATACAGGTGTCTAATTTTATTATTTTTGTAATTAAGTTTCTTTAAAAGAAATACTAAGACAATAATGCCATTGTGTTATTTAATAGTAAAATCAAAAAAGATATATTAATTTTGTACTAAAGCGTAGAAAAAAAATTCCTAGCTGTACAAACATTCCTCTCAATGTTATTTGACGATGTTTTCCAGAATTTAATTGAAGTATGGATTCAGGAACTCCCGTTGAGAACTTGAAGCGTGTATTTGTCTTTGACAACTTAATATATTCGAACAAAGATCGGCGGCTGAGTCACGGTAGTTTCCTAAATATTACAACTTAGCAAGGAGAACAATGAACAACTTCATCTCTCGGGTTAAGAGATCAATATCACATTTGAAATAAACACCGGGGAAATAGAAAATTGTACTTTTAATTTTGTTTTCGTTTTCTAATTAGAGAATTGAAAAAATAAAATGAACTTTCAATGAAGCGGGAATTGTATCTTCTATATTTAAAATAATTGGAATTGGCGGTATAAAGATAGTTCATAAAAAATGTTGAGGTTTGAAATCGAGGAATTTTATTCCTATTTAGTTTTTTTTCTGTTACATTTTATGCGTATAAATACCAACTTCCACTTCCTCATTCACCATTTCGTCCTCGTTAATCTTTTAAAATTAACTTTTAATTGTACCTAATAGCTTTCATCATTGTTTATGTTCTCCATTTGCGGGTATTACTTAGACAATTCTCATTTATTTCTGTTTTCACACGAGAAAGAGAAGGGCGAGATTTTAAAAAATCTCGGATCGGTCTCGTGAGTTCTGGAAAAAAAGTCTCGGTCTCATATCGTAACCAGTTCTCTTGTCTCGTTCTTGTTCTCGTTCTCGTCTCGTAACCATTTGTCTCGTCTCGTTCTTGTTCTCGTCTCATAACCAGTTGTCTCGTCTGATCCAGCTGAATATCGTTATTGTACCCACTTTTCCCTAAAATGTTCTTTTGACTTTATCCTTAAAATGACTTAAAAAACAGAATTATAAAATAAAATAATTCATAGATCGTAACCAGATTTTATATTTCGTAATGCAGGCCTTTTTTTAATTTTTATAATAAAACTTTTATGAGAAAAATTTTAACCAGAAACGAGATTCTCGGGTTCGCCGTACGTGGTCTTGGTATAGCCTAGAATATTTTCAAAAATGTTTGGCCTAGTGGTCTAATCTCAAACAGTGACATTTTTTTGTCGCATGCGAGATTGTACTCTTGTCCATCAAGAATTATACAATCTCGAATACCATAAAAAATATCACTGTTTGAGAAAAGACCGCCAGGTTTCGGTTTCGAGATGTGATCGAGACGAGAAAAGTTTCGTCCTAGTTTAAAAAAGTGATTTGTATTTAAGTTGGTAGGAATGTTGATCTGTCAGATTATAAACTAGCATTGAGCGCGTTCAGCAACGCTAGCGCAAGTAAGCGGAGGGCGAATTTGACCGCTAGTGACAGCGCTAGCTCTAGCGGTCGCCATTTTTTCCAGCGAATTTATTTTCCACTAAGTTGGTCAGCGGTTATGTCAACAACAAAAAACAACAATTCTAACCTATAAGTTAAATTTCTGTGCTAATATTTCTACATATTCTTCTTGTCTTTCAATTACAGGAGGACTCAATTCCACAATATTATTTTCATTCGCAAGTTCTTCCAAAATTAAGGAATTTTCAAGGTTTTCCATTGAATGCGCTTTATATTTAGAAAATAAATTTAAAGGTTATGTGATGTGTATACTTTGTTTAACCGTCCTTTGCCGTTACGTCATACTTGTCACACTTTATCTTGCTCTCATGAAATGGATGAGACGGAATTATGACGTCATTAACGAATTCCTTAACTAATGTCGACGTAAATTTTATTTGTTACTTTTGACAGTTCAGTTGTCATATTTTGATTTATTCAGTATTTGTGGTCATTTAACATGTCATTGATTATAATTTTGAGGTTAAGTGTATAATAACATTCAACTAATATAAGACAAACGTAAAACAGCAGGATACGTCACCGATTATGACATATGGCAAAGGATGATTAAACAAAGTCTATCTGTTTGTCACAGAGCATCAAAGCATAGACGTTCAGCCTCCTTCAAGCGCTTTCACTGAGCGCTACTTTGCGCTAGCGTGGCTGAAAGCGCCCATTGATATCATCTGATATAATATGACAGTATTGACAGATTGAACATGATTTTTTCAATTTCTTTCATCGTCTTGGTCCCTCTATTATTTATTAATTGGTACTCAAAGAGCTCTTTTTAGAAAAATTTTGGTAATTGCCATTAAAATATCTTCATGGAAGATGGATGTATATTTTTGCTCTACCGTGTTAAATTTTTGTTTATTGTTTTTTATTCTTATCTAATAACTTATTTTTAGATTCAGCGCTTCTTTCTAAGTTTAGTTTGCTTCATTTCCATCTGCTCCATATATTGAGATATTTTTATGTGATATTTATAAACGTTTTAATCATTTAAAAAAAAATCGTTAATATTTTCAACTGAATACCTATATTTGTCAAAAAATAAATTATGTGTGGTTTACCGAAAAACCATATATTTCGGAGACACCCAGTTAATTAAAATGTAATAAAATAAAGACAGTCACTTGTTTTCACTAAAATTTTATCAGATGATAATTATTTTTTATCGGTACATGCATACATAAATATAAATATTATGAAAGAATAACGACTGTTATCATTCTTAGACTTGCCTACCACTCTAAACAAGGTTTTTGTTTACTATTAGTAAGGAAAAAATTAAAAACGCTGGGTTTCTTTTATGATTCAAGAGGGTGTTTTCTGTTTTAATCTAGGGCGCACTAGGTCACAAAGAAAGGTTCACGAACTGGAGATTGAAAACCCACCTGTAGGACAGTCAAATATTTTTTGCAGTAAACTGGATATAATATGTCCTTTACTTACCTTTTTCCCTAAAGTGGAAATTTCTTCGTTCGCCCTTATGAAACGTTCGAATTTAAAGCTGTTTGATCGGTATAATTCGTTGTCGGTCTTTTTGCAGAATCTTCTAGCGAGCGCTCGGGATTTGCAGGATTTACAGTCTTTTACAGAATCCCAATCAATATTAAATAACCCGCCTGTTTTTTTGTTTTCCTTAGAAGGTTGCCTTCTTGTTTTACTGCGACGTCTTCTCCTCACTTTAACATTGTCACCGGCATTGTTTGTCATGTTAGGTTCGACATCAGATTGTGTTCTTTTAGCGAGACCCACACGTTTCAACACTCTTTCCATTTCCACGGTAACGTTAGAACTGGAGTAATACGGTTTTTCTTGCGCACACCGCGCGCGCAGTCAGCTGCTTTCGATTTGGGGTAAATGCAAATTTCACTACCCCAACATTCCACGTGGGATTGACAGTAGGAATGATAACTGAATATGTTGGTTACACTTTGATGACCAACATTTTAAAACATTTATGTAAATTTAATTAGGTTCAGAATAGTTGCACGTTTCCCGATAAACGTATGTACCGGATGTCTCGCTAGAGCTATACCAATTTTCCCAATAGCTCAAAATTAAATTATAACGTCTTCGGGCTACTGAAAATGATACAAAAAGGAGTACTTACTGGGAGGTCTTATATGAGGGTACAGTTAATAGTTTTTTCTACTCAAATATTTCGGGACAATTTATAAATAAAAAATTATTAAACAAATATACATAATTTGAATTATTAGTTGATGTTTTATCACTCGTTGTCAATAAATAAACTGCTCCACAATAGTTAAGGAAGTTCATAAATACGATTTTTGGTCACCAAGTGTTTATATTATAAATTGAATGCTTTCTCTTTGTAAACATTTTAAATAACAAAAACTAAAATTTGAGGCTGTGTACCTTTTTAATTTGATTAATATTTAAAGTACATACGTCAATAGCGAGTATGGTTTCCTCTATCAATTACAGCCAAATAACGCTTCTACATACTTTCAATAAGGTCGTTTAGTCCAACAATATCGATAAGGTACACGTCAGTTGAGTTAATAAATTATTGTAAAAACATTAACCCATCGCGAAATGGCTATTCTGCCAGTTTCGATAGGCCGGATATGTAAATGGCGGCCAGTTTTACACGTCGGAAAAACCTGCCTAAAAAATCGATAAGGTACACACGTGAAATTTTTTTCAGGCATTGTTGAGACCTTGACTAAGAGCGGTGTAACAGTGGCAGAAAGTTAGCAGGTCGGAAAAACCCTCGGCAGAAATGATTGAAAGTCGTGGAAAACTCCCGTGAAAAAACCGATAAGGTACACGTGAAAAACTTTTTTCCGTACA
This sequence comes from Lochmaea crataegi, assembly GCA_947563755.1. Classification (NCBI taxonomy): domain Eukaryota; kingdom Metazoa; phylum Arthropoda; class Insecta; order Coleoptera; family Chrysomelidae; genus Lochmaea; species Lochmaea crataegi. The sequence goes on from OX387422.1 coordinate 8,962,710, forward strand.
TTCCTTGGGCCTCAAGGAAGAGCCGTGCGATAGTGGCAGAAACGTAGCAGGTCGGAAAACCCTCGGCAGAAAGAACTAAAAGTCATGGAAAACATCATGTAGTGTCAACGGGAAATTTAATAAGGTACACGTGCAAAACTTTTTTCCAGGCATTGCTTAGCTCTCAACTTAGAACACTGTGATAATGGCAGAAGTTTTTCAGGCCGGAAAACCCTCCGCAGAAATTAGAAAAATCGGAAAAATTGAAAACTCAAAATTAATCCTAGTTCCTCGCGATCTTTACATTCCCCAACTATTTTCGCTCATTCCATTCGAAATTCGCTACAGGCTGTTTTCCATGACTTTTAGTTTGAAACTGACAGAATAGCCATTTCGCGATGGGTTATTGTTTTTACAATCATTTATTAACTTAACTGTCGTGTACCTTATCGATACTGTTTTATGTAGCCAGCTCTCCGACTAGTTGAAGTAGCCAGAAATGACACTTTTACTGAGTTGGAAAAACTCTCGGAAGACGACCCGCCTCAATCATACCAATAGACCTACTAGCTACATCCTCACCAAGTTTACGTCAAGACATTATTCAAACCAAAATTCTCAATTTTAAATCACAGTTGACTGAATAAAGTGGAAACATTCATTCATTCATTCATATATTTGGGTTGTGCTCATCAGCCCAGGCACTTGAACTGAATCTTTGTACCATTTCCCATGTTATCTACTTCCATTCCAGAAGCTTCGTGTCTTCTATAAAGGCCACTAGTTTGACTAGAGGGATTTTCAGTAGTTGTGATGGTTGTATAAATTCCTCTCCAAAGTGCTTCCGTCTAAGTTCTTGTAAGTCCTCACAGAAGCAGAGTATGTGGGTAGGTGTTTCATCATCAAGTTCACATTTTCTGCACATAGGTTCACTAACTTTGCCCATTTTGTACAGATGTTTCCTCAAGCTGCAGTGTCCAGTCACCAGGTCGGTAAGTGACTTCAAATGTCTCTTACCCAGTTTCAGTAGCCTGGTTGAGAGTTCCTTGTCTACCTTGTTCAGTAAACTCTTGGTATGAAGGTGCCCTTGTGTCACCCTCCATTTGAATTGGTGTTCCCTATCTAGCCAGTTCCCGATTTCCCCTCTTATGCAATCTTTTGTGATTCCACAAAACGGTTCCGGACCTATGAAGTCTCCTTTAGAGCCTTCTTTAGCTAACTGGTCCGCCATTTCATTACCTGCAATCCCCTCATGTGCCGGCACCCATATTAGAGACACTTTGTTGTCTCTTGTCAGCCTGTTGAGGGATTCTTTGCAGTTTTTCACCAGTCTAGACTTAGTTGTTGGATTACTGATAGCCTTAAGCAGAGCCTGGCTGTCAGTGAGTATTTCAATTTTTTGTCCGGTATATCCCCTTCTGATGTTTTCATCAATACAGGCTATAGCGGCAATCGTCTCTGCTTGAAACACAGTCGTATATCGACCAAGGCTAAAGAACATTCTCTTTCTAGGTCCTTTTATACCAGCACCAGTGCCATGGTTTGTTTTGGAGCCATCGGTGAACCAGATGATTTCTCCAGAATTACCTGGGTGTATCTCCTGTTCCCTAGATGGGATGATGATATTCACTCGCTCAGTGAATATATTCTCTGGTGTCATGCTATCAAAACTCATGTGAAATATGGGTTCGTCTAGTAATGTCCCAGTTGTATCAGTGTGTCCTTCTCGAACATTGTTCGGGGACCATAAGTCTCCCGATTTCAGCCTAAGAATTGCCATCATTGCCTCCGCCCTTATAAAAAGTTCTAGAGGAGGAAGTCCAATAAGGGCTTCCATTGATGCCGTCCTCGTGCTGTACATTGCCCCGGTAATACCAAGAAGGTCTTTAGATTGCAGTTAATATAGCAAGTGCAGAGTACACTTCTGTCCTCCTCCACCAGACTATTGTTCCATAGGTGATCGTTGGCCTTATTACAGTTGTGTTAAGCCAGTGAACCACCTCAGGTCATAATCCCCAGGTTTTGCCCATAACTCTTCTGCATTGCCAGAAAAGCCTAGTCGCCCTGGTAGTATTTTTTTCCAGGTGTGCCTTCCAATTCAGTTTGGAATCAAGGGTCACTCCCAGATATTTGACTTCTTTGGATATTTCTAGTTCTCCTCCGAACAACAGTACTCTACCCTGCGGGAGAACTCTTCTATTCGTGAAAGCAACTAGTTTTTTTTTTTTTGGATTAACTGAAAGGGCCTCTGTAAGGCACCATTCCTCCACAATTCGCAGTGCTTCCTGTAGGACATTCATAACCACCTCCGGGAATTTTCCATTGGTGACAATCACTATGTCGTCCGCAAAACCCTGCGTCCATATGCCTTGATCATTCAACCTACAGATCAAGTCATCCACATCTAGGTTCCACAAAAGTGGTGAAAGTACTCCACCTTGAGGACATCCTTTAGTTGTCCTAACGGTGTATGTTTTATCATGCATATGTGCTGTTATTCTCTTATGCTCAAGCATGGATCCTACCCATTTGCATGTGGTACTGTTAATCCCTCTGTTTTTAAGGGATCTGTTAATTGATGACATCGATGTGTTGTCAAAAGCACCTTCGATGTCTAGAAATGCTGCAAGGGCTACTTCCTTATGATTCAGGCTCCTTTCGAGACCCGAAACCAAATTATGCAGGGCAGCTTCACCTGATTTCCCTGCTTGATAAGCCCATTGTAGTCTATGTAGAGGGGTGCTCTTAAGCGCTCCTTCTTATAAATACATATGTAATACTTTTTCCATAGTTTTCACCATGAATGATGTCAGACTGATTGGTCGGTAGGATTTAGCCTGGGTGTACGTTTCTTTTCCTGGTTTAGGAATAAACACCACCTTAGACTCTCTCCATGCAATTGGAATATACCCTAGAGCATGGCTGCTTCGAAGTATCAGAACTAAAGGACCCATTATGATGTCTAGTCCCTCTTGCAGAAGCTTGGGGAATATGCCATCCGGTCCTGGAGTTTTGTAGGGGTCAAATGAGTTTACAGCCCATCTAATAAGATGGGGTCTGAATATCTTATTCGTGAGTTCCCAGTCCTCTTTGGTTGCCTTTGTTTTGGCAACCGGCCTGTTGTCATAGGTTGACTCTACCTTTACCGAACCTGGAAAGTGCACACTGAGGAGATGCTCTAGAGCCTCTGCCTCAGTATTTGAAAACTTTCCGCTCGGTAACTGAATAGAACCAAGTTTGTTAGAAGTACCCCTTTTGAGGATCCTGTTGATTCTGACGCTGTCAGGGACACCTTGCATGTCCTCACAGAATTCTCTCCAGGACTTCTCCTTGGATTCTTTTATTTTTGTATTGTATGTACCTAGTTTAGCTTTATACGCTTCCCAGTTACCCGTTTTTTTCGCTTTGTTGAAAAAGCGTCTTGTTTCTTTCCTTAGCGATGTCAGCTCTTTATTCCACCAGATGGCTTGTCTAGAAGAGCGACTCTCCTTTATCGGACAGTTGTTATGATAAGAGGTCAGTGTACACTGTTGCAGCCATACGGCTGCTCCCTCTAAATCCTCAGCAGTTTTTGGTCTGCCTAGGTGTGAACGGATTTTAGAAAGCAGGTCCTCTTTATAAGATACACAGTCAGTGCTCTTAGGATCCCTGTATGTTCTAATAACCGATTTTTCTACGTTAATTTCATAGTATATTTGGGCATGATCAGATAAAGATGGTTCATCCGATACATGCCACTTGCGAATCATTTCCCTGACACGTAAAGTGCAAAGAGTAACATCTATCAATGATTCCCCCCTTGATGTTCTAAATGTAGGCGTATTACCCACATTCGCAATATCAAGTTCAGTAGTACATACATAGTCAAATAGTTTCTTACCTCTGGTGTTGTTGTCTTTGCTGCCCCAACTGCTATGGTGTGCGTTGGTATCAGCCCCTACAATGACATCCAGATTATTTCTCCTTGAGTATTCCATCAGGTTCTCCATGTTAGTCCCCGGTAGTGGTTCTTCTGAATCGATGGGAAGATACAGAGACACTATTATTGTCTCTAGTACTACCCCATCTTTTTCGAGTATAATCTTTGCTGCCACCATGTCACCCGTACATAGTTCCATAATCGGCATCAAGTTGTATTCGGATCTATAGCAAATACAAGTTCTTATTTTAGTACGATCAGTTCCCATTATCAGTCCCATTCCCCTAATATTAAGCCCCAGTATCTTACCTTTGTTTATCCAAGGTTCTTGAATTAGAACGATGTCTATGTTTTCAGCCACCACTCTTTGTTGTAGGACAGCGGTGGCTGTCTTTTTGTGCTGCAAGTTAACTTGTAGCACCTTGAAGGTCCTTTGAGGTTGATGGTACAGGTTCTCGATCAGTCCCTGTTTCCTCCTCGGTAGAGTTTTCCAGGGTTTTAAAGCTGGCCCGCTGGAATAGATAGTACGGTCTCCATTGAGCCCGCACCAGTCCTTTCATGGACTCCTCGTCCGGAGACTCACATGCAGTCCCCTGTCGGATGACTTGGAGCCGAGGATCATCCAGCGATCAACCTTCAGCCCTGGATTCTGTTTCTCGAGCCTCCTCAACCCCACTTTCAGTTCCTCTTTCTTAGTCTCAGGAAGTAGAGCGAGGACTCGTTGCTGCTTTGGAAGTCCATCACTCTTGATGAGCTTCCAGTTGGTTTTCTGTGACAAATAGTCCCTCGGAAACAATAACTGATGTGAAATTCTTGAAAATACAAAAGAAAACAACAACAAAAAACAACAGACGTTATTTTCCCAACACTATTTAGAATCTTTGACAATTTCTTCAAAGTCATAACCTTATTTTTTCTTTTTTTAAAACAGATCATTTGTTAATTTTGTCGAGAAAGGCAAGGAAAATCATTGAAGAAGCTATACAGTGTTGAAAAAATGGATTCTTCAATGATTTTCCTTACCCTTATCGATAAATAATCAATGATCTGTTTTAACCAAGACAGAAATTCTAAATAGTGGGGGAATTGGTTGGGAAAATACCGTCTCATAAAAGATAAGCAAGTAAACATTCAATATATTACAAACAAAACCTTGGTGAATAAAACAGTTAATAATAAATCCAAAATTGGTGAACTTACCTAACTTTTGTGGAGCAGTATATATTTTTAATTCATCAAAAAAATGAACGCAGATTACCCAATATTGGGCTATTTATAACATAAACGATTGTTTACAAAATGTTCTTTATTCATCGCTTTACTCAAATTTATAAACTCGTTTCATAAATTTTCTTAATTATGTAACATAATCTATTATTAAATAATCATACAAGGTGTGGCGCGAAAAGTTTTGATTAAAAGTAATTGCGGATACAGTTATGTTCAAAATCTGAAATTACGAAGCTGTAGGTTTTGGATGACGCTGAGTTCAAATATAATTTTGTCCTGAATGTGGCACTTCCGGTATACCGGAAGTAGACGTCAACTTTGTTGTTTTAAATAGAACCTAATATTTATTTATTTTATTTTCGAATTCTACATGAAGTTTTAGATAAAATTTGTGCACAATGTTTTATACCAAAAATATAGTATTTTCGAGATATTTCGATTTTTTTCAAAAATTTTGAAAAAATCCTAGTCCACATTGAATAACGATATCTCCATTAGTGATTAGCAAAATCTGTCTTGATCTTGGTCTTGCAAAATCGCAAGACCAAGACCAAGACTGAATGAACAAGAGCAAGACCAAAACCAAGACCGAGAATGCAAAACCAAGACCGAGAATGCAAGACCAAGTCCAAAGTGCAAGACTAAATTAAACAACTTTTTAAATAGGATATATGAGAATAAAGCGCAATTAATTATATATATATATATATATATATATATATATATATATATATATAAATAAATTGTTGATCATTTATAATTTATAACTATCAAAAGACTCGAAAATTTTCCAAAACGACGTAAGTAGTAAGTAACAAACTATTTGAGCAAGACCAAGACTGAGTACGGAAGACCAAGACCAAGGCTACAAGTATTTGAGCAAGACCAAGACTGGATAGGCAAGACCAAGACTACAATTATTTGAGCAAGACCGTACAAGCAAGACCGAGACCGTTACCAATACTGTCTTGGTTTTGGTTTTGGTTCTTGCTTTGCTCATCACTCATCTCCATTAATAACGAAGCTAGTGACGTGAAATTGTAACCAATAAACAACAAGCGCTTGCCCATTAGCACCATATGTCCAACTTATTGATATTTCATACAGGGTGTTTTAAACTTAGCCGCTAACATGCACAATTTAAATAATTTATAAGTTGCTTACTTTAAATACAACATCCTGTATTTTATTACATTTTCCGCTGTATTTTTTTAGCCAATTCGTTTGGTATCGGTATTCCCTATACCTAAATCCAACCACTTTTGAGATATTTCATTATCTTAGTTAAAACATAACAACACTTATTATTATTAATTCAACATTAGTAAAGGGTAGGCCATGGTTGTCAAAGATTTGATAGTTAGAACGTTAATTCTTTATGTTGTTTTGGCAGTTTTCTTTACCAGTTTCATGGTAAATAATGGCAAATGTAGGATTTACTAAAGATGATTTTTTAAATCTTATTATTATTTAAGTACGGCGAGTGTAAAAGAATTGTTGAACGGACTTGCCGTGTTTTTGCAGAAAGATATCCAAATCGACCAAACGCAACTGGTGATATTGTAAGAAAATTGCTTAAAAACTGCCGTCAGTTTTGTCAATTTAAGAAAAAAATTAATAAAAATAAACCAATTAATGTTTTGGGTTATTTTACGGCCTCTCCAAATGCCTCCATTAGAGATTGTGAAAGAGATCTTACTTTGTCGACGAGAACAATTCATCGCATTTTAAAAAAACACAAATGGAAACCATTTTCATAACATTTTGTGCAACACTTACAATTATGCGATCTTCCTCGAAGGGTAGAATTTTGTGAATGGTTTTTAATGAAGACCCAAGAGGATGAAAACTTCATAAAAAAGTTATATGGTGTGATGAAGCAAAGTTTAGCAAAAATTAATTATTTAATCGACATAATTCCCAATTTTGGTCTAATGGAAATCCACATGTTAGTAGAGAACGCTATTTCCAAGATAGTTGGAGTTTTAATGTTTTTTGTGCAATAAAAGATGATAAAATTTTAGCACTAAATGGAAATTTTAATGGTGAAAGATATTGCCACATTTTAGAAGAAGCCATACGACCGGCGTTACATACTTTAAGAAATGGAGAGGCAGCTTCAGCTTGTTATCAGCAGGATGGAGCACCTCCTCATAACTTTGGGCCTGTTGCTCAGCATCTTTACGGGTCCGTTTCGTTGGCCAGCTCGCTCTCCTTACTTGGCTCATTTAGATTTTGGTATTTGGGGTTACATTAAAAATCAGGTATTTTCCAAACCTGTTACGACAAAGGAAGATATGATTCAGGAGGGTCTTACTTGCCTTCAATTCTACAACACCAGACCATAACATTTCCAGAATTACAAGACATAACTTAATGAAAAAGATTCATAAATGTTTAGAAGTAGATGGTGCTAATTTTGAACACTTATTATAAAACTTTATTTGGTTAATATTACATTTAGTTATTTTTGTTTGAAAGTTATCTAATTAAATTTTAGATAACGTTTTTAATGATATCCACAATTAATAATCCATTCATGCTATTATAGGGAATACCGATACCAAACGAATTGGCTTAAAAAAATACAGCGGAGAACGTAATAAAAACCAGGGTGTTCTATTTACAGTACGCAACTTTTGAATGATTTGAATTGTGCATGTTTTCGGCTAAGTTTAAAACGCCCTGTATGAAATATCAATGATTTGGAGTTAACGGACAAGCGCTTGTTGTCTATTGGTTGACGTTAAAGGTGACGCCTACTTCCGGTATAACCGGAAGTGCCATAGTCAGGACACTCAGCGTCATCCAAAACTTACAGCTTCGCAATTTCAGATTTTTAACATAACTGTATCCGCCATTACTTTCAATCAAAACGTTTTGCGCCACATCCTGTGTATTACAGACAAAACCTTGGTGAATAAAACAGTTAATAATTTTTAACATAAATCCAATATTGGTGAACTTACCTAACTTTTGTGGAGCAGTTTATATTTTTAATTCATCAAAAAATTGAACGCTGATTACCAATATTTTCTGATGCAACACGCTGTGGAAATGGTGGAGATATGGTGTAGGAGGGAATGCCTAAGGGTGAATCCTGCAAAAGCTGGGCTCATTCTCTTCACTAGAAAAAGGAAGCTTGAGAGACTAAAACTGCCAAACCTCTTCAACGTACAGCTGTGTCTTAGCCAGGAGGACAAGTATCTGGGCATAATTCTGGATGCAAAACTAACCTGGAATTCACACCTACATGATAAAAGGGAAAATGGCCCTAATGTCTGCCAAAAGGGCGGGGACTAAATCCATGGATCGTTCACTGGCTGTACACAACTGTGGTGAGACCCATGGTTACCTATGGAGCCTTAGTTTGGTGGCCAAAAACAGATCAGAGGAAAGCCGAACTGGAGCTATCAAAACTTCAGAGGCTTGCCTGTCTGTGCATAACGGGTGCGATGAGAAGCAGCCCGACTGCGGCAATGGAAGCCACTTTCAAGCTTCCGCCTCTTGCTCTGCATGTTAAAGCGGCGGCGAGTATGGCTGCATAAAGGCTAGAATGCAATGGGAATTAGCACGAAGGAACCAACACCCATAGTCATTCCAGAATATCAGATGTTATCACAAACTCGCTTCTTGAAATGAGGAGTGATAACATGTTGGCCACAAAACGACAACCAACTATACCATATCCAGCTAAACTGGGGTGGGTTGGAAGCATGCAGTCAGGAAGGAACGTTGGTGTGGTACACAGACGGATCTAAAACTGACATAGGAACAGGAGCTGGAGTCCATGGTGCCAGACCTAGATGCAATGTTCACGCATCGTTGGGGAAGTTTGCATCTGTATTCCAGGCAGAAATCTACGCTATCGACACGTGTTTGCAAATGAACATCAAAGGGGGTATAGAGGCCAAAAAATCCTCATACTCTCATATAGTCAGGCAGCACTGAAATCTTTAGCATGTCCACAGATCAGATCTAGACTGGTGTGGGACTTCCTACAAAAACTTTTAACCCTGGCAAACCATAATAGAATAACTCTTAAGTGGGTCTCGGACACAAGGGTATTGTAGGCAATGAAAAGACAGACACCCTAGCGAGGCTAGGGTCTGAAACTGCATTCACTGGTCCTGAACTAGTATTTGTAATATCAAAATCAGCTGCACGTGGTTGTACATCTCGGTGGATTCAAACTAAACATCAGACGTACTGGAGACACGTGCCAAAACAGGAACACAGCAAATTCCTGGTCAAAAAACCCTCGGAGTCGCTGACTAACGAAATATTAAACCTCAGCAGAGCCAAGATAAGGAAAGTGGCGGGATTACTCACTGGTCACTGTAACCTAAGGAAGCACATGCATGCAATTGGCATATATAGGGAGGAATTCTCCAAGAAGGACCTATAGTGAAAAGACTGACTACTGGTCTCTATGCATAAACGGTATAACCAAGAGCACAAAAAGCCTAAAGGCTGAGGTGCCGAGGTCTCTAAGCCTCTGACTGGTGGTACCGAATCAATCAATCAATCAATCCAATATTTGAGCTATTTACCTATAACATAAACAATTATTTACGAAATGTTGTTTATTCATCGCTTTACTCAACTTTATAAACTCGTTTCATAAATTTTCTTAATTATACAACATATTAAAAAACATCTTTCTATTATCAAATAATCATATATTAGTATTGCTTTACTGCATTATCGTAAGAAATAATATAAATTATTGCTCTGTAACTAGAAACAATTTATGTTACTAAAAACCCAACTTATTTTTCAAAGACTTATATTCAAACCAATTACAGGATGAAATCAATTCCTTGTTGAATGAAATAGGTAAGTAATTATATACAAACAGGATTTTAAAAAGATTTAGAAAAATATAAATACAATAAGGTGTACGGATCAGTTGAGAAAAAATCTTCTAGGTGTTACAGGTCTAAATATTGTTGAGAAAGAACTACGTTTAAGGATTCCAAAATTCTGTTAGAATGACAGTTTCTGCATAAAAAAACGTCAATCCACAGCAATGAATGTTCGGCGATTAGGAATATTGCGGCCAGGATATTTTTCGATATATCGCCTTACTTCCCGTTCGGTATTAATATTATACTATTCTTCTAATTTACGGGACGCCTTGTATATGACTTAAAATCATTACATTCACATTCTCGAAACCAAGTCATTTCATCTAAGGCGTTTTCATTGCATGTAACTCTCCCTATATTAGCTTTGTGTTAATAAGTTTTTTATTTGAAAGTCATTGAATGATTTTCCGCGTCTTAAAGATAAATAAACCTTCATAAACTATCATATACAATGCACAACTTGCACTTTTTATACAGTATGCATCTCCGTATCAGAAACACTTATCCTATAGCGACATCTATGATATCACGGTAAAACCATTTCCTATTAAGTATCATTGATATCATTCATATATGAATCCTATTGAATTAGATTTTTTTATCCCGATGATCCAAGCGAGAAATAAAGTGATAAGATGTAATTTATTAGTTTATTTAGGTAGGTATTTAAATTAGTGTCCAGTCTGGCTCAACTTCTTTAGTCTTCGACTACTATGTTTCGTTCATTTTTATTTTTTTTCCAATTTATCTGATTATCAATTATAAAGTTCCGTGAGAAGTAACAATTTCAAAAAGTTGCAGAGCATTGGGAGTGTTCGTTTCTAAAGGACGAGTTGTAAGTCGTAACGGTATTAATTTCTAATTATATTTCCGAATTGCCCAACAAATTAATCTCGCACTATTTCAGTATCTATCCCAAAACGCATTTGTTTATCAAACCGCCGAGCACTACCGAATGATACAGTAATGGCGAACACATTTGAACATTACGTTACACGCCGCAATGATGCAAGTGTGTATCCACCTTTAGAAAAAAATACACGAACCTGTAATACGCCGTTTCTTAATACACACTTTTACGGTACAAACATGTCATGTGTCAACCTCTTTACCACTTATTCCCTAATTAGGAACATATCATGCGTGGCACATCACTAGTAAAGCATCGCAATGGAATATATTTGGCCATGATTGTTCTTTTGATATTAACGCTATCTTGTATCATTTATTAAAACTTATACTTGTAGGGATACACATAAACTCACCCTTAAAAAAATGACAATAACCTGCGATATAATACACCACTGTCCAATGCTAAATAATTAATTAGGTACTATCAAAGACAAAACAAATCATACAAATCATACAAACAAATCGTTTCGTATAATTTATAAAAGGAGTCACATTTTATATTAATAACACGCATTTTACAGAATATGGAGTTAATATCTATAGAAACTTCATAGATAATTATATGAGAACCTACATAATCACAATGTTTTTATAATTATTTGCGATCGATGGTACCCATATTCCCTAATAACAATAATTATGGGGTTGAGAAAAAGGATTGACATGTCTGTACAAGGGCTCAATTCTCGTCAACTCAATAACTAATTTTCCCAACATCAAAATATTTATTTTGAAATTTTGGTTTGGTAAACCAGCCAGTTAAAATTGAAAAACAATTAGCTTAACAGAACCATCCCTTATGCAAAATTCAACAAAAACCAGTTCATTTCTGTTTGTTTCAGGACACTGTTGCCTGAATAGGCACCTCAAAAGCAAAAGCTAAAACTAAAGGAGCAAGAAGAATGTAAATTCTGTGGAATGTAAGAAGAAACCACAAATTCACATTCAAATTCCTTCGGGAAATAGGTCTGAGACTTTCCTCAGGAACTAAGTAGAGGAAAGGGAGCACAATAGATCTTCTAGGTATCAGTGAATGTCATCTCAGTTTTTATATATAGTTACAGTTACATATTTTATTTGTATCTGTTGCATAAATTTATTGTAAATTATTCTATGTATTCTCTTATGCTGAATTGTTTGTTATTAATGAAATTGAGGAAGCAATAGTACCTAAATATAAATGTATTTCCATTAAGGGATGAGGTGGAATAAAAGAAAAACACAAAAGGTAATAGAACTTATACTATGATTTATTTGAGTAATGGTTTGTATTTACATATATAATAACATTTAAGTCTAATAGTATCAAACAAAAACTACCAAACTAGAGTTGCGGACAAAAGAAAAAATAATGCAAGACGACTTTAATAATATATTTAAAAACGAAATTACAAAAACCAGAGAGCTAATCCAAACGTTATTTACAAATACTAAGTTATTTAAGATCATAATATGTAAATAGCACTAGCACAAACAATATATTTTCTAAATAATCTTTGACAGAGTGATAGCGTTTTATGATCAGAAGAATAAAATACCTTAATTTTATATAAAATCGAACTGGACATCCCAAATTTGAACATCAGCTGTAAGAAACAGAGATTTGGATACTGAAATAAAATAGCACTCTTACCGAAATATTGACACTGCCAAAATGTTTTCTTGAGACTGGTAAGTTATTTTTAAGAACGCATTATTAAAAAAAGGAGAAAAAGTAAAAACTTAGTTAGTTAATTAACTTTTTCGAAGGTAATGGTAATGAAGCAAATTGTCTCACTCTTTCAATTATAACTTCAAATCCACATTTCCAAATATTGTATTAACACCGCTAAATATTGTAAAGTGGTGAACAGTCGATATTCAAAATAATGTGAATTTTACGTAACAATCTAAAATTTTCAGCTACAGTATACCAGGAACAATGAGCAATTTTCAGCTACAGTATACCAGGAACGATGAGGTTAGATTGTTATTGCGATATGACTCTTTTTCAAGTGCATTTTTTTTTACTTTTCACAAAGTAAACTCATAATACAACCTTGGCATTAATTATCTGTTATGTGATGGTATTTACAATTCAGACAAACTCAGATACCTATAAATTCTACTCAGTCACTGTATATTTGATAACTTTTTGTATCCAATTCCATATTTTTTAAGAAATAAATATCACTGTAATTTCTGGGAAAGATATTTTAATTGAAACCAAAAATTTAAAGAACAGTATAAATATCCATCAATCTTTTTCTGATATTTTAAAAACAATAAAAATAATTAACCTTCTAGATACGGTTAGTACCTAACAGTTCTCGGCATTTGTAACGCTTGGTAGCAACCATCAAGCAAGAAAAGTCTAAACTCAACCAGTTTTCATAAACCTATATCATACACATACTGACCCTCCATCCCTAAAAGAAAGAAGAGTTAGGATATAATCATGAGAGACGATTATATATTTATTGGTATTGCTCATACATCTGAATTTGTACAGTATGGCCAAACAAGGTGAAAAAATGTGCTCCAATTAAAATTGGCGATTCTGTATTTAACATAGATTTCTAGAGTTAAATTATACCTACCAGAGCCATAGTTTATTACAACTATGAAAGGTTTGATGAAGTCTAAAAACCCATTTTTCTTAATTACATTTTATTAAGATCTTACAGCAATATATCATACAATTTGAAATAGTTTTAATTGTTGACAAGTTATCAAATGAAATTTTATTCTAAAGGATAAATGATTGTACACGTTTTAGAATTGTAAAAAATGAATACTGTTTTTGAAAAATACAGAGTGTATATCTAAAAACTGACCAATATTACACATTGAATTAAAAATACTTGAAATATTCAAGCTGATTTCAAGTGCCTACTATACAACAGTGAATCTAGAAATGTTTTATAGCATCAATATTTGAATTTGAAAAGTTGGTCTATCATTCAAATAATAATACTAAAAGTATTTACTTCTTCCTGGAATGCCAACCCAAAGGAGTACCACAAACATATTAACGTATACAGTGTATAATTATTTGTAGCCTTATTTTATATAAATGTAAAAAACGCTGGGACAAGTCAACTATTGAATTCAATTATACGTTCTCCGAACTAAAATTTTGATATACAAGTCTTGATTTACTATGTCTCACAGAACATGGATTTTCTTTTGTGTTTTGCTTCTGTGATTCTGGTTTTAGATTTGACAAATAGACGAGAAAGTGAATTAGAAAAGAAAGAAACGAGATCTAGCTCAGTCGATCAAGCTATGGAAACATTGGTCAAACAAACCGCTATGCGTGTTTTCGTCAAAAAGATGTAGAGGTAGGAAGATCATTCCGCTATGGTCTATATATTATTTCTCAAAGGAAATGATAAATAATTTCATATTTTTTCCATGTATTACTCATGATAGAATAATAGAGTTCGTTGAACTCAGTTTATCAAACAGATTTCAAACAATATAAAAATTTCCATTAAAAACAAAGAGTACTTAATTACTCACCCGAGTATATTTAAATTTTTGTTCAGAGACGTCAATTGAATTGAAAAGTTGACATGCTCCAGCGTTTTTTATAATTCTATAAAATAAGGTCACAAGTAATTTTATTTCGTAAGTGGTTTCCACAATGTTCAGTAGATAAATGTATTATAATATAATAAAAAGCAAAATTGATTACACCAGTACAGTACCAAAAAACACGGAGCCAGGTTAGGATATTTCCATAAAACAAAATTGTATTTAGTTAAAATATATTAAAAAATATTGGTCAGTGATTATTTTTTTAAATTTTCTGCAAAAGTAATTCTCAATGTCATAGCGACTGTCCAAATTCATCCATCCTATGAAAAAGTTCAGTTACTACTTGTTGTATCACACTTTCAGGTACAGCCCATGAAAACGTGACAGAAAAGTCAAAAAACTCAAAACAATACTTTTATTTTAGATTGCAGACAGATTTCGTCTAGGCGTTGTTGTACTTTACAGATGGCGCACTGTGGTGTCCTCTAGGACTATCCGGCTTAGAGAGCAGGTCTTAGCTTCTACTGTGCACTATTCATGGATTAACAACATCCAAAAAAGGCTGCAAGTGAAGCGTATTGTTTTAATTTCAAACTAAAAGTGTTGGATTGTATTTTGTGATTTTCTCCGTTGGGAGTGTAATTAAATATCTGACAGTTTAGCTCGAGGAGAAGTGTGTATTGTATTTCTTTTTGGCTCATTTTTGTTATAACTTGTAAATTTATTTTTCCTATTCAAATATACATATGACTTGCGCCATAAGATACCATAACAAAACATCCATTTGGAAAAGAACATTTAAATTCAATAAAACAAAAAATTAAAAAACTATCAAGAGAAAACAAAATGTTATAATAACTGTTTTATCCCTTGATTGGAATTTGTTTATTCTAAATAAAACGAGATTTAAAGTAAAATTTCATTGTATTACAGAAACGTTTTGTCAGAAGAGATATTGCTTTAAATACAGTGGAATTTTGGTTTGAACTTTGTTACTTTTACAACAAAATAACACTTAAAAAATAATAATAACACCAGAATAGACATATAGAATAAAATTATTGGTGTATAGCAAACCTTGCAATTGGCAATACAAAAAACTTAATCTCCAAGTAATACTCAAGTCGTTGATTGATAATCCATGGTAAAACCGAACATTACATAGTGATCTTAAAATTACAAGTAATTACCAAAACCCCACATTGTCGTGTTTCTTTTCAGTATTAGTTATAAACTGTTTAACTGTTCTGGCAATAATCATTACATCAGTAATTATTTAAATTTCAGTACTACAATAACCACCGTTTATTCCAAAAATAACAGTTACTAGATTGATTTACATAGATCTGTAAGACAAAAAGACGCACACTATATACTCAAAATACTACTAAAAAATGTTTCATAACGATCAACCTAAGAATTAAATGCTTTTCTTTCTAATCAGATATCCATCATCCAACCAGTTAAACAAAATCATATTATTACAAGAATGTAGATACATATCAGCAAGTACTGATACGAAATATCTACAACTTAACAATAGCTACTAGAATGGTTTGGAAGGAATGACGGACATTTGCATGAGAGATATGTGAAGCTTGTACAATTATGACAGATCTTGTAATGGTTAGCACTCCTCAGAAGTATTTAGTTATCTATATAAACAACTAAAAGTACAGTGTTTATAAATTGTTTATCATTAACGAATTATGCAAATGTAATATATTTCAATCTCTACATAATTAATTATCCCTTAAGCTTTATATACAATCTCATTTACCTACAAACATTAAAATCTATTATTGTAATATGAAGAATGTAAAAAAGTAGTAATTTTAAGTAGTAATGTAATTTCACTTATTAAAAAAACATATTGATACAAAAACTAAAAATACAATTTTTATCTTAGTGAGATATTCAACATTTCAAACACATTTCAAGCTCTTTATGTTTCAAAGTGGTCAAAATACAGGTAATCACTCTGTATAAAACAAAAATACGCTAAATACATATTATCACAACAAATCACTAATTATAAATAAATAATCCGTATTATATAAAAAATCAAATTGTGATATCTGACTATGCAAATAATTTCTGATCATAAAATGCCTTAAATCTTTTAGTGTCTTACATTGATTTTATGTTCAATGGTCGTTTAAATACTGATTTGTAGTTCTGCGCATATCACAGGCAGGAGAATTAAGTTATAATTTAAAGGACTATTAGACCTAAGTAAAGATGAATGAAGTGAGCACAATCAATTCGAAAAGTATAGATAATTTTGTGCAAATTATGTATAATTCACTCAAAGTATACCTTATTAAAAATCAGAAGCAGCTATTTAAATCTAAGTTGACAATTCTGTAGACTGACATTGTCATCTGATAATTTACATTATTGACAGTTCTGAAACACTCCTTTAATTCGATAACAAAATTGCACAAAATAATATGAAAAGTTATGATAACAAAGATCCAGTTCAAGTGCCTGGGTTGTTGAGCACAACCTGAATTAATGAATACCGATAGTTTCATCAAAATCGGACGATAATTAATAGAGTTGTTCTGGCTTTAAGGTAGTACAGTTTTTAATATCAAAATTTAAGTGCACAAAACTAGCGATTAGTGCACATGATTATCGATACCTTTTGAATTGGTTGTGCTCACTTCATCCATCTCCAAGGTAGCAATTTTTTTTAAAGCAGTTTATTGCAATACACAGTTCTTGAATAAACAGAAGGGATCAATTTAAAACGAATTTTGACAATGCTTCAACCAGATAAAATCCTTTCCAATACATTTTATTGCATTCTGGTCACTGAAAAATAGAAATATTCTGCTGTTTTGAAGCAATTTAGATTCACTTGAATTTTTTTGAATATTTGAAACTGAAATAATTATTTAGTTTAGTAGTAGGTAATAATAGTTACAAAACTTTACATAAAGTTGTTGTCTATTGCAATAAATTGTTTTCAAGTATTGCCTGGTCTATATGTCAAACAACCGAAACATTTATAATATGGTACAACTTTCAATGTATCAGATCTGACGACGAAAACATCTTAAAAATTCACGAAAATAAAATGAAACTGAAGAGTAACAGTCTATATTTAGATATCTAGTTGTGTATATTAGGATATCTATGTTAATCCCCTACCCTGGACATTTCACATTCATATAACTAGCTATAACCTTATATTTTATTTGAAAATAAATAATCTAATAACAGAAAAGAATACACCACAGACATTTTAAATTACTTTTCAACACTTTGAAATGCCACTTTGCAATACAGAATGTAAAAATTAAGAAATCGTTTTTAAAAGTACCCAAATACTACTCACAAAGATACTTAAAATTTTTTGACAGTTTAACTAAATTAACCAGGTTCTAATTTCTGAATCAATGAAAATATTTTGAGAGTGGAAAAATGAATCCTTAAATATATTTATTTGGTTTATATACAGAATTGAGTACCTACTATACTATTAAACATTTTTGGAGAAATATGCATGCAAGTTTAATCGTCATTTATTTTTCCACTTTCAATTAATACCATTTGCTCAGATAATATATGTATATTATCCTCATCAATTTAAATTAGAATAAATTTCTCAAATAGAAATTTTTTATATTCTAATTCTTAATTTTTAAAACAAAATATTAATTTGATTTGGTCATATTAGAATCTACTAATTTAGTTGAGTATCTAATAAATTTAGTAATTATTGAGTAACAATTTACATACAAAAACCATCATTTTCACACAAATATTACTTCGTATATTTCCATGTTAAATAGATAACTAGACCACATCATCATCAAACTTAAGATGGGAAAAGAGATATTTTTTTGTCTTTTCACCATTTGCTCATGAAACTGTCAAGCGAATTGATTCAAGGTAATGTTTGACATTGTTCAGAAAAGGATTAAATGTGTAAAAATATTTTTGTGTTTTATTATATATACAGGGTGTGTCACGACGAGCTTACACTATCTATATATTGGAGACTACTTACACGATTTCTATAAAAATTGGCACAGATGGAGAACAAGTTACGGCGAATTTATGGAAAATATTTTGACATACATGTCACTTCCGGTTATACCGAAAGTGAACGAAAACGTTGTTATTTTAAATGTAACACCATGTATATTATTAACTTTTCGGATGTGACATTAAAATTTGATGTAAATCCGAAAAGTTAATAATATACAGGGTGTTACATTTAAAGTAACAAACATGTATGTCAAAATATTTTCCATAAGTTCGCCATAACTTGTTCTCCATCTATGCCAATTTTGATAGAAATCGTGTTAGTAGTCTCCAATATATAGATAGCGTAAGCTCGTCGTGAAACAGCCTGTCCATATATATATAATCAAATTCCCTTCTACCTTTCTCTCCTTTAATATTTTGGCTATGTTGTGATCCCAGGATTTTTTTGGTCTACCTCTGTCCCTTTCAAACCAGCTCAGTCTTTCTTCTATATAATCTAGCATGCATTTTATTTCTATTTTTATTATTCAAAAATTCAAATTCAATTCCCTGTAACTACATTCTGAAGTCAAATTGACCAATTATCATAAATTTGAAAAGAATTTGATTGTTAATTTGTGAACATATATTTTATTGAGTCAGCAAATGTATTTTCAGCAAATATGGATATCTAAGAGGAAACTTTTAGATAAAAGAAAATTGTGATAAAATATATTGCATATATTTGCAGTATCTTTACATTCAGTTTTACTAACCAATAATTATCTTGTGAGTAGTTGAGTACCAGTTGGCAGTGGAAGTAAACTAAGCTAATATCACTTCAAACATTTTATCAGGTTTCTGTAAGTTCTCTTAACAAAAATACAAGTCAATAAAACGTTCACACTTAAACTACATTCATTTGAATGTAAACAAATGAATATTACATGCTAAAAGTGCATGTGAAGCACTAAATATCAATATGCTCCTATCCTTTGATTACTAAACATACTACATAAATAACAACACAGTTTTTTTGAAACCAACAGAACTATTCAGAACTTGTTTACCCGTGAAGTGTTGCCAACACCAATTTTGCATTTTATTTTGCGCTCTTTACAGTGAATCACCATTTCGTTCAATACTTATTATATGATTTAGATAATGGTATAAAAAGCAATTGAATTAAACTTTGACAGTATGTATCCAGAATTTTATTTTTACATGAGTGCATTTAAAGCAGTAAAGGTTTCGGTGTGTTTAAGTAAATGTGGCAACACCGCTTATATCAAATGTTTACGTTGGTCGACATATATTTATTTTGTTTTTATTCGATTTAATTATTGTTAATTTGGTGAAGAAATTTAAATGCCAATCAATGAAGGATACTTTGTTTAAACTGTATTTAGAAAATGGCAATTCGGTGTAAAGTGTGCAAAAGAAAATGCAATTTGCAATACATCGTTCCACATGTAAACAAGTTCTGATCTCCGAGACGTGGGCTACAAACAATCAGTATTTTTGGTTATTTATCTAGTCCGTTTAATGAGGGAAACTCCTAACGAATTATTTATTGCACAGAGAAAAAAACTATATTTTTGATATCATTTTAACAACTGGTACAGATACACAAGTTGTGCCTTGTGGCTATAGGAAGCATAAAATCCTAAAGGGTCAACTATGTCATCAATAATCGTAACCTTCTGGTGAATGAGTTAGGTAGATAAAACAGGGCCAAGAGGTATGTATGTTTGCTTAATTATGTGTCTTGCAGTTAGCCACTGGACAAGTTACACAGTGTGAACTGGGTCTACTGTTAAATGTGTGGTGATCTGGTGAACCACAGATGCAGCTTGCATAATCTGAACCAGCTTAAAGAAATTGGCCCACATTTCCATTTAATAACGATTAAATGATTATGAAGTATGTTATTAAAATGTAAATAGCACATCTTCAACTAATGTGATTATTTTAAATGAAGAAAAAGAACGGCACAGGTCTTAGTAAACAAAACAAACAAACTAACAAAACTGATAGCAATATACGTTTAATAAAAGTTTTATTGGCTTAAATTGCAAAACGAATTTTGAAATGTTAATATCCACTAATACAATACCTATTGATTGACAATAAATTAAGAACACAGAAAAATGAGGTGATATGTCAATTATTGACAAATTTGAGTTAGTTGTAAAGTACGACCAGAGATTTAGGAAGGTCGTAAATCAATATAAGCCGTCGACCCTCATTATTACCTATTATTGGAAATATAAATAAGCAATAAAAGTGTATGTCCCTTGAAAAAGATTCCCAGTTTTTTAGGAAGTCTCTTTTACAAAACAGATTTAAAAAATTCACTAGTAGCAGAAAAATCATAATGGAATCTGTGCCTTAAGAAGTGGAGATTTCAATGTTTATTGGCAATAAACGAATTTAGAGAATATGGTAGAACAGTAGTGTATTTGGATGAAACTTGGTTCGATACACACGAGATTCCAAACAAAAGTTGGGTATACTCATCTGGCTTGTGCCAAACTAATGCGCCGTCTAATAAAGGAAAACGAATTACGATAATTCTCGCAGGAACCGAAAATAGAAGAAATATTTTTGTTATTCATTGGCTGAAAGCTTAATAATTATCTTAACCCAATATTATCATCATAAAACAAAATTTAATGGCTAGGGCAGGTACAACTTGGCGTATAATCGACCGCCTGGTGATAACTCAAGTGGTTGGTGAATTATGACCTTCTTATATTTTTGGTCGTACTTTACCTGTTGTTCAACAGGTTAACTAATACTCTCAACAATTATCATTGCTTTTAAGCAGCGTTGTCAATTCTCCTCCATAGAAGTTAGAATAAAACTGTGTCATTTTGTTAATCAATTTGTTCTTCTTATGATAACCATACTCCTAATAGCTGGATCATTTTATTAAGATACATGCTTTGTAATATTGGTAAACCCAGTATTCAAAAATCTGGAATGTTTTTTAATTCCATATTTTAATATTCCAGAAAATGATTCCGATTTTCTTCTTGAATCATTTCAAGGATTAATGTTAGGAATTACTAGCATTTGATGAAAAACTATTACAAAATGTGAATAATTTTTTAGTACTAATATAAAACCATGGCAAAAATAAAAAAAATCCAGTAAATAACTAATTCATTCCTTATATTTTTTGTAATTTTCAGAGTGATTCGAATATAAATCGTTAATATTGAATGCACGAAAATTAAGAACATTTATATAAGCGTTAAAATAAACATTTAACAATATTCAACTTAAATCCGCACTACAGTGATTCACTATTATTTACAGTACTCTATCGTAATAAATTGGAAGACTCAACTTATGTTTTTGGAAAACTCTCACTCTGATCAATATTTCACAGTGTTGCTACATCACATACATAATGAATGGAATAATTTAATTATTTCCCAAAGTAGACATTTTGAATAAATCTACCGGTTGGGGGATTTTTTGTAATTTCTCAGATTTGGGAGAAGCTAAATTAGATGCATCTAAATAAGACTTTGTAGTTTCAAGTAGGAAGGATTTTATTCAAATTTAAGTGTAATCACTGTATTGCATCCAAGTCATTTGTATAGGTTTTTAACAAAATCTTTTGAACAAATAAATTAACTTATATTTAATAGCTCCTTGTGAATCGTGGTGTAATAAATCAGGATGATGAAAAGGATTCAGCAATCCCGTTGAATTTGTTACACAACTAGCAGTACATACTCCTTAACATTTTTTTCATTCAAGTGGGAATGTTAACTAAGAAAGTATAACTAAAAAAAACATGAATTGGTACTTAAAAGAAATTAAAAATTTTCTAATGTTACGACAGAAATATGTATTGAAACTAAAAATGGTTAGACCAAGAATGTTGAAAAAGAATTATATTACATATAATTCAAATAGTCTATCTGTTACTTACATAGCAAATCGTAACATGGTATGTTTCCGGTGGCAAAAGTGGTAACAATTTAAAATATCTGTTTGAAATGTTTGAAAATAATTTACACATATCGAATGAAATGTACAAATCAAAAACGTAAAAAAATAAAACATTACCTCATAAACTACCTTATTTCACGTAATGTTTCACTTTTAAGGAGTTCGGTGTTTATAATATATTACACTGTAGGAACAACTTGATATAAAACAACACGTTTATTAAATAAGGACCGTTTTCACTTCACTAATAATTGAAAAAATCTATGTTGTCATAGGTCCCGCCCCAAGACACCCACTCCTAGCTATTCCTTTGTCTTTTTGCCGCCGCATCCGAAGATATCAAACCACTTAACATATACTTTAGCTGGGGCATGAAGTCAATTACATTCCTAACTTGCACTAATGGTACTGTTTCACTCGTATTCGCACATCTACTATTTTCCAACAATAGCCGTAGCTGTGAACTGGAAAAAAATAATAAATTGAGTACATTGTAATGATTACATTATAAATAGGTTCAATTACACACCAAATAATACTCTAACATAGAGCCCACAACAAACATTTAAACTAAATACAGCACACCCCTACTACAACAAATATCATACAACTGAGAACTTTCCTGCAGGTAATGTGGTAAACAGACAGAAACGTCCAAACTGTCAGAATACGAGGCATTAAACTGAAAAAAGTGCAACATTCAGCCAACTGGTGAAGAGCCTGTACAGACTGGTATAGAGGAGTACAGTTATGGAGTGGGTGTTGTGAAACCCAAAAATCTCAAAAAGCTGAGGTGTATCTGGCGATACGAGCAGCGTCCCAGAAAAAAGACTGTAGTGCCCCTCGATCATTCACGAAATTATAACTTAATTAACACTTTTATAATATCGAATAGGTATGTTTATCAACAATGATATAAAAGTGTTAGTAAGCATAAATATAGTTTTGATTAGGACGACACATGACTAGACATTTTAGAAATATAATTATAACTCGAACTCTACTGAGGTCAGTTGGGCTGACTGAAGTCTAAATAGATCAAGCTGAAGCTCAACTTGTGTCTTACTTATCACCCCGTTATTACCGAACCTTCCAACTGGACTCTTCTGATAGTGAACAAATGGATGGGCCCTCAGGGGCAATGAGAAAAAATTATCAATATTTTTTCAATTTTATGGGATGGACGAAGAATGAAATAGTATGGTAGATTGATTTAGTTTAACATAGTTATAATGGGGAATTTATATGGATAATGGAAATATGGTGGATTATATATAAATTCAATTTTAATGGAATATGTTATGGAATTAGTTTTACGGATATTGTTGATGGAATATTGAGTTATGATTAAGGAAATTATGCAATTATTATTTATTGAATATATGGAATTTTAATCATGGTTTTATCATGGAAGATGAAAAATTGTTTTATTGGTTACTAAAAATGGAGATGGGCAAATAGAAAAGAAAATATAAATAGTTATATTTAATTTTGGTGAGTTTGTTTTCACGATCTTATTATTATTTTTCATTATTGATACAATGTCTTACATTGTAATTATTATGTTTAGTGAGCATTTTTATTTTTTTTATTACAGCTTAACGATGTTTTTTATTAATTTAAATTTAACTAACGAATTTCTTTTTATTACTAATTTTTTACTTTCAATACCTACGCTATTTTTGTTTTATATATATTATTTCAAGAAGTTGTATTTTTGTGCAAGATACTTAATTATTTATGGACCATAAATTTTTTTTTTAAATCAGATTTTAATTTTCTCTCGAACAACATGTTCGATTAATTCCTGTTTTTGATTTTTTTTTCATTATTAAACATGTTTTTGATAGAATTTATAAATGAGAATAAAGTCTTTATAGTAGAATGTCATACTTAAAATATGAAATGAAGAAACGTAACTTTTACACTTTAGGAATTCCGCATCAATACGGATGATCGTGGAACAATTATGAAAGAATAATGGAAGAAGGATATTGTAAACTGATAATGACAACCTTGATCTAAGGGACAAGCGTTGTATCGACTAGATAGGTCGGCAGTTTAAAAAATAAATTTATGAATAAAAATGCAGAGATGCAAAAATATGTAAAGAAGGTATTTTTGGAAATACAGGTGAAGTATAATTGAGACTGACATTGAAATTTAAGGCCAAAAAATAGTAATAATTTTAAATAATATTTTTGTGAAGGAATTATGAAAGAAAGTTGGAAAATACGCACAAACTTTTTCAATATTAAATCAAATAAATAAGACATTGGTAGTTACGGAAAACAGATTGCAATTACTTAATGAACAATAAAACATTTTTTATTCTTTT
Source organism: Lochmaea crataegi (assembly GCA_947563755.1). Taxonomy (NCBI): domain Eukaryota; kingdom Metazoa; phylum Arthropoda; class Insecta; order Coleoptera; family Chrysomelidae; genus Lochmaea; species Lochmaea crataegi. Next base: position 8,987,431 of record OX387422.1, read on the forward strand.
CATTTTTTAATTTTTATTTCGTTTTAGAATTGTTATTTCTATAAACGTATATAGTATATATTAATTTTTTTTGTTATTCATTTATTTTAAGGATAATTTTTACATTATTCGGTTGTTGTTTTTTTAGTTTATTGTTTATATCAATGTACGTTTTAGGAGTGTTAATTTTTCAAGTAATGTGTATATTTTTAATTTAATTTTTTTTACAAATGTATGAATTGTTTTGGAATTGGATAGTTAGTTTTTTTTAGAAAAGGAATCCCTAACCAAAAAAAGAGCTCTTTATTTTTATTTTGTCTTGTGTGTTACTTTGTCTTTCATTTCTACAACAGGTTTTCGAATTTTGATTTTCAATTGTATTTAAATATATGAACGGCAACACATTTCCCATTTTCAATAGGGGCCGAGTGAAGTTCATTCTTCCGAAAGGGGGGAGGTGTAGTGCCCCTCGTATAGTTTAGTAGGTCATTCACGAAATACCTTAATTAACACTTTTATAATATTGGATAGATATGTTTATCAACAATGATATAAAAGTGTTAGTAAGCATAAATATATAGTTTTGATTAGGACGCATGACTAGACATTTTAGAAATATAATTTTAACTATATCAAGCTGAAGCTCAACTTGTGTTTTACTTATCACCCCGCAATTATCGAACATTACAAAACATCCCACACTCAACGCACCACCAGCATCACAATTGTGAGAAAAAAATATTGATTAGTCCAAGCAAAACTTGTTTCAATGAAAATCGCATGTATCTATGTCTTTATTCGTTTAAAAGTTATAAGCTTTTGAAATACAGCAAAATATAATTGGACACCCGGTATATGAAGTTGTTTTAACAACTCAAGTTTATGCTAGGACAAGTATTGATTTACACGTTTTAAGGCTCTTAATCTAAAAGAAAATAAAGAAAATTACAGAACCTGGCGAATAAACTAAATTGTTGAAAAAAACAATATTTTTTATTGAAAAGCAAAAAACAAGATATTGCACGGTTGAGGCTTTACTGCCTTTTTCAGACAATCAGGAAATTCCCGCCTACAGTACCTTTTTCCTTTTTCAATCAAACATGTTAATATTCTAAGTGAAAACTCAATTTATTTGTAAAAATTTTCATTTGCCATAGGTGTGCGATAAAATTTTTAAAAGGGGTTAACTTATTTGTAAAAACTTATATTTCCCATGTACGTGCGATAAATTTTTTATAAAGGGTGAATTTATCATTAAAAATTTCCTTTTATCATCGATGTGATATGACTTGTGTAATGTGTAAAATTTTATATTTTCTTATTTTATTAAGTTATGTCTAATACACACGATTTAGAGATATCCAGAAGAGTTTGACTGTTTTCTCGACTCTCAATCAAGTATTATTTGCATTTCAATTGAAATTAAACAATAAATCAGCCAAATAAATATCCGACATTGATAAAACTTTGCAAGAATAATACATATAATATGATTTTTTTGCTTTTCCATTATAATCCTGAAATTCTAAATTAAATTGAATAGTTATGCATATTTGAATAGGTACATTGTTTTCCTTCATACTAGGTTGAAAGTAAATAGTTGAAAGAACAAGAGAAATGGAAATGATTTTAAATGTTTAAAATGCTCACAATAAACTTTACAAAAATTCCTGGGTAGCCCTTTCCCAAGACTTTTACACATCCATCAAGTTACTTAATCTCAAATCCTGCACATCCATCAATTTACTTAATCTTAACTCCTGCACAGAATTTGGTCGTCTAATGTAAAACACTTGAGGAAGGAAAAAATATATAATGGAGTAAGGTCTGTACAACGAGCATGCCACTCTCTGTTCATGTCAATAAACTTGGGAAAAAAAGCATCGAGAAAACTTTTTCATCATTGTGGGAAGGCTCATACGCATATTAACTACAAATCCCATCCAGTCAACTTTTGTAGACGCTGGTATGAATCCAATGAGGTTCTCATTAATAAAAAGTTGATGAGTCAAAAAAATTGCGGTGGTATTGCAATTTTCAAACTGTCTGTCGAGATCGTCATCTGATTATTCAGATTGTATCTTATACGGATGGTACTTTCTTCTTTTCAATATCTTACCTACTTATACCATGATTTAGTGCCAAAGTGGTAGAAGTCCGAAGTGATTCAACAGCTTCGTTTGTTACGGTCAGCGATTGACCAGTTTTTGGTAAACTTTTGACCATCCCTGCTAAATTAAAATGTTTTAGTGTTCTAATAACTGCTGAACCGGCGGGCGTAATTTCGGCCGGTAATCCCTTGGCCTACCTGCATAAATCAAGGGGTACCATTTATGACAGGGGTAATTTCGGCCGGCGTTTCCCAACTCGTGCCCGTTATTACCTACATATACAGTTGTCATTTATTTGAAATAACGCAACCATTTTCCAATATCACTTGATTTCGTAATTCGGTCCGCTGTCGAATCTAACTGGGGTTGGGGTTAGGTTTTGTTAGGTTGGTCAAATTAAACAAATAGTAGGTACATGGGACCCAATTCCGAAATCGCACTCCGAATTTTTTGCGGCCGAAAATACCTATGAGATAAGGAAGCAACTTAAAACCTCCGGCCGAATTTACCTACCGGCTTTTAGTACCTGCCTTTTTTCCGGCCGAAATTACATCCGCCCCTGCTGAACGGGATAAAGGATTGCTTTCCGGTTGTAAATAATTTGGAAACATTTGCATAAATATACCCATTTAAATAAAAATAAATAACAGGGTAAGTACTTCCGGTGAAACCTGAAAACTATCAACAAAAAAGCACATCTAAAGTATCTGTTTGCAAAGTTACATCAATATCGTTTTCACTTAAATTTAAGAACAATATATGTAGAGATTTAAAGATTTTATTTATTACTATTGTAATACTGAGCTCTATTTTCATTTATAAAAGTTATAGATTCATTTCAGGAGCTTTTTTTTCTATTGGGTTATTAAATGCTAGCAATATAATAACTCTGGAATTGTAATTTCCGCTGTTGCTATGAGAGAAAAATGTCCGTTATCGAAGTGGGCAAGAGATAAGGAACGCGACACAACTAAAAAGAGTAATACTCCTGATATAAAACATAAAACGTTCTGGAAAATTTTGTATGAGTAAATTTTTATACAGGGTGTCCCACGAGGTTTTGGACAGTATATATCTCGAAAACTATTTGAACTACAATATTGAAATTTGGCAGTTATAAACCGTAGGTAGTATTACACATTTTAAGCAATCAGCTACTTTGCTACAATGTCACGTTTCGGGTCAAGTGGTATCATTTTCAGAAATGTTAATGAGACAACCTGTATAATGTTCCACTAGTCTAAAGGTTTGTCTTATACCAATTCGGCGATACCTATTTTTTTTGTGTTAGGTACTTAGAAACGACAAACTAACTTTTATAAAGTTTTTTATTTGAAAAACAAAGAGAGCTGAGAAACAAAAAACATATTATAGTAACAGCTATTCTAGTTGTCAAAAGCTGTCAGTGTCAGTGAACAATCGTTCACTGTATTATTGTTGTTAAAAGTTTTGTGACTTGAAACTTATCATGCCTTTACATTTCACTTATGACGAGTATGTCGATATGCTGATCATCTATGGAGAATGTGGAAAAAATACAAGACGTGCTAGAGATTTATATAGAAATCGTTTCCCCGACCGAACAACTCCTGGTAAAAATACTTTTACTTATCTAGAACAAAAGTTAAGACATGGATCTTTTCCAACCGGAAAACATCAAAATTCTCGACGTAAGCCTATTGTAACGGAAGATAATATTATTAATATTCTTGCTTATATCCAAGTCAATCCCCACATTTCAACTCGATGTCTGCAACAAGAATTAGGAATAAGTAAATCTACTATTCAGAGAGTGTTAAAGCAATACAAATATCATCCTTTCAAAATACATTTAACGCAAGGTCTAACTCCTGCAGATCCACAAAGAAGACTCGATTTCATTGCTGAAATGTCAATTAAAATCGTAGAGGACCCATTTTTCTTAAATAAAATATTGTGGGGCGACGAAAGCCGTTTTCACAACAACGGTATAGTAAATAGACATAATTGTCACTACTGGTCGGCTGAAAATCCCAAGTGGACGCGAGAAACGCATTTCCAAACTATTTGGGGGATAAATGTGTGGTGCGGTTTGTTTAATGGCCGCTTGATTGGGCCGTATTTTTATGAAGGGACTTTGACAGGCGAAAGGTATTTAGATTTTCTCCAGAATATTCTTCCCCATTTGCTTGAGGACATTCCACTAAATGAGAGAGCGACTATGTGGTGGCAACAGGATGGTGCAACTCCTCATTTTGCTTGAGTAACGTCACATCTGAATGTGTATTTCCAAGACAGATGGATTGGGAGAAATGGTACAATACATTGGCCGGCTCGTTCACTAGATATAACCCCGTTAGATTTTTTCTTTGGGGATATTTAAAAGGATTAGTTTATGTTACAGCTCCTGATGATGTAGATGATTTAAAAAACAGAATCAGAGCAGCTTGCCAATCTGTTACACCAGAAAGTATTGAAGCAGCATGCACAAGAAATTTACTCAGAAGATTTGAATGCTGCATTAATGAAGGTGGACATCAATTTGAGCATCAACTGTAGTAAAAGTGTTATTGTATTCCAATTCTTTTTGTTTTTCAGCTCTCTTTGTTTTTCAAATAAAAAACTTTATAAAAATTAGTTTGTCGTTTCTAAGTACCTAACACAAAAAAAATAGGTATCGCCGAATTGGTATAAGAGAAACCTTTAGACTAGTGGAACATTATACAGGTTGTCTCATTAACATTTCTGAAAATGATACCACTTGACCCGAAACGTGACATTGTAGCAAAGTAGCTGATTGCTTAAAATGTGTAATACTACCTACGGTTTATAACTGCCAAATTTCAATATTGTAGTTCAAATAGTTTTCGAGATGTATACTGTCCAAAACCTCGTGGGACACCCTGTATATTAAAAAATGCGATTATTTGCTACTTGATAACTGACAAGCCTATTCAAAAATGTTATGTTTTATTGTTCGTTGAAATTTAAAATAAACAAATTTTTCGTTTCAAAACTTTGTTTACCATGCAGAATACAACTTAAATATGTTAGCAAAAATTGGCAAAATTGTATTGTCTAATTTAACTGCACTATATTTTATTAACGAATACATGGTATCGTTCAAAACTAATCAATTGCTTTCGTTATTTTCAGTTTTGCTTCAAGATTTCTATATTGATTATAATTTTCCTTTTATATATCTCTCACTGAATCACTCCAATCTACTGTGATTTTAATTTCTAGGCCATTCAAATTGTCCCCCTATCACAGAGTTGCTCTTTCTAGTTTTCCCCATGACTAAAACTAAAATCCGACTATGAAACAAGAAAATATCGTCTATTAGGTTAATTTTGTAAAATTTGGCTTTTTAAATTTTTATTTATTCAATTACGCCCTCTAGCGGTAGATATACAAACTTGTAAATGATTTCCAGGTTTTTCTCGATGCTACTTTTGTTACCAAAATTTTTCCCGCATCTGTAGTATAAACGGTTTCTGATATATGGCCGAGAACCATTCTTATTGGGACACCCGGTACATAACAATTTCAGATGAGAATATTTTCTCTTTTTTTAGTAGTCGGGTTTTAGTTTTTAAACTTAAATTTTTATTTAAATTATTTTGGGGTAATAATTTCGTGATATAGTATGTACAGACACGCTTTACATTTTTCAAGTTTAACGTTAGAAATTGATGGTTTTACATACCTCCATATTGCGGTGGATCGTATTGTGGTGATACCTAACGGCACTTGTCGAAAGTAGGTCTGAGGTAAAAAAAATAGGGGTAATTAATGTGGCGCCATCTACATTTTACTCACTTAACAATGCTTCAATTATAAACTAACTAGTTATTTCATTGTTCCTGTGGAAACCCTAGACACACCTTAAATATATTGGAAAAGTTGTGTATTTTGTTTGTTTTAAATTGAAAACATTATCTATTTATTATTTGCCACACTTCTATTATGGAGAAAGATAAGTAAGTGTCACAATTGTTACCAGCGCAATACCATATGGTAAAATAAAATAACTTTGTGTAATTGAAACATGGCAACATTGACATTATTAAGTGAGTTAAAAACTAATGGACGAGTTCTATCCAAGGGAAATGCTGCCAACATAACGAACAAAAAAATACTGAAAAAGGTTAGTCGCATAAGGAAGCTGTTTTTCCGATCAATTTTTGGATTTTCTTATATATTTTGGGTCCCTTTACTACCCATGTTGTACCCGAAAACATTGGAGGTCTTTTTAGTCTGGGGTATTTTACATCTTACAGTTGACGAAAAACTAATGTCAGCTGTCAACACATATACGTATCATTAAGGTATTAAGGCATTCTTTGTATTGCTTTGTTTTTATACTGATTTTTATTCTACCTGTCTGTTTGTTATTTGTGTGACTCTTTTATCTGCTGTTATCATTGCAAATACCATCGAGAAGAGTTGTTCTACCCTGATTTGTATCTTCGTTGTGATTATACAAATTTCGATATGTATTGTACATATCAAAGTTGTAAAAATAATACAAGAGGTTTAGTTAAAGGACGATACAGAATGCCATTAAGTTTATTCAATTTCCCAAACCTAGGAGATGTCCCAGCAGATGCCTCAAATGGATTGAGTTATGTGGCAACCAAAATCTGAATTTTGCCACAATCAACAAAACCACTTATATTCATAGTGAACATTTTGATAATAACTGTGTAGATCCAAAACCCTATTGTAATGATGGGTCTACTGAAGCTGAGGTAAATGCTGAATTGACTCAATCGAATATACAAGAACTTGCTAGTGTCTCAGACAATCAAATAGATGTTGTTGATGATCCATTTTCTGAGAGTTTTCCATCTCCAATTACACCCACTACTAATACTGTGGAACACAGTTATAGCTCTACCAATTTTGTAATGCAACCACAAATTGAACCCAAAAAAATATTACCAAAAATGAAACAAAAGATAGTACAAATATATTCAAATCTTCACCGTGGACATAAATCCTCATACCGGGAAAATTATTTTTCATACAAAAACCTAAAAAGGAAAACTACCATGTTTAAATACTTTACTGGACTTAACCCTTCACATTTTGAAGCACCCTATTCATTCTTAGATGAAAATGTTATGATCGACTTAGAATACCAATTTAAATATAATAGGCAGCTTAGAGTTAGAAAGAATTTCTATTCAAAATTTTCTAATGGAGACAAGTTATGTTTGGTGCTACATAGTAAGATTAAGACAAGAATACACTTTACAAGAATTGACATTTTTTTGTAATACAAATAAATCATACCTATCAGTGATATTTTTTACATGGGTTCAATTTATGTACCACCAAATCATTGGACTAAGAGGTGATTTATTTTTGGAAGCTAGAAATATACAGAACATTCCTTATTGTTTCAAACATTTTGAGGATAAAATTCTCGGGGTTATGGATGCCACTGAAATATCATTACAAATGGTAAGAAACTTTAGGCAGCAAGGAAATACTTACTCCAGTTACAAGCACATCAACACGATTAAATTTCTAGTTGTAATAGCAGTTAGTGGTGCCATAATATACTGTAGTGACGGATTTGAAGGCTCCATATCTGATAGTGAAACTGTTTGTACAGTGTGATATGAAGAACTTTCTGCAAGAAAATTACTATTTATTCACAGATAGGGGCTTCCTACTTCAAGATGTTGCAAATCAACTTAAAATTAAAATGTTCACACCACCATTTCTTTTTAAAAAACTGACAGCCGAAGAACGTCTGACAAAAAAAAATTTCCAAATCCAAAGTTCATGTGAAATGTGCCATTCGTAGGATTAAATTTTACAAAATATCAAGTAACCTCTGTCCTATTACTATGTTACCAATATTATCAAATATTTTCAGTATTGTGTGCTTTCTTGTAAATTTTGAAAAACCTTATTACCTAAAAGCTGAAGAATTTTATACAAAACCAATACTTGAAGGTGTAATTAAAATATATTGCTTCTGTTAACACTTTATTTTATTTACCTAATTAAATCATAAAAAGAGTAGATAAAAACCTTGCTCTATAAATACATATAAAAAAGTCTTATATTATAAGTATGTAATAAATCACAGAATAGTCCTCTAAACATACGTTTACTTGTAACTTGTAACATTGCCCCACGTACATCTGTTGGTAAAAGCACTACAGAATCCTTGTATAATTGAAAACTAAAGATAGGCTTTTCTCGAGGATGTTTGCAATAATAAAAGCAGATCAGAGTCACCTAAATCACAAACAGATGAAGGTAGAAGAATAAAAATCAGTAATATATAATATACCAGAAACATAAATAAAGAATGTTAAATCATGCCTAATAAATTAATGATACGTATATGAGTAGACAGCTGACATTGGTTTTTCGTCAACTGTAAGATGTGAAATACCCCAAACTAAAAAGATCTGCAAACTTTTCGGTTATAACTCCAAACTTTTCGGGTTCAACATGGGTGGTAAAGGGAATCAAAATATATAAGAAACACAAAAAATTGATCGGAAAACCCGCTTCCTTATGCGACTATCCTTTTTCAGTATTTTTTTGTTCGTTACGTTGGCAGTATTTCCCTTGTATAGAACTCGTCCATTACAGTTTCTGATTTCCCAGTATTCTACCTAATTCCGACTTTCAACACGTGCCGTTAGTCTCGCCACAATCGATCCACCGCAGTATGAAGGCATGTAAAACCATCAAATTATTCCAAAATAATCAGGTGCATGCAAGCAGATCAGCGAGCAACAGCTGATATATATGTATTTTTGAAATGTGCTAATTAAGCCCTTTTACTTGATACCCAACAAAGCATCATTAAAAAATTTAGTTCAAGACTTCACGATTTCTAGAGGGCGCCATATTGAATTTAATCATACCGTATAACCAGCTTACGATCAAGACACTTCCAACAAAACCTCATTAAACAAATTATGATAAGTAGTTTAGAAAAACAGATAAATATACATATAGTAAAATTAATACCTATTTAGAGGTACCAGCCGTTTTAGTAACTTAACGTATGCGGCTTCTTGAACCATCTGACATTAACATGAAATCAAAATTTGACGTAACTTCAAAAACGTGACATCTAATAAATTAGTTACGACGTTCATTTTTGTTGGTAATTTTTTGTTTCAACCGATTTATTAATAATAAATAAGGATGGTCTTATTCTAAATGGGTATAAAATTTACTATACATACCCTCATATATACCAGTCAAAATAAATCATAACCTTACTTTTTGCTTCGCCGTAGTCGGGTCCAAAACTAAAGGAAGCTTACTTGTTTTGACCTATATTTTTGTGTTGCCTACACCTTAACGACTAAACCAAACAAGTTACAACTCTGTTGTTCTCAAAATGGATTTTAGAAACCTGCATTGTCATCGGGAAAACACCAAAATGTCAGTATTTCAAGACACACGAACACAGAAAATATGATTTTATAAAATACTCACGCGTTAGCTTTGTAAACCTCTATTCCTAGTACTTGCATAACCTGTTGACATGAGTGCACTGGTACGTTATTGAAAAAATTCGTCACTAAATCTGGCAATGTCACCAACATATCTTTCCACGCATTTGGCTTCATGTTGATGCAAGGAACCATTTTTCCTTCCACTAGTGCCTTCTGCATCTTATATGGAATGGTATTACTGGTGGAAGGTACGTCTGCTAGAGGTATAAGTTTATTGTTATTGTTATTATTATTTCTATTAATACACAGCATGGACCGGCCATTAGTTATACTATTCCGTTCTTCTGAGGTTGTACTGGATTGCGTTCGAGCGGGCTGGTGGGCAGGTTGTTGATTTACAAGCTGCGCTGACGTATTATTCACAGCATAGTTATTTTGAAGATCCCTGTAAAAAATAAACTTCTATTAATTTCAATTCTCACTCTTAGCATAACCATAAGTTTTAAGGTTAATTTGATAATAATACCGGAACCAAAAAACCTTATATTGACACGAGATGAATTCAAAATGTATTTGATACAAATATTGCTAAATTTACATTTGTAACTTTGGGCGAGTCGGTTCATATACCTCATTGAGTTCAATGTACATTCTATTGAAGCAGAAGAATTTGTTATGCTCGCCAGTTTTGTCCTCTTATGGATTCAAATCACACAAAATTTACTATCGAAGTTCCATTAGTTCGTTATCTTTATTAACGTTAATAGTAAAGTTTGTATTATTAATTCTTCTTATATTATCTTCCTCTGTAGTGTTCTTTTTTCCTTATAAGTTTGTCCAATTGAGGAGAGAATGTAGGATTTTTAAAATTGATTTTAAAAGGTTTTCTAAACACATACATTACTTGTTGTTAATTATTATCCAAAATCTACTTAGTTTTAAGTTATGCATGTTTAATAGGATAACACAACTAGCATAGCATATTATATTAACTGCAATCCAAAGACAAGCCCTTCTTGATATTACCGGGGACGGCATCAATGGAATCCCTTATTGTACTTCCCCCTTTGGAACTTTTTGTAAGGGCTGAAGCAATGATGATAATTCTTAGGCTGAAATCGGGAGACTTATGGTCCCCGAACAATGTTCGAGAAGGACACACCGATACAACTGGGATAATACTAGATGAACCCATATTTCACATGAGTTTTGATAGCAAGACACCAGAGAATATATTCACTGAGCGAGTGAATATCATCATCCCATCTAGGGAACAGGTGATACACCCAGGTAATTCTGGAGAAATCATCTGGTTCACCGATGGCTCCAAAACAAACCATGGCACTGGGGCTGGTATAAAAGGACCTAGAAAGACAATGTTTTTTAGCTTTGGTCGATATACGACTGTGTTTCTAGGTCTACAAAAACTGCAAAGAATCCCTTAACAGGCTGACAAGAGGCAACAAAGTGTCTCTATATGGGTGCCGGTACATGAGTGGATTGCAGGTAATTAAATGGTGGAGCAGTTAGCTAAAGAAGGCTCTAAAGGAGACTTCATAGGAGGTCCGGAACCGTTTTGTGGAATGCATAAGAGGGGAAATCGGGAACTGGATAGATAGGGAACACCAACTCAAATGGATGTTGGCACAAGGGCACCTCCGTACTAAGAGTTTACTGAACAAGGTAGACAAGGATGTTCTTTGGCCTTGGTCGATATACACTGTGTTTCAAGCAGAGACGATTGCCGATATAGCCTGTATTGATGAAAACATCAGAAGAGGATATACCGAACAAAAAATTCACTGACAGCCAGGCTCTGCTTAAAGCTGGAGGTTGACACAAGGACACCTCCATACAAAGAGTTTACTGAACAAGGTAGACAAGGAACTCTCAACCAGGCTATTGAAACTGGGTAAAAGACATTTGAAGACAGTTACCGACCTGGTGACTAGACACTGCACCCTGAGGAAACATCTGCACAAAATGGACAAAGTTAGTGATGATGAAACAACAATCACATACTCTGCTTCTGCGAGAACTTGGAAGGAGAAGAATTAATACATCCATTACAACTACTGAAAATCCCTCCAGTCAAACTAGTCGCCTTTATAGAAGACATGAAGACACGAAGCTTCGGGAATGGAAGTAGATAACATGGGAAATAGTACAAAGATTCAGTTCAAGTGCCTGGGCTGTTGAGCACAACCCAAATGAATGAGCATAATAGCTGATGGACTACTTTGATATACGAGATGTATTTTTCATTTTATTTTCAGGTTTTGATGGCACTTCTTTTGACAAATTGTAAAATGGCTGAAAATAATCAGTCACAACGCGATATGCATTCTTCTGTTCTTGTTTTGCCTGAATTGGTGCAGTCTGCAGTCATAACGAAAAATGTATTTTGCCGACTTTTTGTAAAATACCGAGGAAGTTTATAAAAGCCTAAATTTACATTATGCCTATGACATATACAGGGTGTTTCAACGAAAACTAGACCCCCCAGAAACTCAGAAACTAGGGCGACACGAGACATTTTTGAAAATATTATGGGCGATACCGAGACCACATACCAATTTTTTTTATGAAGTTTTTATTAGAAAAATTAGAAACGGTCTACAATAGAGAACAATACATTTTACAATATATAAAATCTGGTGACCATCAGTAAAATATTTTATTGTAAATTTAAAGTTGGTGAGTCTTTCTTTTCTTCTATGTGGAATAAAATGATAAAACAGGTCGGTTTTACCAAAATTAAATCGACACTTCCTGTATCGCCTCAAATACTATAGGGTCGTAAAGTTCAGCAGAATGGTTAAGGTTTCATTAACATGATAAGCCTTTAAATTAAATCTATTAGAAGCTCTTGAGTTAAATAAAAAAAAAGTTCTGGTAATCGTTTTAACGAACAAATAGATATCAACCATTCTCCCTTATTAAACTTATTTACCTAAAAGATAGGTCGGGAGTGATTGTTGTGAATGAATTTCCAGGTAAACTTGATCAATAATTTTGTTATTATTCGTTGAATTCCGTATTTAGGAATTTTTTGTACTTACTTTATTTCCATGTAAACATTTTGTAATACTTTGTCAATTTTCTTAAAATTCCGATTGTTTTCTACAGCAGGTATGATTATGACAAAATCACGTACATCATTGAAAGATGATGTGATGCAAGCGTTACTACAGTATTCGCCAGCTAACTTGATGTCCCAGAAATTACCAACTAAGAGAGAAAGAGTAATAGTACCCTGCCTACTCGGCTGCTGTTGGTGGTAAAATTTTGACAAACGCCAATTGCATCGAACCTTATCGGGTGTTAAGATTTTCAGTAGCGTAGCGTCACACAGTTATTGTTTCTGCTTTGTACAATAAAGTGTTTGTAAAAATGTCAGCCGTTAATGAAGAAAATCGTAAATGTACTGAAGGACAAACTCGTCAAGTGATATATAGAGTGTTTAATTATTTTAAGACATTAAAAAGTGATGAAGATACCTTAATAAACGTGAAAATTAAAACATCCCAGGCAACAGGTAAGCCAGCTAGCTAGCAAGCCATCACAAGCAAGTTAGCACAACTTATTTTATTTATTTGCGAATTTAATGATCCTACGATTAAAATGTCACGTGCCAAATTAAACCTTAATTTTTTAGTTAAACATTAGCTTTCAACCTTACCTAGAAAATTTTTTTCAAACACGTCAGAAATGGTAAAAACCAAACATTAAATATATTGAATATTTTGCACACTTAGAAAAATTGAAATTGAAATAACCCAAACATTTATTTGATGATTTATTCTCTCAACACGGCCACACTGTGTTACGATTGCCTCCTTATCATCCAGAGTTGAACCCTATCGAGCTTATATGGGCTACGGTTAAAAAAGCAATAGCAGAAGCATAATTTAACAACATCGATGCGAATGAGTGGAGGAAAAGGTGTGACCATGTCATAACAATAGAAGACTCATATTTTGATAGAGAACTTCAAACAGATATGTTTTATGACGTCAACCCTCTTGTGATTACTCTAGATGAAAGTGATTCCAGTAGCGGCAGTGAGTCGGATTCTTCGTAAAGATAAAAACTGTTTATACCTATTCTTAGAAATATACCTAGCTTAAATAATTTCCCATTATCATTATTACCTGGAAGAAATTATTTAGTTTCTAACAAATTTTAATTATAGTCAGTCCGGAAATATAAGATCCTAACTTTATAATCTTCAATTAGATAAATAACATGTTATTGTAATGGGTACCTTATTGTTAAAATATTATTTATGTACTCAGAATTCAGGTATAAAACAGATCCGTTTCTATTAAAATCAATATACCAATAATTATAACAAAGAATTAAATATTATTTATTAAGTTAGGATCATATATTTCCGGACGGACTTTACTTTATTAATTGTACAAAATGTGTTAATTTGTAACAGAAAGCGTATCCTCAGAACTTGCACGGCACTGTTTACAGTTATCGGATGGGCGGCGCCAATAGCTCCCTAGAAAGCATTTAGGACATCAATTTAGCTGGCGAATACTGTATGTTTAAATTCTTGGTCATCAAAAATTATTTATGGGTTTTATTATCAATATTTATAATATAGAATTAAGCGAGACGATACAACCGGTAACGAGACGAGACTCATTTTCTTCGGAATTGACGAGACCGAGACGAGATTTTTTATACTCTCGCCCACTCTCGTCTCGTGTGAAGCCCTATCAGAAACCAAGAGTTTCTTGAAAATGTAAAAAACACGTCAAATTTTATTGGGGGGGTTTAATCTTCAAACAAAACTCCTACCAAAAAATGCTGCAACCCCCCCTATTTTTTTTCGAGTGACACATCATTTGAAAGGTAATTTGTTTCTCTACACAACATTGTAATTTTTTTCAATTTATGAAAGAGCATGACTTTCAAATAATGTGTCACTCGACCACACTTCTAAACTATCTAAAAAAATTGGGGGTCGATGCGGGACTGTAGGGATTGCATTTTTGGGTAAGAATTTTTTGAGTTTTGAGTTTATGGGGGGGTCAAGTTTTCGTTGGAACACCCTGTATATTATAAAATAGTCGCGGACATAAATTATGAAGCCAAAATGATAAAGGGGTGGTAGTTAAAAAAATTATATTAATTACAGGTAATTAATTCTACTTGAGCTTATTTCTACTTACAGGATGGTCCGACAGTATAAGCGGGTATTGATTCATTTAAATACCAAACAAGTAATAAATTATAATAATGCAAATTAGTTTGTATGAACATTATATTAATTGTTTATTTAAATGTTTACCGCGCGTGCCATCAAATTAATTAATGTAATATATCAAATATTATAAATTAAATATGGGTAGGTACGTAGATAGAGTCAATTCAAGTAATATTTTAAAAATATCTTTTGATTATACAGGGTGTCAATTTTAAAACTTACAATGGGCTGTACCTCGTGAACGAAAAGACATTAAAAAAAATTCAAAACCGTTTCTAGGGTAGAGAGGGGGAACTAAAATGACATGAGAGAGAACGCACCCCCATCAACCCCCTATGCTCCACCTATAAAAATTTAAATGGCAACCCCCTACTTGTGATACGTCGTTAGAAAGTCCGTAGAAAATGCTTTCCAACGGTCTAAGTCATAATTATACAGGGTGTAACAATAAAACAGAAAAATTTATTTGACAACATAAATAACAATTAATTGTGGAAAGTGCAAGTACGGTCCCTATTCAAGTGTTACATGTTCTATTACTTGTATTTAAAAAAAAACTTGCTTGCTTTGCAGTTTTTAAACAACACATTCTGTTATTCTGTTTTGCATTTCCTTTCTGTACTCAAATTATTGGTTTATTTGATACTTCCCTTAATGTCATTGTCATTTGTGATAGATTAATTATTTGTACGTTTGGTCCAAAAATATTTTGGTACGTTTTGTACGTTAATTTAACTACAATAATCACGATGGTTTACAGTGTACCTGAACGTGTGGAGATAATTTTAATATTTGGCACCCAGAACGAAAGTCATTTGCAGACAGCTAACGTGTTTAATGAAAGACATCCTGAAAAACATGTAAGTCACGTGTATATCCGTGATTTAGTCGCAAAATTTAGAGAGGCGGGTTCTGTGGCAAATAGGCCGCAAGAGTACTCAATGAAGCAACTCAAATTGAAGTCCTCGTCACGTCTCTGCAATAACAGGACTATCACATGAGTCGGTACGGAAAGTTTTGAAGCTTCATAAATGTCACCCCTATAAAATGCAATGTCTTCAAGAATTGTCCGATGACGATCCAGACCGAAGAATTCAGTTATGTGAAATTATGACTGAAAGAATTAAGAATGAACCTAGACTTTTGTAACATGTCTATCGACCTGTTTCGATTTTACAGAATAAATCCTTTTAATTAGCGCTCGTCGTCACTAGCCACATCCAATTATAGTTCTGTGATCCCAAACTCTTCAACCCTGACCGTTAGACAATTGACGTCTGCCAACGGACGCTTCCATTTTTTGCACAACGCCACGTGAAACACCCCTTTCTGTTATCGACCGCCTAAGGGGACAGATCATCTTTCGCTATCTTTCATATCTTAAGTACCTATCTTAGGAATTTTGCTGTGGTAAGTTCAAAATCATAATTTATAATTAATAAGCTTCTTCTAAAGTACTGTCTGATATAATTTTCGTATGCATTATTTATTTTTTTACATAGATAGACGAAATTAAATTCAACACGTGGTCATAAACTGTTCTTTTATACTAATATGGTAGTTTTAAGCCAAATATTCTTTTATAATTCACTGTTTTACTTTTATACAGACATTTTCAAGCTTGTTCAGTTGCGAAATAACTCTTTTAATTGTAAAATAACATTTTTATAAATTACCGTTAACCTATAAAATATTCTTTCGTAACGCCAGTGCCGGTTTCATATATTTCCTAAGCACGATATTTTTTCATATAACTAAATAAATAACTTTTTGCTATTATTAGTTTCTTTCGGATCATTAGTATATTTTTTTAATTTAGCCGATAATTGCTATTTTTACTGTTTTAACATGGAACATATAATGTTGGAAAGCTTTCAGTAAATTAAATAAATTTTTTGACTTTCAAATAACTGCCTTCCATTTCTTTAACCTGAAAAGCTGACCAACATAATGTGCCATTACATTCAAGTTCCTACATATCCCTGATCCACTTGTACTTCTAGGTAAGCACAGCCCCTAGGCGAGAATATAAGCCAAGAATATAACCCTAGGCTAGGATATAACCCAAGAATATAACGCCGAGGAGATAAACCCAAGAATATAACCCTAGGCTAGAATATAACCCCAAGAATATAGCCTAGAATACAACCCGAGGATATATATATATATATATTGGCTTAACACCCCCGAGGGGGTAGCGCCGCTTCAAAAAGCTCTCTAAATCCTTTTTTCGGGGTGGATCAATCCCCTTTTCTTCTTTTTCTTCCTTATATTTTTTCAGCAATCTGCCTCCATTTCTTCCTATCCTTTGTTTTCTCCTTCCAATGCCTTATTCCTATGCTATTGAGGTCGCTTATAACCTCCTGTAACCACGTTGTTTTGGGTCTTCCTCTCTTTCGCTTATGGCAAGGTTTCCATTCAATCATTGCATATATTGTTGACTTTGTACCTGCCCTCCATATGTGCCCCAACCATTTTATTCTCTGTTCCTTAATTTTTTGTACTATATCTTTTCCTATTTCAAGTGCTAATTCTATGTTTGTTCGTTTTTTATAATCATCTCCTACTTTTTTCGGTCCTAATATCATTCTCAATATCTTACGCTCTTGTATTCTCAAATCTTCCTGATGTTTTTTGGTCATTGTTAAAGTTTCCGATCCATACATTAATACAGGTCTTATAATTGTTTTGTATATCCTTATTTTCGTCTTCTTACTTATTAGTTTACTTATTAACAGTTTTTTATTGGCGTGGAATGCTCTATTTGTTGCTGCTATTCTTTCCTTTATTTCAGTTTCCTTGTCTCCGTCATTAGATATTGTTATTCCCAAGTATTTTATTTTATCTACCTCTTGAAACGAATAGTCTCCAATCCTGATATGCCTGAACTCACACTTCTTTTTGAATCTCAATAGCTTGGTTTTATCGGCATTTATTTTAAGACCAATTTTTTTCCCTTCTTCTACTATCTCTTGTAGCATTTCTTCCATAATTTATCTATTTTTTGTTACTAGTGCAACATCATCAGCGTATGCTATTAGTTGACCTCCCGTTGTTCTCAAGTTTCCTTTACTTATCTTTTTTAATACGTAATCTAAGGCCAAATTGAATAGCGTCGCCGACAATGAATCACCTTGCTTGACTCCTTTATTACAACCCGAGGATAGAACCCCAAAATACCGCCTTAGAACAGAACACAACAGTTCAGATCAAGACCTGACTCCTTCTCCAGGAAACCATTTCATCCAAGAGCTAAGTACCTATAAAAGTACAAATTCCTGTTCATTTCCTGTGGCAGAATAAATTGCAAATTTGTGTTAATTCTATTTTTATTTTTTTTCTAAATCCTCAACTATAAAAGTTGAGGGAGATATCGCCCGGGGTAATTTTTAGTAGTTTTTATTATTAACTTATTTCAATTTTACAAGGCGTTTCTACCTTTTCCGCCTTAGTTTTCTTAGTCATTTTTATCGCCAAAAAGGTAGTGGCGCCCTCAACTTTTACAACCTTCCTGTAGCACTTGTGCAGCATAAACTTGGGGTCGAATCACCCTTGAGAGGAGTCTCTAGCCCTTCGAGCTGGTGCCCTGTGAGGTACAGCATTTACCGTTACAAATTGGCGCCTTTACCGTAACAAATTGGCGCCCAACTAAAAGCATACCTTTACAGTTACACTTTAAAAAAATATTTGTTTTAGTGATGAGTGCACATTTTATGTAAATAAACAAAACTGTCGTTATTGGAATGTTGAAAATCCACATCTGTTTAGAGAAAACCACACTCAGTCTCCTGAGAAACTAAATGTTTGGGCAGGGGTGTTGGGAGATTCTTTGATTGGTCCCTTGTTTATACCGGGAAATTTAAACGGTGGAATGTACATCGATATGCTGGAGAACACTATTGAGCCCTTAATTGTTCATGAATTAGAGAACCAACAGGACGGCGATGGCAATCCGTTGTTGCACTTCCAGCAAGACGGAGCACCTCCCCATTACGCAGTAGCAGTTAGGGACTGGTTAGACAATAATTATCCAAATAGGTGGATTGGAAGGAGAGGTCTCATTGAGTGGCCACCTAGGTCACCACCTGATTTTTTTCTGTGGGTTCACCTTAAGTCGGTTGTTTATAAAACTAAACCCACCTAAATCGACAATTTACGACGAAGAATTAGTCAAGCATGTCGTGATATTACTAAAGCAACATTTGCCAACGTACGTATGGAGTTTGAAAATAGGTTGTACTATTTTTTACAAAACAATGGAAACCATTTTGAACATTTACAAAATTAATTAACATTTTTGTAGTTCGACATTTAACACTTTTTACACCCTGTATAATTATGACTTACGACCGTTGGAAAGCATTTTCTACGGGCTAACGACGTATCACAAGTAGAGGGTTGCCATTTAAATTTTTGTAGGTAGGGTAGGTGGGGATTGATAGGGGAGCGTTCTCTCTCATGTCATTTTAGTTCCCCCTGTCTACCCTAGAAACGGTTTTGAAAATAGTGTAAGGAATATCTTTTGCAGATGGATCTCAGTACGTTAGCAAAAGAAATCTTATGTTGTACCCTTGTGGTCAAATTATAAAGCAAAAAAAAATTCTTAAGCGAATATTGATGTATTAAAATAGGTATTCATGTCAAAAATTATTTTAAAATATTTCAATTTTTAATGACATGTGATCTCACTGTTACAGTTTGAACTCAAACAGCTTTATTGATTGAGTTTAATGCTTGTTCTCTTTAAAACGTATATTCTTTTTATAACTGATATTTGATCTTTGATCATTCCGTTCAATACGAGGGGAATAACGTCGAGGGTGGATTTCATAAAACCGAACTATTGCCCTGGAGCCTAGGAACGGAGGCATTGGGCGATGCGACATTAAGGAAGTTAAGGTGGGGATGTTAGGGGTTCTGAAACTCGACAGCGTCACTAAAACGCAGTATGCAATAGAATGAGCGAAAAGGTTCGTTCAAGGATAATACGGTCCCGTAATTTAAAAATATTGATTGCATAAATACTTTCCGAGATTTTACACACACCAATTTTTCAAGGAAAACAAAGGATTAAAAAAAACTCCAATAATACGTTATACACCTGTCAATTACCTACATCTTACAAACCAAGAACAACCATTGGGATTAAATCCTTCGAGAGGCATTGGAATACAGTTCATCAGAAAACGTGACAGCACAGGGATCCATTACTCATAATATATAGAAAATTTTAATATATTTACAGGTTGTCCCAGGAGTTCGTACCAAAGACTGCATAACTTGCATAAATTATAGTAACAGTGAACATCCTGCATTGGTTAAAACACCACGCAACCATTCAATTTGGAATAAAATGATTGGGAGAATGTATATACTTCCTTCGCCATCAAAAGAGAAGTTTTTTTCAAAGCTTTTCTTTTAGATGTCAAAGATAATAGTTATACCATTATAACGCCTTACAAAGTTTTTGAAAAATAATTTTCAAAGAACACTAAGAAGCAACAACTACTTCTCGGGCTATATGCCCCGACAGACATTGAATTACACTTCTAAGTTAAACGGGGTTGGTATATATGCAAGATATAACCAACCATTTTGGTTTGTGATTAGAAGGAACAACATCACTTGTAGACCGGTTTAGGCGTATTTGCGCCTCATCAGTACAAGGTAGATGTCATCCGTCCAGAAGCCCTGAGAGCATACTCCTGTACTAGATACAACGCTGACACCACATCAATACATTAACCTCAGTGTAATTCAATGTCTGTCGGAGAAGTAGTTGTTGCTTCTAGTGAACGGTCTCTGTTCTTTGAAAAATATTTTTATCAAGGCGTTATAATAGTATTAAACTATCAATTTTGACATCTATTGATAACACGCTTTACTAAAATATGACAATTTTTACAGGAATCTGTAATTAAGTAAATTTCTTTTAGTTTATCATTGCCGCTCAGTATACTGGTATGTAACAATAGGCGATCATTTTCGAGAAAGTGGTGAATATGCGGTATAGTCATGCTCTGGGGTATTAAATAGTTACCAAAACTATCTCATTATAAAGTAATTTTTTTTCAGTAGTAGGTTAGGTTTGTGGTGAGAGGGTGTATTAGACTTTTCTTCTCATACGTGTATTATTACGTCTCAGAGGTTCAAAGTTAAAAAAATATATATTCAATATCTGATTTAAGAAAAATAATAAATTTGATGACATAATTTTGATATTTCCTAGTCATATTTCGTTTGATGTATCATTTGAAGAATTGGTTATAAATTCTTTACTCCTGTGCATTTATTTAAATTTCGAAACGAAATATTAGTATGAAAAGCAGAAACTTGAAAAATTCTACAATTTCCTACGGTGTTTAGGTCCAATTTTGTAGAACATTTTTTTAAATTAAATTTTGGGTCTGGAGAGCATTTTGCATACTGGCTCCCAAAGATCGATACTACCTTACTACGAGAGTACATATTGTATGGTCACGTGGTTGGACAGAGCCGTCTTGAGTAGAATTCAACCAAAAAATAGTCTAAAACCAAAAGGATATTTATTTTGAATTAATATTTCCAAACATTATCGAAAAAACGATAAAAATGTGGAAATTTTCAGAAGAAACAAAATATTTAATTAAGGAAAATGGTAGAAATTTGTGAAATGCGGTTTTTGGAATGAAAAATCGACAGGTGGGTAAGATTTTTCGAATGAGTAATATGTTTCCTTCTAATAGCGTGATGAAATTTTGAAAAAAAAACATATTAACTAAAAAAATAGTAAAAACCCCACAAAACTAGAATTTTAGCGGAGAGCCTCTTGAAATATTAATCAACTAGAAATAATATGACTATATACAGGGTGTCCTAGGAGTTCGTATCAAAAACTTGGGAGTTGATAGAGGGGATGAAAATAATGATAGTATTCCATATAAAATGTGTGTTACAATAATAAATTCTAAAGACCGCTTTGAAAGCGGTCCTTTGAAATGTTTTTTTTTCATTTCACAATGTCTTTAAATAAACTATATTGAAGCAGAGAGTTAATGTAGGTTAATTTCCATAACGAGTGAGACAAATATTTCTTAACATTTCATTTTCGGTAGTATTAAATTTTTTGTATTTTGGGCTGGTTTATCTCTGTACTTTAAGCCATTTGCAAATTAGAAAATATTGGACCCGCCGCTTTTTCATTATGCTCAATTCCTGAAGGGCCGCCGCATAAGTAAAATGGTATTATTGAACCACCTGTATAAAAATATCGTAACTGCTTTGGCATAAAATACCGGCCTTTGTATATTTTTTGAAAGTACAGTTTAAACAGGAAACACGATAGTCTCTAAGAAACCGGTTTTCTACCACGTACTTTTTGCTCGACCGCGAACATCCATAAAGAATTTTTTTTATCGTAACCAAACGAAATACTTCAACTAGATAATACTACATTGTAGAAAACATCAAAACTAGCATCATGCAAAACGAAAAAAAAATAACAAGGAAAACAGTACTCGCGAATTTTTTAAAACGAAAATGCGTTTTTTAAATTTGGATAAAGTATTTCACAAAAAAAGTGCCTATGAAGCATTTTTTTTCAGATTAGTACGGAGGATTACAACACGTTAATGTTTTATTATATGTTAAAGTATTACGCGCCTTGAAGAAATGTAGACATTCATAGAAATCATAGAATCCCAAAGATTGGAAGGTTTGCAAATCAAAACTTAACAACTTATCCGAAGATCGAAGAGAACCAAACCACATGAGTTTGTGTATTGATTTGTTGATTTCACGGATGAGTAGTGACCAGAGAAACGAATGACGTTGAATGGTTTTTAGAAGTAATAGTTTTAATTATAAATAAAAAATTGAAAATTGTTTTATTAAATAAAATAAGATTTTCAAAATCCGGCAAGAAGCCCAAGCTTTTGTGTAAAACATCGTCCAGTATAGGAGCACTTCCAAGATACCTTAGATGCCAGCGTTATATTATTAACCAATCCTGTTAAGCATTCACAAGGAGTTGGGGTAATACAGAAGCGGCTATTATAAAAGTGGGTGAAATGGTTTAATTATGAAAAGTAAGGTATTGATTTATATCAGAATCTATGCTTTTTGCAATACATTACGCATAAATGGAAGAAGAATGTTGGATAAATATTCAAATAAAAAATACATTAAAAAAAATTGTTAACGAAAAAAATTAATCCTTGATTTGTATCCCATTTTTAACGAATTTCATGGTTTGTCTTTCATTTTTGGCACCACTGTAGCAGATGTGAACATTTTAAAGAAAGCACCAAAACTTATTAGAGAAGGAAAGAGAAGTAAAAATATAAACAAAAGTAGATACACTATACTACCACGAGCACAGTAGCTCGAAAACCGTCCGATAGATAGCGCTGTGTGACATTTCACACGACGTGCGTGACAATAGATGCGATATGAGTTGCGTCAAATGTCACACTGCGCTCGTAATGGTGTATAGGTAGTTTTCCAATTACATCGCATAATGCGACTCAGTGGCGCACAATGCCGAGGCGAGTTAATGCTTAATTAAAACGTTGATTAGTTTTCAAGTGCACAAGGTTCAGTGTTGTGAGAGAAAAACATTCATAGACTTAGCATCCATTGCAATGCTGACAAAAGTATATTCCTGTAAAATAAATTTGTATAGACAATTTTCGATTTAAATGAAAATTATTTACACTTTAATCATAATACCAAAAAATAAGAAGAAAATTCTTATCAACGCCAACTTAAAGAAGAAACAATTCTCATATTTTCTGCTACCGAGTTGGTATCAATGCGCGCATCACCCCAAAGCAGTACTTTTCAAAGTACTCGATTGTGCGAAGCGTTGCTGTAGTTGGAACATTCACCGTTTAGCACTATGCAGCATAAAGGCCGTAACTCACTTAACAGCTCAGCACCGTCGAGTTAACTCGACGGTTGTGTACGGGTTCACTTAACGCATCGACACGGGATCAGCACCGCCGCGATACCCGACTATAGGCTTCACTTTATATTGTTTTAAAGCAGTTGCGTTTTGTTTCTAGAAGTTGATTGGTGTGTTCTTAAACCTATTTAGGAAATGTTTCATTTTCAAATTTAGAATTAGCTATGATTGCTGTATCATTAATTGAAGAGGGGAATGATAAAGGACCAAAAAGGAGATACTGGATACACTAGAGTTTAAAATTACGAAAACAGGAAGCAGAATTTTTTACTCTATATCAACATCTGATAAGTGACGAAGAAACATTTTATAAATATTTTCGAATTTCGAAGACAATAGTGCAATATGCCTATAAAACAATTTGTAAAAACTGTACTAAGCGAAATGTGCTGATAAGTGAGTGTACGATGTCGGCAAAGAATCAGCATACCACAAACACGCCGTCCGCAAAATATTCTCTCTGAGAAATGTGTAGTGGTTGAGGCGTTGATGTGCCTTGTCGGTGCTGTGCTGATGCTGTTTGGTAGGCGCGCTTACATTTAAATACACATAAGAAATAAAATTTGCTGGTGATGATCAGTCGCTGTTCCTATGATAAGTGAGTTACGGCCTTAATGCGCTTTAACGCTGTAATTGGAAAACTACCACTTAGCTATGTCACATCACACATATCGCACCAAAGCCATATTTTTGCGATCTAGCGTCTTTAAGCGGATTAACAGTGTAGCTTAAGCGTGACCTCATAACGGTGTCGTCACGCTTAACTTCGCAAAAATGGAAATATCTAGCGATATTCTGACATATGACAATGACATTTCTCTCACGACACATACATACTTTACTTTGTTTATTTTTTTATTTCTGAAATTCTGAAACTGTAGTAAGCAACATAATATTAATATAGGTATAATAATATTGCTTTTGTTAAAACTTGTGATCTTAGAATTTAGAATGAAAAGGAGGAGAGACTTGGTGGTGCTCAGTGAGGATACAGCTTTTTCGGTGGTCCTTGTAATGAGAAATCAGCTCTCAAGAAGAATAAAAAGTTTGCAAATAATTTCTTCAATTCCAAGAGACTATCACATCAGATCAATTTGTGAGGAAGAATGGATAAGCCGTTATCTAAATTATGACTTTTATATTTTATTTCGAATGTCTAAAGAAACATTTTTATGAAATATTGAAATTCCATTGGTCCACTCTCTATCAATTGATTCTGTCAATGCTGTCAATTGAATGACAAGCAGCAGCTGAACCGCTTCAAAGTTTTCTGGCGCACTCCCGACCACGCCAGTTTCCGCTTCAAGCGTTTTTAAGCGTGACGTCATTACTTATTCGCGAAAATGAAACGCTTTAATCCGCTTAAAGACGCTAGATCGCAAAAATATGGCTCAAATCTCACGTCGCGTCAAATGTCACTCATGTCACATCAAACTTCATTTATGTCGCGCAAATATGACATCTAGCGGACGTTTTCGAGCTACTGCACTCACAGAAGGTAAATTTGTTTTATAATAGCAAACACTATGGACGGTAGTTTGTCTACAACTGCTATATTAATGTCATGCACCTTTCCAACGCTAGCGCCGTTCTGGTGGTTTTTGAACTATTATTTATTGCCTACAACTGAACACTTTTTCAGCATTGCTCATTTTATCTATCCATCATATTTTTATAGTACCAAATTCAAATTTCACTAATATTCAGACAGAATGAATACCGTGTGTATGTTGTGTTGCCTACTCAAGTCAAAATTGAGAACACAATTTATGAATTGCTGTCATTGCTGTCCCAACGGTACTTTCAAAGTTTTAAAATAGCCAGCGTAGACAAAGTAATGTTAGGTTCGGTTCTATGTGAGTGGGGCCTTCTCGCCACCTCCACTGCGACCCCCGTTGGGTCTATTGTGGCTCACTCCTAGGGATTACAATTCACCCCACAATCCTGTGCTTCTGACGAAGACCATGGTTGTATTTGGTGATACTTTTTTGAAGTCGCTCGGAAAACCGAATATGTTATACCTTACCCTGCCCAAAGCTGGGCATGAGCATAGTGTGTGCTCAGCAGTTTCGTCCTCCAAATTACAAAACCGACAATCCGAGGTATGCACCAGACTCATCTTCTTTAGGAGGTAATTTAGTCGACAATGTCCTGTAAGCAGTCCCGACAGAATGCGTAGGTTTGTTCTACTCCATTCCAGGTTACAGGCTACTTTCCAAGTCGATCGATGTCAAGGAAATAGCAGTAGCTACTTTTCTGGATATAGAGGGAGCATTCAATAATGCGTCTCCAATATCTATAACCAGGTGTATGGAAAGAAGAAGGATCGAACCCATCATCTGCAGGTGGCTTGCAGTCAATCTAGGGAATAGGATAATCACATCCACACTGGGAGAGGCAACCATCACGGCGGGGGTGGGGAGGGGTTGCCCTCAGGGAGGCGTGTTATCGCCCCTTTTGTGGGCGATTCTTGTAGATACTCTTCTAGTACGGCAGTCCGATGAAGGTATTCAGTGCCTAGGGTATGCGGACGATCTTGCTGTCGTCATAAGAGGACGGTTTCCAAACACGATATCAGAGCGCACCCAAATGGCGCTTAATATAGTAAGTGGCTGGTGTAGGGAGGAGGAACTGGCAGTGAACCCTCACAAAACTACACTGGTACCGTTTACAAAAAAGAGAAATTTGCAAGGTCTACAAAAGCCACAAATTAACGGAGTGGAAATTCCATTTGCTAAAGAAGTTAAGTACCTAGGGGTAATCTTTGACCAGAAGCTTACATGGAATTCTCACATCGAAAAAACCACGCACAAGGCCAGAATCGCTCTCGGAAGGTGTAGGCAGATGTGTGGGAAGAATTGGGGATTGAATCCTAACATGACCAAATGGTTATATACACAGGTCGTGAGGCAAATGATAACCTATGGATCAGTAGTCTGGTTGCCCAGGACACTGCAGATTGGGGCGCAAAGGCAGTTAAGTGGTATCCAAAGGCAAGCTTGCCTAAGTATCACAGGGGCCATGAGAAAGACGCCGACTGCAGCCCTGGAGGTAATACTGAACCTGCCACCACTGCATATCTTCGTTCAGGGAAATGCAAGATCTGTAAGTCACAGATTATTACAGGGGCCTCCTCCGATAAGTCAAGGACAAGGTAAGGTCTATAAAAAGCTATATGAAGAAATAAAGGCAGATCCAATACTGGGAATGCCAATGGATCAGATTGCCCCACAATATAGTTTTAAAAATGAATACACAGTAATCATTCCAGAGAGAAAGGACTGGGATACAGGGCCTCCTATAATACCTCAACTGGTACACTGATGGCTCTAAAACAGACTCTGGAGTAGGAGCCGGAATATATGGGGTACAAGAGAAGATCACGATCTCTCTAAGCCTTGGGAAACATGCCACTGTCTTTCAGGCAGAGGTAATGGCGGTGCAATGCTGTGCAGAAGAGTTGATGAGACGGGAGGTAGATAGCCAAAGAATCGTCATCTACTCCGATAGCCAAGCAACACTAAAAGCGATACGCTCATATCGGACGACGTCAAATCTGGTGTGGGAGTGTCGCAAGGCCCTCAACAGACTAGGTAGTCATAATAGAGTGACCCTAGCCTGGGTGCCAGGCCATCAAGGAATAAAAGGCAATGAAAAGGCCGATGAATTAGCCAAGCAGGGAGCGACGGAGGTCATGATAGGGCCAGAACCTTCCTGCGGAATTGCTAAATGCCTCACCAAGGAGAGCATTCACCAACGGATAAACAACCAGGCGTCGCGCTGGTGGCATGAAACTCCGGGGCAAAGGCACGCTAAGCTATTCCTTAAAAGCCCTTCGGTCAGACTGTCACGCGACCTACTATGTCAAAGTCGAGAAACGACGAGGATGATGGTGGGAATGCTGACAGGGCATTGTAGGCTAAGGAAGCATATGCACACAATTGGCCTAGCAGATGACAGCCTATGTAGGTTATGCCAGGAAGAAGACGAAACCGCGGAGCACTTACTCTGCGAGTGCGAAGGCCTAACAAGGGTGCGGTTTCACCTATTCGGAGAAGAAAAACCGAGGGCAGAGAGCTACGCAAAGGAGGCGGTATCCAGGCTAATAGGTCTAATAAAAAGAATAAAGCTAGATATCGAGCTCTAAATATGGCGGAGGACCACAATAGATCTGCAAAGGTCGCAGTGGGATAGGACAAAGAGCCACTCCAATTCTAATCTAATCTAATCTACTCCATTTCAGGATCTGCTTATTTTTTGTACTCGGAGGGTTGTATATGAACGCCTTCGAGTGAGAGAGCCCCGGTATGTCTGCCCAGTACGCAAAGGTTTTCCTCTCCGCCCAGGTTGCTATGGCTGATCTAGCAGTGCTTTCCGCAATGCCAAAAAATGGTTCAGGTCCGTTAAATAAACTCTGATCCCTTTCTTGACAGAGTGTCGGCCTTCTCGTTGCCCTCCACTCCTCTCAAAGTAATACAATACAATCGATATTTTGATGACACTTGTATACAGGTTATGGATATAAGATTATGTTCGGTACTGACAAGTCTCATTGGAAGAAAATTGGACGCTGTGATTTATAGTCCACTTAAAAGTACCGTTGTAAAGTTTTGGAAAAAAAATTCGGGAATTGAGTTTTAAAAATTCTACTTGGCTATAACATTCAAGCTAATCTACAGTTAAAATAACGATAAAACTTAAAATTCTCAGCTTGGAAGTTAGATTTAAAAATGCAAAAGTCTACTTTTACTATTTTGTGATAAAATTGTGATTTTTTAGATGCATTTGGAGTCGATGTGTCGTTTACCGAAATGTTTCAAGTAAAAACCTCTTCTTATTAACATTTTTCCATTATACAAGACTTGTGTCATATAATGCGTAGGTATTCTTATTTACAACGCCAAGTTGATAATTCACTTAGATAGAATGTATTGATATTGAATGATCACCACCATGAACTTATTGCATCGCACGTAAAATATAGGTAACGTCTTCACATCATTCCTGAAGGCTATAAATTATATACAGCAATTTACAATCGCTGTAAGAATGTAAAAATACAATCTATTGGAAAATTTTTGTAACATTCAAGAGTCAGTGTTTGGAATCAGCAGAACTACCAAATAATATTTAATTCATTATTTATGAATTATTTAAATATTTTGGAGCAACTATGACAATTGATGCCATGTTAAAGGGATGAATTGCGAAATTTTTTCATCACATTTTCCATTGTTTCATAGAATTCAAATTCCATTCCAATCTGAATTGACCCTAGTTCCCAAATATCCTTAAAAAGGATGTTCGAAATTGAATAACTGTACTGCTATATATTGATGGCTTTTTCTAACACTATCTATAACAAAATTACCAAGAATCTACCCTAAAACTTTGGTAATATTTAAATATAAAGTGA
Source organism: Lochmaea crataegi (assembly GCA_947563755.1). Classification (NCBI taxonomy): domain Eukaryota; kingdom Metazoa; phylum Arthropoda; class Insecta; order Coleoptera; family Chrysomelidae; genus Lochmaea; species Lochmaea crataegi. Next base: position 9,016,529 of record OX387422.1, read on the forward strand.
ACAATGGGCTTGACAGAATTAGCCAGCCCTGTCTATAAGATATTATCTTGTCTGTCTCAGCTATATTATCCCAGCACCATTATTTAATAATTTAGGGGTGTTAGGACAAAGATATGTTATATGAATTTGCGTGATGGTGACAATCACTAGGTTTACATAGGTATTCGATAATTATCAATTTTGTGATATTTATCAAAGAAAATAGGCATATAAATGCGAATTTTGAGAAAAGGGTAAGAGCCAGAAAAAAATCCAAAATAAATCTAGAGAAAAACTTTTTCTTTTCTATCAAGAAAATTAACAGAGATAAAGCAGCTAGAAGCTATATTACACAATTCACATAAATTATATACAGGGTGTACCAATCTTACGACAAAGTCGGTATATGGGTTATTTTAAGATAAAATATATCAAAAAATGTTATCAAGAAAATTAGTAGATATCTTTGAGGTGCATATTTTGAAATTATCTCGAACTATGCAGAGTGTTGAATAACTCCGTTACAAACCAAACATATGTGGGTATGAGCCTTTAGCTAAATTCTTATAAAGCTTTTTCAATTTTTTCGGCTTTTTGCCATTTTCTTTGCGTCCTGCTATGTTTTCCCTTTATTTTTTAATATTTCTGAAAAATAGTTTTATTCCATGTTTGCCTTGGTCTTCCTTTTTTTTATTTTTATTTTTGCTTCACATATTCTTTTAGTCTGTCTTGTATTTTCCATTCTTTGTAAATGCCCCCATCATCCCAATTGTCTGTATCCTATAAATTCTAAGATTTATTCTATTTTTAGATAACTTCTTATATCTGTGTTCGTAATTTTGCCTTTTTTTGTAACTTTTCTTCTTAAGTATTTCATTTCAACTGCCTGTATTTTGCTCTTCTGTGTTTCATTTAGCACCCACGTTTCACATCCATAAGTTAATGTAACGTTTATTCTAATTTATATTTACAATTAATTTATATTTACAGATTTATATGTAATTCAGTCCTTATTTAATAATTTATCTAATACACTAAACACACTAATTATAATTTATATGAGAGTCACTTATTAAACACTTTATCGAGGCGCGATTACTTTCCTTCGGTATCAACACTGACTGATTGACTAATTGCCTGCAGCGATGCTCGTGGCCTATTTATACTCGCGCGTCGAATTTCTAGAATTCGCTCGACGTTCTGGCGGATGCACTGGATGCGGTAGGTATTCTCGATGTTTCTCGAAAATTGGGCGGAGGAGCCATAGTCGTCTCATATGGGGATTTCAGTGGGGGCACTAAGTGAGCATATTAATGCAGTAGCTCGCGTAACATTAATATTGGCCTATATATTGCTTTAAATATTTTTATCTTGGTATTTTTTGATATTCTTTTATTGTTTATGAATGTTTTTTTTTGTTCATCGTATAGTAGAGTTTCATTGTTTTTTCTATTCTTTTATTAATTTATGCTTCTTGTGTTCCTTGTTGAGCAATTGTTATTCCCAAGTATTGAAATGTTGTCACTTGTTCTATAACCTGTCCTTCAATTTCTATAACTATTTCTTCTTGTCCGTCTCCTAAAACCATAACTTTTGTTTTGTTTTTATTCATAACCATCCCGTTTTCTTTCAAGATACTATTCCATGTTTCTAGATTGTGTTGCAGTTCTTCTTTATTTTTTTCAAAAATAACTATATCGTCAGCAAATGCCCCTTCTACTTTGTTAAGATCCATGTATCCTATATGGAATCTTTTGTTTTTTTCCTTACATTTCTTTATTATTTCGTCCTTATAGGTAATGAACTGCCTCCTTGTCTTAATCCTTCTGAGGTTTGAAATGCTGACGATTGTAGATTATTGGTTATAACCAAGTTAGTATTATTACTATATATCATTTGGATTAATTCCATAAGCTTACTACTAGCTCCGCGTTTTCTTAGAATATTCAATAGCTTTCTTCTTGGTGTTTTATCAAATGCTTTTTCTAATACAATAAATGCTGGATATATCTTTTTCTTTTCTTGTCAGGCTTTTTCAGTTATTTGCTTTATAGAAAAAATATGATCTTGTGTGCTTCTGCCTTTCCTAAATCCACTTTGCGACTCATCCAACGTATTTTCTAATATAGTCTTCAGTCTTTTGTCTATTATCTGTTCAAATATTTTCATGGCAGTACATAGTGAAGTAATTCCTCTATAGTTATTGCAATTCTTTTTACTGCCTTCGGAACTATGGGAGAACTGGTCCAGTATTGTGGCATTTTTTCCTGTTCCCATATTTTTCTATAAATATTCAGTTATAATATCACAAGAGCATAGACAATATTCGATTATTCACCGAGCCACGAGACGTATTTGGCGAAACATCACGAGTGGTGTTTCGTGAAATACGTCGAGTGAAGAGGTAAATAATCGAAAAATATTGTCTATGCTCGAGTTGGTATCCGTTACGATTATATAACGAATAATATTCTAAGTTTTGTTATTGATTAATATTAATATTGAAGGTACAATTATTATAATACATATTTGATGTATTGTTGTTTTCGGAATTTGTAGTAGAATTAACTGACACTTCATTGAGCTTGCCCGTTACTATGGAAATGATCACAATATGGCAGGAGGCGAAACACCAAAACGATTATATCACATCGTCAAGGGGTATATTCACTTATCAATACGTCGTAACTAAGGGAAATTCAAGGATTGTATTGGTTCATTAGAACATGAGTTATATAATCAGCATAATTTGTTTTCCTTGTTGTCCTATATTTTTGAGCATTTCTACTGTTAATTAGTCATATCCTGTCGCCTTCCCATTTTTCTGCTTTTGTAAGGTTTCTTCTATTTCAGCTATACTTATTTGTTCTTCTTGTCGCTCTTCTTCTTATTCTTCTCCTCTTGGTTGCTGATGTCGTATATCTGCTTTTTTCCGTCAGAAGATCTTCAAAGCATTCTTTCCATCCGTTGGACATTTTCTATTCCATCAGTTAGTAATTCTCCTTCTTTATTTTGTATGTAATTATTTATATTTTGTGAGCTGTCTTTTCTTAGTGATTTCAGGACTCTATAGAATAGTTTCTGGTATTCTTTACTGCTGCGTTCCATCTTTTCTCCGATGTGTCTTTTTTGGAGTCTCTAACAATAATTTTTACTTTCTTTTTTATATTATCGTAGTTTTTTATTGTTTGTTCTGAAAGATAGCGTTTCCATGCTTCTTTCTTCTTCTTAACTTGCTTCTTTATTTCATCTGTCCACCAGGCTGTTTGTTTTCTGTGTGTTTGTTTGTTAGTTTCACAAATCTCTTTAACTGTAGTAAGTATCATATTCTTAAATATATTCCATGCTTTTGATGTGAAACATCTATAGGCGCGGGTAAACCTGATTTTCGGCGTGGCGTGGAGAATTGCCGTTGTCAAAAATGGTCAATAATTGTCAAAAACTAGCAAAAACGGTCAAAAATTGTCAAAATTTTGAAAAAATGGTTAATAATTGTCAAATATGTTAAAATTTTTGAAAAATTGTCAAAAATTTGGAAATATGGTCAAAAATTTGGAAATATGGTCAATAATTGTCATAATTTTGAAAAAATGGTTAATAATTGCCAAATATTTTCATAAATTGTCAAAAATTTGGAAATATGGTCAATAATTGTCAAAAACTGTCAAAAATAGTCAATATTTGTGAAAATTTTGAAAAAAAAGGTCAATAATTGTCAAAAATTTTGAAAAATGGTTAAAATTTTTGAAAAATTATCAAAAATGGTCAATAATTGTCTAAACCAATCAAAAATCGTCAAAAACTGTCAAAAATGGTCAAATATTGTAAAAATTGTCAAAAATGGTCAATAATTGTTAAAATTTTGAAAAATGGTCAATAATTATAAAAGACTGTCAAAAGTGGTCAAAAATTGTCAAATATTGTTGAAATTTTGAAAAATGGTCAAAAATTGTTAAATATTTTAAAAAATGGTCCATGATTGTCAACATTTTTGAAAAATTATCAAATATGGTCAATAATTGTTGAAATTTTGAAAAATGGTCAATAATTATAAAAGACTCAAAAATTGTCAAATATTGTTGAAATTTTGAAAAATGGTCAAAAATTGTTAAATATTTTAAAAAATGGTCACTGATTGTCAAAATTTTTGAAAAATTGTCAAAAATGGTCAATAATTGTTAAAATTTTGAAAAATGGTTAAAATTTTGAAAAATGGTTAAAAGTTATAAAAGACTGTTAAAAGTGGTCAAAAATTGTCAAATATTGTAAAAATTGTCAAAAATGGTCAATAATTGTTGAAATTTTGAAAAATGGTCAATAATTATAAAAGACTGTCAAAAGTGGTCAAAAATTGTCAAATATTGTTGAAATTTTGAAAAATGGTCAAAAATTGTTAAATATTTTAAAAAATGGTCCATGATTGTCAACATTTTTGAAAAATTATCAAATATGGTCAATAATTGTTGAAATTTTGAAAAATGGTCAATAATTATAAAAGACTCAAAAATTGTCAAATATTGTTGAAATTTTGAAAAATGTTCAAAAATTGTTAAATATTTTAAAAAATGGTCACTGATTGTCAAAAGTTTTGAAAAATTGTCAAAAATGGTCAATAATTGTTAAAATTTTGAAAAATGGTTAAAATTTTGAAAAATGGTTAAAAGTTATAAAAGACTGTTAAAAGTGGTCAAAAATTGTCAAATATAGTTAAAATTTTGAAAAATGGTCAATGATTGTCAAAATTTTTGAAAAATTGTCAAAAATGGCCAATAATTGTCAGGACCTGTCAAAAATGCTCAAAAATTGTTAAATATTTTAAAAAATGGTCAAAAATTGTTAAATACTTTGAAAAATGTACAATAATTGTCAAAATTTTTGAAAAATTGTCAAAAATGGTCAATGATTGTCAAAAACTGTCAAAAATGGTCAATAATTGTTAAAATTTTGAAAAAATGGTCAATAATTATAAAAAACTGTCAAAAATGGTCAATCATTGTCAGAACCTGTCCAAAATAGTCAAAAACGGTCAATAATTGTTAAAATTTGGAAAAATGGTCTAAAATGGTCAAAATTTTTGAAAAATTGTCAAAAATTTTGAAAAAATGGTCAATAATTGTAATAATTTTGAAAAATTGCCCAAATTTTTGAAAAATGGTCAATAATTGTCAGAACCTGTCAAAAATGGTCAAAAATTGTTAAATATTATGAAAAATGGTCAAAAATAGTAAATAATTGTTAAAATTTTGAAAAAATGGTGAATAATTAGAAAAAACTGTCAAAAATCGTCAATAATTGTTGCAAATTGTCAAAAATGGTCTGGTTGGTTATTTTGGATTTATGAAAAAACTAGCAATTAAAAAAACCTACCTTTCACGCTGCCTCAGCGAAATATAGGTTTCACCACTGATTGGGGATGGATTGGGTGGAAGGGAAGTGGTTTATTCTATAATCGAACCTAAACTTAATTAGACCGGAAATTTATGTATTCTCATTGAAACACGATTTGCTACTGATTCGAAGAATATTCTCATAGACGCATGACAATTAATATGTTAATTAATGAGTTGGCCTCTACCAGATAGGCAATATTAATGCCAAAACATGGTCTAATAAGAAATAAAAGTCTTACAATATTCCGAGGGTCGCGAACCTTACCGAATCCGTCTTAGATTCTGACAATTTAAAATAATGATTGTAATCACACGCAATACACTTTCTTTCTCTCTCTTCCATATAACACTTTTTTAATCTGTTCTTTTATGCATATAACTTATACAAAACAATTTCGATGTTTCACATCAGCCAAGCGTCCCGTGACGGCTCACACATTCTTCATTTTCTATTTTTATTTCCTCTAGTCTTTTTTTTTCTTTCGTATTTCTCCGCAGTAACTGGTTCGTTTAGTTTATACGATCTTGTAATTTCTGTTTTATTAGTATTTACATTTTCCTTTTCAATACCTACTTCCTTATAGCTTTGTTCTTTTATGTAAGTTATTACTACAAAGTGGTCACTTCCGCCCTCTTCGTATTTTAGTATCTATTATGTTTCTTCTATTTCAATTACTTTTCTCCACTATAGTACGTAGTCGATTATTGATTTTTCATTCCTACTTTTCACTTCTCTCGTGTACTTGTGAATATCTTTATGTTGGAAAAATGTATTGGTAATCAATAGATTGCGCATGACGCAAAAGTCTCTTGCCATACAAACCAAACATATGATTTTTTAAATAGGAACCTTATATCAAAAGCTTCAAAAAAATCAGAATTCAGTATAATATACAGGGGATCCCATTTAAAAAATCATAGGTTTGGTTCAACACTCTGCATATTTCAAAATATGCACCTCAAAGACATCTACTAATTTTCTTAATAACAATTTTGGATATCTCTTAAAATAACCCATACACCGAACTTTGTCGTAAGATTCGTACACCCTGTATAAACTGTAATTTAGTCTTGTCAGCACAAGTTTATTCGAATTAGTTCGATAATAATAGATCGTCGTCCTATCTACTCTCAATAAAAACTTCTATTTTGCTTACGAATCATTTTGACTTGTTTGTTGATTAAATCAACTGTAATAAATATCTGTAAAAGAGTATAATCTAAATATTCTGAACATTGAAAAAGCGAAACCATCGGGACTCGAACCCGGGACTCCTCGGTTAGAAAGCCCTTATGTAACCCTCTGCGCTACGGACGGTTCCTACCGATCAATGTTCTGTTCGGTATTATAAGCTACCATTAACCGCGACTGCGTATTACAGTAGAGACTTAGAGGTACTTATATTCTCGTGTTCAAGGCAATCCCGTCTCTTCGTTTAGAATTTGGGAATTGTAATAAGAAGTAAATCATGTTTACATTGTTTTATTAATAACTGTGTTTTCGGGTTCAAGTTTTACCGAATGCAAAATAAACGAAAATAAAAATAATGGAAAGTTACATCAAACTCATACAGATAAATTAAGTTTATTGCCAACTCACCATTGGTAGATACTAAGAAGGTGTATAAAGGGGTCGAGACTGAAAATCATACACAGTTTGTTAAAGGTAGAAACGTCTCCATTTTTATTTTTTGTGTAAAAAACGACATATCAATTTTATTTTTTTTTTGGAAGGAAAAAAAAGTGTAAACAAAACAAGCTTAAATTTTGAAAGTAAACTAGACAAATAGATAAATAAAAAAAGAGATAGGAACTAGAGTAAGAAAGCTAACATACCACTTTAAAAGGATGAATCATGCGACACATTTTTAACATAAAACTCGTTTTAAACTAAACTACTTTTAATAAAATTGAAAAGTGTACGTTCTGTATATTTTAATAAAAAATTACTTTATGTAAAGTGGACCATATATTTAGACAGATCCAGTAATTCAAATATTCATTTAAAGTTAGAATCAAAGATTTGATCCAAAAACTGAGATTCAGTAAATTCAAGATAATTACCATAAACTGTGTATAATCATAGATAAGGAACTGTACAGGGGTGTACTTGTAGTAAAATGTCTAAAAATGTGAGTATGAAAATTTAATGTTCATGAAAATCTTTTAAATGATGTCTCACACTCCGCTTTATAAATTTTATTGGTAATAGTGAGACAATTACATACGCAGACCGGCAAAGGACTATGCTTCCATCTTATGGAAAATAAAAGACCACTCAAATGCGGATATTTTGATACCAACTTATTCATCTTGAAAAATAGAACATTTGATAACATTGCGCCAATGTTGTAATTTAATTAATAAACCCACAAAATCAGTTCATTTGTCAGAAATTTTCGATTCGATTACAAAATCTAACCATTCAATAGGACTCCACCTGCTGCGGTCAAACAGAGTCGGACTTGTGAATATAGTTGTACATACGATGAATACCAGTTTCGTTGGAACAAAATAATAGGATTATATTTTTCAGTTGTATAAAGATATGATAGATTGCAATCAAATTATGTAAAAAAGGTACATCTCTCAATTGACAATCTAACATCTTTACATAAGTTTGTCATTTTGTAATAGCAGTTTATTATAACGTTTTCTATATTATAATAGTAAAATTATAATAGGTACATTTAATAGCTGATCGACACGTATTTCGTAAACAATTCCGGTACAAACGAATTCCCGTCAGGATTCTTAATTACTATAAAATACACATGAATTCCCGTCCGACACTTGCAGGTATCTTAATCCCGCACTCGAATTGCCGTCCAGTTTATTTAATCCGCTTACAGGTAAACTAAATAGTTTTGAAAATTCCAGTAAATCGTAATACCTATTCGTAATCCTGAATTCTAATGAAAAAGTTGAATAACCTATTGGGGTGGCTAGGGGGTCTGTCAGTACTAATTGCTATGAATATATTTTTCTATTATATTAAGTTGTCATTTTCGAAATGGCAGTTTATTAATATACATATTTCCGAACGTTTGTTGTCGTACGCTATAGTGATACACAAAATGCTTGAAGTAATACTAAGTGAAAAGAGTAAACCCTTTATGGTTAGGTTATATGTTAGGTTAGGTTAGCTTCTTTACATGTATGTATTTATGACTCAGTTCAGTAGTAGTACGCAATAAAATTGTAGAATTAAAATTCCGTATTTTATTCCAATAATGATATCATATAAAATAATATCGTGTAATAGTGCGAAACATAAGACATTTATAACTATTTCTTATTTCATACATCTGAAAACGGACCTCCCTTGAAACTTTTACTGTTCACTTATTACAATATGCAATAGATATCAGATGATTCAGAGAATTTACCGTAATTACCATAAACACCTTTTAGACAGGTCAGTTTTCACCCTGACGGGAACTCGAGTGACGGCTTAACGTATCCTAATTATGGAACAGGTAGACTGGTTGACTGTAGTTGTCGCTTCTGATCGAACTATACCTAATCATGAAGAAATATAATGATGCAAATTAGATTTCAGTTAACAGTGCTTTTTATGTCACGCAAGGGAAAACACATCGCCATCAAAATATATATAACACAAAAACCGGCTTCGGCTATCAAAAAAATACAAAAATTAAACAAAACCCGGCTTCGGCTATCAAAAAAATACAAAAATTAAACAAAACCCGGCTTCGGCCATCAAAAAAATTTAATAAAGCAAAAAGGCGACTTTAGCTACCAAAAAAATATAAAAACCGGATTCGGCCAATAAAAATTTTTTTTCAGCTACACTTCGCGGATAGAAGGTAATGAGGTCCTCAGGCACTGCCTGTGAGGGGAAGGTGGAGCGCGTAAAAGGGGATACTCTAAGAATTATACATTATCTTTTAGTATCACCCTTTACGTCGGGTTCATTACCTACACACATTTCACAAGTATTTTTGTATTAACAGTTAATAGACATTTAACATCTTGCATATAAAAAAATTTTTTCCGCGTCCCTATCCTATTTTTTTTAAAGAGTTACCTATGCCAACAAATACACTACAAAATACTGCAAAGAAAAAACAAAATATAAAAATTAACTGATAAAATTAGGTCAGTTCAACCCTGTCTGGTTTTATTTATTCATTTCTTATCACCTTACTTCGTGGAATCTGTAATACATGTCTATTTACGTATTTTCTCTCTGTCTTACTCATACAATCTCCGTAAGCGATTTTAAAAATAATATCATTAATTGTGAGTTAATTATAAAAGTCACAACATTGGCGCAATGTTATCAAATGTTCTATTTTTCAAGACGAATAGGTTGGTATCAAAATATCCGCATTTGAGTGGTCTTTTATTTTCCATAAGATGGAAGCATAGTCCTTTGAGAACACACTATGCGATAGAGCGCAGGATGGGCTCAAATTAATAGAAACATGGTGTAAGGAACAATCACTGTCTATCAATCACAAGAAGACTGAGATGGTCCTTTTCACCAGGAAAAGAAGACTATCGGGCTTAAAACCCCCCGATATCTTCAAAAGTAAATTAAACTTCTCTGAAGAGGTGAAATAACTTGGTATTGCCCTCGACAGGAAGCTAACATGGAACTCTCACCTACAAAGCAGAGCAAAAAGAGTATATGTGGCTTATGAGCAATGTCGGAGGACAGAGGGACATACACATAATAATCTGCACTGACAGCAGACAAGCCTTATTTTCCTTGAACAGACAACGTGTTACATAGAGTAAAAAACAATATTATCCTGAGGTGGGTTAAAGGGCACGACAGGAGTAAAGGTAACCGCATTGCCGATTATTTAGCCAGGGAAGCGCCTGGTCTAAAGACTTTTAGGACGCAGCGACACCTACGGCCTGACGACTTCAATAATTGCGGAACTAGCTAAACGTTACACCCATGCTCAATCCCTGAAGAGATGGGATGAAATCAAGGGATGCAGTCTTGCCAGGAACACCCTGGGCGACCCTGGGGTGCTGGCGTCGAAGAAATATTTGGCGATGACCAGGAAAAACCTACGTTTAACAGTAGGATTTCTGACTGGCCACTGTCAGCTAAGGAAACACCTCCATACAATGGGGCTAGTGGGCACACCTCAATACAGGATGTGTGAACAGGAAGACGAAACTGTCATGCATGTCTTTTGCGAGCACCCGCAGTTATCGTATGTGTTCGGTGAGTCTTGGCCTACACCTGCCGATATAAAGGAGATGTCTCCTAGTGACCTGTCCACCTTCCAGGAAAGGACAGGATGGACGATGATCTAGGAGGACGTACAATGGGTCACATGTGGCCTAAGTGCTGTGGACCTAAACTCACCCTTCCTACTCTACAGATACAGTGACAAAGAGAGGATGAGGACAGCTGCGGATATGATCTAAAGATGTCCCCCTTGAAATAAAATTCGATCAGTTTTCGCATTTTCTCCAAAAAAAAATTTGTCGTCGGGATATTCAATCTGTTTATTTTTCGATGCGCACCCTGTATACTTTCGGTTCACTTTTAATATTTCAACATAGTTGTTTTATTTGATAACTAACGAATCTAGTTATTAAACTACGTCCAGAATCGATGAATCTAAAATGTACAATTTATAAAATATTCAAAGATTAAGAAACTTTTTTTCATGACTGGAATGTTTTAACCGCATTCAAATGTTTTTTAAAATTCCTAAATAAAACCTAAGGATTGTTTTCGACAGTTAATAATCTAAAATCCTGCACTCAGTCTTGGTCTTCGACTCTAATATTTTATACCACCTCTTACAATCCCTTTCGATTTCTATTTGTCGTACTCAGTAAGATTATACACAGATCATAGAGACTTTAACTAAATAGAATATCCAAATATACCTAACCAAATTAATTTAAATTATTTGAACTTTTAGTTGTCATAACATTGTCATCAAAGGACACGAAAAAAGATCCTTGTTTTATAATAAAAACTACAGAACGTAAAGCTTGGGTCATAGTGTAATTCGTACCTGATTTGTCCAAGAACACAAGTGTACGTTTACAGAACTCTTATTCGTATGGAAATATTATTCTTTAACTTACTTCAAACAGCTCACAAAAAAAATAAGCGGAAATTAAAATATCGATACTAAAAAGATGTTTACCCCATAACATATAAATTAATCAATGTGGCTGAATTTAATTTAAACAAATACAGTGTGTCCATAAAGTATTATGTGTTACTTTATGGATGCCCTGTATATATTAGCATATTTAGTACATCTAGAACGTTGAAAAGTGTTTAATTTATATCCCCACAGCATTGAAA